>CM070779.1:19372-1219372 GCA_036346955.1 Dipus sagitta
GGGCCTCCAGCCACTGCAAACGAACTCCAGATGCATGTACCATCACCTTGTACATCTGGCTTACACGGGTCTGGGAGAATTCAACCTGCGTCCTTTGCTTTTGCAGGCAAGCACCTTAACCACTAAGCCATCCCTACAGCCCCTTTCTTTCTTTTTTTTTATTTTGGACATAGGATCTCACTCAAGGCTGACCTGGAACTCACTCTGTAGTTCCAGGCTGGCCTCAAATTCAGAACAATCCTCCTACCTCTACCTCCAGAGTGCTACGATTAAAGGCGTGTGCCACCATGCCTGACATTTATCAAGTTTTAATTCTTTTATCCTCACTTGTAGTGCTGGCCAAAAAAAGAGGAGGAGGAGGAGAAGAAGAAGACAGACAGACAGAAAGAAAGAAAGAGAAAGAAAGAAAGAATATGAATATATTGCCAGGTGTAGTGGCGCATGCCTTTAATACAAGCACTCAGGAGGCACAGATAGAAGGATTGCCATGAGTTCAAGGCTACTTTGAGACTACATAGTAAATTCCAGGTTAACCGGGGCTAACCCTACCTCAAAAGCTATATGTTTAATTTTATGTCTGAATGATCACAGGCACCTGCCAAAAGCAGTTACTAACAATTGGAACATTATTAAATGGCCAGGATATGATATAGCAAAGACGTGACTGGCTCAAGTTTCAAAAAGGATTTCCCACTGCAACAGACACATAGCAAACATTTAGCAACACTGAAAATAGCCAGCAGAAGGACTTATATAACCAATTAAGATATTTCACCAGTATTCTGTATATGTTACATAGATGACTGCTACTTTGTTTTTCAATATAAAGTGCAGGTACATACAAACATACCATATAGGTTTTAGTAGGGGTAAAAAATAACAATAAAGAAAGAAAACTCCTATGCCCTATTAGAAACTAAGAAAGAGGGATATCCAGGTGTGGTGGCAGAGGTAGGAGGATTGACATGAGTTCAAGATCAGCATGTGACTATAAAGTGAGATCCAACTCAGCCAGGACTACAGTGAGACCCTACTTCGAAAGAAACTAAATGAGGGAATAAATTATCATTCGGTGTCTTTTAGCATAATACCCTTAATAGCCTTTAGCATAATAGCCAAAATAGCCTGTATTATATTTACAGGCTTCTTTTAGTTGTTGCTCATTTTTTATGAGAGAGAGAGAGAGAGAGAGAGAGAGCAAGAAACAGACAGACAGAATTGGCCCCCAAGGGTCTCCAGCCACTGTAAAAAAAACTCCAGACATGCGTGGTACCTTGTGCACATGTATGACCTTGTGCATCTGACTTATGTCGGTTCTGGAGAGTCAAACATGGGCCCTTAGGTTTCACAGGCAAGCGCCTTAAGCACTGAGCCATCCTCAAGCCCTACTAGCTATGCTTTGAAACCTGAGGTATCCTAAGAGATGTAAAACAAAACAAAACAAAATCCCTCAAGTTCATCTTCACTCACAACAGGAGAAAATGCAGATAACACCAGGAAAGCCAGTGGTTTTAGAAAGTGTCTGGAAAGATATCAAGGCTTACAGGATCAAGTCCCTCAGGGAAATCTCTGATGCTCTGCACAGCCAGAAGGGAGGTGCTGCAAACACATGGCTTCCATCCCAAGCAGACAGCAACATGGAGTTCCTCAGTGTAGTTCTCTAATGTTAACTCTTCCTGCTATGGAAAGCTAATTCACATCCAGAATACCTAAGGGGGCCAGGATGTGCTGGTACATGTTTTCATCCCAGCAACAAGGGGCAGGGGGGCACAGGGAAGAGTATTACTTTGAGTTTGAGGCCAGTCTGGGTCTACAGAATGACGGCCACGTCAGCCTCGTGTAGATAAGACCCTAACTCGAAAAACAGTAACAAAAGCAACAAAAAGAATAACTAAGGGATGAGGCAAGACATGGAGGGAAAATAATATTAAAATGTACCCCTGCCCCATCTAACACTGGTTGGAAAATTAGGAAAATTCATCTCAGTGATGTTTTGTGTCAAAAGAAAAAAAAAACATTTCAAGACTACTGAGGCAGTTTAATATGAATGTGCCCCCAAAAGCAAAAAAGCAGGAATGTCCTCAAGCCTGACCTAGCACTCCCCATGTTGGTACATTCAGAAAAGTCTTATGCTTTTTAAAAATTTGTATTTATTCTTTTCATTTATTTATTTGAGAGTGACACACAGAGAGAAAAAGAGGCAGAGAGAGGGAGAGAGAGAAAGCAAAACTGAGAGTGCGTACCGGGTCCTCCACTCAATACAAACAAACTCCAGATGCATGCACCACCTTGTCCATCCATCTGCCTAACGTGAGTACTGGGGAATCGAGCCTTGAACTGGGGTCCTTAGGCTTCACCAGCAACTGCTTAACCCACTAAGCCATCTCTCCAGCCCCTAGAGAAGTCTTCCTCTTATCTCTTGCCTAAAAAAGTGCTCTAGATCTGTTTTTCTATAAACAACCTGTGCCCTTCCCTACACCCCTTTCCTAGAACCTTCTCCCAGGCCAGTGACCCTCCCCCTCCTTTTACCAGACAGTGTCAATAGCTCCATTAACATTTCCATAGACCTGCCTATCACTGCCTAGCTCTGCTCAATTAACTTTGACAGGCCCACTAAGAAAAGACATTCTCCACTGGCATCAGATTATATCTGGAGGAAAAACCCCTTCCTACCAGATTCTTTTTTCTCTAGGTAGAGTCTAGCTCTAGGCCAGGCTGACCTGGAACTCAGTATTCACTATGCAGTCTCAGGTTGGCATTTAACTCACAATGATCCCCCTACCTCTGCCTCCCAAGTCCTTGGATTAAAGACATGCACCACCATTCCTGACCCTACAGCATTTTTCAACATCTTTGAGATCTACATATAGCAAACTCACTTTAATTTTAAAAAAATATTGGGCTCAAGAGAGGGCTTAGCAGTTAAAGCACTTGCCTGTGAAGCCTAAGGACTCAGATTCATTTCCCCAGTACCCACATAAAGCCAGATGTACATGGTGACACTTGCATCCGGGATTTGTTTGCAGTGGCTGGAATCCCTGGCACACTCATTGCCTATTTCCTCATTTTCTTCCTCTCTCAAATAAATACAGAAAAATAAAATAGTTAAAAAATTTTAGAGCCAGACATGGTGGTGCATGCCTTTAATCCTAGCACTCGGGAGGCAAAGGTAGGAGGATAACCAGGAGTTCAAGGAAACCCTGAGACTACACGGTGAATTCCAGGTTCACCTGAGCTAGAGTGAAACCCTACCTCAAAAAAAAAAAAATTAAATGTTAACCACCTTTGCTTCAGTTATGTTTCCTTATATGTAAGTCTGTCCAGTATCCTTATAAATAACCCGATGGTTTCATTATACAATCTTGTTATAAGGAAATGAGTAGCTCACCTCCCTGAAACAATGTAACTCCAAAAGTCCCAGTCACTGATGAAACTGTTCCTGAAGAATTTGGGTGCACTTCTGTCCTGAGGCCCACACCTGACTCTCCTCAACCGTCTGTCCTTTCTTCTACTCAGACTCAATAACTGTACTTCCGGCTCAGCCTGAAATTCTTTTCAGCTGTGTTAAGTACCCCGGCTGCACCTGGCTGGAAGGCCTCTAGATAACAAAGCTCGGAACACTGAGATGTGTTCCCACTGCTGGTGACACTTTCAATATTTAAGTAATGGCAAAGGTTTTGCCTGATACAGCTTTAAAGTCACATTTTGACCTTAGTCACTGGATAGGTTTCTAAGACTGAGCAATTTAGTTTATAGTTCTGGAATAGATCTGGGAAGGGGTAAATTAAGCTATTAACCCTAACCTGGGCATGGTGACAATATCAGAATCCAAGCAGACCTATTAGAAAATTCTTAAGTAGCCCAAAAAATCCTGTTTCATAATATCCATGAGTGGGAGACAATTTCCTCCATCCTCAAGTTTCATTCACTTCCACCATTCAGCACCATTTGACATTTTTAAATCTTGTTTAAAAAGTCCCTAGGGTTTTTCCTTACACTTGGTGCCTTACATGTAAAGATGGGGCCTTCTCTGCCCTTTAGCAGCCTTACTATTCAATGCATAGGTACTATTTTCTTTTTTTAAATTTTTTTGTTATTTTTATTTATTTTTTGAGAGCAACAGACAGAGAGAATGAGGCAGATAGAGAGAGGGAGAGAGAATAGGCACACCAGGGCCTCCAGCCACTGCAAACGAACTCCAGACGCGTGAGCCCCCTCGTGCATCTGGCTAACGTGGGTCCTGGGGAGTCGAGCCTCTAACCGGGGTCCTTAGGCTTCACAGGCAAGCACTTAACCGCTAAGCCTTCTCTCCAGCCCTGCATAGGTACTATTTTCTAACCAACTGAAATATTGTTTCCTGTATTTTATGCCTTCAGTATTTGGAGTAAGACATTATAGTAAAGCAAAAGCATCATTTCCTTTTCTAAAGAACCTCCACATTCTCAAGTTACAGAATTAACTCTAAAGAGAGAAGGTAAAACTCACCGACCAGCTGGGGTGGCTTGAAGACCCGGTGAGCGATGCTGACCAGCAGTCTGCATTTCCAATACTTGTCTACATGAAGGCAAACCTGCTGTGTAAGGGGTCTGGTCCCACATACATGTGTCTGGAGCCAGTTCGCCATGACCAGGCCCTGAAGCCCCTTTCTGCAGTCTGTAAGACCTGTGTGAAGCTTTTGGACCCACCCTCATGCTGTGGCACCAGTGCTGGTCTCCTGTCTGGATCTGCTGGCAGCAGTTGGAAACACCTGTGTGAGGCACATCCAGGAAGTCCAGCCCCACCACTGCTGAACCCAGTTGATTGGCCACCCTGGCAGGGGCGGAGCCTTATGTCTGCCACACCCATCCACCTGTGCTGCACTCCTCAGCACTTATTAAGCACAAGGGAACTGTTTCTGTCCCTTCTAACCTGTAGCCACCATGGTGAGTGGATCACGTTTGGGGAGTGTGAAGAGGAGCTGGAAAGGCACTGGGCACCTCTACATTGGGAGGACAGTGGCTCTCCATTCATCATGTTGAGAGGGCAGCAGCTCACACCGTGCATCAGGAGAGTTGGAGTAGATGAGGCCCAAGTATGTTGAGAATTTCCAGGGCCTGGATAAAGGGTCTGCATGGATGAAGTTTTCACCTCAGCTCATGCCGGATTTCTCAGTGGCCTGCATGTTCAGCAGCAATACCCACTGTCGGTTATCTCCCCTGATGACTGCTCTCTCTCTCCCATAGAGCTGCATGCAGCATAGCTTTTTTCCAGCTTTCTGTCAGCTGGTCTACAGGGAGGTTTTCAGCTCAGCTCCAGCAAGATTGCTCAGTGACCTTGTAGCCCAAGCATGAGGAGTGTTTAGCAATAGGGTCTTACCATCTATTCCTGGTAGGAAACCAAGCACCTTGGTAATGGCCTGTAATGTCCTGGGGGCATCAGGGACCTCCCTGGCCAACAACTCACTGGAAGGTATCCCATCACTGGCCTGAAATTTTTCTAGATATAATCTATGGCTTCTGGGTATACCATTGTCCAATGAAGTAGGTTTCCATATGGCTTATTCATATCCTCTTATATTTTGATTAACCCTCCCCTCACCCTTCCTTTACAATCTCTTCCCCTAACCTTACTTAGGCCTTTCAATCCCCAGTAATTCTTCTACTTACATATGTACAATACCATCACCTTGAGTCCTCCCCTCTCCTCCCTTCCCTTTCTAGCTTTATGGCCTCTGCTACTGAGTTTTATTCCAACTCACATACAAGTCCAAACATTTGTAGCTAGGATCCACATATGAGAGAGAATATACAGCACTTTGCTCTCTGGGTCTGAGTTAACTCACTAAGTGTAATACTTTACAGATCCATCCATTTCCCTGCAAAGGTCATAATTTCATCTTCCTTTGCTGCTGATTAGAAATTCCACTGTATAAATGTACCATGTCTTCATTATCCACCCCATCATTATCTTTTAATTAATTAATTAACTTATTTATTTACTTATTTGTTTGAGAGAGAATGTGTGTGGGCACACCAGAGCCTCTTGCTACTGCAATGGAACTCCAGATGCATGGGTCACTTTGTGCATCTGGCTTTACCAGATCTGGCTTTACCACTAAAAATAGTAGTATGTTATGTTACAGAATGATCTCACCAATTAGCAGATGAAAATGATGCTCTGAGAGGAAAAGTTTAGATGTTAGATCCAGTATTTTCGGTGGGACACACTGCAACTGATAACCATTTCTTTCTTTTCCTTTCTTTTTCTTTTCTTTTTTTTTTTTTAGCCCAGGCTAACCTGGAATTCATTATATGGTCTCAGGCTAGTCTTGAACTTCTTTGATCCTCCTACTCTACCCACCCCCAGAGTAATAGGATAAAGGCCTGTGCCACCATACCTGACATTTATCAAGTTTTAATTCTTTAATCGTCACTTGCAGTGCTGGTGAAAAAAGAAGATGAAGGAGGTGGAGGAGAAGAAGAGGAGAAGAAGAGAGAAAGAAGGCAGGAAGAAAGAAAGAAAGAAAGAAAGAAAGAAAGAAAGAAAGAAAGAAAGAGAAAGAAAGAAAGAATATGAATATATTGCCAGGTGTTGTGGCACATGCCTTTAATACCAGCACTGAGGAGACAGAGATAGAAGGATTGCCATGAGTTCAAGGCTACTTCGAGACCCCATAGTAAGTTCCAGGTCAACCTGGGCTAACCCTACCTCAAAAGATATATGTTTAATTTTATGTCTGAACAATTGGAGGCACCAGCCAAAAGCAGTTACTGACAACTGGAACAATATTAAATGGCCAGGATATGATATAGCAAAGGCAGGAGGGGCTCAAATTTCAAAACAGGGTTTCCCACTGCAACAGACTCATAGCAAATATTTAGCAACCCTGAAAGTGGCCAGCAGAAGGATTTATATAAGCAATTAAGATATTTCAACAGTATGCTGTATATGTTACATAGATGACTGCTACCTAGTGTTTCAATATAAAGTGCAGTTACATACAAATACACCCATGCAGGTTTTAGTAGGGGTAAAAAATAACAATAAAGAAAGAAAACTCCTATGCCCTAGTAGAAACTAAGAAAGAGGGATATCCAGGTGTGGTGGCAGAGGTAGGAGGATTGACATGAGTTCAAGATCAGCATGTGACTATAAAGTGAGATCCAAGTCAGCCAGGACTACAGTGAGACCCTACTTCGAAAGAAACTAAATGAGGGAATAAATTATCATTCGGTGTCTTTTAGCATAATACCCTTAATAGCCTTTAGCATAATAGCCAAAATAGCCTGTATTATATTTACAGGCTTCTTTTAGTTGTTGCTCATTTTTTATGAGAGAGAGAGAGAGAGAGCGAGCAAGAAACAGACAGACAGAATTGGCCCCCAAGGGTCTCCAGCCACTGTAAAAAAACCTCCAGACATGCGTGGTACCTTGTGCACATGTATGACCTTGTGCATCTGACTTATGTCGGTTCTGGAGAGTCAAACATGGGCCCTTAGGTTTCACAGGCAAGCGCCTTAAGCACTGAGCCATCCTCAAGCCCTACTAGCTATGCTTTGAAACCTGAGGTATCCTAAGAGATGTAAAACAAAACAAAACAAAATCCCTCAAGTTCATCTTCACTCACAACAGGAGAAAATGCAGATAACACCAGGAAAGCCAGTGGTTTTAGAAAGTGTCTGGAAAGATATCAAGGCTTACAGGATCAAATCCCTCAGGGAAATCTCTGATGCTCTGCACAGCCAGAAGGGAGGTGCTGCAAACACATGGCTTCCATCCCAAGCAGACAGCAACATGGAGTTCCTCAGTGTAGTTCTCTAATGTTAACTCTTCCTGCTATGGAAAGCTAATTAACATCCAGAATACCTAAGGGGGCCAGGATGTGCTGGTACATGTTTTCATCCCAGCAACAAGGGGCAGGGGAGGCACAGGGAAGAGTATTACTTTGAGTTTGAGGCCAGTCTGGGTCTACAGAATGACGGCCACGTCAGCCTCGTGTAGATAAGACCCTAACTCGAAAAACAGTAACAAAAGCAACAAAAAGAATAACTAAGGGATGAGGCAAGACATGGAGGGAAAATAATATTAAAATGTACCCCTGCCCCATCTGACACTGGTTGGAAAATTAGGCAAATTCATCTCAGTGATGTTTTGTGTCAAAAGAAAAAAAAAACATTTCAAGACTACTGAGGCAGTTTAATATGAATGTGCCCCCAAAAGCAAAAAAGCAGGAATGTCCTCAAGCCTGACCTAGCACTCCCCATGTTGGTACAATCAGAGAAGTCTTATGCTTTTTTAAAAATTTGTATTTATTCTTTTCATTTATTTATTTGAGAGTGACACACAGAGAGAAAAAGAGGCAGAGAGAGGGAGAGAGAGAAAGCAAAAGTGAGAGTGCGTACCGGGTCCTCCACTCAATACAAACAAACTCCAGATGCATGCACCACCGTGTCCATCCATCTGCCTAACGTGAGTACTGGGGAATCGAGCCTTGAACTGGGGTCCTTAGGCTTCACCAGCAACTGCTTAACCACTAAGCCATCTCTCCAGCCCCTAGAGAAGTCTTCCTCTTATCTCTTGCCTAAAGGAGTGCTCTAGATCTGTTTTTCTATAAACAACCTGTGCCCTTCCCTACACCCCTTTCCTAGAACTGAGGTTCCTGGAAGATTTAAATCTGATAGTGGCATTATGGCTACTCAGCCCCAAAACTTAGCATCATGGCAGGTTAGCTCAGCCTCCATTCCGAATCCATAAGTGACCCCAATTTGGGTCATAGGGCAGGCTTTACCCCCTAACACCTTCCGCATGGCAGGAGCTCTCTATACTTTCTCCACTTGCCTCCTCTGAATCTAATAAAATCTCTCTAAACCTTACCCTATGATCTGTGAATTTCACTTCTTTAGGTTTGTAAGACAAGAATCTGGAGATACCACAAAGTTATTGGTGCAAAAGCACTCATCAGATATAAATAACTTCCTCATTTTCATGCCATACTCAGATGGTGAAGACACATTTACAATAGGCACACACATGGTAACACTAAATATGAATTGAATGAATGAATATGAATTCTCAGTCTTATGTTTACCTTTTAGTTACTCTCCCACAATCACCTGGAGTAAGCCACTAATCCTGGGTTTTAACCAAGTTGAGGCCCCTAGAATATGAATGGAACTACTAAAGAGCCTGAGAGTCACAATGTGAGGCCAATCTTAGTACTGTCACTGCTCACAATTCTACCAACTAGTGCAACTAGGTGAACCAATGAGTTTACTGGGTTAACTTATAGAGCACAGGTGGGGTGTTATTTACAGGAGTGTGGGTGACCCCAAAACAGCTGCATTACTGCAAGGTCCACCTCATCACAGACAACATGAAAACAGCATGATAGCATCTACTTACATAACCTTTCCTTTCCTACCTTCTCCCAGGCCAGTGACCCTCCCCCTCCTTTTACCAGACAGTGTCAATAGCTCCATTAACATTTGCATAGACCTGCCTATCACTGCCTAGCTCTGCTCAATTAACTTTGACAGGCCCACTAAGAAAAGACATTCTCCACTGCCATCAGATTATATCTGGAGGAAAAACCCCTTCCTACCAGATTCTTTTTCTCTAGGTAGAGTCTAGCTCTAGGCCAGGCTGACCTGGAACTCAGTATTCACTATGCAGTCTCAGGTTGGCATTTAACTCACAATGATCCCCCTACCTCTGCCTCCCAAGTCCTTGGATTAAAGACATGCACCACCATTCCTGACCCTACAGCATTTTTCAACATCTTTGAGATCTACATATAGCAAACTCACTTTAATTTTAAAAAAATGTTGGGCTCGAGAGATGGCTTAGCAGTTAAAGCACTTGCCTGTGAAGCCTAAGGACTCAGATTCATTTCCCCAGTACCCACATAAAGCCAGATGTACATGGTGACACTTGCATCCGGGATTTGTTTGCAGTGGCTGCAATCCCTGGCACACTCATTGCCTATCTTCCTCATTTTCTTCCTCTCTCAAATAAATACAGAAAAATAAAATAGTTAAAGAAGTTTTAGAGCCAGACAGGGTGGTGCATGCCTTTAATCCTAGCACTCGGGAGGCAAAGGTAGGAGGGTAACCAGGAGTTCAAGGAAACCCTGAGACTACACGGTGAATTCCAGGTTCACCTGAGCTAGAGTGAAACCCTACCTCAAAAAAAAAAAAATTAAATGTTAACCACCTTTGCTTCAGTTATGTTTCCTTATATGTAAGTCTGTCCAGTATCCTTATAAATATCCCTATGGTTTCATTATACAATCTTGTTATAAGGAAATGAGTAGCTCACCTCCCTGAAACAATGTAACTCCAAAAGTCCCAGTCACTGATGAAACTGTTCCTGAAGAATTTGGGTGCACTTCTGTCCTGAGGCCCACACCTGACTCTCCTCAACCGTCTGTCCTTTCTTCTACTCAGACTCAACAACTGTACTTCTGGCTCAGCCTGAAATTCTTTTCAGCTGTGTTAAGTACCCCAACTGCACCTGGCTGGAAGGCCTCTAGATAACAAAGCTCGGAACACTGAGATGTGTTCCCACTGCTGGTGACACTTTCAATATTTCAGTAATGGCAAAGGTTTTGCCTGATACAGCTTTAAAGTCACATTTTGACATTAGTCACTGGATAGGTTTCTAAGACTGAGCAATTTAGTTTATAGTTCTGGGATAGATCTGGGAAGGGGTAAATTAAGCTATTAACCCTAACCTGGGCATGGTGACAATATCAGAATCCAAGCAGGCCTATTAGAAAATTCTTAAGTAGCCCAAAAAATCCTGTTTCATAATATCCATGAGTGGGAGACAATTTCCTCCATCCTCAAGTTTCATTCACTTCCACCATTCAGCACCATTTGACATTTTTAAATCTTGTTTAAAAAGTCCCTAGGGTTTTTCCTTACACTTGGTGCCTTACATGTAAAGATGGGGCCTTCTCTGCCCTTTAGCAGCCTTAATATTCAATGCATAGGTACTATTTTCTTTTTTTTAATTTTTTTGTTATTTTTATTTATTTTTTGAGAGCAACAGACAGAGAGAATGAGGCAGATAGAGAGAGGGAGAGAGAATAGGCACACCAGGGCCTCCAGCCACTGCAAACGAACTCCAGACGCGTGAGCCCCCTCGTGCATCTGGCTAACGTGGGTCCTGGGGAGTCGAGCCTCTAACCGGGGTCCTTAGGCTTCACAGGCAAGCACTTAACCGCTAAGCCTTCTCTCCAGCCCTGCATAGGTACTATTTTCTAACCAACTGAAATATTGTTTCCTGTATTTTATGCCTTCAGTATTTGGAGTAAGACATTATAGTAAAGCAAAAGCATCATTTCCTTTTCTAAAGAACCTCCACATTCTCAAGTTACAGAATTAACTCTAAAGAGAGAAGGTAAAACTCACCGACCAGCTGGGGTGGCTTGCAGACCCGGTGAGTGATGCTGACCAGCAGTCTGCATTTCCAATACTTGTCTACATGAAGGCAAACCTGCTGTGTAAGGGGTCTGGTCCCACATACATGTGTCTGGAGCCAGTTCGCCATGACCAGGCCCTGAAGCCCCTTTCTGCAGTCTGTAAGACCTGTGTGAAGCTTTTGGACCCACCCTCATGCTGTGGCACCATCCCAAGCAGACAGCAACATGGAGTTCCTCAGTGTAGTTCTCGAATATTAACTCTTCCTGCTATGGGAAGCTAATTCCCATCAAGAATAGCTAAGTGGGCCAGGATGTGCTAGTACATGTTTTCATCCCAGCAACAAGGGGCAGGGGAGGCACAGGGAAGAGTATTACTTTGAGTTTGAGGCAAGTCTGGGTCTACAGAATGAAGGCCACGTCAGCCTGGTGTAGATAAGACCCTAACTCGAAAAACAGCAACAAAAGCAACAAAAAGAATGAGTAAGGGATGAGGCAAGACATGGAGGAAAATAATATTAAAATGTACCCCTGCCCCATCTAACACTGGTTGGAAAATTAGGAAAATTCATCTCAGTGATGTTTTGTGTCAAAAGAAAAAAAAAACATTTTAAGACTACTCAGGCAGTTTAATATGAATGTGCCTCCAAAAGCAAACAAGCAGGAATGTCCTCAAGCCTGACCTAGCACTGCCCCTGTTGATACAATCAGAGACGTCTTATGCTGTTTTATAAAATTTGTATTTATTCTTTTTATTTATTTATTTGAGAATGACACACAGAGAGAGAAAGAGGCAGAGAGAGGGAGAGACGGGGATAGAGAAAGCAAAAGTGAGAGTGCGTACCGGTTCCTCCACTCAATACAAACAAACTCCAGATGCAAGCACCACCTTGTCCATCCATCTGCCTAACGTGAGTACTGGGGAATAGAGCCTTGAACTGGGGTCTTTGGGCTTTACAAGCAAGTCCTTAACCACTAAGTCATCTCTCCAGCCCCTAGAGAAGTCTTCCTCTTATCTCTTGCCTAAAGGAGTGCTCTAGACTGTTTTTCTATAAACAACCCGTGCCCTTCTCTACACCCCTTACCCAGAACTGAGGTTCCTGGAAGATTTAAATCTGATAGTGGCATTATGGCTACTCAGCCCCAAAACTTAGCATCATGGCAGGTTAGCTCAGCCTCCATTCCGAATCCATAAGTGACCCCAATTTGGGTCATAGGGCAGGCTTTACCCCCTAACACCTTCCGTATGGCAGGAGCTCTCTATACTTTCTCCACTTGCCTCCTCTGAATCTAATAAAATCTCTCTAAACCTTACCTTATGATCTGTGAATTTCACTTCTTTAAGTTTGTAAGACAAGAATCTGGAGATACCACAAAGTTATTGGTGCAAAAGCACTCCTCGGATATAAATTACTTCCTCATTTTCATGCCATACTCAGATGGTGAAGACACACATTTACAATAGGCACACACATGGTAACACTAAATATGAATTGAATGAATGAATATGAATTCTCAGTCTTATGTTTACCTTTTAGTTACTCTCCCACAATCACCTGGAGTAAGCCACTAATCCTGGGTTTTAACCAAGTTGAGGCCCCTAGAATATGAATGGAACTACTAAAGAGCCTGAGAGTCACAATGTGAAGCCAATCTTAGTACTGTCACTGCTCACAATTCTACCAACTAGTGCAACTAGGTGAACCAATGAGTTTACTGTGTTAACTTATAGAGCACAGGTGGGGTGTTATTTACAGGAGTGTGGGTGACCCCAAAACAGCTGCATTACTGCAAGGTCCACCCCATCACAGACTATATGAAAGTGGCATGAGAACCTCTACTTACTTAACCTTTCACTTCCTGGCTTCTTCAGGTCAGTGACCCTCCCCCTCCTATTACCAGACAGTGTAAGTAGCTCCATTGACATTTCCGTAGACATGGCTAACACTGCCTAGCCCTGCTCAATTAACTTTGACAGGCCCACTAAGAAAAGACATTCTCCACTGGCATCAGATTATAGCTAGAGGAAAAAGCCCTTCCTACCAGATTCTTTTTTCTCTAGGTAGAGTCTAGCTCTAGGCCAGGCTGACCTGGAACTCAGTATTCACTATGCAGTCTCAGGTTGGCATTGAACTCACAGTGATCCTCCTACCTCTGCCTCCCAAGTGCTTGGATTAAAGACATGCACCACCGTTCCTGACCCTACAGCATATTTTAACATCTTTGTGATCTACATATACCAAACTTACGTTAATTTAAAAAAAAATATTGGACTCGAGAGATTGCTTAGCAGTTAAAGCACTTGCCTGTGAAGCCTAAGGACTCAGATTTATTTCCCCAGTACCTACAAAAAGCCAGATATACATGGTGACACTTGCATCTGGGATTTGTTTGCAGTGCCTGGAATCCCTGGCACTCTCATTGCCTATCTTCCTCGTTTTCTTCCTCTCTCAAACAAATACAGAAAAAATAAAATATTTAAACAAAATTTTAGAGATAGACATGGTGGTGCATGGCTTCAATCCTGGTACTCGGGAGGCAAAGTTAGGAGGATAACCAGGAGTTCCAGGAAACCCTGACACTACACGGTGAATTCCAGGTTCACCTGAGCTACAGTGGAACCCTACTTCCAAAAAAAAAAAATTAAATGTTAACCACCTTTGCTTCAGTTATGTTTCCTTATATGTAAGTCTCTCCAGTATCCTAATAAATATCCCGATGGTTTCATTATACAATCTTGTTATAAGGAAATGAGTAGCTCACCTCCCTTAAACAACAAAACTCCAAAAGTCCCAGTCACTGATGAAACTGTTCCTGAAGAATTAGGGTGCACTTCTGTCCTGAGGCCCACACCTGACCCTCATCAACCATCTGTCCTTTCTTCTACTCAGACTCACTAATGGTAATTCTGGCTCAGTCTGAAATTCTTTTCCGCTGTGTTAAGTACCACAGCTGACCTCTGTGGAATGCCTTCAGATAGCAAAGCTCAGAACACTGAGATGTGTTCCCACTGCTGCTGACATTTTCAAAATTTCAGTAATGGCAATAGGTTTTGCCGGATACAGCTTTCAAGTCACATTTTGACATTAGTCACTGGATAGGTTTCTAAGATTGAGCAATTTAGTTTATAGTTCTGGAATAGATCTGGGAAGGGGTAAATTAAGCGATTAACCCTAACCTGGGCATGGTGACAATTTCAGAATCCAAGCAGACCTATTAGAAAACTCTTAAGTAGCCCATAAAATCCTGTTCCATAACATCCATGAGTGGGAGACAATTTAGTCCATCCTCAAGTTTCACTCATTTCCACAATACAGAACCAATTGACACTACCCCTGTACCAGGTGATGATGAGGTGTCCCATTTTCAAAACCGTGCAGGGATGCTGGTACAGCTTTCTTGAGAGAGAGGCTGACAACTCCAGGACTTCTAAGGAGCGGTGCTTTGCTTCCACCCAATGACACAGGCGGCAGGAGTCTTGCTTCTGGGTGGAACGCCACTCACATAGGTTCTTCAATTCCTTCTGGACGTGTTTGGAATAGGATTTGAATCAGAATAAAATTCCCAGGTACACATGACAGGTGCTGGGCAAGGAGGCCGTCACTCTTCAGTAACCTGTGTTGAGCACATTGACGTCCCCCCGCCCCCACAAGGAAAAGAAAGTATTTTACTTCTTTAAATGTGAGAGAGAAACAGACAGAGATAGGGAGGAGAAAGGGAGAGATAGAGGGAACTGGCACACCAGGTGCCCTACCGCACATGAGCGCCCCCTTGTGCATCGGGCTCGCATGCGTCCCGGGGATTCGAACCGGGTTCCTTTGGCTTCCCAGCAAAAAGCTCTAACCGCCAGGCCATCTCCCGGTTCCCACAGTGCCCGTGCCTGGTCTTCTTTCCCTTGCTGTTTTCCAGCTATTCCTGAGCTCCAGTAGCGGCTGAACTGGAATTCAGGACGTAGCCTGAACTTGTCATCATTGTGAGGAGCAAGTGAGGCCACAGCAAAGTATAACTGTGTTCCCAGTGGAGCCTGTGTTACGTACTTACCGTATTTTCCTTGATGTGTGTGAACGTTGCTCAGTGAACCAGGGGCACGTCCGTGATTTTCCAATACTTCCCGTTTTGGTCCTTCGTTCCACCTGCACCCACTGTCGGGTCACGATGGCTCTCGAGAGCCTGCGAATGCGTGAACAAACCCTCAGAGTACACGTTGGGAACCCGACACTCCTAAGTCTTCCTGGCCTGGCTTCAGCAATTTTGCCCTGGGCCTATAAGGCATGAAGAATGTGCATACTTGCATACGGGTTTTACTCATATTCTGTTTGCCCTCTCGAACTTGGGACACTTCTGTGTGTCTGCTGCCTCAAACAGACGTCAGTCCTCCGGCTAGAAAGGGGCTCAGGACTCATAGGTAGTGTCTCACTTCACCTGTAAGCTCTGCATGTCGCATGCGCATGTGACCACTTAAGTCACGTGTGTGTCAGGGGCCTCCTTTCCCTAGCGCACAGAGATTCCCTGCATGGTCGTGGCGTTCTGTCGGTCCGAAAAGCTCCCGATTCCCTGACCTAGGCTGAGAGCAAGGCTCTCAGCCTAGGTCAGGGAATCGGCTGTCTTCAGAAAATGGGTCAGTTTTATCCCATCCACAAAGGCGGCTGAGGCACGGCCATATGCCTGCCCGAGTCGCTGTTGCTCACATTGAGCAATTTTTTCGGGTTCACCCCCTCACGTACAAGTGTTGAGCCTACTGGAATGGGGATGTCTGAAATGTGAGGGAGCAGGGCCCGGAGGGTGTGTTTCTCTGGGAATAAGAGAGCTCCAGAAAGTATCCTTTAATTGGCTGAAGGAGGAGGGCCTCCACGAGTGCCGGGCCAGCTGACAGACCAGGTGAGGCTGCCTCACACATCAAACATTCGGACATTTGAAAATCGTCGAGAACGCCTGAGTCCACTCGCGTGGACTGCCCACTTTCCCCTGTCCCTGGCTGATGATGAGGTGTCCCCTTTTCTAAACCGTGCAGGGATGCTGGTCCAGCTTTCTTGAGAGAGAGGCTGACAACTCCAGGACTTCTAAGGAGCGGTGCTTTGCTTCCACCCAATGACACAGGCGGCAGGAGTCTTGCTTCTGGGTGGAACGCCACTCACATAGGTTCTTCAATTCCTTCTGGACGTGTTTGGAATAGGATTTGAATCAGAATAAAATTCCCAGGTACACATGACAGGTGCTGGGCAAGGAGGCCGTCACTCTTCAGTAACCTGTGTTGAGCACATTGACGTCCCCCCGCCCCCACAAGGAAAAGAAAGTATTTTACTTCTTTAAATGTGAGAGAGAAACAGACAGAGATAGGGAGGAGAAAGGGAGAGATAGAGGGAACTGGCACACCGGGTGCCCTACCGCACATGAGCGCCCCCTTGTGCATCGGGCTCGCATGCGTCCCGGGGATTCGAACCGGGTTCCTTTGGCTTCCCAGCAAAAAGCTCTAACCGCCAGGCCATCTCCCGGTTCCCACAGTGCCCGTGCCTGGTCTTCTTTCCCTTGCTGTTTTCCAGCTATTCCTGAGCTCCAGTAGCGGCTGAACTGGAATTCAGGACGTAGCCTGAACTTGTCATCATTGTGAGGAGCAAGTGAGGCCACAGCAAAGTATAACTGTGTTCCCAGTGGAGCCTGTGTTACGTACTTACCGTATTTTCCTTGATGTGTGTGAACGTTGCTCAGTGAACCAGGGGCACGTCCGTGATTTTCCAATACTTCCCGTTTTGGTCCTTCGTTCCACCTGCACCCACTGTCGGGTCACGATGGCTCTCGAGAGCCTGCGAATGCGTGAACAAACCCTCAGAGTACACGTTGGGAACCCGACACTCCTAAGTCTTCCTGGCCTGGCTTCAGCAATTTTGCCCTGGGCCTATAAGGCATGAAGAATGTGCATACTTGCATACGGGTTTTACTCATATTCTGTTTGCCCTCTCGAACTTGGGACACTTCTGTGTGTCTGCTGCCTCAAACAGACGTCAGTCCTCCGGCTAGAAAGGGGCTCAGGACTCATAGGTAGTGTCTCACTTCACCTGTAAGCTCTGCATGTCGCATGCGCATGTGACCACTTAAGTCACGTGTGTGTCAGGGGCCTCCTTTCCCTAGCGCACAGAGATTCCCTGCATGGTCGTGGCGTTCTGTCGGTCCGAAAAGCTCCCGATTCCCTGACCTAGGCTGAGAGCAAGGCTCTCAGCCTAGGTCAGGGAATCGGCTGTCTTCAGAAAATGGGTCAGTTTTATCCCATCCACAAAGGCGGCTGAGGCACGGCCATATGCCTGCCCGAGTCGCTGTTGCTCACATTGAGCAATTTTTTCGGGTTCACCCCCTCACGTACAAGTGTTGAGCCTACTGGAATGGGGATGTCTGAAATGTGAGGGAGCAGGGCCCGGAGGGTGTGTTTCTCTGGGAATAAGAGAGCTCCAGAAAGTATCCTTTAATTGGCTGAAGGAGGAGGGCCTCCACGAGTGCCGGGCCAGCTGACAGACCAGGTGAGGCTGCCTCACACATCACACATTCGGACATTTGGAAAGCGTCGAGAACGCCTGAGTCCACTCGCGTGGACTGCCCACTTTCCCCTGTCCCTGGTGATGATGAGGTGTCCCCTTTTCTGAACCATGCAGGGATGCTGGTCCAGGTTTCTTGAGAGAGAGGCTGACAACTCCAGGACTTCTAAGGAGCGGTGATTTGCTTCTACCCAATGACACAGGCGGCAGGACTCTTGATTCTGGGTGGAACTCCACTCACATAGGTTCTTCACTTCCTTCTGGATGTGTTTGGAATAGGATTTGAATCAGAATAAAATTTCTAGGTACACATGACATGCGCTGGGCAAGGAGGCCGTCATTCTTCAGTAACCTGTGTTGATCACATTGACGTCCCCCTGCCACCACAAGGAAAAGAAAGTATTTTACTTCTTTCAATGTGAGAGAGAAACAGACAGAGATAGGGAGGAGAAAGGGAGAGATAGAGGGAACTGGCACACCAGGTGCCCTACCGCACATGAGCGCCCCCTTGTGCATCGGGCTCACATGCGTCCCAGGGATTCGAACCGGGTTCCTTTGGCTTCCCAGCAAAAAGCTCTAACCACCAGGCCATCTCCCGGTTCCCACAGTGCCCGTGCCTGGTCTTCTTTCCCTTGCTTTTCCCAGCTATTCCTGAGCTCCAGTAGCGGCTGAACTGGAATTCAGGACGTAGCCTGAATTTGTCATCATTGTGAGGAGCAAGTGAGGCCACAGCAAAGTATAACTGTGTTCCCAGTGGAGCCTGTGTTACGTACTTACCGTATTTTCCTTGATGTGTGTGAACGTTGCTCAGTGAACCAGGGGCACGTCCGTGATTTTACAATACTTAACCTTTTGGTCCTTCATTCCACCTGCACCCACTGTCGGGTCACGATGGCTCTCGAGAGCCTGTGAATGCGTGAACAAACCCTCAGAGTACACGTTGGGAACCCGACACTCCTAAGTCTTCCTGGCCTGGCTTCAGCAGTTTTGCCCTGTGCCTAGACTTTTATGTGAGTTGGAGTAAAAATTAGTAGCAGAGGTCAGTAAGGTAGAATAAGGCTATAAGACAGGGAGGAGAGGGGAGGATTTAAGAGGATGGTACTGTATATATGTAATTAGATGAACAGATTACTAGGGGGTGCAATGGCCTAAGTAAGGTCATGGGAAGTGTGGGGGCAGGGCTTATCAAAATTCAAGATGTTGTGAATAAGCAACATGGAAACCTATTCTTTTGGATAACAGCACACCCAGAAGCCATAGACTATTATTATAAAAATTTCAGTGCCAGGGGGGGATACCTTCAAGTGTGTTGTTGGACAGTGAGGTCCCTGAGGCCCCCAAAACATTGCAGGCCATTGACAATGCTGTTGGTTTCCCATCAGAAATATATGTCAAGACCCTATTTCTGAAGACTCCACATGCCAGGGCTGCAAGGTCACTGAGAAATCAAGCAGGAGCCAAGCTGAAAACCTCCTCCCTATAGAAGACCTGACAGAAAGCTAGAAAAAGCTGCAATGCATGTAGCACCATTGGAAACAGAAGTCATCAGTGGTGAAAACAGTGGGCACTGCAAGCGTCAAGTTTGGCCAGGCAGGCCAAATGACGGCACAGGTGCAATAGTGGCATGTCTGTTATGGGGAAAACCAACTGCTTTCTAATTGGACTAGAGGCACACTCCACAGGATGGAATACATGCCTGATACTGAAAACATAATCAAAAGCCTATGTGGGTGAGGTTATGAGCCCAAGGAGTATAATGCCTGCTCTTGCCTGACTAAATGCAGATATTATGCTCACCAAACTGCCCTTTTAGCACTTTACTTAATGTTCATACCCATATACTAATGCTACTTTCACTTTGGGTTGGAGAAGCTTCCCTTTTCAGATGGTGGTGACCACTGGGATGACCCAACAGGCACCATAGCGCTGACAGAGGAGTATTTAGCACTGAAATAGCTCTACCATATCTTCCAAAGTTCAGGGTCCACTGAGAAAGAGGTGCCAGAAATAATGTATGAGCCAAAGGAAGGGTAGGACTGCTTACAATGCACTGGTTCAGACAGAAATTAGCCACAGTATCCATGACCTCACAGTGCCTGGTAGTACCTTCACAAGACCCTCATAATAGGAGGAAAGGATGACATGAAAATAAAAGAAAGACTACTGGAGAGAGGGAGGGGATATGATGGAGAATGGATTTGTAAATTGGAAAGTGGGGGGGTTAATTAACATGGTTTATTGCCTATAATTATGGAAGCTGTCAATAAAAAATTTTTAAATGGGGTCAGTTGGGCTGAAGATATGGCTCAACAGATAACACTCTTGCCTGCAAAGCCGAATGACCTAGGTTCCATTCCCCAGTATCCACATAAAGCCAGGTGCACAAAGAAGCACATGCATCCGGAGTTTGTTTGCGCACCTGGAGGCCATGGCATGCCAATTCTCTCTCTCTCACTCTCTCCTCTGCTTGCAAATAAATAAATAAAATGGTTTTTAAAGGGGTCAATTTTTCAATGCCTTTACTTTCACAGTCACTCCGGAAGAGTCCTAAACAGACACAAATGCTTATCTCTAGGGGACAATAGGGAAGAATGAGATGTAAAGGCACAAAGGGAGAGAGGAGAGCTACATTTTTGTACCTCTCTTCAATGTTTGAATCACATGAGTTCTTGGAAGTTTTAAAACTGTAGCCAATGTTGCTGGGCATGAATGGTGTGTGCCTTTGATCCCAGCACTCAGGAGACAGAGGTAGGAGGATCTCTGAATACGAGACCACCCTGAGACTACATAGTGAATTCCAGGTCAGCTGGAGCTAGAGCAAGACCATACCATGATAAAACAAAACAACAATAACAACAACAACAAAAAAAAGTGGCTGAGTCTTGGGGTTTATATCTCTATGGTAGAGTACTTGACTAGCCCATATGAAGTGCTGGGCTCTATCATCAACACAAAATAAAGTCAGGTTCAATATATTAAGTGATGGAATATGTGCTTAGCAGAACAGTACAAAATGGTTTGTTTTCTTTACAAGTTTGTGTACTGTATTAATCCCATGGTTTTACAAATACATTCAGGTCATCTAATAGGATCTCAGTGACTCCTATTTAGTCCTCTATTTCACACATGGGGAAACACCTTTATTAATACATTTCTCTTGGGTAAATCCAATTTGCTAACTATATTGTACTTTGGACTCACTAGAGAAAAACAAGATGAGTGACGTGATCTTGTTTTATATTTTCTTTTTCTTGTTTTGTTTTTCAAGATAGAGATGCTGTCTAGCCCAGGCTGACCCGGCATTCACTAGGTAGTTTCAGGGTGGCCTCTAACTCACAGAGATATTCCTACCTCGGCCTCCTGAGTGCTGGGATTAAAAGCATGAGCCACCAAAAGAGGCCCTTGCTTTATATTTTCAAATACAAGTACCTGAAGGATGTAGTATGCTTTCATCAGCACTTGGAAATTCTACATTTCCTTAATTCCCTCGCAGATTTAATAATGATTATTTCACTTTATTCTCAAACCTCCCACATTACATATCCAATTCTTCCTTACTTAATGACACTTCCTCCTAGTTTCACTGAAAAGGGAAAGAAAACATAAGAAAAATACCACCATGTTCCACATCTCTATTGGGAATTTCAATCAGCTACACACACATAAAGGGAAGGGAGGTAGGGAGGGAAATAAAATAAAAGAGAAAAGGTCTCTACAGCTGTACAGAATGCTTCATTTTCTCCGTGAAGGAGAAATCCAGAGCAAGGCACTCAAAGGCTTGTGAGGCACTTTCACACCTGGACTACATCTTCATCCATACTTGGCATGTGGCTCAAGGTAGCATTATTGTTATGAGATGGATGTGAAAACCCCAGGCATCCTCTGCACCTTCCAGGGAGGAAAAAGTTGATGCACCAGCTTAATAAATCCTGTTTAGAAACTTTCCAATAATCTCCACCAAAAACCTTCCACTAACACCTCAACAGAACTCAGTCATATGCATGTCCCTAGTGTAGAGGAAACTACAGCCACGTGCCATCCTACTGGAAAAAAATCAGAGCTCTGATACTGAGGAAGTAGGAGGGCTACTGATATAGATCAGTGCTACAGAACCTTATGTTCAAACACCAATACAGATAAGTAAATAGCTAAATGCTGGGGATATATGCTTGGCTGAGTCTGTTACTGCAGGCCTGGAATCCCATCTACTAGGCTGATGAGGAGGATGGCAAATTTAAGGCTAGCCTGAGCATGTTAACAGGAAAAAAAAAAAAAAGGAAGAGGTAAAAGGGGAATAATAATCACTTTTATTTCAGCTGCATAGTGGAGAGAAAAGAAACAATAAGAAACTTTAATATTCCACCACCAAATCTTGATGTTTGTTCCTTTATGAGAAAGGAACTTTGTAGGAAACCTTGACTGGCCTATAACTCACGATGTAGCCCAAGCTATCCACAAATACATGAATATTCTGATCCCCAGCCTCTTGAGTGTTAGAATTCAAGGGGTGCACCATCAAACCAAGCATTCTACCACCATTTCAACACCCAACCTAAACTTCTCAATCTCCTCCTCTCTGGATTCCAGGATTCTACGAGGTGAGCAGTTACTTCTGTTAGGCACTCTCACCATCTGCCTTCAGGGACCAAAAAGCAACAGGGCTGAAATCTCTTACCATGAGCCAAAATCAAGGCTTCCTCTTCTGAAGTTGATCATCTTAATGACTTTGTTCCAGCACTTGAAAGCTGACTAACAATGACCAAAAAGGAAACAAACAAGTTTATTAAATAAAGGGAGCTATTTTAGCAAGTAAATACAGGCTATTTTAAAATCATATAAGCAGTATAAAAATATGAGACTAATAAAAATAATGAGACTACTTTAAAGATAAAGCTGGCAAAATTTATTAATATGGAATGTATGTTGAGAATGATTCCAAGTTAATAATGATTCTCACTCACAAGTGCAGTTCAACCTACACTCAATTAGGACTACCAAGTCCCATCACTCATGGGGCCTGGTGTGTGATGGCTGTAAAGCATGCAGCTATTGCTTGTATGGATTGCCCCTAAGGGACCTTGCAGATGGAACTTTCCAGTCAATGTTCATGGCTTTGATATCATGCTGTCAACAATCTGTACTGCATACAGATATGCGGAATGCATTTGAAAAGCTCCAGGATACAGAGCGGTTTTCACATTGACCAGATCATCATGTCCAACATGATGTGGGAACATGTGGCTGATGCCCTGAGCAGGGCCAGGTTCAAGTTTCCTAGAGGACAGAAAATCCACATCTCAAAGAAGTCAGGATTTGTCATGGTGAACCAAGATGCACTAGAAGACATGGTGGCTGAGGAGCAGCTCCTGCTGATGGCTGTGAGTTCACGCTCCCCAGTCCAGGGCCCAGGACTCCCAAGGGCTTCCACTGTGCTGACACCTTTAATCATGATCACTAAATACATTAACAACCTATCCCAAATAAACAGATACCTAAATAGATGAGAGTTTGCTAATGGTCTAAACTCACACCACTGGCCGGACATGTTTGTGAACACCTATAATTCCAGCATGCATGAGGATGAGCTGACAGAACAGGATTGTTATGTGTTCAAAGCCAGCCTAGGACACACAGTAAAAACCTGCCTCAAATAATAATTGAAAAAATAGCTGGGCATGGTGGTGTATGCATTTAATCCCAGCACTTGGGAGGCAGGGGTAGGAGGATCACTGTGAGTTTGAGGCCACCCTAAGACTACATAGTAAATTCCAAGTCAGCCTGAGCTACAGTAAGACCCTACCTCAAAAAACCAAATAATAATAATAATAATATATATATAGAGGGAGAAATAATAAAGAAATACCTCTATTAACTAAGTCGTCATTTGCGTGATGCTATCTGCCAATATAAACCTGACATTTATTAAGTCTTAATTCTTTTTTCCTTACTTGTAGTGCTGGCAAAATAAAAAAAGAAAGACAGACAGAAAAAAAATATACTATTGGTAGGCATGGTGATGCATGCCTTTAATCCCAGAACTCTGGAGGCAGAGGTACGAGGAGGATCTCTGAGTTTGAGGCCACCCTGAGACTACATAGTGAATTCCAGGTCAGCCTAAGTTAGAGCAAGACAGTACCTCAAAAAACTAAAAAATAAAATAAAAAATAAGGTTGACTCTTGGGATATAGCTCTGTGGTAGAGCACTTGACTAGCACATATAAAGTGGTGGATTCTATCATCAGCCCAAAATAGAGTGAAGTTGGGTATATTAAATGACGGAATATGTGTTTAGAAAAACATTACAAAAATGGTTTGTTTTCTTTTCCACTTTATGTACTGTATTAATCCCATGGTTTTACAAATACATTCAGGTCATTTAATAGCATCTCAGTGACTCCTAACTATTTAGTCCTCTATTTCACAAATGGGGAAACTCCATTAGAAATACAGTTCTCTTGGGTAAATCCAATTTGCTAACTATGTTGTACTTTGGACTCACTAGAAAAAAACAAAATGAGTGATCTTGTTTTATATTTTCTTTTTCTTGTTTTGTTTTTCAAGGTAAAGACTCTCTCTAGCCCAGGCTGACCTGGAATTCACTTGGTAGTTTCAGGGTGGCCTCAAACTCACAAAGATCCTTCTCCTACCTCTGCCTCCAGAGTGCTGGGACTAAAGGCATGAGCCACCAAGCCAGGCTCTTGTTTTATATTTTCAGCTCTACAAGTACATGAAAGATGTAGTATGCCTTCATCAGCACCTGGAAATTCTACATTTCCTTAATTCTCTCTCAGATTTAATAATGATTATTTCACTTATTTATTCTCAAACCTCTCACATTCTATTTCCAATCCTTACCCTTAATTAATGATACTTCCTCCTACTTTCACTGAAAAGGAAAAGAAAATATAAGAAAAATTCCACCATGTTCCACATCTCTACTGGGAATTTCAATCAGCTACATAAACACAAAGGTGAGGGAGGGAGGTAAAATAAAAAAGGTCTCTACAGCTGTACAGAATGCTTCATTTTCTCCGTGAAGGAGAAATCCAGAGCAAGGCACTCAAAGGCTTGTGTGGCACTTTCACACCTGGACTACATCTTCATCCATTCTTGGCATGTGGCTCAAGGTAGCATTACTGTCATGAGATGGATGTGAAAACTCCAGGCATCCTCTGCACCTTCCAGGAAGTAAAAAGTTGATGCACCAGTTTAGTTAATCCTTTTTAGAAAACTTTCCAATAATCTCCACCAAACAACTTCCACTAACAGCTCAGCAGAACTCAGTCACATGCATGTCCTAACCCTAACCCCTAACCCAAACCCTAACCCCTGATACTGACCCTGACCCTAACCCCTGACCCTAACCCAAGGTGTATGAATCTCACAGTTAATACCTTCTAGTGTTGAAGCATAAGTACCAGATAGCATCCTTTGTATCCATGTTGAAGGGTATCGTCAATATGATGTCATCTTTGCAACTGATGAAACCACCTGGTGTTAGACCAAAAGCTACTTGTGTAAAGGCTTTGTAACCAATTCTGAATTTTACTTATCATGATTCAAAGTTCTTTATAACAGCATGTGTCTCTCCTTCAGAGATATGGCTCATATAGTTTTTTCATTTAGTACTTTCTTCAGGAGATAATAGATGTTTTCCAAGTGTTCTAGCATAGGTTCTTTTCAAACTAGTGGCAGTATTCAGGCTATGGAAGGTGAAAGCTTCAGTCAGTTTTGACAATAGGCTCATTTATGTATTTTTTATTTATTTATTTATTTACTTTGTTTGTTTTGTTTTTCGAGGTAGGGTCTCACTCTAGCCCAGGCTGACCTGGAAATCACTCTGTAGTCTCAGGGTGGCCTCAAACTCACAGTGATCCACCTACCTCTGCCTCCCAAGTGCTGGGATTAAAGGCGTGAGCCACCATGCCCGGCTCATTTATTTACTTTTGATTTTTCAAAGTAAGGCCTCACTCTAGCCCAGGCTGACCTGGAACTCACTGTGTAATCTCAGGCTGGACTTGAACCCATAGCAAACTTCCTCTATCTGCCTCCCCAGTGCTGGGATTAAAGGTGTGTGCTACCACATCAAGCTCAATGGGTTTACTAATATATCACTCATGATGATTAAGAATTACAGATAAAATGGAAGTGTTGCATAATAGGTCAAATTTTACAAATAGATTTAAACATTTGTACTTTAGCAGGGATGACTTAGATAGGAACCATTATTTGGAATAGATCCCTAATGCTAATGCTATTGGTATTAGGCAAGTAAAGATGTTAGTTCAATGAAAAACACACTAAAAGTCTTTCTAAGAAATCTAATCAGTGTCAGAAATGATTTCTTCAATATAAGGGTAAAGCATAACTATCTTTGCTCTTTTTCTTCAATGTGAGATTGGGATTTTTGATTATTTTGCAGATAAAGTAATGCCACTACAAATTCTCAGTTGTTAATTGTGGTCCTTGTATTCGGTACTTAGCATGTTTTCATTAGTAATTGTCAATGTTACTATGTGAACATATGGCATATTGGTGATTTTCAATTGCTTATTCTGCTGTGGTCTTTTACCATACCTGCATCCACTGTTGGGTCATGAAAGTTCCAGAGACATTCTGTGTGGGGGCACCATCCTTCATGATACACCTTCCCACCCCGAAGCTCTTAATTCTTTCTGCCCAGTCTTCAGCAATTTTCCAAACTTGTAAAGCAAAAGTACTGTCAACTTTTGCATACCGGTTTATGCTCCTCTTATTTTTTGCTTTTAGAAGTTAGGAGTCTCCTTGATGTCTACTGCACTAGCATGAGGGTGGTCCTCAGGCAGGAAAGGATCTCAACACTCATGTATAATCTCTCAAGTCCTCTGTAATGTCTGCAGGTCCCAGCCAGATGTGACAAGATGACTCACATGCTTGTTAGGTGCCTCATTTTTCTATCACACAGAGATTCCCTGGATATTCCTGGTATTCACTTTCAACTGGAACTTGTAGATTCTCTAAGCTAGGGTAAGCACTAACCCTAACCCTAAACCCCACAACCCCCCTTTTTGGGGTTTTCTAGGCAGGGTCTTTCTCTAGGCCAAGGTTACCTGGAAATCACTATGTAGTCTCTGGCCTCAAATTTACAGCAATCCTCCTTACCTCTGCCTTTCAAGCACTGGAATTTAAGCAGTGTGCCATCATACCCAGCCACTGTTTTTGGCTTTACAGCTCATAGTTAAGAGGCCTAGATTATGGGAATATTTGAAAAAACTATGGAGAATTTTAAAGTTGGACTAGATGCATAGCATTTTACATCATAGATGGTCATCAGTTGATGGGGCCAGGGTAAGAATGTGGTGGTTTGAACCAGGTGTCCCCCAAAACCTTAGGTGTTCTGAAAGCTTGCTCCTCAGCTGGTGGCAATTTGGGAGGTAAAGCCTTGCTGGAAGAGGTGTTGCTGGGATGGACCTTGAAATTTATGAGCCCGTAGCTTACCAGTGTTAGTTGGCTCTCTCTTACTGCTGTTGCTCACCTAATGTCGGCCAGAAAGTAATGTCCAGCTGCTACTTTACCATCTTCTCCCTGCCCCCATGAAGCTTCCCCTAGCGATTATAAGCCAAAAATAAAAAAACTTTCCTCCCATCAGCTGCTTTGGTCAGGTGCTTTATCTCAGCAATGAGAAGCTAACTACAACACCACCCATGCTGGAGTGGGGCTTTTTATTGATGTAGCTGCCTTTGAGACACCTGTGCTGTAAGCAACCCCAACAAACCCATTAGTTTAACAAGATGAATTTGAACAAAATCATTTTTCAGATCTAATTTCTTTACATCTCCCCAGGAAAAATAACACAAAGGCTATCATGATCAAGAAAGTAGTAAGTGAGCTGGAGAGATTTCTCGGTGGTTATGGTGCTTGCCTGCAAAGCCTAAGGACCTGAGTTTGATTCCCCAGTCAGTAGCCCATATAAAGCCAGATACACAAGATGGCACATGCATCTGGAGTTCTTTGCTGTGGCTAGAGGCCCTGGCATGCCCATTTTTTCTATATGTCTGCCTCTCTCCTTCTGTTGCTCTCTCTCTCTTTTCCCTAGATAGATAAATAAATAAATAAATAAATAAATATTTTTTAAAAAATTAGTAAACTTTGGCTGGTACACTTGACATCACCATATGATGCCTGGCAATGCCTCAGACATTTGAAAAGTAACTAGTAAGAAGGGCCTAAGCAGACACAGCCATCTCACCTTACACTTTTCAGCTTCCAGAATAAAATATATATTACTTGGTCTATCTCAGGTATTCAGGTATAGCAACAGAAAACAGACCAAGATATATGGAGATAAAAAGTAAAAATGGGGATTGGAGAGATGACTTAGTGGTCAAGGCACTTGCCTACGCAGCCTGGGGACTCAGGTTTGATTGTGCAGTGCCCACATAAGGCAGATGCACAAGGTGAGGCATGTGTCTGGAGTTCATTTACAGTGGCTGGAGGCCCTCGCATGCCCATTCTATCTGCCTCTCTCTTAAATAAATAAATAAATATTTTTTAAAAAGATGACCAAGAGACAAAATTCAATTGATTTCAATATATCAGCAATATAAGAATAACTAGAATGTAAAATTTTTAAAAATTAATGCTACTCTCACTTTTGGTAGAGAATCTTCTCTTTTCAGATGGCAGTGACCTTGGGATGACTCAGAAGGAATCATGGTGCTGGAAAGTAGTGCTCAGTACTGCAATATCTCTATCACACCTTCCAAGGCTCAGGGTCTATTGCAGAAGAGGTGGCGTAAAGAATGTAACGAGCCAAAGGAAGGGTAGGACTCCTTACAACGTGCTCCCCCCAGATACAAAATGGCCTGGATATCCATGACCTCACAGTGACTGACACTACCTACCCAAGACCATCATAATAGGAGAAAAAGATCATGACATCAAAATAAAAGAGAGACTGATTGAGAGGGGATATGATGGAGAATGGAGTTTCAAAGGGGAAAGTCGGGGGAGGGAGGGCATTACAATGGGATATTGTTAATAATCACAGAAGTTAATAAAAAAATGAGAAAAAAAATATATGGGGCTGGACAGATGGCTCAGTGGTTAAGGTGCTTACCTGAAAAGCATAAAAGCCTGGGTTTGATTCCCAGTACCCATGTAAAGCTAGATGCATGGAGTGGTGCATACATTCAGAGTTGGTATGTAGCAGCAGGAAGATCTGGCACGCCCTCCCTTTCTCTTCTTGAAATAGTCTGTCTGTCGTCTGTCTGTCTATCGATCTATCTATCTATCTATCTATCTATCTATCTATCTATCTGGCTTGAAAGACAGTTTAGCAGTTAAGGTGCTTGCCTGCAAAGCCAAAGGACCCAGATTCAATTACCCAGGGCCCATGTAAGCCAGATGCAATGCTCATCACAAAGCTACACTAACAAAGAAGGTGGCACTGGGGGAAGGAACAGATGAGTGGAACAGAACAAAGCCCAATATAAACCCAGTATCCCCAAACAGTAAATATAGCCAACTGATTTTGCCAAAGGGACACAGGCAATTCAATGCAGAAAAAGCCTGCTCCACAAATGGCAACAGAACAATCATAGGGGGAGGGAAGGAACCTTAACTGATACAGGAAAAAAATAAACACACATATACACTTACTTATTTATTTATTTATTTGAGAGACAGAAATAGGCAGGGAAAGAGAGTGAAGGAGAGAGAAAGAATAGGCACACCAGGGCCTCTAGCCACTGCAAACAGAATTCAGATGCATGTGCCAGCTTGTGCATCTGGCTTACAAGGGTCCTGGGGAATTGAACATGAGTCCTTTGGCTTTGCAGGCAAGCACCTGAACCTCTAAGCCATCTTTCCAGCCCAGACATACACTTTTTGACTGACCCCAAAAGTCCTTCAAATTAGTCCATAAATTTAAGCTTTCAAGTAAAGTGTCCTTCTGAATAGGAAGATTCCAACATACACAAGAAAGATGACCTAAGACTGGTACTCTACAAACAAGCCACGGAGCAGGCCAGTAACATCCTCTCCAGCCCTTCCACAAGCCCTAATAACTCCTTCCAGACCTCTGAATTTCAGAGTTTGTGAGACAACAGATCACTGTAGTTATAGGCTACCCAATTTGGTCATCACTTCCAGCCATTTGAGAGTGTTGGCTTCAGCTCTCAGCTTCTGGTGGCCACTGGAAAGATAAGGACAAGGAAGAGCAAGAGGCTGCCTCCCTAGAGCTGGTAACAAAGCCTCTGCCTTACTGACTCTGGTGCCCAGAAAGAAGAGAGCTGGGCAAAAGCTATGCCTTCCACCTCCTCCAGCTCTAACCCCCAAGCTCTGATCTTGATTCTTAGCACTGACCCTTGACCCAGTTTAGGTGAATGGACAAAAACATCACAATGTCTTCCTGCACTCTTTTTTGAAACATCATCTCACTATATAGCACAGGTTGACCTGGAATTCACAATCTACTGGCTTTTACCTCCTGAGAGCAGGACTACAGGTGTGGGCCACTTGTGGGGTTAAATTACTGATTGTTTATGCTCCGTATCTATTGCAGTTACCTTCTCATTACAGGAACAAAAAAAAAAAAAAAAAAAAAAAAGCAGAAGTAGCTTTATGGAAAGAAAGGATTTATTTTGGCTTACAGTTTTGAGGGCAAGTTTCATGATGGGCGGGAGAGGGGGGAAATCAGAACAGAACAGAAAGGAGAATGTCACATCTGGTTACATCAGCAGGGAAAAAGCAGAAACAGCGAGCTAGCCTGAAAACCCAATGGGCTGAATTAATCAGTCTGAAGGTATGCCCCAGTAGCACATCTCTAGCAAGTCTCTACCTCCTAAAGACTCCAAAATACCATCAGCTGATGACCAAGTATTCAAAACACATGAGCCAATAGAGGACATTTCATTCAAACCACCACACTATCTGTCCAGTCTCCACAACATCCTTCCCATGTATATCTCAGGATCAGACTCTACAATCCATTTATTTTGCCAATTATGCTTATTTTTAGATAAGTTTCTAAAATCAGATTTTATCTTCAACTCAAGCATACATCTTTCTAAAAGACTTAAAACATTTATATGTGAATATGATGATATAAGAACCATACTAATTGGAGCAAATAAATACTTTTATGTATTTTAAGACAGCTGGGGAAACTGTTAAAATATCAAACAGAGACACACTTCAAAGTTCTTTCCAATCTGTCAATTCTGATTCTCATTAATCATGAACAATAGCTGGTCTTCCTTCAATCTTTCAGAATTATTACAGAATTAAACAATACAAATATCTAGTGAAAAAAACTCATGCTAATAAGGAAAGTAGTTTTTTTTTTTTATTTAAAACAGTGTAGTCAACCCAACACTGAACATAAAGCACTGCTGAGAGCACAATATCATAACTGCTTTTATTGATGCATTTGTATTTTTCCATGTCTATCATCTCACTGAAATCAATGTTTCTAATTTATTGGATTTTCCTCTTATAAATTCCATGCTGACAAACCTATTTTTATGCATACTTTTTATTCTTATATTACAACAAAAGACACATGTTTAAAATACAAACTACTTGAAACATAAGCAGTTGTCAAGCATGTGGTTTATAATAAAGACCCTGCAGACAAACAGACTATATTATGACTCACCTGTCTGAAAACAGAACACAGTGCATTACACTGAATTCTGGTAGCAAGGTGCTTACTCACAAGAAAACTCATATACAATATTCTTTTAGTTTCATAAGATAAACACCAACCTACTTCTCACATGTTACAACTATATGAATTGAATTCAGTTTTAAAATCACAAATTAATAGTAGGTACATCAAAATGCTAAGAAAAGTTTAGCATATAATAGGAAACATCTTATGAATTGGGATTTTTTGTGTGTGTGTGTGTTTTTCAAGGTAGGGTTTCACTGTAGCCCAGGCTGACCTGGAATTCACTGTGCAGTCTCAGGGTGGCCTCGAACTCACAGCAATCCTCCTACCTCTGCCTCCTGAGTGCTGGGACTAAAGGCGTGCACCACCACACCCGGCTTATTAATTATAATTTTGTAAATTCAGCATAAAGGCAAATGTGGCTTTTCAAAAGTGTAGCCCATATTCAATTACGGGAAAAAAAAAATTGTCAAGTCACTTAATCTAACAGATTCACAGATACCATTTATTTAATAGTATATCCAAACTTTTCTATGTAACATAGAAGTCTAGCTAGCAATTAGAGTAATGTCAACAAGAATCTGCAAACTACAACACATCAACAAGTCAGGTTAGAGCATGCATTTCTGTAAGAAAGGGGACCAACTATGAGTTAAAAGGCAGGTTAAAAACAACAATGAACTTTCTTCAAGATAGGTTTTATTTACCAATGTAGCATAATATATGCTTTCTCAGCTATACATGCAGACTCTATTGTGTGTTAAAAATTATTCAGCTAATTTTTTAAAAAGCAGAAAAGATCCAAAATAACCATTTAAGCTGCAGAAACAATTGAGACACCAAACCCCTCCCTGTAAGACATGAGAAGCAAAATTAAAATGAATCAAAAAAAAAATCAGCACTTAATCCTACATTAATACTTGAATTTGGGGTTATTAATAATTTACACTAGTCTTTTCTTTGGATTAAAAAATATTTTTTAAAAAAAAGAATCAACTTTTGGAATCAGCAATGTAACTTCAAGTTCTGCCACCTGACAACCAGAGAAGTTGCATTTTTCCCAATCCCACAACTTGGTGGAAAGCTCAACACTAAAAGCTTAGAGAAGACAGGTTTCAAAAGTCACTAAGGTAAACTGCTCTAATGCAATGAAGCTAGTAAAATACATATATCTGTTCTTAAGAAAACTTACAAAACTAACATTCTTTCCTCCAGAATTATAAAAGATAAAATCTATGAATCAGTACTCTAATATGATCACAAAGATAGCAAACAGAAGTCAAGAAGCACAAGCTCTGTAACATTCTTTGCCTGTGATAACCTGCAGCCTCTCCACCTGTTTTGAGAACTCACCTGTTAATGCCTTACAAACATGTTCTACTCTTTGCAGTTGAGTGATAATCATCCCTGTGGTTAGGGAAAAGCTTATCATTCACACATATTTTTAAAAAAACTTCAAAAAGCTTGTTTTCTTTTCAGAATATTCTGTAAGACACCATTTGACAGTGGTAAAGGTAACAAAAGGTATTAAAAAACCTAATAAACTACTTAGAAGTCTTTTGAAATTCCAGAAAGACAACTTGCAGTTTTATACTTTTATTCCTCTTCCCTAACCTCAATTCCTTCCTTTTAAAAATTATAGCTGGCAATTCATGTAAGATCTGATTAATTGGATCAAAATAAAAGAGGCTTTTCAACAGTATTTCCCCAACTAGAAATCTACAAAGGTCAGCAGAACTCTGTGCCAGTAATTAAGAGACTGATGCCATGAAACTAAAGCTGGGGTGGTGGTGTGCCAGAGTGAGATGTGACACTTTAACAACTTGAACTTTGTTTCACATAGAGTGGATCTGATTCAGTTCCAGCTATGATATGTAAGTTCACCTGGGTAAGGGACAGAGCCAACTAGATGCACCTCACTTAAGAAAAACACCTCTATGTAGTGTGTTGTCCGACTGTGCTTAAATAAACCACACCATTGTGTCAGAGTTTTATAGGACAGTCAAGAACCAAGAAAGGGAAAAGTAAAGTGGACCAAGCTAGCATCTCTCTTTGAGTACCTAGTGGCACAGACACTCTGACTCCACTTTCCCACAGCTTACTTTTCCCTGTAATACAGCAGATAATACTTCAGGGGGTCTGGCAGTGGAAGACGTAGGACCCTCTGGCGAAGGAAGTTCACTGGGGGCTCAGGTTTGGTCTCCCGTGGGGTCCTCTCTGCCATATCCCGCCTCTCCTCCTCTGCATCCTCGCAGCTGGTGTCATCAGAGGGGTTGGAAATACGACTGGCGAAGACCTCTTTGTCCAAAAAAACAATAGTCTCCATTCGCCTCCTTCGGACTCGCCGTCTTTTAAACCTGGGTGTACCCTTCACGCAGCTTCCACCTCCGCCTCCACCTCCCTTGTTGACCTCATGGTGCATGGCCCTCTTGATGCTGCCACGGATAGCGATGCGGGCCAGGTCCTGCAGGCTGCGCACTGCGGGTGGTGCTGGGAACAGGGGCAGATCACAGCCTGTTAACCCATCTAGTGGTGTTTCAAATTTTGTTTCCTGCATGGAGAATCCCAGGAACTTCCTGCCTGAATCTTGCCACCAGACTGCTATTCATCCCACTTGAGAGGTGACCTTAAGGTAGTGTATATCCAAGCCACATGGCCTCACCATGTACTAGCTTTGTTATTACACTGTTCTTGGAAACCTGGTCTAAAAAGATAAAAATGGAGCTGGGCGTGGTGGTGCACACCTTTATCCCAGCACTCAGGAGGCAGAGGTAGGAGAATCCCCATGAGTTCAAGGCCACCCGGAGACTACATAATGAATTCCAGGTCAGCCTGGGCTAGAGTGAAACCCTAACTCAAAAAACAAAAACAAAAAAAAAAGATAAAATGGTAAATAACCTACCTGAATGTTCACTTCAGGAATACAGACCAGCACACATGAATCTTTATCACCCAAGCCTCAAAGTAAGCATCTCAGGGGACAACATAAGAACAGGGTTCCTATACAATGCTGACAAGCCCTCACACAGAGACACTCATTTTCAACCAGACCCTCAAAAAGTTTCTGCCATGGTGAGTCCTTGTCTTTTAAACTCGGTCATGGCTCCAGATGACTACATACCAAAGGCCACATTTACTTAAAGGGCAAAATTTCCGTATAGAGCACAAGTCGGACACATGTACCTCTCCAACTAACAGTTAGGCTTATACTAGATCTTCATTAACATCTCCAGTTTTCCAGTGATTTGAAATCCAGCTTACATACAGTCCAGTTTCTCCCACATACTCCCATTTCTTAACACACCATGAAATATGTGTCCTTAACTCTGTCCTTTTTTGTTTTGTTTTGTTTTTTGAGGTAGGGTCTCACTAGCCCAGGCTGACCTGGAATTCACTCTGCATTCTCAGGGTGGCCTCGAACTCACAGCAATCATCCTACCTCGGCCTCCCAAGTGCTGGGATTAAAAGCATGCGCCACCACACCCAGCCCTATCTTTGTCCCATTCTCCTAACACATTCCTCCTTTCTTCTTTCTTTAGGACACCACCCTCTATCAACCAAACCTTCCCTGGTCCCTGTAAGCTCCTCTGTATGTTGTTTCTTTGTAGCGTGTGATTAAATTTTATGGCCTGGGGCTGAGGAGATGGCTCAGCACTTAAGGCACTTGCCTGCAAAGCCTACGGACCCAGGGTCAATTTCCTAGTACCCATGTAAAGCCAGGTACACTAAGTGGCGCATGTGTCTGGAGTTCGTTTGTAGTGGCGAGAGGCACTAGCACACCCATTCTCTTATCTACCTCTTTCTCTTTCTCTCTCTCTCCCTCCCTCCCTCTCAAATAAATAAATTAATTAATTAAAAAAATTTAAAGGCAGGTGTGGTGGCACATGCCTTTAATCCCAGCACTCGCAGAGGTAAGAGGATAACCATGAGTTCAAGGCCAGCCTGAAATTACATAGTGAATTCTAGTGAGCTAGAGTGAGACCCTACCTCGAAAAAGAAAAAATTAAGGGGGCTGGAGAGATGGCTTAGTGACTAAGGCACTTGCCAGCAGAGCAAAAGGATGCAGGTTTAATTCCCCAGTACCCATGTAAAGCCAAAATGCACAAGGTGGCATATGTATCTGGAGTTTGTTTGCGGTGGCCCTGATGTACCCATTCTCTCTCCCTCTCCCTCCTTCCCTCCTTACCCCCTCTCAAAAATAAATAGTCCCAGCACTCAGGAGGCAGAGGGAGGAAGATCGCCTTGAGTTCAAGTCCACCCTGAGACTATATAGTGAATTCCAGGTCAGCCTGGGATAAACAAAACCCTACCTCAAAAAAAAAAAAAAAAATTAAGGCCTTGGCTAGGTACTGACCCAAGTGGAGCTATCTAATAAATGATTATTCATAAGCAAGTGATGCTTCTTCTACAAGGAAGTCACCAAAATGTATTGTCTCTGGTGACTGGAACTATGTATAATTCATATTCTTTCTCTCCCTATACCTCTCCTTCCTCCCCTCACCTCCTCGCTTTTTTCTTCTTCCTTCTCCTCCTCTCCTCTCTTTTTCCCTCCCCCTCACACACACAAACATTCCCCAAAGTTTTAAGTGATCAAAGTGTATAATCAACAGCCTTATTTTTAAAAAAGGCTGGAATCAATTGGAATACCCATTTCTGTATGAGCTAAACTGTATCCCTGTGTGAGCTTCTTGCTGTATCTGCACACTAGGTTTGGAATATGTGAGCACCACAATCTTCCAGCCACACAGGCAAACAATCAGTCTTCATCTGTCATCTGCTCACAGCAGCAGGAGTCTGGTACTTTGACAAGCAAATGGCATGACTATCTTTTCCCAGTGGACACGGTAAATTTCCTGAGTTTCCCACATGGCAAAACGAGCTCCCTTTTTGGTACATCTGCTGCTTTCAAAATTATGAGCAGCTGAAGCCAGGTATGGTGGCACATGTCTTGAGTTCCAGCACTTGGAAGGTTAAGACAGAAGGATCACCAGGAGTTCAAGGCCAGCCTTGGATAAAGAGTGAGTTCCAGGTCAGCCTGGAAAGAATGAGACCCTGACTCAAGGAAAAAAAAAAATGCCAGTGTGGTGGCACACACTTTTAATCCTAGCACTCGGAAGGCAGAGGTAGAAGGATTGCTATGAGTTTGACCAGCCTAAGACTTGGGGGGGGGGAGGAGGGGGGCTGGAGAGATGGCTTAGCAGTGAAGGTGCTTGCCTGCAAAGCCAAAGGACCCTGGTTCGATTCCCAGTACCCATGAAAAGCCAGCTGCACAAGCACCTGGAGTTCATTTGTAGTGGCTACAGGCCCTGGCACACCCATTCTCTATCTTCCTCTCTCTCATTCTCAGATAAATAAATATTTTTTTAAAAGAAGGCTAAAATAATCTAATATAGGCTAAACAGAGATAATTTTTAATTGCTCAAAATCCCTTGTATCATTTAAATGTTGCAGTGGGGGATAAACACTTTAATATCAAAAGGTTTCCTATACATTTTATTTTCTTTAAAATTCTAATCAGATTAAAAGATCTCCCAGTACTTGGGAAGCAGAGGCAAAAGGATCACCATGAGTTCGAGGCCACCCTGAGACTACATAGTGAATTCCAGATCAGCCTGGGTTTGAGTAAGACCCTACCTTAAAAAATGAAAAGGAGAAAAAAAAAAAGATCTAAAAGACAGGTAAGCTATGCATACTTACGTAGCTGGACAAGTCTAGACTGTCCTGACTCTGAACGGCAGGGCTGGATCAGAGGGGCGAAGGAAACAGCCAAAATCTTTTTGGTTTCCCAAGCAGAAGGGCCTGTGCGTGTTATCTTGGTCAACTATCTCAAAGACAAAATGAAAATACCCAAAGAATTTGGATTAAAGGCATGTGTCAGGTGGAAGGTATGGCAATTCCTATCAAACAGCTTTCTTGGGCTCGGCTCCTCAGAATCAGTCAGTGGTTGCCTACTAGATAGCTTATATTTAAGTTTAATCATTACTATATCTGAAAGCTAAAAACACATATATATCAGAATAAAATAGCCCAACATATGCTCCCTAACATGTGGCATGGAGTATAGCTAACTTATGAATACTGTTGCATAAATGCTTGGCCTTAACACACCCAAGCCCCTAGACCTATCTACTGTAATATATATATATATATATATATATATATATATATATACATACACACACACACACACAAAGACTACAAGAGGGAATAAACTGATTAGGAAAGTAGGAATTCTTTTTTAAAAATATTTTACTATTTATTTATTTGAGAGAGAAAGAGAGAGAGAATGGGCACCGCAGGGCCTCCCGCCACTGTAAATGAACTCTAAACACATATACCACCTTGTGCATCTGGCTTACATGGGTCCTAGGGAATCCAACCTGGGTCCTTTGGCTTCACAGGCAAGCACCTTAACTGCTAAGCCATCTCTCCAGCCCTCTTTTTTTTTTCTTTTTTCTTTTTTTTTTTTTTTTTTTTTTTGAGGTAGGATCTCTTTCTAGCCCAAGCTTACCTGGAATTCACTATATAGTCTCCGGATAACCTTGAACACTCAACAATCCTCCTACCTCAGCCTCCCAAATGCTGAGTTTAAAGGTATATACCACCATGCCCAGTGGAAGGTAGGGATTATCAGACAACTTTCTTGGGCTCAGCTCCTCAAAATCAGTCAGTGGTTGGGAGGGGTGTTGGGGGGGTAGCTATCCTCAGTAAAAATAACTAAGATGAACAACAGCCACAGCACTCCAACTTCATGAAAGCCAGATCCTGCATACTGCTTCCAGAAGTGTAGTAACAATGGCACTTGAGGCACAGGCCATCTGTGACTGCAGTGGAGTAGGGAACAGGAGGCCCAAATGCCAGATAGTGCTGTACCCACACTGTGATCTTCATCAATGCAAAATGTGTCACTTTGGCTATCTACGCAATTGTCTTCACTCTCTCTCATGGCACCTCAGGAGTGCAGTGGGATATGCTTGCTGACACACAGTAGTGTAGGTCATTAAAACATTTTATATTAAAAGATTAGCACCAGAGAATCCAATTAAACAACACAGCCTCCATGTGTTCAATGTGACTAGACCAGTCTGCAAATGGCCTAAATAGGTCACAGAACTGCTAAGGCTATATGTTAGTCTTTTCTAAAAACATCTAAGCCAGAAAATCCTCTAAAACTAACATGCATGCATGTAGATGGCTAGGGAACTAAACCCAGACTGGCAGGCTTTGCAAGCAAGTACTTTAAACCACTGAGCTATGTTCCCAGCCCTGGAAGGACAATTTTAAAATACTCAGCTTTTGGTTTTGCACTTCTACTTTTGGGACTGTACCGGGAGAAGATTGTGAATACAAAGATGAAGAGCCAAGAATAGCCGGGTGTACTGGTTTACTCCTTTAGTCCCAGCACTTTGGGGTGGGAGGAACCTGACAGGGGAGGAAAGGTAAGAGGGAACAAAAAGACACAGAGAGAAAAATATTTATAAAAAGATGTGCCGGGCGTGGTGGCGCACGCCTTTAATCCTAGCACTCGGGAGGCAGAGGTAGGAGGATCACCGTGAGTTCGAGGCCACCCTGAGACTCCATAGTGAATTCCAGGTCAGCCTGGGCTAGAGTGAGACCCTACCTTGAAAAACCAAAAAAAAAAAAAAAAAAGATGTACAAAGGCTCTTCCCAAGAGCTTTGTTCAAACAGAAAAACAAAAGCTGGGGGCTGGAGAGATGGCTTAGCGGTTAAGTGCTTGCCTGTGAAGCCTAAGGACCCCGATTCGAGGCTCAATTCCCCAGGATTCATGTTAGCCAGATACACAAGTGGGCGCAAGTGGCTGGAGGCCCTGGCACGCCCATTCTCTTTCTCTCTCTCTCTGCCTCTTTCTCTGTCACTCTCAAATAAATAAATGAAAATGAAAAATATTTTTTAAAAATCTGGAACGAACGAAAACAATTATCATTAAAACATATTCTTAAATACTAACAAAAGATTTTGGGGGTTGGTTTTTTTTTTGAGGTAAGGCCTTACTCTAGCCCAGGCTAACCTGTAACTCACTCTTTAGTCTCATGCTAGCCTCAAACTCACAGCAATCCTACCTTTGCCGCCAGAGTGCCAGGATTAAAGACATGTCCCACCACGACTGGCATCATTTTTGTTTGTTTTTTTGAGTAAGGGTCTCTTTCTAGCCCAGGCTGACCTGGAATTCACTATGTACTCTCAGGCTGGCCTCGAACTCACAATGATCCTCCTACCTCTGCCTCCCAGGTGCTGGGATTAAAGGCATGCACCACTGTGGTGGTTTGATTCAGGTGTCCCCCATAAACTTAAGTGTTTTGACTGCTAGGTTCCCAGCTGATGGAGATTTGGGAAATAACACACCAAGTCTCTGTCTTTCCTCTGTCTGTCTGCCTCTCTGTATCGCTCTAAAAAGAAAAAAGGCAAGCATGGGCTGGGGAGATGGTTCAGCAGGTAAAGGTGCTTGTTTGCAAAGCCTGTCACCCCATGTTCAATTCCCCTGTATTCATGTACCCATGTAAAGCCATGTGGCACATGCATCTGGAGTTCATTTGCAGCAGGAAAAAAAGTTACAAACGAAGTGAAGGACCTCTTTACTTACCAGAAAGCAGCAAAGCTATTACAGACCACTGAAGCTATATGAAAACCCAAGAGCCAACCTGAAGCAGCTCTAGCCAAAGATGGGACAATCCAAGCTTTCCTAAGAATTGTACTATAATTAAAATATGAGGTATGTTTAAATCCATGAACTCATATAATACTAAAAAATAAGCAAAATTTGATTAGTCACCACTTTTGGTAGAAAACAAAATTGAGTAAATTAGTCAGCAAAGGTTGAGAACTAGAATTTATTCTGCCTGTTATATAAAGTATAAAAAGTACTGAAGGTAACTATAGAGGAGAACCAGTATCTAAGTACATAAGAAATAAAAAGAATTCAAATGTATTATTTTATAGTCCCTAATGAAATGATGGGCCAGGGCCACAATCATTCCATGAGAATCAAGAAAAAAAAAAAGACAATAATCTTGATGCACCTGCATACACAAGGACAGCTAGCCCTACTTCCAAAGTTGCTACATCTACAGCTCCAACCAAGTGCATACTAAAAAATATTCAGAAAGTAAACTATGTATTCAACATGTAGAGATTTTACGATTGTCAATACTCCCTAAGCAATACAGCAAACAACTATTTACAAAGCACTTACATTGTATTAGGTGTTACAGGTGATCTAAAGGTGATTTATGTGTATAGGTTATATGCCAATTTACATACTATGTGATTTCACAAAAGAGACTTAAAGCATCTGTACATTTTGTTCTTCTAAAATTATATTCATGAGCCTTTCAGGTAAAGAACTATAAGTTATAAGCCAAGCTATACAACAATCTTTTTGAAAAGAGAGGAATATGTACTAAAAGCAGTATAAGAATCACAAACTAACAGATTGAAGATTAGTTTATATTTCTTGAATATTCTAAGTGGAATATAAATTTTCAGCAAAATGAATGCTAACAATTAAAATTACATAAAATTGGGCTGGAGAGATGGCTTAGTGGTTAAGGTGCTTGCCTGCGAAGGCTAAAGACCCATGTTCAATCTCTCTCCAGATCCCATGTAAGCCAATGCACAAAGGTGAGCCAAGCCCAAGGTCGCACATGCCCACTAGGTGGCGCAAGCATCTGGCATTCAACGTCAGTGGCTTAAGACCTGGTGCACCAATTCTCTCTCACATTCTTGCTTTCTAAAAAAATAAATAAAAAAGCACTATCTCCTAGTATTTTTTTGTATTTTCAAGATAGGGACTCACTCTAGCCCAGGCTTACCTGGACCTCACTCTGTAGTCCTAGGCTGGCCTCTAACTCACATTAACCTTCTACTTCTGCCTCATTAGTGCTAGGCTTAACGGCACACACAACTATACCCAGTGACAATCTCCTAATTTTTAGTATTTCTATTTTTTTAATATTTTATTTATTTATTTAAGGACAGAGAGAAAATGAGAATGAATGGGTGTGCCAAGGACCTCTAGCTGCTGACAATGAATTCCAGGTGCATGTGCCACTTGTGCATCTGGCTTTACATGGGTACTGGGGAATCAAACCCAGGTCATTAGGCTTTGTAGGCAAGTGCCTTAACTATTAAGCCATCTCTCCAGCCTAGCATTTCTATTTTTCCTAGTTCTTCATGACTAACAGAAATTCTTCATAGTGATCAATGTATGTGACTATGGCTATTTTATCACAATCTATTATGCCAATGAAATATAATATCTAAAACATAAACAAATATGTATGACCAAGTAGTAAACTTGAATAAGATTCCCACCAACCATTCTTATTTGCCATCAAGGTACTTAACAAGTAGACTAATAAAATAATTCTAACATTAGAGTAACAACTGGAAGCACGCACCTTTTTTTTTTTTTCCTGTTTTTGTTTTTCCAGGTAGGATCTCACTCTCACTCAGGCTGACCTGGAATTCACTATCTAGTCTCAGGGTAGCCTTGAACTCACAGCAATCCTCCTACCTCTGCCTCCTGAGTGCTGAGATTAAAGGCATCTGCCACTACACCTGGCTGGAAGTAAGAACGTTTAATGGCCAAGCCATCTTCCCAGACTCAATTAGAATATTTGGGATGAAGATGAAAGGAAGGAAGGGGGAGGGGAAGGAAGAGAGGGAGGGAGGGACAAAATATAGGTAAGAGGAAGGGGAAAAATCAGGAAAGAGGAACAGGTAAGGGAAGGGCTGCAGGCAGAATTTAGGGTCTGGATGACCTGGACCACTCCCATGCCTGTTCCTAGCTACTGCAAAAGTAGTACCCATAAACTGCCTGGAACAGACCTTGGTGGAGAGAGTACAAAATCCAAGGGAACCTGACCTTCTCTTCCAAGGGCATGACAAGGATCCCTCCAACTTTGAGAAGATTCTTCATGTACTCTTCATGTTCTTTCTGCACACCAGCCCCACAGTACACACGATCATACTGACAACAATCTGGAGAAATCTCCAGGCAATTGCCAGTTACAAAAGAAGGTTCACAGAAGTCAAATCTGGAAAGAAAGAAATGTCTTCGGTAACTCAACGTATTATACTGCAGCAAATCTATACAGCAAATTTATGCTAACCACAGGTTGTGTTTTAACTGTAAAATCCCACAGCAGTGAAATATTTTCCAGACCTAAGATCTGGAAGCCACGCTTCCAAAACCAAATTTTATTTATATTATACAATATAAATAAAACCTCAGATGTTACAAGCACCATGAAAGTGAATGTTATAAGCATGACACAAATGTACAGCAACCACTAGCCACCACTTCTTACAGTGTTTAGCACCATATTCAAAATCTACTGTTTGGGGCTAGAGAGATGGCTTAGCAATTAAGGCGTTTGCCTGTGAAGCCTAAGGACCCAGGTTTGATTCCCCAGAACCCACGTAAGCCAGATGCACAAGGTGGCACACACATCTGGAGTTCATTTGCAGTGGCTGGAGGCCCTGGCATGCCTATTCTCATTCTCTCTCTCTATCCTCCCTCCCTCCCTCCCTCCTTCTCTCTCTCTCTCTCTCTCTCTCTCTCTCTCTCTCTGCCTCTGCCTCTTTCTCAAACAAATAAATAAAAAAATTTTTTTTCTTTTTGGTTTTTCGAGGTAGGGTCTCACTCTAGCTCAGGCTGACCTGGAATATACTATGGAGTCTCAGGGTGGCCTTGAACTCACAGCAATCCTCCTACCTCTGCCTCCCGAGTGCTGGGATTAAAGGCGTGTGCCACCATGCCCGGCTTAAACAAATGAATAAAAATATTTTTAAAAACATTTTTTTTAAAGATTTATTATTTCACCACCAACAGGAGGTTCTGAAGAGTACATTTTTCCTCTGAAAATTTTATTCCTTAAAGTAAGAATGTTAATGGCTTCTTTTATATAACTACTTATATAAACTGTTCAGAGACAAATATAACAACTTTATTTCGGAAATGATTATGTGATAGATGCTGTCAATATTGGAAACATGAAAATTAAACAAAATGAAATTTTTGTTCCTTCTCTCATAGTGGTGAAGAATTACAGAAACACAGGTATCATAATTATAAAACATAAATCTTTTTTTTTTTTTTTTTTGGTTTTTCGAGGTAGAGTCTCACTCTAGCCCAGGCTGACCTGGAATTCACTATGGAGTCTCAGGGTGGCCTCGAACTCACGGCAATCCTCCTACCTCTGCCTCCTGAGTGCTGGGATTAAAGGCGTGCGCCACCACGCCCGGCATAAAACATAAATCTCTTAAAATCACATAATGCAGGCTGGAGAGATGGCTCAGGGTTAAAGCATTTGCTTGCAAAGCCTGAAGGCCTGGATTCAATTCCATAGTACCCATTAGAGAAAAGCTAGATGCACCAATTGTTGCATGAGTCTGGAGTTCATTTGCAGCAGCAAGAGGCCCTGACACCCACATTCCCTCCCCCACCTCCTTGCAAATAAATAAAAAGTAGCCAGGGCATGGTGGCACGGGCCTTTAATCCCAGCACTTGGGAGGTACTAGGAGAATCACCGTGAGTTCAAGGCCAGCCTGAGACTGCATAGTGAATTCCAGGTCAGCTTGGGTCAGACCTTACCTTGGAAAAACCAAATGAAAAAAAAAAAAGAGCCAGGCATGGTGGTGCACTTGGGAGGCTGAGGTAGGAGGATTGCTATGGGTTCAAGGCCAGCCTGAGACATAGTGAATTCCAGGACCCACGTAAGCCAAGTGCACAAGGAGGTACATGCATCTGGAGCTTGTGTGCAGTGGCTGGAGGCCCTGGTGCACCCATTCACACACTCTCTCTTTCTCTCTCTCAAATAAATGAATGAATAATTTAAAAAAAAAAAAAACAAAATAAGAAAAACTACAGAATGTTAAAACAGTAATCAGCTGGCACACATATAACCTGGGATTGTCTAACTACAATTTACCATGCTTGCTGTCCTTTTCTACCTGACCAAAAGTTAAATTAACACCCTCTGACCCAGTGGAAAGCATCTGACCATACTTGTCAAAGCTGTCACTTGTTCTGATGAAGAAATCCAGTTTCTGCTTTGCATACTCTGTCACATCTGAATGAAGCTCTACCCCGTGGTTCACACCAAAGGGACCTGAAAGAGTTGGGAATAGCAAAGCTCTCTTAGAATGAGGCCAAAAATTCATGCACATTTGTTTTCTCTACTTTAATCACTGCTATACATTTAACATGCAATTACACAAATTCTCAAGGTATTGAAGTTTCAGCACAACCTTGGGCCTAAACCACTCAAGAGAGTCTTTCAGTGCATATGACAGTCTCCACTGACAACTCAGTATTTGTTTTAATGCCTAGACCTCTCTATAGGAACTCAAAATTTGTGTGTTCATGTGTGTGTGCACATGTGCGAGTATGCATTTGTCACACGCACATGTGGAAGTCAGAGGACAACTTTCAGGTCAGTCCTAGCCTTTCCACCTCATTTTAAGGAAGGGTTTCTCACCATGGACTTCTGCTATTGAAATTTTGCTCTGTTGCTGTTCTTTTTTGTCACGAGCTTCTGGGAAATTCTGTTTCCACCTTCCATCATGCCATCATCATGCTGTGATTACAGATCACTACAGCTTCCTGCTTTTCACATGTGGTTTAGGGAGGACCAAATTCTGGTACCCAGACGTGGTGGCAAGTACTTTATGCACTGAGTAATCTCTCCAGCCCTCAAATGTTTAAAAGAATCAGGCCAAGTGTGCTGGTACACACTTTTAATCCCAGCACTTGGAGGCTAAGGTAGGAGGACTGCCATGAGTTCAAGGACAGCATGGAGCTACAGAGTGAGTACCAGAACAGCCTGGGCTACAAATGAGACCCTACCTTGAAAAAAAGGGGGGGGAGGGTTAGAGAGATGACTCAGCAGTTAAAGGCACTTGTTTACAAAGCCTGATGGCCCAGGTCCAATTCTCCAGTACCCACATAAAGCCAGATGCACAAAGTAGCACACACATCTGGAGTTCATTTGCACTGGCAGGAGACCTTGGCATGCCCATTCCCTTTATCTCAAATAAATAACCATCTAAAAGTAGAAAATAAGTTTTGGTTTTTATAAAAAACATGTATTTGCAAATGAAATTGGTACAATACTTGCCTATAATTCATAGCTCTATTATATTTGTGGTGGGGTTTTGTTTGTTTGGTTGGTTTTCCGAGGTAGGGTCTCACTCTAGCTGAGGCTGACCTGGAATTCACTATGTAGTCTCAGGGTGGCCTCGAACTCACAGCGATCCTCCTACCTCTGCCTCCTGAGTGCTGGGATTAAAGGTGTGCATCACCATGCCCAGGCAGATTCTTTTTGTTGTTGTTGTTGTTATTGTTTGATTGTTTTGCCCACTCTGATTTGGAATTCACTGTTTAGCCCCAGAATGGCCTCCAACATCTACCTCAGCCTCCAAAGTTCTGAGACTAAAGGAATATACCACCATGCCTAGATTCCTTTCTTTTTATATATTTTTTGACAATTTCATATATGTACATAATATATTTTAATATTTATATTTCATATTCACCCCATTACACTTTCTTATCCCACTCCCACTGAACCTCTTTCTCTTCCCTATCAGTCTCCCCTTCTATTTTCATGTCTTTTCTTTTTCTGGTGACCCAATGAGTACAATTAGGGTTGCCTGTATGAGCATTCATGGGGTAGGTGGGCTATTTACCAGAGCATAGGCAACTTACCAGTGGTGCACAGCAGAAGAAAGTGCATCCCTCTCCCCCAGCTATCATTAACTGCCAATAGGTCCTCAGGGAGGGGTGAGGTCTTTTGAGTCCCTCCCCTATCCAGGACAGACAGAGCTAATCTTGCGCAGGTAATCAGAGCTGCTAAGAGTGCAACAGCCATGTTATTTCCAGAAGACAATATTCGACAACACTTCTCCCCTTTATTCAACTCTTGCTTTTTGTTGTTGTTGTTTTGTTTTTGTTTTTCAAGGTAGGGTCTCGTTCTAGCCCAGGCTGACCTGGAATTCACTCTGTAGTCTCAGGCTGGCCTCAAACTCACAGTGATCCTCCAACCTCGGCCTCCCAAGTGCTGGGATTAAAAGCATGCACCACCACACCCAGCTTTTCCAACTCTTACATTCTTTCTATTCCTTTTCTCCATGTTCCCTGAGCCTTAGAGGGAGTAATACAGATGTCCCATTTAGGGCTGAACATTCAATAGTCCCTTATTCTCAGCACTCTGACCAGCTATGAATCTCTGCAATAACTACAAAAAGAAACTTCTCTGACCCAAACTGAGAGAAGCATTAATCTATGGGCAGAAACATGAATATCTAAAGGGCAATTTGAAAGGTACAATATGCCCATTTAGCAAAACAGAAGTAGTAGCTTCCCCACTAGGTCTTTGTGAGGTTTTGACCAGTTTTATAGTGCTAAGCATGAATTCTCTCATGTGGAGTAGACCTAAAAACTAATCAGAAAGCAGTTACTTACACCCATAGTAGCCATGCCACTATTGTACCAGTGGGCACATCTTGCCTGTAGGGCAAGCACACAGGGGCCATAGCTGAATAAGACTTGTTATTTTTTTCCCCCCTTCAGCAGCCTACAAAGCACCTTTTAGCACATGAAAGCTAGAAAGCATAGAGGAACCTTCTAGCTTAGTTCCAGCTTTATTTCACTATATTCAACAAGCGAAATATATAGTGTCTTTAGCAATAGGGTCTTACCATCTAGTTCTGGTGGACAACCAAGAGCAGTGGAAATAGCCTGCATTGTTTTGCCAAGCCCTGACCAATAATTCATAGGGAAATGTCCTACTCCTAGCATTGGGATTTTCATTTAATAACCTATGGCTTCTGGGAACAGCATTATCCACCCAATATGGTACCTCTGATCAAACTTTCTTAAATTTTTTAAGTAGCTTACAAAGCAATGTGGCTTTTTTAAATTTTATCTTTATTTATTTATGAGAGAGAGAGAGAGAAAATATGCCAGGGCCTCTAGCCACTGCAAATGAGCTCCAGAAGCATATGCCACTATGTGTATCTGGATTGTTTGCTTTCTGGGGAATTGAACCTGGGTACATAGGCTTCACAGACAAGCACCTAAACCGCTAAGCCATCTCTCCACTCACAATATGTTTTTTTTTCAATGTTTTATTTTTATTATTTATTTGAGAGGAGGACAATGGGCCTACCAGGGCCTCTAAGCCACTGCAAATGAACTCCATATGCATGCACCACTGTGTGCATCTAGCTTACATGGGTTCCAGGGAATTGAACCTTGGTCCTTATACTTTGCAGGCAAGTGCCTTAATGAGTAAGCCATCTCTCCAGCCCAACAGTATGCTTTTATGTAGCTTTTTCATACACTCTTAGTTTTCAAAACCCTTTCTTTACCACTGCTAATGGTGCCACAAGTTACTCCAGAATTACTTGTCATTTTTTCTTAGGAATTTAGACTTTTTTCAATATCATTTCTAATCTAGTCAAGTTTTATACTTGATTTCTCTAATGAAACATTGCTTTAGCCAAAATTCTTCCAGGGAATCACAGGAATGATAAGTTCTCTGGGCCTGTACTCTCTTTTAAAGTGTGAAAACTAGTGTCCCCATCAAAGACAAATTGTAGTAGTTTGAATAGATAACCCCCATATATTAAGTGTTTTACTAGTTTGTAGTTTGGATCTGTAGCCACCTGGCTGGAGGAGGTGTCACTGGGCAGATCTTAAGGTATGGTGGTGGGTTTGAAATTCCAATCTAAAGATATACAAAGTGCCTAGTTCCTCCTGGAGTTCCTGAAGTGTGCTGTGTGGCTTTTGACTTTTGGCTTCTCTCTCTCTGCTTAGACCTGTGAAAGCAAGGCCAACTTCTTCTGCCATTATGGAACTTCCCCTGGATCTGTAAACTTCAATAAATCCTTTCCTTCCATAACTATGCCTGGTCTGGAAGTTCATCTCAGCAAACCTGAAGCTATCTGCTACACAAATTAAGATTAAAAGCAGCTTTACTAGAGAAAAGAAAGAAAATATGAAAAGTTAAAGACAGCCTAAGCCAGGTGAAGTGGTGCACACTTTTAATCCCATCACTAGGGAGGCAGAAGTGGGATCAAGGCCAGCCTGAGACTACACAATGAATTCCAGGTCAGCCTGGGCCTGGGCTGGAATGAGACACTATCTTAGAAAAAAAAAGAAAAAAAAAGACATCCTAGAGCCAAGTGATCACCTCAAAGTTTACAAATTTCTAAGAGCACATAATTAAAAAGAAACCAGAGTTTTCCTTCCATATCTATAAAAATCAATTGTTATTTTTAGAGTTTCCTAAAACTACTAGGAAACTATAAAAAACTATTATGAATATGCTACCATATCTTGTAGAAACACTGTAAGTTAAATTACATTGAAAATACTCAAGCCAACATGAACATTCTTTTTTATACTGTCATTCTGGTTTTGCTTTAAAAAAAAATTTCTTTTCATTGTTTTTTCTGAGAGAAAGAGAAAGAATTGGCATGCCAGGGCCTCCAGCCACTGCAGTCAAACTCCAGACAACTGCACCATCTTGTGCAAATGTGCAACCTTCATTTTCATCACCTTGTGCATCTGGCTTACATGAGACCTGGAGAGTTGAACATGAGTCCTTAGGCTTTGCAGGCAAGTGCCTTAACTGCTAAGCCACCTCTCCAGCCCTGCTTTTAACTTTTTGAGTTGGGGGTCTTGCTATGTTGCCCTGGCTGGTCTTAAACTTTCAGGATCAAGAGATCTATCAGCCTCCATGTGTACCCACCTACTATGAACATTCTTGATGTTTCTTTCACAATTGTATACACTCCATTAGCAAATCCTGCCAATTTCAACATCAAAAAAATACTGAGTATAAAGCCAGGTGGTGGCACACACAGAGATAGGAGGACCACTGTGAGTTCGAGGCCACCCTGAGAGTACATAGTGAATTCCAAGTCAACCTGGGCTAGAGTAAAACCCTACCTTAAAAAAAATAAATAAATAAATAAAATAAAATTCTGAGTATAACCACACCCCACCAGCTTCATCCAGGGTCTTCAATTCTGCCTGCTGTAGACCTGGCTCCTCTCTGGTAGACAGGTTTGCTTCTCTCTTCTGAAAACCCATTCCTCCTCACTCAGAAGCAGATGTTTGCCCCACTACAGCATTTCACATAAAGCAGGAATTCAACAGGTTCTTGGTTGTGTGATACCCCTGATTATCAGAAATGGCCTTATACATCTATTCTCACAGCTTGTTTGGGAAAACAGTCTAAATGGCTCCAAAAAGATAGCCTATAAAATATACCCAAAAATACTTTGAAAATACATAAGCTTATTATTCTTTAAGCAGTAAACAACAAAACAGAAATTTCTACAAAGAACTTTAACTACCCTATGACTTTAATCGACCTTGGTAAGAGAAGGGTAAAAGAGTGATTAGACTAAATCAAGAAACCACATGAGGACATGCACAAACACACCTCTGCTAATCCACCACTGCCCACAATAGATTGTAGCAGTATAGCTGATATGGGACAGAGAACAAGAGAGCCTTCTACTCCTAACTCAGGGCCCACAGATTTGTCATTCAGCCACCCACCACCCAGTGGCTAAGTTTCAGGCAACTGATGAGAGGCTTATGGTCTCTAACAGGGCATACAACCAGTCTACTGTATCTTCTGTACAAGTAGACACCACATGTACCATAGCACAGGGTCTTCAGGCTCTGCATCCATACTCACCTAGAATGAGGCCCACCATGGAGCTGAGGTAGCCGGTGCCACTGCCAAGGTTTAGAAATGAGAGCCCAGGCTGCAAATCCAAGGCCTCCATCACCTCCGAATAGATGCACGGGGCAGAAAGATGAATGTTTCCATGCTTCCACGCCAAGTCTTTGTATGCATTTTCTTTAAACTCTTCAAGATAATAATCGGCTCGATCAATAGCTCGGAAAGCCTGCTCTACCAGGTCAGTCCGGATGTACTGGGCTTCTTTCAAGTTATCGATTAACTCATCATTGTCCTCACCAGCACTCACAGCACCTCCCATGTTCAAGATTATACTCAAGCAAAGCTACAATTAAAATTTAAAGAACTGTTTACATTAAGGGCAATAGACAAACAAGGAACACTCTACACATATGCTAATCTCAAATTCTGATTATACTACAGATGGGAGTATCTTTATTTTATTTATTTATTTTGTTTTTGCTTTTGTTTTTTTGTGAGGCACGGTCTCACTCTAGCCCAGGCTGACCTGGAATTCACTATGTAGTCTCAGGGTAGCCTCGAACTCATAGCGATCCTCCTACCTCTGCCTCCCAAGTACTGGGATTAAAGATGTACACTACCATGCCTGGCTCAAGATGGAGTATCTTTTGTCAACAACTACCTCACCTTACAAACCTGTCAGATTTACCCAGGCATGGTAGAAGGATCACTGTGAGTTCAAGGTCAGCCTGAGACTACATAGTGAATTTCATGTCAGCCTGGGCTAGAGTGAGACTCTACCTCAAAAAAATTAAATAAATAAATAAATAAACAAGAGGGCTAGATTTAGAAAGAAAATAAAAAAGTTGAACTCAAAAGTCAAGCAAGCAGCAAATACTAAAAAGTTATTGAAATTAAAATTTAAGTGGTGGGCTGGGCGTGGTGGCACATGCCTTTAATCCCAGCATTTAGGAGGCAGAGGTAGGAGGACTGCTGAGAGTTCGAGGCCACCCTGAGACTATATAGTGAGTTCCAGGTTAGCCTGGACTAGCGTGAGACCCTACCTTGAAAAACTGGGGAAAAAAATTAAGTGGTATCCTAATGTTAAATGGAGCTCTATATCCCAACATACATATAAATTCCCCCTTGCCAAGCAATCTATTCAACTTGCTGACCTGGGTACTCTACTGTTTAAATTATATATACAAATATCCATAAAACTCTCTTCCCAAATAAAATACATTGGAACTAACTCCATATTGTAACAAACACAAAATCAATTTCAAGGCTAATAGTAGGAAGGGTCACTTCCCTACTACAACTTCCTCAACTCTCTCAAAAACATACTTCTTGGGCTGGAAAGATGGCGTAACAGTTAAGGCATTTGCTTGCAAAGCCAAAGGACCCAGGTTCAATTCCACAGGACCCATGTAAACCAGATGCACAAGGTGGCACATGCATTTGGAGTTCGTTTGCAGCAGCTGAAGGCCTTGGCACACCCATTATCTCTCAAATAAATTAAAAAAAAAAAAAAAACATACATCTCACCTCCTCCCAAGCTGCCAGTGAAGGGGAGAAAAAAACATGCCCTTTGAGTCCAACTACTAAAACAAAATATTCAGGGTACAAAAGATGATCTTAGCCCTGCAGAGGTCTTGTTCTTCCTAAAACTATAAAAAATGTCCTACTAAGTTTTATGCTAATCCCAAATGACTGGCATTATTTCACACAAGCTACCAATGTTGATATAAACAGATAGGAGAAAGGCCATTGTACCTCAAAAGACTGGCAAAATCAAGACAGCCTCTTGATCAGGGTTCAAGGTCATGCTTAGCAAGTTCAAGGCCAGCCTGAGCTACATGAGACCCTTCACCTCACAAAAGATGAACAATGTACATCATGACACAAATTCTTTTCCATTTTATGGTAGGATATTCCATCATCATAATCAAGACCTGAGAGCTAAATATTAGATTTCTTTTTTCAAATCAAGGCTCAGTTATTGTAATTTCACCTCCTTTATTTTTTTTAATTTTTTTAAATTTTTATTTATTTATTTGAGAGCAACAGAGAGAGAGAGAGAGAATGGGCACGCCAGGGCTTCCAGCCACTGCCAACGAACTCCAGACGGGTGCGCCCCCTTGTCCATCTGGCTAACGTGGGTCCTGGAGAATCAAGCCTCGAACCGGGGTCCTTAGGCTTCACAGGCAAGCGCTTAACCGCTAAGCCATCTCTCCAGCCCCTCACCTCCTTTAAAAGTAGTTTCAGTAGCCAGGCGTGGTGGTGTACACCTTTAATCCCAGCACTCAGGAGGCAGAGGTAGGAGAATTGCCATGAGTTCGAGGCCACCCTGAGACTACATAGTGAATTCCAGGTCAGCCTGGACCAGAGTGAGACCCTACCTCAAAAAAACAAAAAAATTAAAAAATAAAATAAATAAAAGTAGTTTCAGAGCCCTTGTTAGGCAACAGTCCACAGCTATAACTAGCCCTTAGTGCTAATGAGGCTGGGTTTAATCTAGGATAAGCCACTTATTTCTGAGGTTACACTTCTGGTCTAATAGTCATCTTAAAATTTAGGTCACTGGTTAAAAGTAGAGTCATGTGTTTGGATACTTAGATGTCAATTTAGGAAAAGACCTTAATATCACATACTGAATCAAGGAAGTCAGCTCCTCACCCTGAATATAATGCTCAGGTCCACCACTTAAAAATCTTTAGCAAATTACATCCTAAATTCTCAGCAGAGGCAGTATATTGCAAGGACCTTCTTTGCTGTCAGTTATCATAGGCTGTTGTAAGTTAGAAAACTAAATAACAGCACTAAATAGTGCAGAAACGCACTCTGCTCAGTAATACTTTAGTTGTTGCAACATTTGAATATCTAATTGGTTGTTACAGAAAAATTCTTACCAGTATTGACAATTGTTGCCATAATAGTATGTTGCCTGTATTTCTACCTCTAGCAATGGGCTTTATTGCTACATTTTAATAATTCTGGAGCATAGGCAAGTGCACAAGTCTTTTTAAAAGAGTTTTACTTGCACAAAACTAATCAGTTTTGACAGATCATTAATGCCCTTGAAGTGGTTTTTGTGAGTGTCAAACAAATGGTGAGAATTTGAATTGGTCCCTCTTATTATAGTATTGAAATTAAGTCTATTTAATTTATCAAATCATGTTCATACCCGGATTTTATATACTTGTATCTATCAATAAACATTGTGATACTTGATGGAGTTATACGTGACTTTTAAGCACCACCTGCAAAGGTATGGGGTTTAATTTTGTCCTGAGGTACAGACAAATCAGTTTAAAAACTTGGAAGATTAAAAAAAACTTGGAAGCAATTTAAATTCATAATTCACTGTTCAGAAAATGGTAACACAAGATTAAAGATTACTGATTGCTCCTTGGGATGATCTACGAGAACTAACCAGCATAATTTATTTTTAATAACCAAAGACAAAGATCCTAAGTATTATAGATTTGGGGAAGAAATGTTATTATGCATAGCAACAAAAACTTTGTGACACTGCCATGCTGAAGTAGATTGGTGGTCTATCTGTCTGTCTTCCCAGGGATTCTTGTTTGCTCTTGACACATCCCAATGCCTCAGGAAAATTACTTAGCTTCTTGATCCAACAGAAAGTCTGCAAGGAGGTTAAAATTTATTTTCAGAACTTGAGATTTACCCATGCTCTCGTCACTGACATTGAGGGGGTCTTAAAAGTGTCCTCTGTTCTCCTGGTTGCTCTTGGACACACAAGAGCAAGCAACCACCTGGTCTTAGTGTAGGGAGACCCTCATGTAGGCAATGACTGCTAATACTGAGCCTGAGAGAACCTTATATGTTCCATCTAATTTACCAACAGTGATGGTCCTTATTAAGTCAGAAGTTAACCTTCTTAAGGCATCAGTTATTTTCCCTAAAATTTTGACCACTTAAGCTTATGGAGGATATCAAGAATAGCAAAAGTAAGGCTGAGCAGTGAACAGCCTACTTCAGGTTGCAAGAGACCCAGCTGTACAAATAGAACTGAGCTGTAAACAGCCAGAGTTTGTTTCATTCAGCCAGGATATTGAGCAGAAGATATGTGCTTATTATAGAAGTCATCTTTTGTCCTATCAAATATGTTTTTTATTTTTAAAAAATATTTCATTTATTAAAGAGGGAAAGAGGCAGATAGAGACAATGGGCATGCCAGGACCTCTAACCACTGCAAATAAACTCCAAACGCCTGTGCCACCTTGTGCATCTGGCTTATGTGGATGCTCGGAATTGAACCTAGGTCCTTAGGCCTTGAAGGCAAGCGCATTAACCACTAAGCCATTTCTCCAGCCCTCAAATTCTTTTTAATGACACTCCCCCAAAAAACAATGTCATTTTGTTCCAAAAAAGAAAATCTTTAGCAAGGAGACAGGGAGATGGCTCAGTTGTTGCCAAAAACAGGATCCAAGTTTGATCACCAATACCCTCTTAAAAATGCTAGGTGTGGTGTCACACACCTGCAATCCTAGTGCTGGGGATCTGGAGACAGGAAGATCTCCAGGGATCACTGGCATGCCAGTCTAGCCTAATTAGTAAACTCCAGGACATAAGAGACTCTATGCCAAAAAAGGTAGATGGTGTTACCATGGATGACATCCAAAGCTGTCCTTAGACCACATGGGCATGTACACAAAGCTTTGGCAGGTACCACAAAATATATATTGGGTACTTTTCATTTTCTATTGGGTATTTATCACTTAATAAACTTTTCCCCACTTTGAAAGTTTATTCTATATTAAAGGACAATATTTTAGTAAAAACAGCTACCACCTTTCTAATAGGTATCACCTGCCAGTCACCACCTCATTAAACACAAGGTGAGACAAGCTAGACTGAGTAACTAAATTGCTATCGTCACAGCCACCATAAGGAGATGCTGTGGTGAAATCCAGTTGTCCGGCCAAAATCTTTTGATTTGTACTCCATATAGATACAGCTTTTAAGACCTCACAAGGAAGCAACATTCTTTGCACACACATCCTATTAATCTTTGATTTTTTTGAGGTAGGGTCTTGTTCTATCTAGCCCAGGGCTGACCTGGAATTCACTGTAGTGTCAGGGTGACCTTAAATTCATGGTGATCCTCCTAACTCTGCCTCCCAAGTGTTGGAATTAAAGGCTTGTGCCACCACACCCAGCTGATTAATCTTTTTATTATGTGTGTATGTGACGTGTGCTGGTGTAGACACATATACATGTACATGTGAAGACCAGAGGTTGACACTGGGTATCTTCCTTAATTGCTCTCTTCTTTCTTTTACTGAGGCCAGGGTCTCTCAGCAAATAGGACTTGTCAGTTCAGTTAGTCTAGGCAGATAGTTTGTACTGGGGATTCCCATGCTGGGTCTATAGGTGACCACCACACCCACCCATCATTTATGTGGGTGTTGGCCATGTGATATCTGGTCCTTAGGTTTGCACATCAAGTACTTTATCAACTGAGCCATCTCCCCAGCCCCTTGTTAATCTATCTATCTTTCTTTTCTTCCTCTCTTTCTTTCTTTCTTTCTTTTTGGTTTTTCAAGGCAGGGTCTCGCTCTAGCCCAGACTGACCTGGAATTCACTATGTAGTCCCAGGGTGGCCTTGAACTCAGGCGGTCCTCCTACCTCTGCCTCCCGAGTGCTGGGATTAAAGGCATGCATAACCACACCTGGCCCTTCTTTTGATATCTTGTACCTTTTGATAACCAAGGTAGCCCTACCTATTACTACTGGCAGGGTGTAGGTGAATACTTGTGGGGTCTGGTACTTATTATTAGCTTTGTCTGATAAGCTAACACTCCCTCACATAGAAACATCACAGTTTAATGCTAGCATGGCTATATGTGAGCAATTACCATGACATAAAAAACTTTACAGCACACCTGAAGATACCCTCATCAAACCAAACCCTATCACTGTGAAGAATGCAATCCAATTGACTCCAACTTCTCCAAGAGTGGAGAAGCACTTTTAGGATGATGCCCTTGAATGCATACTTTACTAATTACTATAATTCTTACTATAGTCCCTACTTAGAAGTGACAGGCACAGGACTAAACAGCAGCAGCATGGGAAGCATCAGGATGAACCGTGTCATTACAAGTAAAGCTGTGGTAATGGAGTTCTGGTTCTGGTTTATACTGTGTTTGGCAGACTATACAAGGCCCATAATCCATCTGGATGTCACTTGTTAAGAGGGTATCTTGTAGAAGACGACCTGGGGAAAGGGATCCCAAACCATCATCCTGAGAGTAAAATACAGAAACAACTAAGGCTTCTCGCCTTGAAAAACAGAATACTTACAAGGGTTAGGGTAAGGCTGCCACATACATACCATATGTGGCCCCTGACACTGAATAAAAGCCTGGCCAATAATACATGTTGAGTGGAGAAAATTCCTACCTTTTTATACACAGAAAAGCTTTCAAACTATCAGAACTGCAAAAACTGAAAAAAGGGTTGGAGAGATGGCTTGGCAGTTAAAGGCACTTGCTTGCAAAATCTCCCAGGTTTGATTCCTCAGTACTCACATAAAGCTAAACTAACGAAGTGGCACATGTGTCTACAGTCTGTACGCAGTGGCAAAAAGCCCCAGCACACCCATTCTCAATCACTTTCTCTCTATCCCCCAAATAAATAAAATTGTTGGAAAATAAAAAAAGAAATAACCTTTTACTCATACTTCCATCCAGATCTCAGTGATGGACAGAAAAGAGGCAGGGCCAACTCAGAGGGCCCTTCAATTCCCCCAAGTGCAGCCACAGTGCACTCCCTCATAGTAGAATGACACCCTATCAAGACCTAGAATGAGGCTGGCCTTAATCTTCACTGACAAGGACAAGGACATGGACATGGACACGGCCCACCCAATGCAGGCACTCTATTAGAGTGCAGAGAGGCAGATTCTCAGAAGTAGAGCCTAAGAGTCAAACAAAGGAACCAAGCCCAGACAAGTCCTCCCTGGCTACTTCAGACGATTCCCCAGCATTCTGGCCAATTCTTTTCTCCTCTGAAATAGATTCTAAAAAATAAAGTCCAAGATTTTTGTTGCAAACCTTGTCAACTCTCGACTTGCCTTTGACCTAACTAAAAATAGTTTCTACTTAATTAAGTCAGGCTGTGGATCTAAAAGAGTGAGCAGATCCCAGAGTGAGCAACAGGTAGCCAATGAGGTGGAGGGGAAGGAACAGAGAGATGAGGGTGGGATGATGGCGGAGAGATGAAGAAGAGAGATGCGGGTGGAGGAGAAGTGTTGGAGGAGATAAGGGGGTCACTGTAGGAGACAAGGGGTGCTGTGAGAGGTAAGGAGTGCTGTGGGAGGTAAGAGGCGCTGGAGAGGTAAAGGGTGCTGGGGAAAGCTGCTAGGTGGGGGGAGACATGGGAAAACAGGACTCTGGGGAAAATGCTAGGGAACAAGGGCACTGAGGGACAGGTGACCGGGAGTAGAAGGCTGAGGAGGGGAAGGCCGAGGGGCGGCGGCTCTACCTCTGCGCTCCGCGGCTCGCCACTTTGGGCCGCCACTGCAGCTCCTCGGGAGCGTAGGCAGAGTCCACAGCTTCGGCGCCACTCAGACCTCGGCCCCGGTAAACATCCGCCGTCGCCTCTGCGCCTGCGCGCGCGACCGCGGAACTGCGCGTGCGTCGCGGGGGCGGGGCTTAAAGGCACTTTTTATGCTCTGGGAAGCCCAAAGGTGTTCCTGCGTTCGTAAAATGGCCGTGATTTTAAAGGGTGTCCTCGGTCTCTTGAGCGCGAAGCCAAACGACGTATCGAGGCGGTAAACGCATGTCGGGGGGAGCAGGGACTGACTTCAGGACACTGCCCCCTCGCAAGTGACACTCAGGGACGGCCCACAAGGCAGGAGTGACAAGAGGAAATGAGGTGGGTGCTGCCGAATGGCTACAGGGCTGTTACCACCAGGCCAAGGGTGCACACCTGCACCAGACAATCCAGCTCTTCTCGGGACCTCAGCGGAGAAACGACAGAATTAACTGCTGTCTCTGCCTCCTTCAGAGCCACCTGCCAACTATTCTGAGTTTTTGTTCTTTTGAGTGAAAAGCAGAGGCCTTGAATGCATACTCATTCCTCTGACCTCCCTTTCCTTTTGTACAGCTTGGAGCGTACATGTTGAAGAAGGAAGCATCAAGAAAAAAAAAAAAAAAAAAAAAAGGGAGCCTGGGACTGGAGAGATGGCTTAGCGGTTATGGCACTTGCCTGCAAAGCCAAAGGACATAGGTTTGATTCCCCAGGACCCATGTAAGCCAGATGCACAAGATGGTGCATGTGTCTGGAATTCGTTGGCAGTGGCTGAAGGCCCTGGCATACCCATTCTCTCTCTCTCTCTCAAATAAATAAATAAAAATAAAATATTTTAAAATAAAAAGAAAAGAAAACAGGTGCCTGGATCGCTGAGTCAACATCTACTCAGCCTGCAATGGACTGTGATACGAATGAGAAGTAATCATGCTATTTTTAAAAGTGTATATGGAAAGGTGCAAGACATTGTAAACACCACAATCATGATAGAAAAGAACAAAATTAGAGGACTGGCACTATCTGATTTCATGACTTACTATAAAATTACAGTAATCAAGTGTGGTATTAGCATAAAAAATAGATAAATAGAACAGAATAGACCCACACAGATATAGTAAATTCACCTTTGTTAAAGGGGAAAAAAATCAATTCAATAAAGAAAAGATAGTCTTTTCAACAAATAATGTTGGAACAACTAGATATTCACATGTAAAACTAGATTAAAGACAAATCTCACATTTTCGATATTAAACTTCTAGAGTAGCAGAAAATCTAGGTGGCCAGGCATGGTGGTTCATGCCTTTAAAATCCCCACACTTGAGAGTCTAAGGTGAGAGGATCACCTTGAGTTTGAGGCCAGCCTGGACTAGAGTGAGACACTGCCTTGAAAAAATAAATCCTTAAAACTCAATAATAAGGGCTGGGGTGAGAGTTCTCTCCTCTCTCTCTGTCTCTCTCTCTCTCCCCTTTTGTTCTGTCTCTTTCTCTGTCTCTCTGCCTCTCTCAAATAAAACTCAGTAAGGGGGCTGGAGAAATAGCTTAGCAGTTAAGGTACCTGCCTGCAAAGCCTAACATAGGTTTGATTCCCCAGTGCCTACGTATAGCCAGATTCACAAAGTGGTACATGCATCTGGAGTTCATTTGCAGCGGCTGGAGACCCTGGAACACGCATTCTCACTCTTTGTCTCTCTTCTTTCTGGCTCTCTCTGCTTAAATAAGTAAAAATATTTTTTAAAACTCAACAGGAGGACTGGAGAGATGGCTTATCAGTTAAGGCGTTTGCCTGTGAAGTCTAAGGATCCCCAGATCGATTCTCCAGGTCCCACGTAAGCCAGATGTGCAAGGAGGCACATGCCTCGAATTCGTTTGCAGTGGCTGGAGGCCCTGGCATGCCCATTCTCTCACTCTCTACCTCTTCCTCTCTCAAATAAAATATATATTTAAAAACTCAACAAGAACACAAAAATGGGCAAAAGCATTTTTTTTGCCCCAGCAAAGAAAATATGCAGATGGAAAAATGATTTTAGGAATAGATGCTCAACCTCACATATCATTAGCAAATTTCAGATTTACAAAACAATGTGATGCCAATACAGACCTATTAGAATGGCCAAAATTCAAAATACTGGAAACACCAAATGCTGATGAAGAGGTAGAGAGAGAAAAAAGCCTTGATCATTGTTGTGGGGATGAAAAATGGCAAAGCCACTTTGAAAGATAGTTTGCCAGTTGTTTTTGTTTTTGTTTTATTTTTTGAGGTAGTGTCTCACTCTAGGCCAGGTGGACCAGGAACTCAGTAATTCCAGGCTGGCCTCAAACTCATGCTGATCCTCATACCTCAGCCTCCTGATTACTGGGATTAAAGGTGTGCGCCACCACACAAAGCAACCAGTTTCTTACTACACTAAACATAATGTTAGCATAGATCCAGTATTTTAAGATTGGCATGGTGGCGCACACCTTTTTCCCAGCACTTGCGAGGCACAGTGAAACCCTATTTTAAAAACTAAAAAAAAAAAAAAAAAAGAAGGCTGGAGGGATGGCTTAGCGTTTAAGGCATTTGCCTGCGAAGCCAAAGGACCTAGGCTCCCCAGAAGCACAAGGGGGGCGCCCCCATCTGGAGTTCATTTGCAATGGCTGGAGGCCCTGGCATGCCCATTCTCATTCTCTCTCTCTCTCTCTCTCTCTCTCTCTCTCTCTCTGTCATAAATAAATAAAAATAAAATATTTCTTTTAAAAAAAGACTGGCATGGTGGTACATGCCTATAATTACAGGACTTAGAAAGTACAAGCAAGAGGATCAGGCCTGAGCTACATGAGAACCTGGCCCCCTCCAAGAAAAAGATCCAGCATTTGCACTACTAGGTATTTATCCAAATGACTGCTATACACAAAACCAGTACATTGATATTTATAACAGCTTCATTCATAATTACCAAAAATTGGAAACAATCTATAAGTGAATGATAGCTATGGCATATCCATATAATAGGGTGTGGTGGTTTGATTCAGGTGTCCCCCATAAACTTATGTGTTCTGAATGCTAGGACCCCAGCTGGTGGATTTTGGAAATTAGAGCATACTGGAGCTGATGTATTGTTGGGGGCAGACTTATGGGTATTATAGCCAGCTTCCCCTTGCCAGTGTTTGGCACACTCACCTGTTGCTGTTGTCCATCTGATGTTGGCCAGGAGGTGATGTCCACCCTCTATTCATGCCATCATTTTTCCCCTGCCATCATGGAGCTTCCCCTCGAGTCTGTAAACCAAAATAAACCCTTTCCTTCTCAAGCTGCTCTTGGTCAGGTGTTTGTTTTTGTTTTGTTTTGTTTTGTTTTGTTTTGTTTTGTTTTGTTTTGTTTTGTTTTGTTTTGTTTTGTTTTGACAGCAATACTAACCAGACTGCAACATAGGGTATTAATGATACTTAACAAAAGTGAGTGAGTGAGCTGTGAAAAAGACATGGAGGAAACTTAAAATCCTTATTACTAAATGAAACAAAACACTATAAAAAGTCTACATGTATAATACTAAAGACATGACATTATTATAAAGTAAAAAAAAAAAATAGAAGCAGTAAAAGAATTCAGTGATTGCCAGGGACAGAGTAGATCAACCCCACAAGGTTGGGGATGTAGCTCAGTAATGAAGGAGAAGTAGGAGAAGGCTAACTTCTTTTAGCCAGTTTCAGAGAGATTCAGGAGATGCCAGCCCTCCTTGGCAAAATCGAACTCTCGGCAGGAATGGAACTCTTGTCTGATCAAGACTTACCTACAACTGGCTACAGTGGCCCCTGCTGCCCACAGTCTAGCATACCACCTAGGTGGGTTGACTCTGGGGTCCACCCTAACCCTCCAAATCTACAAACCAGTTGGGTCTTCCCCTTACATACCTGAAGATTTTCTATACTATAAAGGCTGTGGCCTTCTTCCCTGTCACTCTTTCTGCCTGCTTCTCTTCACTCTGGCCACAGGGATACATGTGAGTCTGGCATCTCCCTCCTCAGTGGAGGGGAAAGCATAGTACTGTTTTTTGGTCTGGGGAACTTTTCTGCTTGTCTCACTTTATAGTTTGGGGTAACTTTTCACTTTAAGTACATGTATGATTTTCCTTTGATCTCCAAATCTACCTCTTGTGTATTTTCTTTACACTCCAGATATAATACATGGATGCTTTCACTAATTCTAGGCCTGCTACCTGTGTAAATTCTCTAAACTCAGGATAGTCATGGGTATAACTCTCTTTACTACTCATTTCTCATCTGAATTTCTTGGTCTCTGCTTGATATTTTCCCTCTGTTATTCTGTTACTCTTCCTTATGCTTCCACTATTTACCCTCTTAACTTCCTTCCATGGGGAAGCATAAGGTGAATGCTATATTTCTTCTAAATCTTCCTACATATGCACCTAAGTTCTATCTTCCTTGTGCTTGTCGCTCTACTCTAGTCCTTCCCCCCAAAAAACTCAATTTCTCTGAAAGAGTTTTATGAACTATCCTCCACATGCTTGTGGCTCTACTCCAGTTTGTTTCTTAAAAACCTCAATTTTTCTTAAATGAACCTTATGAACTATACAGTGTTTCTGAACTATACAGTGACTCTGCTCCAACAAATGGTGCTAAAACCTGATGGGTCTTGGGGTATGTAGGCCCCAACCCTCTCCTCTGGGCTACCTTTGCTCTACCCTGGTCCACAGAAGTTCGAGGCTGGTTGCTCACCAGCAGAGACTGTGGCAATTCTGGCCAGGGCCACTCTATCGTGTTTTTCCAAAATCCCTTGCTGACTTCAGCCTAGCCTCTGACCTGGGTAGTCCACAGGACCATGCTCTCCTACACCCCTCCTCTTTCCCTTTCATACTGGGTTCCACTGAGAGTTCAAATGTCCGCAGTGCTTACTATACAGGTTTAACAGTTACCAGTATGCTACCTGAAGCTTTGGCTTTGCATTTTTTTGTCTCTGTAAGCAATGCAGACTCTGTGGAATCAGGGGTCTTACTGATGTTTTTGAGTAAACTCAGTCTTCAGTCTGTCAGCCCTCTCCAAGGCCCCTGCTCACTTTCCTATCCATACCAACCTCCAGCAGAGGCCTCTTGCCATTTGATCCTCCATACATCCAACACTCCATCAAAATTTATTAAGGTAAGGCCCCAGACTCAGTCTAGAGGCACCATAGACTGTCCTCCTTCCAGACCCCAGGGGTCCTCCGGCTCTCTTGCTTCCAGCTTTATGCCTCCCAGGATGAAGACTGGGGACGCCCTTCTCCACTTCTGGATCTCCATCTAGCTCTAAATGTTGGATCAGAATCAGAGCTAAACCAACTACAGTGACATAGAAATAAAGAAAGAATATACAACCTCAACAGCAAGCTGTTCTTTATTGTAGAGCAAGTGAACAGTGCAAGATGGCCAGCCCCATTCCATGGGATTGAGGCCACCACACACAGAAACAGCTGAACTGGATATTTACAGGGACAAGCAGGGCAGATGATAGGGGAAGGGAGAAGGAAAAGGGTTGTAACAGGTCATTTCCTTTGTTGACTGGTTTTCCCAGGTAGGACTCTTAGGTTTTGACTAGTTCTTTGATGATAGTAGGTTTGCTTGGCTCCTGTGCCAAGGTGACCTTATCAGGTTGTGGTTTGGGAAGTTACTTACAACCCAAAAGAATTTCCTCTGTGCTAAAGCATGTTCCAGGGCCACCATGTCCCAGTAATTTGTTGGAACTCCAGACTTATTAACCCTTACATTAATGCCTCTAGATTGGATGGAGTATAAACAATGTACCTATAAAAATGTATGAATGCATCTAAGACTTTCAGTGAAGCAATAGATATTGCACTTTTCTAAAACTGCAACAAGGAAGATTCCTTTACAAAAGCTAATAGATACAAATTTTGTAACAATTTACAAATAAAGCCAAACAAATAGGAACTGATTCTGGGCCTGGCCCTTTTTAGATAATATATAACTACCTTATCTTGGGAGACAGCAATCTGTCTTATTTGACAGAAAGGAATGTCTTAACCCTTACAGACCATATATCTCTTTCCTCTACAAGCACAGGAAAATTCAAACAGAGGATTGTAAAGGATGTGGAACTCCAGCATAATCAGTGTTTGGAAACTCCATGCATGAAGCTTCAGTGGAGGCTCTCTCCTCCCTGAAGTGGGTTCTGCCTGAAAGTATGTCTTCAGTTAAAGTGTTTTCAGTTAAGATAAAATGAGTTACTATAAAAAGTTGTTTCTTTGTACTTCTCTTGCCTTAATTGTTTATCTAATTCAAACTTAACTCTCTGTAATAAGTTGATAAATTTATAGTGTCATACCTTATTATTAGGTTGGGACAGGCTCCCAAAATGGAGTCACCAAGGACATCAGAATAGCAACAGAGGCATAAGAGAGTAAATTATCCACATTCCTCAATAAATCACCTAGCCAGTATCCCTTCCTTGCCTAACAATACCCCCAGGTCATGGTTTCCTGCCCCCTTATCTTGTAAGTCACCTGGTCACTGTTCTTGTCTCACAACCTGGCTATCTTAGATCTCCCCTAAAGGAACCTTTTTATTCAACTTTTCCCTTCCTCATCTTCCCCCAACTGAAGAACCCTATAAAGCCCATTATCTAAAAACTCAGGTTAGCTGTGCTCCTCTCTGTGAGTCAGCCCTGGCAGCTCATGCTTTTCCTAAATAAAAGCTTTTATCTTTGCCTCAGAGTGGTCTTGGTCAATCCCAAACCTTACACTTATATTGAGATAGAAATTGGGTTAGAAAATTTAAAAGCTCCTGACCCAAAGTTATGTCATGTATTGTAATAGATTTTTGTATTGGTAATATTCCATAGTGCATAGTTTTTTGTATTGATGTAAATGACCTTCTGGAATTTTGCAGTTCCACCAATTCACTCACAGGGCTGTATAACAGACTAATTCCATCTATCTGGGCCCCTTTTGATGGTTCTCCAGGCCTGAAAGTTAACAGAAGTAGAGACTCCCCCCTTTACTGCCCTGCTTCAGCTTGAAAAAGTCAGACTTGGATCCACCATCCATCTTCCAAAAAACTTGGGGTCTCTCTCCACTGACATTAGACTTAAAGGTCATTAAAATACAAACCCAATTTCCTTTGTCCCTGGTAACATTTAAAAAAAAATATTGCCTCCTAACCATAGCTCTGAGCCTAAACAGAGACATAAAATATATAATATGTGCTGATAGATCAAAACGGTTGTAAAGAGTTGTTTAATCTCTGAGATAAGTATGTTACATCCAAATGCTAAGCTTGTATATTTTCCATCTGATAAAGCCTGTATTTGATTAAAACACCTGTTTACAACAATAGGTTTCTTAAGTGGTCTACTCTTATATGTTTTACTATTGGGTAAAACTTATTTTTATTTTATTCTTTTTTAGAGAGAGAGAGAGAATTGGCACACCAGGGCATCAGCCACTACAATCGAACTCCAGACACTTGCACTACCTAGTGGGCATGTGCAACCTTGCACTTGCCTCATCTTTGTGCATCTGGCTAGTGTGGGATCTGGAGAGTAGAATATGGGTCCTTGGGCTTTGCAGGCAAGTATCTTAACCACTAAGCCATCTCTCCAGCCCTAGGTAAAACTTTGTTTGCTATAAACTTATTTTTGAAAAAAGAAAACTGAACCTAATTATATAAAATTTTATTGTGCCTGTAGAATTAATCAAGCTTTAAACTTTTTCAGCCTAACATACCTTCATTAGTTCCTCTAAAGCTAAGACCCTTTTTAAAAAAATTTTTTTTTGTTTTTATTTACTTATTTGAGAGTGACAGACAGAGAGAGGAAGAGGCAGATAGAGACAGAGAGAGAGAATGGACGTGCCAGGGCTTCCATCCACTGCAAACGAACTCCAGACACATGCACCCCCTTGTACATCTGGCTAACGTGGGTCCTGGGGAATTGAGCCTCGAACCAGGGTCCTTAGGCTTCACAGGCAAGTGCTTAACCGCTAAGCCATCTCTCCAGCCCAAGACCTTTAGATCTCTGGACCAAGTAAGTAAAACTGTAAGCCTTCTATATTCAGAACTTTCAAAAAAACCTTTAAACCTGATAACTAAGCTTCAAAATTAGTTAATTTCTTAATCTCTATTATGTTTAAATTTAAAACTGTTTAAGATGTTTCAAATATTACTTCAATACAAGTTTCTTATACTTTCTCTTACCTAAGCCAAATATTTATATTTCCAGAAAATTGCAACCAATTCCCTGTCCAAGTTAACAATTCCTTCTTCCTTACATGCAGCATCCCTATTTTCTTACCTATCACCTATGTTATTATTTTTCTTTTTCTTTTCTTTTTTTATGTTATTATTTTTCAACCTTAGATATATCATTTCACATGTAAATGTCATGTCACATATAAGAAAATTCATACATAGATATTAACAAGATCATAATGGCTAATAGATTTAATATGATCTAGGAGTTTCTGTCCTAATGGCTCACATAAATATCACTCTCCTAAAGAGCTGCCACCCTGCCTGTTCATAAAAGCCATGTGGAACCACAGCCTGCTATGTGCACAAGGTACAAAATCAAATGGAGAATCAAAAGATGAGGCTCCCAGAAGCCACACCTTGTGACTTGAACCTCAACAATGGACTGTAGCAATTTTGGAGAAATAAACATCACCAGTCCTGAGCCAATAATATTTTGGGTTATTATTAGCCTTTTTTTTTTTTTTTTTTTTTTTTTGGTTTTTCAAGGTAAGGTCTTTCTCTAGCCCAAGCTGACCTGGAATTCACTATGTCTCAGAGTGGCCTCAAACACAGTGATCCTCCTACCTCTGCCTCCCAAGTGCTGGGATTAAAGGCATGCACCACCAAGCCTGGACTATTATCAGCCTTTTTAATGGCCAGTAATATTATTTTCCTGTATATGACCTGACATTTCTCAGTGACCAACTAAGATATCTGTTGCTGTAAGTTATAAAGATCTCACAGCTCTGCTCCCTTCAAGTTAAACCAGTCCTGTCTATGACATGTAATTTTTTTCCCCTATACAATAAGGCTCCTCCATACCCACAGTTTAGCCTCTTCTTTGCTGCTAGTACAACAGACTCAGTTAGTCCCTCCTTCATAACCATTCTGTACTCATAGGCCCTTCTAGCCTCCTGTGTTTCCAGATGTGGATTTCTATTTCCTGACAAGACACAGGCACTAAAGCTCTCCCAACACAGCTTCATCTCAGGGGGCCACTGTATCTGAAGGCTTCTTAATAGCCCTTCCCCTTGTTTTCTCCTTTTGTGTATGACCGAAGATGCTAAAAGTGGTACCAGAGCACCCTCTCCCAAATTGAGAGGAAAAGATTAAGGTTTCTTTCCTATGCTAGAGCTGCTTAATGTTACACAACCAGATGCTGGCTCTGCCTCAAGCCCAAACCCCCTTACTAATGTACCTCAACACTCCTTATGTCCCCACACTCACAATAGATCACCCCCAATAATCTGCCTCTTGCCTCCTATCCTTTTTCATAGGGCTAACATCAACAACAACAACAACAAAAATCATTCCAGAATGCCCCCAACTCAAATGGACATCAGGCTAAATCTGACTCAAGCAAGACCCTACCCTAATCCAAACACCAGAGAGACAAGACTTCCCTGCCCCAGTTCTGTCGCATTGGTCATCAGGAAAGAGTTCAGAGACCTGATTCATCGACCCCTTTCCTTTCACTTGTCCTCAGGGTCTGGAATGTAAGGCTTAATAAGTATGGGATCCCAACAGTCATTAGAATCATAGAAATGACTGGGACATGGTGGCCCTGGAACAGGCTTTAGCAGAGAGGAAATTCTTTTGGGTTGTAAATAACTTCCCAAATCACAACCTGATAAGGTCACCTTGGCACAGGAATGGAGCAAACCTACTATCATCAAAGAACTAGCCAAAACCTAACAGTCCTACCTGCAAAATCAAGTCAACAAAGGAAATAGCACTGTTACATCTCTTTCCCTTTTCCCCTTCCCCAATTCTCTGCCGTGCTTGTCCCTGTTCAGTTGTTTCTGAGTGTGGCAGCCTCAAACCCATGGAATGGGGCTGACCGTCCTTCGCTGTTCCCTTGCTCTCCAATAAAGAACAGTCAGCTGTTGAGGTCATATATTCTTTTTATTTCCACATCACTCCAGTTGGTTCAGCCCCAACTCTGATCGAACAATAAAGCCCAGATAAGTCTATGCCCAACTGTTAAAATTCAAGGGCTCTCAGCTCTTTCCAGGATCTTTCAGGTGTTCCAGAATTTCCAGCTGGGGACAAAGACTTACTGGCAAACAATCTATTCAGTCTGTTAAAATTCAGGGGCTCTCAGCTGTTTCCAGGATCTTTCAGGTGTGTTCCAAAATTTCCAGTTAGGGACAAAGACTTACTGCCGAACAATCTATTCAGTCTTTCCTAGACAGGTCTAACCAAGTTATATTTGTTACCTTGGCATGCCATAAAATTCACATTCAATTTTCTGTTCCCTAGGTAAGAAAATGTGATATTCAGGCAAGGTGGAAAAGTGTCACAGCATCAATAATCTTAATTAGGTCTGATTATGGCTTCTTCCCTTGGGGGGTGGGTCTTTTGATTGTGCTAGGAATGTCAGCAGACCCAGAGGCAGGGACAGGAGAGGCATCTCTTATTAATTAATTAATTAATGAGACAGAGAGAGAATGGATACACCAGGGTCTCTAGCCACTGCAAAAAAAAAAAAAAAAAACTCCATATGCATGCGCCACCATATGCATCTGGCTTATGTGGGCACTAGGGAAGTGAACATGAGCTGTTAGGCTTTGCAGGCAAGTGTTTTAACTGCTAAGCCATCTCTCCAGCCCCAGGAGAGGTGTCTGTTATCACCCCCTCATGACAGGGTACAAGATCCTGTTCCAGGCCTATGTAGGTGCCAGTCACATAACAGATGCCAGCACCTCCATAGAAGCCAGGTACATGTGCTGGGATCACATCGTGGACCAAGACTCCTTTAAAGCTCAAGCCTAGAAAAAGCTCCTAGTTTTGATTAAACAACTTATTAATTGTAAGAGACTAATCATTCATCTCTTTCTCCTAATCAAATGCCTTCAGGTTTAGCATGCTAAAGTGACTAAGATGCTTAGTTCTCTGTTCTGTCCTCATGCCCATTTTCCAATCCCTGCTGTCTGTAGCTCTTCTTAGCAAGTACATAATTATCCAAGTGAGTCAGAGTCAGCCCCACTTGAGACTCAGGGTCTGCAGTCATCCCCACCCATCCTGGGGATTGGTCAGAGCAACTCAGGAGACAATGGCATCACCCTGGCTACTCCTCCAGCACCTGAATTTGAGGCTAGTACAAGCCAGTTATGAGCTCTTGCTCTCCCTCTACTGTGCTAGGACCCTTGGACAGCCACTAAATCTGACTGCTTCATGGAAATCCGGTTGATTGGGTACCACTCCTCCTCCTGAAGAAATGGACTCCGGGAACTATCATAACATAGTCTCTGAGTTTATGAGCCAGCCCTGGAATGAAGGTCCTTCAGGCCAATTCAATCAGTATAGGCAGATTCTATATGACATGGAAAAGTTGCCTGGGCCTCAGTTTCCCCATCTATAGATGTTATAATCCTACTTCCTACATAACAGGTGGTTGAGAGGTAAAAGGAGACTGTTCAGATAAAAGGGCTCAAATCATATATCAGTCTACCTTTTTCCCCATATTTCTCAGAACTGAGGTTTAATTCTTGATGGGGTCAGGGATACTCAAGGGATAGAGCCAGGGGTCCTATGTAGAACTCAGACATTTCTGAGTGGTCTTTAAAACTCAAGGAGTGGGTCTCAGACAGCTCTTCACCATCTTCAGTCCTAGATATTGTCTGATTTGTCTTATGATTTAGACAACTCCTACAGAGAGAGCTATGATAGAGTTAAGATAAGGAAAACACTTGACACAGTATTAAAAAAAAAAACAGGCAAGAGTGTATCTGATTGGCAGAAAGCGCTCCTGGAACAGATATGAGTAAGTCTAATGCAGAGCACTCACTGCCAGGTGTAGTGATGTGGTGCTGTCCTACTCTACCTTTCCTCCATGGGGTCCTGTGAGGGGAGAAAGGTGGCCCAGATCTTTCCCCTATCACCATTACAAGGCCTCTTACCTTGGGGATAATGAGCAGTCTGAGGTAATGGCACAGTGCTGAAGCTATGTCATCTGTTCCAAGAGGCTCTAGTTGTACACCTTGAGACCTGCACTAGCTCATGAGGCAACCAAAAGTATGGATAGCTCTCAAGATCCCAAACCAGGCCAAGTAGACACCTTGGCCAAACATTCACACCCATTACTGAGAGGGGATCCCCAGAAGCTTAGGAGAATTTGTACATATTCCCATGCAACACTTTCTATAAGACCCAAATAGCCATCTAATCTTCTTTAACAATGAATACTTGCCCACTTTGGGGTTTTTCTATAGTTGGCCCATCCAGGTGGCAACACTGCCAGATAGGCATTTCAAGGAAGCACAGTTGTGGCCCCTTTTGGCAGCTCTTGTGTGTCCACAAGACCTTCATTTGGGTGAGTAAGGACACACTGATGGGGGCTGGTACCTTGCTGAACACAAGGAAGACCAGGCTGGAACAGCCAGTGGACGGGTATGGTCATTAGAACATGTGTGTTTTGTTTTGTTTTTTGAGGTAGAGTCTTGCTCTAGCCCAGGCTGACCTGGAATTCGCTATGTAGTCTCTGGCTGGCCTTGAACTCACAGGGATCCTCCTTCCACAGCCTCCCAAGTGCTGAGATTAAAGGTGTGTGCCACCATGCTTGGAAGAATATGTGTTTTATGCATGTGGAATATCCAAGTAGAGCCCCAGAAGGTGTCAGAGCTATGAAAGGTAGGTTTCGGAGATGGTGTGAAGTTCTCCCAATCACTGAAGACATTAGGGTCAGGGATAAGAAAGAGGCCCAAGATGTGGGCTGGAAAAGCTAATAAGGGACACCAAAAGGCAACTGGGGGAAAGGGCAGAAATAAGGAAGAAGGAACAGTCAGGTTTCAGATAGCTCAGCACTGAAGACACTGAAGAAAGCAATTAAGGCAGAGACCATGGGAACAGCCAAGATGGACAGGTAGCCTAGAGCATAACTCTGTGGAGTCATTAAACCAGTGTTGGCACAGGGCATCCACAGTCATGGATAAGAAGTCCTGTGAGCTCTACTATTTTGATCTGACTTACTCTGAGGCCCTGTTGAAGAAGTCCACACTCCACCTCCTTGTGGGTACAGCAAGAGGAAAAGCACAGACAGTACAACACCTGGGGACCACTTGTGCTAGTGACCTTGGAGCATGAGCATACATTAAAGAAAGAAAGAAAGAAAGAAAGAAAGAAAGAAAGAAAGAAAGAAAGAAAGAAAGAATAAACAAACCAGGTATGGTGGTGCACACCTTTAATCCCAGCACTCAGAAAACTGAGGAAAGAAGGTCACTATGAGTTCAAGGCCAGCCTAGGGCCACAGAGTGAATTCCATGTCAGCCTGGGCTACAGTAGGCCCCTACCTCACAAAAGAAAAGAAAGAAAGCAAATATATGCCTACCTTCACTATCTCTCAAACTTCATCTAAAATGACAAATTTTGAGGCTGGAAAGATGGCTCAGCAGTTAAAGGCACTTGCTTACAAAGCCTGATGGCCTGGGTTCAATTTCCCAATACCCACATAAAGCCAGATGCACAAAGCAGCACATGTGTCTGGAGTTTGTTTGAAGTTGCAAGAGGCCTTTGTGTGCCCATACTCACTCACTCTTTCTCTCCCTCCCTTTCTGTCTCAAATAACTGCATAAAAATATTTTTAAATAAATAAATATATAAAAATAAAAATACAACTTTTAAGGCATAAATTTCAGGGATAGGGAGATGCAAGCAAAGGCAGCAATGTAATTCAGAGCCAGAAAACTCACAGGTAGGCCACAAATGACCCCCAAAATGCAAAATGTTGAATTCTAGCTAGAGTATAGGAACCTCATAACCAGCACAAACTGCCAACATCCCCAGGAACTGGTAGCACCAGGCTCTACTGGAGATGTTCAAGTGTTCAAGCAAAGACAATGAGTGGCAAATGTTTCCAGAATCAACAGATCCCCAGGTCCCTGCCCTGACAGAAGAATTCTCCCCATCCTCTGTAGAAACCATAGCTTCATTCTCCAGAAAAAGTCAGAACAAGTCTTGCAGGTTGAGAGAGAAGACCTTACAGTGGGAGGTCCAACAGCAAAATGAATTCTAGATGGTGTCCACCTGTTACTTCAAGACACCCCACTCCTTGTGCCCAGGCCAATGGCCCAGCAGTATCTCTAAGCAAGAGACAGCATCTCCTCAGGGGTAACCTTTGCATGCCACTACCACCTGTAGGGTCATGCAGCTAGCACCATGGGAACAGCTGGTCCCACCTTCCTGAGACTGAAGAAGCTATTGTGCTCTGCTCTGCTCAGATCCAGGGTTTCAGAGTTTGGTGAACTTAACTCTCAGGAGCTCAGGGTATCATGATGACCAAAGACGAAACACTTTAATCCAAAAGACATAAGAGCTTAGAACCCCAAGATGAGCTACCAGGGTTTCCCAAAATCCTGGAACTGGTGTAACAGAGTATTGAAAACCTCAAAAAGCATTGTAGGATCAAAACAAACATAAGGGAGCTGGAGAGATGGCTCATCTGTTAAGGAACTTGCTTTCAAAGCCTAACAACCTGGGTTGGATTCCCAAGTACCCATGTAAAAGCCAGATGCACAAAGTTGTACATGTATTAGTTCATTTGTAGTGGCAGGAGGCCCTGGTGCACCCATCCTCTCCCTCCCTCTCTATCTCTCTGCTTATAATAAAATAAATATTAAAAAAAAAACATAAGACTCTTTAAAGAGCAATGACCCTCCTTTCCAGGATTTTCCTCTCTAGGAACTCCCTCCATAACCAGCTACATCCCCAAAATGGCCTTCCTTTGAGGTTTTCAGAGAACTCCCCCTGCAGCAGTCATTTCTCCTAGGGAAGGCTAAATGGAGACCAGTTCATACTACCACATCCCTCACCCGCAGAGGAGCTCCTATCATGGCCATCCCTGGTCTGGAGCAGCTACTGAGGGTAGGAGTACACCAGCCAAACCAGGATGACATTTGAAGTTCACCTGTGACTAGGTATTCTCTTTCCTCATTTGCCTCTTTCCTCAAGCAGTACCCTGTTTATGAGCATAGATCTCTGCAAGGATGTGACCCTTGCACAACCACCCCACTTTCAGTCTTTTCTATCCCACACCACCTGCACACTTACTGCAGCTATGACGTTGACCTCTGAGGTCTTCTCCTATCCACATCATATCTGCAATTCTATGAACCACTTGGAAGCCCTACAGAGACCAGAGGCAAATGAATGTGTTGTCAGATCTCAACAAAACTTACTAAGGATGATCACCTGCCCTTCAAAAAGTGCCTTCACACAGTTTGGTGATTCACATTACAGCTTTTGAAATTGTCTGGAAGCTTTTTGAGTAAGTCCAGTGTCTGTGCTGTATGTGATTAGAAAGTGGCTCTGGTTTGAGGGCCTGGCTGGGTGGTTCCCCTGACATACACTGTTCCAAAGTCAGTAGGAAAGACAATGGCCAGGAGTGGATCATGAGTAAGGAGCCAAGTCCCTGATTGTGGTCCTCCTGTGGGGACTGATGTGACCCCTCCCCTAAGGGCATCTCATTCCTCCATAATCCTGGCCTCAACTACTTACCTATGCAACCAGCCACAGTAGAGACCTAGCAGCCCCCTCCCTTCCTTTCCCTATCAAAAGCCATCACCTCTCTAGCCATTTCTCATGATCCAGCACTTACTATGCCAACATTAAGGGCTACAACCCCAGACCACAAGTCACTGTCCACATGTGGATATCAGAAAAGGAAACCCCTAGGAGCCCTTTCTCACAGCTGTGCAGATTCTGTATGGTCCACTGGTATATGCTAGAACCAGCCCCAGCGAATATTCCAATGTCTTGGGTTACACAGCTCAGAGTTTCAGAGAATTTGTCAGAAAGGATGAGTTGTGCCTATATATAAGAGGGGCTCCACATCTGCCTCCTGGAAACATTCCTAGGGAGGTCAGGTTGAATGTGATTCAAGGCTGAATGTGGGCTGGACAGAATTCCACCTAGTGTAAAAGTATGTATGACAAGGGCCAAAGAGATAGCTTAGCACTTACGGTATTTGCCTTCAAAGCCTAAGAACCCAGGTTCATTTCCCCAGTACCTACATAAGTCAGTGGCTGGAGGTCCTGGCACACCATATTCTCTCTCTCTCTCTCTCTCTCTCTCTCTCTCTCTCTCTCTTCACCCCCCCCCAAATAAAATAAATAAAAGTTAAAAAATATTTTTAAGTATGACAATGGAAAGGTGTCTCTGCAAGGCTAAAAATCTAAGGTATATGAGCTGAAGCAAATAAAATAAATCCATTGCCTTACATAGTGGTAATTCCAAGAGTAGACTGCCTTCAGGTGTGACTACATCCCACAGCTCTGAGATCATCAGAGAGCTTCTTGTTCTTCTCTCTTCTACCTCATTTCCCAACTGTGCCTGAGCTGGAGCTCTCATACTTTCATGGCTAGAAGAGATGGCATAGCAGCACCATTTCATAACCCCAATCCAGCAATCCCATCAGGAAGACTATCTCTCCCTGGCCCTAGGAGCAAACTCCTAGGAAGAATCCTGATTTGGACATGACTGGTTTCATGGAAAGGGGCAGGATGCATGACTTGGACCTCAAACAACCACATGTGAGATGATGGTTCCAGCAGAAGGGTCCATATTGGTGTGTGTGTGGGTGTGTGTGTGTTGGGAGATAAGAATGGAAGAGCCCCTCCTGCTCTGACCACCCACACAGTACTCCCAAGAATGCAAGGATCAGAGGCAGCCTTCCCACAGACCACAACACCAACTCAAAGTCAGACTTTTATTAGGAAATCACCCTCCAAACACAACACAAAGTGCTATGGGTCCAATGTGTTTCCTGAGGAAGGAGGGCCACAGTATCAGGGCTTCAGGATCCTGGGCAGCTCAGCCAGTGAGTCCAGGAAACTGTGTGGGGATGACCATGGCCAGGACTCCCTCACAGCAGCATGACTCGGCTGTAAGAACTGCCACAAACGCGACACAAGAAACACACCAGAGCACACACATCTGCACTACACTTAAATAATAATAAATACAGAAATCCACTTGTTATTGTCAGCCTGAAACAAAGGAACCCAAAAGGAAAAAGAAAGCCAGAACATCTTTCTCTCCACTGGACCAAGGGGTGAGGAACCCCAAATTATCAAAATTCCTCATTTACAAAATACTTTTTTTAAAAAATTCCATTATTAAAAGAATAAATAACAAAATATATATAAATAACTCGGTTGCATCAAAATTATAACTAGAAGAATTATCAAGATTTTTGTGGCCTATCTTATAGTCAAATAGGTATTTTGCTTTGATTTTACTTATCTCACTATTATGGTGCCCTAGTGTGCGGTCTAGTTGAAATAGTACAAAATTAATAAATAAAAAAAATAAATAGCAAATGTTAACATAAAAGATGTGAATATAAATACTTAAATCCTGACAAAAATTAAATAATTTGCAGAGTATCTAAACTAACTACTTTCTGTGTCTTCCAGGAGGTGCAATTTCTCTACTTTTAAATACTAGCTTGGAATTGCAGTCACCATTGACTTAGACTCTATTTACACAGTAGGAACATTGTGTTTTAACACATTAAATTAAAATTTACTCTTTTCACATCTTGAATGGATCTAAAAAGGAATGAAACCTTAGTGGTCTCCAGTTAGGAGTTTACCCCTGACTTCACTGTCCCACTTTGGTCACTTTGGACAAAGAAACTGAGTCCAGACATGACCCAAGTAAGGTGACTAGGGATGGGTCAGGGGCCTGGGTGAAGGTAAAGAAACCAGAGACCTGGCCCAGTGGTTCTGGGTCTAGAGCCCAGACCAAGGGCTCTAAAGACTATAGCCAAGAGGAAGCAGGTCTTCGTAGCCTCAGGGTGCCTGCTGACCAGGTAAGAGACTGATTTTCAGAGCCTTTGGGTGAAAAATCCCTTGAACTGACTGGTTGAAATACTTGTCAATTGTTAGACTGCTATCCGGAAGGCATGTTCCTCACTTCTTCACCTCTGAAGCAAAATATTATTTACCCTTAACACAAAACTGAATTAAATAAAAACAGAAAAGATACTTTCCACATGGGCCTTGCTGAGCATAGCCAGAAGCCCAGGCATGCCCTCCAACTGAGACTAACACCCAACCAGCCCACAGCTAACCTCCCAGCCTCAATAAACAATGGAATACTGTGGCTGCAAACTCCAAAACTTCCCTGAGAACCTTGTCCATGAGCTTCCACTGGAGACTTTGAGCTGCTCTTCAGATTTTCTTTCAGAAAATAAAAATAAATCACTTTGTAATACTTCACTGCCCCAGGGCACTTGCATGGGGAGGTCTTCATCCCTGGGCCTGATGGTGGCATCATGGGAGACACTGATTTTCAGGCTCCCCTTTGGGTAAGATGCCCAAGGCCACAGCTGGGCTGTCAACTAGAAGTAGCTATGAGTCAGAGGTCCCACCGTGAGGAGCAAGGCAGTGGTGCCTAGACCTGGATGCCCCTCACGGCCTGCTTGATGGTTTCCAGGAGGCCTTTGTTCTCCGGGTTCTGGTAGCAGTCCTGATTGGAGTACATGTCAGTGAGGGTGCTCACATAGGCATCAAAATTCTGTTCACATATTGGCTCCTAGAGAACAGAACCAGGTTAGCAGGTCCTATCCACTCAGTGGGCCCCACGTGGCAAAAACCAGTGGGAGATACTCAACCCCAGGCCAAAACCCACAAGTGTTTCTGTCTGTAGAGATCCCAATGACAGACTCATCATCCCTGGAATGCCATTTTGCTCCAATTCATGAACTACACAGGAGGACTAGAGCACTGGCCAACAGCTGCCCTATCAGAGCACAAAGAACCCAACCAAGGGTACAGAACCCTTCCCAAAGAACCCTTCCTACAGGATCCAGAAGCAGAGCAGTAAAGTGCACCCACCCTCCCTGATCTCTGAAGAGTCCCTAGGGCAGCTGTTAGCTCAGCTGCAGTACCCACAGGGCCACTGCTGCCTACCATGTGTGGAAGGCGGATATTGGCAAGACTTTGGATGAGGGCCTGGCTCAACCCAGACAGTTCCAGGAACAGGGCTTCATTCTGCTCCTCAATAAGCTTGTTCTCCTCCTCAATGTTCTTCAGGTTCTTCTCCATGGAGGATATCTGTGCCAGAGACATAGGAAGTGCTGCCTGTCCTTGACCTTGTACTGCTGGGCATGCACTAGCCATGCTTCACAACTCTTTGGGAAAGGACAGAGCCCAGGGGTGGGGAAGAAGCTGCACTCTACACCCTGTTGAAAGTCCCATCTAGAGAAGGAGCTAGTAACACCCTGATTCCTCAACAGAGGAAGCAAAGGTTTTTTGGAAGCTGCCTGTGACAGAAGAGTCAGGAGCAGATACCCTGAGTGCCCAGAACTATATATGGCCATAACTGTCTGTGCTTTGTCCATCCTAGGTATGAGATGAGGACACAGATTCTGAGGCACTGTAAGCTCTATCTCTGCCTACACCAGCAGCTCCTATGTCCTATTCCTCTCTTTTGGATGGGAATAATCACACTGAGCACTCTCCTGTCAGTGGTGACAAATGTGGCTTTAAAGGACTGTATGGAGACTGGGAAGATGACTGTGGTTAGCACTTGCTTGCAAAGCCTGTTGGTCCAGGTTCAATTCCTCAGCCACCCATATAAGGCTGGATGGGCATTCATTTGCAGAAACAAGAGACCCTGGTGCACATGCGTGCGCACACACATGCAAATAAAGGAATATATGGGAATGAAGATCCTGCACCCTTCCACAGCTAGCATGGAACTCCCTCAGAGGGATGGCAATGACCTTCCAAAGAAATGCTAGTAAAAGGAAACATCTTTGTTTTGTTTTGGTTTTGGTTTTGCTTTTGCTTTTTCGAGGTAGGGTTTCATTCTAATTCAGACTGACCTGGAATTCACTATGTAGTCTCAGGGATGTGGTCTCATGGTGGCCTCAAACTCATAGCGATCCTCCTACCTCTGCCTCCCAAGTGCTGGAAATAAAGGCATGCGCCACCACTACCAGCTTTTGTTTTGTTTTGTTTTGTTTTGTTTGTTTGGGGGGGGTTAACTCCAGGCTGGCTTTGAACTCCTCAGTCTCCTGAGTGCTGGGACAAAGGTGTGCACCACCACACTGGGCTAGGAAAGTCTTTTTGTTGTTGTTTTGTTTGTTTTTGATTTTTATTTTTTGAGATAGGGTCGCACTCTAGCCTAGGCTGACCTGGAACTCACTCTGTAGTTCCAGGCTAGCCTCAAACTCACAGCACTCCTACCTCTGTCTCCCAAGTGCTGGGACTAAAGGTGTGTGCCAACTCACCCAGGTTTTTTTTTTCAGGTAGGGTCTCACTCTAGCTCAGGCTGACCTGGATCTAACTCTAGTCCCAGGTTAGTCTTGAATTAAAAGCAATTCTCCTACCTCTGCCTCCCAAGTGCTGGGATTAAAGGCGTGCACCACCAAGCCCAGAAGAAACAGTCTTAAAAGTGGGTTTTGATTTGTGGTTTTGAAATGGTGCCATCTCTTTGTATTGCTCAGGCTAGTCTTGAACTCATAGGGTCACATGGTTCTCTTTCTTCATTTTCTTCAATAGCTAGTACTATAGGTACACACCACTCTACCCAGCACTTAAATTATAGGTTTTGGGAAGTAAAGAGACACTGTCACAAGGATGAGAGGCCTAAAGATTCTGAGGGGGAAAGGGGAAGAGATGACCTGCACCATGCCATGATCTTACCCAGAAACGTGGATAAGGAGACAGTGAAGGCCCTAGCCAAGAGGCCTTGTCCTTCCTGTTGTCACTGCCAGTGATCCTGAGGGACAACATGTACAGGACACAGCAAAAGTCCTTCCTGACTCCATTATTAGTGCTTTTGTTTGCTGGTTTGTTTTTTTGTTTTCAAGGCAGGGTCTCACTCTAGCCCAAGCTGATCTAGAATTCATTATGTACTCTCAGGGTGGCCTCGAACTCACAGTGATCCTCCTACCTCTGCTTCCTAAGTGCTGGGATTAAAGGCATGTGCCGCTATGGCTGGTATATCAGTGCTATTTTTATACAAGCTCTTTAGCAGGCAGGCAGCATGAGCCTCTGCTTACAGAGAAACCTCAGAGCAACAAGACACATGGGCTGGAGCATGCTATATCTGCTGCCTCCAGGAAGGGACCTTCTAGTCTTCCTATTTGTGCCCTTGATGGGCTCTACCCATACATCCTGTCCCCTTGTATCTCTAGCCACTAGGGGACACTCACCCTATAACACTAGCTTAACTTTCGTCCACCACCCACCATGGTGTGCAACATGTTCTTATTTTCAAAATAAGATCTTTGCCAGAGGTGGTGGTGCATGCCTTTAATCTCAGCACTGGGAAGCAGAGGTAGGAGGATCCCTGTGAGTTCAAGGCCAGCATGGGATTACAGAGTAAATTCCAGGTCAGCTTGGACTAGAGTGAAACCCTACCTTGAAAAACCGAAATAACAACAACAACAACAACAATAATACCTTTACTGGTTTTTCATCCTGTTACGAATGCTCTTTTGGGAATCAGGAAAGACAAACATGCTCCTAAGCAATGTACAGCCCAGTCACCAAGAAACAGTCATTCTTACTAGCACTCATACTAAAGATTTTGCTCTGAGAATTGAGTCTTGAACAGAGTAGTGGGAAAGGACCCAATCTTTTCTCCATTCTACTGAGAAGTACTAGGAACAAATAGGTAGAGATGGGCAAAGTCCTCCTCCCACCCATGTGTAGCTGTTGACAATCTAAGCAGGCATGAAGCAGATGGGCTGCTGGTGCTAGTGAGACTGGAAACAGAATGGAACAACCAGTACTAGCAAGACCAAAATTCTGGAAGACTGTTCACATAAATGGGTCTAATACATGATTAGCATTAGCAAGACTGTGGCCCTAAAAATGAGATTCCCACAACATGCAGCAAGTGGGCAGCTGACCAGCACACCGTGTGCTATGTGACAAACACTATGATCTCTACCAGCTCACCGACAGAAGCCGCAGCTCCTAGGCTGGCTCTGGGTGCCAAGGAAGAGCCAAGTAGAGCAGTGCTACTCACCTGTGACTGAAGCTGTACCATGGCAGCCTCCATCTCTGAATTGGACTCATTCAGGTCTTGTATCTCCTGATTCAGCTGCTTGATCTCCTCATCATTCTCCAGCACTGCCAGAAAGAAAACAGCTGTGGCTCTGATAGCCTGTTTGGAAGCATAAGGTCCTTATGTAGCAGAGGCCCATCTATCAAGCCCTGAGCTCCTTCTTGGGCCTAGATGCTGGTAAATCCTAAAAACTGTGAAAAGAATGCCAGTGGTGGGGATACCTTCCAATGAGCTGTTGGCCCCCAAAACATTATAGGCCATTGCCAAGACTCTTGGTTTCCCACCAAAACTAGATGGTAAGACCATGTTGTTGAAGACTGCACATGCTTTGGCTGCAGGCCACTGAGAAATCAAGCTGGAGCTAAGCTGAAAACCTCTCCTTGTGGACCAACTGACAGAAATCTGGAAAAAGCTACGCTGCATACAGCCCTATGAGAGAGACAAATCACCAACAGTGATAAACAGCAGTGGACATTGCAAGCCTTAAGATTGACTAGCCAGGCCAAATGTGCCAAATGGTGAAATAGTAGAATGTCTGTTATGGGGAAAACCAGCTGCTCTCTGATGGACTGGAGGCCTGCTCCACAGGAGGCAATACATGCCTGATACTGAAAACCTAGTCAAAAGCCTATGCCTGGAGAGGTCATGAGCCCTAGGGGAGTAATGCCTACTGTTGTCTGGCTAAATGCATATATTATGTCCACCAAACTGCCTGGTAAGCACTTTTCTTAATGTTCATACCCGTATACTAATGCTACTCTCAATTTTGGTTAGAAAGTCTTCAGATGGCAGTGACCACTGGAAAGATTCAAAAGGCACCATAGCACTGAGAAGAGTGGAGTGTTCAGCACTGAGACATCTCTATCACACCTTCCAATACTCAGGGTCCATTGTGGAAGTGGTGGCAGAAAGAATGTAAGAGCCAAAGGAAGGGTAGTACTGCTTACAGTGCAATCTTCCAGAAACAAAATGGCCTGAATTTCCATGACTTGACTGTGCCTGGCATTACCTACAGAAGACCCTGATAATAGGAGGTATGATGGATTTGTTAGGGGGAAGGTGAGGGAAGAGAGGGAATTATCATGGTTTATTGTCTATAACTATAGTAGCTGTCAATAAAAAAAAAAAACAACATTACAACTGTGGAAAGAGAACTGTGTTTTGCCTCCTGGCCTAGGCCCCAATGAGAGGCACAGGGTTCTTCAGAGCCATTAATTGCTATGACCAAAAAGAGGTATATTCCATGAGTTTCCTCACCTAGATCAGGAAAAGGTACACTGCCCACAAACTCAGGGGTATGACTTCTATTGCTTCCAACACTCAGGTCAGAGCCAGCATGACCATCAAGTAAGGCCAAGATCCCAGACCCAAACATTGAGAGCTTCAGAGCCAATGTTAGTGGGCCAGCTGGCACAGGGAAAATGGCTATGTCCTCAATGGCTCATTCCCAGAGGATATCAGCCTCCCAACCCAACCCCCTCCCCTTAGTACAGAGAGGGTTGCAAGCAGGAACATCCCTGAAGGGCATCCTTACCATCACTTGTCTTGAACTTTGGGCTGAAAACCTCATCCCCTGAGAGTTTTCCTTTCTTTCCAGCAAAGGTTGCTCTAGGACAGCCAGACAAACTGGAAGCAAAGGTCACACATCACTGACCAGTAAAGGAATACAATCCATGGGCAGGTCCAGAATCCCACACCAGCATTGGGCCAAGCACATTTCATCTCACCCAAATGATCCTAAAGGCTTCCCTATAATGGCACTGCTCCCTGTCAGCTTCCTGCACTGCGTAGGGAGCAAGAAGCTGCTCTCTAGGAAAGGGGCCCAAGAAGGTGTCAATTTAGGGCTGGAGAGATGGCTTAGTGGTTAAGGTGCTTTCCTGCAAAGCCTAAGGACCATGTTCAATTGTCCAGATCCCACACAAGCCAGATGCACAAGTGAGGCAAGTGCAAGGTTGCACATGCCCACTAGGTGGCACAAGCATCTGGAGTTTGATTGCAGTGGCTCCCTGGCGTGCCAATTCCCTCTCTCTCTCTCTCTCTCTCTCTCTCTCTCTCTCTCTCTCTCTCTCAAATATATAAATAAAAAAGAGAAGGTGTCAACTTAGAGCCTATCATGTCTAGCACTGCCACAGCTGACTACAGGACCTGGAGGGACCAGGGCATTGCTGTTCTGAGGGTTACCCTAGGGGTGAGGCTCACATGCGACACCTGCTGGCATATTGAGGCACTACCCTTCCAGAGGGGCCCTCACAGCCAACCCCACCAGAAAGATCCTCCAGTATGTGGTTGTCAACACTCAATTACTTAGTTACTGTTCAAGCAAAAGAAAATGTATAAAAACATGTGGATTCTCAATCACTGCTTCATGTTTGTGCAGTGACTTCATCCATATCAACAATCAAGGTGGAGGCAAGAAATGTGCTTCAGAAGCCCAGAGTGGCTATGTATGCCTTTCTGGATCAGGCTCCTGTAGCCTCCTCTCTGGCCATTATGGCCTCTTTTATGTGGTTTGCATCCTGTGGCCATCCCAGCTGCCCAAGTGAGGTCCCATTCTTCATGTATTCTTAGCGAGGCCTCTCATTCTCAGAGGCAGCTGGCCAGATCCTGGCTCACAACATTCAGTCTTATCTCCTTTACTTCTCTGCCACCTTATCTAGTAGGCCAGGCCTTTCCTGGCTACAGCCAAGTGATGGCATGTCCCCTAGCTCAGGGAAAGATGCTAACTGATTTTCCAGAGTCCACTGTTTTCCTCTAAGTCCTGGTCATCATTAACTGGACTAGGTAATGCTCTCATTTGCTTCCAGTATGTGTCCTTACTTACCCTACCCATACATACTCAAAAGGGCAAAAAGGTTAATTGTCCTTTTGTTCTTTGTTCTATCTTCAGCCCTTGTGCTAGGTGGACTTTTGGTAAATACTTTTGTTGAATGAATGTATTAAATAATCTTATGGGTGGAAGAATGAAGAAAGGGGGAAAGGAAAAGGAAAGCGGGGGGGGGCGGGGAGGGAATAGGAATTACCCTTAGGTCCAGACACAGAGTTCTGGACAAGACCAGGCAATGACTCTTTATTTCCCTCAATTTGTGGCTGCCCAGAACAGAGACGAAGTAGAGCTACTGAAGCAAGTCCCCCTTATCCCTGGGGCAGGTGTTGTGGGCAGGTTAGAGTATAAGCATTGCCTAAGCAGGAAGGGGGTAGTTACCAAGTCTCTTGAAAAGCAGCCAAGAGCCACTTTACAGAGATGAAGAAACAGGCCCCAATGGGAGGGATAAGGAATGGGGTGAGGGAGACAATTTTTTCCTGAGATGTCAAGTCTGTAAGAAAATGTGAACATAGTACACACATAGACTACATGTCTAATATTGATACTGCTCATAGGGATAGTAGGCTTAAGAACATAGACAGGACGTAGGTGCTTCTGAGAGTAGACACACTGAAAACAAAACACTCTCCGGTACTAACACCATCTCCCCATTTGGCTACCAACTTGGGCCTTGTTTTCCCTTGCATAATTGTTAGTCCCACTGAGTCTTGGCTTGCCCTCCATCCCCAGGGGTCATGTCCCAGACCAAGGACAGGTCCCCACTTGGTGATGTGTGGGTCAGATACCTCCGATGGGTGAGGAAGCTGCCATTGGCATGACCGGAGCCATCACAGCCTGGGGTAGGGCAAGTAGGGCCCTCATTCTTCAGTGGCTTCCAGGAGAAAGACGAACCGTTGAAAGCACCCTCTTTCTGCCTCCGAGCAGCCAAGGGACAGCCAGATGCACTCCTGTGAGAGGCATATTTTCCGCTGATGTGGCCGAGCCCTACACAGCCTGGAACTGGGCACCTGGACACAAAAAAGGCTGAGATGATCACAGGGACCCCCAGGGTAGGAGGGGCTGAGAACCCTGCCAAGCCAGGCTAGAGAGACCCAGCTTCATACATAGAGGACTACTGAGTGATACAGTTAGCCGACCAAATCCCACAGCTGGGGCAAGAGCCTGCCTTCCTGATGGGGCCACTGTCCTCCTTTCTGGACCCTACACAGCAGTATCTACAAATCAGAAAGATGGCCAGGTCACTCTGGGCCAGGGTGGTCAGAGATAGCATGACCTATCAATCTACAGCCTCAGAGCTAAGGGTTAGAGTCGTGATGTGGTACCCATTGGTGCCTTGGGAGCATAGTGTTCAGGTGAGAAAATCTTGGCTACCTTATCCTATAACCACACTGCTGGATGCTGACCCGGAGCAGTGCTTCCATTGTTCCAGGTGTTGAAGGACAGAGACAGAAACACGGCAGTAATATAGGTACAAATTGGCAAAAGCCATAGGCACAGTGTGTGGAGGAAGGGCCTAGACCAGGGAGATCTAGGGGACAGGACCATCCAGGAATCTACACATAATTCCAAACAAGATCCTCAATCTGAAAACTTCTACTCATCTTTCCAACAAATGAAACACAACTAAGTCACCATTTGTCACATGCTCACTGTATGTTAAGCACACATACAAGGTCCAAAAATACTGTTACCCCACTTTGCAGAGACAGAATGCCATCAGGGCTCACAGAAGAAGCTTCTGCTTTGAGGGGGTTGCACATGGGACTGTGATGCCCAGTATAGTCAGTAATGTGGCAGCAGCAAGGTGGCTGTCCAGGCCCCTGGCCCCCACTTCTCACTCATCTCTGGGCAGCCCTTGAAGATACTTTCATAGCTACTCTTTTTTTTTAAAGTTTATTATTTATTTATTTATTTGAAAGACAGAGAGAGACAGCAAGAGAGAGAATGGGCTGCCAGGGTCTCCAACCCTTGTAAATGAACTCCAGATGCATGCATCCCCTTGTGCATCTGGCTTATGTGGGTCCTGGTGAATCATACCTGGGTCTTTTGGCTTTGCATTCACCTTAACTGATAAGCCATCTCTCCAGCCATCCTAGATAATCTTTTAGGGCCTTGCTTCTTCCTCTTTCCAAATAATCCCTCTCTTACTTCTTCTCCCCTCCTGGTTTATCTAGCCCACCAAGCCCTTAGACAGCACAGGATGTTCTCACTATGCCAGCACAAGGGGTCTCAGCCTCTAGTCCATAATAGTAACATTCCAGAGACCCTCATGGGGACTTGGCAACTGACATTCAAAGTTCAGCCCCTCACACCTACATGCCTAAGAAGTCTCTGTTGAGTCCCCAACATCACAGCTTCAAATGGTCAGCTGAGATGTAGCTTTTTAGTCACTCCACATAGTGAACCTGACTTGCAAACTTGAACACTTGTAAAGTTCCAAACCTCCTCTCCAAGGAGGAGGTACTGCTATTTACCAGAATCACATCTGTTAGTAGTATTCAGAAGTGGTTCCTATCACTGAACATCAGTGTCAAATCTTAAACTACCAGGTGACATCATATGGAGACATGCACAGGGCACTAGTTGGCATGCTTCATATGATCTGGTATTTACTCGTGTGCATGGTAAAGCACAGGAACTACCATGTGTGCAGTGACATGAGACATAGGGCTGGGACAGCAGGAACAAGAAGCGCACTTCATATCAGATGCACTGTGGCTGAGACAGTATAGACCTCCTCCAGGAGTGATTAGAGCAGAGAAAGCAACAGCACCTGGCTCTTATGTTGGAACCTCTGTTTACTCCTGTGACTACTCTCAAACCGTGCTAATATGTGACATCAAGAATGGGACCTTGGGCTGGAGAGATGGCTTAGCAGTTAAGCGCTTGCCTGTAAAGCCTAAGGGCCCTGGTTCAAGGCTCAATTCCCCACGACCCACGTTAGCCAGATGCACAAGGGGGCGCACGCGTCTGGAGTTCATTTGCAGTGGCTGGAAGCCCTGGCGCGCCCATTCTCTGTCTCTCTCTATCTGCCTCTTTCTCTCTCTGTCTGTTGCTCTCAAATAAATAAATAAAAATAAAATAAATAAAATGAAAAAAGAATGGGACCTTAAGTCTGGTGGGTTGGCACATGCCTTTAATTCCAGCACTTGTGAGGCTTAGGTAGGACAATCACCATGAGTTTGAAGCCAGCCTAGGGCTACAGAATGAGTTCCAGATCAGCATGGGCTAGAATGAGTCACTATCTCAGGGGGAAAAAAAAAAAAAGAATGGGAGCTTGTTCAGTCCAACTTCTATAAAACTACAGATAGTGCCTGCTAACAAAATTCCAACCCTCAGTATACCCTAGTGCTTCCACTTAGGGTTCTGCTTCAGTCTGTACTTGTCTAATAATGTTGGTCAATTATAAATATGGTTAAAGTTTATGGCTGAGGGAAGGCTCTATAAAATAGAAGCACTAGCAGCTCCTCTCCTCTTGCCATGGGACCATTAAGAACTTTTTTTGTGAGGCAGGATCTCACTCTAGTCCAGGCTGACCTGAAACTCACTTTTTGGTCCAAATTGGCCTCAAATTCATGGTGATCCTCCTATATCAGCCTCCTCAGAGCTGGGATTAAAGGTGTGTGCTACATTTCCCAGCCATCATTAGTCCTGCAAACACTGGGTGGCTTTAAAGGTCAAGGTCTCCTTCTTGCTGTAGAATGGGCACACCAGAACCTCCAGCCACTGCAAACGAACTCCAGATGCATGGGCCTCCTTGTGCATCCGGCTTACATGGGTCCTGGAGAGTCAAACCAGGATCCTCTGGCTTTTCAGGCAAATGCCTTAACCACTAAGCCATCTCTCCAGCCCAGAAGTTTTGATTTTTAAAAATCAAAGTTGATAGTACATGGGAAAGGAGAGACATTTTCTACAGTTAATTTGAAAAAATGCTGAACTTGATTTTAATAATTTACAAAAGCAGCACAATTCACTCAATATCCCTACTAGCAGGATCCTTGCTAAATGCATAAAGGCATTGCATCCACATGATCATGGGCACATTCCTAGATTCTCGGGAGGAAATATAGTTTTTTCCCCACACAGAGATTTAGTGTGTAGCATTCATAATACCAACACCAACATAATTTGCATTGTTCATTTAACACCTAATATAATTTTTGTTGTAAAAGTAAATTTTTGAACATTTTATTTATTTATTTATTTATTTGTGAGAGACAGAAAAGGCAGGTATATATAGAGAGAGGGCCTCTAGCCACTGTATGCACCACCTTGTGCATCTAGCTTTACATGGATACTGGAGAATTGAACTTGGGGCTTTTGACTTTGCAGGCAAGGGCCTTAACTTCTAATCCATCTCCCCAGCCCCATAAAAATAAATTTTATTAAACCAAACAACTAGTGGGATCAACCCCTCCTGAATATGATACTGGTTAGGTCCCTCTTCTTCAGCCAAGTAGATATTAGGCACAGTTTGAGCAAGCTTTGAGGAAAAGCAGGAATTTCCAGCCAAGTTGTCCCACTGCCAGGTGAATATTTAGCTGCTGTGACATAGTCAGGGAAGGCTTGCTTCTTAATGGGCTGTATAGCTCTGGCCCAACCACAACTAACACCTAGTTAGCCAGGAAGCCAGAGCCATCATTTCCACTTCACCTACTGGAGTTCCTGTCTTCACCTGGCTGGGTGTCAGCCCTGAAACTTCCATGTCCCAGGCAAATTGGCCAGTGGGTCATCCCTACTTGAGCCTGTGACTCAGTGTGGCCTCCCACTTTATACAAAACTGGCCTTAAAGTACCATCAAATGAAAGAGCATCCAAATGAGGAAAGTAAGTTTACACAGATTTCCCAAGCTTACTAAGTTCTCTTGGATTCCAAGAATAGGAAATTATATGACAAAGGAGAACAGGCAATCCTTAGAGGATGGAGCAGGTGGTGGTTTTGGGCTCCCCATGGACAGGAAGGATGCAGAGGGAAAGGAAAGGTAAACATGTTGTGCATCAGCTCTCAGTAACCTTAGAGGAGGTATGCAATGGTGCAATAAAGAAAGTAGCTACATGGCTGGAGAGGGCTTAGCGGTTAAGGTGCTTGCTTGCAAAGCCAAAGGACCCAGGTTCAATTCCCCAGGACGCATGTAAGCCAGATGCACAAGGGGGCACACACATCTGGAGTTCGTTTGCAGTGGCTGGAAGTCCTCGCACTCCCATTCTCCCTCCCTCTCTCTCTCTCTCTCTCTCTCTCATTGCCTATTTCTGTATCTCTCTCTCTCTCAAATAAATAAATAAAAATAAATTTTTTTCTTAAAAAAAAAAAGAAAGAAAGTAGCTACAGGCATGGTGGCACACACCTTTAATTCCAGCACTCAGGAGGATCACCATGAGTTCGAGGCCACTGTGAGACTACATAGTGAGTTCCAGGTCAGCCTGGGCTAGATCAAGAGCCTACCTCAAAAACTACACACACACACACACAAAAAAAAAAAAAAAACCTGCAAAAAATGAAAGAAAAAAAAGTAGATACAAAAGAATGCAATTTGTGACGAATGTGAAGATGGTAAGAGTGCTATCCAACTGCTAAGGTGCTAGAATGCAAACAATGATTCATCAGACAGAATAGTGAATGGTTGAGCAAATTCAGTCTGTGTAAAAGTTTTGCTGGGGCCATGAGAACAGATTAGTCCTAAAAACAGGATAAAAGCTGCAATGGAAGGAAGACAGTTTTCAAGAGAAAATGATTTTAGAAGTTTGTATTAAGCTTGGCATGGTGGTTCAAGCCTTTATTCTAGCACTTGGGAAGCCCAGGTAGGAGGATCACTGTGAGTCTGAGGTCAGTTTGGACTACAAAATGAGTTCCATGTCAGCCTAGGCAAGAGTGAGACCTGCCTCAAAAAATAAATAGATAGATAGATAGATGATAGATAGATAGATAGATAGATAGATAGATAGATAGATAGACACGAGAAGAAAAAAGTTATTGTTCATATTGACAATGGCATGAATGATGGCCAGAAAATAACATTCCATGGTGAAAGAGACCAAAAACCTAGATGGAGCCAGGAGATATAACCATGCTGTTTTTATTCAACAAGGAGAAGACCTTTTCATGTGTATGAATACACAGCTGGTTGACTCAAAGCCAATATCCACTGTCAACAATTGAACCATAGTTATCATCTCTCATCCTGGCCAGATTATTTAGCCTGGAGATATCAAATGTGTGATAAATGAAGGCATATTAATTTATTGTCAATAATATGAAAAGAAATGCCTAATCATCAAGTTTAAGGTAAACTTTCCCACAAATGGCTTTCTCAATCCTGATAAACTCTCTTTGTTGGAAAGACTCCTTCCTGTAAGGGATGAAGTAGAAGAGACAGATGAAATGGGTGAGGTGAAACTGGTAGACCTTGATCCAAACCAGGAAAGACAGTACCATTGCAATGGATAAGCACAGGAGGATGATAAGCATCATCCTAGAGGTGGTATTCAGTGCCAGACCTCTTAATAGGGCCAGTGGATAACACTCACTGCTGGCATTTTATATGTAGCAATGAATGTGTGAAATGTTGTAATCATGGTATGTTCACCACTTGCTATTGTTTTATTGTCATATTCAACTACAATAGTGTTTGAGAAGTTAAATGAAGGCTGGAGAGATGGCTCAGTGATTAAAGGCACTTGCTTGCAAAGCCTGAGAGCCTGGGTTTGATTCCCCAGTATCGAAGTAAAACCAGATATGCAAAGTGGTGCATGAGTCTAGAGTTCATTTTCAGTGGCAGGAGGCCCTGAAGTGTCTCTACTCACTCTCTATCTGTATCTGTCTTTCTCTCAAACAAATAAATAAAAATATTTTCTTTAAAAAGTTAAATTAAAGGTCGGGCATGGTGGTTCATGCCTTTAATCCCAGCACTCAGGAGGCAGAGGTAAGAGGATCGCCGTGAGTTCAAGGCCACCCTGAGACTACATAGTGAATTCCAGGTCAGCCTGGGCTACAATGAGACCCTACCTCGAAAAACCTAAAAAAAAAAAGTTAAATTAGCCAGGTGTGGTGATGCATGCCGTTAGTCCCAGCACACAGGAACTTGAGATAGGAGAATCATCTTGAGTTTTGAGGCCAGCCTGATGCTACCGAGTGAGTTCTGGATCAGTCTGGGCTAGACTCTGCCTCAACCCCAACCCCCACAAAAAAAAAAAGTTAAATGAAGGATAAAAACAAATATAAAAGCTGACTTTGGGGCTGGAGGGGATGGCTTAGTGGTTAAGGCATTTGCCTGCAAAGCCAAAGGACCCAGGTTCAATTCCCCAGGACCCATGTTAGCCAGATGCACAAGAGGGTGCATGGGTCTGGAGTTCGTCTGCAGTGGCTGGAGGCCCTGGCGCACCTATTCTCTCTCTCTCTTTCTCTCTCTCTCTTTCCCTCTCTCTTTCTCTGTCAAATAAATAAATAAAAATAAAATGCTTTTTTAAAAAAAGCTGACTTTGCCCTGACTTCTGTGTACAAAATAAGGTTTAATACCTGTGAAAACTACTTTAAAAAAATTCCCAAAAAAGAAAATTACAGACCAATCTCCCTCATGAACATAGATGCAAAAATTCTCAACAAAATATTGGCAAACAGAATACAAGAATATATCAGAAAGATCATTCACCCTGACCAAGTAGGCTTTATCCCAGAGATGCAGGGATGGTTCAACATACGCAAATCTATAAATGTTATACATTATATAAATGGGTTGAAGGACAAAAATCACATGATCATCTCATTAGACGCAGAGAAAGCATTCGACAAAATCCAACATCCCTTCATGATAAAAGTCCTACAGAGACTGGGAATAGAAGGAACATACCTCAATATAATAAAGGCTATTTATGATAAGCCTACAGCCAACATATTACTAAATGGGGAAAAACTGGAAGCTTTTCCACTAAAATCAGGAACAAGACAAGGGTGTCCACTGTCCCCACTTTTATTTAATATAGTTCTGGAAGTCTTAGCCATAGCAATAAGGCAAGAGACATGCATAAAAGGGATACAAATTGGAAAGGAAAAGGTCAAGTTATCATTATTTGCAGATGACATGATTCTATATATAAAGGACCTTAAAGACTCTACTAGCAAACTGTTAGAGCTGATAAAAACCTACAGCCATGTAGGAGGATAAAAAATAAATACATAGAAATCAGTAGCCTTCATATATGCTAACAACAAACACACAGAGGATGAAATCAGAGAATCAATCCCATTCACAATTGCATCAAAAAAAAAAATAAAGTACCTTGGAATAAACCTAACCAAGGAAGTAAAGAATCTCTACAATGAGAACTTTAAAACACTCAAGCGAGAAATTGCAGAAGACACTAGGAAGTGGAAAAATATCCCTTGTTCCTGGATTGGAAGAATCAATATTGAGAAAATGGCAATCTTACCAAAAGCAATCTACACATTTAATGCAATCCCTATCAAAATTCCAAAGGTATTCTTCATGGAAATAGAAAAAACAATCCAAAAATTCATTTGGAATCACAAAAAACCCTCGAATATCTAAAATAATACTGAGCAACAAAAATAAGGCTGGTGGTATCACCATACCTGATTTCAACCTATACTACAGAGCGATAGTAACAAAAACAGCATGGTACTGGCACAAAAGCAGACTTGTAGATCAATAGAAGAGAATAGAGAACCCAAATGTAACTCCAGGTAGCTATAGCCACCTGATATTCGATAAAAATGCCAAAAATACTCATTGGAGAAAAGACAGCCTCTTTAGCAAATGGTGTTGGGAAAACTGGATATATATCTGTAGAAGGATGAAAATAGATTCTTCTCTCTCTCCATGCACAAGGATTAAGTCCAAATGGATTAAAGACCTTAACTCTGAAACTGCTAGAGGAAAAAGTAGGGGAAACCCTTCAACATATTGGTCTTGGCAAAGACTTTCTGAATACAACCCCAATTGCTCAGGCAATAAAACCACAGATTAACCACTGGGACCTCATGAAATTACAAAGATTTTGCACTGCAAAGGACACGGTGAATAAAGCAAAGAGGCAACCTACAGAATGGGAAAAAATCTTCGCCAGCTATATATCTGATAGAGGATTAATATCTAGGATATACAAAGAACTCAAGAAGTTAAATAATAAGGAATCAAACAAGCCAATCAAAAAATGGGCTATGGAGCTAAATAGAGAATTCTCAAAGGAAGAAATACAAATGGCATATAAGCATCTAAAAAAATGTTCTATGTCACTAGTCATCAGGGAAATGCAGATTAAAACTACATTGAGATTCCATCTCACTCCTGTCAGATTGGCTACCATCATGAAAACAAATGATCATAAATGTTGGCGGGGATGTGGAAAAAGAGGAACCCTTCTACACTGTTGTTGGGAATGCAATCTGGTCCAGCCATTGTAGAAATCAGTGTGGAGGTTCCTAAAACAGCTAAAGATTGATCTACCATATGACCCAGCTATAGCACTCCTAGGCATATATCCTAAGGACTCATCTCATTTCCTTAGAAGTACGTGCTCAACCATGTTTATTGCTGCTCAATTTATGATAGCTGGGAAATGGAACCAGACTAGATGTCCCTCAACTGATGAGTAGATAATGAAGATATGGCATGTTTATACAATGGAGTTTTACTCAGCGGTAAAGAAAAATGAAGTTATGAAACTTGCAGAAAAGTGGATGGATCTGGAAAGGATTATACTAAGTGAGGTAACCCAGGCCCAGAAAGCCAAGCGCCACATGTTCTCCCTCGTATGTGGATCCTAGCTACAGATGATTGGGCTTCTGTGTGAGAAGGAAAAAACTCAGTAGCAGAGGCCAGTAAGTTAAAAAGGAGATAGAAAGGGAGGAGAAAGGAAGGGAGGAGGGCATTTATTAGGTTGGTATTGTATATATGTAAGTAGAAAGATTGAGATGGGGAAGGGATATGATGGAGAATGGAATTTCAAAGGGGAAAGTGGGGGGGAGGGTACTACCATGGGATATTTTTTATAATCATGGAAAATATTAATAAAAATTGAGAAAATAAAAAAATTCCCCTAGTATCTATTAGGCCATATTTAATAATTGACAGCTGAGTACATGACAAGCTTAGATCAAAGTATTAGCAATGCATATTGACTTCATTGTATGACCCTTCATTATTAAGCTACAGAATAAAAACTCTGTGTTTAACTGCCAATCAGAAAACAATTTGTATTTGGGGGCGGGGAGATCACGGATTTCTTTTTTCCTCCCCTCAGAAGGTCCAGTTCCCAGTTTCAGCTCTATTAGGCTCTCCTGTACCACCAGTTCTGCTCAGATGTGTGGGTAATTGGACATACAGGATTCAAAGCTGCAACATCTTCCTAATGACCACCTCTTCCCTAACTCCATCCCTGAACCTAAGGCCTGTTGGTGTCCTGGGGCCACTCCAAGGCAGCAGAGCACTTATCCTTCCCCAACCCCACCAAACATCTCTGTTCTAAGCACAGAGAGGGTTTAAGCACATATGCTCTGGTTCCAATACTTAGGCATTAATGTGCCAAGTTCTAATACATGTGTAAAAATGAAGATTTCCATTAATTAGTTTAATGACCAATTTTAAGGAAAAGGAAGTCTAGACAGAGTTTTGGTTTGGTTTGGTTTGGTTTGGTTTGGTTGTGAGATGGGCTCTCCTTATGTAGCTCAGTGGAGGTGGGATACTGGGTTGGTAAACTCAGTGATTCTCCTGCCTCTACCTCCCAACTGATGCGATTACAAGTTTGTGCTTATAAGGCATAATTTGATTTGTATTTGTTGTTTAATTATAACACACAAGAAAATTTTCAATTTTGAAAACAATGAAACATACTTCATCAGCTCAGGGTCCTCCTTGTCATCCTTGGTGGGAGCCACCTTGAGTCCACTCTTCTTGGCACGCGGGCAGCCTGACAAACTGGTTTTGAAAGAGGAAAATATGCCACCTCAGTTCCTGAACAGCAAGCAGCTCCTTTACATTCTGCCTCATTCTATCCCCTCAAGATCTGTTCCCCGCTGTGGGGTATGAAGGAAGGAAAGGAAGATCAGTCAGCCAGCTGATCCAGTCATGTATTCATGTGAGCACATTTGGTTGGCACAGAACCTTCAAACAGGGCATCTCCAGAAGCCTCTAATCTGACCCTTTGTCTTTTGATCTTACTACAAGGATCACCTGAGCAGGTTCTAGAAGCAGCAATATTTGAGAAAAAAATAGAAATGGGCTCTAGTTGTTGGCAAGATTAATTTCTTATTCAGAACTTTAGAACTTTGTCTAAGACAGAGACCCACCACCACCATTGGCCCCACTCACCTCCGGTGGGAAGCATAGTTCCCTGTTATGTGGCCAGAGCCATCACAGCCAGGAGTGGGGCACCTGCAGAGGAAAATGAAATAAGACCAGAGAGCATGAAGAAGTTTACTTCTTTGGGCTTAGTCCTCAAGTGAGTACACTACCATCCTATGTATGAGGGTTTTCAAACAACCATCCACCTTAATTACCTCTTTGTAGGGGAGCATCAGTTGCCCCAGCCTGCTGCTACAATAATAGGTATCTAACAAGGTTACATGAGGGCCACAGTAATGACCCCAGCTACCCTAAGGGAATCCCAGAAGACCAGGAGAGAGCAGGCCAAGGAGCCTGGTTTTATACCAAACACCAAGACAGGCATTATGACCAGCTTTCTGAGTCCACTGCATCCAAAGGAGAATCATGGGCTCCCAGCTTAGCCTTTTATTGAGTTCTAGCCACATATATGGTGCAGAACACATTTGGGTCTTAGCTGTAAGCATGAGAACTCAGAAAGACACTCATGAGCACCTGCTATGTTGCTGCTAAAGATCTGGTCCCTGTTTAGTGAGTGCAGAATTCAGTAGCAGCTTTTATGGGGTGATGGACACAAGGAGAAGGTAAAGATGGGAAATGGAAAAGTCTAGCTTTATATATCTAAAAATGTTTGAAGAGTATATCCCATAAAGTAGTAGAAGTTATGCTTTAACATTATAAGCATGAATTTTCTTGAATTATTTTCTCACAAATAGAAAATATGTGTACTCCAGCAGGTACTGGGTTGGAAAGGTGGGGCTGACCTGCACATAGACCCACTCTGGCCAGATCTGCTGCTCTGTACCTTGCACCTCATTACTTTGCCAGCCTGTAGGAAGCAGGGAGCATTTAGTGCTAGTGTCAATGAGATGGTTACCCAGGAAGCTGCTCTATAGTACTGCTCTTGGGGGCCCCTCACCTTCTGGAACAAGCAGCATCTGTGCCTTGGGACATAGAATCCCTAGTGTAAAGGTCAGAAGCTGGGTTCCTGGCATCCAGAGGACTCTCCAGATATGACATAGTGGAGTATCACTTCCCACAACTTTCTTTCTAGCCCTTGAAGCTTTCTTTGGGTATCTTCCTGGGTACCTCAAGTCCTTGATACCTGTCCCATGTCATATACTTCATGCTCCTCTGACTTTCAACCATCTGACCCACCAAATGCCATGTGGTGGCTTTATACACTACATTGTCACCAGAGTTCCCCTGCTGTCTAGAAGCTCAAGTCCAGAAAACTGAAGATAGCCACCCCTCCTCCCAGTAAGCAGAAACTCAGTTGGAGGCCATGACTTCCATTCCTTGTCTGTGTCAGGAAAACATCTGACAGTGCTCAGCTTCAGTGGAGAGGAGTGATAGTCACTCAGTGGCCAGGGCAACAGCCCCAGACCTCTGGGTTGTGAGTGGCACCAAGGGTGAGGTATAGATATACCCAAAAGCAGCAGTGAGGTTTTTATTTGTTTGTTTGTTTGTTGGGTGTTTTGCCTTGGTTTTCAAGGTAATATCTAGCTCTAGTTCAGGATGACCTGGAATTCAATATGTAGTGTCAGGGTGGCCTCAAATTCATAGCGATCCTCCTACCTCTGCCTCCAGTGTGCCACCAGACCTGGCTGCACCGGTGAATTTAAAATGGGTCTGTGACTCTCACAGAGCCAACAGGTGCCTGACATGTAAGGAACTGTCCTGTGTTTTTTGCTGAGGCCTCATTTGATGGCTTTTCCTTAGAATTGTGCCAAAAAGAGGACAGGGTCCACATAGTCAAGGAAGTGAATGTCCTCAATGTATGGTGGTGGCCACGGGTTTAGCCACAGGAAACTATCTCTCCCACCACCTGCTTCTGAGCACCTTGTTTGGGAAGAAGGAAGAACTCATGCCTAAGGAATACTTATGCTTTGGCAGCACCTCAGGTCTCCCTCTGTGCCCCATACCCATGGGTCTGCCATATACATAGCTTGTCATGTCTCCATAGTTTGTAATGCCATACAAACTCCCACAGCTGAATGGCCTAGGCAGCTCTTGACCACACATAGAAGGAAGAGTAAATGTCCATGGGATTCGCTTACAACACAGAGAACCTTTCTGAGCATGTCTGTATCTGTTGATTGGGAGACCACAGAAAGAACTTCATCTATCCAGCTTAGCTAGCCTCATTCCCACTCAGACAGAACAAGGAGCCAGGGAGCACTGGGGCATCAGGGAATATGGAACAGCATTCATGATTGCCCCAAGACCACACCTGGGTCTACAGGAATGAGTATATGGGTTCAGAAGGAGCTCTGGGCCAAGAAGATCTTTAGAGGCCGTGGAGACACCTCAGCCACCTGCATAGGAAGGGAGAGTTTCCTCTGTTGTGTATATAGAAGTTGTATGTGAAAGTTTTTCACAGGCTTAGGGCAATGACCCTTCCAAGTGCTGTGTCTCCTAACCAAACTGGCTAAGTTTCCTCTTGTTGGCCCTGAACATCTGCTTTAAAGCCACAGAATATGTGGTCAACATACCAAACACTAGAGATATTCAGGCCCTTGAGTTGGAAAATTATGGAAACTAATCATAGTTGGAAAACAAGACAGAATTGGAAAATAAAATAGAAAAAAAAAAGAATACAAAAAAGATGACAAGAGATGAAAGGGGGGTAAAGGTTCCTAAGGCTATAGGGCTGAGTACTTCAACTTTGGGTTTCCTGACCTTACACAGTAGGGTGGTGAATAAATGAATAAGCGTGTGAGCCTATAAGGTGTGAATCTGATATTCAGTTCCAGAAGGAAATGGATCAGGTTAGAATGGGCCACAGATGATATCTGTCAAAATAGGCACAAGAAATACAGGGATTTCTGATCTGCCCTAAACCAGCTAAGGTTCCTAAAAACTTTGAGCACTCTCTCTCCTTTTTCCAAAAGCACAGTATCCAACACCTGTCTGACCCACAAACAGATTGAAGGAGCCTCCACCTGAACTCGGGTCCTCTACCACAACGGTCCGTAAGAGGAAGGGCCAGACCTGCTGTGGGGGATTGAGGAACAAAGACTGCATCTCTGTCTTCCAAGGTCTCTCCATTTAGCCCTGGACCCCAGAACAACATACCCACAGCTCTGGGTCACAGAGGCTGTAATATAAGTAAACAGAGAACATGAGAGCCAAAGACAATGGTGGCTCCAACTCCAGTCCCAAGAGGACAAACGCCTGGAAACCTCTGGATTCTTGCTCCTCATTTGTGCAGGACTGTTAGGAAGATGACAGTTGTGGGTGCCCACAGGGTCTGCCCTGCCCTGCCCATGTGTTAAGGCAGGGAGGCATAGAAGCAGACAGTGGGCAACAAAGAGAGAGCAAGAGCAGGGAGGAGCACTGGGGGACAGGCAGCAGGGAAAGGCAGAGCAGCTAGGGTGCAGAGGAGAAAGGCAAGGATCTTTCTCTCACATCATCAGTGCCAGTACACTCAGCAAGAGCTCCACAGCCTGCAGCTACTAAGCCACAGCCAGTTCTGAGCTTTTCCCAACCTCTAGGGCAGTGAACAAACAGGCCCAAGCAACCCTGTTGGGGTCCTCAGGCATGGCTTGGGAAAGGGAGCAGTTTAGGAGCCTGCAGGAACTCTGACCAATGGAATGGAGAAGGAAAGTGCTCAGAGGTCAGATTGCTAACAGGGTCTCAGGTGCAGGGACAGCAGCCCAGCCAAGCAGTCAGTCCTTCCTCATCCCTACCCCTCAGCCTCATCCCAAGTGAGCAAGACCAGCTTGGGATGGTGCTTTGGAGAAGGGCAACTTGGCAGGAGCCTCATAAGGAAGACAGCAAAGCAAAGGAGCTGCCCAAGAGACAGGCAGTCAGAAAGCGCAAACATACTTGAGGTCAGCAGAGTGGGCAGCCATGAGGTTTCTGAGGCTCTTGTCAGCAAGAGGGCAACCAGAGAGGCTGAAAAAGAAGAGATAGAATAAAGGGTGAGCCACAGAGGGGAAGCAGAGGAATTGAGGAGGAAGACCCCACCCCTACTACATACAAGCACACACACATGCATGTACGCACACACACACACGCACTGGAGCCAAGCCAGAGAAGCAGGGCACAAACCTGCGATGGGAGGCATAGTTCCCAGTGATATGGCCACTGCCGTCACAGCCAGGGGTGGGACAGCTGGACAAAGGAAAAAGAGCATCAGAACAGAGAGCCATGAACTCCTGTTTGCCTTCCCCGGGACAGATCCTTTGGCACAATCCTCACCTCTCACACTGGAAGTTTCTTCCACACAACTTAAGAAAGAAAACTTGAACTTGAAGTTAAGATGCCTCTGAAGCATGAGTGCCATGGGTGCATATGTATGCTATGTATACCCATAAAAATGTAAGCAGGACACTCCTTCCCTCTCTGACAGCATAGCCTTCTCTGAGAATGACAGCATAGACCCAACTACTCTGAAAAGGCACATCCCAAGGTTGGAAGAAGCTAGTGGGACTCGGTGTAGGGAGAGGAGAGACCGTCTGGCCTCCCAGGGATGAGGTCTGAGCACAGGGAAGCTGGATTACCAATGGAGAAGGTACTAGGCATAGCCCCTCACAATCCTGTAGGGGAGTGGTTGACAGAAGGCACTGCTTATTTCAAGCTTATGAGAACTATCTCAAGGGATATCCTGGAGTCTAGTAGCTGAGGTCTATGCCCTTCCTGCCCATGATTGATCAGCCTTCATCCTTCTCTACTCTGTCCTTGGTTGTGATCTAGGCCAGGGGAGCTTCTAGGTTCTTAATTGCTTTTGGAGGATCATGCTCACACTCAGATCAATATAATGTTTGAAGGAAACCTGTTACCGTGGGCCGTCTGGCTAGAAGCAATTGTCGGGACCAGTCCTGCTCCCCGCAGACTTTTGGGAGACAGGTTTGCCAAGGTGGCACTTACGTGAGCAGTTCCTTCTTTATGTCCTTGGAGAGAAACTTCAGCTTAAAGTTGGTCAGGGTAACTTCCCCTGGGTACTTCCGCTCTTCAAAGTTCTCTTCTGATACTTCCTGGTCATCTGCTTCAGAAGAAGCAAAAGAATGTGCTGCTGGCTCTGACTGCAAAAAAAAAAAAAAAAAAAAAAAAAAAAAAAAAAGCAACAAACAAACAAAAAAAAAAATCAAGGAGATATTTTAATGGTTAGGAGGCCAGATGGCCAAATAAGTAGACAAGAGAGACAAATCCTTCAGAAGTGTTCAAAAGAAGACAGAGGAAGGTCTAGCTACCCTCACAAGGCAGAGGACCACACCATCCTGGCTAAGACCAGTCTCCTGATACCCTCCATAGCCTTAGCTCATCTCTACCAAGTCTCCACAATATGGACAACTGAGCACTGGGATGAACTCAGTCATCAACAGGTACTAACTAAGGTTGCTGGGGTGCTTCAGAGATGAGCTAGGTGAGCTTACTAACGGCTTATGATAACCATGATGACTTTGAGAACCCCTGACACACCACATGATGCCTTGATCACAGCAGGCACATCACAAATGGCACCAACTGAGCCTGGGGTCTTAGGGGTTCACCACCAAAAGCCTTAGTGAAGTAACCCAGGGAACAAGGAAGTGCTCCTCCATTGATGGTCAAGGGATCTGTTAAGGCTAGAACTTCAGTGTCTTAAAGGACAGCTACACTAGAAACTACATTCTGGGACTTTAGTGATCTGCTTTGAGTCCTAGCAAAGCTGCTCAGCTCTCTGCACCTGAGAGGATGCAGCCCTTAGACCAGGGGACCTTGTGAGGTTATAGCCCACAGAGAAGCTCTGGGGCGGGGGGCAGAATGTGGTGATTATTATGACCCTTGTTGCTGAGGAAGCTTGAGGACAGTGATTTCTTTGCCTGAAGAACTGGAAAAAGCTCCTCAGAGAACACTTAGCTGAGTCTCCAGGATCAGTGAGGCTTCAGGAAGCAGAGACCCTGGACAAGAGAACCCCTCAGAATGCTCAGGACATCAGAAGGACTGCTATTGGCATTGGAGAACTGGTAGGAGTGTCTAAGTCAAGAGTCTAGGACAGAGAGGGACAGGGAAGGCCTGACCCAGAAGGAGTTTCTGGGTATGAGCTATATCTAGGAGAGAATAGGCAGAGGAAGGGTTTGGAACTATGGGCCATAGTCACAGGTGGAACATGGGATAGGCCCCAATTAAGGAACTGTGAGACCTCTGAGATAGATTCTCCTACAGATATCAGCTCATTTGTGGGGAGAATAAGGATATTTCAAGAGGTTATGTTGAGGGAGGGGAACAAGGGGATATCAGAGCTGAACTAGATGCATCTGCCCACTGACCAAAGCCAAGAAAGTAGCTAAGAAGTTATAGCTTGCAGACCAGGGCACAACTTAGTCCTGGAAGTATCAGTGACAGAAGACAGTGGTGGCACTACACAGAGGGTAACCTTGACTCCACAGTGCAGAAAAAAAAGAAAAAAAACAGCCTCCACAAAGTCATACAGACATGCTCCAGATGTGTATTCCTACCCTGAGGGCTTAGCCTAGGGACCCTCTTCTGAGATCCAACATCCAAGTGGACCAATAACTGGGCCATATAATCTAAACCAGGGGCCCAGTCTACCCCTCTAAAAATGGGGCAATCCTGAGACCCACCCACGGGTGGCATAAAGGTCTGATAAGAGGCCCACCTCCACAGCCTCCTAAAGATGTCTTGCCCTACTCCCTCGAGAAATTCCCTCCAGAGAAACCTGAAGTAGGAGAGGAAGGTGGAGCCTACAGGCCTCACACAGGATGCCCAGACTCTGCTGCTCTGGAAGGCAACCCATACCTGAAACCCTTCATTTTATGGTCAAGAGAGAGATTAATCAGAAAGGAAATTCTCCATAGCTCAGACTAATTCTATATTGTCTCCTCTCTTCTCAGTTAGTTATGGTTTCAGAGAGTCAAGCTACTACCCAGGGGTCTGGAGTCCAAGGACCCTGGGTCAGAAGGATCCTCACCATATTAAACTCCTGTCTATGTATATATATTTGAGAGAGAGAAAGAGGCAAATAGAGAGAATGGATGTTCCAGGGCCTCCAGCCACTGCAAACGAACTCCAGACACATGTGCCACCTTGTGCATCTGGCTTACTTGGGTACTAGGGAATCAAACCTTAGGCTTTACAGGCAAGTGCCCTAACTGCTGAGCCATTTCTCCAGCCCTAAACCTCTATCTTGACAGCAGGCATATTGCACATATTTGTAGAAGGCTCACAAAACTAAGATAATATGACCTTTTCCCAAATCATCCCAGGGGATATGAAATATACCCCTCTCTTCCACTATGTCCTTGAAACACCCACACTGGTGCTGATCACCCTGCTCTGCAGTGGTGGGAAGATCAGCCTTCTCTTTTTTTTATTGTTTTTATTTATTTTTTTAGAGGTAGGGTCCCACTCTAGCCCAGGTTGACCTAACACACACACACTATGTAGTCCCAGGCTGGCCTCAAACTCACAGCGATCCTTCTACCTCTACCTTCCAAGCTCTGGGATGAAAGGCATGTGTTATCATGCCTGGCTTTTTATTTTTTTAATATTTTTACTTATTTATTTGACGAGAGAGACAGACAGACAGACAGATAGATACACAGAAAGAGACAGGCAGAGAGAGAGTATGGGCACACAGGGGCCTCCTGCCCCTATATACAAACTCCAGATGCATGTTCTACTTTGTGCATCTGGCTTTACATGGGTGCTAAGGAATCAATCCAGGCTGTCAGCCCTTGCAAGAAAGCACCTTAAGCAGCTGAGCTATCTCTCCAGCCTGACCAACCCTGAACAGAAGAGGGTTCAGGTGGTGGCCAGGATTGCTACATTGTCAAGCAGAAAGAGTCCATGGGGAGGGACCAGTGGGGGCTGTGCACCCTCCCAGTTGGGCTTCTGGAATGGCTGACCACACAGAAACCACAGAATGGATGGGAGTAGGGGGTCACACCCTCTCCCAATTGTGCAGTGGTGTCACAGGAGGTGAGTAACAGCTATGAGGTCTAGGAGGTGGGATGGGAGAAGCTACAGATGGCAAATCCTGCAGAAGAGGGAGGGTCTGGGGGGCAAAGCTTCTATTGCTTTTTGCTCACAGTTTTAGGTGAGGTGGGGGTGGGTTTAGACTGGATACACCTTGCCCCCCCCCCTCGGTACTCCTTGGGCGATTGGTGCTGGTGAAAAGAACAGAACCTGGACTGAGGAGGAAGAAGGTGAGGGAGATCTATAGGGACATCTCCTTGGTCTCACCCAAGTGCCAGAGATGCCCCCAAGTGTTACCCTCTGAGATGGGCCTGTTGACCAGCCCTCTCTTGATAGAACAAGTCTGAGCATAGTCTTACAGGTAAAACCCCTCCTACAGGACTGTGCCTTGAAGTTCCACACTGAAAGTGAAGGGTCCTGTGTGCAAAGGGAAGGATCCTACAGGCTTTGCCTAAAGCCCTCAAAGAGGAGGTGTCTAGAAAAGCAAGTAGAGTTCAAAGCAGCACTTTAAGCAAATGCCAGACTCTCACACTCAACCTGGGCTCTGCCACTCACCTCCTCAGGTTCTTCCTCTCGCAGGCGGCTGGGCTTGGTATAGTCTAGGGGCCTGTCCCAGTCATCCTGGCGGGAGGCCTGGCTGGACTGGGGCGAGGTCATGGAGCTGCTGGGAGCACTGCTGCTGCTCTGGCGCTGCGAGATGTCAGGAGACTTGACACCAGGGCTACTGCCACAGCTGCTGCTACTAGGGAACGCATTTTCACGTTTGCGATGTTTGTGCATGCTCAAGTCCAGAGTTCCATTTTCATCTACTTCAATGTCTACAGACTGCAAAAGCAAAGGTGAAGAATATAGTTGGAGAGCCCAACCCCTTCCTGACAGTGCCTTCTTGAGCATTTTCATCAGAGTTCCAGAAAGCCCAGATCATGGATTCCCATGGAAGAAAATACAGTGACTAGAATGGACAGCAGCCAAGAGGAAAGAGCCAGTGCCACATCCTGACTGCATGTGATGGATCCTTACAATCCCTCTAACCTCTACAGAGCAAGAAGTGAGCCCCTTGAAGCATACTGAAAGCTTGAATGAGAACAGGTCCTTGGCCTAAAACATATCAGTTCCTATCAGCTATCACAGGGTACATGGAACATGGCATAGACATTGGGTTACATAACACATGGGTTCTCACGGCCACCCATCCATCCTTTTTGGTCATCCAAGCTATGACTATGGAGGCAAAAGGTAAGAATCAGAAAACCAACTAGGCCCCAGCTATTCATGACAGCAGCTGATGCCAGGAACACTTGGCCTCACTGCAAACTCCACCCACTCTCCCCTCCCTGAAGGGCCCAGAAGGCACACCTACCTTGGTGGGGAGGTCCTGTGGCTTAGTGCTGAGGTTCTCAGGCATCTCCCAACAGCGGGTGGAGAGGTTCAGGATGGCAGTGGCAGCCATATGTGCAGCCTCGGCATCATGTGAGTAGTCGAAGCCTGCAGAAGAAGGTGAAGTATTCTCATATAACCACAGGGATGTGGGGGGCTGCACCTAGAGGAGGTGCTTTTTGGGGTTCTAAAACCAAATACCCTAGGCTGACACAGACTAGGACAGAGGTGGCAGATGAGTAGGGAAACAGCTGGGGGTAGGGGCAGGACATAACCACAGTAATATGGGCCCTCTTTCATGTTCTCATACACAACCTTCCCACCATTCTTTTCTCCAGTATTAAGGAAGCATCTCATTTTTAGCTTGTCCAAAATTTGGGCAGAAAGAGCAAAATCCTTCAAAGGATTCTCCAGCATACTGGATAATTTCAAATAAAAATAATTTTCTCATCAGGAAATGCTCAGGGATGCCAAAGGATTCTGTAAATAGGATGAGTGTTTAGAATATGGGAAATTTTGTAGAATCATATCAAAAGGTGTTCCTGTTCCTCTGCTGGCTTTGTGTCCCCAGTAATAGTTGCTACCTTAATAAAGCAACATAGGCATGAGGAAGATACCACAAATGAAGGTGTTAGAATTTGGAAGTGTTATATTTTCAAGTAGCTATGCTGCAGTGATAGTCTTATTAACTGGCATTTCTAGAAAGACATATATATATGGAAGGTTCATTCTAAGCCCTTTCCCAGTGGCACATTGAAGCCTCTGTCTAAGCAGGTAAATGTGCCTCTGACATCTGGAATTCCTTCTGACCGGCAGAGTCTGCTAGAGTCAGAAAAAGACTCATCCCAGGGGCCACTGACCCTAGCTATAATTCTAACAGGTAGAAAAGTCATCCTTGCCAATGTTGGATCTGACAACATCCACTAGCAGCTGCCCTTCCTGATTCCTCCAGTGTACTGGGTGCCTTTCTATTTCACATGCATTTCCTAGGGTTTAGTAAGTGGCAAGAAAAGGCAAGGAAAATTGTTCTAGAAGATTTCCAGGAATGACTTTTGTCAGTACAATTGTCCCTAAAGTATGTTACTGATATCTTTGACAATATTGTTTCCAGTACTATGGTCCTAGTTCAGGAAACCAAGCAGCTTCCTGCCCAGTCCCATAGTTGAACTTTCTGTAAAGGCAATGGTAGGAATGGACATTCCACTACTGTACTGGGAGGGGGCACTCCATAGTAGACCACATCAGTGAAATGATTGTCAATCCAATGGACGTGTACACTCATAATAGACTTGTGTTTTGCTTCATAAATAATTAGGAAATACATAAAGACTCAAGGTGAATGTAGGTGAGATGCAGGCACCAAGGAAACCACAGTTGTGCCCACTGGGGCAGCTGAAGACAGGGTGAGGCCTCAGGTCCACACCCTGTCCCTTTTAGCTCCCCAGAGGATCCCTCCCCCATTATCCCTCTCAAGAATCATGTGAGAGGAGAAACAAGAACAATTCTCCCCAACTTACATTGGAAGGCTTTGGGTGAGGTTTCGCTGGTCTGAATCTTTGGGGCAAGCATACGTTTGCCAAAAACCTGAGCATCAAAACTTGCGTAGTCAAAGGTGACTTTGGAGAACTTCTCCAGCTCCTTGGCCAAGTTAGCCCTGGGTGTGGTTGGAGCCACATTGGGCCTGTAGCTCCCATAAGGAGGAACCTCAAGCTGTTTCACAAAGCACATGGGCCTGGGGTATGAGACAGAGATGCAGAGCCTGTGAGGGTGGGATCCATAGACCCCAGGCTATCCTTCTTCCATCCCTTCCAATGGCTCAGGTAAGGACCCCATGCAGCCAGCCCAACTGATAAGGAAGACCCAGGGAGGCTCTCCCCCATACCCTGCCCCTAAAGGCTAGTGAGAATTCCACCTCCAAGGATGGATAGGCCTGTAATCAGTATTAGGAAGGATTGTCAACAATGAAGAAGCAATAGGAACCTGGAAGAAATATTAGCATGTCCTCATGATGGCAGCGTTAATGAAAGAAACAAGCCTCAGACTTTCCCTGGAACTTAGGAGAGCGTGTTTCCAACAGCTCAGCTATACAACCCGTGAGGGCTTCTGAATAAGAGGCTCAGAAGAAGAGAAGAAGGGAGAGGAAAGGGGGCCCTAGCAAATGCTCTAGCTCTCCTTATTCCTGTCTATAAGGAATGACTTCAGTGATCAGTGGAATTTGGAAGTGATGGGGAGAGTCTTTGAGAGCTAGGTACTATAAGAACATAAGTGTAGCCTGAGGAGAGAACCGGCAATCTGGAAAGGCAATATAAAGTCCATTCTGATGGTCTGGAGAAGATTACACAGCAGCAAGAGGTGTAAAATGGACCCCTACCCCAAGAAGGGCAGGAACCTAGACTGGATACTGGCTCAGTAACCCCTGGAAAAGTTGCCAGAGCAAGGCCATCCATTACAGACAAGGAGAGATTGATTTTTATTTATTTTTCAAGGTAGGGTCTTGCTCTAGCCCAGACTGACCTGGAACTCACTCCATAGTCCCAAGTTGGCCTCAAACTTACAGTGATCCTCCTACCTCTACCTCCTGAGAGCTAGAATTACAGGCCACCACACTGGGTGAGAGATTGATTAGTGGCTTCCTTAGACAAGGTATACCCAGGAGCTGCAGACATGGGGTCATAAAACAACAGCAAAGCTTTCTAAAGTCTATCCCCATATCCCAGACTAGAACTGCAAACATGTGGGCCAGGCAGAATCAATAGTCCAACAGGAGGCCCCCTGTGTCCCTCTGCCATTGCTAATGATGGGCAAATGCTCAACATGGCCTAGAAGGCAGAATGACACTTAAGTTTCATTAGTAACTTCTGTTTGTTGCCCAACCTTCATAGATAGACAAACAGGTCAAAATTCTAGGAAGCACAGCTTATGTAGTTGGGACCTGCTCCCTCCCTGGCCTTACCCCGCCCATAGGCAGACCTGTTCAAGATGTTTTATCAGTGACTTAGATCAAGGTAGGGAAAAGATCAAATAGAACTAACAGGAAGCTGGGAGGAAAAGCAAATAAGATGGAGCACTATGCCAGATGGGATGCCCAGGGCAGATGGATGGGACACAAGGGCTCCATAGATAATGATGGTGAATCTCTGTCCCCAGAGATTTGGTTTGTGGCACCACACCTTCCAAGGGTCCATGTGGAGCAGGCCAGGAAAAAGCCAAGTGTGGTGCAGCCAAGGTGGACAGCCAAGAAAGAGAACTGTGGTAGAGATTATGCTAGCCAGGCAAGGATTGGTTTGCTGGGCATGTGACCTAACTCCCATACTCAGTATGAGAAGAGAGACATGGAACAGGGGGCCAAGAATCAGGGTGATGTGAGTTCTAGACCCTCAGAGAAATGGGGATGTTGGGTGCCCCCTGAGTGAGGGCAGTGAGTGAAAATGTCTTCCCAGTCAGTGGCACCTCATGATCCAGGGATTCACTTGCCTCCCCCATCACAGAACTGTATCTGACTTCAAAGAAGCCTCTGAAAACAAGCTGGCCAGGAGGTGTAGTTTGGACATGTCTCTGAGTCTCTGGCTTTATTTGTGATACCCACTTCCCAAGGGTCACGTTATGAAAAGGTACTAATTAGATATTTTAGTTCTTTTTTCAAAAGACCCCTCAATGAGAGAGAATACATCTACACATGTGCACACACACACACACGCACTTGCACACACATGTGAAGATATTCTTATGGATGTATACACAATATGGCATGCAGACATGCACACACCTACATGCACCCATGCCTGCTGATGTCTCAGATGCTCACTGCCACACAGGAGGCAGCACTCTAGGGATGAAGTCCTATGCCCTCCCTCCCCTGATATAGGGTCTGTCCTGAGATGGGGAAACAGATGAAGCTAGCCAGGTACTTCCTGCATAGCAAGGCCCTCAGCTGATGCAGTCTGTTGTCTCCACACATGGACCCTGAATAATCTCACTGACCATATTATATGTCTTAGGGGAAAGTAAGGCAGAGCAGCCTGTGACTAAACCAGGCAGCTGTTTGTACCTTGGCTGAGGCTCTGGTGAATGTGGAAAATAAGCAACTGTCCTATGTGCCAAGAGATGTATGCACACCATACAGCCCTGGCACTGGGGCCCCTGCAGGCATTTGGAGGTAGTCCCTTCAGTTCTGCGGCTCATCTCACCCACCTGAGGATCCGATCTGAATTGGAGCTATTCTTGGAAGGATCTCCTGTCTGCGGCTGCTGCTTCTCATGAGATTTGGCTAATTTTTCAGCGGCAGCAATGGGACACCCAGACAAACTAGAGGAAGGAAAAGGAGAGACATCTGAGCCTTCTCCTCTAGGCCAGGCCTGTCCCAGGTAGCCAGACGTGTGACTCTGGGAGCAGCATCATTCAGACACAAGAGCTCCAGAAGCATAAGGCCCAGAGCCAGATATTCCTATAGAACAGAGTTTCCTTCTGGCTCTGTCCTGAGGCCCCAGAGGACAAGCTGCTCAGGCCATTTCTGTTTTGGAAAATTCTAAGCCAGTGACACAGAAAGATAAAATGTACCCTAAAAGCCTGAAAACTGTGGGCAAAGGAGACTATTCTGCTTAGGTTAGGTGCCAGGCTCAGCCCTCATCTCCCTGTTCTCCCTTTCCAATATCCAGAGCTGGATTCTGAAACCATCTCTAGGTCATGTTCTGCATGCTGACTCAGGGAAACCAAGGGCTACACTCAGATCACAACTTGGACACTGCCCCTGAAGGACACCAACCCACCCCAGAAAAATGCTCCCCAAAGATAAGGATGGAACAGCTTTACATATCAGAACAGGGTACACTGTGAGGTCAGGAACCAGATCCTGGTCCATGGGGGTAGCATTGTCACACCAGTAGGAAACTTGCCCTCTCTTCCAACAAAGCAGACTCTAAAGCTCTGGCACTCCTTCCAGCTGACTGTGTACCTACTGAGGCCCAGGTACATCCTGTAGAGCTCACCATCTGTAGCTCTCCAACTAAAACTGAGGTGTGGTCCTCTCTTGTGTAGGAAGATAAGCCAAAAATTAAATCTGGACAGTGACCTGGAAGTCCAATGTCCATCTGCTCTCACTCAGCTCCTCCTTGGAGCAGTCCAGTCACTGAGCAGCCCTGGTCACTGAGGTTCCCATTAATGTCCAAATTTTTCCTTCTACACATGAGAAGTTTCTAGTGTGCAGACATTTCCCAAAAATGGGAAAGATACTAATGGCTGTCATCACAAGGGCATAGCCTTCTCATATGCTTACCTCAGTTCACAGCACATGGGCAGTAACACCAAAGAATGACTGGCCCTCTAACTGCCACCTGCCCAGGCAGGGGAGTGGGCATCACTCAAGGGCTCTGTGTTTATCCAGAGGCCATTCCAGATAAGGACTCAAGGCCCAGGCAGTGACACATACTGTGGGCCCAGCCCTCATTCCCCACCATGGCCCAACTCAACCCACTACCTTCTGTGTGTGTTGCGGTTGCTGTTCACATGGCCTTGGCCCGTGCATCCAGGAGTGGGGCACTTCAGCACATTCTCATGCATGGCCAAGACTGCAAAAGAACAGTGGAGAGCAGATGGTGAGTATAGACATGGACATACAGATGAACAGCCCAAAGAGGTTGCAGGAGCCCTGTCCAAAGACTGCAGCCATGTAGGCAGAGATGCCACAGCATCCTGAACCTGATCCAACCTAGTCAAGCATGTCCCTCCCACCTGGACTCTGCTTCCTGGGACAGAAATTAGACTATATCTTTTTCTATTTTATAACTCTGAACTTAATTTTCACAATCTCTGCTTCTAGCCTAAAAGTAAAGACAGACACATACTTTCTGAGCTTTTGTGGCATAGAAGCAACAGTGTGAAGGCCTCCACCTGCCCAGCTCAATGGACACAGCTATCCCTTTCCACAGTCTGTGTCTGTGCAGTCTTCTGGCTCTAACATTCTGGTCCAGGCTCTCCAGGTGGACACCTGATTGGGCTATCCCATGACTCATGACTTCTGGGTTTAGGTTTAGGGTTAAGCAGATTTAGGGTAAGTGTTGGACCCATCTCCAAACCCATTGGAACCTGAGCTTCAGGTTGTAGGCTAACTCTGTATGGAGCTACTCACTTTCTGGAGGAATCCTGTCCTTGTGGGGACAGCCAGACAGGCTTCTGTGATGAGGATACAACCCAGTAACATGGCCAGTACCATCACAGCCAGGTGTCGGACACTTGATCTCTCGCTTCTCGGCTCTGGAAGGATCTATAACAAACAGGACACATCATGTAGAGCTAGGAGTATAAACAATAGGTATGAGAAAGAGGAATAGGAACATCTCCTGTCCTATTATGACTGTCCAGAGAGATGGAAATGAGACTGCCCAGGAGCCCTAGAAATGCAGGGGCTAGATAGTAGAGCATCTTCTTCAGTGGGAAGAAGTGCTCCTCCTCCCCATATAACATGTGGCTGACCCAGCTGGTGGCCACAGTGTGGATACCTTGAAAGGGAAGACACCGTCAATATCCCAACCAGAAGGTATCCTTGAGATTTGACAAAATGAGAGCATAGGCTAAGTGACATCCAAGGATATGTAACTAATAAATACCTGGGCCGAAATTTAAATCCCAAATCTCAGTTGTTCACCTCACCTGGCCTCTACAGGCCACTATCAAGTATGGGAGTCAGAAAGAAATGAAGGATCTCTGAACACAGATGGGCACTCTAAAGGAAAGGGTGGCCTCCAAGTTTAAATGAGCAAGAAGTCAGACTTCCACTCATCCAAATAGCAGGGTTGTCTTGAGTGACTCCAAATCAGGGTCCAATACTTGCCTCTGTCCTCCAATTCGTCCTATTGTCTGTCCCTCCACACATCAACACATACATGTTCCCAAAAACTAGAGGCACTGTCTGGTGCCCCCCTAAGTCATGCCCTCTAAATCTAGCCCTGAATTTAGAACACTGTACACCTGAGTCCCAATGTCTATCCACAGGTAAAAGTCCCTCAAGCACCTAGGCTCAAGATAGTTGCACTCAATGTCCCACCAAAGCCTTTTCTTATTGAGGAACCCAAAGCCTAACAGACTCAGGCCCCATGCCAGGCCCAAGTTTGTCTTACTTTAAACCTATGCATCCTGATGCTAGTGGCCCCAGGCCTGAGCCTGACAATACTGGCCTAAATCTGGTCCCCTAAGTGGCTATCACAGACTGTCATCCTGAAGGGTATCTCCTTGAGAGCCATTCTTCATGCCCACTTCACCCTGAAACCATGTGCCCAACTTTATCACCTCAGTATTTGTCCCCTGAGCTTGCCACACAGGCATAGGCATTCCCAAAACAGTGTGTTGCCATGTCTCCAAGCTCCTGACTGGGGTCCCCTGAGCTAAATCTCCATCCAGTGTCTCCTTGAAGACTCAGGTGTGCCTTCCTCTCCCATATGTGTATCCTACCTTCTTGGTTCTTGGCTCTAGTGCCCGAGTCACCCTCACTCCTGCTTCTTTCCTCAGCTGCCCCATCCCTAGTGTCAGCTAACCTTCCTGGGAGAAGGCTGTGGAGGGTCACATGAGCCATTCAGAGAAAACAGCCTAACCTGGGCCAGGGAAAGAAGACACTAGAGTAAGGGCAGCTCACAACATTAGAATAGAAGCATCAGGCCTATGGAGGCTCAGGTCAGAGTTAACCCATCAAAGGCCTGGCCCTCTAGCATTGTGAGGCTGGATCCCTTAGGGAGCAGCCATAGATCCCTGCTCTGTACCAAGGAGGGACTTGAGATGGGAAGATAGCAGTTTATGGCCAGTCTGTCCTGCAGACCCACTTGACATTGGTGACTATACCATGTTCTCAGGGTCTGCCCTCAAATCTGACCTCTAGTCTCCATCCTCTCTCCCCACACCAGTCCAAACACAAACATCTCCAAGCAACCTAACTTGAACACCCTCCCCTGGACATCAGCCACTAGGTGAGGCAAAGGAATGTTGCCCCTACACCATGCACACTATAGTGTCAAATCCAGGTAAAAATGCAGGGCTAGCAGGACACTATTCCCTTCAGAGAAGCAGAGGACAGACTAACATCCCTCAAGTCTGTCTGAGACTCCCAGCACCACAAAGAGGGTGGTACATGGCCTTAAAAATAGCTTTACAGGCTGAGACCAATCAAGTGCCAGTTTCTGTTATTACACAATCCCTGTCACAAGTTTAGGCCAGAGTGGCAGGGACAAGTTAAGTAGTATAAGAGGCTGGATCACCAGTCCTCCAGCTCTCCTTCCCATCCCCACTCCCTACCACCACCTCGCTCCTTCTCACACATCTCAGCTTCATGCCACTCTTTAGACCACCCTATGTGAAGCTGCATGAGCCTATTTTCTCTGTCTTTTACCCCAATCTTGGGTGTATTTGTCCTCATCTACTTTTCTGTTTTCCTTGCACTCCAGCCTGTAAGGGCCTCTAGCTGTACCTCTCCTTAGCCTCCATCTGCACCCTCAGTGAGGCTGGCAATCTTGCTGATGGGAAAAAGGGTGAGTGAGTGGTGTAGGCCACTTTAACCTACCTTTGCTGTAACAGCTCTTCCTCACTGTGTCCAGGGCCTTTGCCACCTTCCCTGGCTCACTTGGGCCCAGCTGGCCCTGCTCTGCAGGTGGGCAGCCTGGCTCACAGACAGCACGCACCTGCTCAGCCTTCAGGGCAATGGCCTGCTCCAAAAGGCCCAGGTTACCACGAGTCATCATGTCATACATCTCTGACTCATCTGTGACTGTTGACTTCTGGGAGTGTACATCCTCATCCTTGTCATCATCAGAACGGACCTCCACAATGACAGAGTACTCAGGCTTGGGACTGGGTGGTTCTGGGTGCTGAAGCTCAGGGGCCTTCTGGGCAGAAGTATGGGAACTGTCTTCCCCAAAAACCGTATCAGGAGCTGCTTCTACCTCCTCCTCATCATCATCATCCTCCTCCTCCTCCTCCTCTTCCTCTTCTTCTTCCTCATCCTCTTCCTCCTCTTCTTCTTCCTCTTCCTCCTCCACCTCTTCTTCCTCCTCCTCTTCTTCCTCCTCCTCATCATTATCATCCTCTTCCTCCTCCTCATGACCCAGGATACCTTTCTGTTCACTTGACTCCTCACTGACCACCACATGGTCCAGGGACTGGGGACATAGCTCCTGTGAATGCTCGCTAGTGACTTCAATGACCTCTTCTACATCCTCTGGCTGGATAAAGAGGTCCTTTTCACCCTCATCACTGGTGGCCCCCACTGTACCTTCCTCCTGTAGCCTGTGCACAATGGTTGGAACAGGTTTTTCCACTAAAAGTGAGTCTTCTTCAACCAGGGTCTCTTCAGCAATTTGACCGAGGTTTAGAAGGGAAGTTGCAATGATTCCCTGGTAGCTGCTGTAGCCACCCTTGGAGGGGCCAGAGGTGCTGCTGGTAGGGTTAGATACAAAATGAGGCTTGATGGGGCTCTTTCCTGCATAAAACCAGAAATACCATGGTGGCTAGAAGAGTGTGGGGGATGTCTTCAGGACTCTGCTTTCAATAGTAAACAGTCCTCCATCCCACCCCACTGCCCACCCTCAAAACTAGCCCAGGAGACATTGGAATGAGGTATAACCATTTCTGTCAGCCCTCTGCCTGGATCCAAAAACCATGGAGAGGGCTGAAAAGGTGGCTTAACAGTTAAGGGGCTTGTCTATGAAGCCTAAGGAGCCAGGTTCAATTCTCCAGGTCCCACCTAAGCCAAATGCACAAGGTGGTGCATGTGTCTGGAGTTTGTTTGCAGAGGCTAGAGGCCCTGGTATGCTCGTTTTCGCTCTCTCTCTCTCTCTCTCTCTCTCTCTCTCTCTCTCTCCTCTGTCTCAAATAAAAATAAATTTTTAAAAAATGGGGCTGGAGGGATGGCTTAGCAGTTAAGGCATTTGCCTGCAAAGCCAAAGGACCCAGGTTTGATTCCCCAGGACCCATGTTAGCCAGATGCACAAGGGGGTGCACGCATCTGGAATTTGTTTGCAGTGGCTGGAGGCCCTGGCGCACCCATTCTCTCACTCTCTCTCTCCCTCTTTCTCTGTCAAATAAGTAAATAAAATGTGAAGTCATCCTGGGATGCAGAGTGAGTTTCCACTACAGTGAGACCCTGTCTCAAAAAAAAAAACAAGGAGAATCTATTATGGGAGGTGGTCTTTAAAATTGAAAGCTATTTTATTATTTTTCAATTATTGTTCCTGACCCATCCTGTATTTTATCAAATCAAGTAGACCTGGATTTTATGTAATAGAATTCAAAGAGAGAATCAAAAATTTTAGTTTTTTTCCTAATTTAAAAGTATATATAAGCCAGGTGTGGTGGTGCATGCCTTTAATCCCAGCACTTGGGAGGCAGAGACAGTAGGATTGCCATGAGTTCAAGGCCACCCTGTGACTACATAGTGAATTCCAGGTCAGCATGGACTAGAGTGAGACCCTACCTTGAAAAACCAAAAAAAAAAAAAAAAGCATGTAAATAGATACGTGTGTGTGTGTGTGTGTGCATACGATATTTTTTTTCGAGGTAGGGTCTTACTCTAGACCTAGAATTCACTCTGTAGTCACAGAGTGGCCTCGAACTCATGGCAATCCTCCTACCTCAACATCCCAAGTGTGCCACCATGCCTATCCTAGCATTTATAATTTTAATGGGCCCAAATTTATGCCTTTTAAGCACAGGAACTATGGTATGCTCACTGTACACTGGCTCTGAGGGACTTATGAACCAGTGCTCTCAGCACTGCCATGTGGTGTCCTAAGGAGTAGGTACATTGAGGTCTTTTCCACCTGGAGCTCAAGCTCAAACTTAGTTTCATGAGCTGTGTGTTCAGTGGAAGTTCAGCCTGAATTGCTTCAGAAATAAGACAAAAATTCATCTCAGTCATTCAAAGTCAGCTGACTTCAAAAGCTGGGGAGGAGCTGGGCACATTGGCACATGCCTTCAATTCCAACATTCAAGAGGAAGAGGTAGGATTGCCGTGAGTTTGAGGCCACCCAGAGACTACATAGTGAATTCCAGGTCAGCCTGGGCTATAGCGAGATCCTACCTTGAAAAACAAAAAGAAAAAAATAAAAGCCCTCCTTTCTCTCTCAGTTTTCATAGGCATCCCACTTTCAAAGGCCCCACAAAGCCCTTCATTTCCTGATTCAGTCCAACCTGAGGTGCTTCCTCAGCACCTGCCCTTAGTGTCTTTGGGCCAAGCAGACTCAGCCCAGTGAGCTCTCTCAGAGGGCCAAGCAGGGTGGTTTCTATGAGCCCCTCACAGACAGAGACATAGCTCACATCATCTGTCTTTCTCACATGCATGCAGATATGCCTTAGAAATACACACTACACTATTGTATGATTGAATAGGCACATGAGCCCCATGCCCAGGTCCGCCTTCCCATTTCTCCCCTGAGCATAGTGTTCACACACATCACAGCCCCCAATGTCCTGGGCAAGCCACTCTTCCAGGAAGTGGTACATGTCAGGACAAGACATGCCTTGTTCTCAGGACAGCTTTCCCCACTCAGCTGAGCTCCCTCCCTACTCACAGGCTGCAATTCTCCAAGGCCACACTAAGCAGCCTTTATTCAGAGGAGAAAGAGCAACATAGCACCTTCAGCTGGCTCAGGGCGATGAATCTCCTCCTGTCCTGACATCTCAGCCTCAGCCTCCTCCAGAGGTCCTTCTGATTCATCTGAAACAGAGGCGTCCTTCACCTCAGCGTCCTCACTGCCATCGCTGTCCATGCGGTAGCCCTCATCCAAAGCTAGTCTCAGGGGGTGCGACTTCCTCTTGGACACCAGGTGTTCGGCCTCAGTGCCCTCCATCTTCCTCTTCTTGGCCAGAGGGCAGCTCTGTAAACTGGAAGGGACAGTGAGTGATGCCAAAAGCCAGGCCAACTCCACAAAAGGTCTGGGAAGCCATTCTAAGAGTCTTTCCCTCTGTAGCTGCCCTCAGATGGAAGCACTAAACTGATGCATTTAAATGTTTACATCTAATTATACACATTTGAAAATTCCTGATTGTGTTTTAAATTACACTATAGTGGTCCAAGTCCATACCTAGAGTGAGGACTCTGGTCCTATTGGCTCCCACCAGCCTGGACTGACTGCTCCTCTCTGCCATCCTTCAGACCTAGCCGCTATCGCACACATACCTCAAGCTGATCTTAGCTGATTTCCCCCCCGCTCTGGGATTTTCCTTCTTCACCTCCAGACTTCCACACCTACACACACCCTAGGAACATGACATTATAGTCTCTGGAGACACCTAAGGTCAAGCTGAGTACAGTAAATAACCACACTAACAACCTCAGCAGTAGTTCACATTATCTCCCCAGTGTACACCAGGCCTGCTCTAAACCATACCATACAAACATATCCAGGCTCTGCAGCAGTCCTGCTGGGAAGACCAATGTACCAAGGACAGACCATCAACCATCCCTCATGACACTTTCCCCACCAGGTTTATCTCAGTGAAGGCACCATAGGAACAGAGGCCAGTGAGAGGACAGTAGGACTTAGAAGGGTCAAATCAACCTGGCCCCAGAGCTATAAACAAAAATGGAAGATTTTTTTTTTTTGAGGCAAGCCCAGCAGACTGGACCTTTTTTATGCAAGAGAGAAAGAGAACGAGAGAATATTGACACACCAGGGTCTCCAGTCACTGTAATCTAACTTTAGATGCTTGTACCACCTTGTGCACATGTGTGACCTTGCGTGCTTGCATCACCTTGCGCATCTGGCTTACATAGGACCTGGAGAGTTTAACATGGGTCCTTAGGCTTTGTAGGCAAGTGCCTTAAGTGCACTAAGCCATTTCTCCAGCCCAAAAATGGGATATTTTTTAAATATATTTTATTTATTTATTTGAGAGAGAGAGAGACAAACAGAGAGATCGAGATTGAGTATAGGCCTCCTGCCAATGAAACCAACTCTAGGCATATGTACTACTTTGTATATCTTACTTTATATGTCAGCTACTCATTGCTGGACAAACACCTGACCAAAAGCAGATTGTAGGAAAAAGGGGGTTTATTTCAGGCTTACAAAATACAGGGGAACACTATCAATGGCAGAAAAAGCTGGCTCATTTCCACAGATACAATCAGAGAGACACCCAGCAAATAGCCAGCAAACACCAACACCAGGAATCAGTAACAGCCAGAGCTTCAAACTTTTCTCCAGATGCCTTATAGCTGGACTCAAGATCCACCCCCCAGTTATATACCCCTTGTAACAGGGGCCCTGGTGTACCCATTCTCTCTCTCTCCCACCTTTCTCTCTCTCTCTCTCTCTCTCTCTCTGTCTCTCTCTCTCTCGCCTGCTAGGGGATTAAGTAGGAAGTTTAATCAAAAATGCCTGGAAAATGGCTGGAGAGATGGCTTAGTGGTCAAGGCACTTGCTTACAAAGCCAAAGAACCCAGGTTTGATTCCCCAGGGTCCACATAAGCCAGATGCACAGGTGGCACATGCATCTGGAGTTCATTTGCAGCAGCTGGAGGCCCTGGCATGCCCATTCTCTCTAAAATATTTTTAAATGAATTGGTTTCAAGGCCACCCTGAGACTACATAGTAAATTCCAGGTCAGCCTGGGCTAGAGTGAGATCCTACCTTGAAAAACCAAAAAATAAAAATGTATTCCTACTCATTGAGTATTTCCTGGGTGGATTTCACCTTCAGACATCTTTTCTATTGTCCCAATACAAAGTAGTTGGTCTACCTTAATTGTGGTAAATTATTTAACAACTGCAAAACCTTCAATAACCTAAAACCAGTCTCTGTACCAATAACTTTAAAGTTGCTTTAATTTTTCCTGTGATAAACCATACATCCTTCTTGTCTTTCTGTTCTATATCTTTCACTAAGCACATAAGTCCATTACTTTTAAGTTCAACCTTGAACAAATTCTATGGGCATGGGCAGAAGAATGCAGCCAGCCTTTATGTCAACAGCCCAGTTCCAACAAAGTTCTCTGCTGCCTCTTCTTCCCCTTTGAAAATTCACAAGCCAAACCTTTACAGTCTACAATTCTCTCTGCATTTAGCAATTTCAGACTCTCACCAGAATAGCCCATAAGATTTGGCTTACCACTGTGTAAGGCTTCTTCAGTCACAAGTACCAAGTCCTTCCACATTCCTCCAGCACACAAGTTCCAAAAGACCAAAATCTACAGGGTCAAATTCATCACAGCAACGACCCCACTCCTAGTGCCAATTTATGGTTGCCGTCAACTCATTGTTGCTGGACAAACACCTACCAAAAGCAGCTTATATGAGGAAAGGGGTTTATTTCAGGCTTACAAAATCCAGGGGAACACCATCAATGGCAGAGGAAGCTGGCTCATTTCCATAGATCCAAACACAGAAATACCACCAAACAGCCAACAAACATCAACACCAGCAAACATGAACAATAAGAGCTTTAAACTTCTCTTCACAAATATTTAGGCTGGACTCCAAGATCCACCCCCAGTGACAAGCTCCCTGTTGCAAGGACCTGACTGCTAGAAGCTCAAGTCAGAAATTTAGTCAAAAATGCCTTAGTTGGGCTGGAGAGATCACTCATCAGTTAAGGCACTTGCCTGCAAAGCCTAATGACCCAGGTTCAATTCCCCAGTAGCCATGTAAAACCAGATGCATAAAATGGTACATGCACCTGGAGTTCATTTGCAGTGGCTAGAGACCCTAGCAACCCATTCTCATTTATTCTGTGTGTGTGCATGTGTGTGCATGCATGCACATGCACGCTTATGTTTCTCAAGCTAAAATAAACCCTTCCTTCCTTAAAAAAAAAAAAAAAGTCTTAGTCTCTGGGGCCATACTACCACATGTAAGTATTAGGGAATTAAAACCTGGTCGTCAGGACTTGCAAGCAAGCACCTTTAACAGCTAATCTCTCTCCAGCTCAGAAAAGGAAGAATTTTTAATACATGAAAGTACCAAGAGCAAGGAAAGGGTCCACAAACCTCCTTCTTGGAAGCTTCTGGTAACCTTTGAAGAGCCTCTTACCTTCGATGCCTGGAGTACTTGCCCCGAACATGTCCTGAGCCTGTGCATCCTGGAGTGGGACAGCTGGTGAGACAAGCAGGAAAGGTCACCTTTGACAATATAACCTGAATCTTAGTGTCTATACAACCCCACTCTGGGAAGCAGAAAAGAATCTCAAAATGGCTCATCTCAAGATGCACATTGGAAGTTTGCTTTTTAAAAAAAGTGAAAAAATAGACCATTTAAATAAATGAATGGCTCATTACAGATTTATTAATGTGTTTAATTAAATATCTGTATATACAAGAACAAGGGTTTTAACTGGACAGCTTCATTTTCCCATGGCAGGCATTCTATCAGCTACTGTCAGACTTCTAGAGGCTTGGGGACATGCTATCCCTCTCTAAAGGGAACTCACTACTTGTTTGGCCCAAGTCCAGATAGCAGAAGTTGTACTTCACTAAGTCCATCACTGATTCTGTGATATTGAGGGCAGCAGTCTATTCCCTTCCTGGAAAGCTGGACTGGAGCTTCCAGTCAGGGAAGGCTCTACGTGGGCCAAGTCAAAAGACATGGATAGTGGGAGAGACCCCACTCCAGTACAGCCCCTTATGGGTCCCAGCTTCTATATAGGAAGGGAAGCCAGTAGGACCAGTGAACTGCCTACCTTGCCTGGAAGAGAACTTTCCAACTGTGCTGAGAAGGGCAATGCATTCCACCCTCAGGCTGACAAGCACAAGAGGAGGGAAGTGAGACTCATAAGACTCACCTTTTTCCACCAACATGACCAAACCAGTGGGAGCCTCTGAGAACTTCCAGTCATGAGCACTAATGCTGACCACACTGCCTAGCCATGGTGGTAGGGCCAGAGGCCCACAGGAACCCTCAGCTATGTTGAGGCCTATGTAGCATAGGAGTCTAGGGTCCACCATGGCTCAGGCTCCTGTGGGTTGCAAGAAGCTGCCACTAACTTGTGGTACTATGAACCAGTAATATGTCAACTATGAGGCCACCTGAAAGAGGGAGAATGCCAAACCTGAGCTCCCTATGAAGGAACTGAGCCATCTGCTGGGAACAGAGCACCTGTTTCTAATAGGACTTCCATGTGGGTCTGAGCGCCTGCCTGAGATTGGGATGAACTCTCTTAAAACATGGCATATCTTCCCAGGGCCTTAAAAGGAAGGAAGTTGGAAAAGGGAGTGTGATTCCCGGGACCCAGGGCAGGGTCCATTCCACCTCTGTTCAGACACCCCTGAACTTCCAGTGGGTTGACCATGGCTTGACTGCCAACAGTAGAGGCCCAACTGGCCATAACCATCTGCAGAACTGAGCCCCAGTCCACCAACCTTAGCAGAAGCCATAGGGGAGGGGAGCTTCAAAAGGTACCCTCCACATGGGCTACCATGGTTGCTGGTCTTTAATGTGTAAAGACAGAGGTACAGAAGGGAGGAATGTGGTAGGGCAGAAGGAGAGGAGAAGCAAAAGGTAGAGCAAGATTTTATAGGAGTTCCCTTGCAGATGGAAAGTGCTGCTGCCTCTGGCTAGTCTAGTATGAAATCCAGTCCTATACTTATTTTCACTCTCTCAAGAACAAGCTTTGAGACTTTTCTCAGCAAGCTCCTTGTTGAGGATTTGAAGTTGAGGTCACAATTAGTTTATTAATCACTGAGTTATCAGGCAATTAGATGTCAGCTGTTGTAGAAGCATATGGGGGCACTGGTACTACCCCCAAGTCACCTGCTCCAAAGCAACCTCTCTGCCCTACTTAGAAGAATTCTGGTCCCCCGAGAGTTGCACCTGCATTTTCCACCCACACTCTGAGAGAGTGGGACCTTGCTCTTAGATCAAGCGTATTGAGCTGGCAAAGTTAATCTGGGGCAGGAAGCTGGATATCCCTTAGGGCTAGCAGCAGAGGAAAAATCAGAGTAACATGAGACCTAGCCTGGGTTTCCATAGGCTGTAATGCTAACAGACATAATCCTTGAGCCTTACAGAGTCATCTATAAGCACAAAAAAAACCTCCAAGAGCACAAGTGCTCCTATGCACATGTGAGCATCTATTTACCCCTTTTAAATACTTAGAGCATACTGAGCACTCATGAGCACATATGAGCTACTAGTGCCTCTATACTCCTAGGGCCAGGCATGGGGTAAATACTTGGCAACCTTTAGAAGTAGTTTAGACCCAGGCCTACTGAGTCTCCTCTACCCAAGGCAGGTCCAAAGTGATCCCTCTCCTACCACTCAATGCCCATGTGTGCTCATAGGTGCACACAGGGCTCATGGGTGCTCATAGTCAATTATAGGCTCTTGTGACATTTATAGGTACTCACAGGCAGTCACAGGCACTCAAGGGTATTCACAGGAGCTCATAGGTGGTCATAAGTGCTCACAGGCACTCACAGGTCCACATAGATGGACATGGGTACTTGTGTATGCTCATAATCATTCAAGAGCAAGCCCTTCTGCCCCCTGAATTCCCCATTATTGGTTCCCATTGACTGAGGTCAAGTTCAGACACACAAAGAAACAGCCATTGAGGAGCTAAGGCTCTGGCTGATGACCACCTCTCAGCAAGCACTTTGGATGCAGTTTTGAAGGACCCAAACACAAACCATAGACATCCAAGAACTCAAGTTGAAAGTGAGACCAAGTCCTAGGTTGTAGCCACATGCTCTGACTACCACTCTGAAGGGACTGGCTCCCTTTCCACCTGTGGAGGGGCAACCTCTGTGCTTACCTGTCCTCTGGGCAGTAGCTGGTGGAGGCTCAAGGAGGAAGGACCACAGAGGAGGAAGGATGAGCTGACGGGTGCATTTCGGGATGGCCCTTACAGCCCAGGGATGTATCTCTAAGACAATGACCTCAACCACCCTCAACTCTTGCCTCAGAAGAGTGTACCCCACCAAAATGTACCTTGTGGTATATGTCAGTTCTTCAAAAGGTGCTAAGGGAAACCAACAAGTCCATGTCCTCTGCTGGGAATTAGTGTTAAATCCAAGGCACAAGAAATTAATGGGGGGCTGAGAGGCATCTCAGGGTCTTGATTATTCTAGTCTAAGCTCCCCTCTCCCCATGCTCACTTCATAATAATCACCCTGATACCTCCCAGAGAACAAGCATTCTTGCAAGAGTTCTGCTTAAGTCACGGAGGGGTGGGGTCCAAGGGTAGTGACATTACAAGCTGTGAGTTCATTCATGAAGAATCCTGAGCACAGGGCTGCACCTAAGTGAGTTTACCTAATGTCATGATTTCCACATTCAACCTGGTGTTCCTCTCTCAGACCACAACAGGGAGCACGCTGCCTATCCTGGCGTCCACATCATGTGTGACCTCCATGTGAACAGAGGCCCTATCTGCTTGTCTGACCAGAGCCATAATGTCATGGTAAATGTCAAGGCATTTTGAGGGAGAAAACAGTGTTCCAATGAGGCATAAATCCTCTCACCACAACCTGAATCCAGTGAGTCAGTGTGAGGGGCACATATGCAGGTAATCTCTAACATGGAGCTGTGGTCAGCAAATATGTGGATACAGGAATGATTGGCACTATTTGTGCACATGGGTTGATTCCTTGACATAATCTTTTTCACTTTTCTCTAAGCATTTTTTTTCAAAAATTAAGAATAGTGGTACTGGTAGCGTAGCCAGTTATAGAACACCTGCCTAGTATGAGTTAGATCCTGGTTTGGTAACTAGCACTGCACAAAAGAAAGGCTGGAAGAGGAGAAATAGGAAAGAGGAGAATTGCAGAAGAAATTGTTGCTAGAACACTACACACCCACACATTTTCTCCTAGTTTATCCAGAGATAAGTTTAAAGGGACCACTAGTAGCAAGAAACAAGGTTTAGACCACAGAGTAATGCAAATCTGGATACTTACAGATTCCCTCACTTGTGCTGGCCCAGCCTCTCAAAACATTGAGACACAGGCAAAGCCATGTTAAGAGTCATTCTTCCTTCAATTCTTTTTGTTATTGATTATTTTTATTTATTTATTTGAGAGTGACAGACAAACAGAGAGAGAAACAGGCAAATATATAGAAAGATAAAATGGGCTTGTGGAGGACATTTAAGACATCTCAAAAGTCACAGGTAAGAAGGTAGTGGGCAGTACCTGGTGCTAAAAGGAAGACTTTCTTACCTGAGGTCTGTACCTGTGGTCTCTGAGAGTCCTAGGTAAGAGAACGAGAAAAACAGGGAACAACACATGGGACTTAGAATTGAAAAGGCATATTTTCCTAAGAGTGTAAACCAAATGAAAGAGCTGAGAGCTAGCCAAGAACAAGGAAACAAGCCTAATGAGTTCTGAACTGCTCCTCCAGTACCTACCCTTTGCTGACCTCTGAGAATATCTTCCAGGGTCAGTGGAGGGAGCTACTCATCAGCCCCATACTGGCTCTGGATACCCTCCTTCCCTCCACAATTTACAAAGCCAGACCTGATCTTCTCTCAGCCTCTAAGCCCAGTGTGATATCTCTTTCTCTAATTGCAGATAGACATCAGCTTTTGGCAGGAGACATTGCCCACGAGATCAACCTGCACAGAAACCACGACCAAAAGACATGTGGCTAGCCACAGTGATGGGCACCAGCCATAAAATGTGCAGGGTTCCAACCAGGGCAGTTACCTCTCAGATACTCAGAGCTCCTGGACATGCTTTGAGGAAAAAGAAGAAGCCTCAAGGACCAGGTAGGAGAGATGGACGAGTAGTTGAAGATCAATGTTAGTAGAGTGAGGAAGGCCTCAGCCTCTCCTTCCCAGCATGGGCAAAAGGCTACCAGGTAGCTGGACATTTATGGTGGGACTTATACTCTTGAAGAGAACTATTGGGCAGAATAGCATCAATGGTTCCAGAGTAGTAAACTGGTAAGGATGGAGACCAGGCTAGATTGGGCTAGTACTTACCTCGGAGGGCCTTGGACCGTGTGCGAGCTCTTTTGTCATCATTTTCTAAGCTCATCTGCAAGCAAAAAATAATCACAATATTAAGAAGCTCTGAGCCAGGCATGGTGGTACACACCTTTAATCCCAGCACCTAGGAGGCTGAGTTTGAAGCTACCCTGAGACTACATAGTGAATTCCAGGTCAGCCTGGGCTAGAGCAAGACCCTACCTTGAAAAGAAGAAGAGGAGGAGGAGGAGGAGGAAGAGGTAGTTGTTGTTGTTCTGGGGCTGGAGAGATGGATCAGCAGTTAAGGCACTTGCCTGCAAAGCCTAACAACCCAAGTTTGATTCCCCAGTACCCACATAAAGCCAGATGCACAAAGAGGTGCATGCATCTGGAGTCCATTTGCAGTGGCTAGAGGCCCTAGCATTCACATTCTCTCTCTCTCTCTCTCTCTCTCTCTCTCTCTCTCTCTTTCTCTCCTCCACTCTCTCTCTCTCTCCTTGCAAACAAATAAAGAAAGAAGCTCCAGCTGGGCGTAGTGGCTCTTACCTTTAATCCCAGAACTCAGGCGGCAGAGGTAGGAGATGGCTGTGAGTTTGAGGCCACCCTAAGACTACATAGTGAATTCCAGGTCAGCCTGGGCTACAGTGAGACCCTACTTAGAAAAAGCAAAAACAATCTCTCTCTCTCTTTCTCTCTGCTTCTCTCTCTCTCTCTCTCTGTTGCTCTTAAATAAATAAATAAAACAAAAAAATTTAAAAATAAAAAGGGGGGCTGGAGAGATGGCTTAGTGGTTAAGCGCTTGCCTGTGAAGCCTAAGGACCCCGGTTCAAGGCTCAATTCCCCAGGACCCACGTTAGCCAGATGCACAAGGGGGCACACATGTCTGGAGTTCGTTTGCAGTGGCTGGAAGCCCTGGCGCGCCCATTCTCTTTCTCTCTCTCTCTCTCTCTCTTTCTTATGCACGCATGTGGTGCACGTGTGCGCATGCTGTCAAATAAATAAATAAAACAAAAAAAATTTTAATTAAAAGAAAAAGCAAAAAAAAAAAAAAAAGCAGCAGCAGCAGTAGCTCTAACCAGCACATCCCATACCTAGAACCATGAGGGACATCTGGAAATTTTCTGACTCAAACTTTGATGGTGACAGATTGTTTGCAACACAGAATAACAAGACTAGGACCAAAAGCAGCCACAGCAGGTTAGGAGGGTATAAGAAGGTACTGCTGGCAGAGGCCACCAAGATCTATGACATCTTATCCATACCTTCTTGACACTCAACCACCATTGCTTCAGGTTCATACCTACCCAAAAAAGCCACACAGTTTCATGTGTGAAAGTGTCTCATAATACAAAGGGCTCCTGACACAAGGAACAACATCCACTGCTTACCTGGCCAGGCAGGTGCAGAGGCACAGGGCACATTGCTGGCTACACAGAGATTCAGCTGCTGGGATAAAACTAATCTAGCATGCCCCAGGGCCTAGCTTCCTGTACACACTTCCTCAGCCCCAGTCGACACGGCCTCTGGACTGCCAGCCCATCAGAGTCTTTACACTATACTCCCTACGTCTGAGCAGACCCCATGAGTATGCTACCTACAAAATGATCCTTCCAGGAAACCAGGGGAAGGCCCCAAGAAGGGTAACATTCACAGACAGGACATATCTAAAAATAGGGGCTCCAGATATGATGAATGATCACACAGAATCATCATTCTGTGTCACCATGACAAACTGAAGGAACAGGCAAGATCCTGGCAAGCTTTGCAATGTGGAGACTAATCCTCTTAGGGGTGAGGACTGAGTGAGGCAGCCATGCTCCCAAGGAGAATAGTGGCTGGCCTCAGCTTTACCACCTGTCCCCATGGTTAGGAATAAGAGCAGACAAACCTATGCCTGTCCCAGGCTACAAACACCAGAACAGCAAGGCTCTGTGTATGAGTTTGGCAAAGGGGAAGCAGGAGAGTGGAAGAAGTTTCAGAAGGAAAATAATAGGACCCAGAAGCTTCCAAACACACCATCTTAAATAGGGCTTTATATACTAAAAGTCGATATGAGAAAAACCTCTGTCTTACCATATGGGAAGAAAGAAAAGAGAATTCTTCCATTAGCATGTGAAATTTGCAAACAGAACCTCCCTGTGTAGCAGTAAGTCATGCAGTAATTTATGTGATTTGTTAAGGAAGAAAAAAAAAATCAAAACCTCAGTAATTTATGCAACCTGTCAGCTCCAGGCTGTGGTGCACAGTGCTATAAGCCATGTGTTTATTACAGCCTTCTCATAAAACAGAAGACAATTACTATAATTTCTATTTTTAAAGTGGAGGTTCCCCATGGACCAATGGCTCACATTTAAAATGAAGAGAGAAGCAAGTGTCTAAGGGACTTCATTACATTTATGAGCCTTCAAATGTAGATGGCACTGAGCTTGTGCACAATGTATTCTGAGGCAGGCCACACAATGGAGCTGATGCAACTGATTGCCCCATGCCCACTTTCAGCTGAAGTGTAATCTATAGTTTTTTTTGTCAGTTTTCCTAAGGAAATTGGCAGGCATTCTGTTAGGTTAAAGCATGCCTTGGCAATTTGGATTTCCTGCAGATAAATTATTCAAAGAGCAGAGCATAGAGAAGGCTGCAGTGATGTGTAATAGGCACTGCTTACAAACTGTGAGATTCTATTGATGAAGCTAACAGCTGTGGCATTCATTGTCCTGAGCACCTTCCATTTGCAGTTTATCTGCATCAAATGGTCAATGCACAAGAAGTTCTCTTCAGTGAGGATAGCTTTGATTTTAGGAGTGAAAACCCAGGTCTGTGGGAGAGAAGACAAGGTTCTTTAATATGAGAATGTGTTTGTAGGAGCTGGGTGACTTGTGACCCCTACAAGAAGCAAGAGAAGGTTTCCTCCCACTGTGTGAAACTGACAGGAGTGACTGAGGCAGAGGCAGCTAGCAAAGTATGTGGGAACAAGACCCAGTCAATCTACATGATTTCCTTTGCAGAAAAACTCAAAGCACCCCAAAATGGATCTGCTAACCTCTTGCCTGGAGGTACTGCCCTCATGAGGCCATCGTGTCTATGAGCATGTCTGTACCCAACATAGCCCATGCTCACCTATTCATCATCCTGGTAGCAGGCCCCACAACCTCCTGCTCCCTGTGATCAAGAGTGGATCCTGTCAATAGGGCAACTCACTGATGCAAAAGCAGTAAGTTTCTTCTCAATTTCCCATTGATTTCTTTTTTAAAGACCTTTTACTTGTCCTAAGCACAAACAAACCAGGATCTGGTTTGGCACAGCCTGCAAATAATTCAATGGCCTCTTGCCTTGGGGGTGAAAGGGCCCCTTTGTTGAAACAGATCAAGCTCACAGGCCAGGAATCTTACCCAAGAGTAACATCTGCTCTGTTTCTCTAAGACTGGCTTCATACCACCAACAGAGCACATACTGCAGCTCTAAAATTTCAACAGTTTCCCTTCTATAGAAAATCTACGGAGTATAACTTACAAATGCAAACACATTATGTTTTGCTACACCTATTAGTAAGACAGAATTATTTCTCCATCCACAGTTCAACTTGGTTTCTTGGTACTACACTCAAATGAAGTCTCACAGGTAGATGTTTTTGCTTTGTTCTATATTTCTTTTTTAAACAGTTAAGAATAAGTCATATAAACTCTTTTAAACACAATGACTAACTCCTTTTCATACTCATCTGCAGAATATCCTTGCTGTAAGAGAACATCTTGTATTGGAAAACCTCAGGTATCAAAAAAGCAAATGCAGCAAGTAACCTCAAAACCTGTAGATTCAGCCAGGAGTGGTGGTGCATGCCTTTAATCCCAGCACTTGGGAGGCAGAGGTAGGAAGATCATCATGAGTCCAAGGCCATCCTAAGGCTACATAGTGAATTCCAGGTCAGCCTGAGCTACAGCGAGACCCTACCTCAAAAAAAAAAGTAGATTATTTTGGCTCTGTGCTGGTTGTCTAAAGAATGAACTCAGAACCCAGTACAGTCAAAATCGATGACCTAAGGTTGGAGAGATTGCTCAGTGGTTAAGGCGCTTACCTGTGAAGCCTAAGGACCCACATACCAGATGCACAATGTGGCACATGCATCTGGAGTTCATTTGCAGTAGCTAGAGGACCTGGTGTGCTCTCTCTCTCTCTCTCTTAAATAAATAAAATATAAATGAAATATTTTTTAAACCAATGACTTATGTCTGGTCTTTAAGAAAAAAAAATCATAGCTTTAGCTTCCAAGAGGGCTGGGGACTCCCAAGCCAGTCAACCTGACTTCAGAGGCCAATTGCCTCTGATTCCAGACGAAGGCCACCCTCCCCCACATCTTGTCCTTCTGCACTGATGGACAAAGACTGATCCAAGGGTAGAATCTGTGTGAAATCTGGCTCCAGAAGAAGGTGTCTTGGCCAGGGGAGGTTTGCAAATTACTCCATAAAGGACTAAGTACAAAAATAATGAGGGTTGCCAGGTGTGGTGGCGCACACCTTTAATCCCAGCGCTTGGGAGGCAAAGGTAGGAGGATCACCATGAGTTCGAGGCCACCCTGAGACTACATAGTGAATTTCAGGTCGGCCTGAGCTAAATTGAGACCCTACTGTGAAAAACAAAAAATAAATAAATAAATAATGGGGGTTACAGAGGCTTGAGAGACTGAGTAAGGTGGGGATCTGTGAAAATCTGAGGATGTCCAGAAGAAAGACCTCAGGCTGGGGTGCTCTAGCCCCAGCAACTGAGAGCACCTTTGGATGACTAGCACCAACTTAATGGTCAGATTTCTGCCCTTCCTCTACATACCTTCCTCTAGCTTTCCACCCTTCACCTGCTCATTTTTTTGGCAAGGCCCTCATTTTATGCTGAAGAGAGGCCCCTCCTTCATAGATATAAGGACACTCACTGACTCTGTTTTTGCTTCTTTATTTGTTTCAAGGTAGTATCTCACTCTAGCCCAGGCTGACCTGAACACATTCTGTAGTCCTCGAACTCACAGTGATCCTCCTACCTCTGCCTCTCGAGTGCTGGGATTAAAAACATGTGCCATCACCCCTGGCTAACCACTATCTCTTACACAGAGCTATCCAAGACACATTATACATAGAGGGCAGATGGAAGGAAAAGTGAGTATGGCGGGCACTCAGAACTGACTGAGATGCTAGTATTAGAGGTGGAGAGGTATGTCAGAGGGCCTGAACAGACAGTTGCAGAAGCCTATTTTGGAGGTTCTAGGCCTCCTGATCCCAGCCCCTGACTTGAGGGAGGCACATTAATGTTTTATTTTACTTAAAATGTATTCCAATAGCCAGCAAAGCTGGAGAATTACAACAGATTTGGACAATTTTTAGAACCTTAGGATCTTATGGATTATACTATACCAATAGGAGGGGTGAGATCTTTATACAACAATTTCTTCTAGAGACCTAGAGGGGGGTGTCTGCTGATTCCTGGGAACCTTAGGAAGCCCTGCTAAAGGAAGGCCTGCTGAGGAAGACATGAGGTAAAGAAAGTGGCAGAGAACTGACCATACCCTGTCCTGCTTGGCTTGATAATGCCCATTCTGTCTTCCATTGAAAGGATAACAACACGTAAGGCTTTTCCTTGTTTTCATCTCTCCTTGTAGGTAGCCAAGAGGGACATCAGCTCTCCAACCACTGCTGAGAACCCTGAGCAGGTCCATGCCCACCACTATGGTACCCCATTTAGACTTCATGAGCAGCCTTCAAGCATAGGCCTTGCTTTCTCCACAGCAATCACTCCAGTGAGGTTCCTTAGAGCTCACATTACGTTTGCTGCCCACCAGTAGGGCCTTCCCACTGCCTTACCTTTCAAATATGAGCTTTAAGCCAAGTCAACCCATAGTCACAGAACAATGAAGACATCCCACTCCCTCAGAAGCCCAGCTCGAATCCCACTTTCCATTCTCTGGATCTCTGAGGCAAAACCAGTATCCCTACATACCTCTACACTCCACTGGGAGTCATCATAGCACCTACTGGTTCCTTTCAGTGACAGTTTTGGTCCCTGTTGAGAAATGTACCCCTGTGCATTCCTTCTACTTTATTGTGCAAGTGAATAGACCAGCCTCCTTCCTGGGTGTAGAAAGACACCCATATGTGACACATGCCTAAGGAGGAGGGAAAGGTGACCCCAGAGCTGGGAGTGAAAGTGAAGAGCAGCATGGGGCAACCTTTTTGGAGGTCACATATCAACTTCTTTTCTGAAATGTCAACACTGTGCATTGAGGGTCCCAGCCAGGACCCAGGTATGACATGCAAGATGGGAGCAGCCCAGGTATATAGACAGGATGGGAACAGCTCAAGGCATGGCAGTCAGGATGGGGATAACCCAGGTACAGACCAGGTGGGGACAGCCCAAGTGCAGATGGCAAATAAATAAAATAAAAATACTTTTTAAAATAGTATAACTAGACCAGGCATGGTGGTACACACCTTTAATCCCAGCACTCAGGAGGCAGAGGTAGAGGGATTGCTGTGAGTTCAGAGCTAGCCTGAGACTACTCAGTGAATTCCAGGTCAGTCTGGGCTAGAGTGAAACCCTACTTCAAAAAAAACAAACAAAAATTATAACTACAAAATAGATACCCTAATAAATCAGCCATATTTGTATGTTTGTTTCCCTTTTTATTTTTAGAAAAAAGAGCATCTATTTATTTAGGAGAGAGAGGAAATGGGCATGATAGGGTCTTCTGTCTCTGCAAACCAACTGAAGACACCGGCACCACTTTGTGCATTTAGCTTTACATAGGTTCTGAGAAATTAAACGAGGTTTGCAAGCAAACACCTTTAACTACTGAGCAATCTCTTCAGCCCCCTTTTTTATTTTGATACAGTCTGGCTGCCATTGAATTTTGGTCCTCCTACCTCAGACCCGTTTTTTCCAGAGGTAGGATCTTGGTCTAGCCCAGGCTGACCTGCAATTCACTATGTAGTCTCAGGCTAGCCTCAAACTCACAGTGATCCTCCTACCTCTGCCTCCCAAGTGCTGGGAATAAAGGTGTGTGCCACCATGCCCAGCTTACCTCAGACTCTTAAGTGCAAGGATTACAGGTATGCCCGGATATAGATGGAATTTGTTCCTCTCCAGGGCATAATACAGCAACATCAAGTGGGACAGCCAAAAAGGCCATCTGTAGTGGCACTTCCTACCTGAAGTTACCTCTTTCCAATTGTCCTTGCCTGTCATTCCTCAACTCCACTCATCCACTGAGTAGTGTATAATTTGGGGGAAAAGTTTAGGAAAGTGTTCAAAGATTACCATCTGTGGTGGTTTGAATCAGATGTCCCCCATAAGCTTGTATTTTCAATGTTTGGTCCCCAGCTGGTGGTAATTTGGGAGGTAGAGCCTTGCTTGAAGAGGTGTGCTCCTGGGGAATGGTTTTGGAGTGTTATAGTCAGCTTCCCCTTATTAAAGATCAGCTCACTCTCTTGCTGCAACCTTCTACCTGCTGTCACTGGCTAGTACTGAACTCAGAGGACAACCATATCCTGGGTTCTCCTGTGCAAGTCCTCTGAGCTTGCTCTTCATCTTAGGCCCTTTGCCTGAGGTGCCTCATTCAACCTCCTGCGTCAGAAGACCCCACCTGTGCCACCCCTTAGTCATGAGCCATCAACCCTTTCATATCCTCCCTCCTCCCTCTCCCACTCCTCATCTTAGTTGTAACTCAGGACACTGGCTCAGGCCCCATATTCTCAAAATAGGAGTCAGGCTTGTAGATGGTAAGGTTATAAATGTGTGGTACTGCAGGAGGGCCAGAACATGGTCCCCAAGCTCATTCCCAGCACCCACATTTTGAACACTCACATATAGTCAATGGCAAGCCCAAACCCTCTAAGCCTGTCATCCCTGGGCTATAAGGGGTCCAAAATCCTCCTATCCCATCCTGACAGTGTGCCCAACAACCACAGAAAGTACTCTATGTCAGGCATGATGGTGCATGTCTTTATTCCCAACACTTGGGAGGCTGAGGTAGGAGGGCTACAGAGTGAGTTCCAAGTCAGCTTGAGTTAGAGTGAGACCCTTTTTCTGTTTTAATATTTTATTTATTTACTTGTGAGAGAGGCAGAAAGAGAGAGAGAGAGGGAGAACGGGCATGCCAGCCCCTCTAACCACTGCAAATAAACTCCAGACATATGTGTTACTTTGTGCATCTGGTTTTACGTGGGTATTGGAAAATCGAACCTGGGTCCTTTGGCTTTTCTGGCGAGCGCCTTAACCACCAAGCCATCTCTCCAGCCCAGAGACTCTTTTTCAAAGAACATGAGTCTAGGGAGATTGTTCTGTGGTTAAAGGCATTTGCTGGCAAAGCCTAGTGGCCTGGGGTTCAATTTTCCACTATCCATGTAAAGCCATATTATAAAGTGCATGTATCAGTGGCAAGAGGCCCTGACATGCCATTCTCTTTCTCTTTCTCTCTGTCTCTTCCTCTCTCTCTCTCTCTCTCTCTCTCTCTCTCCCTCTCTCTCTCTCTTCTGCTTGCAAATAAATAAATAAATTTTTGAAAAACCAAAAAATAAATTTAAAAAAATTTTAAAACAGGGGCTGAAGAGATATCTCAGTAATTATGGGGCTGGCCTTCAAAACCTAATGATTCAGGTTTGATTCCCCAGTACTAATATAAAGCCAGATGCACAAAGGGAAGCATATGTCTGGAGTTTGTTTGAGGTGGCTGGAGGCCCTAGCATGCCCATTCTCTCTCAATCTCTCTCTCTCTCTCTCTCTCTCTCTCTCTCTCTCTCTGTGTGTGTGTGTGTGTGTGTGCACATGTGTGTTTCTCTCTCTCTTTCTCTCTGTCTCTCTCATCTTTGTCTCTCTCCGCTTGCAAATAAATAATTTTTTAAAGTTTAAAAAAATAACAAAAGAAAAGACAGAACTTTGCTCAAAGCCCCTGGCCTCAGGGCAGATCACTTTTATGGTATCTGCACCTGGGCTGTCCTCATCTTCTCTACCATACCTTGGGCTGTCCCCACCTGGTCTGTACCTGGGCTATCCCCATCCTGACTGCCATGCCTTGAGCAGTTCCCATACTGTCTATACGTGGGCTGTCCCCAACCTGCATGCCATGCCTGGGTCCTGGCTGGTACCCTCAATGCACAGTCTTGACATGTCAGAAGAGAAGTTGATATGTGACCTCTAAAAAGGGTTGCCCCATGCTGCTCTTTACCTTGACTCCCAGCTCTGGGGAGACCTTTCCTGGGGAGCTGTCCTCACACAGAGCAGGTCAGTGAAAACTTGTAGCATTAAAGGCTTGTTAGCTATAACAGTGGGCACAGATATAGGTGCCAAGTTGAAGAGTATCCCTGAGAAGCAGAGAGCTTTGGTCACCTCCATTGTGCATTCTGAGCAGACATGAGGAGAAAGACTGCCATCTACTACATGAAAATAAACAAGATCGGCAGACATCCTAACTCCCTGAAGCAGAGTTCATTATCATACCCTAGGGACTCTGGACCCACCCAGGACAATGCAGGACAGTGGAGAAAAGGTGCCAAAGCAAATGATAGCACAGGTATGAACACACAAGGCAGGGAGCTGGCTAGAAAGCAAGACTCTGCTGTTACATGCAGTCATATCTATTGTCATTCTTCTTCCTCTAACTTTAACGTGACTATATCCAGATTCTAATGGCACCCATCCCACCCATGCTCATGGCCGAGAATGAGAAGAAGTTGGCACAGGCAGGCCACAGGCAAAGCTCTCACCTTGTTGTGTCTGAACAGAAGATGTCTTGTAGTCCTGTAACTGTTGTCTTTATATCCCTGTGTCCACCTCTGGGTCAGCAGCTTACCCCGGAACTCATTTTCTGAGGGTTTAAAAAGATACTGAGTCAAAAAAGGAAAGTCTTGCCAGTTATGATGGTGCAAGTTGGTAGGAAATTTCTGAAGATGCAGGAGTAGAAAGATCAGAAAAGAAAGTCTGACAAATGCCAGTCAGGCAGACCCAAAAAGAGAGAGAAAAAGTAACATGGGATTTTTTTTTACACAGTATTTATAAAATCTGATTTCTGGAATCTACCAAACAAATGGACAAACTCATGGCTTCAAAGCTACTCCAGAGACGCACCTTGAAAAACCTGGTATTGAGACTCTCAAAATTTGAAAATAAGCTGGCCAATAAGTAGCTGTTAAGCTATAAAATTACTTTCCCTATTATCCCCAAAATTATGTAGCCCAAATCCATTTACAAGGGGGAAGAAACTTCATTTCTTTGGCCCCACTGACTGGGGAACATAAAGTCCATCCATTGGCCTTGATCAGCTCTGATGACACTACCTCACATGAGAAGCCCTGGGTCCACCATTGTTTATTGCCCATTTTTAGTGTCTTTTCTCTCCCTGTTTTTTGCTTCTCTCCAGGCAATGCCTCCAGTAATATTTAATTCTTCACCTAAATTCACATGTCTAAGCAGAGGCTGAATGCATCAGCTGGACATGACAAAGAAATGCATTGTATACCTATTCTCTGCAAGTCACTCCCTGTCTCCATGACAACCTGCTTTCTACACTGTGGCATTTCAAAAGAAGGTCATTAGTAACCAACAATAAAAAAAAAAAAAACCAGGAATTGAATATTCTTACATTCTGTTCTTTTCCTTTGGAAGTGAGTTTAGATTTGGTTGAAAGCTGAACAGATGCATGCTGTCATAAACATTGTCTTTCTCCACCAATACCTCTTTCCTTCCCCCATCTATGGTATGCATTCTCAAGCTGATTTCCTCAAGAATTCCACCACTTCTGACCCCAAGCAGCCCTGCAGCTCAACCACAGCATCCCCTTGTTACCTGGAAATGCCTCCATCCCTTTAAAGAGTTTGTATTACCTTCAGGAGCTGAGGCAGAGGGAAGCAGGTGTGGCTGTAAAGGAGTCAGTACTGCAAGGTTTTCAAAGGAATAGTGAACCCACAGGAATTGACACCTACTGTGTGCCTTCCCCTCCCTGAGTACACTGCAGGACAATACTAAAGATGGAATTCACCCTCCTTACTTGAACAGTAAGAAGTGAGTTGCAGGGCTGGAGAGAGGGCTTAGCAGTTAAGGCAGTTGCCTGCAAAGCCAAAGGACCCAGGTTTAATTCCCTAGGACCCACATAAGCCATATTCATAAGGTGGCACACGTGTCTGGAGTTTGTAAAGAAAAAAGAAAGACGTGAGTGCAGAACCTTTCCCATACTCCAAAGTCTCTGAGTCCCATCTGTATTAATGGTCGTCAGTCCTGAACCAGTGTGAAGTTCCTCTAAGTAAAACCACAAAACAATCCCTGAGCCTGTTCCAGGAACTGGAGCCTAACACTAGAACACTCAGGGCACCACTAGCAACTGCTATCAACATCATGAGATATCTAAGAACAGAATCCTACACAGACAGCCTCATTCCATTGGGAAGGGAAGAAAAGGGACACACTTGGAAGATTCTAGAAGTGAGCAAACATGAACTATGCTTGCCAAAGCCACAGGATGCTCTTCACAGTTTGACATTGGGGTCTGAGGGTCCCCCATGAGTCCTCTCCATTGTGTCAGTAGGAGTTAGAAATCAGTGAGACCCCGAAGTTCTGAGGGCTAGAAAGCTGTGCACTGGCTGGCTTGTGAAGCCCAAGTAAAATTTCTTGTTGCAGGCCAGGCGTGGTGGTGCACGCCTTTAATCCCAGCACTCGGGAGGCAGAGGTAGGAGGATCGCTGAGACTACATAGTTAATTACAGGTCATCCTGGACCAGAGTGAGACCCTACCTTGAAAAACCAAAAAATATCTTGTTGCAATGGTATTTGCAAACATGTGAGATAAATGGAGCATGGTTCACTGACATCTGGAAAGAAGGACCTAAGGTCTGTTCCACTCAGGATATCCAGAAGCTGCCTCACCTGAGGCTTTGGCTGTATAAGCCTCATCTGCTTCTCAGAAGCATGGCATGTCCTGTACACATATCTGAAAATAGACGTTTAATAATCTGTGTGATGGGAGATAAAGTGTGCATTGCTTCTTCTCCACCTTCATTACTCCTAAGAGTTTAAAAAGGAGTTATGTGGGATTCTCATCCACCCTTGTCCCTATACTTCTGTACCTAGGTCAGTCTGAGGCCCCACACCTGCTCAATAATACACCAGGACCTTAAGGTCATCCACTTCCCCCCCCCCCAAATATATATATAGTTTTTTGAGGTAGGGTCTCACTCTAGCCCAGGCTGACTTGGAATTTACTATGTAGTCTCAGGCTGGCCTCTAACTCACAGCTGTCCTCCTACCTTAGCCTCCTGAGTGCTGGGATTAAAGGCATGCACCACCATGCCTGGCAACTCCCCAAATTCTGGCTCTTACCTCCCAGCAACAACAAAGCCAGTAAGCACCTATAGTGGTTTGATTCAGGTGTCCCCCATAAACTTATGTGTTCTGAATGCTAGGTCCCCAGCTGGTGGCAATTTGGGAATTGGAACCTCCTGGAGGCAGTGGCAAGTTTATAGGTATTATAGCCAGCTTCCTCTTGCCAGTATTCAGCACACTCTCCTGCTGCTACTGTCCATATGATATTGACCAGGAGGTGATGTCCACCCTCTGCTCATGCCATCGTTTTCCCCTGCCATCATGGAGCTTCCCCTCGAGTCTGTAGCCAAAATAAACCCTTTCCTCCCACAAGCTGCTCCTGGCAGAGTGTTCTCCACCAGCAACACGGAGCTGATCCAATAATAAAATTGGTACCAGAAGTGGGGTCATTGCTGCTAGAAACCTGATTCTGTGGCTTTGGCCTTTTGGAACTGATTTGCAGGATGAAACTGGAAGGATTTGAAAGCTTGGCATAAGAGATGATTTGAAGTGCTGTAAGTACAGCTTGAGGGACCATTCTGGTCAAAGTTGAAAGACCTGAATGCAGTAAGAACTATGGACTATGAAGTTTGGCTTATGACAGTGAGAAAGAGCTTTGCCTGAACTGGGCTGGAAGCAGTTTTTGTGAGACACTTGCTGTTATGCCCATGTCCGAAGAACTTGTGCAGGGTTGTGTTGTGTAGAAATTGACTGGTATGAGCATATGGATGTGGCATGGGAAGAAATGAAATCTTTGGGCTGAAACTACTGCCTGTTCAGCTGCAATTGTTTGAGATTACGATTACTGAGATTGGGCCAGATGATCTGTATTGGAACATCAGGAAGAATGTGGACTCTTGAATTAAGGGGCCTGAATGCTAAAGGAGTTTGCTATTCTTCAAAGTTGGTCTCATTCCCCACTGAATTATCAAGTTTGTAGCCCACCCAGTACTATGGAGTATAACAAATGCAGGGAATAGAGGGTCATTGAATTTGCAACCCAGTTTTGTTTTTTTTTTTTTTTTTGAAATGGCCATGAGCAATGTGAAGTAGGTTTGCTGGATTACCTGTGTGGAGGCCTGATGAAGACATGTGGATGAACCATGGGTTGCAGTGGAGACCCAATGATAGAAATGCCAGGACTATGGGATGGCTGCCAAGAAGAGCTACCAGCACCAGATGAACTTTTCCAGGACTGTGAGTAGCCTAGCTGGAGAAGCAAAATTGGAATGCCACAGATTTGTCACCGGTTAGATTTATCAGACTCGGAGACTTGTCACTGGTTAGAGTTATCAGAGTTGGAGCTACAGAGTTTGATGTTTGTCTTGTTTACTTGAAATCTTGTATTAGAAGCCGGGCGTGGTGGCGCACGCCTTTAATCCCAGCACTCGGGAGGCAGAGGTAGGAGGATCGCCGTGAGTTCGAGGCCACCCTGAGACTCCATAGTGAATTCCAGGTCAGCCTGGGCTAGAGTGAAACCCTACCTCGAAAAACCAAAAAAAAAAAAAAAAAAAAAAAAAAGAAAAAAAAGAAAAAAGAAATCTTGTATTAGTTCAATTTTTTCCTTGTTATGCCCAATGTCATCTTTTGAGTGTGAATGTTTATTCTGTGCCATTATAGTGGGGTTTTCTTTTGGTATTATGGCTTAGTTAAAAGATCTTGGACTATAGGGATATTTAAACAACATTGAGATTGATTTTAAAAAAATGGGGACTTTTAAAGTTGGATGTAAAATGTATCACATTTTACATCATGTATGGTTATCAAGGTTATGGGGACCATGGATGGATTGTGGTGGATTGGTTTTGGTGCCCCCCATAAACTTATGTGTTCTAAATGCTAGGTCCCCAGCTGGTGGTAATTTGGGAACTGGAGTCTCCTGGAGGCAGTGTATTGTTGGGGGCGGGTATGGATGTCATTGCCAGCTTCCCCTTGTCAGTGTTTGGCACACTGTTCTGCTGCTATTGTCTATCTGATGTTGGCCAAGAAATGATGTCCACCCTCTGCTCATGCCATCTTTTTTCCTTGCCATCATGGAGCTTCCCCTTAAGTCTGTAAGCCAAAATAAACCTTTCCTTCCAAAAGATGTTCTTGGTTGTGTGTTCTCTGCTGGCAACAGGAAGCTGACTGCAATAGCTTCTCAGGGCAAAACCAGAGCAAGGGTCTTTGCCCCACACTCCTGTGAGACAAAGCACACAGTTCATCAAAGCATTGACCCTTAATTCAGAATATTTTATACAAGGACCTCACTCTACCACAACACAATTCTGGCCCTCTTTCCTGGTAGGTTCTTGAAACAACTTAGAGTCAGTAAGAGTCCATAGAATGTATGGTTCTTCTGGGCATGGTGGCACATGCCTTTAATCCCAACACTCAGGAGATAGAAGTCAGAGGATTGGCATGAGTTTAAGGCTAGAGAGAAACTCTATCTGAAAAAAAAAAAAAAAAGTCCACACTAGGACATCCATGCCTGGCCTGGTCTGCATGCTGTACCCCAGGCAAGACCCCTCTCATCTGCAGTCTCTGCAAAACCTGCACCCATGGCAGTGCACTAAACCAAGTAATATATAAGACCCATGAATGAAATGAAAGGCCTAAGGACTGGGGATATGGCTCAGTAGCAGAGAAGAAAGCCTTGCCCAGACATGGGAAGCCTCACGGTTATGTTCTCCACAGACACATGATGGTGCAGCCAAGTAGTCACAACTCATGCAGACCTGCCCCAGGGGTCATCTTGCCCTCAAAGACTCAGCATCTTCATCCACAAAGTGGAGAGAACCAGGAGATTGAAGAGCATATCCAGAAAAGCGCTCAGTTATGCATGAAGGTGACACTGTTGCTGGAACTATTACCAACTTTCCCATTAGAAATCTGGCTAAGGGAGAGGTTTTAGACATGATGGACCCATCTTCAGGGTTGTGGGGTTTCTCATGAGCTCACCTGAATCCTATTCCTCAATGCAAGCAGCCTCCACATCCTGAGCATGTCTTAGATGACAAGCCTCTGAGGAAGAGCACCCTGTGTCCAGGGTGGGGTGCTGGCTGTGAGCCCTATTGGAGACATTAAGCCATTCTTTTTTTTTTTTTTTTTTTTTTTTTTTTTTTTTTTTTGGTTTTTTGAGGTAGGGTCTCACTCTAGCCCAGGCTGACCTGGAATTCACTATGGAGTCTCAGGGTGGCCTTGAACTCACGGCGATCCTCCTACCTCTGCCTCCCGAGTGCTGGGATTAAAGGCGTGCGCCACCACGCCCGGCTTGACATTAAGCCATTCTTACTGAACATGGCCTCAGTGTCCACCTGCATAGTGGCTCCATGTCCATTATGGGACTCCTGTTGGCAGACAAGTTCAGCAAAAGAACCAGGGCCCGTCAGCCTGGGACACAGGGAAAGGAGTCACTTTCCCCTGGGCCAAGATGCCAACACAGGCTGAGAGAATGTTAGAACCAAGCCTCAGCCCAAATGTCCTCCTGCTGATAGGGCCCACATCCTCCCACTAAGAGGTATTATAGGTCCAGTCCTAGGAGCATCATTCCCAGGAAGAACACATGTGCATGCACACACACAAAAAAAAAAAAAAATAGTGGTTTTCTGGTCCCCAGGTCTCAGGTTGTAGACTCTGATAGTCTGGCTGCTCCCTATTGCATAGCCTCAGGGAAATAAGCACCTCCCTGATACTCCCTAAATCATCTTGACTCGGGCAAAATCAGGCCACCCAGGTAACATCTGTGCCCTCTAAGAGACCTATGGTACCTAGCACCTGCAGCCCAACTTACACAGGAAAATACCTCAAAGACTAAGTGGTAGGAAGGTGAGAGAGAGAGAGCAGTCAGATGAGTGTGAAGGTCATGAGTTTCTAGGCTGTCTATCTCTGGTGGCCACAAGCTCCCTCTAGGACCAGTTGCTATTACAACCTGCCACCCAGTATTCAAAGAGGGCAAGAGAAGTTACTGGGGAAGCTCATCTCTGAGAATACCTCTCTACCTCCTCCATACCCCATTGGAGGGCTTGCACCTAGTTGAGTCCACTTATCCATCTGGAAGTTGGTCAGGGATCCCAGGAAGATATTCACCACCACCCTCTAAAACTGAATCTTCTTTCCACTCATCAGCAGACTGAGGCAGGGGAGTGTGCAAAGCACAGTGGATCTGGACCTCACTCTACTCCTTGCCACACCCTTCCCAAACATGGATCATGTGTCCCCAGTAGCATATGGTGCCCTCACCCAGCCAGCTTCTTCTGTTCTACCAGGCAAGATTCTCCTGCTCAACGTGGTCCCAGGCTTCAGAAGGTCTCTTCTCTCCCACTTTTTTTCTGCCCACAAAATCTGATGCTCATGTGACTTGGTATCCCTAAGCCCACCAGCAGAGACCTGCCAAGGCTTTCTCATTGGGGCCACTTCTGGCCTCTCCAAGTTTGTTTGTTTGTTTACAAAAATTGACAATCTAAATCTAAAATTAATGTAAGAATACAAGGAACATAGAGTAACCAAAACAATGAAAAAGAGAAAAATTATTTTTGAGGGGGACTGGAGAGATGACTTACAGCAGTTAAGGCACTTGCCTGTGAAGCCTATAGACCCAGGTTCGATTCCCCAATATCCACATAAACCAGGTACACAAGGTAGCATATGCATCTAGAGTTCATTTGCAGTGGCTGGAGGCCCTGGTACGCCTATTTTCTCTATCTGCCTCTCTCTGTCTCTCTCCCACTCTCAAATAAATAAATAAAATATCAAAAAAAAGAACAAAATTAGAAAACTTGGGCTGGAGAGATGGCTTAGTGGTTAAGCGTTTGCCTGTGAAGCCTAAGGACTGTGGTTCAAGGCTCGATTCCCCAGGACCCATGTAAGCCAGATGCACAAGGTGGTGCATGCATCTGGAGTTTGCAGTGGCTGGAGGCCCTGATCCACTGCACCCATTCTCTCTCTCCCTCTCTCTCTTACTCTCCCTCTTTCTCTGTCTGTCTGTCACTCTCAAATAAGTAAATAAATAAAAATAAACAAAAATTAGAAGACTCGCATTTCCCCATTTTAAAACTTACCACAAGACTGTATAACCAAGACAATATGGTGCATGCACTGAATGGACATGTAGATAAATGACATAGATTCAAAGATCGAGAAGTGTTTACATTTAGATAAGTAGATTTTTCAACAATAGTACTCAGACAATTTAATGGGAAAGAGTAGTCTTGTCAACAAGTATCTTGAAACAACTGACACCCAAAAGAATGAAGCTAGACCTCACACCACATACAAAATGTAACTCACAAGGCATCACAAATATAAGTGTAAGACTAAAACTGTTTCAATTCTGAAGAGACAGGCTCAGGATATAACTCAGTTGATAGAGTGCTTGCTTAGCATGTATAAAGCCTGGGTTCAAGCCTCAGCATAGCATAAAGCTGGGAATGGTGGCACATGCTGTTAATTTCCATACTTAGGAGGTAGAGGTAGGAGGATCAGAATTTTGTTGTTTTTTTAATATTCTTTATTTATTTACTTATGAGCAGAGAGAGGGAGAAAGAGAGGGAGGGAGAGAAAGGGCATGCCTGGACCTCTAGCCACTGCAAACAAACTCCAGATGCATGAGTCACCTTGTGCATCTGGCTTACGTAGATACTGCGGAATCGAACCTGGATCCTTAGACTTCGCAAGCAAGCACCTTAACCACTGAGCAATCTCTCCAGGTGGGAGGATCAGAATTCTAAGGTCATGTTCAGCTACACAGAAAGTTCAAGGCTAGCCTTGAGACCCTATGTCAAAAAGAAAGGAAGGGAGGAAACAAGGGAAGGAGGAACAGAATGGAAGGAGAAAGGAGAAAAGGGACTTTGGCTTAGGCAATGGTTTCTCTGACATAACAACAAAAGTGCAAGCAATGGGCTGAAGAGATAGCTCAGTGTTTAAAGGTACTTGCTTGTAAAGCCTGATGGCCCAGATTCTATTCCACAGTATCCATGTTAAGCCAGATGCACAAAGTGATGCATGCATCCAGAATTTGTTTGCAAGAGGCCCTGGAGCACCCACACACAGAATCAGTCTCTCTCTCTATCTCTCTCTCCCTCTCTCTCTCTCTGTCTCTCTCTCTTCACAAGTAAATTAAATGTTGTTTTAAAAAAAATTCAAAGAAATTTTAAAATTTGTATAAACATTTCTCAAAAATAACTTACAAATGGCCAATACATGCAAAGAACTCAATGTCTAGTCAGTAGTGAAATGTAAATCACAAAAAAAAATGGTTATAACAAGTTTAAAAATAGACAATAACAACTGTGGTAAGGATATGGTGAAACTGGAATCCCCATGCACTGCTAATGGAAGTGGAAAATAACAGCACTTTAAGAAACATTTTGGCAATTCATTTTGTTTTGTTTTGTTTTGGTTTGGTTTTTTTGAGGTAGGGTCTCACTCTAGGCCAGGCCAACCTAGAATTCACCATGTAGTCTCAGGGTGGCCTTGAATTCATGGTGATCCTCCTACCTCTGCCTCCTGAGTGCTGGGATTAAAGGTGTGCAGGTGTGCACACCATGCCCGGTTTTCTTTCTTTTTTTTTTTTTAATTCTCAAAATGTTAAATATAGTTACCATCTGGCCTAGTAATTCTAATTCTAGGTATCTACTCAAGAGAAATGGAAAACATATCCATACAAAGTCTTCTTCACAACTATTCATAACAACTTTATGTATGCTAGCCAGAAAGTAGAAAAATCCAAAATGTTCAACAATTACTGAATGGATAGTACAAAATACAATCACATAGCATTTGTCAGTAAAAATGAATGAGATGTTCATATGCTCCACAAAGTCAACAAACTTCAAAACATGATTAGTAAAAGTAGTCATACACAAAAGTCCATATGTTGTAAGATTCCAAATTAATCCATGGTCAGAACAGGGAAATTCATATATTCGGAAAATAGATTCATGGTTGCCTGGAACTGGCAGGAGGTGTAAAAATGGGAAGAAACTGTTCATTGTGAATGATTTCTCTTTGGGATAATAACTTCTAAAGTAAGATTGTGATGGGTGTACTTCTCTATAACTATGCTAGAACCATTCTAATTAGTGAACTGTAATGACATGAAAATTATAAAGCTGTTTTTTAAAAAAGACAGTTGATGGTACATACAAAAGGTATGTACATGAATTGCGCACACACATGGTCTCAGACACCCACACACATAGCAGGAGGTGGGCTTACAAACATTGGCTTTCCATCTGGTCAGAAGAGGAAGCTACCCTTACAGGACCCTTTGTGCCCCAGGAGACCCCTGGGGATGAGAAAGAGAAAAAGAATTAATGCTCATGCCAACACCCGGCAGAGTAGAATGAAGGCAGGACAAGGCTATGAGACTGACATGCTGCCTACTGCACTGAGGCAGATAGAATGGGGCTTTAAACTTCAGGGTAGAACTGCCTAGAAAAAGGATTTTGAGTTAGTGTCACCAAAAAATAACATTCTAGAGCTAGGAAGATGGCTCAGCAGTAACCTACAAAACCTGCCAGCCCGAAGTTCAATTCGCTAGTACCCATGTAAAGGCAGATGCACAAAGTCGAACATGCACCTGGAGTTGATTGCAGTGGCAAGAGGCACTGATGCACCCATATTCATTCTTTCTCTTTCTTTGTGTGTGTGTGTGTGTGTGTGTGTGTGTGTGTGTGTGTGTGTGTGTGTGTCTTCTATCTGTCTCTCTCTGCTTGCAAATAAGTAAAAATATGTAAAAAAAATAAAATAATAATAATATTCTGGCTATGTTGGGCAGGCCAGGACAGAATGATTATCAGTACTACTCTCAGCTTTGGTCAGAGAGGGCTTTTGGGTTTTGGCGTTTGTTTTTTTTTTTTTTTGTTTGTTTGTTTGTTTGTTTGTTTTTTGTTGTTGTTGTTGTTGTTTGCTTTTTTGCAATGGGCAGCAGTTATGATAGAGTCTCATAACTAGTCAAAGTTCTAAGAATAAGTGGCTATTGAATGTTCAGCCCTAAATGGGTCATTTATATCACCATCTCCAAGGCTTAGGAAACATTATGGGAGGGGCAGAAAGAATATAAGAGACAGAGGAAAGGGAAGAGTGTTTCAGGACACTGTCTTCTGTCTTCCTGACATGACATGGCCATTGTAACATGAGCACATATCAGCTATGGTTACCTGCATAAGACTTGCTCAAGATTGGGTCTGTCAGCATTCTCTCATGGTCAGTGGTGTAGCCACTGGTAAGCTGCCTGCCCATACACTGGTGATTACCCCACCCATGCTCAGGCAAGCAACTCTGATTTTAAACTCAGTGGATCACCACACAAAAAGAAAAGACATCAAAATACAGGTGGGAGTAGCTGAGAAGACAAAGTTCAGTGGGAGTAGAAAGGGGCCGAAAGAAGATAATGGAAGCAAATATGTTCTAAATACATTACACACATTATTTTGTTATTGCTGTTTTATCTGTGGTGGTTTGATTCAGGTGTCCCCCATAAACTTAGGTGTTCTGAATGCTAGGTTCCCAGCTGATGGAGATTTGGGAATCAACACCTCCTGGAGGCAGTGTATTGTTGGGGGCAGGCTTATGGGTATTATAGCCAGTGTCCCCTTGCCAGTGTTTGGTACACTCTCCTGTTGCTATTGTCCACCTGATGTTGGCCAAGGGGTGATGTTCACCCTCTGCTCATGCCATCGTTTTCCCTGCCATCATGGAACTTCACCCTTGAGCCTGTAAACCAAAATAAACCTCTTAGCCAGGTTTACACCTTTAACCCCAGCACTCAGGAGGCAGAGGTAGGAGGATTGCCATGAGTTCAAGGCCACCCTGAGACTCCATAGTGAATTCCAGGTCAGTCTGGGCTAGAGTGAGACCCTACCTCAAAAAAACAAAAATAAAAAATACATAAATAAACCTCTTTTTTCCCACAAGCTGCTCTTGGTCAGGTGATTTCTACCAGCAATGCAAACCTAACTACAACAGGTAGGGTTTCACTCTATCCTAGGCTGACCTGAAATTAGTCTCAGGGTGGCCTCAAACTCAAACTCATGGCAATCCTCCTACCTCTGCCACTTGAGCATTGGGATTAAAGGCATGCACCACCACACCCAGCTTACATTATACATTATACACATGTATAAAAAAATTATTGGGCTGGAGAAATGGTTCAGTGGCTAAGGTACTTGCCTACAAAGCCTAGCAACCTGGGTTCGAATCCCCAGTAACCACATAAAACCAGATGCACATGTATCTAGTTTGTTTGCAATGGCTGGAGGCCCTAATACACCCATTTTCTCTCTCTCCCTCTCTCTCTCCCTCTCTCTCTCTCTCTTCTCTCTGTCTCTCTCTCTCTCTCTCTCTCTCTGCTTACAAATAATATATAAAAATATTATAATTATCAATAATATAAATCAATAAGTAAATATCAATAAGGTAAAAATATTTTTCTTTATTTATTTGAGAGAAATAGAGAAAGTATGATCACACCAGGGCCTCCTGCCTCTGCAAATAAACTCCAGACACATGTGCCACTTTGTGTGTGTGTGTGTGTGTGTGTGTGTGTGTGTGTGGCTTTATGTGGATACTGGTGAATCAAACTCAGGCTGTCAGGTACTGAGCCATCTCTCCAGCCCAATAAAATTTAAAAAGAGAAATACATCCACCATGAATGGGGAAGGGGCTCATTAAGTCCCACCCATTCCTGAAGGTCTATTGCCAGTTGATAGTTGCTGGGGGAGGGGAAGATATTGGTAAGTTGCCCATACTCTAGTAAATAAACTCCTACTCCATGCTCATGGATCTCTTCCACCAAAATATAAAAAGCTAACAACAGAAACTGTCTCATAATAAACTTCTTCATGTAGGTGTGAGAGTCCCAGGTCTTGGAGGCATGCCAGCAGTCTGTGGACTACCTCTGAGGATTGTTGCACAGTGCAGAAGACCATCTTCAATTGTCTATCCCAAGCCTGGGAACTCATGTTCAGATCCAGCCTGGCCCATTGAAACCACAGCTCAGGAAAGACTGGGCTTAGAGATGCAGAGAGAATAGGTCACAGCAGTGTTGTGGGGTGGGCCATAACAGGTGAAGTCTGTCAGACCCATCCCCTGACCAGGAACAGTTGTTCTGTATGCAGTCAACATGGCCAAGGGAGACAGCTGCTTCTGCAAGCCAAGGGGCCTCATGACCCAGAGAGACACAAATGTTCTCCCACCTCTGTCAGAGCAGCATCAGAGTACATCTGCAACTGAGCAGAGAAGGTTGAGCAATCCTGACTGATAACTAACCAGCCATGCAGCATATACTCTTGCACTCACCTGTGCAGTGTCTTGCCTGAAGAGTTGGTGTATCATCTTTATTTCTCCTGCAGATCAAGGCTGGACAGATAAGCCTTGGAACTGGGTATAAGTTTATATCTTGCTATTACTCCCTACCTTTCATCTCAACCCCTGCTCCACCTTTCTTTGCTGCTATACATGTTTAAGGCAAACTCAGCAAGGCAGGAGGAAAATGTTGGAGTCAAATAGAAAAATAAGATAAAGTCCACAAAGCCAGCCATAATGGACTATAAACACTGAAAATCCAGTTGTACTTTCTGGACCCAGAGAACCTCTGACATTCATAGCCTGAAGTTCTTAGGAGGACAAAGGCCTGAGGGCAATGACCTAACCCTAACCCCAACATTGTGCCATGGATTACTGAGATGCACCCAGCACTGAACCTCAGGCTAACCTCTGTTCAACATTTTGAGCATAGGGCAAGAAGGAAGAACAGGATACTCATGGAGATGAGAGGAGTATGCAGCTACCAATGGCCAGCCAGGGATGATCTGAGCATCCAAAGTAAGGCTTATGGCTCACTCGGAAGAATAAAAAATCATGAGTCTATACTGATGTCCTTAAAAATGAACAAACTGGGAGTCTGAAGAAAAGAGATGCCTCCATATTCTATAAGTGTTTATTCTCACTTTCTAACTGCAATGGGAGAAGAATAACATTGGGGACACACTGGAATGGCCCGTCTGATTCAGTTAAAAGCTGGAAGCCAGGCATGGTGGCACACACATTTAATCCCAGCGCACAGGAGGCAGAGGTAGGAGGATACGTGTGAGTTCAAGGCTAGCCTGAGACCACATAGTGAATTCCAGGTCAGCCTGAGCTAAGGTGAGACCTACCTAAAAAAAAGAAAGAAAGAAAGAAAGGAAAGGAAAGATGAAAGAACAGAAAGAAGAAAGAAAGAAAGAAAGAAAGAAAGAAAGAAAGAAAGGAAGGAAGAAGGAAGGAAGGAAGGAAGGAAGGAAGGAAGGAAGGAAGCAAGCAGGCGGGCATGTCAGCACTGGGACCACTGGCATCAGGCACAGGGAGAAGGACCTCACTCTGGTGTTCCTGTGTGACCCAAGATCAATCACAAGCAATGTTGAACAAACCCAAATTGAAAGGCATTCTACAAAATAACCAACCAGTTTCCTTCTCAAAGCTCACTGTCATGAAAGCCATACCTATTCCAGACTGACAAGGCTTGTCACCAAGATATAGCACATCCTTTGGAGAAACTGAGGACTTACTGCCAGCAAAGGCAGTAAGGGCCCTGTCTTCAGTACACACCCACCAGCATCCTTAGCAGCACACTCTCAAGTGGTTCAGGAGAAATGGCTTTGTCCTGTGCTTAAAAAAGGTTCTTTGGAGCTGGGCGTGGTGGCGCACGCCTTTAATCCCAGCACTCGGGAGGCAGAGGTAGGAGGATCGCCGTGAGTTCGAGGCCACCCTGAGACTCCATAGTGAATTCCAGGTCAGCCTAGGCTAGAGTGAGACCCTACCTCAACAAACCAAAAAAAAAAAAAAAAAAAGGTTCTTTGGAGCCAGGCATGGCGGCGCACGCCTTTAATCCCAGCACTCAGGAGGCAGAGGTGGGAGGAATGCTGAGAGTTCGAGGCCACCGTGAGACTACATAGTGAATTCCAGGTCAGCCTGAGCTAGAGTGAGACCCTACCTAGGAAAACCAAAAAAAAAAGGTTCTTTGGGTTTGAGATTGTTTATTTTTTTCATTTTTGTTGTTGTTGTTTGTTTGCTTTGTTTTTAAATAACAAGGATAAAGAAAAGGATTCAAGGGCTGGAGGGATGGCTTAGCAGTTAAAGCAAAGCCTAAGGATCCAGGTTTGATTCTTCAGATCCACATAAGCTAGATGCACATGATGGCGCATGCATCTGGAGTTTGTTTGCAGTGGCTATAGGCCCTGGCATGTCCATTCTCTCTCTCTCTCTCTCTCTCTCTCTCTCATAAATAAATAAGTAATAAAATATTTTTTAAAAAAGACAAAAGAAGAAAAGGATTCAAGTATGAGTGGTCAACAGAGGCCTCAGTGAGGAGGTTAAGATTAAAGCAGAGCAGGAGGGAATTCTCAGGCTCTTCCTTCTGGGCAGAATACCTTACCTGTCTCTCCCTATGAGAGGTCACTCATCACCTCCAGTACATTGGCTTCTAGCTCATAGAACTTCCACACAAGTCCAACTCCTCTGGGTTCTCTGGGATTTCAGACTCTTATCTCTGGCTTCCTGGAAAGCCATAAATCACTCCCACCCCAGGTTGTTTGACAGCCTAAAAGTGTCATCAGGAAGGTGAGATCCTAGAAACTGGGGGTCCCTTGGGGTTGCAGGGCTGCCTTCACTAACATAGGACTCCCTGACATCCCTGTAGGGGTCCCTAGAGCTCCAGACTGGAGTTCTTTCTTCCTGGAGTCTTTCCAACCCTGTAAACATAGTTACAGTATGGGTTTCTGCCCCTCGGCTTAGAGGGGGACGAGTCCATAGGCAGTGCTGGTATCCTCCACATTGAAACAGTTTTTGGCAGGAAGCATAAATAGGGCTGAGAAGTAGATGAGGGCAAGTTTTGCTCTCTTCTTATCTTTCTTTTAAAATTGGAATCCAGAGTGATGTAAAATGAAGATGCTGAGTGGAACAGACAGACATGCTTTTGCTGAGTTTTGATGAAAATGAGAGAAGAGAGAAGTGGAAGCAGGGGAGCAGATAATTCTATCGCTTTGCACATTTCTCTCATTATTTTGCTTGTAAATCAGCCTCACTGGTACTTTCTCTATTCAATAAAAGCCAAATGTAAGCCGTGTCCCTTAATCTCTTCAATAGCAGCTTACTGCTGAGAAAATAATATACATGTAACTTCCAGCATCACACACTTTCTTTTTCATTTATATGCAAATAGTGACCTTTCACCCAGGCTGTCTCAAAGACGTATTTCCTTAAAAATGCAAATAGCATGTTGCAGGCAGTTACTGAGGCTGCCTTTCTTATATTATTATCATTATTTCTTTTAACCTTACCAACACTGAAAAAACAACAGCTAAACTACTCCACAGTAATCATGACTTTTCAAACCAAATCACAGGACTGACTCTCCCAGGCAGCCTGTCATCAAAAGCTGCCAGCAGGGGTGGAGGTTGTCCAGCCCACAGCAGTAGTGTCCCCAAGAGACAATGTCACACTGCATCTAACCAGCAGCAGCTGAACTAGTGGCACTGCTGTGGCCAGGCCTGAGACCCCATCAAGGCAACCATATCCCAAGCAGAACATTCTGATCCACTCAGCCCCAAGTGGAGCTCCACACTCAGCCCTGACCTGCACTTGGCTAGCATGAAGGTGTTTTGAGAGCCCCAAGAGGTAGCACACACACCTCACTCAGGGCAGTGAGGGTGGTGATTCCAGAAAGTAGGTGCTTCCCAACAGCTGCTCAACACAGCAGGAAAGGTGCTAAAAGAGAATCTAGGAGGAAGAAACATAGACAACTAACCTGTGCAAATGTATTATGGGGCTCCCTCTCTGACTGACACACCCATTTGTCCAGGCCACAGGCAGTGGACAAGCATATGCTGTTGCCCCCAAGGCAGTTGGGTGCTCATGGTTGGCTCTGTTCCTTTCTGCAGGACAGGAGAGGCAAGTTTGGCTCTGAACTAAATGTGTTGGGCTGAGAACTTCCTCAAAGGACACATTGGCTCTAAGATCAAAAGGACAACTAAATCTGGACTCTGGCATGCTTGCCCCTGAATGTCAAAAATTCTCTTGGTCAGACAGTTCAGCTCCCACAAGAACCAACACCTTCCTCCTCCAACCACATTACTGAGGAACTAGACAAATTAGGAAGAACTATCTCTTGTGTCCCTGTAGGAATGACCCACCTCATTTCCTGATCAAGCCTGCACATTGATACTGGAGATCCTGGACCCTCAACCTTACAGGGTGAAGGTTTTGAAAACAGTTCCACTTTCCTACTCTTATCCCAGTTCCTCTAATTTGAAGTCCCTGCTCACATTCCTGTTTGTATAAAAAAAGCAGGATTTCTCAACCTGGATGCAAGGTGGTCAGTTCACAAATATCAACAACAAGCAGAGTTTCGTGAAAACACAAACACTTCACACATGCCAGGGGTAGCCTGGCCTCTAAGTGATTGACCAGGACAGGACTGTCCAGCCCAAGGGACCAACATGGAAAGAGTCTATCTGGCCCCAATGTCATGGCCCTCTATCTCCCAAAGCCAACAGGGGTTCTAGAGGAAGAATTAAAAGACAACTTCTAGCCAGGCATGGTGGTGCATGCCTCTAATCCCAGCACTTGGGAGGCAGAGATAGGAGGATTGCCATGAGTTCAAGGCCACCCTGAGACTACTTCATGAATTCCAGGTCAGCCTGGGCTAGAGCAAGACCCTACCTTGGAAAAAAAAAAGATAACTTCTGGCCAAAGGAAGGATAAGTCTGCTTACAATGCAATTGTTCAGACAGAAACTGGCCTCAATATCCATGACCTCACAGTGCCTAGTACTACCTTCACAAGACTTTCATAATAGGAGGGAAAGATGATGACATCAAAATAAAAGAGAGGTCTGGAGAGATGGCTTAGCAGTTAAGGTGTTTGCCTACAAAGCCAAAGGATCCCAATTCTATTCTCCAGGACCCATGTAAGCCAGATGCACAAGGGGGCACATGAATCTGGAGTTCATTTGCAGTGGCTGGAGGCCCTGGCGAGCCCATTCTCTCTCTCCCTCTTTCTCTCCTTCTTTCTCTCCCTCTTTCTCTCTCTCAAATAAATAAATAAAATATATTAAATTAATTAATTAAAATCAAATAAAAATAGACTGATAGAGAGAGGAAGGAGATTTGGTGGATAAGTGAGGGAGGGGAGGGAATTATCATGGTTTATTATCTGTAAGTATGGAAGTTGTCAATTAAAAAATGCCAAAAATAAATAAATAAATAACTTCTGGGGCTGCAGAGATGGCTTAGCTTGCCGGCAAAGCCAAAGGACCCAGGTTCAATAGCCCCAAACCCACATAAGTCAGATGCACAAGGTGATACATGCATCTGGAATTCATTTGCAGTGGCTGGAGGTGCTGGTGTGCTCGCTCTCGCGCTCTCTCTCTCTCTCTCTCTCTCTGTCTCAAATAAATAAATAAAAATATAACTTCTGAACAATGCCAGTTTGAATTTGGAAATAGATGAAAGGGCTCCCTCCAACAAACAGTTTCCAGCCTATAATTCCAGCAAAAGGACAGCCCCACAGAGGGAACCTAAGCCATATTTTTTGACCCACTTTATAGAGAAAGGTCCCATCTCAATAAAAATCATATTGAACATCCAAGTCATCCCAATTTCCCATGCCCCTATTTTCCCCCAAACAAAAGTTTGGGTAGTACATGTGAGAAACTATATAATCCCAAGTGCAATGATTCACAAACCAGTTGCCAAGTTAGCAATTCCAGAAAAGAGGAGGCAGTTTTGAACCACCCAACCTGGGGTCCTTAGGAAAATGAATACTTTGGGAAACCTGGAGCTGAGAGAGTCCTTGTCCTCAAGCATCTCATTTACATCACAGCCAAGGTCTAACCTATCAAAAAATAAGTGCTACTTCCAGTTAGAAACCATGTGGGCTCTCCACAGAAAAGGATGAAAGAACCAGGTTATTTTCAAAATTCATCAAACAAGTGAACTCAATAGTGTACACAGGAGTCAAGGATGTTCCTAGGACCTTAGAGCTATGGGTCACTGCGGTGGTTTGAATAAGATGCCCCCTATAAACTCATGTGTTTTGGCTACTTGGTCCCCAGCTGATGGCAATTTGAAAGGTAGAGCCTTGCTAGAAGAGGTGTGTGGCTGGGGGTGGACCTTGGGGTTCATTAGCCCCTAACTTGCCAATATTAGTTTGTCTCTCTCCAGTTGCTGTTTTCCACCCTGTGGCAAGGAGATGATGTCAAGCCTCTGCTTTACTATCTTTCCCCTGCCATCATTATGCTTCCTCTCAAGATTTTAAGCCAAAATAAATCCTTTCCTCCCATGAGCTGCTTTTGGTTAGAACTTTTGTCCCAGCAATGTGAAAGTAACAGCAGTAACTCACTGCTAAGTCACCAGAGACAACCTAAGACTTCGTTGGTTTGAGGTCTAAGGGCCCCAGGTACCCTACAGGCATGTCTAAAGCAGGTCTTGCCAGCAGAGAGGTCTTAGTAACCCCCCTTTTTCCCCTGCTTCTGTGCTGTGGTATCCAGAGGATACAGCTCAGGTGAGAGAAACAGGCTCTGCCCCAACCCCACCCACTGCTCACTTAACATGTGAGTTTTAGGCAACACAGTGGAATGAGAAACCTAAGAGGTGTAAGAGGCTTTGCCTGAGCACTCAGTTCCATGCTACACACCATACTAAATACCACTAGGCTGAGACAGGTCACATAAGTGCAATAATCAAACAAGTAATCTGCCAGCAGCTTAGGCCACAAGACTCCCACATACCTCCTCCCCACACCTAGGTCACATGTAGTCATTCCTACCTTGCCTAGACATCCTGCATAAAGCTGACCCAAGCTGGCCACCATGTGTTCACACAAGCCCTCCAAGAATCCATCCACCTCCAATCCTGGCATAGTCAGCAATCCCAGGCCACAGCCCCACATACACCCAATGCTTCCTGGACACATCTGGCCAAACCCATTCCCAACCTTTCATTGCCTGTGCACAAAGCCACGTGCTTAAAGGCAAAGTTGGGCAGAGGCTCCCAGAACACAAGACCAGGGGTGTCATAAGTCCCTAATACCCACAGTGTCTGACAACTTCTTCTCTTCTTAGGAGTGGGCCTAATCCAAGCCTAGCCAGATGTTCTAGCTGGGCAGATTAAAATGTCCTCTGAGGGCTGGAAAGATTGCTAAGTGGTTAAGGCACTTGCCTACAAAGTTTAAGGACCCAGATTCGATTCCCCAGGACCAACATAAAGCCAGATGCACAAGGTGGTGCATGCATCTGGAGTCTGTTTGTAGTGGCTAGAGGCCCTGGCACACCCATTTTTTTCTCTCTCTCTCTCTCTCTTTCTCTCTCTCTCATAAATAAAATATTTAAAATGTCCTCTGACAGTGGCACACCCAGAAGCCATAGATCAATACTAGAAAAATTTCAGTGCCAGGGATGGAATACCTTGCAGTGAGTTGTTGGCCAGGCAGGTACCTGATGCCCCCAAAACATTACAGGCCATTGCCGAGGTTCTTGGATGGTAAGACCCTATTGCTGAAGACCACATGCTTGGGCTGCAAGGTCACTGAGAAATCTTGCTGGAGATGAGATGGAAACCTCTTCCATGTAGACCAGCTGACAAAAAGCTAGAAAAAGCTGTGCTGCATGCAGTTCCATGGAGATGGGAGAGAGAGAAGCCATCAGTGGAGATAAACAACAGCGGACACGGCAAGTTGAACCAGCCAGGCCAAATGAGCCAACAGGAGCAATAATGGTATGTCTGTTATGGGGAAAACCAACCACTCTCTGAGTGGACTAGAGGCCCGTTCCACGGGAGGGAATACATGCCTGGTACTGAAAACCTCATATGACAGGGAAGTCATGAGCCCTAGGGGTGTAACACCTGCCAGTATCTGACTAAATGCATATTATATTATATTATGTTCACCAAAGTGCCCAATAAGCACTTCTCTTAATGTTCATACCCATATATTAATGCTACTCTCACTTTTGGTTAGACAAGTTTCTCTTTTCAGATGGTGGTAACCTCTGGGATGACTCAAAAGGCACCAGACTGCTGAGAAGAAGTGACAGAGAAGGGCTCAGCACTGAATTTTCTCTATCACACCTTCCAAGGCTCAGGGTCCATTGCAGGAGAAGTGACAGAAAGAATGTAAGAGCCAAAGGAAGGATAGGACTCTTTATAATGCACTCTTCCAGACATAAAATAACCTGGATACCCATGACCTCGCAGTGCCTGGCATTACCTACACAAGACCATCATAAAAGCAGGAAAAGATGAGGACATCAAAATAAAAGAGAGACTGATTGAGAGGGGAAGGGGATATGATGAAGAGGCAAAAGAGAGGGGGAGAGAATTGCCATGGTTCATTGTCTATAATGGAATAATAATGGAAGTTGTCAATAATTTTTAAAAAAGAAAATATTCTCTGAGTTACATTCATTCCCTCTCAAAATAATACTGCATTTTAGAGAGTGTCCTGAGAGGTCAGATTGCTGTCAGACATGGCTCCTGGACATGGACATGGACATAGTAAACTGGAACTTCCAGATTATAAACAGTGGAAAATAGAAGGGACACCATTAGAAACTGTTCAGGAGAGGCTGGCTGCACAAGAGCTAAGGGATCCATGGGGCCGCAATGAAGCTGGGAGATACATGGGTGGCTTTGCAAACAATCTTTTCTTTACTGTTATACTGTTAAAAGGATTCAAGTGGGGCTTTGCTGCATTTGTGGTCACGCTGGGAGCTGGGTATATGCTGGAGTCCCAGAATAATGATAAGAAGCACCACTAAACAACAGTACTGAAATCATCTTGTGATTTCCTAAGTCTCATAAAAATATTTCTTCACTGTGGCCTGTTTGTCTATGGTCTGTATGTTTGCCCCTGAAAGAATACTAGCATGGTTCAATAAAGTAAGAAAATCAAAAAATATATATACTGCATTTTAAAAATGCAAATTTAAAAATGAAAAGAGGATAAAATAATGTATGTAGCAGGTTTTCTCACAAGGAAAGCACACTAACTTCTAAAGGCCTTAACTAACTAGGGGAGAGAGAAGTCAGAACTATATTGGGGGCTGAAGAGATGGCTTAGTGGTTAAGGTGCTTGCCTGCAAAGCCCAGGACCCAGATTTGATTCCCCGGGACCCACGTAAGCCAGATGCATGGTGCATGCATTTGGAGTTCCTTTGCCATGGCTGCTAGAGGCCCTGGTACTCTCACGCCCTCTCTCTCTCTCTCTCTCTCTCTCTCTCTCTCTCTCGTAAATAAGTACAAATTTTTAAAAACACATTTAAAAAAAAAAACTGCATTGGGGGCTGGAGAGATGGCTTAGCGGTTAAGCGCTTGCCTGTGAAGCCTAAGGACCCCGGTTCGAGGCTCAATTCCCCAGGACCCACGTTAGCCAGATGTACAAGGGGGCGCACACATCTGGAGTTCGTTTACAGAGGCTGGAAGCTCTGGCGCGCCCATTCTCTCTCTCTCTCTCTCTCTCTCTCTCTCTCTCTCTCTCTCTCTCTCTGCCTCCTTCTCTCTGTCGCTCTCAAATAAATAAACAAACAAACAAAATTAAAAAAAAAACTGCATTGGAAGCCAGGCATGGTGGTGCATGCCTTTAATCCCAGCACTCGGGAGGCAGAGGTAGGAGGATCGCTGTGAGTTCGAGGTCACCCTGAGACTACATAGTGAATTCCAGGTCAGCCGGGACCAGAGACCCTACCTCAAAAAAGCAAAAAATAATAATAATAATGAAGGAATCACAGGCTATAGTGATGGTTTAACCATTAAAGCATTTCCTTGCAAAGCCCAAAGACCCAGGTTCAATTCCCCAGTAGCCACACAAAGCCAGATACACAAGGTGACGCATGTGTCTGGATTTCATTTGCAGTGGCTGGAGGACCTGGTGCACCTATTCTCTCTTTCTCTCTCTCTCTCTCTTAAATAAATAAATAAAATATTTGGAAGGGTTTTTTTTCCAAGGTCTCACTCTAGCTCAGGCTGACCTGGAATTCACTATGTAGTCTCAGCGTGGCCTCAAACTCACAGCACTCTTCCTACCTCTGCCTTCTGAGTGCTCAGATTAAAGGTATGTGCCACCATGCCCAACATAAATTTTTTTAAAAAAAGAAGAAGCAGGGACTGGGAAAGATAGTTTGGTGGTTAAGGCATTAGCTTGCAAAGTCAAAGGACCCCATTTTGATTCCCTAGGATCCACGTAAGCCAGATGCACAAGGAGGCATATGCATCTGGAGTTTGTTTGCAGTGATTGAAGGCCCTGGCACACCCATTCTCTCTCTCTCTCTCTCTCTCTCTCCCCCTTTCTCTCTCTTTCAAATGAATAAAATATTTTTTCTGATTTATTTTTATTTATTTATTAGAGACAGAGAGAGGGACAATGGGAGAGAGTGTGAATGGGCACGCCAGGGCCTCTAGCCACTGCAAACAAACTCCAGACGCATGTGCCACCTTGTGCATCTGGCTTACATGGGACCAGGAGAATCAAACTTGGGTCCTTAGGCTTCACAGGCAAATGCCTTAACTGCTAAGCCATCTCTCTAGCCCCAAAATACATTTAAAAAAAAAAGAAGTGATCCAGGTATGGTGGCACATGCCTTTAATCCCAGCATCCAGTGAGGCAGAGGTAGGAGGATTGCTGTGAGTTCGAGGCCACCCTGAGACTATTTCGTGAATTCCAGGTCAGCCTGGGCTAGAGTGAGACCCTACCTCGAAAAACCAAAAAGAAGAGTAATAAGAAGAAGAGGAGGAGGAGGAGGACTAAATAGGTGGCTTAGAGGTTAAGGTACTTGCCTGCAAAGCCTAAGGACTCAGGTTCAGTCCTCCAGGTCCCACATAAGCCAGATGCACAAGGTGGCACATGCATCTGGAATTTGTTTTCAGTGGCTAGAGGTCCTGGTGCACCCATTCTCTCTCTCTCTTTTTCTCTCCCTCTCTCTCTATCTCTAATAAATAAATAAAATAAAAATAATTTTAATAAAAGAAGGCAGGAATCTGGGCTAGAGAGATGGCTTAGTGATTAAGGCACTTGCTTGCAAAGCATAACAACCCAAGTTTGATTTCCCAGTGACTACATTAAGCCAGATGCTCAAGGTAGTACATGCATCTGGAGTTCATTTACAGTGGCTGGAGGCCCTGGCTCACCCATTCTGTTTGTCTCTCTTCTCTCTATCTCTCTCTGCTCGCAAATAAATAAATAAATAATTTAAAAAGAAGGAAAGCATCTTCCACCTGCAAGCATTTATAAATAAATCTATTCATTCTGAAGCAGGATCAGCAAAATCAAACATTTAAATTAATCAAGCATTTTAACTTAAGTGAAAATGCTTCTCATTCACTTTTAAATTTTTTTTTTGAATAATCTGAGAATTGGAATTTTTATTTTATTGGTGTGTGAGTATGTGTGTGTACATTGTGTATGGGTATATAAGCACACACATATTCATATACATGCCACAATGCACAGTAGGAAGGTCAGAGGACAACTTTTAGGTGTTGGTCCTTGCCTTCCACCTCATTTTTAGTCAGAGTGTCTAGTTCTCCTTATTGTTCACCTGGCTAGTTGGTCCACATGCTTCCAGGGAAATTCCCCTAAGTCTACCTTCCATGTCACAATTCAGTGTGTGGGGAATTCAGAAGCCTGACATAGCTTCTGGCTTTTACATGGGGTCTGGCAACTCGGGCTTAAGAAGCAAATGCTTTATCCACTTAACCATCCCTCAAGTCCCATCTCACTCACTCTTTTTTTCTTTTCTTTTCTTTTCTTTTCTTCTCTTTTCTTTTCTCTTCTTTTCTTTTCTTTTGAGGCAGGGTTTCACTCAAGCACAGGCTCACCTAGAACTCACTCTAGCTCGGGATAGACTCAAACTCAACCTTCTGAGTACTAAGATTAAAGGCATGCACCACCATGCCTGACAACCACTCAGTTTTATTTTGGATTTTTTAACATGACATTTGGGGAAACTCAGCATCTAAGGAAGATAGAAAATATGCAACAACCTGAGAGGACTGCAAAAGTGCCTTCAACTCAAAGCCTGAGCACCTGCTCCCAGTTAGGATAGCCTATGGAGTCTTTAGGAGGCAGTCAGTCTATGCAGACAGCACCAACAGCTACCCTTCTAAGAAATTCAACTTTTTAATTTTTTAAAAATTTTTTTTGTTTAGTTTTATTTATTTATTTGAGAGCAACAGAGACAGAGGCAGAGAGAGAGAGAGAATGGGCGCACCGGGGCCTCTAACCACTGTAAACGAACTCCAGACACGTGTGCCCCCTTTGTGTATCTGGCTAACATGGGCCCTGGGGAATCGAGCCTCGAACTGGGGTCCTTAGGCTTCACAGGCAAGCACTTAACCGTTAAGCCATCTCTCCAGCCCCCAACTTTTTTATTTTTTACAAGCTCTGGTTTATGTGAGTGCCAGGGATCTGAAAACAGGTCATCAGGCTTTTGGAGCAAACACCTTTAACTACTGAGCAATCTCCCCAGCCCTAATTGCTGTATTTTTTAACTGTTTCCACTGAAGATATTGCCTATTCTTTTTTTTAATTTTTGTTTATTTTTATTTATTTATTTAAGAATGACAGACAGAAAGAGAAAGAGGCAGAGAGAGAAAGAATGGGCACTCCAGGGCCTCCAGCCACTGCAAACTCCAGACGTATGTGCCCCCTTGCACATCTGGCTAACATGGGTCCTGGGGAATCGAGCCTTGAATCAGGGTCCTTAGGCTTCACAGGCAAGAGCTTAACTGCTAAGCCATGTCTCCAGCCCAGTTGCTGTATTTTTTAATTTTAATTTTATTTTATTTATTTATTTGAGAAAGAGGAAGAGGCAGATAGAAAGAGAATAGACACACCAGGGCCTCTAGACATTGCAAACAAACTCCAGACACACGTGTCAAGTTGTGCATCTGGTTTATATGGGTACTGGGGAATCAAACCTTGGTCCTTAGGCTTCACAGGCAAGTGCCTTAACTGCTAAGCTATCTATCCAGCCCTGTCTTTTTTTAATGAGGAAATTCAACTTTTTGATAATGTCTCATATGGCCCAGGTTGGCCTCCAACTTGCTTTCTAGCCAGGGAGACTTTGAACTCTTGATCTTCCTGCCTCCTCCTCCAGACTGCTAAGATTACAATTTGCATCACCATGGCCATTTTATGTAGTGCTGAGGATTGAACCCAGGGCTTTGTACATGCTAGGCAAGGACTCTATAAACTGAGATATATTCTCAGCCCCTCAGTCTCACCAACCTTCTAATTCTAGTCCCCCAAAGCCATTTTCCTATAAATCATACCATAAGATTCTGCTTAAAACTATATTTGTGGGGTGAAGAGATCACTCAGTGGTTAAAGACACTTACTTGCAAATCCTGATGGCCCTGGTTCAATTTCCCAGCACCTATCAGATACACAAAGTGGCACATGCAATCCGAAGTTCATTCGCAGTGCAAGAGGCTCTGGTGCGCCCACAGTAACTCTCTCTATATCTGCTTCTTTCCTTCTTTCTTTCTTCTTTCTCTATCTATCCATCTATCTTTCAATAAATAAATAATAATAATTTTAAATACATCTGTAACCAACAAACTTATGGTTTATTTATGAATGAATTCACAAATGAAAACAGAGAGGGTAGGCCTAACACAAGTAAGGTCTCAAGTACAAGGGCAAAGAGACAAGGTTTTGCCCAGTTCTCCACAGAGCATATCTAACAAATAGTGACTCTGGACCTGTTTTCCAGAGTGAAGATGGCATAGCATTTCCAAGATTCCTGAGTAGCCAGCCTGCCCACAGGTCAGGACTGCCATCAGCCACTGCCCATCTCACTGCCCACAGGTCAGGACTGCCATCAGCCACTGCCCATCTCACTGCCCACAGGTCAGGACTGCCATCAGCCACTGCCCATCTCACTGCCCACAGGTCAGGACTGCCATCAGCCACTGCCCATCTCACTGCCCACAGGTCAGGACTGCCATCAGCCACTGCCCATCTCACTGCCCACAGGTCAGGGACTGCCATCAGCCACTGCCCATCTCACTGCCCACAGGTCAGGACTGCCATCAGCCACTGCCCATCTCACTGCCCACAGGTCAGGACTGCCATCAGCCACTGCCCATCTCACTGCCCACAGGTCAGGACTGCCATCAGCCACTGCCCATCTCACTGCCCACAGGTCAGGACTGTCCAGCCCACTGCCCATCTCACTGCCCACAGGTCAGGACTGCCATCAGCCACTGCCCATCTCACTGCCCACAGGTCAGGACTGCCATCAGCCACTGCCCATCTCACTGCCCACAGGTCAGGACTGCCATCAGCCACTGCCCATCTCACTGCCCACGAGGTCAGGACTGCCATCAGCCACTGCCCATCTCACTGCCCACAGGTCAGGACTGCCATCAGCCACTGCCCATCTCACTGCCCACAGGTCAGGACTGCCATCAGCCACTGCCCATCTCACTGCCCACAGGTCAGGACTGCCATCAGCCACTGCCCATCTCACTGCCCACAGGTCAGGACTGCCATCACCACTGCCCATCTCACTGCCCACAGGTCAGGACTGCCATCAGCCACTGCCCATCTCACTGCCCACAGGTCAGGACTGCCATCAGCCACTGCCCATCTCACTGCCCACAGGTCAGGACTGTCATCAGCCACTGCCCATCTCACTGCCCACAGGTCAGGACTGCCATCAGCCACTGCCCATCTCACTGCCCACAGGTCAGGACTGCCATCAGCCACTGCCCATCTCACTGCCCACAGGTCAGGACTGCCATCAGCCACTGCCCCATCTCACTGCCCACAGGTCAGGACTGCCATCAGCCACTGCCCATCATCTCACTGCCCACAGGTCAGGACTGCCATCAGCCACTGCCCATCTCACTGCCCACAGGTCAGGACTGCCATCAGCCACTGCCCATCTCACTGCCCACAGGTCAGGACTGCCATCAGCCACTGCCCATCTCACTGCCCACAGGTCAGGACTGCCATCAGCCACTGCCCATCTCACTGCCCACAGGTCAGGACTGCCATCAGCCACTGCCCATCTCACTGCCCACAGGTCAGGACTGCCATCAGCCACTGCCCATCTCACTGCCCACAGGTCAGGACTGCCATCAGCCACTGCCCATCTCACTGCCCACAGGTCAGGACTGCCATCAGCCACTGCCCATCTCACTGCCCACAGGTCAGGACTGCCATCAGCCACTGCCCATCTCACTGCCCACAGGTCAGGACTGCCATCAGCCACTGCCCATCATCTCACTGCCCACAGGTCAGGACTGCCATCAGCCACTGCCCATCATCTCACTGCCCACAGGTCAGGACTGCCATCAGCCACTGCCCATCTCACTGCCCACAGGTCAGGACTGCCATCAGCCACTGCCCATCATCTCACTGCCCACAGGTCAGGACTGCCATCAGCCCACTGCCCATCTCACTGCCCACAGGTCAGGACTGCCATCAGCCACTGCCCATCTCACTGCCCACAGGTCAGGACTGCCATCAGCCACTGCCCATCATCTCACTGCCCACAGGTCAGGACTGCCATCAGCCACTGCCCATCTCACTGCCCACAGGTCAGGACTGCCATCAGCCACTGCCCATCTCACTGCCCACAGGTCAGGACTGCCATCAGCCACTGCCCATCTCACTGCCCACAGGTCAGGGACTGCCATCAGCCACTGCCCATCTCACTGCCCACAGGTCAGGACTGCCATCAGCCACTGCCCATCTCACTGCCCACAGGTCAGGACTGCCATCAGCCACTGCCCATCTCACTGCCCACAGGTCAGGACTGCCATCAGCCACTGCCCTCATCTCACTGCCCACAGGTCAGGACTGCCATCAGCCACTGCCCATCTCCACTGCCCACAGGTCAGGACTGCCATCAGCCACTGCCCATCTCACTGCCCACAGGTCAGGACTGCCATCAGCCACTGCCCATCTCACTGCCCACAGGTCAGGGACTGCCATCAGCCACTGCCCATCTCACTGCCCACAGGTCAGGACTGCCATCAGCCACTGCCCATCTCACTGCCCACAGGTCAGGACTGCCATCAGCCACTGCCCCATCTCACTGCCCACAGGTCAGGACTGCCATCAGCCACTGCCCATCTCACTGCCCACAGGTCAGGACTGCCATCAGCCACTGCCCATCTCACTGCCCACAGGTCAGGACTGCCATCAGCCACTGCCCATCTCACTGCCCACAGGTCAGGACTGCCATCAGCCACTGCTCATCATCTCACTGCCCACAGGTCAGGACTGCCATCAGCCACTGCCCATCTCACTGCCCACAGGTCAGGACTGCCATCAGCCACTGCCCATCTCACTGCCCACAGGTCAGGACTGCCATCAGCCACTGCCCATCTCACTGCCCACAGGTCAGGACTGCCATCAGCCACTGCCCATCTCACTGCCACTCCTCAGCTTCCTGCTACATTTAATTTTACTTATTTATTTGAGATCTGGTGCTGACTAAGGTGTTCTGGTTGCTCTTGAATAGACTTTTACCTCCAGCCCAGGTAGTAGAACTGCTCTACTCTAAAATCTCTGCTTTTTCAAAGCAGAGGATCCTTTTGCACAAGTGCATCCAGGAAGGGTCCGGTCTCCCACAAGATAGCCCACTGCTAGAGACCAAAGAGTTTTTAGGCATTTTGTCCATCAAGAGGGCACCTTGCTTTCTATGTCCACCTAGTGCTGAGCCATGCAAACCTACATTCCAAGTGACCCAGCCATTGCTGGGCCTGGCCATACCAGAAAGTAGCCAGTGGCCTCTAAGCCTAGTCTTCCCACTTGGATGGTGCCAGCCTCCTCCCCCATGCCACATGCTCACATTCAGTATCATTCACATCATTATCTGCACATTCAGTGATGAGGGCCAGAGGAGGACTGGGGTCCAGATGGAGGCAATGAGAAGTCCAGACAGTAGTACCAGGCTAACCCTGAAGCCAACATAGTGTGAGACAGCAACCCATAGCAGTGCAGCCTATACCTCCATGGCAGCATAGTCTGCCAACCCTCCTGACATTTCTGAGCCCTCACAGGCTTGCAAGTAGAAGCCACCAACAGCACAGAACAACTTTGCAGCTCCAAAAGAGAGCAGGGTCTTCTCAGAACAGGCCTTTCTATGCAATCCTGGGAGTGTGGAACAAGAGCACTGGCTCTATATATTTGAGGCTGCCTCCAGACCTGCAGGCAATATCATAAGTTTGCACTTCAGACAGAAGCAGGAATTCCCAGGCCCAAGTCTGGATTCTTTATTCCAGGGAGGGCATGTAAAACAGGTTAATCCAAGTTGGAAAGGCCTCCATGTGCAACTCTTGGAGGCTCCTGCTCAGCTCCCTGAATCAGCAAACCTCACTATAAAGTCAAGCACCATCCAGAAGCTTGGGAGGTGGTCAGAGACCCTGCCTCTTTTCTTTTTGAAAGCAAACTGCCTCCAAGTATCAACCTGTCCTCCTCTGCACAAGAGACATAACTCAGGGATAGGGAAGGGTCCTGCCTGGGTTGGCAGCAGCATCCCACTGGGCTCAGAAGACTGCAATCCCAGCTCTCCACTCTTTTGTTTACTGTTAATTAACTGGGCCATATGGAAAGAGGTGATAATCACAGCCAAGAGCCAATAGGCGGGGTTCCTGGTGGCAAGGAGCCTGGGGTTAAGGGAACCCCCCTCACTCAGCTGGCCCAGTAGGAGCCCAGCACCCCACTCTGTCAGCACTCAGAGGAACCAGAACATCTCCTCAGCACCAACTGAATCCTCCCCTCCCAGATTTGTCCCAACTCCTTTCTGCCTTTTGTTCAGTTGGACTCTATCCTCAGAGATGTTCTCAGGGCATCTTTTGTTGTCTTAAGACATTAGTACAAAATTCTTTACCTCCCTCTCCCAAGAGACAATTAAAATTATCACCACCATTATAATCATTATAGTCACATGGTCTGATGTCCCAAAACCAAGAACGTGCAAGTTCCAAGCCATCTCTAAGATGTTTTGTTTCAAAAACTAAATAACTAACTTTACTAGCCAATGTTTACTGATTCAAAGATGATGCTGACAGAGATAAGAAATCCTTGGTGACTCAAAGAAACAGGCAGCAATCAAGCACAGCACTGAAACACAACCCTCCTGTACTTGTTTTCCTGATTTATAAAGAACATGAATCCCATGCCTCTAAAAAGGCATCACAGTGTTCAAAGCTCAAACAGAATTTCTAGTTTTAAATATGCAAATCTAGCTACACTGGCACTACAAAACCACACATCCCAACCTCACAACCACACAGAAGAGGAGCTGAGTGGAACAGTGACACCAAGTTCTGTTGATAGATCCCACAGATACAAGCACTCTAGGTATTGCTCCTGAAGTTTGAAAGAACATGACACAAAGACAAAATGTTCCCAGGAGCATCTCTACTGGGTGCTAGGTTGGATGTCCCACAAGAAACAGCTGAGCTTCAAGTCTCTTCTTTAGACAGATCTGCATCTTCCCTGGGCTAGGAGGTACTGGGTTGCATGGTCCCATGGTCTGTGTTCCTCTTCTGGAAATGCCCATAAAGTTTCTTGCCTTGATCTACAGCATTACCCCTCCTCAAATGCCTTCTCTGTCTCACACATAGCATGCCCACAACAATCTCAGAAAAGCAGGAAGGGCAGAGAAAGAGGAGAAACACAGAGCCTGGGAGAAGAAGAAAGCCAGGTCCTTCAGAACAGTTTAAAAAGCCATCCTGCTTTTCCTGCAAAGAGATTCTTCTTAGAAATCCTCTCTGCTCCCGCCCTCCCTGTCTCTGTCCAAGGGGAAAAGCCAAGCCCTGGATATCTGCCTTTGTCAGAGAAACAACATAACATTGACTTACCTTTCCTTACAGCTATTGTCTGTCCTCTTTCAAAATGACATCACGGAAAGCAATCATGAAATTTACATGGGGGGTGCAGGGAGGACGGGGGAGGGGAAAGCAGCTGCCTCCCTCACTGCGGTCACGTGTGGGGAAGCCTGCGTGCGCGTTTCAATTAAATATCTTCTCCCCTCAGTGTGCGAACTCCTAAGCCAGCTAAAGGCGATGTCTCATTTACTTAATGACCGCTCTCATTAGCAGCGGTGGCACGGGCTGGCGGAGGAAGCTTCTTTGTAAATACGCTACCCATGAACCCTTGGGGCTCCAATATATCTGTTTACTCTCTGAGGTGAAATAAATTTACAGTATAGCATCAGAAAGATGGACCTGACAAATTGAAGGTGAGAGGTGCCCCAGGCCAGTAGGTTACCTGCTTACTGTTGTGGTCCTCACTAATAGAAGATGCCCACATCTGCCCACAGAGATCCATAATCAATGTGCAGTATGACTGGGGTTTTTTCCAAATGCAAAACACACAAAAGGGCAGAGAGCATTATGACCGTCATGCTCACCCCCCTCTGCTTTCTCTGCCAGTGGTTCAGTCCAATAATTCCTAATAGCAGCAACCGGAGTGACAGATGCCCTGGGTTAGCATGGCTCCAGCGAAAGTGCTTTACTATATTTATTGGTGGTTAGGAATATGACCTCCCATCATAAAGAACTGGCTGCAGAATTTATCACTCAAATGAACCAGAAATAGTACATATGGGCTCATTTGCATATTCAAGTGCCAGGAATTTAGGTAGATATGTCTTTGGTTTTGGTTTTGAGTGCAAGTTACCCAAGGCCAAAGACTAAAACAGTAAAGTAACTCACAAAGAACAGAACAAAAAAAAAGACATTTCCCATTGTTTACACTCTACTTTTTTTTAATTTTTAGAATAATAAAACTCCCAAAGATAACTAGGGAATCCATGAGCACTAATATCCTAACCCTTAAAACATTAAGTCACTGTCTATAAGGAGCTATCCTGTGAACACCAAGAGAAGTCCCCAAAACACACATCCTAGTAGTATAACCTGACAGCTCCTGTTTTTTCTTCACATTCAAGACTAAACACAGAAATATCCTCAGCAAACATCCAGGGTGCTCTTTTTTGTTTCCCCAGTCCCTCCCTTATATTGATAGAATCAGAAGTTGGAACCTATGCGGGCAAACACAGGGATGAAAACTGAATTCAGTCCCACAGAAGATGTCACTGCCACTGCAGCCAGAAAACAGAGCACTCACAGCTCCGGAGTTAATATTTGTTTCAAAAGACAGCATATTGTTTTTGGGCATGTCACATGGGAACACAAGAGACTATCTGATCAGTACCAATGGGCTCAAGCTACCAAAAGTGTGGATAAAACAGAATAATAGTGCTAGCTTTCTTTCTTTTTTCTTTTTTTTTTTTTTTTTAAGATAAGGTCTCATTCTTGCCCAGGCTGACCTGGAATTCACTATGTAGTCTCAGGGAGGTTTCAAACTCACACTGATCCACTGCCTCCCAAGTGCTGGGATGAAAGGTATGTGCTACCACGCCCAGTGAGTGTTAGCTTTCTTGAAGTGAGTGAGTTGTGAGGACCTTGGTGAGTATCAGCTAAAGCTCTTCTTCCATAAGACAACCATTTCTAACATGTAGTTCATAGTATACACATTATGCATACATCAAAGACCTTCATCCCAAAAGTAAGTATGTTCTTATACATGCACACATTATTCTCAACAAGTGAAATACAAAATGCATGCAGGGTGATTGTGCATATCAAACAAAAACAAACAAATGAGAAACTACAGTGGTCAAACTGAGAATGAAATATTAATTAGCCCAGTGAAAACAGTTTTGAGGCTCCTACAGTGACTAGCTAACATTTTCCTATTCTTTCGTGAACTTATATCCAGTAGCAAAAAAGACACTTTTAGCTGAGAACATTCCCAAAAAGCCACTGCTATCTCCTCTGGACAAGCTGTGAGTGCTAGATATTTTACATACAAACCCTCCGCATTCTAAAATTCTATTAAACTCTTATCAGCAGAATGCAGACTCAGGGTGGCTCTCTGTGTGCCATTGTTCCACAGATATGGTGGGATCAAAACGAGGGTTTGTGCTGAATCCACCTTACTGCCCAGCAGTACTGAAGGCTCTAGGAAAACCATTTAATTCTGATACATGACAATCAAACTTAAGAAATAGCACAAAACAACAAAGAGAAACCAATATGTACAACAAAAATCCTCATGGGCATCATCATTTTTGAGGAAATTGTATTTGCACAAACCTCAGTTTGTCAGCATCTCATATCCCTTTGAGTGACCAGAGGTTTGTCTCACTGATTGGGAATGAGCTCCAGACCCCAGTAGGGCTTGCACTTAGAATGCAGGGAAACTTCATAACTGAGCTGGTCAGACGAACCCAGGACCAGAAGCCCAATTGAGAGATTAGGGTTGTAGAGCATTTTCAAATGGGTTTGAAGAATAAAGGTTTAAGATCTTTGGCTGACACTGTCAGGAGAACAAAGGGGGAGTCCCAGAAATAAGTAGAATGACAGAGTTTGCCATAAAGTCAGCTCCCTTCATTACTGGCAGTGTAGCAAGGTTGGAGGCGTGCCTCTGGTTGATCAGCACTCTGGACAGCGCTCTCCCCACAAAGGGCGCGGGTGGGGGGGGGGGGGGGCTTTGTTCTCCAGTCTAGGAAGCCTGGGAGTTCGCACCAGGTCGCCAGTCTGCAGGTCCCCAGTCAGTGGACTCCAAGGGAGAAGAGATAATTCCAAGACCACACTTCCAACACAAACAGCTGCTTTTGACAACAGCAAGGTATAATTTTTTTTTTTCTTACACAGGGTGAAATTTGTCAGGATAATTAAAAAGCATAGAGTATTTTCTTTCGCATAGCACATTGTTCCTTTAAGCTTTATTTTCACAAAAATCTGTAGGGAAGTTACAAGTTTATTTTTATTGTAAGTATTTAAGTTTGGGAAAATCCACACAGAAACAACTCCTGTGGGGTTGGTGGGTCCACAGAATGCACATGGAAGGACAAGGGGAGATTTGTAAAGCTAAACTTATCGTTACTGCTGCCTCACTCAGAAACTGCTTTGTGTGTGCTGAGGAAGCAGACTTAATGGTCGCTTAGCTGGTAGGATCATTTCAAATAAGGTGTAATTAGTTGTGCAAATCTGCACAGAGACATTCCAAGTGTCAGTTCATTTGCTTCATAAAAACTCTTTCAAGTAATTTTGATCTAAACTTTCTGCATCTGTAATTGGCACCACCTTCTCCGGTGACCAGCTGGGGGTGAGGTTTTCTTGTTTCCTTCTGAAAGCTTCCCCGCAGATGGGCGCCTGCCTTAATGCTGCCGGCGACAATTAGGGCGTTGTGTGCGCAGCCGAGATGGTCAGCATTAATATTGTATAGAACAGCTGAGGGCTGGGGGGTGCTGCCCCAGGCAGGCCCTGGCAGATGGAGCAAACAAAACCAGGAGCCACTTTACCCACACTCCAGGCTGACTTTGTGTGCTTGTCTCACACTCACAAACATTTGGCATCCAGATTGTGAGACTCATAAGCATACATGTACACTCACACATTATACAACTATATGATGAGGACACACCTGGCCAGAGCCCCTCTGACACAAGAAGGCCCAGGTGATCATCCCCACCCACACAAAGATGAGAGAAGCACCCACACTCCATCACCACCCTCCCCAACCAGGGCTACTAAAACGTCCACCTCACTTTACCAGAGAGCAAAACTAAAGAGGGACTAATACACCAGCAGGCCCACTGCCCACCACCCTCCCTATCTCCACCCTTGGGAAGGCAGGGTGGCCTTCACAGGGCTCTGTGCTGTCAGCTGAAAGAGACTCAGGCTGTCCCCGAGATCCCTTGATGGCATTTAGGAGTTGTATGTGTATGTTACTTCCTTAGCTGCCCAGAAAAATGCACTGAGGGCTGACAAGGCATATTGGCAGAACTGTGAACATCAAGGGGAGGAATACAAGGGATCGGGGGTGGTACGCACCCAGGAAGCTCCTGCAGGGCGTCATTCTGTCCAGGCAACGAACTTCCTCTCCAGAGTCTAGACACAACTCACTTCATGCTGGAAAAAGTTGCTGCACAAACTTCTGTGTCTCAGAACCCTGAGAGCACTGACCACAGCCAGCCAATCAAGATTAGGAGCACATAATCACAAATTGATGCCGGCTGCCTGCCAATAAGGTGCCTTTATCCACACAATGGGCCTCTGGCCCAGACAATGGGCTTTGCCTGCAGGGCGGGGGGGGGGGGGGGGGGGAGAAGAAAAAGGCAGGGACATTAATGGACCAACAGTGAGGGAGGGAAGGTAGCAGAAGTTGGGCTGTCAGACTAGATTAAGCCTACAGCCTAGTGGAAACCAGTGGGGAAGTGGGGAGGGAAAACTATACCTTCCCTGAGAGGAGTCTTCCACCTTGCCCCATGTCCAAGATAGCTCACTGCCCACTGAGGCCCTCTGGAACAATAAACTTGGACAAATCAAGTACTCTCTCATTTCCCTATTAATGAAAAAGCAACTATCTAGGTGATGGTAAGGATGATACTGGAAGCTCCTCTGTCCCAAATTGTGGCTAAAACCAATTAGGTCACTTCCATTCAGAGCAAGGAGGGAGACAGTTCAGAGCTCAGGAGGAGGCTGAATATGGATAGATCCTTGGCCTGCCCCCTGCAGCCCTGCGAGAGGACAAATGGACAAGCAGTAAAAGTCAGGAGTGGTCCAGGGAGGTGGGAAATAATGACTCTACCTAAGATGGCAGATGCTGAAGGGCAGACTGCTGAAGGTCTGGGGTGGTAGGGCTAAGAGAAGGCCTTATGGAAGTCTCAGGATTCGGAGCCATGGCATAGGTGCAGGGCAGGGCGGGAATCCATGGCTCTGTGAGGCTATCTGGGGGCCTGTTAATCAGGATGACAACAAACTGGGCATTGACTATAGATATGAGGCTGAGCTGAAGGTGTCAGGGAGAAAGGGAAGGAGGAGAGAAGGGGAAGTAGGGGCAAGGGAAAGTGAGAGCCAGGGTAAAATTGAGAGCAGAGAGGAGTTAGGAGTAGGGGAAGTAGAGGGAGAGGGAAGGGAGTGATTGGGGTCATAGGAGTGTTTGGGCAGGACGGAAAGTGAGTGTTGAGGGAAGCAGAGGCAGGGAGGAAGTTGGAAGCATAAGGAGTGGGGGTAAGGTAAAAGGAAGAAAACTATAGTGGAGGGAAAGTGGGAGGCCAAAAAAAGAAGTATTAGGAGGGGAAGTAGAGCCAGGGGTGTAGGGAGCAGGGAGGAAGTAAGGAATAAGGTAAAATGAGGGATGGTGGGAAACAGGAGGAGCAGCAGATGGCTAGCAGAGAGGAGGACAGGTGAGAACATTGCTCTGACTATCAAGGACAGCTATCACCCCAACCTCACTTTGGGCTGTGGGTAAGTGTGGTGTCTGACAGGTCCTCACCCTTCTGGCTATCTCTTTAAGTGGTGGCAGATCTCCTTAGATGGGTGACCTTGGGCATGTCACCATCGTTACTGTTACTCAGTTTCCTCATAAGTCAAATGAGGGCCAGGGGCCACCATGCAAGACCAATCCATGTTGGTACTATTTCATTGCAAGTAGCCACTGTCCCTCACTTCCTCTACACTTTAGCAACCACCCAGCCAACAGCCTCTCCTACACCATAGTCACCCATGCTTGGAATTCCCATACAGGGAATCCAGGAGATGAAAGTGCTGCTTCCTTTTGATAGAACCAACTGGCCTGAATTTATCCCAGGCTAGACATGCTCAGATTAGGCAGGACAAGTCAACCCTATTCCTAAAGGCTGGCTCCCTCCAATGACCCTGAGGCCCAGCATCAAGGCACTGAGAGTATGCATTATCTGCCAACACCACGTCAGGTCCTGTGTATCTAGAAGACCTTGCTCAAGTCCCATGGGAGAGGCCAGCCCTGTGTTTAGAACATTGCTCTGATTGTCAAGGGCAGCTATCACCCCAGCCTCACTTTGGGCTGTGAGCAGCCACCGCACCTGCCCACCCATGACCCTGAACCACTAGTGTGGGCTATGCTGACCCAAAGGAAGGTTTATGACATCCCCCATGTGCTCCACTCAGCATGAAGCACCACCTCCTGAAGTAGACAATGAGAAAGCAAGGTCCTGCCTACTAGCCTGCTCTGAACTCTAGAAAACGCCTTTTTCTGTGATAAGGACTAGCACTAGTGTCCAGAGAGCTCTAGTAATGCACCCTCAACACACACCCCAGAGTCTCTGCACAGCCAGGGCACAAGAACCAAGATCCTTGCCATGGCTAAACTTCAGCATTACCTTCATAAGACCTCAAGCTTCTAGATCTGGGGCTCCAGCCATGCTTGCTGCTTTGACATGGGCAGGACAGAGCCTGGGAAAAGTCATCCTATAGGGTTGGCAGGGGCAAGGATGTTCAGCTGAGTGGCTATCAGCCAAGGCTCTGAGAAGATTAATCTGGAATGTAGATGCCACTTGGAAGAAATTAATCAGTAGCTCTCTGGACCCAGACCCAGGGCCTTGGGGTCTGTAAGCAGTTAACAGCAGATTTTGTAGCAGTCCAGACCCGAGGCTAGCCAGAAGAAGTTGCCACATAGAAGAGGGGAAAGCCACTGCTGATGCCACTGCAAGGAGAAGGCATTTCCTTCCAGCATTAGAAATCTAGGTCACATCTCAGGAAGGACTGAAAAACGTTTCAGAGAGGTTTCCTTCCTACCTGTCTCCTTTGTGCCAATCTAGCTACGGAGCTCAGAGTAGTCTGCAGGGAAGAATAGCTCAACCAGGTAGCCAGTTTAGCCAGGCTCAGGCACCCAAATAGGTGGGAAGGAACCTGCTGGTCCAGGATATTGCACCTATCCATGGTCTCTTGGAGTAAAGGAGGGATATAAGGTGAGGGCACAACATGAGTGAAGGTTGTGTGGCTAGAAAAAGAAGCAAATTCAGTGGGTTTGGGTGAGGAGCCAGAGGTCTGATGTGAGCTGAGGGCACTTCATACCGGGTGTGAGCAGCCCCAAAGGAGCCTATAGTACTCACAAGTCCTTGTGACTGGATACACTGAGGCTAGGGAGGAAGGGAAGAAATAGATGTGCTCAGAAAGCAGAGCAGGGAACATGGAGACAGATCCCTGTCTTAGTGTCCCAGAAACAGCTCTTGAAGGTGTGCCCTACCGGAACAGAAAGGATAGAGGTCAAACAACAGCTGACCCAGCAGGAAAGATGAGAGGTAGGCAAAGAGAAGGACCAGACTCAGAGCCATGACCACAGGGGAGATGGAGACCAGACCAAGGAAATAAACAGATGACAGTGACCAGGGCAGAAAGAGCAGCAAAGGACCTCAGACAAAGGCAAAGAGTAGATGGGCTTATACATAGGAAGAAGTAAGGATAGGGAAAAAGAGGATGAGTCTGTGAAGGAGACTCACATACATACGTACTCCATCAGGGATTCTCAGGAACCCATTTAAGAATAGCAGGAAAAATTAGCAATGCTGGGAGCCCCAGACAGTCTGTCGTTCCCTTTCACTTTACAAGGGTCACACTGTATCTATGTGCATGCACAGGCACATGTATGTGAGCTCAGGGCTTCCATGCTCCAGGCTCTGTTTAAGTGGCTTTGGAATTGTGCTCCCAGAACAGATGGCCTCGGAGATAAAGCGGCCAGGCTCCTGGACAGAGAGCAAGCTGAAGGCGGTTGCCATGGCAGGCAGGGCTGGCTGAGTCCACTTGTTAGCAGACAGAGGCCCATAGAAGTCAAGACAGATGTATAGTGGAGGGGAACTACAGAGCCCCAGGAAGGAAAGGCCTTCACCTAAATGACGTTTGAAGTCTGAGTGTGGAGCTTGGCAGCTGCAAACTAAAGTGCAGAGGTGACACCATTGCTGGCCTAGCCACATCAGGTGAGACACCTCTCCCAAGACTCTGTCCCAGGGTGCCAGAAGCCTAGGACATTCTTACCCTGGGGTGGCTCCAGTCACACCCAGCATTAGAGACCCAGAGCTGACATAAGGCCATGATATCCCCTGTAATTTCAGAAATTCTGTATGTGAATGAAGGAGTGGGGAGTGTCAAGAGATGACCACAGAGGCTCCAGAGTCTATGCTCAGGACCCACCCATAGCTGCTGGGAACAGGGCCTATAATAGAGAATGGGTAGCTAAACCCATGAAATGGTGGAGGATGAGTACCAGCTCCTTGTCATTCCAACAAGCACTCTGAGACATGCAAAGCCACATCCCAGAAAAGGAGTCAGGTAGAATATCCCAATGGTCAAACCACCCATTGATCCAAGTGAAAAGCACTTGGAACTTCCAGACCTGGGAGTTCCCCAACTCACCACATACACCACACACGCGCGCGCACAGTGTGCCACATACATATGGCATGGTGATTAGTCTTCATTACCAACTTGACTAGATTTAAAATCACCTGGAAGACTGAAACACACCTCTGAGTGTGTTTGTGAAGGCATATTCTGAGGATTAACTGAAGGAAGACTTGCCCTGAGTGTGAGTGGTACTATCCCATGGGCTGGAGGCCTGAACTGAATAAAAGGAGGAAAAGAGAAAGCCAGAAGACATGAGCATTCCTTTTTTGTCTCCTTTCTAACCCACCATGATGTGAGTTGCTCTGCTCTATCACATACACTACACCATGAAGGACTGAACCCTCTGACACTGTGAGCAAAAATAAAACCTTTCCTTAAGTTGTTCTTAACAGTTATTTTGTTACAGTAACAGTAAAAATAAAAAATATGCATGCTCAGACACATGTCCATACACATGCATGTGTATATACACATATACTACATACCACACATCTATGCAAGTATACATGAGTATATGTACATATGTACACACATCAAACATCACATACATTTATTGTGGGTATGCACCTACATGTATATGCCCATGTGTACATATATCTACATATACAACAATATATACTTCTATGCACTACATGTATATATGTCATGTATATATTTATACACATGCACACATCATACATACAGACAAACATACATATATATGTGTCATGAGAGTTTTCCTGGGGAAAAGTAAGGAAATCTATTCACTCAAGATAGAGAGAGCAGTATAAACAAAGTATATTCCATCCAAGTTCAACTTGATGAATCAATGAGGGAATGCTTACAGAAGCATAGGTGACTCAAAGCCTGATATAATATTGTGAATCTCCTAGCAACTTACAGGCAGCTAGCTATACCACTGAAAATTGTCACCCATAACATGGCCAACTCACAAAAAGCTACACCACTATAAAGTTCCCTAGACAACCTAAGGGCAAGCTACACAATAAGAATCCCTCCCCCAGAGTTTACATCTTGTATATCCTGGGAGAGAAGCATAGCTTCATGATCTCCTTGAGCCTAGTGAGTTTCCCCTCTCCATCCATGAGGGAATGTTAATGGGCCTGATCTTGTGAAAGAGTCTTATGTGGGTAGTCTTAGCTGCTCTGATTTGACATGTCAATGGGCATGTTCAACCTAGAAAAAATAGATACACAAGAAAATACAAAGCAGGACATGGTAGCACATGCCTTTAATTCCTGAGGGAACCATGTTAGTTGTGGTTCATTAAGGACCTAAAGCCAAGAGTCCTACATGCCCCTTACTACCTAATCCTACCTCACATACTCCCAGAACTCTGAATGACATCTATTCCCACATCCCACACAGTACTTTCTGAACCTGGAAGGAAGAGGTAAATTATCCCAGTAGGGCTACCCCAGTTCCCAGAACACAGACCGGGTGTGGGAGAGGCTTCTAGAAGAAGGCCGAGAGCTGATTGGTAGGGGTTCCCAGAAAGTACCGCCCAGGACCTGAGGCACACTGAAGAATGGGGCCTTTCTGATCTATGAGACAGTATTGGTAAATCGGCTTCACAAAATCATGGACATCCAATACGTCACTTAGCATTCGGCCTTTATACAGCTGGACACTGAGCTACCAGAGTAATAAAAATACGATAAATAAAAGACACCATAGGACAGCCAGGCGTGGTGGTGCACGCCTTTAATCCCAGCACTCGGGAGGCAGAGGTAGGAGGATTGCAGTGAGTTCGAGGCCACCCTGAGACTCCATAGTGAATTCCAGGTCAGCCTGGGCTAGAGTGAGACCCTACCTCGAAAAACCAAAAAATAAAAAAATAAAAAAAATAAAGACACCATAGCCTGTTGATGGATATCAGTGTAGTCATGTGGTATTCCCCTTTACATGCTACCTGGCTCAGCACACCCCACTTGGAATTAACCCACAGTGTTTCAGGGGAGGCCTTCATGCAATCTGAGCCAAAGAGGTTCTCCTACAACTGCCTCACACTCCCTAGGTGTGCAGACTCACTGGAAGCTCATACACATAGATCCCCCAGGTTGTCCACCCTATCCACCTACTGGTACATGCAGGATCTCAGTTCCTACTCCAGAGCCCTAGTAATGACAAGGAGCAGAAGCTCAGCTAGTGACTTCAAGCTGAGGCTTGAAGGGAACTAATGGAAGAGCAGAGGAAAGACCCCAATGCTACCACACACTTCCTGCCTCTGAAGCAGGAGCAAGGCAGAAGCCCAATGAGGCAGCAGAGAGGGTAGCCCACATTCAGAATAGCCATTGTCCTACCACCTGCACCTCCTGCACTAGCTGTTGGCAGTCCCAGGCATAGGCAGCTGGCCCCCACCAGCACCTGTATGCAAATCCCACTGATATGGGACTGAGCAGACCAGACCAAGACATGGTACAGGAGAAGAGGGCAGGGATGACTTCAAGTAGACAGCTAAGTGTTCAGGGTGGCCATGGGTCCCCACTCCCAGAGGAATATAAGAAGGATATAAACTCCCACTATGAGCCTGAGGATCCTGATCTTTAAATAAAGGGGGGGGAGGTTGCTGTTCTGAGGAACAGAGTGCCTGCAGTGTATGTGGGCCTAGGTGCACCATGGCATCTAGGAATTCATGGTCAACCCTACATCCACAATATCTCCTTAGAAACAAGGCATGGGACCTGCAGGTTTGCAAGAAGCAGTAATGACACACAGGAGGAAGAACCATGGCTAACATCTGAGCCCCTGGCAGGCAGCAGCTAGCCAGTGTCCTAACAAATCATCATTATGTTCCAATATGATAACTTTACCTGTTTTATGGGTTCAGAAGGGTTAATGGACTTATTATTTTTATTTTTTTATTTTCTTGGAGTTAGGGACTTGCTGTAGCCCAGGCTGACCTAGAATTCACTATATAGTCTCAGGGTGGCCTTGAACTCACTTTGATCCTCCTACCTCTGCCTCCCAAGTGCTGGGATTAAAAGCATGCACCACCATGCCCAGCTAAAAATTATTTATTTATTTGCAAGGAGAGAGAGAGACAATGGGCAAGCCAAGGCCTCTAGCTGCTACAAATGAATTCCAGATGCATGCACCACTTTGTATACCTAGCTTTATGTGAGTACTAGATAAGTGAACTTGGGTCATTGGGTTTTGCAGACAAGCACCTTAACTGCTTAGCCATCTCTCCAGCCCATTAATGGACTGTTCTGAAGCTTCTGGCAGTGTGGCAGTGTGGCAGAGTTGACACAGGAGTCTGGTGAAGACACCATGGATACACCAAGTCACAAACCCTGTTCTATGTCAGCCAAGACACACTAGTAGGCTCAAAGACACCAAATGTACCACAGCTTTACATAAAGGGACAGAGTTTCCAGCAGAGCCCACCCATAGCCCCACAGGATAGTGCAGCATAGCAGTTTCCCACACATAGTCCTGAGGCCACATAGTATTCAGGTCAGACTACATTAGCTGAGATCTGGCCTGTACGCTCATTGTTGCCACATTCTTGCCTTGGGGTCTCCTTAGCCTACCCAACTTTTAAGAGATCCAGAAACTCTAGGAATATCCTGCCTTGTTTCTGAATCACAACCCATCCCAGAAACTCCATTAGACTCCAAATTAAGGAGGAAGCCTACAAGTTCCCATGACTCTACCAGCCTGCCCTTTTGCCCTGAACACTAGTCAGCCCTGTTTGCAATATATATACTCTCCCAATTCCACCCAAAAGTGCAGAAGGCTGATCTGTGCTTTCAGTTTGAAATATTGGTGTCTCTGGCCTAGACTGAAAAAAAAAATGAGGGGTAGGGCTTTAAATGAGGGTAGGGGCTAGAGAGATGGTTTAGCAATTAAATGTGTTTCCCCCTCCCCCTCAACCATGAATACCTAAAGGGGCCTGAGCCTACCAGAGTTCAAATCTCCAAATCCCACATAAAACAGCTGGTTGTAGCCATTGCACACCTGTAACACCAGTCCCTCAGGGGAAAGTTCAATAAAAAGAGACTTCAAGGTGGAATTGATGGTTCATGCCTCGGGAGGAGCAGAAGTAGGAGGGTCATCATCATGAGTTCAAGGCCACCGTGAGACTACATAGTGAATTCCAGGTCATCCTGGGTTAAAGCCAGACCCTACCTCAAAAAACCAAAGAGGGCTGGAAGGATGGCTTAGCAGTTAAGGCATTTGCCTGCAAAGCCAAAGGACCCAGGTTCAATCCTCCAGGACCCATGTTAGCCAGATGCATAAGGGGGCACATGCATCTGGAGTTCATTTGCAGTGGCTAGAGGCCCTAGCACACCCATCCTCTCTCTCCCTTTCTCTGGCAAAGAAATAAATAAATTAAATTAAATATTTTTTAAAAAAAAACAAGCCAGGCGTGGTGGCGCACGCCTTTAATCCCAGCACTCAGGAGGCAGAGGTAGGAGGATTGCCGTGAGTTTGAGGCCACCCTGAGACTCCATAGTGAATTCCAGGTCAGCCTGGACTAGAGTGAGACCCTACCTCGAAAAACCAAAAAAAGAAAAAAGATAAAAAGAAAAAAAAACAAAGAGAGAGAGAGACTCCAAAAACAAAAGGAGAGACTCCAGCTACAAGACCAGGCAGAAGAGCAAAAATTCAGGTCACACCAAATATTCTTCTCTGAACATCCTAGTGTAGTAGGTGAGTGCTGCCTGCCACAGATGAGTGTTTAAAGATACCACAAGGGTACATACACGTACATATACCACACACACACCAGACTACACACATACACGCACGCACGCACACATACAAAAATAAATAAATAAGAAAGAAACAAAGGAAGGAAGTGAAGAAAAGAAGGAGGTAGGGAGGGAGGAAGGGAGAGAGGGAAGAAGGAAAGAAGAAAGGAAAGGAAGAAAGAAAGGAAGGAAAGAAGGAAGGAAGGAAGGAAGGAAGGAAGGAAGGAAGGAAGGAAGGAAGGAAAGAAGGAAGGAAGGAAGGAAGGAAAAGGTAGAGCAAGTTGGAGAAGTAGTTCGGTGATTAAAGGCACTTGCTTACAAAGCCTGGTGGCCCAGATTCAAATCCCCAATACCCACATAAAGCCAAGTCTGATGCCCACTATTCTCCCCCACTTTCATCTATGGGGTACCCCTTAGTCTGACTTATACTGCTTGTCAGGAAGACAGGCACCATTAAGGTTCCCTGAAAGGCACCTAGGTCCCAGGTCTTCCCCTGATACTCAGGCTTTCCCACCCCACAGTAACCACCACTCAATCTTGTGTTGCCATTAGGCCCCCTTACTCAAAGACAGAAGGCCCCAGACTTTCTTTTCTGTTCCCTGACCTCTGCCACACTCAGTAACGCCCTCATTCTTCCCTACCATTTCCTTCTAAACTAGTATCCTCCTAAACTGCTCTCTGGGGAGTTCCTTTTGGTTCTTCTAGTGGCTAGAGTCATGTAAGTCATAGTAGCCAACACAAGACCAAGTGATTAAGTATAAGCTGTTCCAGCACTGTTCTCAGAGCCTCACAGAATTATGGCCAAGGCTGGAAAGAAGAGTGTTGGAAGAATGCTAAGCTCCCCGTATCTGAGGAAGTATGCACTGGTTGGGGTGTCACCAAGAATGCTCAGAAAACAGATCTTCTTTGAGAGGCTGGGGAGTGGGGAGGGGAAGTCCGAAAGAAAGGGCTCCTCTGCAGAGGGCCCTGCACCTGCCCTGGAGCCCATGTAAGTAAATACCAGGATTCCTCCCTGTGGAGCAGCATGGAAGGGATTCAGGGAGGGTCCCAGAGGTTACCATCCTTCAGGGGCCAACTCTCACTCCCAGGCAGGGGTGGTGCACTTTCAGAATTGACTCAGAGACCTGTGGACATGCAGCAGAGGCTGGGTCTCCCAGGCATGCTCAGAGGAGCAGCTTCCTACACCACTGAGTGGGCCAGGGTTAAAATGCCTAGAGGCTACAGAATGAGTGGCTAGGCCATGCCACAAATTAGTGCTCCAAATTTGCACCCAGAACCCTCACTAGGGGCTAAGCTTCTCACCAGCATTCATCCCTTGCCTCCTCCTGTGCTGACCCAAATCTCTGTACCCCATCCTGGGATGCCTTCCTCAGACTTCAGAGAAGATGAGACCTAGACAGGATCTCTAGGACAAAGAACAGAATGAAAAGAGTAGGATGGACAAGGTGGCAGTCCCCGATAGCAACTGTCAGGCGGGGGGCAGGGCGCCAAGCATGAGGGAGAAGGGACTGGGGAGATGGGGTCATGACTGTGTGCAGCAAATGTCTGCAGCAGCCTGCCTACTGCTTCTTCCTAATTGCTTTAAAGTTGTACTAATTGAGCTGATTGAAAATGGAAGGAGAATGGCTTCTAGCTGCCCATCCCCCCACACAAGGAGACACAAAGTCAAGGTAGAAAACTCTTCAGCTGCCAGGACCTTAGCTTAGGTGGCCATGCCCTGTCTCAGGACCAGCCAAGCCCCCCGACAGATTAGAGTTGAGACTGGCAAACATGGCAAAAAGCAGCAAGCTGGAACCAGGATGTGCCTGAGCATAGGATGGGACACTGCCAAACTGTCATGTGGAGCAAGACAGAACCCCCAGCCTCCCTTATATGCATAGAGTCTATAGTCAGTCCCATGCTTCACCAGGTCCCTATAGTCCCAATACATCCCACAAACCTCAACCCCATTCTGCTAGGCCCAGAACTAACAAATTACCTCATGTGTCAGTGCAATTATGATCCATCCCTTCTCTACCAGAAGACCCACAAAGCAATCTTGGGCCAAATCTTCCCCTAAACCTTGAGAGGAGATATGAATAAAAGTGACATTCATCAGCTGCAAACAGAAGCATGTTGTAGAATTTTGATCCTTCACTCAGAGGACAAGCACCAAACCCTTTCTAAACATACAGCCTGGGCTGGAGGGAATGCTTAGTGTTTAAGTCGCTTGCCTGCAAAGCCAAAGGACCTAGGTGTGATTCCCCAGAACCCACGTAAACCAGATGCACAAGGTGGCACATGCATCTGGAGTTCGTTTGCAGTGGGTGGAGGCCCTGGCGCACCCATTCTTTCTCCCTCTCTCACTCTCTCTCTCTCTCTCTCTCTCTCTCTCTCCACCTGCCTCATTCTCTCTCTCAAATAAATAAATAAAAATAAAATATTAAAAAAGACAGCCTGTAGTGTCCCCTCTTCCACATGCCAATTGTCCAAAACATTGGACTTGGTCCCTCCCTGCCTCCACAGTCCAATTAAGCCATCTCCTGTGAAGCCAGCACCACATAAGGTCCTTACTGAATGCTGGTCCTGAGCAGTATTGTAATGGGTACCTTTGCTGTCAAGCCCTTTAGGCTGCCATAGGGTCTCAGGGATCAGAACTGATAGACTTAGCACAGATCTAAAACCTTAGCGGCTTCTGAAATTAATACCATGATGTCTAATGTCTCCAACCACAAGCCCCCAGTCCCAGTGTAACACATTCACAATCCATTGAAAGGGATCTACCAATGCTTAACCTCAAAGATTATCAAAGGCTATCTCTCCGAGAGTGGATGTGATCTTCTTCCCTGAACTCCTGAGAGGTTCCACACAAATGTATCCTTCACCCAAGCTCATACTTCAGTATGACTGAATTCTTGGCAGAGAGAGGGGATCTTTGAAGATTTTGAGGGATTCTGTTCATAGCAAGTGCCCAGCAGCTTCTTTATGCTGAGGACACTTAGAGAAGACTCCAAAAGACTACATATTCCCTCTCAGAAAGACCAGAGTGAAGGCTTAAGCCTCTTACCATCTCTAAGGGACAGAGAAAGAGTTCTCATCTTTACACTTACATGAAGAGAAACCCAGGCAGAGGTATATCTGAGCTCACACTCCTGATCACCTCCTTTGTCACTTCCTTTCAATGTCCCAGTGTGTACTATCACACCTAAAAAATACTCCAAATCACTACCCAAACACATAGTTTCCCACAGAGCAGGCCACACATGTTCCACATGTGTATATACATTCACATAACATGTGTATAAGCATATGCAGCCAATTGCAACCCAGTATACGCCCAAGCCAGGTGTCCAGGTCTATGGCCAGAGGTCATACCAGGCAAATCCTTTCAGCTAGAGAGGAGTCTCAGCCCTGCTGCCAGGCTCTGATGATGTCTTTCAGCACCCTCTCCAGAGCTAGAAGGAAGCCCCATCAGATTCAATCTGAGGATCTGTGCAAACCTGTTGCAAACACTTAATCACACACATCATATACATGCATGACAAATGGTTCACATGCAAGACAAATGCCTGATATTTGCAGGTATTCCATTTACACACTCCACACATATATACACACATATGATGCATATATATGTACATGTGTATATATAAATTACCACTCCCATATGCACACATTCAAGCATTTGTGGGTACACATATATGTACATACATATGCATGCATATACAGACCACAGACATACTCTTGCATGTAAATGCATGCAAATGAGCATGTGCTTATATACATATATGAATACACATGCACACCATTCATGCATACATGTGCACCAGCTATGTGCACATATACTTTAGTGTGCATAGGTACTCACCTACATGCTTGCATGTGTATACATGTACACATGGGCATACATTTGAATACATGGATACAAGACTGAAATGCATATGTATATACGGGTATACATGAATGAACATATACCTCTACAATCTGTTCACGCCTCTGTGTGACATGTATATGCTATATATGCATGTATGTACCACTAACATATATGCACAATCATCTAAAGTCACATGCATGGGCTGGAAAGATGGCTTAGCAGTTAAGGCGTTTGCCTGCAAAGCCAAAGGACCCAGGTTCAACTTCCCAGGACCCACATAAGCCAGATGCACAAGGGGGTACATGCATCTGGAGTTCGTTTGCAGTGGCTGGAGGCCCTGGCACACCCATCCTCTGTCTCTCTCTACTTGCCTATTTCTGTGTGTGTGTCTCTCTCTCAAATAAATAAATAAATAAATATTTTTTTAAAAGTAAAAATTAAGTCACGTGCATGCACAAATGTATGCATTCACACTTACACACTGCCACTAATTATTATGTCATCTCACAGGATCAGGAATCCCAATCTTGGGTCTTGTGAGACCTTTCACCAGAGGCCCTCTCTCAACCCAAGCATGCCCTGAGGCCAGCCTGCCACAGGGACATTGGAGGAAGGTGAACAGTGCATGAAGTTCTCAGCAGATGTGGCTGTCTCCATGCTCTATGAGACCTATGAATGAGGAGAGGCCATGGCCATCAACAAACAAACGGCAGTGTGGAGGAGCAGAGGTGCTCCTTCTTGAGGGAGGAATAGCCCTAGGGACATGGGTTTGCTTCATGAAATTCTCTTCTTATAGAGCAATGCATGGGAAGATGGCAGACATACTGGGGGCTGGAATAAAGAGGGCAAGGAAAGTGAGAAAAGGCCGCCCAGGGCTCTGACACTTAAGAGCCAAAGGAGAGAGTGGTCAAGACAGCCAGCAGAGAATCCTAGGCTAAGCCTGGAGGACAGCTGCAGGAGAGTCATCAAACCAGCAGGGAAGCAGAAGCGGGAGAGGTGGCTAGATAATGAGTTGATTGGCAAATGAGTAAACAGCAATTGCTTGTTGAAAAATGTTTACAGCACAATTAGCAGCTGTGCCATAAATAAAAGTTGAACTGTTATTGTGAACTGGTTGAGCCACAGGAAACAGCTCTCCCTGACTGAGCAGCCTCTGATGCTGCCTACTTGGAAAACATCTATGATGTGTGTGATTCAGCATCCTCTTTGCATTCACAGTCTTTAAATCACCAGCCCTGCCCTGACTCATTATCCAAGCCTTAAAGCCTGGACAGAAAGGTGCTGACTACTGACTACCCTGGGCCACATGTAACCTCTGCTGCCCTTGTCCAGGTAGTTGTGTCTGTGGTATTGTCCAGATGCCCTCATGTGAGTTGTAGGTTCCCAGAAGTGCCCCTCTGATTCAGTTGTACCCATCTTGCTTTATCTCACCCAGGAGCTGGAGCCTGAAGCCATCCCATTCCTACAAAACCCTGCTGGAGACCTTGAGGTCCTCTCTCTGCCAATGCACCAACCAGGTTCCCTCTGACCACCTCTCCTCGGCACTTCTAAATTTGTTTCCTTTCTTTAAAATACTTTATTTATTTATTTGAGAGAGAGAAAGAAGTAGGTAGGTAGAGAGAGAAAGGACTAGCTAGGGCCTCTAGCCACTGAAAACAAACTCCAGATGCACGCGCCACCTTGTGCATCTGGCTTACGTGGGTACTGGGGAATCAAGCCTGGGTCCTTTGGCTTTGCCAACAAGTGCCTAAACCACTGAGCCATCTCTCCAGCCCTTTTTTTTTTTTTGCAGAGGGTGGGGGTTGAGGTAGGGTCTCACTCTAGCCCAGGCTGACCTGAAATTCACTATGTAGTCTCAGGGTGGCCTTGAACTCTCGGTGATCCTACCTTTGCCTCCAGAATACTGGGATTAAAGACATGCATCACCATACCCAGTTTCTCCAGCCCTATTTTATAGTTTTTCTGTTTTGTTTTGCTTGTTTGTTTGGGTTTTGTTTGTTTGTTTGTTTGTTTGTTTGTTTGTTTGTTTTTGGTTTTTCAAAGTAGAGTCTCACTCTAGCTCAGACTGACCTGGAATTCACTGGGTAGTCTCAAGGTGGCCTCAATTTCATGGCAATTCTTCTACCTCTATCTCCTGAGTGCTGGGATTAAAGGTATGCACCACCACACCTGGCTTCCATACTCTCTCTTTCACATAAACCCGAAGGTGGTGGTGCACACCTTTAATCCCAGCACTTGGGAGGCAGAGGTAGGAGGATCACCATGAGTTCTAGGCCACCCTGAGAATCCAGAGTGAATTCCAGATCAGCCTAGGCTAGAGTAACACCTTACCTCAAAAATCCAAAAAAAAAATTAAAATTAAAATTAAAAATGAAAGAGAGAGTATGGTTGGGCCAAGGCCTCTTGCCCCTGCAAATAAATTCCAGATGCATGTGCTATGTTGTGCATCTGGTTTTATGTGGGTGCTGAGGAATCAAACTCAGGCTTGCAGGCTTTGTAAACAGATGTCCGTAACCACTGAACTATCTCCCCAGCCATTTACACTTTTGTTGTCATTTTATAGAACTGGGGATTCAACCCAAAGCCTTATACATGCTAGGCAAGTATTCTACCACTGAGCTACATCCCCAGTCCTCTTTTTACTTTTGAGTCTTTATTTGTTCATTCATTCATTCTCCATGTTGTATGTACAAGCAGGCATATGTGTATATGCATGGGTGCAAAGTCCAGAAGACAACCTCAGATTTCATTCCTCAGGAATAGTGTCTGCCTGATAGAGGAGGGTCTCTCATGGCTCTGGAGCTCACAAATTACATTAGACTGGCAAGAGAATCATTGTCTCTACCTCTTCAGCATTGGGATTACAATGCTGCCACACCCAGGATTTTGCTTGGCTGGCCTTGAACTCCCTCTGTAGCCCAGGGAGGTCTTAAACCTGTGATCTTCCTGTCCTTAGCCTCCCAAGTAGCTGGAATAGGACAGTACCACCACACCCAGCTTCTTCAATCTATTATTTTAAGTACTTTATTTATTTACAAGTAGAGAGGAGACAGATAGAGAGAATGGGCATGCCAGGGCCTCTAGCCACTGCAAACAGGCCCCAGATACAAGTGCCACTTTGTGCATCTGGGTTTGTGTGGATACTGGGGAATCAAACTCAAGTTGTTCAATGCTGTTTTTTGGTTTTGTTTTTGTTTTTGTTTTTGCTGTTATTTTTGAGGTAGGATCTCACTCTAGCCCAGGCTGACCTGGAATTCACTATGTAGTCTCAGGGTGGCCTTGAACTCACAGCAATTCTCCTACCTCAGCCTCCCAACCAACTGCTGGAATTAAAGGCGTGCACTACCACACCTGGCTCAGAATGCTTTTTTGTTTGTTTGTTTGTTTATTTGTTTTTTTTCAAGGTAGTGTCTCACTCTAGTCCAGGCTGACCTGGAATTCACTATGTCATCTCAGTGTAGCCTTGAATTTACAGCAATCCTCCTACCTCTGCCTCCCAAATGCTGGAATTAAAGGCATGTGCCACCATACCTGGCTTGGACTGCTTTTCTTTAAATATTTTATTTTTATTTACTTATTTGAAAGAGAGAAAGAGAATGGGCACACCAGGGCTCTAGCCACTGCAAACAAACTCCATATACATGCACCACCATGTGTGTCTGGCTTATGTGGATTCTGGGGAATTGAACCTGGATCCTTAGGCTTCACAAGCAAGTGTCTTAACTGCTAAGCCATCTCTCCAACATCTCAGCCTGGTGTGTGTTTGTTTGTTTGTTTGTTTGTTTGTTTGTTTGTTTCAAGAACAAGTCTCAGAAGACTTAAAAAGGAAGTGAAAGAAGGTTTAGCACCAGACTAGCTATGCTCCAGATGTCACTGACTGTCCTCTTCTTTCCTGACTGTCATCCTCAACCCAATGCCACCTCACTATTGGCACTGCACTTCCCCAACCCCTCTCATCTTTCTCGTTTTCCTTCCTTCTTCTAGTATGTCTGATTATTATCAGACTATGCTTTGTGGACCCAGGAACTGTGCCCACAAGTATATCTACCTCCCTTCTACCTAGCATCCTCTGTGGGCATGAGGTGAGAACAGCCACTGTCTTCTCATCCAGCCAATACCCTAGGCCTAGCCAATGGGTTCAAGGAGGGTTTCAACACCAGGTCAGTTGGTCTCCAGGCATGGGGCCTGAGAACAGCGGTGGTGAGAAGTAAGCTGCCCCTTGAATTTCTCCCCGGAAAGGCCTCCAAATACAAAACAATATTTTCTTTTTTTCTTTCTTTTGGTTTTTTGAGGTAGGGTTTCACTCTAGCCCTGGCTGACCTGGAATTCTCTATGCAGTCTCAGGGTGGCCTTGAACTCACAGCAATCTTCCTACCTCTGCCTCCTGGGTGCTGGGATTAAAGGCATGCACCACCACCCCCTGCTAAAAACAATATTTTAATTTAACTTCTGATTCCTTATTCATTCAGGAGCTGCTCCAAGCAGAGGTTTCATTAATGGTCTTAATAGATTTTACAGGGCTTGTCACATCAGAAAAGGAGAAAGAGCAAATGCATTTTAGCTGCTTCCAAGATTTCAACCTTGGCCTAGAAAATAAACACCCTAAAAATTCAATATTGTCAGAACAAAATTGTCTCACTCCAGGAAGATGGGGACCAGTCTAGAACAGTGAATTAGGAGCCTCAGGACTCCTGCCTCAGAACCTCCCCATGTGCTACTCTGTCCTCAATTCCTTGAGTTTGGGACCCAGAAAGTAATTTTCACCTTAATACGAGCATAGTATGCAGCCTCTGGTGTTCTAGGCCCCTCTTGGTACAGAGACACACAGCAGGAGCTCCCCACGTCTTGCTACAATGAGGGTCTTTAGAAGACCCTTCATTCAGACAAACCAAATGGCAACTGCAGGGTTGAATAAGCGATGGATCACTTGTCTCACAGAAGGGCTCCTTTGCCACCATCTGTTCCACAGTCACCACCTCTATGTGCAGACTATCAAAATGTACCCAAATTCAGTTAACAAAAAACAGTACCTGTCTCTGCTCCCTCTTCCCAGGTACAGGGCTCAGGACCCAGATGGGACTGCCTATGAACTCTGAGTTTGTCCAGAATAGGCACATGGCCATAACCAGTACCTACCTGGGTCTCTACCCATCATCTCTCTGCCTTTCTGAGCATACTACCTTCTGTGAAGGGGAATATTCAACAACTCATTCAGACTCTATAACATGGCTCCAGGACAGCAGGAGCTAAACACCCACACACACCACATCCTGCACTGCCCATGTTATGCTTATTGGCTGAAGGACAGCAGTTAGCCCCCTTTATTGGGCATGCACCCCATCCTGACCTCCAGGACACTGGATTTCTAACACCAAGTATTTAAGGAATCATTTAAACAAGGCACCAAAAACAAAGGTTCTAAGAATTTGAGGGCTGAAGAAATGGCTCAATAGTTAAGAACACTTCCTGTGCAAGCATAACAGACTGAGGAAGACTAAGAGACTGCTCAAATTCAGTCCCCAGGACCCACATAAAGAGCTGGATATAGCCATGTGCATCCACAGGCAACTGCACCCTGCCACAGGCCAGCACATGAGGCACCACATAGACACATACATGTTTGCATGCAACACACACACCACTACACACACACAAGAGAAAATAAATTAGCATTGTTTCAAAAATGTCCCAGTAGTCATCCTGGTAAGATCAGGAATGTTTTGGATCTTTTTACACTGAGTTTATGGCTTTGTATTGCTTTTATGGTGAGGTAATTCAGACTTAGAAAGTCAAATGCTGCATGTTCTCTCTCATATGTGAATCCTAGCTCCATATGTTAACATTTGTATGTGAGTTAGAGTAAAAGGCAGTAGTAGAGGACAGGAAGCTAGAAAGGGGCTGTGATGGAAGGAGGAGAGGGGAGGGCTTAAGGGGAAGACATAGTAGATATGTAAGTAGGGCAGAATACTGGAGGTGAAATGGTCTAAGGGGAGTTAGGGGAAGGTATGGAGAAGAGGAAGGGGTGTGAGGAAGGTTAATCAAAATTAAAGGTATTATAAATAAGCCATATGTAAACCTACTTCTTTTCTAGTTATTAATATATATGTTTTTTAAAAAGATCCAGGTGTAGTGGTGCACACCTTTAATCCCAGCACTTTAATCCCAGGCTGCGGTAGGGGGATTTCTGTGAGTTCGAGGCCAGCCTGAAACTACATAGTAAATTCCAGGTCAGCCTGGGCTACAGCAAGACCCTGCCTCGAAAAACAAAAACAAAACAAAACAAAAATAAGGGAGGAGTCTGGGCAGAAGTACCCTGTGGAGGTAGATAATGCTGTGCCTAGAAGCCATAAATTATTACAAAAAAACCAGGGGTGAGATATCATCCAGCAAGTTGTTGATCACCCTGATATCCCCAAAACATTATAGCCTATTGCCAAAGCCCTTGGTTATCCACAGAACTAGATGGTGAGAGCTTATTGCTGAAGACTCCACATTCTTGGCCTATAGGTCACCAAAAAATCAAGCTAGAGCTGAGCTGGAAGCCTCCTCCCTGTTGACTATCTGTCAGGATGCTGGAAATAGCTATGCAGCCTGTTGGGGAATAAAAGTCATCAACAGTCTTAACTATCAGTGGACCCTGCAAGCTTTACAGCTGGACAGCCAGACCAAATACATGGTATAATTGGTATAATTGTGGCATGTTTGCTATGGCAGAAACCAATCGCTCTCTGATTGGACTTGAGGCCCATTCCTTGGGAGGGAATTCATACCTGGTACTGAAAACCTAAACAAAAGCCTATAGCTGGGGAGGTCATAAGGCCTAGCGGGGGAAACTACTATTGTTGTCTGACTAAATTGATATATTATGCCCACCAAACTGCCCTCTAAATACTTACATTGTGCCCATATATTAATGCTATTCTCAGTTTTGGTTAGAGAAGCTTCTCTTTTCAGATGGCAGTGACCACTGATGTGACTCAACTCACCAAAGTGCTAGAAAAAAAATAACAGTGGTAGCCGAGTGTGGTGGTGCAAGCCTTTAATCCCAGCACTCGGAAGGCAGAGGTAGGTGGATCACCATGAGTTCAAGGCCACCCTGAGACTACATAGTGAATTCCAGATCAGCCTGGGCTAGAGTGAGACCCTACCTCGAAAAAAAAGAAAGGATTCAGTGAAGCAGGATTTAGGAGGGAAAGTGGTGAGAGGGGATTATGATCATGTTATATTATCTATATGGAAGTTGTCAATAAAAAGTTAAAAATATGGTTTTTATGTTGGGTTTTATCTAAAAACAAGGACTGAACACAAACATGATGAATGAATGGATGATGGGTGGGTGAATGGGTGAAGGATGGGTACGTGGCTAGTGATGGATGAATAATGGAAGATGAGTAGGTGAGTGGATGGATGGGTGGGTGGGTGGACATATGGATGCAAGGGTTGGTGGGTAGGTGGTGGATTGATGCATAGATGGGTGGGTGAATAGATAAATGGACAGATGGGTGGATGGATGGATGGTAGATGGATAGGTAAATGGTAGATGGATGGGAAGATGGATAAATGGATGATTGGGTAGGTGACGGATGGTGGGTGGATGGGTGTTAGATAGATAAGCAAATGGATATGTGGGTGAGTAGTGTATAAATGGATGAGTACGTGGTGAATGGATCAGCAGGTGGATGGGTGAGGGGGTAGATGGACAAATGGGTAGATAGGCAGATGAATGGATGAGTGGATGGTACATGAATGGGTAAATGGAAGATGAATGGGTGGGATGGATAGATGGATGGCCCTCTGGCTCCATACTGACCTCTCAGTTCTTCTTATGAGATGGCAAGTCCACCTGCCCAGGGGAGAATGAGCTCCAAGGTGGAGAAAGCCTAACCTTCATTCAAGAAGACTTTCTAGGGCTCCAGCACAGCTGGGCAAAAGGGCTCCTGTTCTCAATGAACTACAGGCTAGTCATTTAACCTCCCTAAACCCTGGTCTCCTAATCTGTTGCTAGGGAAATTAAATAAACTCATAACAATAAATGCCAGAGGCTGTACACAACAGGTGGTCATTTAAAATGATCACTTGTTGGGCTGGAGAGATGGTTTAGCAGTTAAGGCACTTGCCTACAAAGCCAAAGACCCAGGTCAGATTCCCCAGTACCAATATAAAGCCAGATGCACAACGTGGTGCATGCATCTGGAGTTTGTTTGCAGTGGCTGGAGGCCCTGATGCACCCATTCTCTCTCTTGCTCGCTCTCTCTCTAATAAATAAAATATTTTAACAAAAAAAAATAATTTAAAAAATAAAATGATCACTTGTGTCTGAGTCCTCATAGCTTTGGTCCAGGGCCTGACTAGAACTGGGCAGTAGGGTTAGGATGTATTATGATATCTTTCCCTGTGGGGACCCCATGTGTCCCAACAGTCTCCTTGACACTCCTCAAACCTATAGACCGTATCCATCTAGTATCCTGCATCAAAATTCTGAGGTTAAAGAGCCAGGTGTGGTGGTGCACGCCTTTAATCCCAGCACTCAGGAGGCAGAGGTAGGAGGATCACGGTGAGTTCAAGGCCACCCTGAGATTTCATAGTGAATTCCAGGTCAGCCTGGGCTAGAGCGAGACCATACCTAGAAAACAAAATTCTGAGGTTCATAAAGCTCACTAGATTGGCCTGAGTTAGGAAAGGCATATTATGGTCTTGTACAGACAAGCTCATAGCCATCACATCTCATTTCCCTTTGCCCCTGACCTTACCAAGGCCTGAGTCCTCCAGCCCCAATGCCCACCCTGTGCCACTGAAGACTGTGTCCAAATCTCCCAGGTCAGTGGGTTGATTTACTAGGTGTTCCACTATTTGGCAAATCTCAGACTACATTCTGTGCTAGACACATCAAGTGTCTAATCTACATCACCTTACCCCTGGGAAGGCTTCTGGAGAAATCTACAGGTGTTTGCTTCCAGTTGCTGGTTGGGACTGACCAGCAGGAGCAGAGAGGGAGGGCATTTGTTCCAGTGATTGTTCTACCAATCCTCCCTGAGGGCCTCACCACATTTCCCAGCTCTTCCAAGAACCTTTCACATAGCCCTCCACACCTAAGGGTTGGTCCCATAAGGAATCCATTATTCTGGGTATTTCCTCTACACCTTGACCTCACCTTAATGCTGACGTCCAGCTCTCCTCAAACTTCTTAATTGGAGGGTAATATCTGTCTCTTGCCCAGACCTAACCAACTCAGATTTTATACCAAAATAAGTCCTAGATGGGTCAAAGACCTTATAGTTTCAGAAATAAACACTAAACAAAACATGAGGAAGGAGAATATTATAAGACCACAAAGCCCAAACCATAAAAGATTAAATATTCAACACAATAAAAAAGTTACACATAGCAAACTCTTTGTCATAGACAAAAGTCAAATAACAAATCAGAAAAAAAAATTTGCAAGTATTTAAGGGAATGAAGTCCTGAGTATTTAAAAAGCCTGCATGAATCAATAGAATAATGTCTATTAGTCCTAAGAAGGGATCAAGGGTCTGAGGGGTCTACAACGTAGGGAAGTGCCAATCATAAAAAACTGCTCAGCTTGAGACATGGTAGAAAAGCAGATTTAACCTTAAAGAATTTCTCCTTTTCACTCTTGGCTTGGCAAAGATATAATGGTCTCATTGCACTTTGGGAGGACACAGGGCAAGATGCTGTCAGTGAAGCTCTGGAGAGGATGCTGGAATCAGCTCTGTGTGGAATAGTGTTATAGCAGCTCCTTTGATATTTAAACGTTGCCTGGCATATCTGCCTCCAAGTATTGCTCCTAAAATGCTTGCCCTCAGGAAATGCATATTTTCAAGGGCATACTGGTCACCACATCCGTGAGAAAAGGTTGAAATCATCTTAGGTGCCTGCCAGTAAGAAAGCAACTGTCAGGACAGCATAGCTGGACAGAGGTCCTGCACCTTGGAGCAGCTTCAGGTGGCAATGCTTCATAGAAGGTTTCTGCCACAGTCACATATTCCCACATTCCCATGAAAGACCTGCTGAGCTAGCAAGAGGACAGGCTTCCTCTCCCTGTGTCACTTTGTTTTCTTTTTAAAATTACTGTTTAGGGGCTTAAGAGATGGCTTAGTGGTTAAGGCGCTTGCCTGCGAAGCCTAAGGACCTATGTTCTACTCTCCAGATCCCACATTAGCCAGATGCACAAAGGTGAAGCAAGTGCAATGTTGCACATGTCCACTGTGTGGCGCAAGAGTCTGGAGTTTGATTACAATGGCTGAGGCCCTGGCATGCCAATTCTCTCTCTCTCTCTCCCTCTGTCTCTCTCTCTCTCTCTTTTGCTCACTCTCTCTAACAATAAAAATTTTAAAAAAAATACTGTTTAGGGACTGGAGAGGTTTCTCATTGGTTAAGGTACTTGCCTGCAAAGCCTAATGACCTGATTTTGATTCCCCAGTACCAAAATAAAGCCAGATATACAAAGTGTTGCATGCATCTGGAGTTCATTTGCAGGGGCTGGAGGCCCTGGCATGGCCATTCTTTCTGTCTCTCTTGTTGTCTCTCTCTCTCTCTCTCCTTGTAAATAAATAAATTACTGATTAGGGATTTTGGGTTTTTTTTTTTTTTTTTTTTTTTTTTTTTGGTTTTTAAAGGTAGGGGTTTCACTCTAGCCCAGGCTGACTTGGAATGCACTATGTAGTCTCAGGGTGCCTTTGAATGTATGGCAATCCTCCTTTCTGCCTCCCAAATTCTGGGATTAAAGGCATGCGCCACCACGTCTGGCTAAACATTTTGTCTTTTGAACCATGCATGTATGACCTAATTCAAAACAAGAAAATGTCTTAAAATCTTGAAATATTTAAAAATACGTTCTAAATGTTCAGCTCTGTAGTTAATCCCACAGATGTTGACCCATGGCCTGAGGTGGCCCTCAGAGCAATTCCAAAGAATCAAGGGCAAAGTGTACATACACCCTCCCCTTCCCTGTGGCCCTTACAAATGGGGTATTAGGTAAGAATCACCCAACAGATTACCAGATAGGCAAACCTGAGCAGACATACATTGTCTATCCTTCCCCTCACCAGCCCCCCACCAAGTTGACAAATGAAGAGATGTTAAGGAACATTAAGTTCTCCAAGACCCTATTAAAACTTCATGGAGGGCTGGAGAGGTGGCTTAGCGATTAAGCGCTTGCCTGTGAAGCCTAAGGACCCTGGTTTGAGGCTCAATTCTCCAGGACCCACGTTAACTAGAAGTACAAGAGGGCATACGCATCTGGAGTTCATTTGCAGTGGCTAGAAGCTCTGGAGCGCCCATTCCTCTCCCTCTCTCTCTCTCTCTCTCTCTTCCTCTTTCTCTCTTTATCTGTCGCTCTCAAATAAATAAATAAAAATAAACAAAAAAACCTTTAAAAAAAAACTTCATGGGGTGGGAAGAAACTTCGTGGGAGTTTCACAGACAGGTTCTGTGAGAGACACAGTCTTGTGATCAATGTGTTTATTGTGCTTTTTACATTATATATACTGGGTTCAATCTCCAGCACTTCAAAGCAATAAATAAATAGCCAGTCCCTTTCAACCTGCCTGGGCTGCAGAATTGAACTTGAAGTTTGACATGTTCCCCAGATACATCTAAAACAAGTAATCAAGGACTTTTTCTTTTCTTTCAATGTGGCTATGAATAAAGCCCCAGGTTCAAGTCCTAGGACCTGGTCAAGCAAATGTTGCTCACCGAGGCACTACAGTACCAGAGGGGACAGTTCATTTCCCTCCAAATCACACATCTACCCCTGTGTCTAGCTTGTCGCCAAGCCTTGTCTGCCAGTACTGCTTTCACAGCTGGTTAGGGTCTCAACAGCTTCTATCCACCTTTCATCCAGGAAAAAGAGTGATTGTTTTGAAATGTACCCATGGTCATGCCAAGCCTTGGTGGATGAAGGCCCATTGCCTTGCAGCCCAACTCATTTGCCCTATGACCTACCACCTCAAAAAAAAAAAAAAAAAAAAAAAAAAAAAAAAAAAAACTCTAACCATCTTGAAGCACACACAGTGTTCCTACAGGCCTTTCTTGTTCACACTCATACCTAGGGCTCTTCCCTTTTCTTCATACACTCTCTAATTTCCCTTAGAAGTTCACCATCCCTGTCCTGGCCCCTGTCACATACCAACAATCTGATGTGATGATGATCATGATGTATCCGGAGGTTTTCAGCAACAGAATAGAGCTCCTTGAGAATAGAAATCCTCAGGGAACCATGTCCACCTGCCCCCAGCTAGCTCACAAATGTGTGTCATGTCATTTTCTTAGGAAGGGCCCAAGTTCCAAGAATAGTAATTCATGACTTTAATACTATCACTTGGGGAAGAAGGGAGGAGCTCAGGTAGGAGGATCAGCATGCATTTGAAGGCAGCCTGGACTACAGAGTGAGTTTTAGGTCAGCCTCGGCTACAGTGAGACCTTCCTACAAAATAAGATAAAAAAGCAAAACTAAAACTAAACTAAAAACTAAGCTAAGCTAAGCTAAATGAAACAAAACTAAACTAAATTAAACAGCTATACTGGGGGCTGGAGAGATGGCTTAGAGGTTAAGGTGATTGCCTGCAAAACCTGAAGACCCAAGTTCAATTCCCCAGTACCCACATAAGTCGGATGCACAAGGTGGCACATGCATCTGAAGTTCATTTGGAGTAGCTGGAGGCTCTGGCACTCCCATTCTCTCTATCTTCCCTCTCTGTCTCTCTCTGTCTCTGTCTCTCAAATAAATAAATTAATTTAATTTAATTTAATTTAAAACTTTTTTTTTTTTTTTTTGGTTTTTCAAGGTAGGGTCTCACTCTAGCTCAGGCTGACCTGGAATTCACTATGTAGGCTCAGGGTAGCCTTGAACTCAAGGCGATCCTCCTACCTCTGCCTCCCAAGAGCTGGGATTAAAGGCGTGCACCACCACGCCCGGATCTTAAAACTTTTTAATAATAGAAAAAAACTAGGGCTGGAAAGATGGCTTAGCAGTTAAGCTCTTGCCTGTGAAGCCTAAGGACCCCGGTTTAAGGCTCCATTCCCCAGGACCCACGTTAGCCAGATGCACAAGGGAGCGCACGCGCCTGGAGTTCTTTTGCAGTGGCTGGAGGCCCTGGCAGAGGCCCTGGCGCGCCCATTCTCTCTCTCTCTCTCTCTCTCTCTCTCTCTCTCTCTCTCTCTCTCAAATAAATAAATATAAATAAACAACAACAACAACAACAAAAACTAAACTAAACTAAAAACAGGCCTAAGTGACCAAGCTGAGTTTTCAGGACGTTTCCTATTTGTTAAATTCTTAGCTCCTCTGAAGCAATGCTCAGAACTAGCCACTAGGGGTCAGGGTAGAGCTGCATTGCACAGAACTGGCCCAGCCTGGATCTGGGGAGGGCCTAGCCCTAGCAAAATGCTGTGCCCAAACCCAGGCTGGACAGAGCCAGTCTGGACAGCCTCCTGAAAGAAGAGACTGAAAAGTGCTTATCCTTCTCACAATGCCCTGCACCTTGGGCACCTGGGCTCTTGGTCTCTAGGTCCCCTGCACAGTTAAAAATCATCCCTTTACACCACATTCAAGAAACCCTACGTCCTCCTGTCCACCACAGCTGACCTAAGGTCAGTGTCTCCCAGAGGCTGAAACACAGATCAGAGCACATACATGGGCACCTCCTAGCAGAGCACACATTGATCCAATGCCCCTGGCCTGCACCATCTCAACCTCATCCCCTCCACACCCTAAGACAGGAAAATTATGACAAATAAGGAAATGGGGGCCCACAGAGGTTGGGTAACTTTTTAAGATAACAGCTTGTGCAGTGGAGTAGTCATTGTACTCAGACCATAGACAGCACCTTCGAGTACAAACAATAGAGGAGGGAAGAGCTTTCTATCTGAGTTTCCAGTGGTCTGCGATTAGAAGGAACCACGTCAGTCTCCCCTGAGAAACTGGAGGTATGGATACTCTACAGCCAGGTGATGCTCTAGGCCTGAGGTCATCTTAACAGGAGGACCTCTCGCCTACCACCTTCAGAGACACAGGAGAAAGCCACAAGTTCTAGGTCTCTAGGAAGTCTAGGGTGGTATGATAATTTAAATCTATGTCCCTGATAGACTCAGATTTTTTTTTAATTTTTTTTTGGTTTTTTTTTTTTTATTTATCAATTTGAGAGTGACAGACAGAGAGAAAGAGGCAGAGAGAGAGAGAGAGAACGGGCGCGCCAGGGCCTCCAGCCACTGCAAACGAACTCCAGATGCGTGCGCCCCCTTGTGCATCTGGCTAACATGGGTCCTGGATAATCGAGCCTCAAACTGGGGTCCTTAGGCTTCACAGGCAAGTGCTTAACCGCTAAGCCATCTCTCCAGCCCAGACTCAGATGTTTTATTAAAGCTTGTAACTTTGGTTTCCAGCCACCTGGCTGGACAAGGTGTCACTGTGGGTGGATCCTGACTAAATGGCAAAAATGAAACTCCTTATTTATTTATTTATTTATTTGACAGAGAGACAGAGAAGGAGAGAGAGAATTGGCATGCCAGGCATCTAGCCACTGAAAACAAATTCCAGACACATGCGCCACTTTGTGCATCTGGCTTACGTGGGTCCTGGGGAATCAAACCTGGGTCCTTTGGCTTTGCAGGCAAGTGCCTTAACTGCTAAGCCATCTCTCTAGCCCAAATGCAAACTCTTGAAAGGAGATGACCGAAAGAAAGGGACCTGCTCTTTAAGGTCACAAATTAACAACCTGGTTATGTCCTCCACACCTGGATAAACTGTCTGGTTTGGAGTTTCATCCCAGCAGCATGGAGGTAACTACAACAGGGCCAACTTCTAGTGGTAGTTCCAATTAATGTCAACAGAAGTGGGGCATGGACTAGAGACACTGCAGCAGCTAAGGCATTCATTTCAGACACCTCTACTCAGGTAATGCTAGGATTTTTTACTTCTCTGTAGAGAAGATTATCTATTAGGAAGAGGTTTTTTTTTATTTTTTTATGAGCGAGAGAGAGGGAGTGAGGAAGGGAGAGAATTGGTGTGCCAGGGCCTCTAGCCACTGTAACAAACTCTGCATGCACCACCTTGTACACATACATGCATCACCTGTGCTTCTGGCTTATGTGGGATCTGGGGAGTCAAACATGGGTCACTAGGCAGGCAAATGCCTTAACCACTAAATCATCTCTCCAGTCCAGGAAGAGATTTTAACATAGATTTAAGTATGGGAGTTAATAGAAAGAGAAGCACTCAGGTAAGGATAATACACACCTAAGCATGGGTATGAGCTTCTCAAGAGAGAGTTAGAGTAGCCACTCAAACAATTGTCATGGTTTTTGAAATTACATTGTTTAAAGGGTTTATAATTAATTTTTCCCAGCTTTTTATGAGACTATAAGGTGCTTAGCTTCTTGAATATGGACCACACCTACCTTTGGCTTCAGCATCACAATTCCTAAGTTAAACTTTGTTGCTACCTCACCAGCCCTTCCAGCCCTGCCAATGTTCTTTATTTAATTTTATTTATTTTTATTTAAGAGAGAGAGAGAGGCAGCTAGAGAGAGAGAGAGAATGGACTGCCCATTTTCTTTAAACAAACCAAGAGTCAGACATGTCAGGAGGCATAGGCAGGAGGATTGCAACAAGTTTGAGGTCACCCTGGTCTACATAGCAAGCTTCAGGCCATATATGGCTACATAGCAGACCCTATCTCAAAAATTCGACACATACAAACCAGCTGACAGAAAGCTGGAAAAAGCTACGCTGCATGCAGGTCCATGGGAGAGAGAGAAATAAGCAGGTGGAGATAAACAACAGTGGACACTTCAAGCCTAAAATTTGGCCAGCCAGGCCAAATGAGCCAATGGATGCAATAATGGCATGTCTGTTATGGGGGAAAACAACTGATCCCTAATTGGACTGGAGGCCCGCTCCATGGGAGGAAATACAACCCTGATACTGAAAACCTATGACGGGGAAGTCATAAGCCCTAGGGGTGTAACATCTGCTGGTGTCTGGCTAAATGTATATACTATGCTCACTAAACTGCCCAGTGAGCACTTCTCTTAATGTTCATATCCATGTATTAATGCTACTCTCACTTTTGGTTAGAGAAGCTTCTCTTTTCAGATGGTGGTGACCTTTGGATGACTAAGAAGGCACCATAGTACTGAGATAAAGTGACAGAGAAGTGCTCAACACTGAAATATCTCTATTACACCTTCCAAGGCTCAGGGTCCATTGCGGAAGAGGTAGAAGAAATAATGTAAGAGCCAAAGGAAGGGTAGGACTGTTAACAATACACTCTTCCAGACACAAAATGGCCTGGATATCCATGACCTCACAGTGCCTGACACTACCTACACAGGACCATCATGATAGGAGGAAAAGATGATGACATCAAAATAAAAGAGAGACGGATTGAGAGGGGGAGGGAGTATGATGGAGAATGGAGTTGCAAAGGCAAAGTGGGGAGGGATAATACTACAGCTTATTGTCTATAATTGTGCAAGCTGTCAATAAAAAATTAAAAATCAACACAAACACACAGCAAAAGATGACAGGCCTATCTTAACTCCAGGTAAGGTCCTGGAGCCCCTCAGATTTCTAATAGGGCCAACCATATGAGAAGCCATGCCACCTCAATGAACCCAAAGTTTCATCAGTTCAAGATTCCAGAAGCCAAAAAGGTATCCACATGTTATTAAAAGAGCTTTGGAAGCAAGTACCATGCTCTACCCACCTGTCTCACCCTGAGCTCAGGCCCATGGCTATAGGACCCAGCAAAGGACACTGGCCATCTTCCCTTTTTGCTGACCTGATATGTGACAGCTTTTTAGCATTGTGACAAAATACCTGAGTAGTGGCCTAGAGAGATGACTTAGCAGTTAAGGTGCTTGCCTGTGAAGCCTAAGTACCCAGGTTCAAATCTCCAGTACTTACATAAGCCAGATGCACAAGGTAGAACATGCATCTGGAGTTGTTTATAGTAGCTAGAGGCCCTGGAGTGACCATTCTCTCTTCTCTCTCTCTCTCTCTCTCTCTCTCTCTCTCTCTCTCTCTCCCTAAAATAAATAAATAAATAAATAAATAAATAAATAAATAAATAAAATTTTAAAAATACCTTAATAGGGAAAAACAACTTAAAGAAGAAAGGGTTTATTTTGGGTCAGAGTTTCCAAAATTTCAGTCCATAATCAGCTGGCTCCATTGTATTTAGGTCTATGGCAGGAACATCATGGCATAAATATGTCGTGGAAGAAAGCTACTCACTTCATCAAACTCAGGAAACAGAAGGACAGACAGGAAGAGTTTGGGGACAAGAAATACCTTTCAAGCAGGGCATGGTGGTGCATGCCTTTAATCTCAGCACTCAGGAGGCAGAGGCAGGAGGATCGCCATGAGTTCAAGGCCACCCTGAGACTAAATAGCAAATTCCAGGTCAGCCTGGGCTAGAGTGAAATCCTACCTCAAAAAAAGAAAGAAAAAAAAAATACTTTCAAAGGCATGCTCCTAGCAACCTACTTCCTCTAACCAGGCTCTAATTAATAGCCTTTTCAATATAAACTCATCAGTAGATTAACCCATTAATTAAATAAGCACCTTCATGATCCAATAACCTCTCAGCTAGGGACCAACACATGGACCTTTTAGAGGGACAAAATGACACCTAGCTTTGGCTATTGATGACTAAGATCACCAATGTGAGGATGGGGCAAGAAGCTGCCCAGCTCCAGATTCAACCTTACATTCAACCACTTGGGTGCCAAAAATATGTAGTGGTAAGATCCCTGAACAACTGAGCTGTCACAACATTCCTCTCTGTTGCAGGAAACAGCAGACTAAGCAAGAACTCTAGCCAGCAAAGGAGAGGGAGTGGATCTGGCCCAGCTGCCCTGCCCTTATCCATTGCAGAGATACACTGTTGAGCTGGATGGAGGTGAAGGTCCCAAGCAAGGTGACCTGAGTCCTCACAACAGCACACTTGTACCATGCATGATTCATCTGGGCCACACACACCTCACCTGTGCCATTCACACCTGCACCACAGCACCAGCCCATGTTTTCCATACATAGCCAGCACTTGGACATCATATCCATGTCTGCATGGCCACACAACCTCAGCAGTAATGTGGTTTCTATGGCAACCTCAAGCCTTTGCAAACCTACTTCTTCCAGTTCTTCCTCCCCTATCTCTCCACCTGCTGTTTCTATGGATAGAAAAGGAAAGCGAGCTGAGTTTCCATGTACTATATCCAAGCATTCCCTTCCCTCCCTAGTGCCCTTACAGAGTGGACCCAAGCCCCATCCAGGACTTTGTAGACAGGTCAAAGAAGACAAATATGTATCCTGTGGGGCACATGACCACAAAAGCTAAGACAAATAGAGAATTGAGGTCCATAAATCTGATCCATAAAAGTTTCTTTGCTTCCAGATCCTGAGCCATTATTCATACACCCATCCAGTTCTACCCCTTAGACAAAAGCCCTACCCCAGTCCTTACTGGGCCCGGATGTCCCAGCATGTTGATGCTGCCCTGGTGGTAGAAAAGAGTTCTTCAACAAGCCCAGAACATAGTTATCACCCCTAACCCCACCAGACCACAGCCAATGTGGATCTCTAGCACTGAGGTGGATGCAGAAGTGCATCAAAAAATCACAAGCATGAGTGTGAGCAGATCCAACTGTGACACCCTAGGTGAGATGCTGTGATCACAAAACATGAAACTGCATGTGTATGATGGAAGCCAGACTAGCAAGCAGGAGACAAAGCACCTTTACCTTCCCTAGATACCTTCTCCTATCTCTAGCATCCTACCCCACCTCAACCCTTCTCCAGCTGAGTCTGGCCCACATTGCTGGCTACCCAGCCTTCCCATGTCCAAATTTATCTGATGTGTTCATGCAAATACAGTGTGTAATTTTGTGACTGTAATTATAGACACATGCTGGTATCTATGTGCAGTGTGTGGATGTGTACACATGCTGGGATCTGTGTGAGGGTATACATGTACATGTGCATGTGTGCATATGCTGGGATCTCCATGCAGGTATGTATGCACATGCTGGGATCTGTGTGTAGGTATATATATGTGCTGTGCTGGGGTCTTTGTGCAAGTGTTTGTGCTGCGTTCATTCAGGGCACTGTGGCTGACCATCCTCAGAGGTAGCTGAAGATTCTACAAGAATCCCGGCTTGCACCAGGCCATCATGAGGTGCCAGGCTCATGTTCAATATTGGCCCATCTCAGGGGCTTGAAGTATCCTGACACTGCAAGTACCAAAGGAGGGATCTTGGTACCTGCCTTCACATACACTGATGTGCTTGAGTGACTCTTTGCCAGAGACTCAAAGACACACTTACCCACTCCCTGCCCACCTTATTGATGCCTTCCATAGCTAATGATCATAGCTGTCTCTGGTGGGGGACAGAACATGACCCTCTAGCTCTACAACTGACTAGCTACACTGACCACTCTTTGGTGTGTACAAAGATTCTCAGGGATGTACTCCAAGGCCACACAGTAAGCCTTTCTTGGGAAAGCCCTCCTAGGTGAAAGTGTGAAGTTCTTCAAGGTAGAATCCAGGCAGAGGTAAAAGTACCAACAGGTCTCTGAACACAGAGAAGGCCACTCCCTGGCTTTCTGCTGGCTCTGAACCAGGACAGAAAGGAAGTGTACCCCTGGAAGATTGCCCCCCAAGCTTGCTATATTCACCCCTCCCACCACTGCGCTTGGATGAGGCCTCTGTGGGCGAGGAGGGCGAGGCTGCAAGCACTTTAGTAACTGCATTGAACAGCTCTAGCAGCGAGAGCAAGTGCAGAAGCCCAGAGGGAGCAATGTGTTCCTTCCTGTTTGCACTAAGTCATGCTGGAAGCTTCACAGTCATGTTCCCTGAGTGGGATCTGCCACCTACTTGAGCCCAAGGTAAGGGACAAGGCAGGCAACAGCTTTACTCTCCAGCTCTGCCAGAGGAGCCTCAGAGGCCAGAGGGAGCCCTTCAGGCCCAGCCCAAGTGGCTCAAAACCCTTGTTTCCCTCCTAAAGACCTGTTGGGTTTGGTGTTGCCCACAGCTATAGGGGACTCAGAACCCAAGGCTATTCCAACCTCTGACCTTCCAGCCTCTATAACCCCTGGGAAGGGCCCTTGCAAAGACCCCAGCTCTCCATTCCTGCCACACAGAATGTCTGGCCTGAGGCTCTGGTAAGCAACCTTTCTTTCAGAGCCCCTCTGTTGAACTCAGGTTCACATTGCTGGTGGAAATAACCTGACCAAGAGCAGCTTGTGGGGAAAAGAGGTTTATTTTTGGTTGCAGTCTCAAGAGGAAGCTCCACATGGCAGGGGGAAACGATGGCATGAGATGAGGGTGGGCATTACCCCCTGGCCAACATAAGGTGGACAATAGTAACAGGAGAGTATGCCAAACACTGGCAAGGGGAAACTGGCTATAACACCCATAAGTCTGCCCCCAACAATACACTCCCTCAAGGAGGCATTAATTCCCAAATCTCCATCAGCTGGGAATCTAGCATTCAGAACACCTAAGTTTATGGGGGCCACCTGAATCAAACCACCACATTCTGCCCCTGGCCCCCATAAACTGATAACCATGCATGATGTAAAATGCAATGCATTCAGTCCAACTTTCAAAGTCCCTATAGTTTTTATCAATCCCAATGATGTTCATACATCCCCTAATCCAAGGTCTTTAACTGAGCCATAATACCAAAAAATAACCTCAAAAAAAAAAAACATAATGGCACAGAATAAACATTCACACTGCAAAAGATGGCATTGGGCATAGCAAAGAAATATTCAACCAATACAAGATTTAAAACAACAAGGACAAACATCAACACTGTAGCTTCAAGTCCAACAACTCTAGCCAGTGACAAATCTCCAAGTTCGATAATTCTGACCAGCAATAAGTCTCTGGCATTCCAATTTCACCCCTCCAGCTAGGCTACTCATAGTCCTGAAAAACTTCATGAGGGCCGGCAGCTTTGCTTAGCAGCCATCTCATGGTCCCAGCATCTCTATTGGGTCTCCACTGCAATCCACGGTTCATCCTCATGGCTCCATGGGGTCTCCATGCAGGTATCCAGCAAACCTGCTTCACACTGCCCAAGACCATTTCCAAAACACAAGACCGTGTTGCAAACTCAATGACCCTCTCTTTCCTGCATTTCTTACACTCCACAGGTAGGGTGCCAGTTTGTTAACCCAGGGGGGAATAAAGCAGACTTTGAAGAACAGGACACTCCTTGAGCACTCAGACCCCTTCAAAAGAGTCTACATTCTTCCTGTTGGCCCAGTGCAGGTCAGCTGGCCCAATCTCAATTGCAGCTGAACAGGCAGTAGTTCACCCAAAGATTTTTTTTTCCTGTGTCATATCCCTCTGCTCAAAGCAGTTCATTTCTATGCAAAGCAACCCTGCACAACTTCTCAGGACACAAGCATAACAGCAAGCTTCTCACACAAGCTGCTAGCCCAGTCCAAGCAAAGCTCTTTCTCACTTTCATAAGCGAAACCTCACAGTCCATAGTTCTTACTGCATTCAGATCTTTTAAGTCTGACCAGAATAGTCCATCAGGCTGTAGTTACAGCACTGCAAGACGTCTCTTGGGCCAAGGTTTCAAATCCTTTCACATTCCTCTTGAAAATCAGCTCCAAAAGGCCAAAGCCACACAGTCAGGTGTCTAGCAGCAACCCCATTCCTAGTACCACTTTATTGCTATAGTCAGGTCACATTGCTGGTGGAAATCACCCAACCAAGAGCAGCTTGTGGGGAAAGAAGTTTATTTTGGCTTATAGGCTTGAGAGAAAGCTCCACGATGGCAGGGGAAAATGATGGTATTAGCAGAAAGTGGACATCAACCCCTGGCCAACATAAAGTGGACAATAGCAACAGGAGAGTGTGCCAAACACTGGCAAGGGGAAACTGGCTATAACACCCATAAGCCTGCCCCAACAATACACTCCCTCAAGGAGGCACTGATTCCCAAATCTCTATCGGCTGGGAAACTAGCATTCAGAACACTTAAAGTTTATGGGGTCACCTGAGTCACACCACCACACCCTCCAAGGGCTCTTGCCCCCCTGTATACGGGGAGCTCTTCCTCCCCAGGAACCAAGAGGTCACATATTCTGTCTCATCTGCCTTCCCACTCAGGGGCCAGCCAGCCCTTTGTTTATGGCTGTATTCCTATGACTGCATAAACTTTCCATGGTGTGCAGACCAACAGAAGCCCCTACCCAAATAACCCAGCTCCCCTAGCCTTGATCCCTCCCTCTTAAGACCAGGTCCATCTGCAGAGGGCAACAGACACCCAGGAAAACTCAACCTGGCCTCTCAATGAGTAGCTGTTAGCTGGGTGGACACTATAGAATGCCTAGAATTTATGCAGGGAAAAGAAAAGCATACCTCCTTCCCCCTCTCCGGCCCCAGCTTTACAAACAGCCCCTTTGTTTCCTTGGGGAGAGAGTAGCTTCACTTTCATCCTGGAAAAGCTGGACTTGAGTGGCTTCTGTCTACTTGGAGTGAAGCATCCAATTACTTAATCAGAGGCTGTTCTAGATGCAGCCGATGTGGGTCATGTGAACACGCATGTGTGCAGGTGTGCCTGTATGTCTGCTATATATGTGTGTCCATCTGTGTGAAGGCCCAAGAGAGAGGCAAGTGGAGGGTGGCTGCCACACCTACACAAAATGACAATAAAAATAAGGCCCCACAGTTGAGCTTTCCTGTTGCTGGCTGTAATCTCTGTCCCATGCAGGCAACCTGGAAGCATACCCTCCTCCTTCCCTTGCGCTTGAGGGGACAATGTGGCTGCTTTTCCTTCTGGTCCCTGAGAGAATTCCATATATGAACAGCCACATATAAGGCCCAAATGCAAGCAAACTGGGCCCATGCTCCCAATCTTCTCCCTAGCAGCCTCAGCCAGCCTAGAATTCACCTCAGGGGCCTCAACACTTATCCTGCACAGCTGACATCTGCCTTCTTCAGTGGCCTCCCCATACACATCCAACAGACTGTCTTGCAAAAGACCATTCATTTATGAAAGTAGAAATCCTTTCACAGACAGAACCTCTCATCTTGGACAATGCCCATCCCACAGGCAGAACAAAGCAGCTCTATGATCTCAAGGTTGAGGGCCACACAAACAGCTGCCAGGCTTCAGGGGGCATAGGTAAGGTGCTTCTGGGAAAGAAAGGAGGCATATGTGGTCCCTGCACATGTAACCCTCATGCCAAGATGCCTGGCATCCATAGCTACCTCTCAATTCCTGAGCCCATTCAGCTTACAGGTCCTGTGAGCTTAGGTCCTATAGCTGACACCCCTCAGTTTCTCAGAACCCATTATCCCTATCCTCTTATCCCTCCCCATCATCATTCTTGTCCTTCAATTGTCTCCTCACTTCAAATGTGACAGGCTTGGTCAAGAGCCAGGCCAGATCCCAAGTCAGGCTCAAGTAGGCAGAGATGATGTCTGAGAGGGGCTCAAATCGGACCAAGTGTTAATAAGGTCAAAGGGGATCCCAGACTTAAGATTTGGTAGAGAAAACCGGGGGTGTGATGGGAATCCCAAAGGAGAGAAGGTTCTATGCTCTGAGAAGTATACTCTGATGCCAGGTCATGCCCCTCCTGGGCTAGAGGGAAGCCTTGCCTAAAACAATAAGCTCTAGAGAAAACTAATAGGCTGGTATTTGGTTCCATGGCTGGCAAGACTCACAGTAAGGCCCATGGAGAGAGGTGAACCACACATAAGCTGGGTGGCAGGAGACCTAGACACCACCACCCTCATTTGTCCATATGTCAAGGCTAGGGTCAGTCAAGCCTGACTCAGACCATCACCTGAGCCCCACAAGTAAATGAGGATGAGTTCACAATCACAGACCCAAGCCTGCCAATTCTATGATTTACTGTAGCTGCAAATAGACACAGAACTTCTACCTACCCCAGAAGCATCCTTGAGTCATGAAATTCAGTCTGATAAAACTTTTCTTCATGGTCACTGATCTCCTTCAGGGAAACACTCCTCCAGTGACACACACCCCACAGACCTGCTACTAGCCCTGATCTACCTTTGAGTGCAACATCAACATAGCAGTATCCCTTGCTAGAGCTAGGGACCCACCCACAATGTCCTTGGACATGGCCTCAAGCCTGGTAACTTCTGGACACTCAGGGACACTGTCCAGGCTCCTGTTCTGACCAAAGCTAAGGAGAACCAGGTAGTAACAGACTTGAGAGAATAACTCACTGAAGAAGCTGGCCTGTGTGTGTTTAGTAATGGTCTGGCACCTCAGAGGGCAGTGGGCATAGCTTTACTGGGCAGACAAGTCTCCCTAGGCTGAAACATACAGACCACACAACCAGCAAGTTCACACCAAGGAACTAACCCCAAGTAATGCTGGCTGCTTGTCCTAGGTACAACATTTCTACAAAAGTATACCCAGAGAGACAGCCCCATTGTCCATTAGTAGTAGATAAAAAGGTCAGGATGCATCCAGCCTAGGGAGAAAGTATGGTCAGTAGGAGAATACATCAATTCTTCCATACAAGGACATACCAGGACCTCTTCAGACATAATGCAGAGCCATGTTCAGAAACTTCATGAAGGCAGATATAGACCCACCAAGATCCATGTACACAGACAAAGGTACACAGGTCTGTAGTACCCACAGACAAAAGCACAAATACCTAGAGGCTCCTGTGTGGCATACCCTCCCAGTACAAAAGCACAAAAATACAGCTCCCCACTAGGGATTTGCCTGGGTGAGTGATCACCAGTGAGACCTTAGAACACCAACTGCAAGCACTGTAGCACACCACTGGAGGGGCATGTGCCTCTCCAAGCTCCACGTCAGAAAATGGAATCTATCTCCTCCCCTCCTTCTCTCCTTCCCTCCTCTCTGCACACCACCACAGGGCTGGGCTGGGAACTGTGCTGGGAAGCCAGCAGGCTAAGGGACCAGGCCAGCTGGCATGTCCTAGAAGCCCCCTTCCCAGTGGGCAGGACTGACTGAAACCCCTGCTAGAAGTCTGTCAGTGGGGACCATACCTCCCCTCCACCCTGCAGCTGCCTGTACACTGAAAGTCCATCAAGGTCATCAACATCTGGCCACAAGGCACCGAACAGGTCAGTGGAAAGAAGAGTATCTGGGCAAGTTGGGGTATATATAGGACTAAGGAGGGTGAGGGCTCTGAACTCCTAAAGGAAGGCATTTTAGATTCAAAGATGTCAGAGATGTACCTGAGAGGTTTGTATGCAAAGGAGGCCAACAAGAACCCTGTTTCTCTTTGTTGTGTGTTGGGGAATGGGCAGGGGCTACTGTGGGCCAATCCATTGGCCACACAGGAGGGTGCGTGGCTGCTCTCACAGGCGCAGGCTTGGGAAATGGTGCTGTTCTGCCAAAATACCTACATCCAGAAGGCTGGCATCCAAAGCCAGTGTGGATAGAGTGACCCTAGAGAACTTGAGGTGGTCACTGTTCCAGCAACCAGATTCCAATGCTTTGACTTTCTTTCCCAGAATCCAGTTCCAGAAGGCCCTCCACAATTCAGGTTGCTGGGTGCCCAGAGTCCTCCAACAGTGGAAGGTACTCCTTCCCCACTGACATGGGTGCTAACCTGTCCCAATGGCATCCAGCCCAACACTACCTTTCCTGAGCAACTGCCTGTGCTCCATATGCTCCTTCCAACTGTGTACTCCATGATCTGTGCTGTAGGGCTGATTGGCAACATGACTGTCATCTACATGATCCTGAGAGTTCCCAAGATGAAGACAGTGACCAAAGTGTTTGTCCTGAACTTGGCCATTGCTAATGGGCTCTTCATGCTGGTGCTGCCAGCCAGTATCACTGAGCACATGCTACAGTGCTGGCCCTTCAGAGAGCCATTCTACAAGCTGGTACTGGACATTGACCACTATAACATTTTCTCCAGCATCTATTTCCTGGCTATAACGAGTGTGGACTGCTACCTGGTAGTGCTGGCCACTGTGCAATCCTGCCACCTGCCCAGGCGGACCCAGAGGGGGACAAAGGTCACCAGCTTGTGTGTCTAGCTGAGTGTCACCATCATGGTTCTGCCCTTCTCCTTTGCTCACATCTCCAGCAGTGAGCTGCAGGCACCCAGTTGTGGGCTGAGCTTCCCGAGATCTGGGCTGGTCTGGCTCCAAGGCAGCCATATGTGCACATCAGCACTGGGCTTCGTGGTGCCTGTGTGCGCCATCTGTGTGCTCTATACGGACCTGTGTGTGCCATCTGTGTGCTCTATATGGACCTGCTGTGCAGGCTGCATGCCATGACGCTCCACTCTGGTGCCAAGGCTCTGGGAAAGACCAAGCAGAAAGTGACTGTCGTGGCCCTCGCGGTGTTGACTGTGTGCCTCCTCTGCTAGATGCCCTTCCACCTGGCCTCTATGGTGGCCCTGACCACAGACATACCCCAGACATCCCTGGTCATCAGCATCTCCTATGCCATCACCAGCCTCAGCTATGCCAACTCATGCCTCAACCTCTTGCTGTATGCCTTCCTAGACAACAATTTCCACAAGAATTTCCACACCACAGTGTTGTGTCAGAAGGCTTGAATGTCCCCATCACACCTTCCCTCCCAAATCAGCAGCTTTCCTGGCCAGGGCATACCCTGTCTCTTACCTATGTTCTCTACACAGACAGATACAAACCCTGAAAAGACAACCACAAAATCCCCTTTCTATAGCTCTGCCACCTGGACAGCCCTGGGAGAACAGCAGCAAGATATCAGTTCCTGACAACAAAGACCCTGAGCATGGTGACCCACAGAGGATAGACAAATAGACAACCCTTGGACAATCTCTTCTGCATCCTGGGCAGGCAGAACTGGAAGGTGTCAAAAGCATAGGCATATCAATAGTAAGGCCAAGTATTGCTGTGACTTGTGACTTTAATACCAACAAGGTACCTACCTCATGGCATATGCTGCCCCCCCCCATCTACCATGTATTCCAGTTTGCTAAGGCACTTGGGCCCTCCCCTGAGTCATACAATGCTGTCCATGCCTCCAGTCATCCATGAATGATTTAAATGTCATCCTAGTGTCTTTCCTGGCCAAATTGCCTATTGCTATGTAACAAAAAATTTAGAAGTTGTAAAATAAATATTTGATTGCTAAGAATCCAAATCTGAGGATTGGCTTATTTAGTGGCTCTGGCTCAGCCTCTCATGGAATTTCAGGCAGAACACTGGTGAGGCCTGGGTCCTCTGAATGCTAGACAAGGGCTGAGGGTCCTTTCCAAGAAGACCCTTTCCAAGAAGGCAGTTGGCAGGATACAGATGCCCTACAAGCTGCTGGAATGTCCTCACAGCAGGGTGCTGAGGGATCTGAGAGAGCCAACTCTGGACACCTTGTGTGACCTAGGCTCAGAAGCCAATCTCACCCCTTTAGAGAGAAGTTACTAAGCAAAGCTTATATTGAGGGCTGAGGGTACTTTTTAAACTACCACCCATACCCACAGCTCTACCAGGAAGAGCAAGATGCCCCTGCCCATTTCCTCACTAAAATCACACTTCAGCAAAGCCTCATTATCTCATGCTGCTCCTGGGCATGAGAACCCCTTCAGGACAAGAGCCCCTTTAAGACAGATGCAGCTGAGGCACTATTTCAATTCCCAGAGCTGTGTCCTAAGCCACACAGGTGATCGAACCTCCTGAACAGTGTGATGAATGTGGGAAGAAGGAACAAGCCCAGCAGAGTTTGAGTGAGTATGAAGTACTACAGAGAAACACACTGTTGAGTAGACAAGGCTTAGGGAGAGCCAAGCACTCCTAGGGTTGGCCTCCCAACTGGCCCTGGCTTGCCCTCTGGCCCCAGGAGGACATCTCCACAGAAGGGCAGATGCCAACCAAGTTTCCTCTGAAGACTTCAGACCATTGCCCCATCCGTAGCCCACCAAGGAGATTAGTTTCCCTCCCCTGTGGCTCCCTAGTGTACCATGGAGCACCAAGACAGAGGCAGGGCCAGTAAGACCAGGGACAAAGTGAGGGGAGCTTCTTGCCAGGGTCCTGCTTAAGCTAGCCCTGCTTCCTACCACACGCTTAATTCTGGGGAGGGAGCCCATTGTGCCAAGATCCCACACTCTGGCTTTTGTCCTCTTGGTACCCAGATCTCACTGTCATTGCCACTGCAGGCCCTCAGGGACTTCATTGGCCCTACAGTGGGCCACAGCACCTCCCTCGTAGGAATTATCCAAAGCAGTCAGTGAATCCAAGCTTTCTTGCAGTCCTTCTTGGCCCTGACTCCCACCCTATACCCCCTGCCTGTCCCAGAACCCCATGAGGGAGGTTCTACAGTTCCCTTTGCACAAAGAAGTAAACTGAGGCTCAGAGAAACCAAACTTTACAAAGCCCAACAGTGAATAAAAGTAGAGTTGGGGATGGGGATGGGCAGAATGAGGAGGGAATGGGGGAAGCCTATGGTCCTTGAGAGACTGGGAGCAATGCTCACTTCCAATGCTCTTCTCCTTCTGGCCAGCTTCCTGGCAGACACTGAAGGTGGTGTTGGCCTGTGACATATAACCCATATAGCAGGAGGGTGAGCAGCCCTGGATCCCACACATGAGTCTCCCCACCAGTGCCACACCACCTTCAGGGAGCCAAGGCACGTAAGTGCCTTGGGAAGGGGGCAAATTTTCCCAATGATGAATTGTTGTTTACTATTTGTATGTACCCCGGAATTTACATGCTGAAGTCCTATCCCACAGTGTGATGGCATTGGGAGGTAAGTTTGAGAGGCAAGCAGGTCATGAGTATGGTAGCGCACACCTTTAATCCCAACACTCACAAGGCAAAGGTAGGAGGATCATTTTGAGTTTGAGGCCAGCCTGAGACAACATAGTGAATTCCAGCTCAGCCTGGGCTAGAGTGAGACCCTACTTCAAAAAACCAAATATATATATATATATATATATATATATATATATATATATATATGGCTGGAGAGATGGCATAGTAGCTAAGGCGCTTACCTGTGAAGCCTAAGGAGCCAGTTTCAATTCCCTAGCACCCACATAAGCCAGATGCACAGGGCGGCGCACGTGTCTGGAGTTCTTTTGCAGTGGCTAGAGGCCCTGGTGTGCGGTGTGCCCATTCTCTCTCTCTCTCTCTCTCTCTCTCTCTCATCTCTCAAATAAATAAATAAAATATTTTATTTGCAAGGAGAGAGAAAATATGAATGGGCATACCAGGGCCTCTTGCCACTGCAAACAAACTCTAGATGCATGTACCACTTTGTGCATTTAGCTTTATGTGGGTACTTGAGAATAAAACCTAGGTCATCAGGCTTTGCAAGCAACTGCTGAGCCATCTCTCCAGCCCCCAGGATTCGTGCTCTTACTGAGAGAACATGTGCAGCCCAGTACTCTCTTTCCATCAAGTAAGGGTGAAGTAAGAAGACAGCCTACAGAACCCAGCCCCACACCTTCTGCATGGACTGCAGCCTCCAAACCTGTGAGAAATCAACGTCTGTTGTTTTACAAGCTTCCATTCAAAGCACCTGTAATAACAGCCAGAGCTGAGTGTCTATCATTAAAACATACAAAACCATGGGGCTGGAGAGATGGCATAACGATTAAGGCACTTGCCTGCAAGGCCAAAGGACCTCAGTTCGATTCCCCAGGACCCACATAAGCCAGATGCACAAGGTGGTGCATGCATCTGGAGTTCATTTGCAGTGGCTGGAAGCCCTGACACACCCATTCTCTCTCCCTCTATCCCTCTCTCAAATAAATAAATAAAATAAAAATACAATTAAAAAAACATACAAAACCAAACATTGACACACCAGCCTTGGAAGCAAGGCTTTTGGTTCACACTCCTCCAAACTCTTCTGACAGGATCATCTGATTGAGGGTCAACTTGAGCCAATTGGGACCCACATGATCCAGGAGGAGAGTCTCTATGGCATAGAATTTCTCAGCCACCAGAGGGGAGCATCACCAAAACTCCCCTCACATCTGCTCAAGGGATTTCAGTCTTTAAATGAGGTGAAGAGAGGCCTACAGGCTAGAGGAGGGGCGTCTACTTGTTGACTCAAGGGGTGAGGAGAGGGGGTACTTATTGTCTGGGGAGAAGGGAAGGCAGCAGCTTCTGCAACACTGTGAACTAGTTTCCTTCTCACCAAGTCAGAACCTTCATACAGACCCTCCACTAAGGGTAGAATAGGTAAGAGAACTCATCAGCCTGGGCCTACAGCTCCTCCTAACATGTGCCAATCCCAGGAAAGTTACTGCATCCAAATGCCAATACCTATGTGGCTAGAGCCAGAAACACCTGTTCTACATAGCATGTCAGTCAGTGGATAGCTGTTTATTATGGCCCTCCTGCATTAGCCCAGAGGAAGGTTCAGGGCTGGCTACATGCATGGAAATGACACTTGTTGCATGCATAAATACATGAAGGTATATACATTCATAAGGTTTCCAGCCTTGGCAAGAAAACACTGCAGCTGTGTGGTTTCCACCCAGGCATTACAAAGAGACCTGGTCTCCTCAGGAACACTACAAAGGCCAGAGTTCCCTGAAGCAGTAGCTAGTCCAGGCTCTACATTGCCTGAAGTCATCCTATCAAAATCTCAGTGAAAGAGTAGTTTCTCCAAGGTTGTGAATATTTTGGTAGCTAATGAGAAGTACAGTATTTGCAAAGGTTCTGATTCTCTGTACCACCACAACAGGGTGTTATGGTTCAGAGGCTCTTCCAATGTCCTCGATGTCCTGATGGTCCTTGCAGCTTGGCTCAAACAAGTTCTATAAGGCCTCAGGGCTCACATCACTCTTCATGTGAAGCCAATCTCCAATTCAGCAGCTAGCTCAGGGCTAACTCAGATATGTCCTGAAACCTACAAATAAAGCAGGTGTCACTGTGGGTGCAGATTAGAACACATCCTGATTGCTGCCCTCCTCAGGCCACCAGGTATGCTTCCAGTGGCACCGTTGCTGACCTCTACTGTCAACCAAATGATTCTCTGTGTAGGAGAGCCATGGAAGGCTATGGACAGAGCATATTCTCTTGCCCTGCCGTAACACAAGGCTTCCCCTTTGTAAACAGCCTACAGAAGCCACATAGCAGCTCTTCCTGGGCACCCCACACACACCCAGAAGCAAGGATCACCAAGTGATCTATGGCATAAGAGTCTATGGCGCTTTTAGAGCAAAGGGAACATCCCCTTTGGCCTCCTGAAGACAAGGTGGCTCAGATTTGAAGGGAGCCAGTCAGGCAGAGTAGGCAGTCACAGCACTGGGCCAAGTCCTCTCCACAGTCTGAACAATGCAAGATAGATAGAACCTTCAGAAAGCAGCCATTTCAGAATGCACTGAAGGCCTCCATCAAAGGATGGATTGCCCAGTGATTATCTCTCCTCTAGTAACCTGGTTGCACCACTGAAGTAAGAACAGGCAGATGCTCCAAGGCAGCTCTGAGCTTAGGGCCAGTCCCACCCCAGAAAAATGTTGCTCACTATACCAGGCATGTCCAGCAGCCCTTGGGGAACATCATAAGGCTGTGCTTGGACCAGCACAAACACAGCAACAGCACACAGCATGTGGCAGGCACGTGAAACTTCAGGTTGAGCCCACTCAGATCCAGGTTCAGCTCTCCCAGAAGGGAGAGGCTGAGGCAGAGTCAGATGAAACATGGAGCACATAGGTGACCAATCAGGCATGTCAGCCATGCCATAGATGCTTCCAGGCAGTAACCTTGTATCTTCTTTGGTCCTACCACAGGAGGATATCTTAGTCTGACAGAGGTTACAGAAGCCACTCTAATGCTTTGACCTATCCCATGGTGTTATGAGGTCCTCCTCTAGGACCAAGTATCCTGGGCCAAAGGGAAAGCCATCCAAGGTTAGTGATGCTCAGGGTTATCCTAGAGAGCAGTGACCTGTGTGAGTTCTGTGTTGGGTGTGGATGGGCTCTGTGGGCTGACAGGCACCATAGGTAGGTCCACGCCTAGTCATGCCGGCCGTGGTACTGTCTCAGAGGTCTTGCAGGCAAGGCCCACATCCTTGGCAATACTGCGCACACGGTCAGAGACCTGCATCTCCCGGTGCAGGGCTGATGCACAGCAGAACTTTCGGAAGCAGGCCTTGAAGTTCTCATCCAGAAAGGCATAGAGGATGGGGTTGAGACAGCTGTTGACATAACCCAGGGCTGTGCAGAAGCGCAGGATAGCCACTGCAGTCTCACTGCCTGGCTGGACACCCAGCCCTTGGACCAGCACAAAGACCTGAACAGGTGTCCAGCAGCCCACAAACACAACCACCACCACCAGTACCAGCCGTGTGATGCGCCTCAGGTTCCGGTCCTTCTCTCGGGAGCCTGAGAGCAGACGAACACCACGGAGCCGCCTGATCATGAGGCTATAGCAGATGGAGATGATCAACACAGGGATGATGAAAGAAAAGAGGAAGATGCAGATGGCAAATACAGGGCCCCAATAGTCCATGGGGGCAGGGATCTCCACCAAACACTCAATCTCTGCAAAAGAGAAATGGTATCAGAGGGGCCACCAAGAGCCATGGGAACCTAGTTGGAGAGGAAGGACCACCTACTCACCTTCATCCTCCACCTGTGCTGAGCCCATGATGGCAACAGGAACACCAACCACAGAGGCCAAAGCCCAAATGGCCACATTGACAGCCTGTGCTTTGCTGGATGTCCGGACATCAAGGGCACGGATAGGGTGGCAGATGGCCACATAGCGGTCCACACTCATAGCAGTCAACGTGAAGATGCTGGTGAACATGTTGTAATAGTCAATAGCAATGACTGTCTTGCACAAGGCATTCCCAAATGGCCAGAAGCCCAGCAGGATGTCTGTGCCCTGGAAGGGTAGTGTCAGCAAGACCAGAGTGTCAGCCAAGGCCAAGTTAAAGATGTAAATGTTGGTAGCTGTCTTCATCTTGGTGTGCCTACAGAGGACAGGAAGAAAGAAAGCTCCATTCAACCATTCTAGCTGAACCTGCTAGTTTTGGCACAAGGGATTCATCTTGTTGGTTATCATGAGGGGCACCAGCTATAAGTTTCTAATGCCAGAGTCACCAAGGAAGTATGTTAAATGGCAGATCCTGGACCTCATCCAAGGCCCAATGTGTCAAGTTTGGGAACAGAGCCTGGGAAAAAAAACTTTAACAAGCTCCTCAAGCAAGTTTTGACATCCACAAAAGGATTCCAAGACTTAGAGACAGAACTTCTCTGGAAAAGTTGGGGCATGTGGAGTACCAAGGCACAATTTTGATTTGCACGTGAGCAAAAAGGGAAGAATGAAAAGAGAAATAGCTTGTCTCCTCTCCTGAGTTTCCCTTACGAGTCCTCTCAGACTCAGCTTGTGGCCCTATAGCTATCAGATGTGTTGCAAAGCTCTATCTGTAAAAGCTTATCAAAGGCCTTCTAAGTACACACTGTTGTCTAGTAATGGAAACAGGAAACGGTGCCATGAACAGGATGGATGCTATAGGGCCTGATTGTATCCAAGCTCCTGAAATAGTGCCAAGAACATTGCAAGTGATTGACAAGTATTTGTGGAATGAGTTATTGCTTATGATAGTGGTAGGGAAGGGTAGTTATGATGTTGGTAATAGTGATTGACAGTGATTAATGATGGTGGTAATGATGGTGGTGTGATGGCAACACTAGAAATGCTAATATTCCATGTCAATTTAGTTGCTGTATCAGTTACCTTCTCGTTGCTCAATCAAAATACTGACAAAAATCATTTTAAGAAGGGTTTATTTCAGCTTCCAGTTCCAGGTTACAGTCTATTATTATAGGGAAGGCATGGAAACAGGAACTTAAGGCAGGTGGTCATATTCAGACCACAATGAAGCAGAGAGAAATGAATACTAAATGTTCAGTTAGATTTCTTCTTTTTAAAATATTTATTTATTTATTTATTTATTTATTTAAGAGAAAAAAATGGTAGCACCAGGGTCTCTAGCCACTGCAAACAAACTCCAGATGCATGTGCCACCTTGTGTATTTGGCTTTACGTGGGTACTGGGGAATCAGACCTGGGTCCTTAGGCTTCATAAGCAAATGCCTTAACCATTAAGCCATCTCTCCAGCCCAGCTTTACCCTTTTTAAAAAATATATATTATTGGGACTGGAGAGATTGCTTAGTGGTTAAGCGCTTGCCTGTGAAGCCTAAGGACCCCAGTTCAAGGCTCGATTCCCTAGGACCCACGTTAGCCAGATGCACAAGGGGGCACATGCGTCTGGAGTTCGTTTGCAGTGGCTGGAGGCCCTGGCGCACCCATTCCCTCTCTATATCTGCCTTTTTGTCTGTTGCTCTTAAATAAATAAATAAAAATAAACAACAACAATATATATATATATATATATATATATATATATATATATATATATATGGGCTGGGGAGATGACTTAGAGGTTAAGGCACTTGCCTGCAAAGCCTAAGGACCCAGGTTCGATTCTCCACGTCCCACATAAGCCAGATGCACATGGTGGTACATGCATCTGGAATTCATTTGCAGTGGCTAGAAGCCCTGGCATGCCCATTCTCTCTCTCTCTCTCCATCTCTAATAAATAAATATATATATATATATATATATATATATATATATATATATATGAAAGAGGCAGATAGAGAGAGAATGGGCACACCAAGGCCTTCAGCCACTGCAACAGAACTCTAGACACATGCACCACCTTGTGCATATGGCTTACATGGGTCCTGGCAAATCAAACCTAGGTCCTTTGCTTTGCAGGCAAATGCCTTAAGTGCTAAGCTATCTCTCCAGACCTTTTTTAAAATGTTATTTATTTATTTGAGAGAGAAAGAGGCAGATAGAGAGGATTTCTCCTTTTTATAGAGTCCAGGAACCCAACCCATGGGATGATGCTACCTACAGTTAGGGTCGGTCCCCCACTTCAAGTAATCTAATCTAGAAAATCTCTCACCGCATGACCAGAGATTTGTTTCCATGGTGCTCTAAATCATGTCAAATTGACAATCACAGAAGATTAGCCATTACAAGTCCACTCCTTGTCAACTTGACATTCAAGTATACACTTTTTTTGGCTTTTCAAGGTAGGGTCTCACTCTAGCCCAGGCAAACAGTTTTTTAAATTTTTTATTATTATTTTATTTATTAGAGAGACAGACAGACAGAGAGGCAGATAGAGAGGGAGAATGGGTATACCAGAGTCGCCAATCACCTCAAACAAACTCCAGACACATGAGCCATTTTGCTCGTCTGGCTTTAAATAGGTACTGGGAATCAAACCTGGATCCTTTGGCTTTGCAGGCAAGCACCTTAACCGCTAAGCAATCTCTCCAACCTTCAAACAAACACTTTCAAGAAAATTATTCATTTGCTCACAAGAGTGAGAGGGAGGGAGAATAAAGACAGAGGGAGAAAGCCGGGCATGGTGGTGCATGCCTTTAATCCCAGCACTTGGGAGGCAGAGGTAGCAGGACAGCTGTGAGTTCAAGGCCACCCTGGGTCTACATAGTGAATTCCAGGTCAACCTGGGCTAGAGTAAGATTCTGTCTTGAAAAAAAAAAAACAAAAAAGAGAGAGAGAGAGAGACAGAGACAGAGAGAGAATAGACACACCAGGGCCTTTTTGCAGCTGCTGATGAACTCCAGATGGACACATGTACCACTTTGTGCATCTGTCTTTATGAGGGAACTGGAGAAGTAAACTGGACTGGTAGGCTTTGCAAGCAAGAACCTTTAACTGCTGAGCCAACTCCCCAGGCCTTAAAAATACATTTTTTGGGGGGATTGAGGTAGGGCCTCACTCTTGCCCAGGCTGACCTGGAATTCATTATGTAGTCTCAGGGTGGCCTTGAACTCATGGTGATCCTCTGCCTCCCAAATACTGGGATTAAAGGCATGCACCACCACTCCCGGCTTTAAAAATACACTTTTAAGATGATGACATCAAAATAAAAGAGAGACTGATTGAGAGGGGGAGGGGATATGATGGAGAGTGGAGTTGTGAAGGGGAAAGTGAGGGAGGAGGAAATTATCATGATTTATTGTCTATAATTATGGAAGTTATCAATAATAAAAAATTAAAATTAAAAAATACACTTTTAAGCCATAAACTTCGATCCCTTGTCTCCATACATTAATGACCATCTCATAATGCAAAATGCACTCAGTCTAATTTCAAAAGTCTCCACAGTCTTTAACAGTTTTAACATTGTTTAAAAATGTAAGCATAGAGCCAGGCATGGTGGCGCATGCCTTTAATCCCAGCCCTTGGGAGACAGAGGTAAGAGAGTTCAAGGCCACTCTAAGAATACACAGTGAATTCCAGGTCAGCCTGTGCTAGAGACTCTACCTCAAAAAAAAAAAAAAAAAAAAAAAAGTGTAAGCACAGAGTGTCTCGAGATTCAGGCAGACTCTTAAATGTGAACTCCTATAACAATGAGTTACATACTTCCAATATGCATCAGCATAAAGTAAGCATACCAATCCAAAAGGGAAGAATGGGTACATAGCAGAGAATGATCAGACCAAAGCAAGATCGAAACCCAGTAAGGCAAACACCAATTCCTAAAGCTCCATGTCTGGTATCTGGGACTCATGATTAAATCATTCGCGCTCCAAAGGATTTAAGTAGCTCCTCCCCTACAGCTGCACCGCCTGTACTCTCCCTCTCCTAGGCCAGATCTCCCCTGAGCCTGCAGCTTTTCTTGATAAATGTCTCACAGTCCTGGCGTCCCAAACATACTGAGGTCTCCATTGGAATTTAGGGTTCATCTTTACAGTTTCACACAGGAGCCTCACAGTGCCTCTCTGTAGGGATTTTGACCTGCCTCCCATTGCTTAACTTCAGCAGTTCTCTGGAACAGTAGTGAAATACTTCATGGCTTCCTCAATCTTGTGTCTTTCATTCTTCTAAAACCAAGGCCATGTAGTAAATGCTACCAAGTTCTGCTACTAGATCAGGATGAAGCCTGTTGCCCATGGACCACATTGTAGCAGCCTTGATATGCTGACCTTCCAGGAGCAGAGAACTCCTGCATTTTCCCTTTCAAAAGCATTCTGACCTTCTTTCAGCTCTGTATTTTGCTTTCTCTCATTTTAGATCTGAATAAGAGCAATGCAGAGAAGCCAAACATCAGAAGGCTTTTCTGTCTTGAAAGTTCCTTCACCAAAACCAAACACAATAGTCCATTTTTGTTTGTTTGTTTGTTTGTTTTCCAAGGTGGGGTCTTGCTCTAGCCCAGACTGATCTGGAATTCACTCTGTAGTCTCAAGCTTTCCTTGAACTCACAGCAATCCTCCTACCTCTGCTTCCCAAGTGCCAGAACTAAAGGCATGTGCTACCATGCCTGGTCCATTACATTTTTTAAAATATTTTATTTAGCCGGGCATGGTGGCGCACACTTTTAATCCCAGCACTTGGGAGGCAGAGGTAGGAGGATTACTGTGAGTTCGAGGCCACCCTGAGACTACATAGTGAATTCCAGCTCATCCTGGACTACAGTGAAACCCTACCTTGAAAAACCAAAGGAAAAAAAATATATTTTATTTATTTGTTTGAGAGAGAAAAAGGCAGGTAGAGAGAAAGAGAATGGACACACCAGGGCCACCAGCCACTGCAAGGGAATTCCAGACATGTGTGCCACCTTTGTATCTGGCTTTATGTAGGTACTGGGGAATCAAAGCTGGATCCTTAGGCTTTGCAGACAAGCACCCCAATTGCTGAGACATCTCTCCAGCCGTCCATTACTTTTATCTATTTATTTATTTATTTTGGTTTTTCAAGGGAGTGTCTCTCTCTCGCCCAGGCTGACCTGGAATTCACTATGTAGTCTCAGTGTGGCTCTGAATTCACAGTGACCCTCCTACCTTTGCCTCCCAAGTGTTGGGATTAAAGGTGTGCACCACCCTGCCTGGCTTCCATTACTTTTAACTTCAACTTTTCTCTAGTTTTCAGAATATGGTCAGAATGCAGCCTGTTTCTTTGTCAGAATGTCATATGAATTGCCTGTATGCCAGTTCCTGATAAAGTGCTTTATTTTCTTTTTTCCTTTTGGAAGGTCATGAGTCAAGCCTCTATATTCCACATTTCTCTTGCCATTCTGGTTTTCCAAACTCCCATCAGAATGGCCCATTAAGCTCTACTTAAACATTGTAAGGTTTCTATAATCCAAATTTCCAAACTCTGACTCAGTCCTCAGTACCAATTTTCTGCACCAGTTACCTTCTTGATGCTAAGACAAAGTACCTGACAAAAATCAGTTTAAGGAGCTAGGTGTAGTGGCATATGCCTTTAATCCCAGCACTGGGGAGGCAGAGGTAGGAGGATTACCATGAGTTCAAGGGCACCCTGAGACTACATAGTGAATTCCAGGTCAGCCTGGACTAGAGCAAGACTCTACCTCAAAATAACAAAAAAAAAAGTTTAAGGAGGCGAGGGTTTATGTAATCTTATAATCCCAGACTGCAGTCCACTGTAATAGGGAATGCACAGTGGCAGGAGCTTGAGGCAACTGGTCACATTCAATCCATAGTGAGGAAACAGAGAGTGATGAATGCTTAACTAGCTTTTTCTTTTTTCTTCTTCTTCTTTTTTTATGACAGAGATAGAGAATTGGCATGCCAGGGCCTCTAGCCACTGCAATTGAACTCCAGATGTGTGTGTCACCTTGTGCACGTATGTGACTTTGTGTGCATGTGTCACTTTGTGCATCTGGTTTACGTGGGTTCTGGGAAGTTGAACCTGTGTCCTTAAGCTTTGCAGGCAAGCACCTTAACTGCTAAGCTTCTCTCCAGCCCTATCTTTTTTTTTTTTTTTTTTGAGATAGGGTCTTCCTCTAGCCCAGGCTGACCTGGAATTCACTGTGTCATCTTAGGATGGTCTTGAACTCACGGCAATCCTCTTATCTCTGCCTCCTCAGGGCTGGGATTAAAGGTGTGCTCCACCATGCCTGGCAAACTTTTTCTTTTTTTATGCAATCCAGGCACCCAACCCATGGGAGGGTACTGAGTGTAGTTAGGATGGGTCCCGGCACTTCAAGTATTCTAATCTAGAAAATCTCTCACAGAACAGAAATTTGTTTCCATGGTTATTCTAAATCCTGTCAACTTGGCAACCAGAGAGCAACATTTACAGTTGCTATCAGGGAATTTGAGATTTAGTTCTGTCTTTTAGGAGAGTCTAAGCACACAGAACTTAATTTCTTTCTCTCTCTCTCTCAGTTATTTTTTTATATTTGTTTATTTATTTGCAAACAGAGAGAAGACAGATGTGGGGGTAAGGGGAAGGGAGAGAATGGACACACCAGGGCCTCTAGAAGCTACAAATGAACTCCAGATGCATGCACCACTTTGTGCATCTGACTTTATGTGGGTATTGGGGAATCAAACTTGAGTCTTTAGGCTTTGCAGGTAAGTACCTTAGCCACTAAGCCATCTCTCCAGCCCTTGGTTATTTCTTGAGACAGGGCTATCCCTGTCTCACAGGCTATCCAGAACTTACTATATTACAGACCAGGCTTGCCTTGAACTCATGGCAATCCATATGTATCAGCCTCCCCAGTGCTGGGATTATAGGTGTGACCCACCACACATAGCTGAGCCTTAATTTCCACAAATAACAATGAGAATGAGAATATCTGAGCCAAGCTTTTCATATAGATTTTATCTCATCTGAGATTCACAAAAATGTTAAATACCCACTCTGTAGAAGACAGAGCTCAGGCTCAAAGGTTCTATGTAGTACTCTTAAGGTCTTAGAGCCAGTACAAAGTAAGCAGGGCTAAGACCAGGTGTTGGTACTGAGAATGGCATTGCTGCTAGACCCCTGACTGTGTGGCTTTGGCCTTTTGGAGCTGGTTTTCAAGAGGAATGTGGAAGGATTTGGAACCTTGGCCTGAGAGATGCCTTGCAGTGCTGTAAGTACAGCTTGATGGACTATTCTGGTCAGAGCTGAAAGACCTGAATGCAGTAAGAATGATGGACTGTGAGGTTTGGCTTATGAGGGTGAGAAAGAGCTTTGCTTGGGCTGGACTAGAAGCAGTTTGTGTGAGAGACTTGCTGTTATGCCTGTGTCCTGAGAATTTGTGCAGGGTTGCATTGCATAGAAATGGACTGGTATGAGCAGAGGGATATGGAACAGAAAAGAAATCTTTGGGTCAAAACTTCTGCCCGTTCAGCTGCAATTATATGAGAGATTCCAACCAGTGAGTTTGGGCCAACTGACCTGCATTGGGGTGACAGAAGAATATAGACTCTTTTGAAGGAGGCTGAGTGCTCAAGGAGTGGTATTGTGGAGTATAAGAAATGCAGGAAAGAGAGGGTCATTGAGGTCTTGTGTTTTGGAAATGGGCATGGGCAGTGTGAAGCAGGGTTGCCTGCATGGAGATCTGATAGAGCCATGGGAATGAACCATGGATTGCAGTGAAGACCCAGTGGAGATGCTGGGACCATGATATGGCTGCTAAGGAAAGCTGCCAGCCCCAGATGAAGTTTTCCAGAACTGTGAGTAGCCTATCTGGAAGAGCAGAATTGGAACTCCAGAGACATGTTGATGGTTAGAATTATCAGTTTTGGAGATTTGTCACTGACTAGAGTTGGAGCTACAGAGTTTGATGTTTGCCCTGTTTAAATTTTGTATTGGTTGAATATTTCTTTGCTACGCCCAATGCCATATTTTGCAGTGTGAGTGTTTATTGTGTACCATTATGGGTTTTGGGGGGATTTTTTGGTATTATGGCTCAGTTAAAAGGCCTTGGATTATGAGGATGTTTGAACATCATTAGGATTGATTAAAATGTGGGGGCTTTGAAAGTTGGATTGAATGTGTTCCATTTTATATCATGGATGGTTTATGGGGGCCAGGGGTGGAATGTGGTGCTTTGATTCAGGTTTCCCCCATAAATTTAGGTGTTCTGAATGCTAGGTTCCCAGCTGATGGAGATTTGGGAATTAGCACCTCTTGGAGGCAGTGTATTGTTGGGGTGGACTTATGGGTTTTATAGCCAGTGTCCCCTTCCCAGTATTTGGCATACTCTCCTGTTACTATTGTCCACCTTATATTGGCTAGGGGGTGATGTCTACTCTCTGCTCATTTCATCATTTTCCCTGCCATCATGGAGCTTCCCCTTTGAGCCTATAAGACAAAATAAACCTCTTTTCCCACAAGCTGCTCTTGGTTGGGTGACTTCTAACAGCAATGCAAACCTGACTGCAACACCAGGTATTTCTTTTGGTAGCCTCCCCATCCAAACATACTGTGTATCTGCACTGCTGGTATAGTGGTGAGCATAGCTGCCTTTTTTTTTTTTTTTTTTTTGCAAGCAGAGAGAGAGAGAGAAGAGAGACAGACAGAGAGAGAATGGGCATACCAGGGCCTGTAGCCACTGCAAACAAACTCCAGATGCATGTGCTCCTTGTGCATCTGGCTTATTTGGGTCCTGGGGAATCGAATGTGGGTCCTTTGGCTTCACAGGAAAATGCCTTAACCACTAAGCCATCTCTCCAGCCCTCATAGCTGCCTTTTAAATATACTGTGTGTTGTCTCCTGAGCCAATGTGAGCACAGCAGTTCCTGAGAATGTCTTTCTCTAGGGATTGATGGCAGGCATGATGGCCTTCCTTGTCTGCTCTAGTTCAGGAAATGACTCTGAGAGTTTTAATGCTTCAGTACAGAGACAAGACTAGGAGAGAAGTGCTAATAACAGGAAAGGTTGATCAAGGTGCGTAGACTGCCCTATGTGGTTGTGCTTATGGCCCAAATCACCTCTGCCAGCCATGTGAAGCATGGAACAGTTTCCTCAGAGCCATCTCCTGAAAGTCAGCACTGGGGAGGAAACAGCTAATCTTCCTACCCCACTGTCTGACTATACATCATATGCATGCACACACCTGTATGTACATGCACATGGGTATATGATCCATCTTCTTACTTTAAAGATGGGAAAAGAAAGACCCTGGGGAACAGAATTTGCTCAGTCAAACATTCAGAGGATGGTAATGGAGGCAAGGTATGGACACCACACTGCCTCCAACCTATCTTTACAGTTATCCTCCTCCTCGGACACCATCAAGGGAACCATGAGGTCCCCTTTTAAAGTGACCATTTTCTGAGTCAGTAGGATTATCCTGGATCAGTGAGGAACCTCATCCTGATTATTTACCATTCAGGTACCTCCCTATGACTCCCCAGTTCCTTAAGAATTAAGTACTTCCCAATCTTGCACCCAAGGCTGCTGTCTCCAGCCCCCTTCAATGATCTCCCAACTAGAAGAGAACAGGGTCCATCATTTCTATACCATACTTGTCCATTGTATACTGTATGTACAATTTCCTTGTCCACCTAAATGTACCTCATACTTCCCCTAACAATGCCCTTACACTATCCCACCACCCCAACCACCCAGCACTGCTGCCTTCTCTTTGGGCCCCAAGCTTTCCTATTTCTGAGTGATAGCAGATGGATAGGTTAAGCCACAGACATCTTTCATGAGCAGAAAGCCAAAGAGAAAGGGCTTCAGGCCCATCCCAGTACCCACCCCTCTGTCTCTTTGCCCATTTGAGGAATCCTGGGGTTGCTATGTACACATGAGGTCATTGATATGGACAGTGTGGCACAGAGCTGGCTTCAGCTCATAGTAGGGTTCCTGATGGAGGTACCTCACATGGACAGATAGGAAAAGGAAGGGCAAGAGTTAAGAATCCAACTTTAGGGCTGGAGAGATGGCTTAGCGGTTAAGCGCTTGCCTGTGAAGCCTAAGGACCCCGGTTCGAGGCTTGATTCCCCAGGACCCACGTTAGCCAGATGCACAAGGGGGCGCACACATCTGGAGTTTGTTTGCAGTGGCTGGAAGCCCTGGCGTGCCCATTTTCTCTCTCTCTCTCTCTCTTTCTCTGTCTGTCACTCTCAAATAAATAAATAATAAACAAAAAATAAAAAAGGAATCCAACTTTAGAACCATCATAAGAGGAGGAAAAGATCATGACATCAAAATAAAAGAGAGACTGATTGAGAAGGGAAGGGGATATGATGGGTAATGGGGTTTCAAAGGGGAAAGTGGGGGGAGGGAGGGTATTACCATGGGATTTTTTTTTTTATAATCATGGAAGTTGTTAATAAAAATTTGGAAAAAAAAAAAAAAAGAATCCAACTTTAGGATTGACCCTGATCCCTGCACAGAGAGGAAAGGAATCTAATGAGACAAGCAAGAAATCTCCATCTGCTCAGATCCATCCAAAACAGCCTCCTGTTTCAGTTTCCCCCATCATAGCTCAGTGGAGCCCAGCCTACCTGAGGATGACGTACATGACGAGACAGTTCCCTAGCAGCCCACCGATGCACACAGTCAGGTAAAGCCCCACAATTGTGACTTTGAGGCCAAGAGGCAGGAAGGATCCATGGCTGGCATTGAGCAGCAGGTGGTCAGGCAAGGTTTCGTTCAGAAGGGACAGGTTGTTCTGAAAGTGGCTGCCATAAAAGACCTCCCAGAATGGGGCAGGAAAGAGGGACTCCATGCTGTTACACTGCAAAGCCACTCAGTACAGTACCTGGAACAGGGCATATAAACAAGTGACCACAGCACTGGATGCACCCCACAGAAGCCTGAGAACACAGCACAAGCAGCCCAGCAGGCACATGCAACCCACCCATGAGAATCCACAGACAAAAGGCATATAGGCACACACATTTACACATGACTACACATATGGAGTCATGGACACACATGCACTGACAAGGACACCTCACATTGGGATTACAGGTTCACAAGGGAGCTACATGGAGGTTGCTACACAAGGACATATATCCACCCAAAGCAAATCAGGGATTCACAGCCACCATGTGTTCATGATGCAGAGATGCACATACATGAATACAGAAATGCCCAAACCACCTTCATGCACACCAGGGAACAAGAGAGATCAAGATTCAACCAGAAATGTTTGGGGCTCAACCACTGCAGACAGCGTCCTCCACCCCTCCCAGCCCTTCCAGTACTGGCAGCCTTAAGCAGAGATTCTCTTACCTCTAGCAGTGCAGGCCTGAACTTCCACAATCTCCTTAGAAGCTGGGCCAGAGGAGACGCTACTCCTCAGCAGAAAACCAGATAAGCAAGAGCACAGTGGTCTGAGCACTACTCTTCACCTCAGCTCAGAGTCTGCATGGACTATGCGGCTCCTGCTCCAAAGACACCCGACTAGACGCAGCAGCCAGTGCGGCAGCCAGGATCTGGGGGAGGGGCAGGAATCTACGTCTCCAAGAGGGAGGGGCTATGCAGACTGGAGGAGGGAAGCCATGGGAAGGAGTAGCACCCTCTCAGAGCACCCTGGGCCCCACATCAGGTAGAGAATATGGAGCAATGGACCCACACCCCAGACAGAGATGTGAAAGAGCAACAAGGACATCCACAGACACAAAAACTGGGACATGGACAGAACTCAGACACACATGAAAAGACACAGCCTCAGATGCACACAGAGACATGCTCACCCAAAGGCACATGCTGGGTTCTAACATAGGCAGACGCTGCTTTGGACAGCCTAGCCCAGATCAACTCTGCCTGGCCTCCTTGCCCAGAGCTGCACCCAGCTAGGAGTACAGAGGGGATGAGCACAGCAGCAAGCAGCAGTGCACTAACCCAAGTAGGGACCTTGTTAATAGCAGAGATTGCTTTGTACTGAAGATTCAGTACTAGCCCTGCTCCTACTGTGTGCCTACTGTGCACCAAGTCCAACACAAACATGAGCTCATTAATCTCCACCACACATGACCAATGTCACCCACAAAACCCTCTCACGGATGACAACCTGAAGCCACTGAGGAGGTCTGAAACCACCTGTCAAAATAGCAGAGATGGGGGAAGTCCAGGTCTCCTTGTTACCTGAAGCCATATCACAGGACAGCTGAGCCCCACAGATGGACCCTGAAACATACACAGCTGGTAGGTTTCTAAGAACCTGCCTTCCCTTTTTTTTTTTTTTTTTTCCTAAGGTAGGGTCTTGCTGTAGCCCAAGCTGACCTGGATTTCACTATGTAGTCTGAAGCTGGCCTCAAACTCACAGTGATCCTCCTATCTCAGCCTTCCAAGTGCTGGGATTAAAGGTGTGTGCTACCACCACCACGCCAGGCTACAATCTGCCTTCTTGCCAGCACAGGGGTCAAAACACACTGGGATGAACCCAGGCATGGTGGCGCACACCTTTAATCCCAGCACTCGGGAAGTAGTGGTAGGAGGATTGCTGTGAGTTTGAGGCCACCTGAGGTTTCCAGGTCAGCCTGGGCTAGAGTGAGACCCTACCTTGAAAAACCAAAACCAAAACCAAAACCAAAAAAAAAAAAAAAGCACTGAGATGAAAGATCACATGTGGGTGACCAAAGTACCAAGTCTCTAATCCCGATCCAGTCATGGGTTTATTCTTCCTTCCTGGACTGTGAGGGAGAGTCAGACCTCCCACACACAGCTAGACCTAACAACTTCTCCAAGGATGGGGACCTGGTTGCTTGGCAACTGGCAGCAGTGTTGCTAGGATACCTGTCCAACCAGTAAAGGCCAGAACAGACAGACACCCTAGGACTCAGCATCTCAAGCAGTCTGCAAGGACTTGTCTGCACTTTCAGTACAGCTGAGATCCAGGGGCACATGGGAACTCAAGGGATACACGAGGACACGTTCCTACAAATACACAAGAAAATATCCAGACAGTGTGATATGTGATAAGAGATGTACACAAGGACCACAAACCCACCACAAGACACATACACGCACATGAGCAGATACAAAAGAGAATGTGAGAGCCGGGCGTGGTGGCACACACCTTTAATCCCAGAACTCAGGAGGTAGAGGTAGGAGGATCACCATGAGTTCGAGGCCACTCGGAGACTACATAGTGAAATCCAGGTCAGCCTGAGCTAGAGTGAGACCTTACTTCGAAAAAAAAAAAAGAGAATGTGAACTATGGTAGGAAGAGGAGGCAGATACAGAACAAAGCACTCAGGAACACACACACATATGCACACACTTCCTGAGGTAAGCTGGCCCTGGCCTCTGAAACCCAGGGAGACAGGAACCCAGGCAGGCTCAGACTCCTGGAGCCACTTCTCCAGACAACCTCAGAATCTTCAACTAAGCTGCCTCTGCCTGCCCGCTGAAGCACCTCATTTCCAAATAGCTTTCAGCTACCTTCCAGACTAGACCCTAGACTGGGAGAAGAGATGCTATAGGTACAATGAGGGAGAGTAGAACAGAGCCACAAATATGCCTGTTCGTTTTTCACACATGGTCTTCATTTTGCTCCTGCCTCCTGTGTGCCTGATTTGCCACACATACATGGATCTCACCCACTCAGCCAGCTCCAGTCCTGCTTATTCTAAGAAGCCTTCCCTGCCCCTACCCCTGATCCCAGGCTGGGAGCCTTTGGCCCAGCTACATGGCCTTAGCTACAATTCAGCCACCGTGCTTCCAGAGAGGCTTGAGCTCTAGTCTCAGCAGAGATCTGGAAGTATGTGTCAATAGAGCCCAGTTCAGAACCTACGTGTTGTCTCAGATGGAAGGACAGACTTGGTTACCTGACAGATTGGTTTCCAGGATAAATAATGATAGTTCAGAGGAAACAGCTCAGGCATTCCTTGACCCCAGATAAGAATTCAGCAAGGATAAGCCACCTTTCCCAAGGAGCAGAGACAGAGCCAAATAGATATTATATGTGTCATGAAAGAATTAGCAGAGGTCATGTTATATGAGTGTATTGAATATGCACAAAACATGCAGGGACAGTTGGATATGAATCTCCCACATATGACAGCACAGACTCATGTGCACAGATCACAGGTGAAGTTGCCAAGGGCAGCATGTGAGCATTAGAGGCATCTGGGCAAACCTGTCCAGAATGAGTCCTGTATCCACTGATGGGCAAAAACACTTTACCCTCTGTTGCAGCGAGCTTCACATTGCTGGAATGTACTTCCAAACCAGGCACAGTTTATGGAAGGCATCTTTTCCATTGGTCCAGTGTAAGTAGTTGAGTTGAGTAATCTTCCTTAATCATGGTAATATCTCCTTAAAAATAGCAACTTTAGCAATCAGTCTTAGCATCAGTAAACTTAAACTTGTTGGAGTTTTTCCAACTTTAAATCTTAAGTTTCTCAGTTCTATATCTTTAGCCAAACACAACAGTCCATTACAAATTTAACCTTGATCAAATTATCTGTGCATGGGCAGCAAAATTCAGCCAGCTCTTATGCCAATAGCCCAGTTCCAACAAAGTTCTCTGCAATCTTTCCTTCCCCTTAGAGTTCATAAGCAAAGCCTCCAAATACAATTCTTTCTCTCTGAACTTAGCATTTTCAAACTCTCACCAGAATAGTCCATAAACCTTGGCTTACCACTCTGTAAGACATCTTTAGTTTCAACTACCAAGTCCATACCCATCCCTCTGGAACAAAAGTTCCAAAAGACCAAAATCAACATGGTCAGATTCATTATGCAGAACACCTCACTCCTGGTACCAATTCTTTTCCAGTCAACTTCACATTGGTGGGATGAACTTCCAAACCAGGCAAAGTTTGTGGGAGGAAGGTATTTATTTGAAGCTTACAGATCCATGGGAAGTTCCATAATGGCCGAAGAAGCTAGCCCCCTTTACACAGATCCATGCAGAGAGAAAGACCACCATCAGCACCACAAGCAAGCACACTCCAGAAAACCTCAGGCAGAGCTCAAGCACTGTGCATATCTTTAGGCTCCTGGAATTCCAAATCCACCCCCAAATACCCCTTAGGACTGGACCCTAGTATCCACCCACAGTGACATCTCCAGCCAGGCAGCTAGAAATCCAAGAAGCTTTAATAAAATTGTATCTGGGGCTGGAGAGTGACTTGGTGGTTAAGGCACTTGCCTGCAAGGCCTAAGGACTTAGGTTTGATTCCCCAGAACCCACATAAGCCAGATGCACAAGGTGATGCATGCACCTGGAGTTCATTTGCAGTGGCTCAAGGCCCTGGTGTGCCTGTTCTCTCTCTTTCTCTTTCTCTCTCTCTCTCTCTCTCTCTCTCTCTCTCTCTCTCTCTCCCTCTTTCTCTTTCTCTAATCAATAAATAAAATAATGTAAAAAAATTAAAAATCTATTCATTATAGCTAGGCATGGTGGAGCACACCTTTAATCCCAGCACTCAGGAGGCAGAGGTAGGAGGATCACCGTGAGTTTGAGGCCACCCAGAGACTACATAGGGAATTCCAGGCCAGCCTGGGCCAGAGTGAGACCCTACCTCAAAAAAAAAAAAAAAGAAAGAAAGAAAAAAGAAAAAGAAAAAAAGAAAAAAATCTGTCTATTGGAGGACATACATTCAAACTACCATATCCCTAGAGCCAGAACCTCAATGTCTGAGGTCCAGATAGCAAACTGGAGCTGCAGCTTTCCTGCTTATCTGTTCTTCCCTCTTCCCACTCACTCCCATATCTGTCCTGGATATGGAACACAAGAATCAGAGCAAGCCGGCCGTGGTGGTACATGCTTTTAATCCCAGCACTCAGGAGGCAGAAGTAGGAAGATCACTGTAGTTCAAGGCCAGTCTGAGACTACATAGTGAGTTCCAGGTCAGCTTGGGCTAGAGTGAGACCCTACCTCAAAAAAAAAAAAAAAAAATCAGAGCAAGGATCTAGTGGTTACATGGAGTAGCAGCTGCCAAGGTAATTCAGTTACCAAGGCACAACTGGCCATTTGTGCTGCTTTAAAAAAAACGCAAAGGAACTTTAATAATTCTGAATTTTATCAAAATTAATCACTCTGGGGGCTGGAAAGAATGTTCAGTGGTAAAGGTGCCTGCCTGCAAAACTTAACAACCTGAGTTTCATTCCCCAGTACCCACATAAAGCCAGATGTACAGGGCAATGCATGCATCTGGAGTCCATTTGCAGTGGCTAGAGGCCTGGCACACTATTCTCTCTGTCTTTCTGTCTCTGTTTCTCTTTGCTTGCATATAGATAAAAATGAATCAAATAAAATAATCACTTTGTATTTGTGATTTTTAACCTTATAAAATTCATGTACAGAGCTGGGGTAAAGTAATACTTGACTAGCACTCATGATTCCCTGGATTCCACCCCTAACACCAGATAGAAAGAGAGAAATTTGAGTTGTGACTTTTCAATGTTGAATTCCATAGTTATTAAGTAGATTTTGAAGTTTTCCTTTCAGACCTTGATGTCAATAAACATGCTCTCAGATCTCCATTGATCCTTTAAAAATACACAAGTCCAGGCTGGAGAGATGGCTTAGCAGTTAAGGAATTTGCCTGCAAAGCCAAAGGACCCGGGTTCGAGTCTCCAGAACCCACATAGTGGTGCATGCATTTGGAGCCCCCCCCCCACTCTTGCTCTCTGCCTCTCTCTCACTCTCTAATAAATAAAAATAAATTAAAACACACACACACACAAGTCCTTGAGGTCCCCAACTTGGAATAAAAGAAGGCAGAGTTAGGGTTTTTCAACCCCCCAAAGGCAGAGGAAAAGTTATAGTCCTTTCTCATAGAACAGGAGACACTTCCCCTAACCCCTGTGTAATTTCCCCACTCCACCACAGAGGAACTATTAAACCCCTAACTTACGTGTCTTCCTGGCACAAATTCTGGGAGGCTGAGAACCCTGTCTCAAAGGACCCATCCACAGAACATGTTCTCAATCTAGTGTTGTGTATCCAAGCAGGTTATTTGGAAGAGACTACTTGCTGGTGAGCCTCCCCACACCTTCTGTTTCTTCCTGAGATTAGGACCTTCCTCCTCAATAGCCCCAGATTGGGGATGAAGCCCAAACCACATTGCAAAGGCACATGCAGTGGGAGAGGATCCAGAGGGGTTTCCCATGGGCACTGATGTGTAGACTTGGGGCTGATTTGGGTATGGTGGCACATGCCTTTAATCCCAGCACTCAGGAGGGCAGGGGTAGGAGGATCTCCATGAGTTTGAGGCTGAGAGTACATAATGAATTCCAGGTCAGCCTGGGCTAGAGACCCTACCTTGAAAAAGCAAAAAAGCAAGGAGGAGGGCTGGAGAGATGGCTCAGTAGTTAAGGCATTTGCCTGTGAAGCCTAACAACCCAGGATTCCCCAGTACCCACATAAAACCAGATGAACAAAGTGGCTTGTCTAGGGTTTGTTTACAGTGGCTGGAGGCCCTGGGGTGTCCATTCTCTCTCCCTCTCTCTCTCCCTCCCTCCCTTTTCCCTCCCACTTGCAAATATATATATATATATATTTTGTTTTTGTTTTTGTTTTTGTTTTTGTTTTTTGTTTTGTTTTTCCAGGTAGGACCTCACTCTAGCTCAGGCTGTCCTGCAATTCACTATGTAGTCTCAGGGTGGCCTTGAACTCACAGTGATCCTCCTACCTCTGCCTCCCCAGTACTGGGATTAAAGGCATGTGCAACCACACCCAGATCAATTTTTTTTCCTTAATTTTCATTAACATTTTCCATGATTATAAAAAATATCCCATGGTGCTACCCTCCCTCCCCCCACTTTCCCCTTTGAAATTCCATTCTCCATCATATCCCCTCCCCATCTCAATCAGTCTCTCTTTCATTTTGATGTCATGATCTTTTCCTCCTCTTATGATGGTCTTGTGTAGGTAGTGTCAGGCACTATGAGGTCATGGATATCCAGGCCATTTTATGTCAGGAGGGAGGACGTTGTAAGGAGTCCTACCCTTCCTTTGGCTCTTACATTCTTTCCGCCACCTCCTCCGCATTAGACCCTGAGCCTTGGAAGGTGTGATCAAGATATTACTCAGTACTCCAGTCACTTCTTTCCAGCACTATGATACCTTCTGAGTCATCCCAAGGTCACCAGATCAATTTTTTTTTTTTTTCGAGGGAGGGTTTCACACTAGCACAGGCTAACCTGGAATTCACTATGTAGTCTCAGGGTGGCCTTGAACTCACGGTGATCCTCCTACCTCTGCCTCCCAAGTGCTGGGATTAAAGGCATGAGCCACCACACCTGGCTACATTAAAAAAAAAAAAAATTAAGACTTGGGACTAAAAGAAGTGATTCTCATTCCACCCAGCTGTGAGGATGGGGAGACAGGCTTGGGTACTGAGTGTTGCTGAGTCATGAATCAGGCTCTCAGGCCAGGGAAACCTTCCAAAAACAATGCAAACAATCAACAGCCTCCTAGAGGAAGGCCAGAAACTCTACTGAGAGAGGACCTTCAACCAGAACAGCTCACCTGCAGGTAAGAGACACAACCCTCAGCCAGGACAGCCCATTGGCAGGTGCTCAGCCTCCAAACTCCAGAAGCCATCATCCATCCATACATCTTAGAATGAATGGTGAAGCTTATGGCACAGGCCTTAGGTGTTCCATACTCATTAATAGACCATAGACTTAATATACTAACTGTAGCCTAATTTTATGTGGGATGAGCATATGAACACATTTATTAATATGAGAAAATTATATAATTGAGAAGTGAATTATAGTAATTCTTAAATTCATTAATGAGTGCACAAGTAGATTATAGAACTCTAGGCAACCCAAGGCCCATCAGGGTTTAGAGTTCAGTTCAATGCAAACCTGGACTTGGGAGATCTCTGTATCTCTGAGATCCTAAATTTGTCCTAGAATTGGTGAGGAGTCCTTAGTTCTGACCAGGTGTGAAGGAGGACCTTAGCTACAAAAGTCTCCTATTTGGGCTGGACAGGTGGCTCAGCAGTTAAGGCACTTGCCTGCAAAGCCTAAGGACCAGAGTTCAATTCCCTAGTACCCACATAGAGCCAGATGCACAAAGATGGAGCATGCATCTGGAGTTCGTTTGCAGTGGCTGGAGGCCCTGGTGTGCCCATTTTCTTCTCTCTCTCTCTCTCTCTCTCTCTCTCTCTCTCTCTCTCTCTCTCTCAAATGAATAAATAAGCCCCCTGTTTGAGTCCCTGCACAGAAGGCTAGTGCTAAAGATCCTCTTCAGCTATGTGGTAGTTTCTGGGTTGTTGTTTTTTTTTCTGCTTTTTGTTTTTCGAGGTAGGGTCTGACTCTAGCCCAGACTAACCTGGAATTCACTATGTATTCTCAAGGTGGCCACAAACTCACAGCGATCTCCTTCCTCTGCATGCACCACCACGCCAGGTTCATGTGGTAGTTTGAACGGATGGTCCCCAACATAATCAGCCACCTGGCTGGAGAAGCTGTCACTGAATGCATCTTAGGGTCTAGCCCTAAAGTGTGGTGGTGGATTTGGAATTCCAGTCTAAAGATAGGCAAAGTGCTTGAGTTTTGCTGGAGTTCCTGTAGTATGCTTGCTGCCTTTTTGGTGGTGGTTTTTTCCTCTCTCTGCTGGGGCCTGTGAAAGTGGGCCAGCTTCTTCTGCCATTATGGAACTTCCCCTCGATCTGTAATTTTCAAATAAATCCCTTCCTCCATAACTGTGCCTGGTCTGGAAGTTCATCTCAGAGACCTGAAGCTGTCTGGTACAAGCTAGAAATAGACCCCTAAGCACAGAACACTAAATCGGGGGCCCAGGCTCAAAAGACTTGCAGTAGCTTAGGTGAGAATGATTATAGGGTGGGGAGGGCCTGCCACCACACATAAGCAATCCTAGTTCCTGCACCCCTGCCCCTGTTGTAGTGACCAATCATGTGAGTTGGGAAAGTTGTGGGGGGGGGGCTCCAGGTTGCCTGGCAACCGTGTCAACAAGCTCAGAGAGTCAAGTCTGAGGCATATTTTCTTACGGAGAAGGCAAAAAGTATGGGGGTGTGAGAACCAGGAATGGGGAAGCCTGGTTGCTGAGTTTTGGTCAACGGGTTGGGGTGAGGGTGGGTTTAGAGGAGAGTTCAACCCTGGCTCTACCTCCAGCCCACAGAGAGCCAGGAGCTTACTAGAGGCCAAGGTGGAAAAAAAAGGGGTTGGAGCTGAAACTATGTAGGCCATTACTCCTTTGTCATCTCCCTAGGCTCATCTCCACATCTCTGCCCATCAAAGATAGGCCAGAAGGATGGAGATCGGACCTCACTGTGCATACATGTGCACCCCTACACAGAGACCTAGGCACACACATAGTTACAAAGATCCCACATACACATGCATACCCACACGGATATGTGCAGATACACACTTCACAGATATGGGTGCTCTGCCCAGATTAGCATGAAACACCACATCCTCCACCTCAGTCTAACCAGAGAGTCCTGGGATCATCCTGAATAGGACAGACCACACCAGTCCCTGGGAGTCCAGTGGAGCCTAAGTGGGCTGGGCGAAGGAATGGCAGGTGACCACAGACACGGAGGTCTTAGACCAGAGCACCCAGCTCAGTCCATGTGGTCTCCAGTACTGACTAGAGCCTGAGATCTACTCACCCTAACAGGATTTTCTCGGTTGAATCAAAAGAGCCTGTAAGGCAGAGAGGTCTATTCCTAAAATTCTTGAGCGGATCAGGATGTCATGACCTACTGCACGTATGAGCAGAATCCATCATGGCAGGAAAGGCACGGAGGCCATAGGTGCAGCAGGGACTAAAGCAGGGACTGGAGCCACAGTGGGTCCCCTAATCCTATCCAGTGGGACGTTCTCTTCCCTCTGCAGCCGGAGCATGCCTCCACCTGGTTCGAAGGACCCACGGGAGAAGGCCGGGAAGAATGTGTCAGGAGCTGGCCAGGGTGAAAAGCGCAAGAAGGGCGAGCGGGCGAAGGAACCCCTGAGACCAGGTTGGGTCCTGTCACAGGAAAGGTTGGCAGCACTGCACCCCATGCAGCGCCGCCGCCACCTGCTTTTCTGTGACCTGCTCGAGGACGCGGGCGCGGCTGCTTCCATTTTCACACGCGAATCGGTGGACCTGCCCTACTCCATGCCGGACCCGCGCAGATGGACCCAGGCGCTTGAGCTGCCAACAGAACGCCAGAACCGGATCCTGGGCGTCCTCAAAGCAGCAGAGGCCCGCGCCCGAGTGCGAGCCCTGCGGCTGCGCTATACCCGCATGCGGGTGGGCAGAGGGCAGAGAGTGGGGGGGGGGGGGGACACGGCCACTAGGGAGGATCGGCGGGCTAGATGACCGGGCACCGCTGGCACGCTCTCAAGCGTTACTCAGCCAGCTGTGGCCCCTAGGCGGAGGAGATCGCGCTTCTGATCCAGCGGCAGGGCTCCGCGCGCGCCGCCATTCGGCTGGAGTTGTTCTTGCCACCGCACCTGAAGCCTACGAAGATCCAAGATCCCCTGGACCGACAAGAGGTGCCGGACTACCCAGAGACGGGTGGGAGGGCCCCGCGCCTCGCCACACACCGGCCCCAGCCCCTCTCTCCGCAGCGGAGGCGCGTGGAGACTATCCTGGAGGAGGCAGTGGATGGCAGCATCTTCCGGCGATGACCGCGACCCCGCCTTGCAGCAGCACCCCCACCTTCACACATAAACTTCTTTTCCGAGGGTTCGTTGGTCTTTCCCTCGTTTTTTCCTGGACCCCCGCAGGGAAGGGAAAAGAATGGAAACTGCCTCTCCCACAGCCAGTCATAGACATCTTGGCACGACAGAGGGGCTCTCCCAACAAAGTAAGGAGATGGGAGTGGTTACCGAGTAATGGAACAAGGACACCCTTATCTCCCAACCCTGCCTGTCCCCATCAGGCAACTGGTACCTTTCCAGGCCGCGGGAGGCTTCCAGTGTGCGAAAGAAGAGCCTGCAACACCTCTGGCTCCACTTCCGGCAAGTCGGGGCTGTCTCCAGAGTTAGGGTTATCCCATCTGGGAACGGGTGTGGCATTCTGGGATGGGGAGTAACTATAAAGACAAAGCTGGTCTTTGGAGAGTCCAGCCCTGCCCATAGAACCAAGAGACCATGGAAGGGGTGTCCTCCTCCAAGACTCCTACATTATGTGATAGAAACCCACCATTTGGCCTTCCTTTCTCATGAAAAGCCTCCTGTGCCCACTCAGCCTACCGAACATAAAACACAAGAAGGAAGCCACCCTTCCTGTTCTGACCACTGAACTCTGAAAAGCTTCTGGGTAGCTCTTCCTCTTCTCCGTACCATAGGTTTGGAGCTATGGTCTTTGGGCTCCTGCACCTTGTCCTCCTTCCCAGCCCCCACAAAGCAGCCTGCACAGAGGCAGCAGCTACAGGGAAGCAGTCTTTGACTCTACAAGGGTACTCCTACTGTCTCTGCATGAAGCAGAGAACAGATTTTGTTTGGTGGGGTGTATTTTGTTTTATTCATTTATTAGAGATAGAGAGTGAGATAGAGAAAGAGAGAGAGAGAATGGCACACCAGGGCCTCTAGCCACTGCAAACAAACTCCAAATGTGTGGCCACCATGTGCATCTGGCTTATATGGGATCTGGAGAATCAAACCTGGGTCCTTAGGCTTTGCAGACAAGTGTCTTAACCACTCAGCCATCTCTCCAGCCCAAGAACAGATTTTGAAGGAGAGGCAGAGGTCAGAGCTGAAGTCCAGATGGAATACTGCTCACTGAATATCAGTCCTTGGCCACTCTGTTTCCTCATCAGATCTTCCCCCCACACACACACACACACCCTTTCTGGCCTGTTGCTGTCCTGGACTTTGATCCACACCCACACTGTAGAGCTCACAAGTCAGCAGCAGTTCCCAGGATGGGGGAGAAAGGATTCTGGCAAGGGGAAGAAGAAGAGGGGCAAAGGATAAGGTTGGCTTAGGCAAAGGTGTGCAGTGGGAGGGGGGGCAGTCTCCTCATCCAGGAGTAGTGATCATGCACAACCAGATGTAGATCTCTGAAGACAGTCGTTGGACAGGTTGACAGCCAAAACTTATATCCTCGGGCCAAGCTCTCTGAAATCTGGACTCCAAGATTTTGTCTTTTGGAAATCTGCTGAGTGGCTAGAAAGACTTCATCTGTTTAGTAAAAGTCACACATTGTTTCATCACTTCTCTGACCCTGCATTTCTTTATCTTTAAAATGGTGGCCACAGGGCTGCTCAAGGATCTCTACAGTGTCCCACACAGAGTGCATGGTAAGGGTAGGGGGCTGAAGGCAAACCCCAGCACCCTGGGAAAGACAGCAAGACAATAGGCTGAGACAGCTCTATACCAGGAGTTGGGTTAGCTCCAGGCACCCCTTGATCTCCACACCAAGGAGGAACTGTTTCTGCAAAGGAGGCTATGAAAGGAAAGGATGCCTCTGTCTGCAGAAAACCCTTATAGGGGAGCTAAGGCTTTGGACAGGCTCAATACATTGGGTCCTATGAGGAGTTGGGGCCTCCTGATCTGGAACAGAGGATCCTGGGTTCAAGTTCCATCTCCACCGGCATCAAATGCCTAGCTATCCTGGTCTCCTTCCTGGATTTAGTGCTCTGTACCAAGAGGCAGATGCTACCAGAGTGGAAAGCAGACCTGAGGTGGCAGAGGGCAAGGTCATGGGTGTATAAAATGACATGATGGGGGAAGTGTACTGACCTCCACCCATAGCCAGTTGCCAGAACCCATATTTCCCCACAGTAGTAGTAGACCACACCAAACACTGCAGAACCAGCCATGTTGTATGGCACCCACCAAGTGCTGGCCAGTTTCTGCTGGGCCTCCCTATGCTGACCTGTACCTGCTACTCAGGACTGTTATCTGGTCTAAAGCAACTGCCTCCTGTGTAGATGGTCCTCCCAGCCTTTGGCCTGCTTTGATGGCCCACCAGTGTGGAAGCAAGATAATTCTGTGGTCAAGTTGTCATGCTCCTTTGCACACAACACTGCAGACAGCCTGGTAGCCTCAGGCCCCCACCCACTGCTTTCTGCTCAGCCAAATCCCCTGAGCATTACTGTAACACTCTGACCTCTTCACCTCTTACCTTGCCCATTTCTTAGCTATCCCCCCCACACCTCCACCCTGGCTCTCTGCAGTCAGCTCCAAGCTGGTGTGTCTGGTAGACACAGGGAGCTCCAGGTGCTTGCCTAATGAATGAAGAGCATATGAAGTCTCCACTTTGCATCTCTGACTTGCCTGTGCTAAAATACCACTTGTGCAGCTACAATGTATTTTGTGAAGATGAGCCCAACACTTACTTGAACTGGTCAGGTCTGTGCTTGGGATGGGACGACAGGAGCCACATGACCCAAGAGAACACAGATACTATGGAAAATGTTTAGAGCAGGGTCAGGGCCTCCGGACACTGGCCCAGAGTATGCTGAGATAATGAACTAACTCACCTCTGCACCCAATCACAAGGGCCCCAGAAAAGTTGGCCAAAGGGCAGGGCATTCGCTGCAAAGACTATCTTGGAGTAACCTAAGGAATCAGCAGGGCCTCAGGCAAGCCCCACAGACATTTGGGGACACTGGATGTAAGAACCTGCAGTCCCAGTGCAGCTCAGGAACCTCCCTCTTGCCTTGAGAAGACCGCAGAGCAGGGTGACTGGCTTTTGACCCCACCTTACAGACCATGTTCAGATAGGTGAGGGTCGGCCGGACAGGCCAGTATTACCGTCAGTCATTCCCAGAGGCCTCTTCTTGCCCAGGCAGGCCAATTAGCACGGGGGACTTATCGCTGGTGCCCCACACAGCACCACCGCACAAATGGAAAAGTTGGGCCGACCAGAGCGGGACACCAGCTCAGGCCACAGTTTGAGCGCCTCACCCCACTCCCCGCCCCCTGGCCACCGCACGCCACCTCGGGACGACGCGTAGTCGGCGGATGGAGTGCGGGGCGGGGCGGGCGGGCCCAGAGCTCAAGGAAGTCCCGGCCCCTAGCTTTGGGGAAGTACCGCCGAGGCGCCTGCGCACAGCGCCAGCGCCCCCTCCCCGGCGACCAGTGGGACCTCGGAGCGCGCGGGCGGCGGTGTCGCGGGAGCGCGGCGGTGAGCGTGCGCGCGGCACTGCTCCGCCGACGAGCTGCTGAGGTGCAGGAACGCGGTGGTGAGTGCGCGCGGTTCCCAGCGCCGCGTAGGGACTTAAGCGGCTGGTACACGTGGACCTGGGCCGCGGTGGGACCCGAGTCCGGCCCCTGCCCGTGGGGGAGGGGGCGCTGCAGCAAGGTTCCCCTTTTTCTGCAGCTCAGAGCCTTAGGAAGTGATTGCTCAAAGGTGGGGGCCGGAAGAACCCAGGTTTCCGCGTCTCCCGCCCCGCCAGCCTGGAGGGGAGGGGCCGGGCGGGACACCCTGGCTGCCACCGCCTGGCTGTAGGGTTGGATCGGGCTGCCACTCGGTCCCTCGAGCCGTAGGAGAGACGCTGCGGCCCTGGCCCAGCAGAAGGAGGATCTGCGCGCCCTCCTTCCTCCCGATCGCCCAGGAGTACCCCCTGCCGTCTGACTGAGTCCCTGCTGCTGCAGAGCACACCCCTTTGGGTAGCTAGGGTGGGGCCTAGACCTAGCCTCGCCCACCAGCCCCCATCCGCCTTTGGGCCACTGGTGAGTGGGGCACTGTGGTGAGTTCTTGAAGGAAGGGGTGGGGGCATTAAGAGTCTAGGAGAAGGGCCTCAAAGAAGAGACAAGCCCTCCAGAATATCCCTCCAGCAAAGAGCGGGAAGTGGGTAGAGTGCTATCAACCCACAGGTGGGCTTGAGCAGCATTGGTTGTCAGGGTCAGGAGGCCTGGCCTGCCTCTGAGGATCTCTGGAGCACTGACTGTATAGGGTGGAAGTGGAAATGAAGCCCCTCTGTCAACCTCCTTCCAAAGGTTATGACTTTTTATTTTCTGGGATTGCCACATTTCTTATTCTTTTTTTGGGACTGGGCGTCCTTGGAAGCTCTTTTTCCTTCTGTGGAGCCGGACAGCAGCCATTCCCCAGGGAGTTTCTGCCCTTAGAGACCAGACTTGCTGCCTGTCTGGCCTCTCCCAGTCCAGGCTTGGGGACAGAAGCTAGGGAAGGGGGAGGCCCCCTAAGACCAGGATGAGGGGCAGAAATACTCTAATTCAAACTCGATGGCCCCCTCTAGAGAGAAGGCAGGCAGCCCAGAGTACTGTGGATGTTCTCTACTGACCTGAGAAGGGTGCAGGAAGCCAGGACCAGAGTCTGCAGCTAGGAAAAGAACAGTCTCCAGCCTCTGTACATGAGTGCCACACCCCAGCCTGTCCCCCTGTCTAGTCAGCTGAATAGAGATGGAGCCTCCAAGGGACGGCAGACAGGGTTGAGTTGTGGAAGAGGACATGCATTCTGGGGAGCTACCAGACCTCAGGCTGCCACGCCCCTTCCTTTCCCTAGCTCACCTCCCTCCAAGCCCAGCCAGCCTACTTCTGTGTCCCCATTTGCTTGCTGGGAGATTGGGGTACTCTGATCTCAGGAAACAGTAAGGGAAGGGCTGAGGCCCCACTTGTGCCTTTCATGTACAGAGAACTTGGACACTGGCCCCTCTCATCACTACCCACAGAGTTCTGGGAGGCCTGAAGGACACTGTCTTGGGCAGAAATAGGATTAAAAGGCCTCTTCTGGGGAAAGGGCAACAGCAGGGTAGACATTAAATAAGAAAGTAAAGTGGGACTGTCCCTGAGCCCCAGAGTGCTAAGAGGGAGGAAGTTGGAAAGCACAGAAGGCTCAAAGCCCAGGACTGAGCACCCCTACCTGTACAGAGGTGGTATAGGAAGGGGTAGAGAGGGATGTGTTTAAAACTGCCTCCAGAATGCTGGTTGTATTGATTGGAAGCCTTGTTCGATTGCCCCTGGGGACACTGGGATTGGTGGTTACCTTTGAGTGGAAGTCTCTAGAACTCTTATGAAGGCGTGGCCCAAACACTGGGAAGGATGATACTGTGAACTCCCTGAAGAGACCTAACCATCCAGCTGAGCAACTGAAGCATACACACACACACAGTCTGCCACATCCTTGGATAGCACTCCTGCAGTTTCTGCAGCCTGAAAGGATAGAGGGAATCCAGGGTGGGGGTTGGGGTGCCCAAGGCAGCTGAGGGCCAAAACAAAGAAACAAAAACTCCTGGGTACATGTTCCTCCCAAGTGTATGTCCCATTCTTCATACCTTCAGGAAATCCTGTCCCCAGTCCCACTTCAGTGCTCAGTGCTATAGGCCTAATACCAGCAGTCCTCTGGGCAATAATTCTACCCACCTCCCTATTGAGTCTTGGCAGAAAGACCTAGAGGAAAAGAGTAGGTCAGAATGTCTTACACTGCCTCCCCCACCAGCCTGTAGCTTCAGTGCCCTTGGGGAGGGGTCAGGAGCTAGAAGCCAAGAAAGAGGAACCCATGCTTCCGGCCTCTTAGGGGCTGAGCTGAGCATATGGTGTCTTAAAACCTCCTATGGAGGCCTCATCTGGTGCCCAGCTGAAGTAGCCCCCTTCTCATTGACCTGGGTGCCTCCACAGCTGTGGGGGTAGGATCTGAGACACAGCTCAGAGGAAGCCCTCTCAGAACAGAGGATGGCATGAGCCAAGCAGTCATAGGCCCTTGGTCAGAACTCTTCCTCTCTCCTTAGACTCCCAGGCTGCTGGTGAGGGTCTAGAGCTACCACCACGGAGCCTGGGCAACCCCCTCCACTCATACATGCCCACCCCACATGAGGCTGAGAAACAGGTAAGCTACTCCCTTCCCATCTCTAAATGGGGTTTATGCTGGATATCTGGGGCCCAAAAGGTTATGCCCTTGGAGATGCAGCCAGTTGGGTATATAGCTAGAGGTGTGAAGTCCAGTGAATTCTGGCCTGAAAGCTAAGGCTGCCTACTCTTCCCCAGCACACAGGGCCAGAGGAGGCGGACAGGCCCCCCTCGATGTCCAGCCATGACACAGCCCCCCCAGCAGCCCCCAGTCGCAACCCCTGCTGCTTGTGCTGGTGTTGCTGCTGCAGCTGCTCCTGGTATGTGTGTCTTGTGGGGAGCACAGCTTGCAGTGGGTAGACCCAGGGTATGTGGGTGGCTATGGACTAGCTCATGGGCAGAATTGGGGTACATGGGCCTAGGGGTGCATGGTTCATGGGGGACAATAATTGGGGTATGTGGGTTTGGGGGTGTTTCACAGGGAATTCTGGGGTGTGTGGGCCTCGAAGCACATGGTTCATGGGAACAAAAATGGGATATGTGAGCCTGGGACAGCTCACAGAAGGCAGAACTGGTGTACATGGGACTAGGGAAGTGGCTCATGGGAGGCAGAACTATGGTATGTGAGCCTGGGGTGGGGTGGGGTGGGGTGGTTCTTGGGTGGAGAGTCAAACCTATCCCTGCTTCCCAAACCCTCTAAAGGCTTTCAGAACATCAGCTGCAGGCAGGTACTGCTGCTGCCTCATAGAGCTGTCCAGGGACTACTAAATCCTGTTGGCCTGGGCTTTGTGTAGCCTTGCATATAGCAACACTAGGCACTGAGCTACATGCACATGGTGCCCATACAATATACCTGTTGATACCACTGTGAGGTACCCAGTCCCCAGGCTTTGTTCAGTGGGGACACATTTAAGCTGAGATTCAGATGAGGGAACAGCCCTGGGCAGAAGGGTGCTAGAGTTCTTTGCAGAGACCTGTCTACACAGGATTAGGGACCCAAAGTGGAGTCTGCATGTATACAGGCAAAATACAGGAGCTTAAAAAAAAAAAAAAAAGGCGGGCGTGGTGGCGCACGCCTTTAATCCTAGCACTTGGGAGGCAGAGGTAGGAGGATCGCCGTGAGTTCGAGGCCACCCTGAGACTCCATAGTGAATTCCAGGTCAGCCTGGGCTAGAGTGAGACCCTACCTCGAAAAACCAAAAAAAAAAAAAAAAAAAAAAATACAGGAGCTGAGGCATGGATACTTAGGGTTCAGTGGACTTAGGGTTCAGGGAGCTTGGGCTGTATTGCTACTGAGGAGTCAGACCTGTCAGCAACTGCCTGGCAAAATAGCTAGCTAGGTGTGGACTGACAGGGAAGATTCCTCTAAGAGAGGTAAGGATCAGGACCCAGAACCAAACATGCATAGATACATGAGCAGGGCTGTCACCCTGCATCAGCTGAGTCACTGGGCCTGTAGTGTGGACCTCTAAGTGGCCTCTTCAAAAAAGGGGTGAAGCCAAAAAATAATAATAATAATAACCTAAAAAAGCCGGGCATGGTGGCACACGCCTTTAATCCCAGCACTTGGGAGGCAGAGGGAGGAGGATCGCCATGAGTTTGAGGCCACCCTGAGACTACATAGTGAATTCCAGGTCAGCCTGGGCCAGAGTGAGACCCTACCTCAGAAAATAAATAAATATAAAAATAAAGGGGTGAAGTCCAGGCATGGTGGTGGCACTCGCCTTTAATCCCAGCACTCGGGAGGCAGAGGAGGGAGGATCACCGTGAGTTCAAGGCCACCTTGAGACTACACAGTGAATTCCAGGTCAGCCTGGGCTAGAGTGAGACCCTACCTCAAAAAAAAAGGGGGGTTGAGCCAGGACTAGCCTAAAGGTCCCACCCTGCAGGCCAGGAGAGAGAGCTTCACAGGGGAGTTTGAAGAGTACAATTGCTAACCATGAAAGAGGCCATGGCAGTGACCAGAAGAGTGACCTGGACAAAACTATTGGGGGGGGGGCAGGAGGATATGAAGAGGATCCACTCTAGAAACTACTTGCCCAGTGTGTAATGTACATGCCAGGCACCTGTGTGCCAAGACCCACATGTGGCTACAATGGTATGTGGAAGCCACAGCTGTACAGTTAGTGCCATTTTCCTTTGCTACTAGGAACCAAGAGCGGAGGCGTGTTTGGCAAGCATCACGTGAGAGCAAGCTGCAACCCCTCCCCAGCTGTGAAGCTTGGTGAGTCCAGCTGCCATTTGTGTATGGGTGTGGGACATGTGTGTCTATCTTGCCTTGGGCTTAACTAACATGGTATGGCCCTGATGTTTCCAGCACCCCACCAAGCCCCGAGGAGGTACAGAGTTGGGCACAGTCCTTCGACAAGCTGATGCATAGCCCTGCAGGACGCAGTGTGTTCCGGGCATTCCTGCGCACAGAGTACAGTGAAGAGAACATGCTCTTCTGGCTGGCCTGTGAAGAACTAAAGGCAGAGGCCAACCAGCATGTAGTGGATGAGAAAGCACGACTCATCTATGAGGACTACGTATCCATCCTGTCCCCCAAGGAGGTGCGCCTGGCTGAAGGGACAAGTGGGGGTGGCCTGGGAAGGACGCCCCCTAACCTCAGTGCCTGCCACACAGGTGAGCCTGGACTCCCGCGTGCGAGAAGGCATCAACAAGAAGATGCAAGAGCCATCCGCACACACATTTGATGATGCGCAGCTGCAGATCTACACACTCATGCACCGGGACTCCTATCCTCGCTTCCTCAGCTCCCCCACCTACCGTGCTCTGCTGCTCCGGGGGTCCCCACAGTCCTCCTCTGAGGCCTAGTCACTCATTTCCACACAGATGCTCCACTTTTATGGGCTGACTCAAGGCTCACACACCACCACACCTGGCTGCCTAGAAGTAGGCCAAGTCCCAGTGATAAGTGCAGTGCCCTCTGGCTCTGCCCTGACCTGGCCCAGCTGGAGCTGAAACCTCAAGGTGGGCTGTATACCCCACACCAATATGTAGCTGCCCGGCCCAATGCTCCTGCTGGAATACCTCCTGGGAGGTACCTGGGGCCCCCAGCCAGGACCCAGGATAAGCGTGTGCAAAACAGCCTCTATGCCAACAGGTTTGTAGCAGGAAACACACTTGCTTGAGTTGTCTACAGTGTAGAACCTCAGAACCAGATGTGGGACCTCAGAACCAGGCTCAAGTGACAGGGCCCAACTATTATTTTATATGTTCATGAACTTTAAACCTGGAAATATGCCCTTATGATATGTTTTATCAAAAAAAAAAAAAAAAGGTATTCACATTGATATCTATTCTTGTACATGCCAAAACCAAGGTGCAGTATTCTTGGTCTTTTTTTTTTTTTTTCAAGGTAGGGTCTCACTCTAGCCCAGGCTGACCTCAAACTCACTCTGTAGTCCCAGGCTGGCCTCAAATTCATAGTGATCCTCCTACTTCTGCCTCTGAAGTGCTGGGATTAAAGGCATGTGCCACCACGCCTGGCTTTTTGAGCTTTTTAAAAAGAACCATCTTTATCCCACATTTGGGGCAGGGGTTAAAGAAGAGAACCATCACAGACTCTGACCTATCCCTGTCCCACCACAGTGGGCTCTGCCAAGGGTTTGGGCTCCAGGATCTGGCCTCAACCCTGAAAGTAGATCAGTACCCCTCAAAGGGTTGAGATGCAACTGAAGATTTTTCCAGGTCCTTGTGGACTGAACGGTCTCCAGCTGAGACAGGGCTAATGGGATTGCCTTCCCAAAGGTGGTAGGCATCTTCATCTTTCAGGCCCTATATGTCAACTGTTTGCTATTACATTCCCCCAATTTTCTGGGAACTTAACTTGAATCAACTCCTAGCCCTGAAATTCCCATCCCCATGGATGAACAGAATGCAGGATGGAACAAGTCATCCTGAAAGGTCCCTGGGCTGCCATGCCTGGGGAAGGTGGATAGATGCTGGAGAGGATCCTGGTCTAACAGGCCAGGGGTCCTCCCTGTCTGTCCACACAGCTAGCAAGATTGGGCCTACCCCACAAACATGGTGTGTATGTGTAGAGCATGCACTGGCAATGCCTCTAGTCCTAGAATCACAGGTACAAGTGATCACTCCAAGGGTAGGCTCAGTTCTTGTCTGTAGCACTGCTCCACCAAGTGTTGCCTGACCCCAGGAAGAGGTGTCCACAGCAGCAGAAGGGCAGGATCCAGCTGAAGCACATGTACACGAGGAAGGCAAGATGGCAAAACAAAACATTTAATATCTTGGGGCAAAGGGTAGAAAGGTGCACACCAGGAAGGCAGGCTGGGGCAGGGCAAGCCACCCTCTATGGATCTCCAAAGAAGCAGTGTCCATCAAGAATACAGACAGGGCAAAGCTAGCCATGGCAAGGACTATGATACATCAGCATGAGGGCTCAGCAGAACTGCAAGAAGGCAAGAAGACATGTAGCCCCATATGACCCCACCCCCAGAACAGGTAGAACAGGCTAGCCCAGCCTGGGAGCTCCATCCCAGAGACTCTGAAGAAGCTGGCTGGGCATAGTCCCTGGCTGACACCTCAGACCCACTAACATGGGTTGAGATGACCCACCTACCTTCCAGCGGTTCCCACACTCATTGCAGACAACATAAGTGGTCATGGGCTCATCAGAGCTGCGGGTCTGGACCTGTAAAACAGGTAGGCAACTCCTAGGTTCTGCTGCAGAAGAGTATCCCCTGATCTAGGTAATGCTGGCCCTGTAGCCATTGGGCCCCATGGATGACAATTTGAGGCTGGTCCCAGTGAACCCAACCTTCTAGAGCTAAGCTGATGTAGAAGGTAGGTCACCATAGCACAGACCTGAAGGGCCAAAGTCAGCAGAACCCAAAATGTCAGCTGAAGGCAAGGGGATTCCCAACAAAAGAGATTCCATGATGGAAGGATCAGCAGTGATCTCACTAGTCATGCCTACTTTCTGAAAGATCCAAGGACAAGCCTCATCCCACAGAGCCAGTCCTGGTAGATAATAGGGACTGTGGAAGACAGTGGTTTCCACATATCACCTTAACACACTTCTTCCCAAGTCCCCAACATCTCTTGGGGTCCATGTGGTCTCCCCCAAACACCTTAGTATCCACCTCCACAGAAGACTCTGAAGATCCCGCAGCTACTGCCAGGCAACATGCCATACTCCTGATCCTCCAGGCTAGGCAGGGCCAGGCCACCCAGCCTTGGCATACAGCTTGGGCTCTAAGGAGGGTGAGCATGCCCTAAAGACCCAGGCTGTTAGGACATGAAAGCCCCCACCTGTGTATAGGTGCAGTTCTTCTTCCTGCACTTGCTGCAAGTGAACAGGTCAGTCTGCGTGCCTCCTGTGCGGCCCATCTGGTGCTCACGTATGGCCTCCTTGGTCATGGCTTTGCGGATCTCCTTCAGTTCATCACTGGCCATCTCCTGAGGTAGGAACCAAGTGCTCAGCCTGCAGCTCTGCTGAAGCAACCCCCACTCAGCCCTCAGTGGGCTCCTCACCTCTGAAGTCATCACAGCAATCTGCTGGGGTGTAATGGCACCACACAGCACATTCCGCCGCAAGCCAGGGTTTTTGGCATCTTTGAGGTTGGAGATGCGGCTTCGCACACGGTTCTTGTACTTCATGTCAGTGTTTCCCACATCCCGAAAGATGCGTGCAGGTGTTTAAGGACCCATCTGAGGCTTCCGAGCTCCACCCACCCTGCTGGGGGCCGGGTGGGGAATGTTCTACCCAGCCACATAGGGATCAGTTCACCGACCCAGGATGCCCTGGACAGCTGAGGGGCTACAGTACTATTCCTGACTGAGACCTAGGTCTGCCAGTAGGCAGACACAGCCCTCAAACTGTCCAGGGAGGACCCTCCTGAGTCATTCACTAGCCCAAGGAAAGGCATGGGACCACTCAGCACTGGGCAGTCCAGCAGTGGTGTCAAGCAGGCACCAGAGGAGCCAACCCCAGTGGCTTATAGACCACCAAAAGCCCCTGGCACCATATGCCCTGAACAAAGGATATACTCCTCGATCTGAACCGACAGATGCTCACAGTCCGCACCGACGGCCACATGGTCGTCTGTAAGAGGGAGCCCTCACTAGCCATCCCCACTTGCTTTTATGCCTGCCACCCCTCTGCCTACATAGCACCCTAGCAGCTAGAGGGGATGCATCCCTGAAGAACACTGCCCAAGATCCAGATGCTCTGGTAATCCCAAAGACCCCTGCCTCCTCCCAGAACCACAGTAGGCTAAGATGCAGGTCTGTCCATCTGATGGCAGCCTCTGAAACAGGCAGAGGTCCAGGCCACCCTGTGAATCTGGGTACATGTTAAGAGCCAGAACCTGCTGTACTCACGGTCTGTTTGCAGAGCTGAAGCCAGCATCTCACGGCACTTGTTGCGCACAGCATCACAGGTAATAGGCACTGGAGGAAATGTGGTGATCCTTAAGATGGATGGGGTCCTAGGTGGGTCTGGCTTCTTGCGGCTAGAGAGACAAGGCCTGTTGGGCTTTGATTCAAGGCTGCAAGTGGTCTCCAAAAAAACAAGATGTTGGCACCATCCCCACCTCCAAAGCCGTGCTCTTACTTGACAAACCCTGGCAAGGCCCATGACTTCACAAATCTTTATTCCAGCCTAGCATGCCATGTGTTCTGCCTCACTGGCCAGAGGAGAACACAGCTCATAAGATCCCCAGTGGGTCAGGTCAGCTCCCCCAGGAAGAGGATGCCAAATCCTTCCCCCAAAATGTCTGGGCAGCACCCCCTAGTGGTCAAAATGGGCTAAAGCATTCCTACCACCTCCAAAGTACCTGCCTTCTAAAAGGCCAGGGACACTATGAACATCTCTACTAATGGCAGCTCAGAGCCAGGCAGAGACCGCCAGTTGCCTGGGAATAAAGACAAGGTGAGGGTCACCTAAAACCATGTCTTGATGTCGCAGGTGACCCCACTCAACACTAAAATGGGGCAAGGATCTGGCTATATATTGACCAGGTTCTCCCTTCAAGCACTCCCTCTGGAAATCAGCAGGGGATGGTGACTACCCTAAGCAATTTAATCAACTATGCAGGTATGCTAATGAGCTTGGGACACACTGTCATGCCAGGAGTCCAGAGCTTAGTCTGTCCTAGCCCAAGTCCAGCCTTTGGCTACTATTGCCATCTGGTCAAAGGAGCTTCTCACCCATAGCTCATCACTAGAAGTATCCCCAGTCTTCATGGCAACAGAGGTCACTTTGACCACCTGCAGGGCAATGGTGGCCCAACCTGAATGTAGAGAGGAGCTGGGCCTGACTCTGGCTCTAAGAAGCATTTGCATGAGGGGACCTACTCTTCAGCCCTGCTAAGCAAAGGAAGATAACAGGGTCTGGGGAACCAGATGATGGAGGGAAATGCCTAGGGCTGGTTGGCACCTGACAGACACCAGATCCTGCTGAGGAAATTTGCAGAGGTCCCACTGACAGCTGAGTAAACATAGTCAACCACACAAGAGGGGAGGGACGGGGAAGGGACTGAGCTATGGAACAGTGTCCACCATGAAGCTGACCAATCCTGTGCATGGACCCTTGAAGAGAGCCCCTCCCTCAGGGCAGTGTCTAGGGACATGGGCATCAGTACCCTTTTTCTACTGAGGAAACTGAGGCCAGAAACAGAAGTGCATGCATCTGCCTTTGGGTATGCTACCTGGGATCTGTGGCCCCTGAAGCATCCTTTGAGGACGATGTGGGCAGAGGTGTGTCCCTCCCTTGGTCCTGGGTTTTGCCATCAGAAACATCTGCCATTTCCAGAAACAGGGGAGACAGACTGGTAAGAGGTGGGCAGGCAGGTACTGGCCTAGCCTCAGCCATACCACTAGCCCTACTGCTTCTATCCCTAGACCAACTAGACAAGCAAGATGCCAGGAGGCCACCAGCCCATCAGCCTCCCCATGACCCTTCCTCCAATAGCCCCCCACACTCAAGCAGGCCACTGTGGGATCTCTCAGGGGCCACCATCCTGGCCAGAGACCAAGCATATACCCCACAAGGCCTCTTCTGAACCCATGGGCAAAGCCTAGCCCAGGACCTACACTGAGGACTAGGATGAACTTGTACTGCTAGCATCCTGATGGCCATGTGACTAATGAGAGGGATAGATCCTGTAGCTGACTCACAAAGATGTAGACAGAAACTAGGAAGGACTGTCTTCCTGATCCACAGGAACATCTCTACAGCTCAGATGCCCACTGTCCACCAGAAAAGCTACCTTCTTCCCAGCTCAGCCCTTCCCTGGATGATAGCCCCACCTCCTCCTTCATCTGAGAGCACTCCTTGGAGCATCCTAACTTTGCCCTGCTTCTTTGTTGGCCTTCTGCAGCTCAAAACCCCCTTTCTCAACATACCCCCTTGTCCTAAGAGTCATGCTATCCAAGCCACTTCCTCCCCACCACCACAGATGGCACCCATCAATCCACTCCTAGCCCATAGCTGGGCACTTTCTGGTAAGGGCTTGTCACATCCCACTTCCAAGTGGCCTGACTCAGAGCAGTATAGCCAGTGCTCTATGCTGTGCTGACAACCAAGAGGTCAGTTCTCACAGTTTGACACGCACCCAAGAGCTTCTTCCAAGATTTGATAAGGGACTTGGCCAGTGCAATGAGCTCTTCATCCGAGCTCTGCTTCCGCAGGGCATTAACAGACATTCCAACACGGGTGGACTGCAAAGCAAGTAGCCTGGGTCAGAGGCAGTAGGAGCACACCCCAAGTACAGATCTTCCTAGGGGATGTTTTGCTCCCACATGGCAGGACCAAGAACTGACAGGGGGCAAGCGAACACTTCCCAATGGCTATGGCCCCATTTAGAACCCAGGACATCTCTATATCTCCTCTCACTGAGCATCACAGAAAGGCAAGGAACCTCCTCAGAACAGGTGCTTCTGCCAACTAAAGCCAAGGATGAGGGGGGCGCCTACTAGATGCCCTTGTCACTGCTGTCTCTGGAGCTACCCAGACTGGGGCAGGAAGGACCTACCTGTAGCAGGTGCAGTGTAATAGGCATGGTCTTCAGCTCCCGTAGTAGGTCCATGGCACCCTCCTGGAAGAAGAAGGGACCTTCATAAAGGACTTTAGACCTCAGTGGACAATATTATTCTCTGCCCAAATGGAGAACACAAGGCAGTAACAATTTACAGACCAGAAAGAAACCATTCCCTCACGTAAGAGGCCAAGGGCTCTGCACTCATGTTCCTGCACCAAGACAAGGGAACTTTACTGACCCCACCCCAGGACAGAAGTGTAAGCAATCAGCTCTATAATGTTCTCCTCCAAGATCAGGTGGTTCCTCACCCTACTTTTGGGGGATAACAACCTTCAGACCTCACAGTAACCATACAATGTCAATGACCAAACCACCAGAGCAAAAACACCCCAGCTCCTCGCCAGCACTCAGGTAGAGGAGTAGGCTAGGTTCCCTAGCTCTGTCCCATCCATACCCTGGTGGTAAAGCAGTCTCTCCCCAAAGTATCCACCCACCAACAGGAGAAGGAGCTGACCCAGGAAGGGCCAAACTCTCAGGGGTCTCCAGTCAAAGCTACAGATTTTTGATCTGGTAGTATTATAGCCAATGATATTACTATTTGAAAACTATTCCAGGATGGCTATTACAAAATGATTGTAAGTTCAAGGCCAGCCTGGGCAACTTAGAGACAGCCTATCATAAATTGAAAAGTAAAAAGAGGGCTATGGATATAGCTCAGTGATACAGTATTTGCTTGGTATGTTTCAGGCCCTGGGTTCAATATCCATTGTAAAAAAAAAAAAAAAAAAAAAAAAAAAAAAAAAGGAAGAAAGGGAGGAAGAGAAGAAAGAAGAACTTCTCCCACAGCTAGCACCTACAAGGCCCAAGTTACCATTCCTCATCTCTGGTCTCCCTCCTCTGTCCTATTTCCTGCCCAAGACTCCTCAACATCTACAGATAAGGCTGCACCTGCATGGCAGGCAACTTTCTCCTGGTCCCACCTCAGAACCCTTGCTCCTAAGGCTACTCTATGCAAACACACCCCTCCTCAACCCATCAAAACTTTGCCCAAATACCACCTTCTTAGAATTCAGACTACCTCACATCCAACCTTGCCACTGCCTTGCTGCCTCACTTTGTCCCCATGTGTGTTGCTGCAAGCCACAAAGGGGCAGAGAGGATTCACCCAGCTATTCAAATGTCCTGTACTAGGGCTGGGGATGTGGCTCAGCATTTAAAAGCACTTGCTTACAAATGTCCTGTCCTAGAGGCAATGGGAGGGACTGGACTAATGCCCCCCCCCCACACACACACACACACTCACCACCACCACCACCACCACCATCACTACCACCAATTTGTGTGCGGCTTCTGTGTTTAGGCTGGTCTCATGGCCGCAAGGGAAGTTCTGTCCACAGGGCTATACTATACACAGATAAGCCCTGAGGTGACTTCCTGAGGAGACATGATCCCCAGAGCCAAGGGCATGCATCCTCAACAGCCCTGCACACTCACCAGGAAGGACCAAACAAACCTCCAACTACCCCAAGGGGGCCTCTCTAGCGCTGTGGCCCTCTGGAACCTCCATGGGTTCCCATCCCTCCTGTCCACTCCTTGCTCTCTGTGGGCTTTCACTCATGTGTACCTCCAGCACCACCACCCCAGCCCCTGGGAAGTTTCCACACATCTTTGCCCCCCTCAAGCCCTTAGTTTGTCCTTTAGATTTGTCCCCTTTAAGAAATGAAGCATCATCAGGTGAGTGACACTCACTGCAGCCCTTGTGAGGGCAGATGAGTGGGGTGTGGAACTGTTTCCAGCTTAAAGGGGGTTGGGAGCCTGTCTGCTTCCTGGTGTAGACTTCAGCCCCCAACTCTGCCCAAAAAGCTACTCTTGCCCCTGCCACTGTAGACACAGCTGCGCAGGCCTAAGAGGCCCATGAGTCAGCCACCCTCACTGTTTCCAGCTACCCAGGGAAGTGGTCCTAGGGGTGGGGCGGGGGGGGGGTCACGGTTAGTGAGCCTTGGGACCACCTCCTGGCCTCTCCCCACCGCTTTAGGTAGGATGCAGGTGCCACCAGCTAAGGATGTTCCCTGGAGGCTGCCCAGGTTGCCAAGGTCGAAAAGGCGCCTGGACCGCGGGCCCACACTGCCTCAGCCCCGTGGTCAGCCTGAGGGGCTACCAGCCTCCTCGGGTCTCAAGGCCACAGACTCACCCCAAGGTCTCTACTGTCTGCCCACACCGACTGGCTGTTGGCTGAGGCCCGAGGGAGAGAATTTATTAAGAGAAACCTGGTTCTGAAGGGTAGGGACGGACAGGGGAGGCAACGGCCGGGCAAGGAACGCCGCGGTAGCAGGCGAGACGACGAGAGCAGAGAACCATCTCTGCCCGCACAGAATCCAGTCCAGAGCAGAAGTTCCGGGACAAGGTGGAGGACGGGCCTGGGGCAAGGGTCTCCACCCGGGAGGGACCTCGTCCTGCCCGGGGATGGGCTCGGCGGGGCGGGGACCCCAGGGTCCTGGCGGCCCACGCCCCTCACCGCGCTGTTCCTGGTCACCATCTTGTCCAGCCTCCGGGCGATCCGCGTAATCTCCTCCTCCTTGCCCATCACCGCCTGGAGGAAGTGAGGGGCGCCTTCTGGCCGCCCGACCCCGCCCTGCCCAGCCCGACCGCAGCCGCGGAGATCCACAGCCTAAAACCCCCGCCTGGCGGCCGCGCGCTTACACGCTCAAGAGCGGGTTCCCGGCCGCACAACCTCAACTCCCAGACGCCTGCGCGGTGCCGGTGCGCGGTGCGCGGGGCCGGTGCGCGGGGCGCGGCGCCGGGGCGCGGGGCGCGGCGCGCGGCTTCCTGGGAATGTAGTCCCGCCGAGGCGGCCGCGGGAAGCCCGGTCCCATAGGCCCTGACACGAGGACGCGGACGGAGTGGGGCTAAGGGCAGAGTTGGGTCAGCAGTAAGAATGTGGCACCGGCGTGAGCCCGACATCATTCTGCTCGGCCCAGCCTTTGTCACCTGCTGCAGCTGCCCGCCATGACGACTTCGCTGGTCCCGCTCAAGTAGCATGCTTGTGGAGTCAGAGCCCTCAGTCTGCCCTACTCCCGGCACCCCTCCCAATCTCTCCCCGTCTGGCCTTGAATTTGGATCGTGCGTTCCTCCGCGCCAGGTGCAGCACACACTAGGAGGTGAGGGACGCGAATGCGCCCCGCCCGACACTGAGCTGAGTAAGGCATCACCCTGGACTCTGCAGAGGTTGTGCCAGTAAGGCCTCACCCTCTGAAATAAATCTACCAGGGAGCAAATCCCAGGTTCTGAACGTTGCTCCACACCTCAGTGCACCCCCACCTGTCAGGAGGGTGAGAACTGAGTCACATTACACTATGAGAACAGGGCATAACAATCAGGTCTGGGGCATTGCCACCGGAGGGCCACAGCTATGACTTGGGCAGGAGGGGTGGGGGGTCTCTTGCCCCTCCTCAGTGGTGCACATGCTGGAAGGCACAGGCCAAATTTATGTCTGTAATGCCGTGTAGTCCACAAGAACCATAAAGAGAAGGTGCAAATGAATGTCCAGATGGCCTGGCTGACCATGGCTTTGGATCTTCATGTCAATTAAATAAAAGACACATGGTTATCCCACCAGCTAGTGGTGCAATGGATAATGCATCTGACTATGGATCAGAAGACACATGATGATGGCCAGTTATGACGTCTTTATCATAGGAAAAACATGGGATTCCTTGCAGGTAACAAAGCTTTTCCACAAAAGGGCCCATAATGGATGAACACAAAGCCCCCAGTTTCCACACCAACGCTGATTCTGCCCCTTACTGGGAACTGGGCCCCTATCACCAAAGCCCAGCCCAACCAAGCAAGTCCTGGGGCCAGAACGCTGTGTTTGAATATGACTTAGTGCTGAGGCCCTGCCACACAGCAGGAGAGCCTGAACTACACGCCCTTCAGCCGCACTGTGTGCGGTTCCACGATTCAGTCCCAGCCCTATGACTGGCCTGAATAATGTGAGCAACAGCAGCCTGTAGGTGGCAGAAGTAAGCCATGGATTTGCTCAACTATTGAGACCCTTCCCAAGAGAGGTACTGTAGGTTCCCAGCAGGGGCCAAACTACCTAGTTATGTCCACAAAGCAACCAGGGTGAAAATAAGCTCTGTCCTGAAGGTCCCCCATGTGGGGATGTGGCACCCACCAACCCAATGCTCCAACCTCCCAGCCTTAGAAATTCTACCCCCTAGGCTGAGCGTGTAGCTTAGTTGTAGAATGTTTGGCTAGCATGCACAAAACCCTACGTTTGATCCCCAGAACTGTATAAAAACCAGGCGTGCTGGGCGTGGTGGCACACGCCTTTAATCCCAGCACTTGGGAGGCAGAGATAGGTGGATCACCGTGAGTTCGAGGCCACCCTGAGACTACATAGTGAGTTCCAGGTCAGCCTGGGCTAGAGTGAGACCCTACCTTGAAAAACCAAAAAAAAAAAAAAAAAAAAAAAAAAAAAAAAAAAAAAACAGGCGTGGTGTTACACATATGTAATCTCAGAATTTGGGAGTTGGAAGCAAGAGAATCAGAAGTTAAAGGTCATTTTCAGCTACGTACCAAATTTGAGGCTAACCTGGGCTACATGAGACCCTGTCTTAAGGGGGAAGTCCCTGTTCCCAGATTCCACATGAGTTCTGACATCCAGGCCCTTGCTTAGAACAATCACAACCCACCTCATAACCTTCCCCCTCCACACACACAGACACACACACAAAACACTGCCAACCTTGTAATCTTTAACCTCCATGGAATCTCCTTACAAAACTGACAATATCTGGGGCTGGAGAGATGGCTTAGCAATTAGGCGCTTGCCTGTGAAGCCTAAGGACCCCGGTTCAAGGCTCGATTCCCCAGGACCCACATAAGCCAGATGCACAAGGTGGAGCATGCATTCGTTTGCAGTGGCTGGAGGCCCTGGCACACCCATTCTCTCTATCTATCTGCCTCTTTCTCTCTCTGCCTGTTACTCTCAAATAAATAAATATAAATAAATAAATAAAAATAAAATTTTAAAAAATGACAGTATCTAAACTGTGTACTGGTATGTGCACTCCAAAAGGGAGATGTCACTCCAGACCCTACCTCAGTCCTCTGCCAGTTGCTGGGTGGGACACCTACCTGCCTGCAACTAGAGAGCCTTGACAGCTGCCCTGCTTACTTTCTTAACCCACCCACCATCAGGGGCCTCCCTTAGCTCTAAGAACATCTAGATGAGGTTCATTAACAGTTTGCCCCACAAAGAACCTGGTTCCTATTCTCCCACCTTCCTGGGACTGAGCCTCCTCCTCAACTTTCCTTAGTTTTGTCCCTTCCTGTAGGAACTCTCCAACCTTCAGTAGACAAAAGTCTTCAGTAGACAAAACAAGACCTGTGCTGGAGACTCTAAACTGGAAACATTCCAGCTTGTAGGTCTGAAAGGGGCAAACATTGTCCTGATGGTATCTAGGGGAACACTCCCAGTGTCTGCCCCACCAAGCCAGCTGCACCTTTGTCCAAGAGCCTGCCCCAACCCCTCCTCGGTCCAGGAAACAGCGGAAGCTCAAGCCATTTATTTTTCTATTTGTGTCTCACCCCCCCGCCACCCACCCACACACACCCATGCCTGCCCAGAGCTGGCCCTGACCCCAGTGTCTGCCTGTATGCTTCCCCTCTGGTCAAGGCAATGTGAATGCAGTGGGAAGGTTCTCATTGCCAAACTCACACAAAGCCCTCTCCTTTCCCATCACCACAGACCAGGAGGCATTCTGAGCCCCAAGAAGCTCTGCTCCTGCCACCCCAGGGAAGCCCCTCCTCTGTACCTGGTCCATCAGACCCTCCAACCCCCCCATGGGGGCTTCATGTCCCCACCACAGCCCCATATCAGCCAACCTCATATCAGGGCAGTGACCAGTGTAGCTTTGCTGCAGGTACCAGCTTTTTTTGTTTGTTTGTTTGTTTGTTTGTTTTGTTTTTGTTTTTCGTGGTAGGATCTCACTCTAGCTCAGGCTGACTTGGAATTCACTACGTAGTCTCAGGGTGGCCTCGAATTCATGGCGATCCTCCTACCTCTGCCTCCCTAGTTCTGGGATTAAAGGCGTGCACCACCACACCCGGCAGGTACCAGCTTTCTGAGCCTCAATCTTAGTCTGCAGAATGGGAAGAGCCATAGACTAGTGGCAATGTCTGTTTGGAAAGTCCCCAGCCAGCCCACAGGCCTGGCCAGAGTACAGCTTCCTCTCCCAGGGGCAGTGCAGGGGAGGCAGGAGTCATCCCTAGAGGCCTGAGGCCCTGGCTGCCTGTTGCAGGCTTGCTCTAACAATGTGCTTCCCCCACACAATTCCCAGAAATGCCGCCCTCCTGCCCTGCCAGCCCGACAGCCTGGCGGCCACTCCACCCTCCTTCCCTAGGGGGCCCCAGGCAGTCACAGGGTCAGAGGCAATGGGTGAAGCTTGAAAATCTCAGAGGGCAGTACTCTGATAGAGTTCTTAGACAGCCTGCCTGCCCTGCTGTTCTATAGAGGCTCTCCAGTCTGGACAGTCAGCCACAGCTAATCCCCTGTAGGAATAGAGCTGTGTTGATCCATCAGAAGGCAAGTCAAATTATACCCTCTGCTCAAAACTCTCCAGAGCATCATTCAGAGTAAAGAAAAGATTCTCCCAGACCCCAATGAGTGTCTTGCTCCTTGACCCTCCTGCCATATGCCTGCTTTCTTTTCCCCAGTGACTTTTCATGACACCTACCCTGCATAACATGCTCTTTCATGTTTCCTTCAGGTGTGGGCTCATGAAAAGACAAGGTATGGGCACGCTGACATTTTCCTTCCCATACTTGGCAACCAAAATTCTGACTTATTTGTGGATTTGTTCATTTTCAGTCTTTCCACACCAGAAAGGAAACATGCCACAGCAGGGATTTGGGTTGTTTCTTCTCTTCCAGATCCCAGCCTCTGAGAACACTCTAATGCCAGCAGGAAGCTCAATATCAAATGAGTGGATGGATGCACAAATGGTTTCTGTCTCTGAGCAAGGAGGGTGTATGTCTCTGAAACACCTGCCTCTCAACCAGCTGACAGCCCCAGCTGGTTCCTCACCAAAGCCACTTGTCATCAGTCAGGACAAGTAGGAGGGAAAAAAAAAAAAGGCTTGAGAAGATAGCTTAGCGGTTAAGGCGTCTGCCTGCAAAGCCAAAGGTCCCTGCTTCAATTCCCCAGGACCCACGTAAGCCAGATGCACAAGGAGGCGTATGCATCCATAGTTCGTTTGCAGTGGCTGGAGACCCTGGTGCGCTCACTCTCTCTCTCTCTGTCTCTCTCTCTCTCTCTGTCTCTCTCTCTCTGTCTCTCTCTCTCTCTCAAATAAATAAATAAAATATATTTTAAAAAAGAAAAGAAAGAAAAGAAACACTGCACAAAGCTTGGCGTGATGAACATAACTGCAATCTCAGAACTCCACAGGCAGAGGCCAGCCTGGGCTACATAATGAGTTCCAGGCCCACCTTAGCCATACAGCAAGACCCTAATTCAGCAACAGAAGAAGGAAGAAGTAATGGAGGAGGAGGGTAGGAAAAGGAAGGGGAGAGTAGAGGAGAGAGAAGAGGGGAAGGGAGCAGCATACAGCTTTGGGCTCCTGGGCCAGGCAAGTGACCACCTGGATGCATTCTTCCTGTGTCTTGGACTTCCTGTCCTCTCCTCTCATTTTCTAGGCTGGCAGGGTAAATGGAGGTGGGCAGTACAACCCAGGGCTGGGCATTCAGGATGGCACTATACTCTGTAGGATCCCAATATGCCTGTACTCAGCTTGCCATGCAGGTACATAACTACCAAGGGGACTAGGGCACAAAGGAAGCCAGAGACACCCACAGACCCATGCCAGGCATAGATGTAAATAAAGGTAATCACATAAAGGCCCACTGACCTGAGGCCTGGGGGGCAGAGCCAAAGGAACTCTGGCCATAGCAGTGGCCAGAAGGGCTGGGGCAACTGGACAGAATGTCTGGCGCCTGCTCAGCCTGGCGGGCCCTAGGCTCGCTCCAGGCGGGGAGGACAGCTTTCCTTCCTGAGCGGCTGTTTCCTGGCCCGGCCCTAATGTTGCCACGGAAACCCAGAACTGCACAGCTCCCCAGCCGGGTTCCCATGGAGCCCCTGCAGAGCAGAAGCAGCAGCTTTGCTGGGGAGGCCCACACAGCATGAGACAGCACTGGAGGACACATGTGGCCATGCAGCCATCCTGGAGCAGAACACCCCAAAGGGTTGCACAACAACCCTGGAGGTTCACAGAACACTCTTGATACCCCATTTCTTATCCAGTGACCCTAAAAGTGGACATAGCCTATGATACCATCCTGGGTACTCACATACTCACCATAGTACAACAATCCCTGAATTCAGGAACCGCCTTCTAAACATTCCCCCAACCTGCTGGACCACCCACAGAAGGCACCCTGCTGCATGTGACTTGTCCCCAACTATCCTCATCAGTCTGGTCTGCTGTCACCCATAGTGAACCTGCAGCAATATGCTGCATCTGGCTGTCCCATCCCCACTATCCCTACCCAGTCCTGTTGGTCTGAGCGCACAAGCTGCATGAGAGTTAACCCCATACAAGCTCTGGTATCACTCCTTCAACCTACAACAGCCCCTACTGGTGCCACATCCATCTATCACCACCAGCCCAAGAAGCATATTGACCTCAATACACACATCAACACTCAGCTGTATGTGGAACTCTTGGGTTTGTATGACTGCAGGAAGTTGGGCTCGTGAACCTTACCCCACAACCCAACATTTTAAAGTACTTCTCCCCATTCATAATTATTCACACTTCATGTTGTATGTGCTGGAAAACCAGGGCAACTCCTGCACCCAAAACCTGCCCTTTCCCAGACTCAAGATGTCAGCATTTGTGAAAGTTTAGTGTGTTCCGAGACTGGGAGTAAAATGGCACAGAGCCACTGCACAGTACTAGAGTTCCAGCCTTCCTTAGGGGGTCCCTAACTGAAAGCTCCATAGACCCACCTGATTCTGCGGTATCAGGCCTCCCAAAGACCCTGACCCCAGGAGAGAGGCCAAAGATGACCCCAGCCTCATATACCCCTTGCTTCAAAGGCTGAGGCCAACCAGGTTTGGAGCTGAAAGATGAAGGTGGGTGGGAGTGTATGAACTGGAAGGCTGACTCCAAAGCAGAGACCTCTGGAGACTCTACCAGAAGCTACACTGGCCTCTGACAGGGACCCCACCCCACCCTATGGGAGTAGGAGGGTCCAAGCCCTGCAGAACTGTGTAATTGGTCCCAGCCTCACTGCTGTGCAGCAGCCAGGGCTGGCTGGTGAGAACCTGGGAGGTCTATGCCCAGGCAGTGCCTGGGAGGTCCCACCACCCCCAACCGGAGCACAGCCAAGCCAAGCCCCCACCAGATCCACCAAGAAGTACTACCCGGCATCCTTTGCAGGCCTCACCGTAGTCTCAGGGTCTAGGAAGGCTGAGAAGGGGAATAGGTGAAGGCTAGGGAGGAACGAATATTCACTTAACACTCAGCCCAGATCCACACTGTCAGAGAAAGGTTGCCCCACCCCTCTGGGAGCTGGGGCTACAGACAGGCCCTTTCCACTGGGCCTTGGAGATCCTTCCCTTGCTTGATAAGGGCCCTACTTTCCTGAGCAGGATTCTCAGGCTTCAACTGGAGTCACCATCTCTTCATGGGAGAGTTTAGTGTGTTTGGCTCCCAAAGCTCTGGGTAGCCTCCAGCACTAGGCCCACCTCACCCCACACCCAGGCAGCCAGACAGACACAGACACACATGCAGACCACACATGCAAGTACACAAACACACACACATACACACACACTCACTCACTCACTCACTCACGTTGAATGCCCTTCCCCCAGCACAGCTGACCACACCCATACCCCTCAATAGCCCTGGAGAGTCCCTCAAGCCCTATGGGCTCCAGGATTAGGGCCACCCTGCTAGCTGACTGCAGTTCCCTCCCCCAGTATTGTTCCATCTGGAAAGAGGAATTGGAGCTGCCAACCTCATTCAACACTGCCAGGCAGTGGGCAGAGAGGGTAGATTGACCTTCAAAAAGTAGCACCTACCAGGCCCTTATCCAGTCCAGTTCACAGAATGTTGACAGCTAATACCTGAGTCCCACAGTTCTGATGAGAGGATGGCCATTATTTGGCACCAGCGAAGGCAAGGGAAATCAAGAAATGCTGGCTACTGTGTTCAAAGCATGGAGAGTCCAGGCTTTCAGGGAATTCGAAAGCCACCCCAATGTGGGGGCCTGATGAAAATGAACCTATAGGCCCCTTTCTGGAGCCCCGGTGAACATCAACTCAGACCAGCTCTGGTTCTTTGTGGTGCTAGAGATAGAACTCAGGACCACTGGTGGGTGTGGTGGTGCACACATTTAATCCCAGTACTCAGGAAGCAGAAACAGGATAGCTGTGAGTTTGAGGCCAGCCTGAGACTACATAGTGAATACCTGGTCAGCCTGGGCTAGAGTAAGACCTCACATCGAAAAACCAAAAGAAAGCCGGGCATGGTGGAGCATACCTTTAATCCCAGCACTCAGGAGGCAGAGGTAGGAGAATGCCGTGAATTGGAGGCCACCCTGAGACGACACAGTGAATTCCTGGGCTAGAGTGAGACCCTACCTCAAAAAAACAAAACAAAACAAAAAAGTCCTCAGGACCTCTGAACATACTAGGCAAGCAATAAGCCAGACCTCAGCCCCCAGCTCTAGTTCTTTGGGCCCATCCTCCAAATAGGAGTTTTCATATAGCTCCTCACCTCCCTTCCCACATCATCCCCCTGTGTTAGCTACCCAGCCTACCCATCCACCTAAATCTGGCCAAAGGCAGTTGCCTACTAGTAGGGGCCTGTGAGTTTATACAATTAAGTGCTCATACCCACTGCCTACCTCCTGAGAAAAGTCAGAGACCCCAGCTACCCAACATACCACCCTGTTTAGTGTCCATGCATCAGGTGCAGGGCCAGTGATGGACCTGAGGAGGTTGGGAAATCAGGTTTACCACAGTCCTTTACTGCCATCACTATGTGGCAGAATGCCAAGTGAGCATACTCAACAGCCATGTGGGGAGCTCAGGCCTCTTCCTATGGCAAGAGTGCTTGAGAAGCAGGGGACAGCTCAGGAAAAGCCACCAAGGTGCTATAAGACCCATATGGGCAGGCCCAGAAGCCACACAGGCCTAGAGTCATTAATGTTTTGTAACCTCAAACCATAGAACTCCCAGAGGCAGAGGTAGAAGGATCATTGTGAGTTCAAGGCCACCCTGAGACTACAGAGTGAATTCCAGGTCAGCCTGTGCTAAAGTGAGACCCTACCTTGAAAAAAAAAAAAAAAGTGGATGGGGTCCTGGCACTACAGGGATAGCTGCCAAGGACACGGTACCTTCCCCCATAGATCCAAACAAAAGAGATAGCTCCCAATGGGAAAGCTGTCAGCCTCTGAAGCCAGACCCCTCCTGATGGAGTGTTTAAACACAAGGAAAATGAAGGCGCCCAGGGCCTCCTACGGAAAACCCCTAGACTCAACAGCCCAAAAGAGGGACCACCAAGAAAGAACCAGTGCTACCCTGCCTCACCTACACAGTCCCCAACCCTTTTCCCATGATAGTGGCCTGGCTTGCGCCCAGAGCCAGAAGTAGCAGCCCTCAAAGAGCAAATCCCAGCTAGCAGAAATAATCTGGGCCCTGTGGCCCCCAGACTGCCTTTTCCTTGTGGACCTGGTCTAAGCTCTGCCTTGCTCCAGTTTGCTTGGGCATGGAGAAGGCAAAGAGTCCCAGCTTCTCCCTAACTCAAGGGTTGAGTAACAGAAACATCCCTAAAATATCGCCTGAGGTGCATGGTGAAGGCAGCCTTCCAAGAACTTGGCGCTAAAAGAAATCTTCCATCCCCTAATGTAACCTAATGGTGCTGTCCCCTCTTCCTGTTACACTTGGGGGTCTGACTGTGGGTGGGGTGGCAGCTCAGCTCTAAAAGTCGGACAACCCTTAAGTTACCCTTCCTTCCAAGCCTCAGCCCACACCAGCAGTCTTCTCCCACTCGGGGGTCTCTCCTTCAGAGATGGTGCTCGGCGCGGGGTGGGGGAGGAGGCGGAGACTTTGCGCTGGGGAGGCCATGGTGGGATCCGGCTAGACCAGAGAAGAAAAGGAGCCCCCGGGGAAGGGGTGGCCCCGCCCCGTCCGCCCCGCCACGGATTGGCCCCAAGCCGCTATATCTGTGCTCCCGCCCTGTGCGAAGGTACCGCATCTACACAGCCTTAGCCAGCCATCTGTCTGTTCTTGGTGCCCGGCTTCGCAGTGCCCGTCACTGTCCTCCGCGCTCCCGCGCCACGTTCTGCCCAGGTCTTGCCCAGCTGGAATGCAGAAATCGCCGCCCGGTTACCGCGCACAGGACCAGCCGCCCTCCCGCCGCGACTGTGCATGGGCCCCTGGAGCCGGGGCCACCTCTGAGCCGGGCGGTCTCCCTGCTGCCAGCGCCTCGACCGCCGCGCCTGCCTCGCCGACCAGCCCGCCGCGGAGCCCTCCGCGCAGCCCAGAGTCGGGGCGCTATGGCCTTGGCCGCGCAGAGCGCCCGACGGCCGACGAGTCACGCATCCGGCGACCCATGAACGCTTTCATGGTATGGGCGAAGGACGAGCGCAAGCGGCTGGCGCAGCAGAATCCGGATCTGCACAACGCGGTGCTGAGCAAGATGTTGGGTGAGCCGGGAGCGCTGAGTGGGGCGGGCGAAGGAGGGGGCTTGGGCGGAGGCCGGGATTCCGGGCTCCCGGGCGCGGCTCAGGGGGTTGTGCCATACCGGCAACTATGAGCCCAGGGCGCACGCATGTTTGGCCAGTCGTGCGCCAGACGGCAGTCCACTGAACCTGCGCCCGCGGCCCGCAGGTAAAGCGTGGAAGGAGCTGAACGCGGCGGAGAAGCGACCCTTCGTGGAAGAGGCCGAACGGCTGCGCGTGCAGCACTTGCGCGACCATCCTAACTACAAGTACCGTCCCCGTCGCAAAAAGCAGGCGCGCAAGGCCCGGCGGCTGGAGCCCGGCCTCTTGCTTCCCGGCCTCGCGCCCCCACAACCGCCGCCTGAGCCCTTCCCCGCGGCGCCGGGCGCGGCCCGCGTCTTTCGCGAGCTGCCTCCTCTGGGAGCGGAGTTTGATGGCCTGGGGCTACCCACGCCAGAGCGCTCGCCCTTGGACGGCCTGGAGCCTGGCGAGGCCGCCTTCTTCCCTCCGCCTTCAGCTCCCGAGGACTGCGCTCTGCGGGCTTTCCGTGCACCCTATGCCCCCGAGTTACCCAGTAATCCGGGCACCTGCTACGGGGCACCTCTAGCTGAGGCGCTCAGGACCGTGCCGCCCGCCGCGCCGCTCACAAGTCTCTACTACAGCACCCTGGGCACACCTGTTCCGTACGCCAGCCCTCTGTCGCCGCCGCCCGAGGTCCCGCCGCTGGAGGGCGCTGAGCCACTGGGTCCCACTGCTGATCTTTGGGCCGATGTGGACCTCAACGAGTTCGACCAGTACCTCAACTGCAGCCGGACTCGGCCAGATGCCACTACGCTCCCGTACCACGTGGCGCTGGCCAAACTGGGTCCTCGAGCCATGTCCTGTCCGGAGGAGAGTAGCCTCATCTCTGCACTGTCCGATGCCAGCAGCGCCGTCTACTACAGTGCCTGCATCTCTGGCTAGGTGCCACCCCCCCCCCCTCCCGTCCTCTAATGCTTTCTCATTGGCCCTGCCTGCTCTCTTGCAGATGTATGTTTGACTATGCAGCAGCCTTAGGAACTGGTGGCCTGCAGGTCCCATTCCCACCCTTCTCCCCCAACTCTTACTGTAGAGTCCCTGCTGGTGGCTCCTTCGTGTTGGGGCTTTACCAGAAAGCTCAGGCCTAGGGTCTGCTGACTGGCTCTGTCAGGGTTTTTTTTTAAGCACGTAATTCTTATCCTACAGTGTATTTTCTAGAACAAGATTGTATTTTTTACTTTGCCCCTTTTTATATACATAATACAGTATATTTAATTTTTAATTAAACTTTTTCTTCCAAAGGAATTCAGTGAGCACTAGCATCCATGTAGAAAGAACAATGTTTGTTTGCTTTTAAGGAGGGCCAGAGCACAGGACAGTGCCTGGCCTTCCCCTCCCCTGTGCCTGTATCTGTGGTGCTCCCACCCAGAGCCCTGGATACTTCCCTCCTGATACCCAAGAAATTTGGTCCACTTCAAACCCACTGTTGCCCTCCATCCTTCCAGATGGACTTCCAGGCAGCAGCAACAGCCCCTTAGCCTACATCACCCTTCTGTCCCATTCCCTACTTTACTCAAGTACACCAATAGCCCCTCCATAGGCTGCTCATGGCCAAACTCCTCGAAGTTTCTGCAAGCTCAAGGACTACCCAGGACCACATCCTTCACTTGGACAGGACTTGTGCAAAAACAGCACAGGGTCTCAGCAGGCATTTCCTAGGAAAAGCTACACCATGTCATATCCCCTTTGCTCCCCAGGTGACCTGCCCAGCCTTGGTTCAGTGACCAGGACAGCATCCAGACCTTCAAGTCCCCCAACTTTGAGACCCATTATACTAGTTCTGCCTGGGCTCCTCCTAGCACCCTGCTTTCTACACCACCTCCTTGGTCCCTAGCTCTTTTCAAAGTCCCTCACTAGACAAGCCTGTGCATTCAAAAAGGGTTGGAACTATAACCCTAAAGGTGGGTCCTGCATACACACACATGTTAAGCCTAGCAGGTCATAGCAAGAAAGTCTCCTTCCTGGGAGAAAGGCCTGTCCTACCTAGCCCCCCCCCCCATATACCCTGGGGTGTCTCAAGATTCACCCACAACTCAATTTCCCACATGGAGTGTAAGATAGCATGGCTGTGAAACTGATAGTATGGCTTTTCATTTGGGTGATAGGACAAACTTGCAGCAAGTCTAGGGGGGATGCTCAATGACCCATGTGTGTCCATGCACAGGGAGCCAACTCTCCAGCATATGTGGGGAGGGGTGTCATCACCTTTGTGTTAGCAAGCATAAGCCTTATATTTAAATGGTGGAGTTGAGTTGCTACAGCTGACCTCTCCCCTCTCCTATGAGCAGCACAGCACGGAGAATTTAGTGACAGAGGACAGAGACATAGTAAAAGACAACACTCCAAGCAGGAGTGGGAGGTGGGACGAGCCTGTTCTGTTGCCTAAACCTATGAAACAATCTCCAAGTGCCTTCCTGCTAGAATTAGGATATCTTCCTTGGGCCTCTCACCCATGGACATACCCAGAAGTTCTGGATAGACATCCCAGAGCTGGCCAAAGTGACATTCATAGGTCCAAAGCACTTCTCCCTATTCTAGGATCCATACCTTCATATCCCCCTAGAGGGCCCTTCCCTCTAGTTCAGTGGAGTGGTGGCCCAAAGCAGAGTGTTTTCTAGAATCCCTTCCCTTAGGTATCAGGGCAGGAAGCTAGTGGGGGGCTCAGTTTGGAACAAGTTCAAATTTACAGCAAGACCCAACAGTGAGGGAGAAGCCAGGAACAGTATCAGTAGGGTACATGAGTGGGAACACACCAACAAGGGCAGTAGTAACTGATGCTGGGTTTGGGAGATTCCTGTCATCTTGCCTGAGAAAACCCCTTTTTCACCCCCAGGGTGAAGTCACCCTCCCAAGGTAGGACCACAGGCTAAGGCCTAACTACTCCCACTTCCTGGCCCTGTCTGTTTCCTTCCCACAACCTATCTTCCCTAGTACCCTACCTTCCTCATGCCCTGGAGCCAGCCTGTCCCTGGACTGACCTGGGTGACATATTGAACAATCCCTCACCTGCAATAGAAGTTATTATCTATCGCCTTGTACATCCTTGGGAACACCAACACAGTCACATACCAAACAGACTCCTGCTGATGTAGGGTTGGACTCCTGGGGTGCGGGGTGGGGATTAGAGCTAAATAAGATGTAGGAGATCCCCAGGCCCATGAACTTCAACTTCAGGTCCTTGGCCAAGTTATCAAAGAATTGAAAATGTAGGGCTGAAGAGATGGCTTAGCAGTTAAGGTGCTTGCCAGCAAAGCCAAAGGACTCAGGTTTGATTCCCCAGTACCCATGTAAAGCCAGATGCACAAGGTGGCACATGTATCTGGAGTTTGTTTGCCGTGGCTAGAGGCCCTGAAATGCCCATTCTCTTTCTCTCTGTCTCTCTCTCTCTCTCTCCCTCTTACAATGTTTGTTTTTTTATAAATTTTTTTGTTGTTTATTTTTATTTATTTGAGAGTGACAGACAAGAGAGAGAAAGAGGCAGAGAAGCCAGGCATGGTGGCACACTCCTCTAATCCCAGAGGTAAGAGGATCACTGTGAGTTCAAGGCCACCCTGAGACTACATAGTGAATTCCAGGTCAGCCTGAGCTAGAGTGAGACCCTACCTTGAAAAACAAAAAAACAAAAACAAAACAAAACAAAAAAAAGAGGCAGGGAGAGAGAAAGAGAGAATAGGCACCAGGCTTCCAGCCACTGCAAACGAACTCCAGATGCATGCACTACTTTGTGCATCTGGCTTACGTGGGTACTGTGAAATGGAGCCTTGAACCAGGGTCCTTAGGCTTCATAGGCAAGCGCTTAACCACTAAGCCATCTCTCCAGCCCACAAATATATATAGTTTTTGTTTTTCGAGGTAGGGTCTCACTGTAGCTCAGGCTGACCTGAAATTCACTCTGTAGTCTCAGGGTGGCTTCGAACTCACAGCGATCCTCCTACCTCTGCCTCCTGAGTGCTGGAATTAAAGGCATGTGCCACCATGCCCCGCTTATATATTTTTTTTTAAATAAAAGAAAATGCAGATTCAGAAAAGGGCAAATTGTGAATTATGAGATTTATGTTAGGCAGAGTTAAGATTAAGAGGGAAGGCAAGCAGGAAAGTCCAAACCAAAAGAAATCCTCCCTTTTCCCAGACAGGCTGGGAAGCAGAGGGGAGACCAAGAAAATCTTCCTCACATTCAGAAAGGTCTCTCTCTAGGAAGGAAGCCTCTTGGGGAGGGGCAGAGAGAGGGAGAGAAAGAGAGCACAGCAGAAAAGTGTCCCTAAAAAAGAATGGGCACGCCAGGGTCTCCAGCCACTGCAGTTGAACTCCAGACACATGCACCACCTTGTGCGTGCATATGTGTGACCTTCTGTACATGTGTCACCTTGTGCATCTGGCTTACATGGGTTCTGGAGAGTTAAAACTGGCTCCTTAGGTTTCACAGGCAAGTGCCTTAACCGCTAAGCCATCTCTCCAACCCTTTAACTTTTTTTATTTTATTTTTTGTTTTCTTTTATTCATTTGAGAGAGAGAGGCAGAGAGGGGGGAGATATAGGGAGAATGGGTGCACCAGAGCATCCAGCTACTGCAGATGAACTCCAGACATATGTACCACCTTGTCTATCTGGGTTATGTGGGTCCTGGGGAATCAACCACTAAGCCATCTCTTCAGCCCCCTTTAACTTTTTTTTTTTTTTGACAGTTTCCATAAGTATAGAAAGCAAACCACGATAACCCCCATCCACCACTTCCATTTTCCCCCTCCCAAATCCACCCTCCGTTGAATATTTTTTTAAAAAATTATTTGAGAGAGAGTAGGACAGAGACAGAGAAAGAGAGAGAGAGAGACTCCAGGGCCTCTGGCCACTGCAAATGAATTCCAGATGCATATGCCACCTTGTGTATCTGGCTTACGTGGGTACTGGGGATTCAAATCTGGATTCTTAGGCTTTGCAGGCAAGCACCTTGACTATGAAGCCATCTTTCCAGCCCTAAATCCCTTCTTGTTTCCAATTTCTGTCTCTCTCTCTCTTTTTTTTTTTCAAGGTAGGGTCTCGTTCTGGCCCAGACTGGCCTGGAATTCACTATGTAGTCTCAGGGTGGCCTCAAACTCATGGCACTCCTCCAACCTCTGCCTCCTGAGAGCTGGGATTAAAGGTGTGTACCACCACGCCTGGCTCTCTTCTATATTTTTGTTTGTTTGTTTTGTTCGGTTTTGTTTGGTTTGTTTTTCGAGGTAGGGTCTCACTGTAGGTCAGGCTGACCTGGAATTCACTATGTAATCTCAGGGTGGCCTTGAACTCATGGCAATCCTCCTACCTGTGCCTCCCAACTGCTGGGATTAAAGGTGTGTGCCACCATGCCCGGCTTCTCTTTTATTTTTGATGTCATCATTGTTTCCTCCTATTATGAAGAAGTTCTTGTGCAGGTAGTGTCAGGCACTGTGAGGTCATGAATATCAAGACCATTTTGTGTCTGGAAGATAGCATTATAAGCAGTACTACCCTTCTTCTTTTTTTTAACTTATTTATTTATTTATTTGAGAGTGACAGACAGAGAGAGAAAGAGGCAGATAGAGAGAGAGGGAGAATGGGCACGCCAGGGCCTCCAGCCACTGCAAACAAACTCCAGATGCATGTGCCCCCTTGTGCATCTGGCTAACGTGGGTCCTGGGGAATCAAGCCTCGAACCGGGGTCCTTAGGCTTCACAGGCAAGCGCTTAACGGCTAAGCCATCTCTCCAGCCCCTACCCTTCTTTTGACTCTTACATTCTCTTTCTTCTTTTCTTGTCCTTAGAGAGAGAGAGAGAGAAAACTGGTGCACGAGGACCTCAGCCACTGAAATCAAACTCCATCCAGATGCTTGAGCCACCTAGTGGGCATATGCAACCTCACACTTGCATCACCTTTGTGCATCTGGCTTGCTTGAGATCTGGAGAGTTGAACATGGGTCCCAGGCCTCACAGGCAAGCACCTTAACTGCTAAGCCATCTCTTCAGCCCTGGTTCTTAAATTCTTTCTGCCACCTCTTACACAAGGGAAACTTAGCCTTGGAGACTTTCACAGAGTTGTCTCATTTAGTGCTGAACACTCCACTGTCACTTCTTCTTAGCATTGGACATAAACATAAGAGTGCTTAGAGGACTGGACAGATGGCTTAGTGGTTAAGGCACTTGCCAGAAAAGCCAAAGGACCCAGGATTAATGCCCCGGTACCCATGTAAAGCCAGATGCACAAAGTGTCACGTGGGTCTGGAGTTTGTTTGCAGCATCTGGAGGCAGTGACATGCCCATATTCTCATTCTCTCTCTCTATCTTTCTTTCTCTCTCCTTGCAAATCAATAAAAATATTTTTTGAAAAAATTTGTTAAGCGCTTAGAGGGCAGTTTGGTGGGCATAATATATGCATTTAGCCAACAACAGTCATTACTCCCCAAGGGTTTATGACCTCCCCAATCACAGGTTTTCAGTACCAGATATGTATTCCTTCCCATGGAGCAGGCCTCCAGTCCAATCAAAGGCACTTGATTTCCCCTATAACAGGCACATTTGGCCTGGCTGTCCAGATGTAAGACTTTCAGGTGTGCACTACTGGTTAACAATGTTGATGACTTATATTCCAAAAGGCTGCATGCTGCATAGCTCTTTCCAGAATTCTGACAGCTAGTCAACATGCAGGAGGTTGCCAGCTCAGCTCCAGCTTGATTTCTCAGTGACCTGTAGGCCAAGCATGTGGAATCTTCCACTATAGGGTCTTACCATCTAATTCGGGTGGGCAACTAAAAGCCTTGGCAATGGCCTGTAATGTTTTGGGAGCACCTCAAACCTTCCTGGCTAACAACTCACTGGACAGTATCTCACCCCTAGCACTGAAATTTTTTTTAATAACAATCTATGGCTTCTGGACACATCATTATCCACATCTATAATATACTTCTGCCCATATTCTCCTCTCTCTCTCTCTCTCTCTCTCTCTTCTTTTTTTTCTTTTGTCTTAAAAAAATTTTTTTATCTAGTTATTAGAAACAGAGAGAGGGAGAGAGAGAGAGTGAGAATGGGCATGCCAGGGCCTCTAGCCACTGTAAACAAACTCCAGACGCATGTGCCACCATGTACATCTGGCTTACGTGGGACCTGGAGAATTGAACCTGAGTCCTTAGGCTCTGCAGGCATGCGCCTTAACCTCTAAGCCATCTCTCCAGCCCTTCTTTTGTCTTTTTAAGGTAGGGTCTTGCTCTAGCCCAGGCTGACCTGGAATTCACTATACAGTCTCAGGCTGGCCTTCAACTCATGGTGATCCTCCTACCTCTGCTTCCTGAGTGCTGGGATAGCTCTCTTTTTAAAACCTATATATTATTGGTTAGCAAAGAAGTAGGTTTCCATATGGCTTATTATTATAACATCTTAAGGTTTTTGGGGGTTTTTTGTTTGTTTGTTTGTTTGTTTTCAAGGTAGGCTGACCTGGAATTCACTATTCTCGGGGTGGCCTTGAACTCACAGTGATCCTCCTACCTCAGCCTCCCTAGTGTTGAGATTAAAGGTGTGTGCCACCACACCCGGCTACATCTTAAGTTTTTAAAAATATTTTATTTTTGTTTATTTATTTATGAGAAAAAGAAATTATGGGCATGACAGCCTGGGTTCAAATCCTCACCCAAGTACCAATATAAAGTCAGATGCACAAAGTGGTGTGTGCATCTGGAGATTGTTTGCAGTGGCAGGAGGCCATTGAACTGCATGCAGAATGGCTTCTTCCAGCTTTCTGTCAGCTGGTCTACATGGAGGAGGTGATCAGCTCAGTTCCAGCAGGATTTCTCAGGGCCTTGCAGCCCAAGTATGTGGAGTCTTCAGCAATAGGGTCTTACCACCTGGTGGGAAACTAAGGGCCTCGGCAATGGCCTATGATGTTTGGGGGCATCAGGGACTTCATCATGGGATATTTTTTATAATCATGGAAGTTGTTAATGAAAAAAAAATTTTTTTAAAGACATCCCTTGGAAGTCTTGGGACTACTTCCTCAGACAAGGGGGAGACTAAACATGGACATTATGTGGCTTGTGGCTGGCCTGCCTGGGTTGGTTCCCTCAGCATCATCCATGTTGTAGCGCTTGTCAAAACTTCATTCCTGCTGGGCGTGGTGGCGCACATCCTTAATCCCAGCACTTGGGAGGCGGAGGTAGGAGGATTGCCATGAATGCAAGGCCACCCTGAAACTACAGAGTGAATTCCAGGTCAGCCTGAGCTACAGTGAAACCCTACCTCAGGGAGAAAAAAAAATGCAGGCATGGTGGTGCACGCCTTTAATCTAGGAACTTGAGAGGCAGAGGTAGGAGAGTCACAGTGAATTCAAGGCCACCCTGAGACTACATAGTGAATTCCTAGTTAGCCCGGGGTTGGGGCAAGACCCTACCTCAAAAAACCAAACCAGGGCTGGAGAGATGGCTTAGCAGTTAAGGCATTTGCCTGCAAAGCCAAAGGACTTCGGTTCGCTTCTCCAGGATCCATGTAAGCCAGATGCACAACGTGGCGCATGCATCTGGAGTTTGTTTGCAGTGGCTGGAAGCCCTGGTGTGCCCATTCTCTCCCTCCCTCTCTCTCTCTCTCTCTTCCTCTCTCTCTCAAATAAATAAGTAAAAGAAAAAACCAAACCAAAACAAACAAACAGAAAAAGAAAGAAAGAAAGAAAGAAAAAAGAACCAGGTGTGGTAGTGCATGCCTTTAATCCCAGAGGTAAGAGGATCACTGTGAGTTCAAGGACAGCCTAAGACCACATAGTGAATTCCAGGTCAGCCTGGGCGAGAGCAAGACCTTGCCTCAAAAAAAAAAAAAAAAAAAAAAAGAAAAAGAAAAAGAAATTTTTAAAAAAAGTAAAAGAAAAAAAGAAGCACACTTTTTATCCCAGCACTCAGAAGGCAGAGGTAGAAGGATCACTGTGAGTTCAAGCCACCCTGAGACTACATAGTGAATTCCAGGTCAGCCTGGGCTAGAACGAGACCCTACCTAAAAATATAATAATTTCTTAAATTTGTATTTCTTTTATTTATTTTACAAAGGTTATAGTCATATATCACCTCTCCTCCAGATCTACTTTTCCTGAGGGTTCTCCTCAGTATTGTTATTGGTATTCAGTGTGGGAAAGTATTTCTTTTATTGTTTGTTTGTTCTGAAGCTGGGTCTATTTCTAGGTTGACCGGGAACTCACAGCAATCCTCCTACCTCAGCCTCATCCCACTACTATACTGGGATTAAAGGTGTGCATCGCCAAGCCTAATACATAAATTTGTATACCTATTTTAAAAAATTTATTTTCAAGGGGGGAGGGGAGGAGAGGGGAGAATCAGTATGCTAGGGCCTCTTGCCACTGCAAAGGAAGTCCAGATACATGTGCCACTTTGTGCATCTGGCTTTACATGGGTACTGGGAAATCAAACTCTGGGCCAAACCAGGCAAGCTGGCTTTGAAAGCAAGTGCCTTTAACAGCTGAGCTATCTCCTCAGCCCTTCTAAATTTGTATTTCTTTTTAAAAATTATTTATTTATTTGAGAGATAGAGAGGTTAGAGAGAGAGAATGGGCTCACCAGGGCCTCTACCCACTGCAAATGAACTCCAGATGCATGTACCACCTTGTGCATCTGGTTTACATGGGTATTGGGGAATCAAACCTGGGTCCTTTGGCTTTGTAGGCAAGTGGCATAACTGCTAAGCCATCTCCCCAGCTCTAAGTTTGTATTTCTAATGACCAAGTCTAAACAACAGGTTAACCTTGTACTCATATGCTACTGCAGGTGCTTCCAAGAAGAGGTCCAGAGTTGCAGATATCCTAACTCAAACAGGCCAGCCAAAGTAAGGTTCTACAGGACTGGTCAACCTCTGCCCAGCCCACAAGAGTTTTATCCCAATCTAGGAAGGGAGAACATCCACCAGGAAGAGTCTAGGCCAAGTGTGCTGTGGTGGAGGAGGGGGAGGTGTGAATCCAGCAGCTAGGTAGGGTAGAGCGTGAGTTCACACCTACTCCTAACCCATGGCTCAAATCTAGCGGTTCCTGCTTCCAGAGAGCCCCTTCCCCCACAACCTCACCTAAATTCTGCAGTCCCACTCCCCACAACCTCACCTCTTCCGGAATTCCAGGACCGCACCCCCAAAAAACCAGGCCCTCGCTTTCTTGCCCGGTGTTCCAAAACCTCGAACTCTATGACCTCACCACATGATATAGTCCACAAGCCTGTCCCCTGCGACCTTGCCCCATTCCCACGACCCCATCCTATATTCCACTAGTTAGTTACGGCCCTCACCTAGTCTCCTCCGACTCACCAATTGGGTCCACACACCTTTTAACGACCCCGCCCTCCATGACTTCATTCCATCTGCCACAACCCCGCCCCGCAACCCCGCCCTGTGTCCCACAATCTGGCCCTCACTGCCTCCCCTTGTCTCCCACACCCTGGTCTGGCTGCAAGAAAACAGGAAGCTTTGCGTTGCTGCGCAGGGAGCTCGTGCAGGAAGTCAGGCTTATCTCGAGCTGCAGCCCTGACCCCTGGCCTCGCGCCGGCAAGGGGCGCCAGGGACAGCCCAAGGACAGGGCCTGCTCACCTGGCAGGGAGCCCTGGCAGTGTCTCCCCTGAATCACAGCTGTCACAATTGGGCTAAGAGAAGGCCAACAAGGCCAAGCTAGTGTGCCTCTAAGCCCCCAAAGTACATCAGGCCAAAGTCTCCTAGAAGTTCCTCCACACAGCAGGGAGGTGACCCAGGAGCTGGACCCCAGAATACTGCACTTCCTGGACAAGGATAGCAGGCACTACACCACTGCCAAGGGCTTGATCTCCCCATTTTCCCCTAACCAAGGTCTCATTTCCCACAGCAGGTGCGACCTCCCTGCTGGCTGTTTGTTCTGGATTTTAATGGGAGGGGGTTGTTTATTTCTGTGTTTACAAAGCTGGGTCTTTTCTTGGCGAAGGTGCAGGATGGAGGCTGTCCCTTGGCTTCCCCAAGGATCCTGAAGGCCACTGGCAAGGACAATAGGCCTCAGCACCTGCCTCCTCCTTCCCAGTGATATGTGTTTCCTGGGGTAGAGAGCCTTGTTTGTTTCCAGTTAGCTCCAGCTGAAGCAGGCAGCCTCTTTGCACACCTGCAGCTCTCTGGGCCTGGTACTCATGCTCGCATCCAAGGATTAAGTGCCTCCACAAGGCCAGACACCCTTCAGATCCGGGAGCAGGTGTTTCCCCTGGCACCTTGTCTATAGTGCTCCCTGAGCCTTCTAGGTGCCCATTTCCAGGAGTGCAGCCGTTCATTGTTCTCTGCCTGCTCAGCTGTGACTCTCTGCTCACAGGACATGTAGAAAACATGCTCATCCTTCATACTACTTACTTCACTCAGCTCTTCACTCAACCGTAACCCTAGGCTGGGGTGCAGCATGGTGAGTGTGTCCCGACACAGGAGAGAAGCCCTTACCCTGTGGGGTGATAAGAGGTAGGGCAGGGTTGATAGCACACAAGTAGCAAAGTCAGGATTAACTTCGGGATTTCCAAACCCAGGGACTAGCTTGCCCACCACTGCTATTGCCCAGTTCCAGATGTTCTTTCAAAGGCTGCTAGTTGTGGGAGGTCGTGGGGCCCAGTCTCCCTTCAAAGCCTTGCCAGGCCCTTTCTCCCAGAACTCCACATGGGGGCTTGGTTCCTGGGCTGCAGGAAATTACCCAGGCCTGGCCAGTGCCCTGGGGCCCCATCTGCCACCCTTGCATAGCCTCTCCTGAGTTTCAGCCCCCACTTTCCTGAAAATAGACAAACCCTAAAAAGACATGTGTGGGATGGGACAACAGTTTCCAGCCCTATTGTTGAGCCTGGGCATCCACCAAGGTTAATTCTGGTCAGTTGCAATGAGAAAATGCCTGTGGGGCTACTTCTGTGTTGGATAGTGTCAGGTGCTGGTAAGGCAAATATTCCCTGTTCTGGACCAACAAAGGACTCCTAAGGAGATGCCACTGGATCCCTGGGCAGTAGCACCCAGCCTGTTTCTAGCTATGAGTCTCTGAGGGCTCTGCGCCCGTCTCCATTCTGAGAGGACAGACTGGTGGCCCCAGGCTGATGCTGGCGAAGCCTTTGCAAAGTACAATGGAGCCAGCATGCAGGGTCTTTCACTAATTGTATAGTCTGGCTCAGGACTTGGGCATCTGCATTTGTCCCCCAAACTCTAGCCTGTTCTCTCTGTTCTCCTAAGGACCTCCCCAGAACCTAGGAGGCTGTGATATATTTGTTCCTCTCTCATTTGGGGGCGGGGGGCTACTCTGTTGCCCAAGTTCTTAGCCGCTGATTACTCTGAACAAGACAGGAGTGCTCTTTCTAGAGCTGGAGCACGTCCTAGAACAAGCTGTCTTGCAAAATGGGTCCTTGGACATCTCTCCATGCTGCTTTACCCTCAGTCCAGATCCCAGACCCTTACTAATCTCCAGCCCCCAATTAGGCCACTCTAATCATATTCTGAGCCCCCTATGCTTTATGTTTCAACAAAAGTGGGCCTTGTCTCCGCTGGAGGGCCCTCATGCATTTGCTCATGGTGTCCATCTGCCACATGGACAAGGGTTTGGTATGTATGGAAAGCCCTTCATCCAGGGAAATGGGGCATGGAAAGGAAATGGAAAGGGGGCTGTCCTCTCGTCCATCACGCAAGGCATGTTCATGTAGAATCGGGTGCTAAACCATTCGTAGATGACCTGCTTCAGAGAAAAAAAAAAAAAAAAGAATGGGCCTTTCTCTCTGCATCAGGACACAGCAGAGCCCATCAGTATAAGCCATCTCAATCGAGCTCCTTGGCTCCCCATCCTCTCCTCCACTGGTATTTCCCAGTTGAAGGTGACTACCTACTAGGCTCTAAAGTCAAGATCCTGTAATCATCCATGCCTTCCCTCACTCCTTCACACCTGACCTCCCTATCACCATGCTCATAGCCTCCTAACTTCCTTCCTTGCTGAATGCCTTCCATAGGTCCATGAACATGGGCCCCACCTGGAACACCTGTCCTCACTACTGCACTTGTCCACACTGACTCCCACTCCATGGAGCAGACCCTGAACATTCTATGTGTTCCCAAGGTGGCCTAGGAGGCTGTTGAAAGTCTAAATGTACAGGTGATTTGAATGAACACTGAAATCCAGACTGCTTCATATTGCTCTGCACATCAGACTCTGGTCCCTGATCAGTTCTGGCTGAGTGAGCAAGGTAAATCCTATCATCTCATGTCTTAGTTTCTTCATCTACAGTTGGGCAAACCACAAACATGTGACAGAGATGGAGTAAGATCAGCTTTAGGACTATTTTTTGCAGCTGCCGATTGTCTCACCATAGCCTTCGTTTGTGTCTCCTGCTTACCCGTCTAACAAGGCAAGGCTGACCTTGAGGACTTTGGGATTCCCCCCCCCTCCTTTGGTTTTTCAAGGTAGTGTTTCGCTCTAGCCCAGGTTGACCTGAAATTCACTCTTCTTAGAGTAGCCCCAAACTCAAGGTAATCCTCCTATCTCTGTTTCCTGAGTGCTGGGATGGCCACTTTTTTAAAAATTACTTTTATTTTATTTGAGAGAAAAAGAAGCAGATAGGGTGGGCACACCAGGGTCAAGGCAAGCACCTTAACCACTAAGCCATCTGTCTAGCACGACATTGCCTCTCTCTAACAGGGACTGGAATCATGGAGGAACAGACACCCAGGCTTATATGGGCACTAGGGACCGGCCTGGCCAGTCCCAAAGACAAGACAAGGTCAGTCTCTGGACCCACCCCTATCACATCCACCCCATTGGGGCAACAGGAAATGGCCTGGTCTAGCTTGTGGCCAGGTCGGCAAGGGTTGCTTCCTCTAAGGCCTGTTTCCTTTATCCGGTTGTTTTGCTCTGAATTCACCAAGCTCAGCCTTTTCTTCCTCTCCATTTCCACCCTCTCCTTCTGTCAAGAGTGGGGCAGGACGGATGCATGATGTTTTAGAGGCCCCCAACCAGGCTCATCTCACTTGGAGCGGTATCCAGCATACCACCATCGCTCCCTGCTGCAGGAGACTGGAAATGAAGCCTGCCCAGGTGTGAAGTGCAAAGGTCCCAAGTCCCCTCTGAGTGGCCCAGGGCCCACATCCAGGCAGGCAAAGGGAAAAATAACCAGGATCACAACACTAGCTCTGTTTATTGGGCTTCACTGAATGTGTGTAGGGCAGGCCACCTCAGGAACGGCCATGGAGAAGTGGGGGACTTCTCCAAGTCCTCATCCCTTAAGTGCTGGTTGAGCCATAAGAAGGGCAAAGAACCAAACAAGGTGTGTTCCTAGCCTTCTGTAAGGAGTGAGGGCATCCTGCTGCTATGATTCCCTGGTGGTCACTGCACCCAGTGCAAAGAGCTTCTCCCAGCAGGTGGCGACGGTGTACAGGGCATGCAGCAGGCGCCGCTTCCGGTCACGGCCACGCAGGACAGCGCGCAGCTTGGGCTGCTGGCTCTGTTGGCAGAGACGAATGGTGAGTGCTTACAAATCTAGTGCCCACGCCCCACAGGTCATGCCCAGCCCTGGTGTAAGTGATTGCAGCACCACAGCCCTGGGGGGAAAGGGATGATCTGCATGATCTTGTTCAAGAGACCACACCTGGCGTGGAGTCCAGCAATGGCGGCGCATCACAGCCTCAGTGCGTAAGACCACCGTCCAGGCCGCTTTCTCCAGGGCTCCTCTGCGGACCCCAGCCATAGCTCCCCGAAGGGTCCTACCCAGGGACTCGATGGACAGTAGGATACTGTGCTCCTAGGGAGGAAAGGAAGGATAGCCAGAGCAGGGGGATAAGGAGGCTCCACGGATGAAACTGTAGATGTGGGTGGGGGTGCCTCCTCCATACCTTCTGTGCATTGCAGGAGGCACCAGGCTGTCCCAGCCCTCCATCAGCTTCAGTCAGGTTTTTCTGAATGAAATGGTGTGGGGAGCCTAGGCTTGTACGTTGGACTCCCATTCCAACCCTCTTCATGGCAGCCTGCAAGTCCTGGAAGATGACGGCTCGATAATGACGAAGCACCTCTGGGACGCTGCAGGAGCGGTGTACCGCCCAGCCCTGGATGGGTGGCCCCAGCAACACCAGCAGTAGCAGCATCCAGACAGCAGGCTTGGGGGACACCTGGAGTGGACAACGGATCAAGTTTGGGCACCTGGGCATCCCAGAACAAGGAGTGGCCCCAGAGGCATATTGGAGTCACCATAGACGGCATCTTGCCCTGAGAGGGTATAAAATGGAAATCTCTACTAATCCGAGGCTCTCAGCCTAATCAGGAGAAACATCTGTGGTCCTAGGTAGGAAAGGGAAAAACAAACCCTATAAACCAGACAACTTCACGTACTTGTAGGATGTGTAGCAGGGCATGGAGAGGTCATTTTACTGTTTCATGAAGGACCAAGAAGGAGACAAAGGAAATAGGCCCAGAGGCAAAGGGTATGATGCTGTGGTCTACACTGAGGAGAGGCAGGCAAGTGATGAATATCACTTGAATACCACGAGGGCAAGAACTACCCAGCCATGCACAGGTAGCGTGAACCTGCTCTGGAGGGTACAGCAAGAAGTATTCACCTCTGGTCACACTGACTCAAACCTATCAGCCATAGCTCCTCCCTCCCTGGAGTTAGGGCACTGTGAGCTCCCCAACCTTGGCTGTGCCCTCTGGGTACACAAAACAGGGACCTGGGGAAATAACTGTCAGTAAAATGCTTGCCCTACAAGATTGAGGATGTGAGTTTGATCCCCAAAACCCATGTAAAAAAAAAAAAATTCAGGCATGGTGATACATGCTTAAATCCCACCATTGGAGAGGCAGAGAAAGGTAGATTAGGGTTTGTTTGCCAGCTAGTCTAGCCTACTTGGTGGGCTCTAGACCAATAAGACCCTGTTTCAGAAAAAACAGGCAGCTCTTAAGGAATGACACTCAGGGTTGTCTACACTTGTGTGTGTATACACATACCACAAAGATAGAGGGCAAAACTATTCTAGTCATACGTGGTGTAAGAGCTCCCACCTGTCTATCAGTGTTTCTGCTACAAGCAGCCACAGGAACATCCTTCCCTTCAGTGGGACAGAGACAACAGCGCAGAGATCCAGCTCCAAGAGACACTCCATTGGAAGAAGACTGAGGAAATTCCCAGGGTCAGCAGAAGAGAAGGCCACACTGTCCCTCAAGCACAGCTTGCTAATAGGCTTCCTCCCACCCAAAATGGAGGGGACAGACTAAGGAGAGAAGCCCACAGGAGACAGTTGAAGGTCACCAGCTACTCCAACGGGGCCAGTTCTCAAACCTACCCCAGGTCCCCAGCTAGGGTAAGGCAGCCAACTTGGACTGGAAGATTAATCATGTGAACTGAGTGAAACAACAGGACTCGACTCTGCTTCCCAGCCTTGGCAGGGGAATCTGAGCACAGTCCAAACTACCACAAAAACTGAGAGACAGCTGGGCATGGTGGCACACGCCTTTAATCCCAGCACTCAGGAGGCAGAGGTAGGAGGATCGCCATGAGTTCAAGGCCACCCTGAGACTACAGAGTGAATTCCAAGTCAGCCTGAGCTAGAGTGAGACCCTACAACGAGGAAAAAAAAAAAAAAGCAACAACAGAGGGGTTCTGCCTGGGGCACCAGCAGCAATGACTGAAGAACAGAGTTTGTAGTCCCCTCTTGAAAGCGACTAGGCACTGTGGCCAAGGGGAGGAGGCACTTAGAACTGCCCAGGGTCCTCTGCCTACTACCCATCTAGTCACACTAAGAACAAGAGTCAAAAACTAAGCTAGCCAGTGGAGCTACTAAGAGACATCCACCATCACTCTGCCCTACATGGGACAGGCTGGCTGCCCAAGGAGTCCCTCCAACTCAGGCTTGAGGAATGGGATCTGGAAAGGCCAGGGTGCAAGCACCCCACAACTATTTCCTCAATGATCAGTGCCAGATGCTGCTGTTAACAGTCAGGGATTTCTGTGAGGCACAAGTAAATAGCCTCGCCTGGGATGTGCCTACTCCCAGCCCCTCAGCCCAGGCCAGCCCTCTCCCCAGAGGCCCCAGCTGCTCACCATGGGTTTCTCAGGATCTGTCCCTTCCTCTCTCCCTCCAGTAGACCATGCACATGATCCTAGGGTCCTCTGGGGATCTTGGGTGGCCAGTGCAACAGGCAATTGGCAGCCACACCAACTCTATTACTGGCTGGCTGGGAAGTTGGGGCCTCCTTGAATCTGAGGGAAAGACCAGAGGCTTTTGAAGTTGGCTCCTCCAGAAAATAAGGGAGGGAGGAGGAAGGGAGGGAGAGAGGGAAAGGAAGGGAGACCAGCAAGCCAGCCCTGCCTCCTTTCTAATCACTTCTATTAATCTGACCCTGGAGCCCAGCAACTGCCTGTTGCAGCAGATCCAGGGCTGCTGTAGGTCTTGGATTGTCACCAGCCCTAAGAAGTCTCTACTCTGTAAAGAGGTGGAGGAGGTGCTCAATAGGCAGAACTCAACCCCCTCCCAAGCCAACAGCCCCACACCCACACCAGATAGTCCTGTCCCAGCAGGTCTGGAACTCAGAACTTCCCAGGCTCCCACTGCTGATCCCACTCATCTTGCCCCTCCTTAGGGGTCGTCCATAGGTAGGGAGGTCCGGTCCCAGCACTGCTGCTCAGCTCCAGCACAGCATTAGCCTCTAGAACACAGCTCGTCTCTCACTGAGCAAGACTCAGCGTCCAGCTGAAGAAAAGCAAAGGTCAGGCTGGAGGAACGACTTAGCAGTCACGGCGTCGGCCTGTGAAGCTGGAGGAATGGCTTAGCAGTCACGGCGTCTGCAGGTGAGGCTGGAGGAACGGCTTAGCAGTCACAGTGTCGGCCTGTGAAGCTCAAAGACCCAGGTTCGGAAGCTAAACACTAGAAAACGTGTGATTCTAGCCACATGCTTCAGTTCTCTTTTTTGACACTTATAAAAATGTTTAGATCTTACTGTATTGTGCTTATCAAAGCCATAACACTACAGAAACCTGTTTTACATATTGTTTGCTAATACTTTATTTTAATAAACCTCAATATCTGGAAGAAAAAAAAAAGACCCAGGTTTGATTCCCCAGGATCCACATAAGCCAGATGCACAAAGTGGCACATGTGTCTGGAGTTTGTTTGTAGCAGCTGGAGGACCTGGAGGGCCCATTCTCTGTTTCTGTCTGTCTGTCTTTCTCTCAAATAAATAAAAATAAAATAAGGGCTGAAGAGATGGCTTAGTGGTTAAGGCGCTTGCCTGCAAAGCCTAAGGACCCCCAGATTTGACTCCCCAGAACCCACGTAAGCCAGACACACATGGTGGCACATGCATCTAGAGTTCAACTGCAGTAGCTAGAGGCCCTGGTGTGCCAATTCTCTCTTGCTCACGCGATCTCATAAAAAAAAAAAAAAAGAAAAAAAAAAGTGCCCTTCCCCAGGGAAGCAAAGTTTGTGATGCACAAGGAGTCACTGACCACCTCAGCACAAGAAAGCTCCTCTCCATTCCCATAGAGGAGAAAGACAAACTGTACAGTCCTGCAGGAACCCTCAACCAAGTCCTCATTTGTGACAATTCCATTGAACTCAACTCCAGTCAGAGGAGAGCCATCAAAGAGCAGAGGCCACCAGCAGCCTAAGGCTGAAACCAAATCCTTGCCCCTTCCAACTGTAAGAGAACTGCTAAGTACGGCCCCTCTTCAGAGGGTGGGTACAGGGCCCTTCCATGGAAATACCCAAGCAACTCTGGACAGCCACCACTCGGGACAGTAGGAGGATCCCCTTTCTCCAGCATCTGGGTGACCTGCTCAGCACCAAATAGTAGGCACTGCCCTTGCCCCCAAGGTGACTGTTCTGTTGCCTTGTTGTCCGCAAGGGTCCCAGAACTCCAAGAAAGGTGGGCTCACAACTTTCAAGGCAGGCAGAGATGCCTGCTGAGCCCCAATCTACCTCAGGTGCACAAGTAAGGTGAGTACTCCCTTCAACTAGTGACACAGAAGGACAGAGGAACCACAGGACAACACAGGCTCTGTGTGAAGGAAGACTGAGTTGTGGACCAGTGACTGATAACTACCACAAGTCCTACCATGGGCATAATTGAAAGGGCATCCTATGGTACATATCTCAAGGGAACAGCTCTTCTCCATAAAACAGACTTACGGGCTACCCCTTGTCATGTCATGTCTCTACATCTCTTCCCTGGCCAATCTAAGAGCATAAACCACCCATGATACCATAAACTCCAGCCAGATGTCTCTGGCATGCTTATATGCCCCACGCCTCCCAAGACAGCCAGTTGATTCTCAACTGAAGGCACACATGCATGATCCACAGCCCAGGGTAGCATATATCCTTCCAGTTTAAAGGCTGAAAAGCCATACTGTGGTAGTTCTCAATCCAGCGACGAGGACAGTCACAAATGCTTAGGATGAAATTGTTATGAAATTAGCAAGAAAAGATGCACCTGCAAAAGTGATAACCTGTTAAAAGTTCAAGGCCACCCTGAGACTACATAGTGAAATCCAGGTCAGCCTGAGGTAGCGTGAGACCCTACCTCAAAAAACCAAAAAAAAAAAGATGATAACATTAAAATAAAAGAGAGGGCTGGCTTAGTGGTTAAGGCATTTGCCTGCAAAGCCAAAGGACCAAGGTTAGATTCCCCAGGACCCATGTTAGCCAGATGCACAAGGTGGCACATGCATATGGAGTTCATTTGCAGTGGCCAGAGGATCTGGCATGCCCATTCTCTCTCTCTCTCCCTCTTTCTGTCAAATAAATAAGTAAATAAAATATTTTTAAAAAAGAGAGAGACTGATTGAGGGGGAGGGGATATGATGCAGAGTGGAGTTTCAAAGGGGAAAGTGGGGGGAGAGAGGGAATTACCATGGGCTATTGTTTACAATTATGGAAGTTGTCAATTAAAAAATAAAAAAAAAGACAGGCGTGGTGCTGCACGCCTTTAATCCCAGCACTTGGGAGGCAGAGGAAGGTGGATCGCCATGAGTTCAAGGCCACCCAGAGACTACATAGTGTATTCCAGGTCAGCCTCGACTGCGGTGAGACCCTGCCTTGAAAAAAAAAGGCTGAAGAGATGGCTCAACGGTTAAGGCGCTTGCCTGCAAAGCCAAAGGATACTGGCTCGATTTTCCAGGACCCACGTAGGCCAGATGTACAAGGGGACGCATGCATCTGGAGTTCGTTTGTAGTGGCTGGAGGCTCTGGTGTGCCCATTCTCTCTCTCTCTCTCATAAACAAAAAATATTTTTTTTAAAAAAGTGACATTTTCACAGGGGCCTGGAAGGTGGCATAGAGTGACTCCAGCAGAGTATATCCCATTGGCATTCTAACTCCAGAAAGCCTCAGCTAAAAGTATCCTACTAGATTGGTGCAACCATTGGGCTTCTGTAAGCCCTACAATTGCTTAATAGCTTGGTACTTATGTGACCTCTGTCCCCTCATTGTCAAGACCTGTGGCTCTCACTCTCCCCAGATCCCACTCTCCAAATACCAACATAAAATTTCAGCAGCAACAGTACCCCCACCATGCTTCCTCTACAGCACACAGGCACCTGCAGGAGGTCATATCAAAATCAGAGCTGCCATAACCACATCTTGTGGGTATAGGAACCAGGGACAGATAAAAAGAAGCCAATGAGACCCCAGCCTGAACACGCTTCATAAAAATCTTTAATAAATGAAGGACAATGTAAGTAGATCCTTGTGCTCACTGTCCCATGGGCCCTGTCCCCAACCTCAACCATCAGAAGGTGTTCTTGATGCAGGCAGCCACCAACACCAGGATTTCCCCAATCTTCCTTTGCCAATTGGCAATGTCCTTGGATACAGTGCACCACAGTTCTCCATGTCGGGGCTCCGCATTCTCACATCGTTTCCTCACTTCTTCCTGTTGCTCCTGGATTGACCACAGAGTACTTTAGGCAGGGGTACTTCTGGGGTATACACCCCAAGCCTTGTCTGCCCCCTCTTGGCCTGGCTCTAGCAGTTCTCAAGACAGCCCTTCCTCTTGGAAAGTATAGCCCCCAAATTTGTGTACTGAATTGTGTCAGGCTCCCTACGTCTACCAGGGCGCCAAGTCTACCATTTCTGGAAGAGTTGCTTCCCAGATTCAATGTAGTCTGGCTGCTATTTCTGGAGAGGACCCCAGGATACCCTGGTCATGCCTGCCCTGTGAGCATGGCTCCAACAAGGCTTAGCTGGAGGGGCTGCTGCCCAGCAATCCTTATACATGACACCCAGTACTAAGGGATGTGTTGATCTTGACTGCCTCCTAAAGCCCTCTAGGGATAGGTAGAACTCCCTACAGTCTCCGATGTGACTAGGGAAATGCCTAGGCAGGATAGCACTGAACACTGGTCTGTTGGTGTAGCCTCACCTCTGTACCATGCTGCAGCTCAAATTTGTAGAAGAAGGCCCAGGCATCGCCCAGGTCTGAGTCAATCTTCACTGTGCGGTGGAACCACTCCCGGGCCTTAGTAATCTTCCGCTCACTCCAGAACAACCTGTTGTGGGAGAAGGACTCACAGAAAAAGACCACAGCCATGGGCCTAGGCTGCCTAGAGTCACTTCAGATCATTCACTGGCATCTTAAGAGTCTAACCACACTGTTTCTTAGAACATTCACATACAATATGATCTTAACTCCTTAAAACTTATTCTCCTCTGGGTCAAATACAATATGAAACTAATCTTGACAAAATATTAATTAAGCCTGATTAGGGAAAACTGACATTTCAGCCTGCTTTTCAGTAAGACACCTCTCTTGCCCTATCTACCCCCTTGCAGTAACCCAAGCAAACACTAAGATGGACCTCTAGTCAGCTCTGGGGACTTGGGCCTGACAGGGCTGCAGTCCCATGGCACTTAAGCCATAGCATACATATCTGTTGTGCCTACCACTCACAGACACTTGAAAACCAAGCTAAAAAAGCCAAGACACTGGACTATCAGAAATCAAATTAGGGTCTCCATGGGCAGGCACCCTCCCTGACTTGGTAGGAAGGAAAGGATAGCAAAGGGGGACAGTTAGGAAGATGGCAGGGCATGCTGTGGTAGACATTCTGGTAGGCCTTTGACTTGGGACTGCATTCACCCTCTCCTAACTCAGCTGTGAGGCAGCTCATACACAACTAACCCTCCACTGCAGATGGCTGTTGGGCTGCTCTCAGGTACCAAAAGGAGTAATTTCATACTGATAACCTGATTGTTTTTTAAGCCAGGTGGCATTCTTAATTGCTTGGTGTTAGATAAACTATGATTTAAAGAGCACAAACTCAGATAGCAGACACATGGAACACTGGTTTGGGAATAGCAAGGTGTGACTTATTGACTTTAACAAAGCCTTTTATAAGGTTTATGGCAGCACTATCTGAGGGTACACATAAGTCACTCTGGGAGAAAGAAGCCCAAAAGGGCAGAGGCTGGGCCCTAGAAGCCTCACTCATCTGCTAGGCCCAAAGACACTAGAAAGATATCCAGGCAACAATGTGAGATTGTCTCTACAATCACCATCTGCAGGGTCAGGGGTACAATCCTCTGCTGGGAGCTGCTAGGAGGTAACTCGCTAAGCTCTTCTTCCCCTGGAAAATGCAGATTCTTCTGAGATATCTTTGGTTGGTCATTTCTGCACTCCAAAACTCAAGATTAGAGTTGGGCTTTTCCCCAGGACAACAGAACTGTTAGTAAGTTCTTCCCCCAACACAATGAAAGCAAACTTCTTGGCTAAAGCTCCTTGAGCCAAAGAGACTTTGCTTATTAAGTAATTTATGGGTGAACCATTATGAGCAAATTTACTCATCATGTAATCTAGGCTCCAAGCAGTACAAACTGAAACAAGAAACAGCCTCACCAGAAGCCTGGGACTGAGGAAGGACCAAAGCACCTGAGAGTCCTGAGGAAGGGAGTGACTGGGCAGATGCTCAGTGATGGGAATAGCACACAACTCACTGGAGAATGCTACCCAAAGCACCGACTAGGCAGCCTGTCCTACTCCAGCACAATCAGCACAGCCAGAGAGAGGCAAAGATGCTGGCAAAGGGTACAGGACCACAAGGAGCACTCCCACTTACTTGGCCACTGCCAGCAGCACGTGGGGGTCGTGTTCACACTTCTTCAGGGCATCTACACTCTTAGTCTTTCTCTGGGGCCTTGCCTCAAGGAAGACAGCTTCAGACCATAGGATACCTGAAGTTCAGAAGCAAAGAACTGCTGCTCAATCTTACCTCTGGCTTCAAAACCCCTCCCACCATCACCACAAGAAGGGCCTGCTTAGGGCCACAAAGGTCCCAAGTGTTTACCTACCCAGCCACCTCCTGTAACGCAGCAGCTATGCTGATGCCAGACTGGGAAGTCCTCTGAATAGCTGCAAGCTTTCATTATAACTGACTAAGGAAACAGGCAAAGGTAACCTCTTTCTTTTATTTTTTTTTTTCCAATTTGGTTTTTCAAGGTAGGGTCTCACTCTAGCCCAGGCTGACCTGAAACTCCCAATGATCCTCCTACCTCTGCCTCCTGAGTGCTGGGATTAAAGGCATGCACTAATATGCCCGGTCTATTTATCTATCTATTTATCTGAGAAACAGACACAGTATGGGTGTGCCAGGACCTCTTGCCATTGCAAATAAACTCCAGATACATGTGCCACTTAGTGTGTCTGGTTTTATGTGGGTACTGGGAAACTGAACCTGAGCTGGTAGGCTTTGCACACAAACAGGCACCTTTCACTTGGGAGGCAGAGGTAGGAGGATCTCCATGAGTTTGAGGTCATCCTGAGACTACATATTGAATTCCAGGTCAGCCTGGACTACAGTGAAACTCTACCTCAAAAAGCAAACAAACAAACAAAAAACCCCACAAAAAAACCCAAAAAACTAGGCACCTTTAGCTGTTGAGCCATCTCTCCAGCCCAGCAACATTGGTAATCTCAAAGCAGTAACACATTAAAAATAGGAAATAGGGCTCAATGGGCAAGAGTACCTGCCACAAACATAAGAGCATGAGACAGCCTGAGTTTGATTCCCCAGGACATCATGTAAACAGCTGAGTGTGACCATGCATGTCTGTAACCCCAGTCCTATGGGAGGCAGAGACGACAGCATCACTAGGGCCCAGGGAAACCACCACAGCTCCACATTTAGAGAGACTGCATCTCAAGGAAATATGCTAACAAGTGATAAAGGACACCTGACATTCTTCTTTGGTCTTTGTGTGCCTGTGAGTGCAGAGCTGAGTATGGTGACATGCCTATACATAGCAGCTCCCAGTACTTCGGAGACTAAGAGCTGAGGCAGAAGAATTATGAGTTAGAGGTCAGGTTGAGCTACATGGTAGCTCAAAAAAAAAAAAAAAAAGGCTGGAGAGATGGCTTAGCAGTTAAGGCATTTGCCTGCAAAGCCAAAGGATCACAGTTCAATTCTCCAGGACCCACATAAGCCAGATGCACAAGGGGGCACATGCATCTGGAGTTTGTTTGCAGTGGCTGAAGGTCCTGGCATGCCCATTCTCTCCCTCTCTCTGCCTCTTTCTCTGTATCAAATAAATAAAATATATTTTTTTTAAAAGCCGGGCATGGTGGCACACACCTTTAATCTCAGCACTCAGGAGGCAGAGGTAAGAGGATCTCCATGAGTTCGAGGCCATCCTGAAACTACATAGTTAATTCCAGGTCAGCCTGGACCAGAGAGAGAGCCTACCTCGAAAAACAAAAAACAAACAAACAAAAATCTTAGCTATGTGTATGCTGGAACATGCCCGTAATCCTAGAATATATGAGGTGGGTGTAGGAGGATCAGGAGTTCAAGGCTAACCCTGGATTCATAAGACCTTGTCTCAAAACAAACATGTACCTTAAAAAATACACAAGAATCAGGAGGCTGGAGAGTTGGCTTAGTGGTAAAGGGTTAAGGCGCTTGCCTGAAAAGCCACAGGACCTCAGTTTGATTGCCCAGGACCCACATAAGCCAGATACACAAGCTGGCACATGCATCTGGAGTTCATTTGCAGGGGCTGGAAGCCCTGGTGCACCCATTCTTTCTCCCTCTCTCTCAGCCTCTTTCTTTCTCACAAATAAATCAGTTGGGCATGGTGGCACACGCCCTTAATCCCAGCACTCAGGAGGCAGAGACAGGAGGATCGCTGTGATTTCAAGGCCACCCTGAGACTACTCATTGAATTCCAGGTCTGGGCTAGAGCAAGACCCTACCTTGAAAAACAAACAAAACAAAAGAACAAAACACAGAAATCATGGTATGTATGGAAGTTGTCAATGAAAAGTTCAATAGATAGGGCTGGAGGAGTTAAGGCACTTGCCTGCAAAGCCAAAGAACCCAGGTTCAATTTCCCAGGACCCATGTAAGCCAGATGCACAGGGTGGTGCATGTGTCTGGAGTTTGTTTGCAATGGCTGGAAACCCTGGCATGCCCATTATCTATCTCTGTAGCTGCCCCTTTCTCTCTCTCTCAAATAAATAAAAATATTTTTTTAAAAAGGTCAATAGAGAGATGATATATTTTAAAAAGTTTTAGCAGGGTATGGTGGCGCACGCCTTTAATCCCAGCACTCGGGAGGCAGAGGTAGGAGGATTGCCAAGAGTTCGAGGCCACCCTGAGACTCCATAGTGAATTCCAGGTCAGCTTGAACTAGAGTGAGACCCTACCTCAAAAAAACAAAAATAAATAAATAAATAAAATTTTATGCGCACACACACACAGGGTGGGAGAGATGGACCAGTGGAAAAGTGCTTGAGTTCAGATCTTCAAAATCCACATTAAATACTACTGGATGCTGCATAAGTATCTGTAATCCCAGTGTGCCTACCATGAAAAGGGAAACATAGACAGGAGAATTGCCTGAAATCAGGCAGCTAGCCTGGTGAATGTAGCAGCGAACAATGAAAGACCTTGCTTCAAGCAAGATGGAAGGCAACAACCAACACCTAAAGTTGTTCTCCACAGTATGAACACCCCCCCAAAAAAATATAGTATGACTTTGGTTGTTTATTTATTGTGGTAGGGTCTTGCTCAATTCCCAGGCTGAACTGAAATTCACTAGGTAGTCTCAGGGTGGCCTCAAACTCATGGTGATCCTACCTCTGCCTCCTGAGTGCTGGAATTAAAGGTATGTTGCACCACACCTGGCTGTTTTTTTTTTTTTTTTTTTTTTTTACTTGAGAGAGGGAAAGAAGCAGAGAGAGAGAGAGAGAATGGGCATGCCAGGGCCTCTAGCCACTGCAAACTGCAAACACATCTGGCTTACGTGGGTCCTGGGGAATGGAGCCTCAAACTGGGGTCTTCAGGCTTCATAGGCAAGCACTTAATCACTAAGCATTTTCTCCAGCCCTGTTTTATATTTTTGAGACAGAATCTCATGTATACCAAGATGGCCTTCAACTACATAGCCAAAGATGACCTTAATATTTTTTAAAATACTTTTATTTTATTTATTTATTTGAGAGAGGGAGATACAGAAATAGGCAGGTAGAGAGAGAGAGCGAGCGAGCAAGCGAGAATGGGCATGCCAGGGCCTCCAGCCACTACCAATGAACTCCAGATACATGTACCCCCTTGTGCATCTGGCTTACATGGGTCCTGGGGAGTCGAACCTGGGTTCTTTGGCTTTGCAGGCAAGCGCCTTAACCGCTAAGCCATCTCTCCAGCCTGACCTTAATCTTTTGATCCTTCTGCCTCCTCCTCTCTCCCAAATGTTGGGATAACAGGCGAGCACTACAATGCCCACTTTATGTGGTGCTGGGGATCAAATCAAAGTACTCCTGCATACTAGGCAGACATTCTACCAACTGAGCTACATCCTACTAATAAGTTAAATCTTCACCAAACAAACAAACAAACAAAAAAATTGTAGTGCTTCAGAACATGAAATCAACTTTCCCATGTTGAGACTGGGGATTTTAGTCAAAAGTTTTATTTATTTATTTTTTGAGGTAGAGTCTCACTCTAGCCTAGGCTGATATGGAACTTACTTACTCTGTAGTCCCAGGCTGGTCCCAAACTCAGAGCAATCCTTCTATCTCTGCCTCCCGAGTGCTGGAATTAAAGGCGTGTGCTACCACACCTGGCTAGTTCAAAGTTTTCATAACCAAAGTGAAGCTAGACTGAAAGGGGCCACAAAAATCTTGTCTTAATGGAGCCATTGGAAGATGATTCCATCTCTCAGAAGACTCCATCCCCACTGTCCTGGGGAGGTAGGAGTCCTTACCAGAGTTGGGGCACTCCTGCAGTGCCTTGGCCATAAGTGTGTTGGCAATGTTCTTCAGTCCTGCACGGTACTCCAGCCGCACTGACTCCAACCTAGAAAGACAAACCCAGGGACATTCCAGCCCCATTTACCATAGCATAGCCACTCCAGCTAGCTCTCGACAGCCTCAAGGACTCTTGTCTGGAAGGCTCCTGACTCATAACGGCATAACATAACGGCAGTGGTGAAATTTCATTTTCCATAGAGCAGAGCTCATCCACCAGAAATGGTGTCCATAGCCTGTTGCCCAAAGCAGCAGCCCTGTCCAAATCCTTAGATTCCCCATAAGATTCAGATATAAGTCCAGAACAAGCCCAGACCATACTGGCTCACAACAAGAGCTGCCCCTCCTTAACAGTGTCCTTTCTCACCCCAGCCTAACCCTGAGCTGGACTCTGCATCCTTCACCTGAACTCTCTAAGTGGCCTAGGCTGACCTCTAACTCCTGATCCTCCTACTTAGCCTCCCAGGTGCTGGGATTACAAGTGTATACCACCCCACCTGACTCCCCTTGGAAAATTTCTTATGACCTATGCTGGTGTTACCTCTTCTATAGAGTCCACTCTCTCAGCTTCATTCCCAGACATTCTGATACCTTCCATCAGAAGCCCACCTCACCATTTAGATCCAGCTCTCCCAAGGTGACTATGACTCCTAGTGGTGGCTATCACCTACTATATCATCCCCAGGTGCCTAGGCTGAAACATAAGGGACGATGTAGGTGAGGAGAGTCCCTAAAAGGGCAGGTAGGCCAACAGCCAAGGACGCACCAGAGCCCAGGATTCTTTGGGTTCTTCAGACGAGACTTCTCCAAAATGGCTCTAGCACGGGTCAGCTGCCCAATCTTTTCCTCCAGCCGGGAGAGCAAGAGCCACAGGGGTGTGGAGTGGGGACATTTCTTCAGCTGTGGCCAACAAATCAAGCAAGAGAGGATCTCAAGGGTTGTCCACAAAGGATCACAGTATCTACGGTCGGCTCCCAAGAGCACCTCAGACTGCATTAAGACACACACTTCTGCACGTAGGGTTTATGTATATGACTCTGTTGCATTCATAAACATATAGGTATGCAAGAGTTTACAGTGTGTGGCTGTGCTATGTACATGTGCACACAGGATGCCCTGGAAGGCTTTTTATGTGTACAGTGTGTATTTTATATGTATAGCCATGCTGCATATACATGCACACGGTAATGTGTACACACTGCCCCAGCTCTGAGGGTGCCAAACCTCACACATCTCCAGCACAAGGTACGCAGCTTTGTAAAAGGGAAAATAGAAGACTTCCAGTGAGGGGACCAGTGTTTGGTACTAAACCTGTTACAGCTCAATCACTAACCACTAGCTCTCCACCTTCCATAGAGGTAAGGGGAAACGACCAATGACAGGGTACTTAGTTCCCTAGAACATCACAGAAGAAGCTCACCCCCTGATTGTAAGCCTCCCGAGCCTTCTCCATCAGCTCTCCCTGCTCCTCGATCTGCCCCTTCATCATCCACAGCTTAGGGAAGTCCTCATAGTGCTTCAAGGCCTCTTCACACAGCTCCTGGGCAGCAGCAATGTTCCCTAGCACCCATTCCAGCTTCACAGACTTCATGAATACCTGCAAAGCCAACACACACTGTCATACAGGGGAGTTGTTGCCTTGTACCTATCATCTGTCTGGACTAGAAACACTATCATGAGACAGGCTTCATGCTGTATCTCATCTTCCACATATCTGCTCTGCTACATTTTAAGTGCCTCACAAGCAGTCACAGTTCTTTTATGCATACAAAAGATGGGTAAGGACTGTAGAGATGGCTTAGCCAAAGGACTCAAGTGCAACTCCCCAAGACCAACGTAAGCCAGATGCACAGGGTGGCACATGCGTCACATGCGTCTGGAGTTTGTTTGAAGCAGCTAGAGGCCCTAGCATACCCATTCTCTTCCCAACCCCTGTGTGTCTCTCTCTCAAATAAAAATAAATAAATAAATAAATAAAATATTTGGGATGGAGAAATGTCTCAGCAGTTAAGGTACTTGCCTGCAAAGCCTAACGATCTGGAAACTGATTCCCCAGTACCGACATAAAACCAGATGTACAAAGTAGCACAAAGATCTGGAGTTTGTTTGCAGCTGCTAGAGACCCTGGTGTGCCTATATATTCATTCTCTCTCTCTCTCCCCTTGCAAATAAATTGGTAAAAAAAAAAAAAAAAGAAAAGCAGCTGGGCGTGGTGGCACACTCTTAACTTTAATCCCAGCACTCGAGAGGCAGAGGTAGGAGGATCGCTGAGTTCGAGGCCACCCTGAGACTACATAGTCAATTCCAGGTTAGCCTGAGCTAGAATGAGACCCTACCTTGAAAAACAAAACAAAACAAAAAAACACAAACAAACAAAAAGCATGTTTGGGCTGGAGAGATGGCTTAGTGGTTAAGGCACTTGCCCGAGAAACCTAAGGACCCAGGTTCAATTCCCCAGTACCCACATAAGCCAGATGCCCAAGGTGACTCATGCGTCTATAGCCAGTTTGCACTGGCTAGAGACCCTGGCGTGCCCATTCTCTATCTGCCTCTTCCTCTCTCTCTCAAATAAATAAATAAAATAAGAAAAGAAAAGCGAGCTGGGTGTGGTGGCACACGCCTTTAATCCCAGCACTTGGGAGACAGAGGTCAGAGGATCGCCATGAGTTCAAGGCCACCCTGAGACTATATAGTGAATTCCAGGTCAACCTGGGCTAGAATGAGACCCTACCTCGGAGAGAGAAAAAAAAAAAAAAGCATTTTTAAACCCAGTGACAAGACTGGGCTGTGATCTGAGCTGTCCTTCTCATCTCACTCCTTCCCAATGCACAAGCCAGGTGGCACCCCACCCCACCCACCAGTTAGCCACCACTCACACGGGCTGTGGGTGCACTGCTTCGTGCCTTAGCCAGCAGCCTCCGGGCACGTTCGTACTCATTGTTTTCTGACTCCAGCTTCACAGCAGCCAGCCAGATCTCCTCACTGTTGGGGTTTGCCTGGAGGGCAAGCACAGCAGCATTAAGAGAGCTCAGCACAAAAGTAACCAGGGCTAGATCACAGTTAATTAAGTGCAGGTGGTCTGGGAACTGAGCCAGGACTTGGTCTGCTGCAGTTGTGCTCCAAGCCCTGCCCAAGCTAAGAAATGACAGGGCAGACTCTATCCAAGAATCCAGGCTGTTTTCAGTGTGCTACAGCAATCAGCCTCCAAGGCACTGGAGCAGCAACACTAGTTTTGCAAAGCTATCCTCTTTGGGATCCACCCAAACCCTACATGGCCTCTCAAAGCCAACTTGGGTCACTCGTTTCTTATGTGTGGACCTAATTTCACCTTGTTCCCTTAGCCAGCCACACCAGTGTCAATGTGGGCAGGATAGATAAATTCCTGGAGAGGAGGGATAACGGGGTGGATAGGGCCTCCAAAGGCTGAAATCAGGCTACAGAAAACCTACAGTCCAGGTGACATACAAGGGGTATCCTCAAAACCTCTTCATAGCTGATACCCACTGAGCCTTTGGTAATATGGCTAAAAAGGTACCCATGGTGACAGATAGGCAAGGGGGCTAGAGCCCCTCAGGAGTTCTGGTGTACAAGAGGAGGAAACAGTGCATGGAGAGGACACCAACTATTCTGCAGAGCACTTTCATCTGCTCCTGCATTCCCCTCCAGGTGACAACTGGAAGCAAAAGTCTGAGTCAGTTCCCTTCCTGGTATTTACTCAGAACTGACAAGCTTTACTGCTGGCCCGGGTTACTACAGCAGGACAGCAGACTGATGTTTGTATAGCACTTTATGAATATTCAAAACTATCCAATATTTGTATTGTCATAAAATAAGATCCTTAGCCAGGCATGGTGGCACACACATTTAATCCTAGCACTAGGGAGGCAGAGATAGGAGGCCACTCTAAGACTACAGAGTGAATTCCAGGTCAGTTTGGGCTAGAGTAAAACCTTACCTCAAAAAGCTTTAAAAAAAAAAAAAAAAAAAACTCCAGGTATAGTCAGTCCTAGCAAGTGTAGCTGTTTGAATGGGACTCCACTCACATGGGCCTTGAGGCATCCAGGTAGTCCATGTCATGACCCTGTGTTCTGGAACACCTGGCGTGTGGTCACACTGAATGGTGGGGATGAAAAGGTCAATGTTCCTGGCTGGGCTACTGCCTTGGCCCCATGGCCCAGGCTGCCCACAGGGTTGGTCCAGTGTTTGTGGACCATAGTGCACACTAAGACACATGCCCAAGCTAAGTTCTCAGGTACCAGTGGCACCAAGACTGGGTTTATGTTCATGATCCCTCACAGCATGAGCAACCACTCACCCACCTGAAAGGCCAGGGCCAAAATACTCCTTGCTGCAGGCACATCCCCTGCCAGCCACTTGGACTTGGCACCCATGAGCCATAGCACCTCTGCCTTGGGGCAATGGGCCACAGCTCTCTGCAGGAGTGCTTCCAGGGACTCCCTGTAAGACAAAACCCATAGTCACCAGGGCCAGGGCCATAAACCAGAACAGAGAGAACTCACAGCCACTAGCATGGGTGCTGAAAGGACAGACATTATTCCAAAGTTCGACAATATCAATGATTTACCAGACTTTACAATGGGGAAGAATGTGGGGAAATCTTTCCTCTCCATAACAAATTTAAGATCAACTACTGAAGAGGTCTCTACAAAGCAAAGCATTGTTTAAACAGCAAAGCCTTTTATAGCCATATGTCCTGGGGGCAGCGATAACTGGCAGTCTAGTGACAAGTAAAGGGCTTTTATCTCAAATCACAGAGGACACTCTAGATCTACTGAGATAAAGGTTAGAGTTCCTGGTCCCCCAAAAAAGGTCAGATCAGAAGAAAGTGCTTTTAGGTTATTAATGAGCAAAAATACTGGCAGCCTTTGGTACTGGATGTAAAATCTTTAGATTCTCAGTGGCCCACCAACTCTTGGTCATAACATCTTTACTCATGACTCCAGTGGGTGCCATGTGCTCAGCAGCCAGCCAGAGAGTGCACAAAAGTATTCCACAGGAAACAAGGCCTACTGCAGCAACACTATGCTCCCCAGAGCCTCAGGACCAAGTACTCTTGCTTCCCTTCATTAAGAGGAAAGTAAGAAGCTGGAAGTGGTGACACACGCCTTTAATCCCAGCACTCAGGAGGAAAAGGTAAGAGGATAGCTGTGAGTTTGAAGCCAGCCTGAGACTATATAGTGAATTCCAGATCAGCCTGGCTAGAGCAAGACCTTATCAAAAAATAAAGATGATAGTAATAAAAATAAGCCGGGCATGGTGGTGCACGCCTTTAATCCCAGCACTCAGGAGGCAGAGGTAGGAGGATCACCAAGAGTTCGAGGCCACCCTGAGACTGCATAGTGAATTCTAGGTCAGCCTGGACCAGAGTGAGACCCTACCTCGAAAAACAAAACAAAACAAAAATGATCGTAATAAAAATAAAAATAAGGGCTGGAGAGATGGCTTAGTGGTTAAGCGCTTGCCTGTGAAGTTTAAGGACCCCGGTTCGAGGCTCGATTCCCTAGGACCCACGTTAGCCAGATGCACAAGGGGGCGCACGCATCTGGAGTTCGTTTGCAGTGGCTGAAGGCCCTGATGCGCCCATTCTCTGTCTCTCTGTCTATCTACCTCTTTCTCTCTTTGTCTGTTGTTCTCAAATAAATAAATAAAATGAACAACAAATAAATAAAAATTTTAAAAAGAAGAAAGAAAGACAAAGAGAGAGGATAGGATAGAAAGAGGAAAAAAAAAATGGTAGGAGGGAACTACTTGTGCACTAGTGGGCAGCAATGCACACTTAGGCTATGGGACATGAGGTCTCAATCCTTATTTGGTAGGGCAGGATCTTATCCTGCTTGGCACGTAAGACTTTCCCAGATGACATTCTTTTTTCTTTTCTTTTCTTTTCTTTTCTTTTTTTTTTTTTTCCAGATGACATTCTAGAAGGTAAGCAATCAGGATCATTTAAAAATGTCCCCGTGTTCCCTAAGGAATTAACTTTGAAATACCAAGCCATTTGGGAGGATGGAAAGAAAGACTAGATATTAAACAACACCAGTAAAGGCAAAGAAACAAAGGTTCAAGGTTCCCAGCTGCAGTCTTGGTAAAACTAGCAATGCCTGTTCCTACCCGGCACAGGGAGCAGTCAAGGACCCAGAAGAGGATGAGGGTTGCCCAGGGACATGAGCCCAATGCCCTGGAGAGTTACCCATTTAAAATAAGAAACTGAAATGCCTAATTTAATTAACATTTGTAGCTAATACGCAGACCCAAAAGGTTTTACCAATTAAGGAATACAATTAAAGACAACTGTGAAGGACCTCCTTCTGCACACAAAACCAGCCAAAACCCAAAGCCAGAACAGCTTTAATGAAAAACAGCCTGTATGGAGCCAGACCTGCACTGCCCACTGCTGAAGGAAGTAGTACGCAGGAACTAACTGTGTTGGCTCCAGCTTGTATACAGAACTCCTAGGCCCAAGAACACTAGGACAGAACAGTTCTCCTAAATGCTTCAACTATAAAATAATAATAATCCTATTGCAGAAGAATCTTAAAGAATGTCCCAGCTGGGAAAGAAGTGACTGGAGTACTGAGTAACATCTCCATAACACCTTCTAAGGCTCAGGGTCTAATGTGGAAGAGGCGGCAGAAAGAATGTAAGACCCAAAGGAAGGGTAGGACTCCTTACAACGTCCTCCCTCCAGACATAAAATGGCCTGGATATCCATGACCTCATAGTGCCTGACACTACCTACACAAGACCATAAGAGGAGGAAAAGATCATGACATCAAAATAAAAGAGAGACTGATTGAGATGGGGAGGGGATATGATGGAAAATGGAATTTCAAAGGGGAAAGTGGGGGTGAGGGAGGGTATTACCATGGGATATTTTTTATAATCATGGAAAATGTTAATAAAAATTGAGAAGAAGAAAAAATAAAATAAAATAAAAATAAAAATAAAAATAAAATTACCAACGGCAGCAGAGAAGTAGGAGAGATCCAAAGCCCACATAGGTAGGCGTCTGGAGTTCGTTTGCAGTGGCTGGAGGCCCTGGCGTGCCCATTCTTTCTCCCTCCCCCCTTTCTCTGTCAAACAAATAAATATTAAAAAAAAAAAAAAAGAATGTCCCAGCTGCAAAGTCTCAAGGGCTAAAAAAGCCTCCATGTGACCTACCCATCATCACAGAGGACCAGACCTCAAATGTCTCATTGAGGATCTCATGAAAGGTTGAAGTTTAAGTCCAGCACCATCTAGACAGAAACTGGAGGCCCACCACATACCTGGTGCCATGGTTCTTCTCAAAGTATGCAGCTCTTAGCCATACACTCTTCTTGCTAGGGAACACTTGCAGGGCATAGGCATAGATGGCTCGTGCACACTCCAGGGCATTGTGGGCCACACACTAGAACAGAAAAAGACACTGTGAGGAAGGGATGGTTTGGCATTGCTATGGAATAGATGGTGTGACACATCTCAGTCTATTACAATTCTCAGTAATGACATCTGGTAACAAATGTGTTATAGCATTGATCTTAATTAATCTATAATCTAAGACAGAAACACCTGAGGTCAGGGTCACAAATACTAAAAAAAAGCTCCTGGGGCTGCATATTCATCCCCTGGTTTACAAGAAGAGCTGACAAGAGAAACACCATCAGAATAATTTGGTACATGTATGCATACACTCAACACATACATGCACACATGTAGGGTCATGGCTGAGATAAGCATGCTTTTACCCATACACAAAGACAAGATTACCATACATGCTCATTTCTTGTTGTTTTTTTTGTTTTGTTTTGTTTTGTTTTTGGAGATAGGGTCTAGCCCAGGCTAACTGAAACACACACTGTAGCCTCAAGTTGGGCTCGAACTCCTCCTACCTCTTCCTCCCAGTGCTGGGACTAAAGGCATGAGCCACCATGGCTGGCTGTTGTGTTTTATTTTGGTTTTTCGAGGTAGGGTCTCACTCTAGCCCAGGCTGACCTGGAATTCACAATGGAGTCTCAGGGTGGCCTTGAACTCACGGCAATCCTCCTACCTCTGCCTCCCGAGTGCTGGGATTAAAGGTGTGCACCACCACACGGGTCTTTTTTTTTTTTTTAATATTTATTTGTTTGAGAGAAAGAGAGAGGAAGGGAAGAGCAGAGAGAAAGAGAGAATGGGTACATCAGGGCCTCCAGCCCTGCAAACAAACTCCAGACACATGCACCCCTTGTGCATCTGGCTTATGTGGGTCCTGGAGAATTGAACCAGGATCCTTTGGCTTTGCAGGCAAATGCCTTAACCACAGCCCCTTTTCCTTTTTTTGTTTTTCTTGGTTTTCAAAGGCAGGGTCTCACTGTAGTTCAGGCTGACCTGGAATTTGCTATGTAGTCTCAGGGTGGCCTCGAACTCATGGCAGGCAATCTTCCTATCTCTGCCTCCCGACTGCTGGGATTAAAGGTGTGTGCCACCACGCCCGACTCTTTTCCTATTTTTTTGAAACAGGGTTGTGCTAACTTGCCTGGGCTAGCCTTGGATTTTTGGTTCTCCTGCCTCAGCCTTCTGATTATCTGGTATTATAGGTCTGTGTGTAAGTCCTTCAGGCTTTTCTGTTCTCAAAAAGTGATTCTAAGCCGGGCATGGTGGTGCACGACTTTAATCCCAGGACTCAGGAGGCAGAGGTAGGAGGTCACTGTGAATTCAAGGCCACCCTAAGACAAATAGTGAATCCCAGGTCAGCCTGGGCTAGAGCGAGACCCTACCTCAAAAAAAACAAAAAAATAAAATAAACTTTTTTTTTCTTTTTGGTTTTTCGAGGTAGAGTCTCACTCTAGCCCAGGCTGACCTGGAATTCACTATGGAGTCTCAGGGTGGCCTCGAACTCACGGCAATCCTCCTACCTCTGCCTCCCGAGTGCTCGGATTAAAGGCGTGCGCCAGCCGGGCGTGGTGGCGCACGCCTTTAATCCCAGCACTCGGGAGGCAGAGGTAGGAGGATCGCCGAGAGTTCGAGGCCACCCTGAGACTACAGAGTGAATTCCAGGTCAGCCTGAGCTCGAGTGAGACCCTACCTCGAAAAACCAAAAAAAAAAAAAAAAAAAAAAAAAAAGGCGTGCGCCACCACGCCCGGCTAAAATAAACTTTTTAAAAAAGTGATGGATAAAGCCAAGCATGGTGGTGCACGTCTTTAATCCCAGCACTCAGGAGGCAGAGGTAAAAGGATTGCTATGAGTTCAATGTCAGTCTGAGCTAGAGTGGGAGCCTCACGGGGGGGGGGGGGGGGGGGGAGAACGATAAGAAAAGAAAAAGTGAGGGAACTAAAGAGATGGCTTAGCAATTAAAGGCTCTTGCTTGCAAAGCTTGACAACTTGGTTTGATTCCCCAGTACACACATAAAGTAGATGCACAAAGTGGCACATGCATATGGAGTCTGTTTGCAATGGCAGGTGGCCCTGGTGCACCCATACGTACCATCTCTCTCTCTCTCTCAAATAAATAAATAGCCGGGTGTGGTGGCATACGCCTTTAATCCCAGCACTCAAGAGGAAGAGGTATATTTTTTAAAATATTTTTATTTATTTGACAGAGAGAAAGAGGGGGAGAGAGAGAGAGAGAGAGAGCGCCACTGCAAACGAACTCCAGATGATGTGCCACCTTGTGCATCTGGCTTACGTGGGTCCTGGGGAATCGAACCTGGGTCCTTTGGTTTTGCAGGCAAGTTCCTTAACTGCTAAGCCATCCCTCCAGCCCTAAAAATCTTTTTTAAAAGAAGTGATGGATAATATCAAAAGAGAAAGCCAGTCACCATAGGCAGTTAACAAAGCATCCAAGAGCTAGTTTAACTGGTCTTTTATGGTGACCATGATACCTGTAGACACACTGGACAAGTTCAAATATCTGTTCTCAAACTCACAGAAGACCAAGGGTTCCACCCCTGAGAGAAATCATTGCCTCCTATGCTCTGCAGACACAAGTATTCTTATAACAAGAGGTGAGTGAAAGGCAACCAGGGAGACAGGGACAAACTACTGTAACTTTGAGTATATGTAAAAACAGCCTGAGTAGAGTTGTACTCACAGCTGGGCATACCTCCCAGGGAAGGTACCTGATTATTCAAGGCCCTTTCCCAGATGGACAAATGCTTTTCTAAAAAGGGACATCAGTGAGCCTGACAGTGTTCAAGGAATGTGTGAAAACCAGTGTGGAAGAGAAAAAGGAGCAAGGGTGTGTGTTAAGATCTGCTGTTGGGATCCAATACCTCTGATGTAATATGACATGTCTCTCCCTTATTTTTGGTTTGTGTTTTGAAAAATATTTTTATTTATTTGCAAAGGAAAAGAGAGAGAGGGGAAAAAAAGGGGGGCATACCAGGGCCTCTTCCATTGCAAATTCCAAACGAATGCCCACTTTGTGCATATCCGCTTTTATGTGGGTACTGGGGAATCTAACCTAGGCTGTCAGGGTTTGTAAGCAAGCACCTTAACTGCTAAGCCACCTCTCCAGCCCTGGATTTTTTTTTTTTTTAGGTATGGTCTCACTCTAGCCTAGGTTGACCTGGCAATCACCGTGTAATTTCAGGCAGACCTAGAACTTTCAAACTCACAGCAATCCTCCCACCTCTGCTTCCAGAGTGCTGGGATTAAAGGTGTGTGCCATCATGCCCTTCCTTTTTTTTTTTTTTTTTTTAATATTTGTTTGATGGGGCTGGAGAAATGGCTTAGAGGTTAAGGCACTTGCCTGCAAAGCCTAAGAACCCAGGTGTAATTCCCCAGTACCCACATAAAGCCAGATGTACAAGGTAATGCATGTATTTGGAGTTCATTTGCAGTGCTAGAGGCCCTGGCACATCCATTCACACACACACACACACACACACACACACACACTCTCTCTCTCTCTCTCTCTCTCTCTCTATATATATATATATATATATAATATATATAATATGTATATATATATGTATATATCTGCCACTATATCGCTCATTCTAATAAATAAATTACATATATATGTGTGTGTGTGTGTATGTGTGTGTGTGCATATATATATAATTTTTGTTTTTGGTTTTTCAAGGTAGGGTTTCACTCTAATCCAGGGTGACCTGGAATTCACTATGTAGTCTCAAGGTGGCCTTGAACTTATGGTGATCTTCCTACCTCTGCCTCTCAAGTGCTGGGATTAAAGGTATGTGCCACCAAGCCTGGCTAAAATAAAAATACTTTCAAAAATAATAATATTGGGCTGGATAGATGGCTTAGCGGTTAAGTGCTTGCCTGTGAAGCCTAAGGACCCTGGTTCGAGGCTCAATTCCCCAGGACCCATGTTAACCAGATGCACAAGGGGGCGCACACATCTGGAGTTCGTCTGCAGTGGCTGGAAGCCCTGGCGTGCCCATTCTCTCTCCCTCTTTCTCTGTCTGTCGCTCTCAAATAAAATAATAATAATAATAATAATAATAATAATAATAATAATATGTATTTGAGAGAGGGAGTGTGTGTATGCACACTGGTGTGCCAGGGCCTCCTGCAGTTGCAGGCAAACTCCAGATGCATACAGTGCCAATTTATGCATGTGGATTTATGTGGGCACTGGGGAATCCAACCCAGATTGTCAGGCTATGGGAGCAACTGCCTTTTACTACTGAACCATTTCTCCAGCCCTGACTCTAACTCTTGACTCTAACCAAAGAAGCTAGGATGGGCCTCTATATTCTGACTAGGAATGTTCAGAACAGTCACATTTTTTAAAAATTTTCCTCCCCACCTCCTTCCTATGTAGTCTCAGGGTGTCCTCAAACTCATGGCAATCCTACCTCTGCCTCCCAAGTGCTGGGATTAAAGGCATGTACCACCATGACAGGCTTTTTTTGGGGGGGGGGGTATTTTTGAAGTAGAGTCTTGCTGTAGCCCAGGCTGACCTGGAACTCACTATGTAGTCTCAGGGTGGCCTTAAATTCATGGTGATCCTCCTACCTCTATCTCTCGAGTACTGGGATTAAAGGCAAAGGCATACACTACTACCACGACCAGTGAAAAGGGACATCTTAGAGCAAACTTCATCTACGCCTTTCTGTGTAGCTAGTGACCAAAGCAGGAAATCAGTTGCAAAGATTTCAGGCCCTCCACTGCCTCATCATCTTTATAATTACCTGTAGCATCAAGTAACAATGCCCAGGGTCTTAGGGTGGCCAAGTTGGGCCAAGGTGAGAGAAGCACTAGAAGAGTGCCCTGTACTTCTGACTGTATCAGAAACATTGGCTTTCACTTCTGCATATAAAAGTACTCTGAAAAGTAACTGTGTTTACCAAGCAATTCTGAAAGTAGCAATAAAAAATGAGAAAAACTGAGATTACAGGCATGCACCACCTTGCCCAGCACTCAGGAGGATTTTGAGTTTAAGGCCAACCTGGGCTACATACTGAGCCACCACCATCAAGCAAGCAAACAAGCAAGCAAGAGAAAGAATGGGGAAAAATAAGTAAGAACAGCCAGGCATGGTGGTGCATACCTTTAATCCCAGCACTCAGGAGGCAGAGTGTTCAAGGCCACCCTGAAACTACACAGGGAATTCCAGGTCAGCCTGAACTACAGTGAGACCCTACCTCGAAAACAAACAAACAAACAAAAAAAGAACAAAAGAACTAACATTATTCTTCAACTTTTTTTTTTTTTGTGTGGGGAGGGTTTCAAGGTAGCCTCACTCTATCCCAGGCTGACCTGGAATTCACTATGTAGTCTCAAGGTGGCCTTGAACACATGGTGCTCCTCCTACTTTCACATCCCAGTTGCTGGAATTAAAAAAAATTTTTTTGCTTATTTTTATTTATTTAAAGTGACAGAGAAAGAGGCAGATAGAGAGAGAGAGAGAGAGAGAGAGAATGGGCGTGCCAAGGCCTCCAGCCACTGCAAACGAACTCCAGATGCGTGCGCCCCTTTGTGCATCTGGCTAACATGGGTCCTGGGGAACTGAGCCTCGAACTGGGGTCCTTAGGCTTCATAGGCAAGGGCGTAACTGCTAAGCCATCTCTCCAACCCCAAGTGCTGGAATTAAAGGTATGCTCCACCACACCCAGCATTCTTCAATTTGTGCTCCAATTTTGTTACCCACAGAGACCTCCAAATTTGTCACAAGCAGTAAAGAAAATAAGAGAACACTTCCTCCATTCAGTAAGCACTCAAATATTAGATCCTCATTTAAACTCTGGTTTACAGTGGTCTGCTGTCCTTACAATCGCAACTCTATTTAAAGTAAATATATCAGAGTCAAGTGTAGTGCAAGATTCACTAATCCCAGCACTCAGGAGGCTGAGGCAGAGAGATTTTGAGTTCAAGATTGTTCTAGGCTACTCAGTAAGACCCTGTCTCAAAAAAGAAAAGGAGGGGGGCTAGAGAGATGGCTTAGCAGTTAACACGTTTGCCTGCCAAGCCAAAGGACCCAGGTTGGATTCCCAGGAGCCACATAGCCAGATTCACAAGGGGCACATGAGTCTGGAGTTCATTTGCAGTGGCTACAGGCCCTGGTGTGCCCATTTTTTTTCTCTCTCTCTCTCTCTCTCTCTCTCTTTCTCTCTCTCTGCTTGTAAATAGATAAGGGGGGGGGCTGGAGGGATGGTTCAGTGGTTAAGGCACCTGCCTGTAAAACCTAATGACCAGGGTTTGATTCCCTAGTACCCAATAGAGCCAGATGCACAAAGTGGCACATATGTCTAGAGTTCATTTGCAATGGCTGGAAGCCCTGGCATGCCCACTCTGTCTGTCTCTCTCTTCTATTTCTCTCTGCTTGCAAATAAATAAATAAAAATATTTTTAAAAAATAGGGTTGGTAAGCCGGGCATGGTGGCGCATGCCTTTAATCCCAGCACTTGGGAGGCAGAGGTAGGAGGATCACTGTGAGTTTGAGGCCACCCTGAGACTCCATAGTGGATTCCAGGTCAGCCTGAGCTAGAGTGAGACCCTACCTCAAAAAACCAAAAAATAAAAATAAAAAAAAAATAGGGTTGGTGAAATTGCTTAGTGGTTAAGGCGCTTGCCTGCAAAGCCTAAGGACCCCAATTCGATTCCCCAGATCCACGTAAGCCAGATGCACAAGAGGCGCATGCATTTGGAGTTCGCTTGCAGTGGCTAAAGGCCCTGGAGCACCCATTCTCTCTATCTGCCTCTCCCTCTTTCTCAAATAAGTAAATAAAATATTTAAAAATAAATAAGTAAAAGAAAGAAAGAAATGAGAAATCAAAAGAAACTAAAAGATAATGGGAGCCGGGCATGGTGGTGCATACCTTTAATCCCAACACTTGGAAGGCAGAGGTAGGAGGACTGCCTTGAGTTCAAGGCCACCAAGACTACACAGTGAATTCCAGATCAGCCTGGGCTAGAGTGAGACGCTACCTTGAAAAACCAAAATAAATAAAATAAAATAAAATAAAGGGGCTGGGGAGATGACTTAATGTATTTTACTGCACAAGTATGAGGACCTGAATTGGATCCCTAGTCTTTATGTAAAGCTGTGGCCCTATATTCCTATAACCAGTACTGAGGGGGATGAAGACAGGAGACTGACTAAAAATTGGCAGCTCCAGGTTCAGTGAGAGACTTGTCTCAAGGAAATAAAGCAAAAGAGTGATACAGGAAGACACCTGTTGTTTACCTCTGGCCTATTAATGCATGTGCACAAGACATGCACACCTAAACACATGTGTACTCCCGCCAGCAGACACACACAGACACACAAAACTCTAAATTAAAAGATTTTTTTTTTCGAGGTAGGGTTTCACTCTACCTCAGGCTGACCTGGAATTTACTATGTAGTCTCAGGGTGGCCTCAAACTCATGGCGATCCTCCTACCTCTGCCTCCCGAGTGCTGGGATTAAAGGTGTGCGCCACCATGCCCGGCCACCTAAATTAAAAGATTTTTAAAGCAGCCTACTAATATAAGAGGCCACTGTTCCTGGCAGAGGTAAACTCACACTGTCAGCATCTTCCATCCAAGTGTGCTTTCGATCTTCTTCCTCAATCCCAATACCAATCACAGCACGCATGACTGCCTGGCAAGTGGCCACACTTCCTGCCCTGTCACACTCCTCAGCATCCTGAAAGAGAGACACAAATATTCTGTTGTTTGAATTTTGAAGTCAGATCTGCAAAGTGTTCTATTCCTGAATGGTGAAAACTAAAGTACCTGCTGTCACAAGTACACAGCCTGGTGGCCTCCACATTTATTGTGCTGTCTGATTCACTGATGCACATGTCCTCGCTAACTAGCCTGTAAGTGTACAATAAACCTTAGGAGACAGAAGTAAACCACACCCACTCATACAATAAACTTTAAGTGAGCACATTCTGCACATAAAGATTATATTAAGCTATTTAGTGTCTATGAGTATTTCCTATGCTACAGAAACTTCCAAAGTAGGAGGAGAAAGACAAGTTCAAAAATACTTGTACCCTTTGGACTGGAACTCAAGTCTTAAATTGACAAAAAGAGGAAATGCTATGACCCAAACAGGAAGAAATACTGGTGAGGAGTACAGGTTCACAGGACATAAAACGGAAACCTGAGGTTGCAGGGAAGATGATCAATGACACAGTCCACTGGGCAGGCAAAGCAGCAAAATACTCTCAATTTTAGGAAAGCTGATTTGAGGTGCACAGAGAGAAGCCATATCAAAGTTTTACACTACAGTATTAGACACAGAAATGTGTTACTAAAATTTTGGGACAATAAAGTAATTGTCTTATACCTCATTAAGAGAAAAAAAAAAAGTAATGAATGGGCATGCCAGGGCCTCTAGCTGCTATAAACGAACTCTAGATGCATGCATAACCTTGTGCATCTATCTGCCTTTTGTTTACTGGGGAATCGAACCCAGGTCACTAGGCTTTGCAGGCATGTGCCTAAACCACTGAGCCATCTTCCTAGCCCCATTTATTTTTTATTTATTTCAGAAAGAGAGAAAGAAAGAGGCAGATAGAGAGAAATTGGGCACACAGGGCCTTCGGCCATTGTAAACAAACTCCAGATGCATGTGCCATCATGTGCATCTGGCTTACGTGCGTCCTGGGGAATCAAACCTGGGTCTTTTGGCTTCAAAGGCAAACACCTTAACAGCTAAGCCATCTCTCCAGCTCCCAGCTCCATTTTTAAGATGTTATTTTTTTATATGCAAAGCATTTATTTTCCTTTTGCTAAACTATTTTCAGTGCCATTTTAGGATCAGCAACAGTAAGTGTTCCGATTCCCTTGTTCAGTAAAGGAGGGCACAGATCTTACACTGCTGAGGAAACACATACTACAACCCCATGGAAGTGAAGGATCTCTACAGTGAAAACTTAAAAACACACAAGAGAAAAATTACAGAAGTCACTAGGAAATGGAAAGACATCCCATGTTCTTGGATTGGAAGACTCAATATTGTGAAAATGTCAATATTACCAAAAGCAATCTACACATTTAATAATAGTATTTTTCATAGAAGTAGAAAAAACAATGCTAAAATTCATTTGGTAAACCTCAAGTACTCAAAACAAATTTGAGCAACAAAAATAAGGCTGGTGGTATCACCATACCTGATTTTAAGCTTTATTACAGAGCCAAACTAACAAAAACAGCATGGTACTAGCACAAAAACAGACACAAAGATCAATGGAACCGAACAGAGGATCCAAGCCAGGCCCAGAACCTGAGAGGCAGAGAAAGGATTACTGTGAGTTCAAGGCCACCCTGAAACTACAGAGTGAATTCCAGGACCAGCCAAGAGTACATAACAACACCATTGCCAGAAACTTGTCCTTAGGCTTCACAGGCAAGCGCTTTAACTGCTAAACAATCTCTCCAGGCCACCAGAAACTTTTTATTTACAGGTATGTGCCAGGGTCTTTTGCTACTGTAAACAAATACTCATCAAGCTTTATATGAGTGGCTGGGAAAATGAAATGAGGCCAGCAGGCTTTGCAAGCAAAAGCACCTTTAACTGCTGAGCCATCTCTCCAGCCAGAGTAATGCAAATGAGAAGGCACTGGGGCAGTGTCTTTGAAGTACTACATGAATAAAGTATCAACCATGATTTTATACTCAGCAAAAATACCTTTCAAGAGCAAAGGTGAAAAAAAGTTTGTTTTTTTTTAATCAAAGGGTCTCACTATGTGTCCTAGAACTTACTATGTACAACAGGCTGTCCTTGAACTCCTACTGTTCCTCCTGCCTGTATTTCTCAAGTGCTGAGATTATAGGTAAGAGACATCACACTCAGCAAAATAAAGATTTCATCGACACAGGAAAGCTGAAAGTGTCTGTTATGTTATAGAAAACCCTTGAAATAGAAGGGAAACAACAACTACTAGAAACTTAGAGCACATGAAGGAACAGAAGAGAAATAGCAAAACTGCTGAAAGGCTGGACTCAGGAGGTATGGTGAGGCTGCTCTATTATGTCTCCTAGTAAAAGAATGCTAGGCTGGGCGCGGTGGCGCATGCCTTTAATCCCAGCACTGGGGGGTAGGGATAGGGAGGCAGAAGTAGGCCACCTTGAGACTACATAGTGAATTCCAGGTTAGCCTGGGCTAGAGTAAGACCTTACCTCAAAAAAAAAAAAAAAAAAAAAAAAAGAGTATTAGTCACTGGGTTGTGATGCCTGTGTAAGCATGAAGGCCAGATGAGGTCTAAGACTGCTGAGTTTGATTCCCAGAATCCACAAAATAGCTGTGTGTGATGGTTTGATTAAGGTGTCTCTCATAAACTCATGTATTCTGAATGCTAGATCCCCAGCTGGTAGCAATTTGGGAATTGGAGCATCCTGGAGGCAATGTATTGTTGGGGGTGGGCTTATGGGTGTTAAAGCCAGGTTCCTCTTGCCAGTGTTTGGCACACTCTACTGCTGCTGTTGTCTATCCAATGTTAGCCAGAAGGTGATCCTCATCCCTTGTTTATGCCATTATTTTCCTCTACCATCATGGAGTTCCCCCTCAAGTCTATAAACCAAAAATAAACCCTTTCCTTCCACAAGCTGCTTTTGGTTGGGTGTTTTTCTACCAACAACACGAACCTAACTGCAACAGCATGTAACCCCAGTCCCATGGGAGGCAGAGACTGGAGAATAGCTGTGGCTTGTGAAAGTGCCAAAGCTATAAAATCAATGAAGAGATTAGGGAGACACCTGATATTCTCTTCTGGCCACATACGCCACAAACACATCACACTTATCTCTCTTTCTCTCACACACACGCACACATACACACACACACAGAATGCTAGTCACACATGTTCATATCCTGCAAATGTCTCATAAGAGGCCATGCCAAGACTATTCAAAGTCCTGAATCCATCCACGGTGGCAGCAAATATAGCAAAGTCAAAAGGTGCCTGCTGCTCTTGCCTGCATGAGAATTCTCTGTTGCTATCCTGTATCTTACATGAGACTTCCCACATACAAAAGATATCTGCATGCATGCACATATGCATTAATTCAATAGTCTTGCTATATAGCCCAGGCCAACCTAAATTCATGGTCCTCATGCCTCGGCTTCCTAGGTGCTGTTATTACAAGTGAGCACCTCTACACCTAGCCACATCTGATTTTAGAGCAGTACATCTGGAAGAAGCCTACCTGGATCCACTGCTCTCGATTAATCTCCACACCATTGGCCCTCAAGGAGGTGATGGCTCGGTCAATGATTTTCTCCACCATTTGTGTGTTTCCGTTGGCTTCTTCAAGCTTGGCAGCTGTGATCCAGATGTGCCGGTCTGTAGGAATGTTCTCACGTGCTTTATTTAAAACCTTGCGGGCATTTTCATAAGTCTCCAGCCTTGCCAAAGCAAGCCAGAGCTATGTAGAGAAGATGTCAGGAAAGGGAGAATTGAGAATTGAGTTGAGTATTAATGGCACCAAATACTATCCTTCAGGCTAGACTGCAAGCCAGCCCAATGGCCCACAGCACTTCCACAGAGTGGCTTCTGAAAATACTCAATTTTAAACACAGCTTGCCCTTCACAGCAGTATTTCTCGCCCCACCAACTATTCAGTTATAATTCTAACTTAGTGACTGACTCTGGTTAGCAGAAAAGGTTGATGGGACTCCTGACTAGAGTTTCTAAATACCAGTTAAATGTGCAGTGTGCCAGACTTGACCGCAAGTGCTAGAGCAGAGAAGGAGCAGGACAGCCTCACAGATGGGTGCTCAGCCTTCTTGAATTCTTATGCTCAAGTTATACTGATTCTATAACATTCTAACCCTAAAATGTATATGGACTCCATTTTTACATGAACAAAACAAAATTAGTTGTTTGGAGAATTTCACAATACCCTTTCAGATAATGAAGGGCATACTATGTATCAGAAAAACCAACGGCTAGAAACATGGCTCAGCAATTAAGATACTTGCCTACAGAGCCTAAAAACCCAAGTTGGATTCCCCACTACCCACATAAAGCCAGATGCACAAAGCAGCACATGCATCTGGAGTCCATTTGTAGTGGCTAAAGGCCCTGGCATGCCCATTCTGTCTGCCTCTCTTCTATCTCTCCCTGCTTGCAAATAAATAAATAAAAATTAAATACAGGGCTGGAGAGGTGGCTGAGTGGCTAAAGCAACTGTCTTCAGAACCTAAGGACCAGTACCTACCTAAAGTCAGATGCACAAGGTGACACATGCATCTGGAGTTTGTTTGGAGTGGCTAGAGGCCCTGGTATGCCCATTCTCTTTTTCTCTCTTAAATAAATAAATAAAATATTTTAAACTACCACCTGCACTGCACATCCACTCACCACCAGCTCCATACCACTTTTGTTGTTGTTGTTGTTGTTGTTGTTGTTTTGTCGAGGTAGGGTCTAGCCCAGGCTGACCTGGAATTCACTATGTAGTCTCAGGGTGGCCTCGAACTCACATCGATCCTCCTACCCTCCAACCTCTGCCTCCTGAGTGCTGGGATTAAAGGCATATGCCACCACGCCCAGCTCTCCATACCACTTTTGTCAGCAGCATGACTAACTGAAGCCACCTGCCTCGCTGCTGGTAGCTGTTGCAGGGTCTCTCATTAACTAATCCCTTTACCATGTTACCTGTTTTGCAAGATTCTAGGAAATTCTCCTGTGTCCACCTCTCATCTCAACATAGGTATGCTAGGTTTGCAGAAGCCTACCACAGCTTCCAGCTTTTACACAGGGTCTGACGATCCAAACTCAGGTAGTCACACTTGCACAGCAGATGTTTTATCCACTGAGCCTTCTTCCCAACCCTCACACTGCCTTCTAATGCCATGAACTGTTGCCTGAGTGAGGCTGCACATATGGCATACCCAGAAACTGAGCTTAGCTCAGGCCTTCTGTGATGAGGCAGTGAGCTTTAACCAGGAAGACTCACCTCCACACTGGTGGGGCAGCACTCCACAGCTCGGCTGAGCATGATTCTAGCATCTTCAGGCTCTTCTAGCTCAACAGCTGCTTTCCATAAACGAACAGAATTTGGAACATGCTCAAGGGCTGGGAAAAGTCAAACAAGAAAGAAGATCAGGGCTGGAGAGAAGGCTTAGCAGTTAAGGTGCCTGCCTGTAAAGCCTAAGGACCCAGATTCAATTCCCCAGGATCCACATAAGCCAGATGTACAAGGTGGTGCATGGATCTGAAGTTCGTCTACAGTGGCTAGATGCTCTGGCACGCCCATTCATTCTCTCTCTCTCTTTCTCAAACAAATAAAGGAAAATTGTTTTAAATTAAAAAAAGATCACAGAAAAGGAAAAATAAAAGCTAGAGACTCATGTCAGAAGTACACTGTGCCAATAGTACAAGACAGACCCTGTGGTCAAGGGCTACAGACCTGCCCATTTTGTGGGTCCTTTCAGGATGGTGCAGACACAAAGCTAGATACAGAGCATTTTGGTATACCAGGAAGCAAGGCAACAATCAAAAGGTCACCGAGGGTCACTATAAGAAGGACTTGAGACACAGGCAACTAAAGTAATGAGCCTCAAAACATGGTGAGCAGAGCCGGGCGTAGTGGTGCACAACTTTAATTCCAGCATTCGGGAGGCAGAGGTAGGAGGAGCACCATGAGTCTGAGGTCACCCTGAAACTACATAGTGAATTCCAGGTCAGCCTGAACTACAGTGAGACCCTACCTAAAAAAAAAAAAAAATGCTGAGCAAAAGGAATCAGCAAAATAACACTGTATGGATCCACTGAGATTTGAAAATGAGAGTCATCTTGGTAAAAGAAGCCAGACAGTAATTGATGGAGAAAAGGCACTATGTGGGCCACGTACTCTTTGAGGGAGATAGATGGCAAGGTTACATGCTGTGGTAATGTGTGGATTACATGAGTATGTGTACTCAGAGAAACATCAAACTATATACCTAAGATCTATGTTTTTGTATACATAGGTATCAGTGTGTGTTTATGTGGAGGCCAAAGGACACCCCCAGGAGCCACCCACCTTTTAGTTTATTTTTAAAAATATTTTATTTGTACACTACCTACACAAGACCATCATAATATGAGGAAAAGATCATGGCATCAAAATAAAAGAGAGACTGATTGAGATGGGGAGGGGATATGATAGAGAATGGAGTTTCAAAGGGGAAAGTGGGGGAAGGGAGGGTATTACCATGGGATATTTTTTATAATCATAGAAGTTGTTAATAAAGAAAAAAATTTTTAAAAAATAACTAAAAAAAATATTTTATTTGTGGGCTGGAGAGATGGCTTAGCAGTTAAGGCATGTGCCTGCAAAGCCTAAGGACTCAGGTTCGATTCCTCAGGTCCCACATAAGCCAGATGCACAAGGTGGCACATGCATCTGGAGTTCGTTTACAGTGGCTGGAGGCCTTGGCATGCCCATTCTCACTCTATCTCTCTCTGTGTCTCTAATAAATAAATAAAAGAAATAAATTATTTTATTTATTTATTTATTTATTTATTTATTTATTTATGATGCATGTCCAAATCTCCAGGTCCTACGAAGCCAGGCGCAGTGACAAAAGCATGCCATAAGGGGGCACACCCTTCTGGAGTTCGTTCACTGTGGCTGAAAGGCCCTGGCGCACCCATTCTCTCTCCCTCACTCAAAAATAAAAAGGAAGGGGCTGGAGAAATGGCTCAGCGGTTAAGGCGTTTGCTGCAAAATCTAATGACCCAAGTTTGACTCCCCAGTACCCACATAAAGCCAGATGCACAAAGTGGCAACGCATGCACCTGGAGTTCATTTGCAAAAGCTAGAGGCCCTGGCACACCATTCTCTCTCTGTCTGTCTCTGCTTGCAAATGCATAAAATAATAAAAAAGAAAATATTTTTAGGGCTGGAGAGATGGCTTAGTGGTTAAGGCACTTGCCTGTAAAACCAAAGGACTGAGGTTCAATTCTCCAGGACCCATGTAAGCCAGATATACAAGGTGGCACATGCATCTGAAGTTTGGTTGCAGCAGCTGGAGGCCCTGGTACAACCATTCTCCTTACTCTCTCTGCCTCTTCCTTTCTCTCTCAAAATAAATTTTTAAAAAATTAAAAATATTTTTGTTTATTTATAAGCAGAGAAAGAGAGCAAGTAAGCAAGAAAGAATAGCACACCAGGGCTTTCAGCTGCCACAAATGAACTCCAGATGTATATGCCACTACATTTGGCTTACATAGGTACTGGGGACTTGAACCTGGGTTGGTAAGCTTTGCAGGCAAGTGCTTTAACTTGGGTCATCTCTCCAACCCTATTTTATTTTATTTTATATTTTATTATTTTTATTTTATTTTATTTTATATTGTATATTATTTTATTATTTTATTTTATTATTTTTTATTTTATTTTAATTTTTTAATTTTATTTAATTTTACTTTATTTTACTTTATTTTATTTTATTATTTTATTTTATTTTATTCATTATTTTATTGGTTTTTCAAGGTACAGTCTCACTCTAGCCCAGGCTGACCTGGAATTCACTGTTTAGTCTCAGGGTGGCCTCAAACTCATGACGATCCCCCTGCCTCTGCCTCCCAAGTGCTGGGATTAAAGGCATGCGCCACCAAACCTGGTCCTGTTTTATTTTTTTAAACAGGGTCTCTCATTGGCCTGGAACTCACACTGGCTGGCCAGCAAGTCCCAGGGATCCACATGTCTCCACCTCTCCAGTGTTGGAATTGCAAATACACACCACCAAGTGTGATTTTGTTTTATGGCTTATTTTTTCTAAAAATATTTTATTTTCATTTAATTGAGAGAGAAAGAGAAAGTGAGGGGAAGAGAGAGAGAATGGGCACACCAGGGCCTCCAGCTTTTGCAAACAAACTCTAGATGCATGTACCACCTTGTGCAGCTTGCTTATGTGGAGAATTGAACCTGGGTACTTTGGCTTTACAGCCAAGTGCCTTAGCCACTAAGCCATTTCCCCAGCCCTATTTTTTAAAAAAATTTTGTTTATTTATTAATTTATTTGAGATAGAGAGAGGAAGAGGCAGAGAAGAGAATGGGCAAATGAACTACAGACACACACGACCTTGTGCATCTGGCTTATGTGGGTACTGGGGAATAGAACCTGAGTCCTTGGGCTTCCCAGGCAAGTGCCTTAACTGCTAAACCATTTCTCCAGCCCTATTTTATTTATTTATTATTTATTTTGTTTTTTGAAGGTAGGGTCTTGCTCTAGCCCAGGCTGACCTGGAATTCACTATGTAGTCTCAGGGTGATCTTGAACTCATGGCCATCCTCCTACCTCTGTCTCCCTAATGCTGTGATTAAAGGTATGAACCACCATGCCCGGCAACATCTGACTTTTTAAATTATTATTTTAAACATGGATTCATTTAACATGGTGATAAAATTCAGGTCCTCATGCTTACATGGTAAACACTGTATTGACTGAATTATTTTCCTAACCCCCAAAGTATTTGTGTCATGTATGGGTGTACACATGTCACTGAGTACGTGTCAGAGAACATCCTCAGGGTGTCAGTCATTGCCTTCCACCTTGTTAGAGACAGGGTCTCACATATGAACAACAGACTAGCTGTCCTGGGAGCTTCAGGATTCTCTTGATTCTGCCTCCTTAGCCGTATGATCATTGGGATTACAACAGACGTGTCTGTTACTGAGTCTGACTTAACTTGGGTTCTGGGAATCTGAACTCTGGTCAGCCCTCTAAAAGTATTCTTAAAAAGAAAAATGAAAGCCGGGCATGGTGGTGCACTCCTTTAATCCCAGCACTCGAGAGGCAGAGGTAGGAGGATCACTGTGAGTTCAAGGCCACCCTGAGACTATACAATGAATTCCAGGTCAGCCTGAACTAGAGTGAGACCCTACCTTGAAAAAAAAAAAAAAGAAAGAAAGAAAAATGAGCCAGGTGTGGTGTCACATGCCTTTAATTCCAGCACTTGGAAGGCAGAGTGAGAAGGATTGTAGCAAGTTCAAGGCCACCCTAGATACATAGAGAATTCCAGGTCAGGCCGGGCTAGAGCAGAACCCTACCTCAAAAAAAAAAAAAAAAAAAAAAAAAGAAGCCGGGCGTAGTGGCGCACACCTTTAATCCCAGCACTCGGGAGGCAGAGGTAGGAGGATCACTATGAGTTCAAGGCCACCCTGAGACTACATAGTGAATTCCAGGTCAGCCTGAGCTGGAGTGAAACCCAACCTCAAAAAAAAAAAAAAAAAAGAAAGAAAGAAAGAAAGAAAGAAAGAAAGAAAAAGAAGAAAAATGTTGGCTACACATGATGGTACATACCTTTAATCCTAGCACTAGGAAAGCTAACAGGAGGATCATCATGAGTGCAAGTACAGCCTAAACAACAGAGTGAGTTCCAGGTCAGCCTGGGCTGGAGTGAGACCCGGCTTCCAAAAATAATCCTAGGTTGCCAGCTGATAGAGATTTGGGAATTAATGCCTTCAAGAAGCAGTGTATTGTTGGGGGGAGGCTTATGGGTATTATAGCCAGTTTCCCCTTGCCAGTTATTTATTTATTTATTTGAGAGAGAGAGAAAGAGGGAGGGAGATAGAGAGATAGAATGGGCGTGCCAGGACATTCAACTCTGTAAATGAACTCCTGACGCGTGCGCCACCTTGTGCATCTGGCTTACGTGGGTCCTGGGGAACTGAACCTGTGCCCTTTGGCTTTGCAGGCAAACACCTTAACTGCTAAGCCATTTCTCCAACCCTCCCCCCCTTGCCAATTTTTGGCACACTCTCCTGTTCCTGTTGTCTACCCAATATTGGCAAGGAAGTGATGTTCTCCACTCTCTGCTCATGCCATCGTTTTCCCCTGCCATCATGGAGCTTCCCCTAGAGTCTGTTAGCCAAAATAAACCTTTTTTTCCCCCACAAAAAATAAAAATAAATAAATAAATAAAATAAAATAAATTTTTTAAAAAGGGGGGAAGCAATAGTTCAGCAATTAAAGGTGCCTGCTGGCAAAGCCTGACAACCTGGGTTTGATTCCCCATTATCCACACAAAGCCAGATACACAAAATGGCCTCTGGGATTTGTCTGCAGCAGCAGGAGGCCTTGGCATGCCCATTCATTCTCATTCTCTCTCTCTCTCCACCTCTCAGAAATAAATATTTCATAAGAAAGAAAAATGACCAGTGTCAGAAAGATCACATAATTACATATTTTCCCTTAAAAAATACCTTAAACTTGGGGCTGGAGAGATGGCTTAGCAGTTAAGCGCTTGCCTGTGAAGCCTATGGACCCTGGTTCGAGGCTCGATTCCCGGGGGCGCACGCGTCTGGAGTTCATTTGCAGTGGCTGAAGGCCCTGGCACGTCCATTCTCTCTCTCTCTCTCTCTCTCTCTCTGCCTCTTTCTCTCTCTGTCACTCTCAAATAAATAAGAATAAACAAAAAAAATTTTTTTAAATACCTTAAGCTTCAAAAAAGAAGAAAAAGTCAGGAGCAAACTGGAAAGAACTTCTAGAGAATAAGAATAGGATAGTCTGGAGGTCAATATGAATAATCAAGACCTCTTTAATTTGAAGGATGTGTTCCAAGATGCCAGTAGTGCCTAAAACTGTGTATAACACCAGAACCCATGTGTGTGTACTGCAACAGTCATTAGATAATCAGGACAGTGACTTGGGCTTAGCTGACAGCATGACAACAGGCAGTACAGACACACCATAGGAATGATTCAGGTTTTGGGCAGGTCAGCACACTATCCAGAATATTGTGTGACTTAATCCTTCTTCTTTGCTATATTTGTTTTGTATTTTACAGCCTTAAATGCCTGATCCTCCTACCTTCATCTATGAAGTTGCTGAGCTTATAGACATGGTGCCACCATATTCAGCTTATTTCTGCCATTTTCAAAACATTTTATTCTCTCTCTCGCTCTCAAACAAATAAAGTTTTTTTTTTTTTTTTTTTTTTTTTTTAAGGGCTGGAGAAATGGCTTAGCTGTTAAGACGTTTGCCTGCAAAGCCAAAGGATCCCAGTTGGACTCTCCAGGACCCACGTAAGCCAGATGCACAAGGGGGCGCATGCCTCTGGAGTTCGTTTGCAGTGGCTGAAGGCCCTGGTGTGCCCATTCTTTCCCTCCCTCTCTCTGCCTCTTCCTCTCTCTTTCTCTTGCTCTCAGATAAATTAAATAAAATAAAGTTAAAAAATATTTTATTAATAAATTAATTACAGGGCTGGGGAGATGGCTTAGCAGTTAAGTGCTTGCCTGTGAAGCCTAAGGACCCCGGCTTGAGGCTCGATTCCCCAGGACCCACGTAAGCCAGATGCACAAAGGGACTCACGTGTCTGGAGTTCATTTGCAGTGGCTGGAGGTCCTGGCGCGCCCATTCTCTCTTTCCCTCTCTCTCTCTCTGTAACTGCCTCTTTCTCTCTCTGCCTGTCACTCTCAAGTAAATAAATAAAAATAACAAGAAAATTTTTAAAAAAGGTGTGTGCCACCACGCCTGGCACATCTTAAAAAAAATAATAAAAAATTAAAAAAAATTAATTACAGACAGAGAGAAAGAAGCAGACAGAGAGAGAGAAGACAGAGACAAAGAGAGAGACTGGGCGTGCCAGGGTCTCTAGCCACTATAAATGAACTCCGGATGCATGTGCCACCTTGTGTATCTGGCTTTACGTGGGTACTGGAGAATCAAACCCTGGTCCTCAAGCTTTGCAGGCAAGCACCTTATTTGCTAAGCCATCTCTCCAGCCCTATTTCTGCAATTTTTTTTTGTTTAAATTATTTATGTGTGTGTATGCATATGCACACACGCACCAGGGTCTCTTTGCCACTGCAAAAGAGTGCTTGTACCACTTTTTGTATATAATTTTGTTTTTTTGTTTTTGTTTTGCCACCACGCCTAGCTCACTACAATGAATTTTTGATAAACAGGAGGTAGATGTTAAAGTTGAAGATAAGAGGGCTGGAGAGTTAAGGCGTTTGCCTGCTAAGCCTAAGGACCCATGTTCTACTCAACAGATCCCACATTAGCCAGATGCACAAAGGTGAGGTAAGCACAAGGTTGCACATACCCAGTAGGTGGCACAAGCATCTGGAGTTCGATTGCATTGGCTGAGGAGGCCCTGGTGTGCCAATTCTCTCTCTCTCACTCTCTGTCTAAAAAATAAAAATTAAAAAAAAAAAAAAAAAACAGCCAGGTGTGGTGGCGCACGCCTTTAATCCCAGCACTCGAGGCAGAGGTAGGAGGATCACCATGAGTTCAAGGCCACTCTGAGATTCCATAGTGACTTTCAGGTCAGCTTGGGCTAGAATGAAACCCTACCTCGAAAAACCAAAAAAAAGAAGAAGAACAAAGTTGCCGGGCGTGTGCACGACTTTAATCCCAGCACTCGGGAGGCAGAGGTAGGAGGATCACCGTGAGTTCAAGGCCACCCTGAGACTACACAGTGAATTCCAGGTCAGCCTGGGCTAGAGTGAGATCCTACCACAAAAAAAACTAAAAACAAGAACAAAGTTGAAGATAAGAAAAAAATGAAATATGTATGTCTACAAAGCCTGTTTTCCAGCCCATCTCAGGAAAGGGTCACTGACTGGGAAGTGCCATACCAAAAACTGTTTCTTGAAAAAAAGAGTATTGAGTTGAAAATAAAAATGCTTTCAGCCAGGCATGGTGGTACACACCTTTAAATCCCAGCATTCAGGAGGCAGAGATAGAAGGATCGCCGTGAGTTCGAGGCCACCCTGAGACTACATAGTGAATTCCAAGTCAGCATCAGCTAGAGTGAGACCTTACCTCAAAAAACCAAAAAAAAAAAAAAAAATTTGCTGTTTCAATGAGCGACTTGGAACCCATCACTAATATACAGATCTGGTTAGCTAATGGGAAGAAGGATTGTGCAGAAACTTAATATTTCTCATAGGGTGCACCACATCAAAGAGTTTATTGACAAATATCAAAGATCTCAAAAAAAAAAAAAAAAAAAGCTGGGCATGGTAATGCATGCCTTTAATCCCAGCACACAGGAAGCAGAGGTAGGAAGATTGCTGTGAGTTCAAGGCCACCCTATGACTACATAGTAAATTCCAGATCAGCCTGGGCTAGAGTGAGACCCTACCTGGAAAAAAAAAAAAAAAAGCCGGAGGCAGAGGTAGGAGGATTGCCGTAAATTCGAGGCCACCCTGAGACTACAGAGTGAATTCCAGGTTAGCCTGAGCTATAGTGAGATACTACCTCAAAAAACCAAAAAAAAAAAAAAAAAAGGAACTGAATTACACATAGGTCCCCTGATCATTGCTGAAACTTACTACCTCACAATAGCTGGGGAGGTGGAGATGAGTGGATTCCTGAAGCTCAATGGCCAGCTATTCTAGCTTAACTGGTGAGCTCCAGGCCAACTAGAGACCCTATCTCAAAGAAGGTATACGGTGTTTCTGAGAAATGGCACCCAAGGTTGTCCTCTGACCTCCATACGTTCTTTCACACACATACACACACACAAACAACTATTATTCTGGTAGAGCCTACAATTCTACCTTCTAATTTACAAGGGCCTTTTGGGGGGGGAGGGGTCGAGGTAGGGTCTCGCTCTAGCCAGGCTGACCTGGAATTTACTATGTAGAACTCATGGCAATCCTCCTACCTCTGCTTCCCAAGAGCTGGGATTAAAGGCATGTGCCACCACACCCGGCTCAAATAAATATTTTTTTTATTTTCTCAATTTTTATTAATACTTTCCATGATTATAAAAAATATCCCATGGTAGTACCCTCCCCCCCCCCACTTTCCCCTTTGAAATTCCATTCTCCATCATATCCCCTCCCCATCTCAATCTTTCTACTTACATATATACAATACCAACCTAATAAATGCCCTCCTCCCTTCCTTTCTCTTCCTTTTCTATCTCCTTTTTAACTTACTGGCCTCTGCTACTGAGTTTTTTCCTTCTCACATAGAAGCCCACTCCTCTGTAGCTAAGATCCACATATGAGGGAGAACATGTGGCGCTTGGCTTTCTGGGCCTGGGTTACCTCACTTAGTATAATCCTTTCCAGATCCATCCACTTTTCTGCAAATTTCATAACTTCATTTTTCTTTACCGCTGAGTAAAACTCCATTGTATAAACGTGCCATATCTTCATTATCTACTCATCAGTTGAGGGACATCTACTCTGGTTCCATTTCCCAGCTATTATAAATTGAGCAGCAATAAACATGGTTGAGCACGTATTTCTCAGGAAATGAGATGAGTCCTTAGGATATATGCCGAGGAGTGCTATAGCTGGGTCATATGGTAGATCAATCTTCAGCTGTTTTAGGAACCTCCACACTGATTTCCACAATGGCTGGACCAGATTGCATTCCCACCAACAGTGTAGAAGGGTTCCTCTTTTTCTACATCCCTGCCAACATTTATGATCATTTGTTTTCATGATGGTAGCCAATCTGACAGGAGTGAGATGGAATCTCAATGTAGTTTTAATCTGCATTTCCCTGATGACTAGTGACATAGAACATTTTTTTAGATGCTTATATGCCATTCGTATTTCTTCCTTTGAGATTTCTCTATTTAGCTCCATAGCCCATTTTTTGATTGGCTTGTTTGATTCCTTATTATTTAACTTCTTGAGTTCTTTGTATATCCTAGATATTAATCCTCTACCAGATATATAGCTGGCGAAGATTTTTTCCCATTCTGTAGGTTGCCTCTTTGCTTTATTCACCGTGTCCTACAAATAAATATTTTTTTAACCTCCCCGAAAACAAAACAAAACAAAACAAAACATGACTACTACAGACAACCAATGATGGTAATGGCAGTACTATTATATTCCTTCAGATGTGGTATGGTAGAGCCAGTATGGTAGTATACACTTGTGACTCAAGCACTTGGGAGGCAGAGGCAAGAGGATCACCTCAAGGTCTAGGCCAGCCAGGACTATAAGGACCCATCTCAAAAAGTATCCCTCCAGCTGGGTTGGTGGCACACGCCTTTAATCCCAGCACTAGGGAGGCAGAGGTAGGAGGATGGCTGTGAGTTCAAGGCCACCCTGAGACTACATAGTGAATTCCAGGTCAGCCTGAGCTAGAGTGAAAATCAAAAAAAAAAAAAAAAAAAAAGTACCCCTCCACACACACAAAGTACCTGGACATTTTAGAGGAATAAGCTGACTCCACACACACAAAGTACCTGGACATTTTAGAGGAATAAGCTGACACCGCATGGGAAGCATGGAATTACTTTACAGTGATGCTAGGACTGAAGATAGGTAGACAGTAGCAGTGTGTACCTCTTGGAGCATTGCATAGTATCTGTCTTTCCTGAACCCTTGGAAATTTGCATCAAAAAACAACCTGCAGGGCTGGAGAGATGGCTTAGTGGTTAAGATACTTGCCTATAAAGCCAAAGGACTCAGGTTCGATTCCCTAATACCCATGTTAAGCCAGATGCACAAGGAGACAAAACACATCTGGAGTTCATTTGCAGCAGCTGGAGGCCTTGGCGCACCCATTCATTCTCTCTCTCTCTCTCTCTCTCTCTTTTTCTCTCTGCCTCTCTGTCTCTCCCAAATAAATAAATAAAAATAAAATACAAAAAGTTGAAGAAAAAAAAAAAGCTGCAAAGGCTGGATAGATGGCTTAGCAATCAAGGCACTTGCCTATGAAGTCTAAGGACCCAGGTTGGATTCCCCAGTACCCATGTAGGCAGATGCACAAGGTGGCACATGCATCTGGAGTTCGTTTGCAGTGGCTAGAGGCCCTAGCACACGCATTCTCATTCTTTCTCTCTCACATAAATAAATATTAAAAAAAAAAAAAAACATGCTGCAAGCAAGAGAAGGCAATCCCCTTTAGTAAGGTTCAACTTAGCACGCTGTAATGAACAGAAAACAAACAGCAACAAGCCCATGAAGCTGCTGTGTGTCAGAAGCTAAACATTAACTTGAGGAACAAAAGGACACTACACAGATGGGCCACACTTTGGCACAGCCTAGAAATAACTTGAGGTAACATTAAGGGTAAGGAGACAACTCAGGAGAGCTATAACATCAAGAAGTCTGAGAGCTTCCAATCTTTTTGTTTTAAGCAACAGAATCCTTTCTTCAGAAAATGTTTACTAAAAAGCTAATGACATAATAGGGCAGGTGACTCAGGGATCAGCAGCATGAGGATAATCAGGCCCTAGCAGTCAGAGCAAATCTAAGCTTCTAGTCAGACTCCTGGTGGAGTTGATGGTGACAGCTTGGAGTTGACAGAGAGGACACAACTCAGGTCTCCGAATACCAAGCACTTCCAATACAGACAGACCCCCCCACCTGACCTGGGACCTGGTTTCTTGTAAATGCATTAGCCAACCTTGCTGAAAACAGATCCAAGGATTAATGCTGTAGAATGTACAAACCCAAACTTCTCACATAAAACTGGCATAAGCTTTACTATATAGGGGAGTTAAGACAACCAGTATGGCTCCTTCAGCCAGTGGTCAGTATACCTTACCTCAGAGGGGTTGCAAAGTACAGTCTCAATCACCATGCATTCAGTTGTGACCACCATGTAGCTCAGACTTATACCAAATGGCATGCTACTCTGCATTATATCAAAGGGCTGAGCACGCACCTTCCTATGGCCATCTTACCTAGCCTCCAGAGCCCCAGAAACAGGTTTGAAATGTATGCTGTCCCTGCCCTGTGAATGAACAAAACCTGAATGATAGTGACTGTCCACTACAGAACAAAAGGTAGGAAATAGAGCCTCCATCCATGATGACGCTCCCCTACGATTTCCTCCCCTAGAAGGTCCAGGAAGAGAGGCAACCCAAGCAGGGGTAAATGTCACCAGCTCCTTATTCTCTTCAAAAGCCAGAGTCAAAGAGCAGCAAAACTTCTCTCCAAGAGAGTACAGTACCAAAAAGCAAGAAGCACCTTCTTCAAGGGATGATCTGACAGTTTTAACTGTCATGGCAGGAATGAAGATATTCTAAAGAGATGCTTAGGGCTGGAGAGATGGCTCAGCATTTAAGGCGCTTGCTTGCAAAGCCTAAGGACCCAAGATTGACTCCCCAACACCCACGTAACACCAGATGTACAAGGTGGCACATGTGTCTGGAGTTTGTTTGCAGTGGCTAGAGGCCCTGGTGTACCCATTCTCTCTCATTCTATCTGACTCTCTCTTAAATAAATATTTATTAAAGAGAGATGCTGGTCTGGAGAAATGGCTTAGCGGTTAAGGCACTTACCTGTGAAGCCTAAGGACCCAGGTTCAATTCCTCAGTACCCACATAAGCCAGATGCACAAGGTGGCACATGCATCTGGAGTTTATTTGCAGTGGCTAGAGACCCTGGCATGCCTATTCTCTCTCTCACACACACATAAGTAAATAAATAAATAATAAAAGAGTTTGCAAAAAAGAGATGTTTATGTCCTTCACTTCAACTATCAAACTTTTGAAACAATGGTCCCCAAGAAACTGAAATTTCCCCAGACACTCATGTTTGAAAAAGGAAAAAGCTAAATGAAGCTCAGTGCCAGCCAGGGGAGGAACTTGTCTTCAGGAAAGAGATTTTACACAGTCGTGACTTGTCGGACCACTTTACAAAAAAGACTGCAAGTTCGAAGCTACTCTGAGACTACAGAGTGAATTCCAGGTCAGCCTGGGCTACAGTGAAACCCTACCCCAAGAAACAAAAACAAAAAACAAAACAAAACAAAATTCTGGAGCTAAAACAATGATAGGTAATTAGTTATGAATACCTTTTGCTTTCTATTTAAATCTAGACCTTGTGCTTGCTTCAACAGCACATATACTAAGTCTAGACCTCGTGTCAAGATCCAGAAGATGGACTGGGTAAGGGTGGTGCTGTGTCTCTAGACCTCTTTATTTGTTTCTCTTCCTAATGTGGCCATAGAGAATAAACCTCTTTTATCAGCTTTTCATAATAACTTGTCTGTTTAATTGCTCTGTTGAAGAAGAGGAGCCTAGCTTGTTGAGCTGCCATAGTCCAGGCTCTGACCCTAATAACTCCAATAACAATTAGGCACCTCCTAGGAAGGCTCACCTTTCCGAAGAACCCGCTTCTTTGCACGAATGTCTGTTTCCAGTTCTGCTGCTCTGATGTAAATCCTAACAGACTGTGGGAGATGGCGGACAGCTTGTGCCACTACAGCCTTGGCTGTATCACCAGGCTGCAACCTGGCTGCTTCTAGCCAGACATCTTCACTCTGCAGCAAAAGAATAGTAAGAATATGTGGACTAGGGCTAGAGAGATGGATTAACAGTTAAGGCATTTGCCTTTGAAGCCTAAGGACCCAGGTTCGATTCCCCAGTACCCACATAAGCGAAATGTACAAGGTGGTACATGCAGTGGCTAGTGACCCTAGCACCCCATTCTCTCTCTCCCCATTCTCTCTCTCTCTCTCTGCCTCTTTCTCTCTGTCTCTCAAATAAATAAATTAAATTAAATAAATGAGCCAGGTGTGGTGGTGCATGCCTTTAATCCCAGCACTCGGGAGGCAGAGGTAGGAGGATCGCTGTGAATTCAAAGGCCAGCCTGAGACTACAGACTGAATTCCAGGTCAGCCTTAGCTAGAGTGGGACCCTACCTCGAAAAACCAAAATAAGTAAATTAATTAATAAAATAAAATAAATATGTGGACTAGAAATCACAATGGAGGAGGAGGTACCTCTGGGACCCCAAATTGCATGACAGTCATTAGCTTGGCCACAAACACACTTACACTACAGCTAACCCAGTAATGCCACAACTCAGAAATATGGCTCCCATGTCTGAATGAAGGACATACATAACCCTTCACAAGAATACAATTTGCTGCAGAATAAGTCTATAGGAAAAGCAAAGATCCTATGGCTGCCTAGGAAGATGTGATTTGTGCCTAATGTCCTGGTAAATTCCTCAGAGGCCTTTTTCACTATCAAGAATATCTGGTCTGGATGGGATACCTTCCAGTGAGTTGTTGGCCATGGAGGTCCCTGGTGGCCCCAAAACATTATAGGCCATTGCCAAGGCCCTTGGTTTCCCACCAGGAATAGATGGTAAGACCCTATTGCTAAAGACTCCACATACTTGGGCTGCAAGGACACTGAGAAATCCTGCTGGAACTGAGCTGATAACCTCCTCCATGTAGACCAGCTGACAGAAAGCTGGAAGAAGCCATTCTACATGCAGTTCAATGGAAGAAAGAGATACCACCAGTGAAGATACTCAACAGTGGACACTGCAAGCCTTATAATTGGCGAGCCAGGCCAAAGGAGCCAACGGGTGCAATAGTGGCATGTCTGTCATGGTAGAAACCAACTGCCCTCCAATTGGACTGGAGTCCTGCTCCAAGGGAGGGAATACACCCCTGATACTGAAAACTTAAAACAGGGGTAGTCATGAGCCCTAGGGGTGTAACATCTGCTGATGTCTGGATAAATGTATATGCTATGCTTATCAAACTCCCCAGTAAGCACTTCTCTTAATATTCATACCCTTATATTAATGCTACTCTCACTTTGGGTAGAGAATCTTCTCTTTTCAGATGGCAATGACCTGGGGACGACTCAGAAGGTATCACGGTGATGAAAAGAAGTGACTAGAGTACCGAGTAACATCTCAACCACACCTTCCAAGGCTCAGGGTCTAATGCGGAAGAGGTGGTGGAAAGAATGTAAGAGCCAAAGGAAGGATAGGACTCCGTACAACATGCTCCCTCCAGACACAAAATGGCCTGGATAAACCGGGCGTGGTGGCGCACGCCTTTAATCCCAGCACTCGGGAGGCAGAGGTAGGAGGATCGCCGTGAGTTCGAGGCCACCCTGACACTCCATAGTGAATTCCAGGTCAGCCTGGGCTACCTACCTCGGAAAAAAAAAAAAAAAAAAAAAAAGGCCTGGATATCCATGGCCTCACAGTGCCTGACACTACCTGCACAAGACCATTCTAAGAGAAGGAAAAGATCATGACACCAAAATTAAAACAGAGACTGATTGAGATGGGAAGGGGTTATGATGGAGAATGGAGTTTCAAAGGGGAAAGTGGGGGGAGGGAGGGTATTACCATGGGGTATTTTTTATAATTATGGAAGTTGTTAATAAAAATTTAGAAGAAAAAAGAAAAAGAATACCTGGTCTGGGGCTGGAGAGATGACTAAACAGTGAAAGTGCTTGCTTGCAAAGCTTAACAACTTGGATTCAATTCCCCAGTACCCAAATGCACAAACAGGCACATGCATCTGGAGTTCGTTTGCATCAGCTATTCTACTCATGGCGATCCTCCTACCTCTGCCTCCCAAGTGCTGGGATTAAAGGCGTGCGCTACCATGTCCAGCTTTCTTTCTTTCTTTCTTTCTTTTTTTTTTTTAAGTAGGATCTTGCTCTTGCCCAGGCTGACTTGGAATTCACTATGTAATCTCAGGGTGGCCTCAAACTCACAGTGATCTTCCTACCTCTGCCTCCCAAGTGCTGGGATTAAAGGCATGTGCCACCATGCCCGGCTGTCTCTTTTCTCTCTCCTCTTGCCAAAAAAAAAAAAATCCTGGTTTGGGGCTAGGGAGATGGCTCAGCAGTTAAAGGTACTTGCTTACAAATCCTGTAGGTCCAGGTTTTATTCCCCAGTACCCATATGAAGCCAGATACACAAAGTGGCACATTCGTTTAAAGTTTGTTTGCAAAAGCAAGAAGCCCTGGTGCGCCCATACTCACTCTCACACACACATTCTCTCTCAAATCAATAAAAATATTGATAGCTGGGTGTGGAGGCGCATGCTTTTAATCCCAGCGCTTGGGAGGCAGAGGTAGGAAGATCATTGTGAGTTCAAGGCCACCCTGAGACTACAGAGTGAATTTCAGGTCAGCCTGGGCTACGAGACCCTACCTCCAAAACAAAATAAATAAATAAATAAATAAATGAAAGTATTCTTAAAATTTTTTTTTTGTTTTTTATTTATTTGTTTGAAAGTGAACAGATGGAGACAGAAAAAGGCAGAGAGAGAGAGAGAGAGAGGCCTCCAGCCACTGCAAATGAACTCCAGATGTGTGCACCCCCTTGTGCATCTGGCTAATGTGGGTCCTGGGGAATCGAGCCTCAAACCGGGGTCCTTAGGCTTCACAGGCAAGCGCTTAACCATTAAGCCATTTCTCCAGCCCTAAAAGTATTTTTTTTTAATTTTTTGTTTATTTATTTGAGAGCGAAAGAGAAATAAGAGAGAGAGAGAGAGACAGCGAATGGGCGCACCAGGGCCTCCAGCCACTGCAAACGAACTCCAGACGTGTGCACCCCCTTGTGCATCTGGCTAACGTGGGTCCTGGGGAATTGAGACTCAAACTGGGATCCTTTGGCTTTGCAATCAAATACCTTAACCGCTAAGCCATCTCTCCAGCCCATAAGTATTTTTTAAAAAGAATACGTGTTCTGCACAGTAAAGCACATGACATTCAGGTTTCATAGTACTTTTTTTTTTTTTTTTTTTTTTTTTTTTGGTTTTCCGAGGTAGGGTCTCACTCTTACTCAGGCTGACTTGGAATTCACTATGTAGTCTCAGGGTGGCCTCCTAAGTGCTGGGATTAAAGGCGTATGCCACCATGCCCGGCTCATATTACTTTGTTTAAAAATATTTTATTTTGGGCTGGAGAGATGGCTTAGTGGTTAAGGTATTTGATTGCAAAGCCAAAGGATCCCGGTTCAACTCCCCAGGACCAATGTAAGCCAGATGCACAAGGAAGCGCATGAGTCTGGAGTTCGTTTACAGTGGCTGGAGGCCCTGGTGCGCCCATTTTCTCTCCCCCTCTCTGCCTCTTTTTCTCTCTCTCTCTCAAATAAATAATTAAAATAAAGTTTAATTTAAAAAATATTTTAGGGCTGGAGAGATGGCTTAGCAGTTAAGCGCTTGCCCGTGAAAGCTATGGACCCCAGTTTGAGGCTCGATTCCCCAGGACCCACGTTAGCCAGATGTACAAGGGGGCGTATGCATCTGGAGTTCGTTTGCAGTGGCTGGAGGTCCTGGCGTGCCCATTCTCTCTCTTTCTCTCTCTCTCTCTCTCTCTCTCTCTCTCTCTTTCTGCCTCTTTCTCTCAAATAAATAAATAAATAAAAATAAACAAAATTTATTTATTTATTTATTTGAAAGAGGGAGGGAGGGAGGGAGGGTGGGAAGGACGGAGGGAGAGAGGGGAAGAGAGAGAGAGAAAGAGAATGGGCACATCAGGGCCTTCAACCACTGGAAATGAACTCCAGACACCACCTTGTATATCTGGCTTATGTGGGCCCTAGGGAATCAAAACTGGGTCCTTTGGCTTTGCAGGCAAGCACCTTCACTACTAAGCCATCTCTCCAGCCCCATAGTACTTTTTTTTTTTTTTGGTTTTTCAAGGTGGGTCTCACTCTAGCCCAGGCTGACCTGGAATTCACTCTGTAGCCTACCAGTAGCCCCGAACTCACAGAGATCCTCCTACCTCTGCCTCCCGAGTGCTGGAATTAAAGGCATACACCGCCACACCTGGGTCCAAAGTACTTTTTAATGTCTAATTTCCCCACCTTCTGAAACAAAAGTACTGGAATAGTCTAAGAGCTAGTACTAGCCTGTAGGGTTCGTATATTATATGGTGTGACAAGCTGTCTAGTTTCTCTCTCAGTGAAGTTTACCCATAATTAAACTAATGTTGCATCAGTCTCTGTTCCATATGAAAACAAGCAGTACAGGAAGGCTTCCTCAGCTGTGCTATTGTCTTGTAGTTACACCACATGTAGACAGAATTGCACTGGCCCTAGATTATTGCTGTAGGTACTCTGCCTGTCAGGGACACAGAAAGCCCTCAGGGGCCAACAGTCATACAATAGTCAAGGAAAACATGTTATGGGCTTCACCTTAGGGCACATCTCTGTCCCCTTCATGATAAGATTCCGAGCTACTTGCAGCTTCCCAGTAACCTCTTCTAGACGGGCTGATGCAATCCAGGCTGGTGGGTGATGAGGGTTTGTCTCCCGAACAGACTTGAGTAGTAGTCGTGCCTTCTTGATGTCACTGTAAAATGAGAAGGCATACAGCATCAGGCAACAGTCAAGATCCAGAGAGAAGGTGTCTCCTTCAGATTCAGGCATGACCTTTTTAGAAAATGTGCCACAGAAGCCAGCACAAAGTTCTGCAGGGAACATGCAAACAAACTAAGCCCTGAATATCCAGACAAGAAGCATGGTATGATTAACAAGTTTCTTTCTAGCTCAGCACAGGCAAAGACTATGAATATTATTTGTAAAATATTTTATACATACAATGGATACAGGTGTATTTTAAATGGGAAAAGTAACCTTCTTTATCTCATTCCTTAGAACATCCACGTCCTATTTTTTGAGGCAGACTCTCACTCTAGCCCAGGCTGACCTGTAACTTACTCTGTAGTCCCAGGCTGGCCTTGAACTCACAGCAATCCTCCTAGCTCTGCTTCCCAAGTGCTGGGATTAAAGGCATGCGCCACCATGCCCAGCCATGTCCTATTTTGACTACATTGTTTCCAAATAAAATCTGAAACATTCTAGATAATTAGAGTTCCCATTCCAAAACACCAATTCTGCAAAGTACTCACTTGATGTCCCCTCCGTGGGTTGGGATCATAGAGTTTAAATCCGTCAAATAGCCTTTGGGGTCCACAACCGTCTGCCCACTCACCGAATCAGATACCTGTGAAACAGGCCAGACTAAAAATCAGCTGGACATGACTAGCAATGTCAAAATCTGAGTTTTAATCCCTAGAACCCATTTAAAGTCAGACACTATAGCATGCATCTATAATCTCAGCTCTCCTATGGCAATACGGGAAGCAGAGATAGGAGACTCCCGAGAAACTTGGCCAGTTAGCTTGGTGTATATAGCTTCAAACAAAAGATCCTGTCTTCAACAAGGTGGAAGACAAGCACCAATACCCAAGATTGTCCTCAGACCTCCATACGCACCTGCAAACACAGACACGAGACTTTTTAAAAGTTAAAAAAAAAAAGAGTAATAAACATAGAAACAATGCAGAAACCCTCCAAAGATGAAATCTTGAGACCAGGTATGGTATCATGTCTCTGATCCTAGCATTCAGGAAGCAGAGGCAAGAGGATCAAGATTTTGAGAGCAACCTGTGATACAAAAGGAGTTCAAAGCCAGCCTGAAGTACAAAGCAAAACCTCAAAAGAACAAGGGCTGGGGATGCATATAGCTCAATAATAGACTGTTTGCCTAGCATGTGCAAAGCCCTGGGCACCATAACCAAATCACACATAAAAACTGTATAAGTGCTGGGCATGCTGATGCACACCTTTAATCCCAGCACTCAGGAGTCAGAGGTAGGAGGATCGCCATGAGTTTGAGGCCAGCAGGAGACTACATAATGAATTCCAGGTCAGCCTGGGCTACAGTGAGACCCTACCTCAAAAAACAAAACAAACAAAAAAAAAAAACTGTAAGTGCTGGGCATGGTGGCACACGCCTTTAATCCCAGCACTAGGGAGGCAGAGGTAGGAAAATCACCATGAGTTCAAGGACAACCTGAGACTACATAGTGAATTCCAGGCCAGCTTGGGCTAGAGCAATACCCTACCTCAAAAAACCAAAAAGAAAAAAAACTGTCTAAATCATGGTACAAGTAAGTTACCCTCCTTCTCTCAATTACAAGGCAGAGCAGATATACACATAAATACAAAAGGTGAAATTTACAAATCAGTAAATTATTGGTTTTTATTATAAAATACTTGCTAATTATAAATTTCAAAAAGTACAGTAGAAAATGTTGGGAAGGCTGGACATAGTGACTCAGACATTTAATCTCAGCACTTGGGAGGCAGAGGTACAAGGATCACCGTGAGTTCAAGGCCATCCTGAGACTACATAGTGAATTCTAGGTCACCTGGGCTATGGCAAGACTGTACCTCAAAGAAAAAAAAAGAAAAGAAATTGCCAGGTGTGGTGGCCCAGGCCTTTAATCCCAGCACTAGGGAGGCAAAGGTTGGAGAATCGTCATGAGTTCAAGGCCAACCTGTGACTACATAGTGAGTTCCAGGTCAGCCTGGGCTAGAGCGAGACCCTACCTTGGAAAACAAGCACTAGAGAGGCAGAGGTAGGAGGATCGCTGTGAGTTCCAGGCTAGCTGACAGCCTAGAGTGAGACCCTACCTTGGGGAAAAAAAAAAAAAGTAGTGTTAAGGATTTGGGGCTGAAAAGATTGCTCAGTGGTTAAGACGCTTGCCTGCAAAGCCTAATGATGAGGGTTCAATTCCCCAGTACCCATATAAAACCAGATGCACAAAGTAGCTCATGTGTCTGGAGTTCCTTTGCAGTGGCTAGAGGACCAGACAAACCCAATCTTTCTCTCTTTATCTGTCTCTTTCTCAAACAAATTAATAAACAAATAAAATATTGAAAACAAATTAGGGGCTGAAGAGATGGCTTAGAGGCTAAGGTATTTGCCTGCAAAGCCTAATGACACAAGTTTGACTCCCCAGTACCCACATAAAGCCCGATGCATAAAGCAGTGTATGCACCTGGAGTTTAATTGCAGCAGCTGGAGGCCCTGACACTTCCATTTGCTCTGTCTCTATCTCTCTCTGCTTGCAAATAAATAAGGAAAAACATTTTTAAGGGCTGGGGAGATGGCTTAGCAATTAAGGCGTTTGCCTGCAAAATCAAAGGGCCCAGGTTCAATTCCCCAAGCCCCACATAAAAGCAGATGCACAAGGTGGTGCATGTGTCTGCAGCTCATTTACTACTGGCTAGAGGCCCTGGTGCACACATTCTATCTACCCCCCCCCCCGTGAAATAAATAAATAAAATATTTTAAAAATACATTAAAAAATTTTATACACTGCACATAGCCCTTATAGGAGAAAGAAGTCATCAATAGTGATGAACAGAAGCAGACAATGCAAGATTGGCCAGCCAGGCCAAATGTGCCAAATGGTGCAATAGTGGCATTTCTGTTATAGGGGAAACCAACTGCTCTCTGATTGGACTGGAGGCCTGCTCCACATGAGGGAATATATGCCTGGTACTCAAAAGCCTATGGCAGGGGAGAGGTCATGAGCCGTAGGGGTGTAACGCCTGATGTTGTCTTGCTAAATGCATAGATTATGTTCACCAAACTGCCTGGTCAGCACTTTTCTTTTCATGTCCATACCCGTTTATTAAGGCTACTCTCACTTTTGGTTAGAGAAGCTTTTCTTTTCAGAAGGTGGTGAACACTGTGAAGACTCGAAAGGTACCAGAGTAAGTCAGGTGTAATGGTGCATGCTTTTAATCTCAGCACTCGGGAGGCAGAGGTAGGAGGATTGCTGTGAGTTCAAGGCCACCCTGAGACAACATAGTGAATTCCAGTTCAGCCTGAGCTAGAGTGAGACCTACCTACCTTGAAAAATGAAAAAAAAATAAATAACAAAAAAAAAGGCTTGTGGAAAGATGGCTTAGTGGTTAAGGCATTTGCCAGTGAAGCCTAAGGACCCAGGTTCAATTCCCCAGTACCCACATAAGCCAGATGCACAGGTGGCATACGCATCTGGAGTTTGTTTGCAGTGGCTAGAGGCCCTGGCATGCTCATTCTCTCTCCCTCTCAAAAATAAATACTTAAAAATTAAAACAAATATTAAGATAAATATTGCTGATTTAAATTTTATTTACACACATACTTAAGGGACAGAAATGTCCTGGAAAGTAATTGTTAAATAATGATATGTAACTTTTTAACTTTTTAAATAAATAACAAGATTTTTTAATGTGTGTTTCCCTCAGGGTTGTTTAAAGTTGTTTGTTTTTTTCCCCTCAAAAATAAATAGTGGTAACTATCTCCTAGCACCAATTGCTGTAAAACAATGCTGCAAATAATGCTTGAATGAAAGTGGATAAGCCATCCTGCAGGAACTGAGCTGATAATCTCCTCCATGTAGACCAGCTGACAGAAAGCTGGAAGAAGCCATTCTGCACGCAGTTCAATGGAAGAGAGAGAAAACACCAGTGAAGATACTCAACAGTGGACACTGCAAGCCTTATAATTGGCCAGCCAGGCCAAATGAGGCAATGGGTGCGATAGTGGCACATCTGTCATGGTGGAAACCAACTGCCCTCTAATTGGACTGGAGGCCTGCTCCATGGGAGGGAATACATGCCTGATACTGAAAACTTAAAACAGGGGTAGTCATGAGCCCTAGGGGTGTAACGTCTGCTGCTGTCTGGCTAAATGTATATACTATGCTCATCAAACTGCCCAGTAAGCACTTCTCTTAATGTTCATACCCACATATTAATACTACTCTCACTTTTGGTAGAGAACCTTGTCTTTTCAGATGGCAGTGACCTTGGGATGACTCAGAAAGCATCATGGTGCTGGGAAGAAGTGCCAGGAGTGTTCAGCACTGAAATATCTCTATCCCACCTTCCAAGGCTCAGGGTCTATTGCGGAAGAGGTGGCAGAAAGAATGTGCAAGCCAAAGGAAGGGTAGGACTCCTTACAACATGCTCCTCCAGACACAAAATGGCCTGGATATCCATGACCTCACAGTGCCTGGTACTACCTACACAAGACCATCATAAGAGAGAGACTGATTGAGAGGGGGAGGGGATATGATGGAGAATGGAGTTTCAAAGGGGGAAGTGGAGGGAAGGAGGGTATTACCATGGGATATTGTTTACAATCATGGAAGTTGTTAATAAAAAAATAATAAAGCCGGGTGTGGTGTGCATGCCTTTAATCCCAGCACTCGGGAGGCAGAGGTAGGAAAATCGCCATGAGTTTCAGGCCACACTGAAACTCCATAGTGAATTCCAGGTCAGCTTGGGCTACAGTGAGACCCTACCTCGAAAAAAATAAATAAATAATAAATTTTAAAAATACTTTGGGGCTGGATGGATGGCTTGGCAGTTAAGGCATTTGCCTGCAAAGCCAAAAGGACCTCGGTGGGATTCCCCAGGACCCACATTAGCCAAATGCACAAAGGGGCGCATGCATCTGGAGTTCGTCTGCAGTGGATGGAGGCCCTGGCGTGCCCATTCTCTCTCCCTCTTTCTCTGTCAAATAAATAAAAAAATAAAAATAAAATATTTTTAAAATACTGTGCACAAGCATCTTGAGTTCATTCACAGTAGCAAGAGCCCCTGATGAGCCCATACACATTCACTTTCTCTCTGCTCACCAAAAAAAGAGGTGGGGGGGAGTATACTTATCCCCTATGATGGTCTCACATCTCCAAGGGACAGGCAAGTATGTCACACAGGGCTGGCCCTTTACTTGTGCTGAGTGCACTGTGCTTGCATCCCCTGTAGAGATACTCACATATACACAGAATCACAACTACTCTCTACAACAGGACAGAATTCCTTGCTTTTCTTGTGTGTGGTGTATGCACATATGGCCCTTGTGGCATCCCACATTCTTGCCTGTGGTGCCTAGAAGGGAATGTAAGGCGTTCCACTCCATCAGCTAGAGTTTCTTACTGATCCTCGAGTGAGCTGTTTTACATATATATACTTTTTTTTTTTCCTTCGAGGTAGGGTCTCACGCTAGGCCCGGCTGACCTGGAATTCACTATGTCATCTCAGGGTGGCTTTGAACTCACAGCAATCCTCCTACCTCTGACTCCCGAGTGCTGGGATTAAAGGCGAGCACCACCATGCCAGATATATATATTTTTTTCTTTTTCCTTTGCATGAGCTACAGTGATTCTCAGGTCTCTGCTCCACTATAGGACTGAGGTTACAGACACACATGATCATACCCAGCTGTCTATATGGGTCCTGGGAATCAAACTTGAGTGGTCTCTCAGGCCTTCTCAAGTCCTTGTGCTTGTACGGGAAGCACTTTTTACCACTAAGCCTTCTCTCTAGCCGTAATACAAAGTACCTCTTCATAACAAAACAGTTACAAAGGATGAACTTTCTACATTTTTATTTTGGTGGATTTTTTTTTATTTGTATTTTTTTGGTGCTAGAGAATTAAACCCAGTGTTTTGTGTGTGTGTGTTTTTTGTTTGTTTTATTTTTGTTTTGTTTTGTTTTGTTTTTGTTTGGTTTGTTTTTTCAAGGTAGGTCTCACTCTAGCCCAGGCTGACCTGGAATACACTATGTAGTCTCAGGGTGGCCTCAAACTCACGGTGATCCTCCTACCTCTGCCTCCCGAGTGCTGGGGTTAAAGGTGTGCGCCACCACACCTGGCTAAACCCAGTGTTTTGTGCATGCTAAGCAAGCCACCTACCAAATGAACTACATTCCCAGAACTTGTTGGGTTTCTTTTCAATACCATCTATAGGAAAATCCACATGACAAACTCTTACCTGGCTAAGCCTCATGTCCATCAAGGTGTTCCTCGCTTGGCCAATCTTCCTCATGTCCAGCTCTCCTGTACCAGGTGTCATCAATCCTGGTGTCATTCCACCTGGGTATGGAGTGTTCAGGCCACCTGGATATGGGGTGTTCAGACCTCCAAATTGCTGGGGGGGGGGGAGATAAAAGTCTTGTATTGTCATACTGAAGATCCTCACCACCTTTGAATACCCTACTTGGTCTGCAAGGTATGGCCATAGTACAGATATAGAAGTATTCAATTCAACACCACCCATACTTCCCACCACATCCATATCCAGATCAAAGGAACTCCATTCTTCTGTTCAGATGCTCACAGTCTGTCGAGGATCCACAGAAGTATGGTTCTCTCCAGTCTGTAAATGCTTGGCAAAGAAACTGTCAGGAACAGGGGTCAGTTTCTCATAACGTGGATTCCGCTGACGTTTATTTCTGGCATCGCCAACCTCTGGGATACTCAGCCACTCTTCTTCTGTGACTTCTGCCAACTTCCTCTGGAAACATTCAGGCCCAAAACATGAACTACCTGCATGACTTCACAGCTCAAGTGGCACTATGCTCACCCTCCCAAGCCCATATCATTATGCCTTAGAAAAGACTTGTATAGAATGCTTTCCCAAGAGCTGAGAAAATGGCTCAGTGGTTAAAGGCATTTGCTTCCCAGTTCACTTTCCCAGCCACCCACATAAAGATGGAGGGACATGGAACTGCACCATCAAGACACTGTGACACACACATGCAAAGAGATAAATTTAGATGAAGAAAGAAAGAAGGAAAGGAAGAAAGAAAACAGGACTGGAGAGATGGCTTAGCAGTTACAGCACTTGCCTGTGAAGCCTAAGGACCCAGGTTTGATTCCCCAGTACCCATATAAGCCAGATGCACAAGGTGGTGCATGCATCCGGTGTTTTTTTGCAGTGGCTGGAAGCCCTGGCATGCCCATTCTCTCTATCTGCCTTTTCCTCTTCCTCCTTCCCCCCCCCCCCGCCCAATAAACAAATAAATAAAACAGAAGAGGTTTTTTTTTTCTTTTCACTGTTTCACCAAAATGTAAATTATTAGGTCACTATCCAACAGAGTTTAGAAAAGACTATACCCAAATGAGTTAAGGTATGGTGGCATATACCTTTAATCCTAGCACTCGAGAGGCAGAGGTAGGGTAGGAGGGTCATTGTGAGTTCAAGGCCAGCCTGGAACTACAGGGTGAGTTCCAGGTCAGCCTGGCCTAGAGTGAGGCCCTACCTCAAACAAACAACCAACCAACCAAACCAAAAAAAAAACAACCAGGGTTGGAGAGATGGCTCAATGGTTAAGGTGCTTGCCTGCAAAAACCAACAACAAAAATTCAATTCCCCAGGACATAAAGCCAGGTGCATATAGTGGCTCGTGCATTTGGAGTTTATTTGCAATGGCTAGAGGCCCTGGCATGCCCAGTCTATCACCTTCTCTTTCTCTGTAATTCTCTACTTGCAAATAAATAAAAATAAAAAATATAGTTGGACATGGTGGCACATGCCTTTAATCCCAGCACTCAGGAGGCAGAGGTAGGAGGATGGCCATAAATTCAAGGCCACCCTGAGACTACATAGTGAGTTCCAGGTCAGCCTGGGCTAGAGTGAGACTCTACCTCAAAAAACCAAAAGAAATAAATAACAAATAAATAAAAAATATATTGTCTATATGGGCTTGAGAGATTGCATAGTGGTTAAGGTGCTTGCCTGCAAAGCCTAAGAACCCAGGTTTAACTCCCCAGTACCAACATAAAGCCAGATACACAAAATGGCACATGCATCTGGAGTCCATTTCCAACAGCTAGAGGCCCTGGCATTTCCATCACTGCCCCCTTACAAATAAATAAACTGCAGGGCAGGGTGGCGCACGCCTTTAATCCCAGCACTCGGGAGGCAGAGGTAGGAGGATTGCCATGAGTTCAAGGCCACCCTGAGACTCCATGATGAATTTCAGGTCAGCCTAGGCTAGAGTGAGACCCTACCTTGAAAAACCAAAAAAAAATAAAATAAAATAAATAAATAAAATAAAAATAAATTTAAAAACAAATAAATAAATTTAAAAAAATTAAAGGCTGAGTGTGGTAGTGCACACCTTGAATCCCAGCACTTGGGAGACAGAGGTAGGAGGATTGCCACAAGTTCGAGGTCACCCTGAGACTACATAGTGAATTCCAGGTCAGCCTGAGCTAGAGTGAGATCCTACCCGCAAAATACCAAAAACAGCCAGGCGTGGTGACACATGCCTTCATGCCTTTAATCCCAGAACACGGGAGGCAGAGGTAGGAAGATTACTATGAGTTCAAGGCCACCCTGAGACTACATAGTGAATTTCAGGCCAGCATGGACTAGAGTGAAACTCTAACTCAAAAAAAAAAAAAAAAAAAAAAAAAAAAAAAGAAAGAAAGAAAAGAAAAAAAAAGAAAAAGAAAAAGAAAAAGAAACCAAACCAAACCAAACCAAACCAAAAAGGTGGGCATGGTGGCATGTCTTTAATCCCAGCACTTGGGAGGCAGAGACAGTAGGAGGATCCCCCTGAGTTTGAGGCCACCCTGAGACTACATAGTGAATTCCAAGTCAGTCTGAGCTACAGCGAGACTCTACCTCAGGAAAAAAGAAAAAAAAAAAAAATTAATTACAGAAGAAAGTTTATTTGTCCCACCTGCTACAGCAAACTGGAGCTTTAACATGCATACACAAATGATTAAATATAACAAAGCACAAACTTCTAAGCAATTATCCTTCTGAAGGAAATAAAGAACAATGTAAGACCTCAACATCACTGTATCAGAGAAGTCTGGCTTGTTGCTTAGGTGAGGACCTGGAAATCAAGAAGCCAGGCATCTGCTTACCTTGAGATCTGAGAACTGCTGCTGGATTTTGGGACGTTCCATTCGGTATTTCTCAATCTCTTCTTTCTCCCGTTGCTCTCTAGGAAACAAAATATGAACTTGCAGTACAAAAATTGGATGTCAACTGAATGTCGTAGCACAAGCTTTGGTCCCAGAACTTAAGAGACTGAAATAGGAGGATCCCTGTGGCTACAGAGTGAGTTTCAGGTCAGCCTGAGCTACAGTGAAATCCTGCTGCAAAATAAATAAATACTGGATGTCCATTTTAAAATAAAGCTGGTTTGTTTTGTGTATTTTAATTTTGAGAAGTTCTAGGAATTGAACCTAGGGCCTTGCATATGCTATGCAAGTACTCTACCACTGAGCTATATTTCCAGCTCTATTTGTTATACTTTTTTTTTTCCTGGTCTTTCGAGGTAGGGTCTCACACTGACCCAGGCTGACCTAGAATTCACTAGGTAGTCTCAGGGTAGCCTTGAACTCTAGGCAATCCTCCTACCTCTGCCTCCCAATGCTAGAATTAAAGGCATGTGCCACCACGCCTGGCCTTGTTATATGCTTTAATTATATCACCCAGGGGAACAATTCCACACATTTAGCAGCTAACTCAACTATATTTTAAGGTAAATATGAATTCATAAATCTAATAATTCAATTACTTACCAAATCGATGCAGGCAGAAGTTTAACACAATTATCTTAGCTAGACATATAGATGTTACTCAAGTTAAAACTTTTTGGTGGGGTTACATCAAAATAAACCTATTATAAGCAAAAAAAAAAAAATTTAAGACAAATATGCATTTTACTTAGAGCTGGGTGTGGTGGGCATGCGTTTAGTCCCAGCACTCAGGAGGCAGAAGTAAGCAGACTGTTGTGAGTTCAATGCCAGCCTCAGACTACAGAGTGAGTGTCAGGTCATCCTGGACTAGAGTGAAACCCTATCTCAAGAAAAAAAAAACAAAACAGAGGACTGGGGAAATGGCTTAGTGGTTACAGCATTTGCCTGTGAAGCCTAAGGACCTGGAGTCAAGTCCCCAGAATCCACATAAACCAAATGCACAAGGGAGCACATGTGTCTGGAGTTTGTATGCACCATCTAGAGGCCCTGACATGCCTATTCTCTCTCTCTCTTATAAATAAATATATATATATTAAAAAAAAAAAAAAAGCCGGTCGTGGTGGTGCACGCCTTTAATCCCAGCACTCAGGAGGCAGAGATAGGAGGATCGCCATGAGCTTGAGGCCACCCTGAGACTACATAGTGAATTCCAGGTTAGCCTGAGCCAGAGTGAGACCCTACCTAAAAAACAAACACACAAACAAACAAAAAAACAGCCAGCTATGGTAGTGCACGCCTTTAATCCCAGCACTGGGGAGGCAGATGTAGGAGGATCACAATGAGTTCAAGGCCACCCTAAGACTACATAGTAAATTCCAGGTCAGCCCTGGTCTACAGCAAGACCTTACCTCAAAGAAAAAAAAAAAAAAAAAAAAAACCCTTAGGCTGGCCTACAAAGCCTAAAGACACCTGTTCACTCTCCAGGCCCCATGTAAGCCAGATGCACAGTAATGCAAGCGCACAATGTCGCATATGCACACAAGGGGGTGAAAACATCTGGAGTTCAACTGAAGTGGCAAAAGGTCCTGGAGAACCAATTCTCTCTCCTCTATCTAGCATTAAAAAAAAAAAAAAAAAAAAAAAAAAGGGCCAGTCTGTTGCAGCTTACCTCCAAAAACAACCTTGAGTTTTTGTCCATAAGATAAACAGAAAAACATCCATTGGTAAGAACTTGAATATATTATGATAAAGGGTCTGAAGATTTAACTCAGTAAAAGAATGCTTGCCTAGCATGTAAAAGGCTTAGGTTCAATAAAACCAAAAGAAAAAAAAGCAAACAAAAGCAAAGTAAACCTTAAAGAATGTACCATAATAAGCTAGGTCCTTTGGCTTTGCAGGCAAGCGCCCTAACTGCTAAGCCATCTCTCCAGCCCCAAATTTAAAAAAAAAATTGTTCTTAAAAAAGAAGCCAGCCAGGCCAAATGAGCCAACGGGTGCAATAGTGGCACGTCTGTCATGGTGGAAACCAACTGCCTTCCAATTGGACTGGAGGCCCGCTCCATGGGGGGGAATACATCCCTGATACTAAGCTGGACGTGGTGGTGCATGCCTTTAATCCCAGCACTCAGGAGACAGAGGTAGGAGGATCGCTGAGAGTTCGAGGCCACCCTGAGACTATATAGTGAATTCCAGGTCAGCCTGAGCCAGAGTGAGACCCTGCCTCAAAAAACCAAAATAAAAAAAAAAAAAAGAATGTACCATAATAAATAATGCTTGGACAAGCCCACACCTCTCCATGAAGATGCAACAGGGCTCCTGATGGGGAGCTACACAGTCACACTTGTCAGATTTCCTGGCCAGGCGGTTCCACCTGATTTTTAACAAACCTTAGGTTCAACTTCCCTTGCACAGAAAATAAAAGACCAGAACAAACTAAAGCATACTGAAGAAATAGGTATCCAATCATAATTTAGGCCTTCTACAAGACTGAACTCTTCAAAATCTCTATCATGAAGAGATTAAATTAATAATTTTAGAAGGTAAGACCTGATGCCCCCAGATGTGATTCTGATTTATCCTGGTCAAAGGAAAAAAATTCTACAATGTTCTAGCAATGGGCTACTGTGTAATACAACTGGGGTTCATGCTGCCAAGTATAATAAAAGTATTAGGACTGTTGGAGTTACTTTTTCATTGCTAGGACAAACATTTGACCAGAAAGCAACTTATGGAAGGAAAGGGTTTATTTCAGGCTTTCAGGGAAATTTCAGGGAAAACTCCATCAATGCCAGGAGAAACTGTTTTGTTTTGTTTTGTTTTTTAATAATTTACCTTCTTTCTTTTCTTCTTTCATCCATCCTTTTATCCAGAGCTGCATAAATAGCATCTGCTTCCTCATCATCTTTTTCATAAGGCCCACTTGAAAAGAGGCTCCCAGCATAGCCATTAAACTAAGACCAAACAATACATTTAAAAGGTCAGCTTTCCCTCCACAGAAACCATATTCACTTATAAATTACCTATTATGTTTTTCATAAAACTAACCAAAACAAGAACCAAACTATAGCAATTATCACTGTCATGCAAGCACCAAGTGCATGAAGGATAGAGGAGCCATCCCAATTGGAAGAGACTAAGGAAAGACAAGATGTGACGGGGATGTTCACCAGGTCTTATGCCAAAGACATTCATGGAAACACTGTAAAAGACAAATAAGACCTGTAGATGAAGATTAGGAGAATCCTGAAGCTCATGGGCTAGCTAGTCTGGTATTCATAGCAACAAACAAGAAAGACACTCGGGCTGGAGAGATGGCTTAGCAGTTAAGGCATTTGCCTATGAAACCAAAGGACCTAGGTTCGATTTCCCAGGACCCACATAAGCCAGATGCACAAAGCGGCACATGCATCTGGAGTTCATCTGCAGTGGCTATAGGTCCTGACACACCCATTCTCTCTTTCTGCCTCTCTGCCTTTCTCAAATAAAAAAAATTAACTTTGGTTTAAAAAAAAAAGGCAGGGCTTTAGAAATGGTTTAGCAATGAAAGTGCTTGCCTGCAAAGCCTAAGGACCCATGTTTGGCTCTCCAGATCCCATGTAAACCAGAAACACAAAGGTGAGCCAAGCGCAAGGTCACCCATGCCCACTAGGTGGTGCAAGAGTTGGGAGTTTGACTGCAGTGACTGAGGCCCTGGCATGCCAAGTCTTTATCTCACTCTTTCTAATTTTAAAAAAAAAATTTTTAATTTTTTATTTATTTGAGAGAGAGAGAGATTTGGAATGCCATGGCCTTGAACCACTGCAAACGAACTCCAGACGCATGTGCCACCTTGTGCATCTGGCTACATGGATCCTAGGGAATTGGAACCTAGGTCCTTTGGCTTTGCAGGCAAGCGCCCTAACTGCTAAGCCATCTCTCCAGCCCCAAATTTAAAAAAAAAATTGTTCTTAAAAAAGAAGCCAGCCAGGCCAAATGAGCCAACGGGTGCAATAGTGGCACGTCTGTCATGGTGGAAACCAACTGCCTTCCAATTGGACTGGAGGCCCGCTCCATGGGGGGGAATACATCCCTGATACTGAAAACTTAAAACAGGGGTAGTCATGAGCCCTAGGGGTGTAATGTCTGCTGATGTCTGGATAAATGTATATACTATGCTTATCAAACTGCCCAGTAAGCACTTTTCTTAATATTTATACACTTATATTAATGCTACTCTCACTTTGGGTAGAGAATCTTCTCTTTTCAGATGGCAGTGACCTTGGGATGACTCAAAAGGTATCATAGTGCTGGAAAGAAATGACTGGAGTACTGAGTAACATCTTGATCACACCTTCCAAGGGTCAGGGTCTATTGCGGGAGAGGTGGCAGAAAGAATATAAGAACCAAAGGAAGGGTAGGACTCCTTACAACGTCCTCCCTCCAGACATAAAATGGCCTGGATATCCATGACCTCATAGTGCCTGACACTACCTACCCAAGACCATCACAAGAGGAGGAAAAGATCATGACATCAAAATAAAAGAGAGACTGATTGAGATGGGGAGGGGATATGATGGAGAATGGAATTTCAAAGGGGAAAGTTGGGGGAGGGAGAGTATTACTATGGGATATTTTTTATAATCATGGAAAATGCTAATAAAAATTGAGGAAAAAATATAAATAAATAAATAAAAATTTTAAAAAAGAAGATATTTTAGCGAAAAAAAAAACACTCTTTCAAAGAAGTTGGAAGCTGAAGACCAATACCTCAAGATTGTCCTCTAGCCTCCACACATCTGTGGCACGTGCACACCCATACATACCTTGCACACATACACAAAGAACTGGACCTGAGTTAAAAAGAGATGTCAAACACAAAACGGCCTGGATATCCATGACCTCACAGTGCCTGACACTACCTACACAAGACCATCATAATAGGAAGAAAAGATCATGACATCAAAATAAGAAAGAGACTGATTGAGAGGGGGAGGAAATATAATGGAGTGGAGTTTCAAGGCAAAAGTGGGGGGAGGGAGGGAATTACCATGGGATATTGTTTACAATTATGGTAGTTGTCAAAATATATATATATAGGCCTGGAGAGATGGCTTAGCGGTTAAAGCACTTGCCTATGAAGCCTAAGGACGCCGGTTCGAGGCTCGAATCCCCAGGACCCATGTTAGCCAGATGCACAAGGGGGCATTTGCAGTGGCTGGAAGCCCTGGTGTGCCTATTCTCTCTCTGCCTCTTTGTCTGTCTGTCGCTCTCAAATAAATAAATTAAAACTATAAAAAAATTAAAGCCGGGCATGGTGGCACACACCTTTAATCCCAGCACTAGGGAGGCAGAGGTAGGAGGATTACCACGAGTTGGAGGCCACCCTGAGACTATATAGTGAATTCCAGGTCAGCCTGTGCTAGAGCGAGACCTTACTTTGAAAACCCAAAGAAAAAAATGTTTCTTATTTATGTATTCACAAGGAGAATATGGGGGAGGGGGAATACATCAGGGCTTCTTGCCACAGCAAATGAATTCCAGACACATGTGCCACTTTGTGCATCTGGCTTTACATGGGTATTGGAGAATTGAACCCAGACAATGAGGCTTTACAAGCAAATGCCTTTAACTACTTTAACCTGGAGAATCCCTCCAGCCTCTTTTCTAACTTTTTTAATTTGTTTTTTTTTTAACATATTTTATTATTTATTTGAGAAACAGAGAGAGAATGGGTGCACCAGGGCCTCCAGCCACTGCAAACAAACTCCAGACACATGAGCCCCCTTGTGCATCTGGCTTACATGGGTCCTGGAGAGTCGAACCGGGATCCTTTGGCTTTGCAGGCAAATGCCTTAACTGCTAAGCCATCTCTTCAGCCCCTTGTTTTAGTTTTTTGAGGCAGGGTCTCACTCTAGCCCCAATCTGGCCTCAAACTCACAGCAATCCTTCTACCTCAGTCTTCTAAGTGCTAGGATTAAAGGCATGTACCGCCACACTTGGCCTTTTCTAACTTTTGGGGGTACTATTTTTCAACTTCCTACAAGTTTAAAATTACATAAAAACTGGGCTGGAGGGATGGCTTAGCGGTTAAGGCATTTGCTTGCAAAGCCAAAAGACCCAGGACCCATGTTAGCCAGATGCACAAGGGGGCGCATGCATCTGGAGTTTGTTTGCACTGGCTGGAGGCCCTGGTGTACCAATTCTCTCTCTCCCCTCTTTCTCTGTCAAATAAATAAATAAAAATAAAATATTTTTTTAATTACATAAAAATTAAAGCCAGGCATGGTGGTGCACCCCTTTAGTCCCAGCACTTGGGAGGATGAGGTAGAGGACTGCCATGAGTTGTTCAAGGCCAGCCTGGGGCTACAAAGTGAGGTCCTGTTCAACCTGGACTAGAGTGAGACCCTACCTCAAAAATACCAGCTGGAGCCGGGCGTGGTGGCGCACGCCTTTAATCCCAGCACTCAGGAGGCAGAGGTAGGAGGATGGCCGTGAGTTCGAGGCCACCCTGAGACTCCATAGTGAATTCCAGGTCAGCCTGGGCTAGCGTGAGACCCTACCTCGAAAAACCAAAAAAAAAAAAAAAAAAACACAGCTGGCTGGGCGTAGTAGTGCATGCCTTTAATCCCAGCATTTGGGAGGCAGAGGTAGGTGGATCGCCGTGAGTTTGAGGCCACCCTGAGACTACATAGTGCATTCCAGGTCAGCCTGGACTACAGTGAGACCCTACCTCGAAAAAAAAAAAAAATCAATCAAGGGGCTGGAGAGATGGCTTAGCAGTTAAGGCCCTTGCCTACAAAGCCAAAGGACCCAGGTTTGATTCCTCAGGACCCACATAAGACAGATGCACAAGGTGGCACATGCTTCTGGAGTTCGTTTGTGGTGGCTGGATGCCCTGGTGCACCCATTCTCTCTTCCTCTCTCCCTCTTTCTCTCTCAAATAAAAAAATTAAAAAAAACTGCAACAATCACTGAAATATAGCAAGCACAAATACCAATGTGCAAAGACAAGTGATTAGTTCTTTGTATTTTTAATGTTTCCCTGACACATGACTACAGTTGGCAAATGGATCTGAGCCCTCCCCATGGAAGCTAACTGGGGAGAACAACTACAGAAGTCCAACAAAAATCACCTCATCATAGTTAGTATCATTCAGGTCCTCATCATCGTCATCGGCAGCCTGGTTTTTCTTCATCTGATCTCCCACAGTTCTCTTGCCTGGCGGGGCATGGCGATCATCCACAGGATCGTTTGCATCCCGGGCAGGCCCAATGTCTGACCGAGTGGTGAAGCCAGTGGCACTGCAGAACACATCATTATTTGGGTGACCCTGATCCCATGCTCTCTCTCAGTCTTCAGTTAGTAACATCCCTTCTTCTCACATCTCTGGGAACCTCCAAAAATTCTACTGGCAGTGAAATGCACTTTCACTATTGATCTCTCTTTGCCTGAACCTTTTGACCTACCCTGAGTAGGTCACAGGCGATTTCTTTTCACTCCAAGGATCTCCATTTCTCCTCTGCAACACTGTTGAGGCCTTCAAAACTCCATCTCCTTAAATTCCAGCCTCATATTTCCAACTTCCTGCTGAGTATGATTCCCTCATTCTCAATGAGACCCAAATTAAACTTCCTCCATTAAGCCCCTGGTAGCTGCTCCAGGCTGTTCAGCAATGCCACCCCAGGCACCAACAAAGGCACCATAACATCACCTTTGCCACCCTCTTTTAGCTTTCTTCATCCTGTCTACCCCCACGTACTGTTCACTGTACCTCCAAATCTCTCCTTTCCAGACCACGCTTCCCAACACAATTGGGAATCCAGTTCATAATTGCATCCAACATTCCCTTATTTAACCTTTGCTCTGTCAGGTGATTCTTCCCCAACTTGCCACTTTTGTTTGCTTACATTAGTTTTTCCTCCCATATATGACACCCACAAATCTGTCCTTATAATCTTGGCTCAAATGCTAGACATCACTGAATGTCCCTTCATTTCTAGAACAACCGTGTTCTAAATCTGTTCTTTATGTGCTTATTTATACAGGCACTGAACCTCTCCTAAACTAAACTGCAGGTCCTTTAAAGAAGGTGTGTACACTTCCGTTTCTAATTCTACTACCAAGAGAGGCCTATGTTTGCATAATTAAATGCATAAACAAGTAGAATAAGTACCGCTCATTTACACAACACGTTATGATGGTCATATGTGAAGCAGGCATGAGCCTTCCCTGTAACAGATTTTAACAGGTGGCCTATGGTCACCCAACCTAGACGGAAAGGTTCCTTAAGGGAGGAGTGGTGTGCTCGCACTACATGTCATCTCACAACGGACCTGCTTACGGCTATTACTCACTTCAAACACCAAAACACTGGGGCTCAGAGTCTTGCGTAGTACAGCCCCTATTCACACCTCCTAGTTGGCTGGCAGGCCTCACAGCTCTGCCTGTTCCAACCTCAAAGCCTACTGGAGTCCGAAAGGCAGTAAGCCAGGTCGCCCAGTGCCTTTCGGACTAGTGTGGCCGTGGACCCTTCTCTACTGTCCTCATCTATTTTGTCCAGAGCGAGATGCTCCAGGACACCTACCCTCACCCAGGACACCCACCCCCCGGCCCAGGCCTCACCCCCGGCCCAGGCCCGGCACGTAGCCCAGCGGCGCGGGCATGCCCAGGAATGGCTTTTTCTTCTTGTTCATTGCGGCGGCGGCGGACTGCTGAGAAGGAGTAAGGCCGGGGAAGGAGAGGCCAGCGAACGGCGCAGAGTCGTCTCGGGTGTCGCCGCAGGAAGCGTCGCGCCGCACGTCACCCACGCCCCGGAAGTAGAGTGCAAGGTTGAGAGAAGTCCCGCCCTCCCAGATTCCCAGGCGGAAGTCAAAGTAGAAGACGAGGCAACCGCTTCTGACTGCGGCTGTGGCTGCGGGGTGGGTCTGAGTGCGCTAGTGCCTGCATGTGGCGCTGCGGGTAGCGTTAGGGCGCAGGCGTGGGGTTCACCGTCTCTGCTACCCCAACAACTCCCAAGACCAGCCTGGACACTGCTGGCCTGCTCCCCAGCACCACTAGCCTCGGGCCCTGGCCGCAATCCCACCCCATTTTCCGAGGCTGACCAGTCTAGCCTGGGCCAACGCTCCTGCGGGACTGTGCGTTCGCCCTGTGCAACGCGCTCCTGCGGGACTAATAACAAGTGAATGAATGCAGCACTAGTCACTGTGTGGATCAGCGGCACAAATATAGGGGTGACTCCTGCATGCACAGTGTTGGATTCACACCACTGTATTCTGAACACATTTCTGCATGTCCGTACTCAGCTCTGCTCCTATGAGACCCGCCACCCTCACCAACCTCTTGGGCAAAGCAGGAAAACCTTTTGGTTACAGTTTCTTTCGCCTTCTTTTTGCTGAACCAGCGAACCAGACTCCAGTGCCTAGTGCCTCGTATTAGGACTGCGAAGCAAACAGTCCTGCCTCTCCAGCCAAGTCCCTTTCAATCATTAAGCACTGAGGCTGATTCAGGGGCTTCACATGGAGGACTTCCTTCCTGAAGTCCACCGCGGAGTGGCGGGTAGGCGAGGGTTAGCCATCTTCTCTAGAAAGCGAATCTGAGGGACAGATATCCTAGGAGATGAGGAGACTGCTCCGGCAAAGAATGAGCAAGTGCATGGACAAGTGTTTAGGAGGGACTGGTCAGGATCCCGGAGGGTAAAAGGCCCCAGGTGCAGTACAGAGGGGACCAACAGTTCCCCGCCGCAAAGACCCTACAGCAGGTTGCACTGAGACTCTGGTTGGCGAAGCCGTGCCCAGGTACGCACAGACTCCTTTTGCCCTCGCGGATACCTTAGGCACACGGCACGCAGCCCCGCGCGCCGCCGACACACCTCGGAGCTCCCGGAGCGCGCCCGGCGCCCAGGGCTCGGCGGCAGGTGCCTTGCCGCGCAGACTCGCCGGCCGCAGAGACTAGCTCCAGCGGGGCGGGGCAGCGACGCGCGTTGTCCGCCGGCCACTGTGGCCGCACTGAGCTCCGCAAGGGGCGTGTGCTGGGCCCGCCACCTGCGGGCCCCATGTTCACCGAGCTAAGGTCCAAGCTGAGCCCCCCGCGAGCCCGCGCCGGGGCAGTGCGTGCGGGCTTTGGGGAACGCCGGGATGTGGACGGTGAGCTGGGATGAACTGGGTCGCAGGAATATCTTGGGCGGGGGCATCGGGGACCTAGAGGCACGCCGGGGTGATCCAGCAGGCTTCCAGAGGCGGCAAACATAAGGGAAGTCAGCCTAACTGGGTCCTGTGGCCTTTGTCCAGCGTCGGGAATGGGTGGGGCGGGGGTAGCGCAGCCACGGGCCTTGGGAATCAGCACGCCTTCGGCTTGGGATGGGGGATGACCGGTCGGTCCGATATCTTCTGTCCCCAAGCTGACACCATGCTGGGGTCACCCTTTATTTAGTGGAGAGAAAATCCTCCCACCGTCCCCGACCCTGACAGCGCTGCCGAAGGCCGAGATATAGCCGCGCTAAACACCCGTACCCCATTCCTGTCTAGAATTCTGACGTTGAGGATGGGAAGGACCCACCCTGCCCTAGTGCGGGCAGGAAATGGGCGGGCCCAGCTGGCCAGGTAGGTGCGGCGCTGGCGAGGGAGTTGGACTGACTGGTTCATCCAGAGCTGCACGCTCCAGCCCTAGCCCAGGGAAGGCCCAGGGAAGCCCTAAGTCAACTGTGCCTGTTCCCTGAAAGGTAACAGCTTAGAATAAATCTTTCCATGGTACTACAGACTGTCTCAGCGGTGACCTTACCCTCTGACTGACCTCAAATTTAGCGTCACCTGGAATTGAGTGGGAAAGTTGCAAGAATGGAGGAAGGTGGTATCCCACAGGAGTCTAAGTATAATATGGGCAAGTCCCAGTGCTGTCATGAACAACTTGGGGATGGGGCTGGACAAGAGCCTTAGCATGAGACTTTCATCCTGCCTTCCTATTCAGAACTTGGGTGCTGCAAAAACTGGCACCCAATTTTCTCGTTTGACTTGCAGGCACCAAACCACAGAGACATCATTTGTTCATTCACAGTGTGTATGGGTGCCTTCTTAGCACCAAGGGCTGGGCAAGTCTTAGGGATCCAGCTATTGACCCTCCCACTCATTTCAACAATGAGTCCAGAAATGACCATAAAACGGAATACAGAATAAGTGCAATTTAATTGGTGGTGGAAAAGGTTCTCCAGCACACATGTGCTGGAAAGTCCATGTCCAGCGAGCACCTTATTGACACAGTGCTGTCCTGGAGTGTGCCCTGAAGAGACCACAAAGCAGAAAACCCTGCATGTGTCTGGCAAAGTCCTGTTGTCAGCTTGCCCAGAGTACAGGCTTTTTGTCAGTGAGTCATAGTTGATGAGAGCAGTAGGGCAAGGGCCAGGCTACAAACATTAAGTGTAGCTGTTGGGCACTTCCACTGTGATGGGTAGGTGAAACCTTAGCCAGACCTCCCTAACAGATGGCCTACCAGGATATGAAGGCAGTTTTTTCCCTTAAAGACATTTCCTGTATGTACAGTCTGGTCCTTTGTAACATGTGGGATGCTTGTGTGCCAGCCCAAGGGAAGGACAAGAAAGTTAAGGCAGTCCTGGGGATAGCTCCCCTGGCCTGGCTTATGGTCTCAGGTTCATCCTCCAATCTAAGCACAAGAAACATATTTTGGGGGCAGGGTGGGCTATAGGCATGTCTAGTCCATCTTTGGGGAAAGATCCTCAAAACAGCTGCATGTTTTCTTCTGCCTTGAGAGCTTGGGATACCTCTGAGGTATCCCAAGTGACTCCCCCCGGTTGATGGAGGGAAGATGGGTTAGACAGGGAGCTGGCTCACAGGAAGAGGAGCCTGCCCCTGACTGCTCTGACTAGGCACCCCTGCATACAGCCACTGCCCACTTCAGCTTCTGCCGGACCATCCTGGAGCACACAGTATCAGCTGAGAACATTCCCTGCCATCTGCCTCGGACACCAGGCACCAGCCTCACCTGGCATGACTCCCGTGGCCAGAGGGCATCCAGCAGCAGGCCAATCAAGCTCCTACAGCAGCCTGGCTCAGAGACTCCCCAGGTGCCCACCTAACCTCAGCCTCTGCCCTGCCTGCTCTACCACCTTCACTCTACCAGACATACCTTCTCCCCTACAGGCCCGGCTGTACTCTGATCACTATGGCTTGTACCACACAAGCCCCTCACTGGGTGGCCTGACACGGCCTGTGGTCCTGTGGAGCCAGCAGGATGTCTGCAAGTGGCTCAAGAAGCACTGTCCTCACAACTACCTCGTCTATGTTGAGGCCTTCTCCCAGCACGCCATCACTGGTACAGTGGGGCCATGGGGCAGGGAGGGGCTAGGATGCTCAAGAAAGCCTCCACCTCACACAGCTAGCCTTGTCTCTTCACCCAAGTCTTCCAGCGTCAGCTTCCCTTCCATGCATGTCTTCACTGTATCTCTGTTCTGTCTGCTGCTTCTCTGCTTGGCCTGTCCTTTTTTTTTGTTTGTTTTGTTTTGTTTTGTTTTTCAAGACAGGGTCTCACTCTAGCCCAGGCTGACCTGGAAGTCACTTTAGTCTCAGGATGGCCTTGAACTCATGGCGATCTTCCTACCACTGCCTCCCAAGTGCTGGGATTAAAGGCGTGTGCCACCACGCCCCACTTGGCCTGTCTTTTTACTTATCCTTGTCTTTCCCTCTCTCCTTCCAAGTATCTCCAATCTCTGCTTCACTTTCTCTGTCTCCCTCTTTCCTCTTCCCTCCCTCTCTCTCTCTCTCTCTCTGTTTTTTTTTTTTTTTTTTTTTTTTTTTTTTTTCCTGAGGTAGAGTCTCACTGTAGCCCAGGTTGACCTGGAACATAAATCAATCCCGTCTTAGCCCCTGATGCTGGGGTTAAAGGTGTCCACCACTATGCTTGGCTCACTGCTTTCTTGGGGGCGGAGGGGGGAGGGACATAAGGGTCTCATGTAGTCTGGGCTGACCTCAAATGTCCTATGTAGTTGAGTATGACATTGAACACCTGATCCTCTTGCCTCCACCCCCCAAGTGCTGAAATTATAAGCATATGCTTTTTTTGGTTTCTTGAGACAAGTTTTCTCTATGTAGCTCATCTGCTTTGCCTCTGTTGGCCTCTCTGGGCCTTCTTCCTTCATTCCTTTCCCCAGGCCGGGCTCTGCTTCGACTGAATGCAGAGAAGCTGCACCGGATGGGGTTGACACAGGAGGCCCAGAGACAGGAAGTGCTACAGCAGGTGCTCCACTTGCAGGTTCGTGAGGAGGGGAGAAGCCTGCAGCTGCTCAGCCAAGGTAAGTAGGAGGGGCCTGGGCAGCCAAGTTGGGGAGAGGGGAGGTAAATAATATGACCACAGGAGGGTAACTGGGGATCCCAATAAGAACCATCCTGGGTACCTACCTCTCTTCCTCACTTCCATCCATCCCACAGCTTCCTTCGGAAATATGTCCTAGCTGCTGCCCAGGCTTGGACCCCAGACCCCAACACTGTGACTGGAGCTCATGGCCAAGGATGAGGCAAAGCTGGCCCTACAGCCCCTTTGGATCCTGCAGAATGCCCTAGTGGCTAGCCTGATCTGGTGAACAGGCCAGGGACAGGACCACACCCTCCAGACACCTCTGGTTGGGTACTCAGGCTGTGCTGAGAAATGGTTGGTTGGATGCTGCCTTGGTGTAGCCCCTCCTTCTGGGACCCAAGCCCAGGTCCACCCCCTGGTGCTACTGGCAGCAGTGGGGCAGCTGCCTGGAACCAGAGTGGGGTTTGAATGTCCCTAGACTCCCAGGGAGTCTGTTTATTTATGTTCCTTTCATGTGTCTATTCTCCATCCCTAAAGCCTTCCAGTTCTGTTCTTCCCAGGCATCACCAAGATCAGCCACACAGTGAGGCAAGCTGCCTTGGTTCTCTTTGGAATGTCCCTCCCAGGGCCCAGGAGTCCTGACTCATTGCCACGGTGATGGTCATCAGCACCTGACTGGCCTTAGCAGTGTGCCAAATGCTTCATGCAGTACCTATGGAATGAGCATACCCTATCCACTCATGAGAACTGAGGCTGAGAAGGGTCTAGGATGAACAAGTTCAGAAGACAAAAGTGACATAACACAGTCTCCAGCCCTGTACAGATGACTCCATGTATAGCCAACAATTCAGTAATGCTCCCAACATTGTCTCTGGGAAAGTTTTACTTTTAAGCATTTTCCCTATCCCTTGGTATTTGGAGACCACCTTGGAGAAACAGTCCTCTCTCTCTCTCTCTCTCTAGACTGTTTGAGGGCTTCAACATGTGACAGACACCTAACAACTCCTCCATGGGTGGTTAGTGGCTGGTGCTGCTGGGCGGAGGGGCAGTGAGGGTGGCCATGGCAGCCCCCCCTACTTTGCCCTCTCCCAATTCCCCCAAGGACTCTAATCTCAGGGACAGTAGAGGCTGAGCCTCTAGTCCCCTCCATGTGCCCATAGCTGGCCTTGGAACTTGAGTTTGCTCATTGCATGGAAGTCCTGAGTGAAATCTGACAACTGTCCTGATACCACCCCATCCCTTGTGTCTGCCTGCTTCTACAGTCCCCACCCACCTTGTGCCAGAGGGCCAATTCCTGCCCACTTTCTCTATCCTCTGTCTTGCCTACCCCATGCTCCTGTCCTGTCTTCCTTGGTTTTCACTCATTTTTTTTTAAATATACCCTGACAAAATAACAAAATAAGAAATAAACCTGGTTTTCAAGTGCCCACAGTGCTGGGTCTCTGAGGAGGGGTGTCAAGCCCAGTGCCTGCAGATGGAACCACTAGGGGGCAATAGTGATACATCCTGGAAAGGCTGTTAACATCAGGGCCCCGGGGTGAACCAGAAACCTCAGGCATTGGAGGTATGGATGGCATCCGAGTGATGGACACAGCATCTCTGGCACACTTAAAGCCACAGCCCAGGCATACAGAGTCAGGCTCCTGGGGGTCCTGTAATAAACAGTGGACTCCAACAATAGAAACTGATTCATGCCGGGCGTGGTGGCGCACACCTTTAATACCAGCACTTAGGAGGATCGCTGTGAATATGAGGCCAACCTGGAACTACAGAGTGAGTGCCAGGTCAGCCTGGGCTAGAATGAGACCCTATCTTGAAAAAAACAAAAAGAGAGAGAAGAAGAAGGAGGAGGAGGAGGAGGAGAAGAAACTGATTTATGAGGGACTGGGACAATGGCTTGGTGATTAAAGGAGCTTGCTTGCAAAACCTGTGAGCCAAGGTTCAATTTCCAAACCACTGATGCAAAAAGTGGTACAAATCGGGCGTGGTGGTGCATGCCTTTAATCCCAGCGCTTGGGAGGCAGAGGTAGGAGGATCACTGTGAATTTGAGGCCACCCTGAGACTACATAGTGAATTCCAGGTCAGCCTGGACTAGAGTGAGACCCTACCTTGAAAAACCAAAAAAAAAAAAAAAAACTGGTACAAGTGTCTTGTGTGGTGTGCATTTGCAGCAGCAAGAGGCCCTGGCACCTACACACACACACACACACACACACACACACACACGTGCAAAAAAAAATTCATGGTCTAGGGGGTGTAGCTCAGTGATATTGGGCATTGTTAGTAGCCCAGGTCCAGGTTTAGATCCACAACAAAAAGAACTGAGGGGTCTGGTGAGATGGCTTATCAGTTAAAGGTGTTTGCTTGCAAAGCTTACCAGCCTAGGTTCAATTCCCCAGCACCCACATAAAGCCAGATGGAAAAGTGATGCAACCATCTGGTGTTCCTTTGCAAGAGACCCTGGAGCACTTATACACAGGTGCAAGTAAATAACCCCTCCCCCAAGAAAAGTCAGACAAAGGCATCCAGGGTTAGGGAGGAATCCTTCCTTACTGTTTCTAGCTGCTAGTGGCTGTGGTATTCCTGAGTTCAAGGTCATATCACTCTAATCTGTTTTTGTAATTACATCATTCCTTTTTGTTTCTTTGTTTTGTTTTTCCAGGTACAGTCTCAGGGTGGCCTTGAACTCACGGCGATCCTCCTACCTCTGCCTCCTAAGTGCTGGGATTAAAGGTGTGTGCCACCATGCCTGACCTACATCATTCTTCTATTTCTCAAATTTTTGCCTTGAATTTAGGGCTCACCTGGGTAATCTAGGTGGATTTTATCAAGACCATCAATGACATCTACAAATAAGATCCTCATTAAAGGTTCAGGGATTTGTCATAGGCATCTGATGGGGCTTACTATTCAGCATACCGCACGGGTCTTGCCCTGATATATATAACACACAAATCAGAACATGTACACAAACCAGATATATAAATAGGAACACAGAAGCATAAGTCACAAAGTGATACCAGGACACCCAAACATGCCCCAAGTACAAACATACTTACATATTTGACTATATACCCATAAATGTAACAACATCCCCACGTGCACAGATGTAATTACCCAAACATACAAATGCTAATGCACAATAACCCATTAACATAAGCACACAAGATACAACAGCACACCCATGATGCACATAAACCTATTACATTGCTAAAGACCCTGACACCTAGATACAAACTAAAATCATTGGCCCCTCACATCTGACATATATTTACACACAGATGTGTCACAACCTGGACATATATGATATGTAAGATCCAGATACATACTCCATGCTCCCTGATGTCCATTTACCAGGTTACTAACAGGCAAGCATCAATCTCAGCCCAGGACATGCAGATACGTCATGAGGCTGATGTCCACAGATACCACCTGACACATAGGATCACTTAGACACACACCTACTTGTGGTCATTGTCACATCTCACTTGTGAATACTCACATTTACACAGTGAAAGCTGATTACCTTGGGTGCACCTCAGAAGCTGCACACTAACCCCTACCAACATCGTGCTGTTCCACCCCGGGGGGAATGGAAGAGAGGATATGACCTGATATGGAGTGTCCCCTTCCTCCTAGAGTCACTTGGATGGGCAGCACACACTGGCCTTTCTGGCTCAGATTTCCAAGGGAAGGACCAGCTGATTGACCCCTCTACAGGGCCTCTGCCTCCAGGGTAACACTGTGTGCAGACCTCAGGCAAAGCAGGTCCAAGGGTGTATTAAGAGGCAGGAATATTAACAGGACAAAGGTGGCTGGACAGGAAAGGCTCCAGAGGAGATGCATCCTGTGACTCCATGTCCTAAGAGTATTGTGGCCACAAAGTCAAAAGTCCAGTTTTCTTTCTTTCTTTCTTTCTTTCTTTCTTTCTTTTTTGTTGTTGTTTTTTCGAGGTAGGGTCTCACTCAGCCCAGGCTGACCTGGAATACACTCTGTATTCTCAGGGTGGCCTCGAACTCATGGTAATCCTCCTACCTCTGCCTCCCAAGTGCTGGGATTAAAGGCATACGCCGCCACCCTGCCCGGCAAAAGTCTAGTTTTCTTTTCACTCCCAAATATTAAGTTCCACCTCTGTAAGATAGGTGCTGTGAGCAGAGGAGAGCTCCAGGCCCTTGGGGGCCTCTTGTAGAGCTCAAGACTCTGCACTGTACCTTCTCTCCAGCTAACTTGGCCTTTTCCAGTCTGCAATAGTGCAAGTTAGACTCTATTACTCCCAGACCTGTCCCTAGCAGCCCAGGTTCTGAAGCAAAGGAGCCAGGTACTGGCCGCATGTGCAGGGCCACACCCCACAAAGCTAAGAGAGGATGGATGATTCAATGCCTGATGATCCCAGTAAAGTCCAAAGGCCTAAACAGTGGCTAGATTAACAAAGGTGACCAAAGACCAGATGGAAAGAGACTGGCTCATCCTGATAAGTCTGTGAAGGTTCTGGAGCAACAAGCCTCGTGCACAGCACCCACGGCCAGGGAACCCTAGGCATAGGGATGTTTCATCCGTGAAGCAGGACTCGGGGCAGCGTTCAGCGTCCCTGACATGCCTCAGTTTACTAAACTGTCAACAAAGCGCCTCCAGCCTGAGGCATGGCGTAACTGGTCTCTTGGCCTTGGAGGCCCGGCCCACCGAGTCAGCGACTCTCTCGGCCGCGCGGAGCAGATCGGCCCCAAGGGCCCCTCTCTGCCGCCGCGGCCGCGGGAATACCGCGAGAGTTCGTTCCCTTCCCCCCCCACCCCCCCGCAGTAAAACTGTCAAAGGTGGGAGGGGCGGGAGCGCGCATGTGCGCAGCGCGGCGCGCAGCTTGCGCCGCCCGGACCCCGCGCCCCGCGCCCCGGCCCCGGCCCCGGCCCGGCCAGGCCCGGCCGCACCCCGTTGGGCGCCGCAGGTAAGCGCGGGTCCGGCCTGCCCCGCCGCGGCTCTGCGCCGCTCTGCGCCGGCTCTGGGCCCAGTCCGCTGCCCCGCTGCGCTCAGACCCGCGCCGCGCCCCGCGCCCCGCGCCGGCGCTGTCCTCCCTCCTCCTCCTTCTCCAGAAAAAAAGTCGCCATTTTGGTTCACTGCCTTCGCCCCCCCGCGGTCGGCGCATCCGGGCCAGGCCGCTGCCCGGCCGCAGTGACAGGTGGGTGGCCACCGGCTTCAGGTGCGCGTCGCTGCCGCGCTCACCTGGCCGGACCAGGCCGAGCTGCTGGAGTCAGCGGCGATACCCCCTCCCCTAGAGGCCCTACGCGAGACCTGGGGGTCCCCGGGACCCCTTTGCATCCATCCCCGAGCAGCCTCAGTCCCAGGTGTAAGAGAGGATCTGCCTCTTAGGCGGCGCGGTCTCACCACTTATTCTGAACTCTACCCCGGCGCTGAGAGACTGGAAGAGGGGACTCAGCGGGTACCACAACTCGTGCTTTGCGGGTCGACAGGGGCCAGGATAAATCATTCCCACTCTTAACTCCTTTTGAAACTGCAAAATGAGAACACCCCCTAAGAACTTTGGTTGATCTCAGATCCTTCTTACACTTTGGCCAAGGATGGGACACCAGCCTTGGCAATGGGTAGTGACTGTCCTAACCTCTGACCCCAGCTCTCCTGGACATAGCAGCCCCTACCCACCCCTTTAATCTGAGTTGATCAGAAACCGCCAAGGGACGCTTCACCTGCTTGAGCTTACCGCTCCCATGTGTGGCTTTCTGTGTCTCTGAGAGAACCCCACAAGGCTGTTATCACCTCCTCTCCCTCAGTTCTTAGGGCATGGGGTGCCCCAGGGGGAACAGCTGGAGGCCTAGCCTTGGGCATCATCTGCTCTGTGACCAGTGGCTTGGCAGATTCTGGAACCTGGGCCTCTGCTACCAGCACTGGCCATTACTTACTTAGTTGAAGTGGACTCCTGGGCAAGGAACCTAGAAGCTGTTGAGAGTAATGGGAATGGGTGCCTAGCCAGCCTGTAGTGGCCCAGGGTCTGAGTGAATGGCTTTCTTCTGGGTGCAGGGGCCCTGACTGAAAAAAGCTGAGAAGATAGGCAGGTATGCACAAGGACCCAGAACAAGGTGCCAGTGGGTCTTAAGTCTGCCCACCAGAGATGGGTGGGGTGCATGTCAGTGGGAAGCAAGCTCGGGACCATCAACACCCACAGTGGGTCTTTAATGTGCCTGGGAAGAAAACTCCTGAGGCTTCGCAATCTGGCTGTGAACCAGTAGCCATTACTAGTACCATAATTGGCCCACAGAAGAGATATTTTCAGCCTTCTGCACAGGTCATCTCTCCTGTAGACAAGCCCTCACTTGACACTTCCAGCCCACTGCGGGACTATATGTCTGATGGTGGAAGTCTTTCAGAGCTGGCAAGGGTCTCAGATCCTTCCATACTGTTCATTCCTTCTGGGTAATCTGGGGAAACCTTGTCTGTACAACCTCTCTCCTGAGTTACTTGCTTTTCCCTGTGAAAACAGGGATGATAGGTCCTGTCCCTGGCCAGAGGAGGCCTACTTGGGGCAGGCTCCTGGGCAGCCCCAATGAAAAAATCTTGGGTTAGGTCTGTTGGGCTTACACATCTGTATACTTGTTCTGCAGAGATGACTGACCCCTTCTGTGTTGGAGGAGGCCGTCGGCTCCAGGGTTCCAACAAAAATGGACCTGGGAAGGGTGGCAGCCGGAAGGAGGTTCGACTTCCCATACTGCAGGACCCACCAAAACTGGGTGAGGAGCTAAAGCCAAAATCAATTCTAGAGGATACAGATAATCAGTAGTATGGTGGGCCACCTCAAATATCCTGAACTCTTGGAATGGAGATGATCTTGGACATAGTGTCAGGCCTGGACCCTTGTGTTAGGCTGAGCACCTGGGCCTCAGTGTGGGTGAGCCAAGGTTCTGTCTGGGCCTACTGTCCCAGAGATACTGCGCAGCCCCTGAATCTTTCTGTGTCTTGTGCTGCAGGGATGCCAGTGGCCCACAGTGGACAGACAGTGCCTGGCCAAGCCCCACTCTGCTTTGACCCAGGAAATCCAGCCAGTGACAGGACCGAAGGGAAGAAAAAGGGGAGGCCAAAAGCTGAGAACCAGGCCCTCCGAGATATTCCTGTGAGCTCCCCGAGGGCTGGGTGGGGCTCGGTGGGGCTCATGCTATTCAGCCTGTTGAGGCCTTTGCCCTGCATTTACTTGCCCTCTGTATATGCTATGCCACTCTGAGTTTTAGCATGTGGTCTGAGGCCCTTGCACCTGATATGTTGTGAGGCCCCAGTTGGCCACATTTGTGGCCCCCAGCACAGGTGTGGACCATGGCTTGAATTCTTGGCTTGCTTCTGAGGTTAAGGGGCTCACATGGCCTCTGCCTTATAGGCCTGGAGGAACTGTGAGTCTGGGGCACAGGTTAACAGAGCCCTGGGTAGCTGCAGGTCAGCAGCCTAGCCTTTCCCTGTGCCCAGCTCTCCCTGATGAACCTGTGGAAAGATGAATTCAAGGCACATTCAAGGGTGAAGTGTCCAAACTCGGGGTGCTGGCTGGAGTTCCCCAGCATCTACGGGCTCAAGTATCATTATCAGCGGTGCCAAGGGGTAAGGGGCTGTGGGTTGGGGAAAAGGAGGCCTGGGGGTGCGTCTGGGCAGAGGTCCCCAGGGCTTCGTCCCACACCTGCCCTCCCTGCCCAGGGCGCCATCTCAGATAGGCTGGCCTTCCCTTGCCCCTTCTGCGAGGCTGCATTCACCTCCAAGACCCAGTTGGAGAAGCACCGGATTTGGAATCACATGGACCATCCCCTGCCTCCCCCAAAGCCTGGCCCAGTCAGCCGGCCAGTCACCATCAGCCGGCCTGTTGGGGTCAGCAAGCCTATCGGAGTGAGCAAACCTGTTACTGTTGGCAAACCAGTGGGGGTCAGCAAGCCCATTGGTATCAGCAAGCCAGTCACAGTCAGCAGACCCATGCCAGTCACTAGGCCCATGCCAGTCACCAAGCCTGTTACAGTCAGTAGGCCCATGCCAATCACCAAGGCCATGCCTGTCACTAGACCTGTGCCAGTCACCAAACCTGTGCCAGTCACCAAACACATGCCGGTAACCAAGCTTGTGACAGTTACAAAACCTGTGCCAGTCACCAAGCCAGTACCTGTCAGCAGGCCCTTTGTGGTCAGCAAGCCAGTGACAGTCAGCAGGCCCATTGCCATCAGCAGACACACACAACCTTGCAAAATGGTGCTGCTGGCCAAGTCTGAGAACAAAACATCACGTGCTGCAGGGAAGAACAGCAATAAGAAAAGGTATAGAAAGTCATTAGGGTAAGGAATCTTTGGTTGTGCCTTGGGGTGAGAGGGCCACTGGACTTTCCTGACTCTCACCTTACCTGCTCTTTTCAGGGCTGCAGATGGCCTGGACACCTGCCCCATCTTATCCAAGCAGGCAAGGCCAGAGAATGGGGAGTATGGCCCATCTACCATGGGCCAGAGTGTGACCTTCCAGCTGAGTGCAGACCCCAGCAACAGCTCTCTGCTGACAAGCAGCAACAGGCCCTTAGTGGGCAAGGAAGCACTGCAGTCTGCGGTACCTCTGTCCCAGCCAGAGGAGGACCCTGAGCGTACAAAGCACAGTAAGATAAGAACCCTGGGGACAGTGGCCTGGGTGGGCCCTGGACTCCTAATGGTTATTTGACCAGAGTGTTGGCCCTTGTTTTGTCTCTCCCCGGGTCAGGAAGGAAACAGAAAACACCCAAGAAATTTACAGGGGAGCAGCCATCCATCTCAGGGACCTTTGGACTCAAAGGTGAGACCCCAGCCAGCTGGGCATCTCTGGGACTTAGATGGGCTAACACTTAGCCCTACATTGTACTCACTCAATGTGTACATACAGGCCTGGCTAAAGCAGAAGATAAGGCCCGAGTTCATCGCTCCAAGAAGCAAGAGGGGCCTGGCAGCGAGGAAGTGCGGAAGAAAGTGCCAGCCACCCCCGTCAATGTCAGCAAGGAGACAGCAACTCCTGTGGCCCACTCAGCCCCAGGTGGGGGCTGCCTGGTGGGACCCAGGGCAGTTCTCTATGGTGGGCTGGAGAGGCACACAGGAATGGAGGTTGTTTCTAGAGTCCAGGGCATTGAGGTGCCCCACAAACCTCTGAAGCTTGGCCCTGCCTCACAGGTGGCCCTGAAGAACAGTGGCAACGAGCCATCCATGAACGAGGGGAGGCTATCTGCCCCACCTGCAATGTGGTCACCCGGAAGACCCTTGTGGGGCTCAAGAAGCACATGGAAGTGTGTCACAAGGTATGGTTCCCCCACACCAGGTACTGGGAGGGAGGAACCGCTAACTTGGTTGGGCTTTTCAATGGCTAGGCTGTGTCCACAGCTACAGGAGGCCCTCAAGTGCCAGCACTGCCGGAAGCAGTTCAAGTCCAAGGCCGGCCTCAACTACCACACCATGGCTGAACACAGTGCCAAGGTATGCTGTGTGGTCCCCAGCTTCCTGTCCAGTCCTGATCATTGACCTCCCACCCTATCGCTGCTCCCCCAGGCCTGACCTTGGATCACTGTGGCCCCAACTCCTGGCTGGCGTCAGGTCTGAGGCTCACTCTGTCCCCAGCCCACTGATGCTGAGGCCTGTGAGGGAGGAGAGCAGGAGGAGAGAGAGCGGCTTCGCAAAGTGTTGAAGCAGATGGGGCGGCTGCGCTGCCCTCAGGAGGTCAGTGGAGAGGCATGTACAAGGTGCATGTCTGGGGCTCAGTATTTTGTGCCTTATTGACCATTTACCTATCTCTGATCTGGACCTGCAGGGTTGTGGGGCTGCCTTCTCCAGCCTCATGGGCTATCAGTACCACCAGCGGCGCTGTGGGAAGCCACCCTGTGAGGTGGACAGTCCCTCCTTCCCTTGTGCCCATTGTGGCAAGACTTACCGCTCCAAGGCTGGCCATGACTACCATGTGCGCTCAGAGCACACAGTCCCAGTAAGTGGCCCCTGGTTCCCCACGTCCTCATGGCTTTCTTAGCCTATATTGGGCACAGGCTATTTTTTTTTTAAAACATTTATTTATTTGAGAGAGGGGGGAAGAAAGAGGGAGACAGAATGGGCACACCAGGGCCTTTGGCCAATGCAAACAACCTCTAGACACATGTGCCATCTTGTGCATATGGCTTATGTGGATCCTGGGGAATTGAACCTAGGTCCTTTGGCTTTGCAGGCAAAGCACCTTAACCACTAAGCCATCTCTCCAGCCTGTGGGCACAAGCCTTTAACCTGTGTGCCATTCACATGTATATATGCTACTTGCTAGGTGTGATCCCTGCTGTCCTCACTGATCCTAAGTCATATGTACCCTAGGAGGGAGAATGGGAGCTCTTTCTTTATCACCTACATCACTCAGCACTTGCATGCACCCTGAATCCTCATGCCAACAGGGCCCACACCTACATAACCTACATCCCATAGTAACTCTGACTCACAGTCTCTGGCTATCCTGTGGCTCATCCTGGCCTCCATTTGTCCCTGCTCTCCAGCCTCCTGAGGAGCCCACAGACAAGACCTCTGCGGCTGACGATCTGCTGGGTGTGGAGCGGACCCCAAGTGGTCGCATCCGCCGCACATCAGCCCAGGTGGCCGTATTCCACCTACAGGAGATTGCAGAGGATGAGCTGGCCCGCGACTGGACCAAACGACGCATGAAGGATGATCTTGTGCCTGAGACTGCACGGGTGAGCTGTCCCCTCAAGGGATGGGCCTTTGGTTATTCCTCAGTTGCTCTCCCAACCTCTGACCTGCTGGTATCTAAGACATGCCTCATTTAAGTCCTCTGTGCTCCTGTGACCTTAGACATTTGCATATCCCATCTGTGGAGGGGCAGTAAGGCTGTTGCAGAGGCACATGTTGCCAGAGCAACGTGTGCCTCAGCCTGGGGCTTACTTGGCACTGTGCTTGGCTTTGCAGCTCAACTATACTCGGCCAGGCCTCCCCACACTCAACCCCCAGCTGCTGGAGGCGTGGAAGAATGAAGTCAAGGAGAAGGGCCATGTGAACTGTCCCAATGATGTGAGCTGGGGCAGGCGGGTGGTGGGAATGGGAATTTGGGGCACTATGACAAAGGGTCAAATGTAGCCCTTCAGGCAGCTGCTGAGGCTAAGACCATGGCCTTTCAGGAAGTGAATACCTTCAACTAGCCTACCTTTGACCCTAGAGTCCTACAAGGGGGGTCTTCAACTTTGGGTTCCACATGCTCAGCCTGCCAAAACCCTAGGACTCCTTAGGGTCTACCCCCTACCTGCCCTGAATAGGTGTCAAAGTACCCCAGTGTTTAAATGGGTTGCCCCTTTGTGTGGAAGGTATGAGAAGGCCTTCCCCAAAGTTTTTTCCTGCCTGCAGTGCTGTGAAGCTATCTACTCCAGTGTGTCTGGCCTCAAGGCCCATCTTGCCAGCTGCAGCAAGGTCAGTTATGGGATCTCCCCAGTGGCCAGGTGGGGCACTGAGCACTCCCAGTTTTCTCCTGCCAAGGGTTTGCCTACATTAGCTTGAGATCCCATCCTACTCCCTGACAGCTGGCCCAGAATCCCTCCCTGTCCCTTACTTCTGGCCACAGGTCAGTTGGTTCCAACCCTGGAGGCTCCTGTATGTGATATAAGTAGGTATTTCAATCTGAGTAGAGGTATACTCGTTTGGGATGAGGACTGTCATCAAAGGACTGTCCCTGGGGTACCTGCCTCTCCCCACCCTTCCTTATTTCTTACTTCCCTTACAGTGGGTGTAGCTCATTGGTCCTGCTGAAGTCCAGCATTAGCATACATCCTGTCAGTCAGTATAGCTAACTTCTCTCTGGCTGACTTTGGCCCTGACCTTTAGTAGCAGGGTAAAGGCTTGGGCCAGATCTTGGTATTTTGGGTCTTCAGAGGTGGGGGACTGGATTACTGTGCATTGCAGGGGAACCACCTGGTGGGGAAGTACTGCTGCCTGCTATGCCCCAAAGAGTTCAGCTCTGAAAGCGGCGTCAAGTACCACATCCTCAAGACCCATGCAGAGGTGAGAGTAATCTTCTAGCCCTGGAGGCTGCCCCAGGGTTAGCCACTCTCCCATTTCAGAAAGTAACATTTCCCCTATTCAAGCATGCTGGGCACCCTATGGATGCCAGGAGCAGCAGCAGAAGTGTAATAGCCTAGGCTGCTCCTTTTGGACCATAAAGACATTCATGGGCCTAGCAGGATCAGAGCTTGGGTGCCAGGAGGGGCTGCAGTATTAAGCATTTTGATGGCTTTCAGCCTGTCTCCTCCACCTCAGGCTCATGTGGTGTGTGCTAAGGCATCTGGATGTTTTCTTCTCAAAAGTGGTATCCAGCCGGGCGTGGTGGCACACGCTTTTAATCCCAGCACTTGGGAGGCAGAGGTAGGAGGATTGCCATGGGTTCGAGGCTGCCCTGAGCATAGTGAATTCCAAGTCACCCTAGGCTAGAGCGAGACCCTACCTCAAAAAAACAAAAATAAGCTGGGAGTGGTGGTGCACGCCTTTAATACAGCACTGGGGAGGCAGAGTTAGGAGGATTACTGTGACTTCAAGGCCACCCTGAGACTACATAGTGAATTCCAGGTCAGTCTGGACTAGAGTGAGACTCTGCCTTGAAAAACCAAAATAAGTAAATAAATAAATATAAAAATAAATAATAAAAAGTGGTGTCCATTTCCCGGGAAGCCTAAAAAGTCTGGGTTTCCTTAACTGGGCACCCAGACACTGAGCTGGAACCTTCTCACTGGGGGTTGGAAGGAGGACTGACAGGACAAAACATTTACATTTTTGAAGTTGCCTGCCTGGCCAAAAACTGTTTGGGTCTATAGCTTTGAAGCAGGGTCCTGGTCTTCACAGCACATTTTCTGTCCCCTAGAATTGGTTCCGGACCTCAGCAGACCCCCCACCCAAACACAGGAGCCAGGACTCCTTGATGCCCAGAAGAGAGAAGAAAAATGTGGCAGGAGGGAAAAAGCGGGGCCGCAAACCCAAGGAACGGTTGCCTGAGGAGCCCACATCCAAGCTGCTGCCCCGCCGGGACGACTGGCCCCCGGGAGGCAGAGACAGAGGGTCCCGGGGCTCCACTGGGAGGAAAGCTGGAGTTGGCAAAGCACCTGAAAAGTGAGCCTAGTGGATGGGGCCCAGCCCCCAATGCTGGCCACCATGCCCCATTTGGCCCAGGGTAGGGGAACCAACTCCAGACCTCCCATCCTCCATCCTCCACCCATTTGTCCAGTGGGGGTGGCCAACCACTTTCCCCTCCCTAAAAGTATTCCTTTCCCTATTTGGGCTGCCTCCCATGGCTGGGCACCCTTGGGGTGCCAGGGATGGCAGCAGAAGTGCAATAGCCTGGGAGACCCAGCCTTCCCCACAAGGACATTTATGGGTCTGGCAGGACCTGAGGCCATGGTGCCATGGAGGCTATAGTGCTGAGAAGTCTAATGGCCTTCAGCCCATCTCCACCTCCTCAGGCCCAGCAGGATCCCTGCCCTAGCTCCCCCAAGGCTCAGGCATCCTTGGTGACCCATGGTTCTGGGCTGATGAAGGTACCTGAGCAGCCTGGCTATCACCATGTGGGCCTAACCTCCATCTAACACTGGAACTCCAGTATTCCTTGCTACCTCCCAGGACGGACCCCATCCAGCCACTGCCATGCTGCCCTGACAGCTGCCTACCTGCCTGCCCTTATCCACTTCACCTCTGATCCCTCTGCTTGTTTTCTACCTCTCTGGGCCTGCCCTCTCCTCTGTCATCCCTGCTGTGCTTCAGGCCCCACCTTCCAGCCTGGTGTGGTCCTAGTGGAGTATGCAACCTTCTAGGTAAAGGAAGGACTCTGTTCTACCTATAGGGAGGCCCAAACACATAGCTGCCAGTCTGGGGGTGAGGGGCTGGTCTTCTCAGCCTCCATCCTTTAGATTCTGACCTGTGGTAGGCAGCCAAAGGGGATCTTCCTGGGGCTGGAGCCATGTAGAACAGAGGTTAGGCAGAAGAGACCCATCCTTGGGGTTGGCTATGGAAGATGGCCTATGTCCGCCGGATGAAGGTGATATAGAGTCAAAGCCGTGGAAACCTTCTACATTACCTGCCCTGTGTATCTAATGGCTGCTTAGTCATTTGATAGTCTCTGAAGACCAGTAAAGGATGGAATCTCAGTCAGTGTAGCAGATCCAGCCTGGGCCCAACCCCTCTGGGCCATGAGGATGACAGGATCTGCAGGTTGGGTAGGGTCAGGAAGGGAGCCGTGGGTTCCTGGAGGAGATGGTTACTCCAGGTGGCCCCCTTTCTGGCTCTGGATTTCCTTAACTGGGCACCCAGACATTGAGTTGGAGCCTCCTGACTGGGAGTTGGAAGGAGGACTGCCTTCCAACCCCTATGAGCCGCACCAGGAGGAGGAGGCTCAAGGGAGTTGGGCCAGATTTTTTCCATTGGGGGTGGGGATGGGCTGAGGGCTCAGCCTCTGATCCTGGATGATGTGAATTTTAATATTTGCCTGTGTGCGTGTCTCCTGGGTGTCGTCAATGCCAGTCTTGTTGCTGTGACAAGTAACAACCTTTTTTAAAATAATGTTTTGGTTTTTTTTATATACAAAAACTCAACAATCTGACATTTTGGTGCTAAGGGTTTCCTGGTGCCGAAGGTGGAGTTAGGCTATAGTACTGACTGGCACCCACTCTGCTCCCAGGAAGGAGGTGTTCCAAGGAGACCAGCTCCAGGGAGCTTTAGGATGGGGTCATTGTACACTCCTGTCTGGTGTGCAGTAAACCCTGATTCTCACACTTTGACCTGATCTGAGGCTGTCTGCAGAGGTGAGTGTGGTTCAATGTCAAAGGTCAAAAAGTAGGCTCGGGCTTTAGGGCAGTAATGTTCAGTTGGGGAGAGGAAAGGAGTCCAGGTGCACTTTGACAACTCTGCAGGGTGTGGCTGTCTACCCCAGCCTCTCAGGTACTTGGCACTTGGGGGGAAGAGTAGGACCTGGGTTTTGCTGGGGGTGAGTTTCCAGGACACCCCCCAACCAAAGCCCACATGTAGGCCCCAGTGTAGGCATGTTGGGGTGGGGGGCGTCTGGATAACTTGTTTAGCACTTTAACTCCCTTTGTCTTTGAGGTGGTTGTGGGGCAGCTGTCCACAACAGCAGTTGGTTGGGACCCCTTGCTCCTACATTTGTTGGTGAAGGTCATGACAAGCTAGTCTGCAGAACCCTCCTCCCAAAGTGGTAGGGTCTTGGGCAGGACTTAGCAGAGCCTGCTCAACTCCTTACTCGTGATCACCGGCATGCATGCACAGACCTAGGAGGCCCAACCTTTAGACCCTTGGCAAAATGCGACAGTCTGGGTCTCTGCAGATCTACCTCTGGCCCAGTGCTTGCTCTGCCCTTTAAATGAAAGTTCCCAGGGTGAGCACTTAACACAGAACCAGGGTGCACTTTATGCTCCTGTACAGACTCCTGGGAGGGTCTCCTGGGAGTCCTTGGATCTCCCCTTCCCTCTGGAGGTTCTGAAGGGAGACCCTAGAAGGGGAGGGCTGCTATCCCTGTTTGCCCTGCTGGGTGAAACCAGGCCCTACTCTTAAGGCCTGGTTTCCTGGGTCACCCTTTCTACCTGGTGGAAGAGCCTCCTGAACTTTGGGTTTTTGTTTGGTTTTAATGCAGTTCTCAGTACACAAGTGCATTTAGAAAGACAGGTTCCAGCTACCACTTGTAACCATAGATAAACACATATATATTCTATCTACAAAGTGTTTTATTTGCAAGATGTTTTGAGGTGAGCTTGACCATGGCCGCCTTGTGACTATCTATTGCCATCTTCGTTCCCGCCACACACCCCCGGTCCTGAGTGCCGCGGGGGCGGGCCATCAACTGTATGTATTAAAAATAACTGTATCAAATAAATGTTTATTAACTTTTTTTTTCCAGGGCTCTTGTGCTGCTGAATTTGTGCTAAGGCGCCGGCCCTTCTGAAGGCGGGTGGGGGACGGGCGGGTGCGTGCCTGGCGCCGCGCAGCCTTGTGGGGTTCGTAGTCCATAGCGCCCCTAGGTCCGGGCGCGCCTCCCCAGCTACCTCCAAGTTTCGGGACGCCATGGCTGCTCCTTCGGCCTCCTCGGACGCCGCCCCCTTGCCCCTGCTGCCCCCCATGGCCCCGGACCTGCCGGGTCGGCCGGCCGAGCAAAGCGAGACCGCGTGCGAGGACCGGTAGGCGAGGGGCCCGGGCTGGGCGGGGGCCGCGCGCGCGCCTCCAGCCGTAGGCGGGAGCGGGAGGGGTCAGCGCAAGGCCGCAGCCCTTCCCGGGCGCCCATCCCGGAAACCCTTCGACCACGGACAGCTTAGCGTCCGCGGCCTTGTGGACCCTCGGGTCATTCTGCCGGTCCGTTCTTTCCATGTCCCCGGACACGGGTCAGACACTGCCCTCCCAGGGAGCAGAGGGAAGGTGGTAGCAGGAGGCCTGCCTGACGACCCTTGGCCCCCGCGCGCACACACACAAGAGGACAAATCTGACGTCCTCGGCTTCCCGAGGAGCGGAGACTTGAACCTGTGTGGCCTGTGTCTCCGTACCCAGTGGGCGCAGTCCTGAACACCCAGGTGGGATGTGAGGCTCAACCGTCCGCATTGAGTTTGAGCTCCAGGTCCCGCCTGCCTCTCCCACACACCGGCCAGCAATGAGTCTGGGCGTAGGACGGGACGGTGAACCTTGGGGGCTCTGGATGCTCTCGGGAGCGTGGAGAGGGGACCGTGGGCGCAGGGGAGCCTGTCTCCTTCCGGTTTGATCGCCGCGGGAGGCGCTTGTGGGCCATGGCCACCAGGGGGCGGTGGCCGCGCTCACAGCTGTTTGCGGAGCTTCTTCCCGGTCTGACTGGGTTGGTTGAGGGAAGGCCCCTTCCAGCCCAACCCTGGGCATCATGCTCTATGGCAGGTGCTAGCTGACGCGGCAAATCCCAGCCGATCCACACCCTCGAGAGCTTGCAACTCTGGGTTACAGGGCTGAATTTCTAATGTTCGGTAGTCCAAGGGGTGTTGATGTAATCCGGAGCAGAGGCCACTGCCAGATACTTCAAAGGGTTTTGATGAAACACTGAGTAGACAGGCCATCTGGGCAACGTCGCTCTCATTGGGCTTCTGCTGGTGCCTCAAGGCAGACACTCCTCCCACTGCCAATCAGGGATGGAGGACCTACGGCATTATGGGGTGGGTCATTGATAGGCCTGCTCTTCATAGTCATCACGGGGCTCTTCCTGCTGCTCTTCAAACCCACTGCACTTTGCCTGCACTTGTCCCATGTCGGCCTACCCTGGCCACTCCCTTCTTAGAGGGTGCTGGCACAGTGAGAAGCCTTAGTGGCTACGTGCAAGATAGGGATTGAACTGGAGATGTGGGGAGTGGAGAGAGGCCCCAGAGCCCTGGAAAGGAGTGGGGCTGCTGGAGAAGGGGTTTCACGGTGGCATGTGGGCCTTATGCAAGCCTCTAATCCCCCAATCTGGTGTCCATTCTGTGAAAATGGTCCCAATGACTCGGTCCCTGAACCTAGTCCGAGATCTTGGAGTTTAGCTCCTCCCTCCTGCAGAGCATCCTTGGTGACAACTGTCCCTGAGGAGTGGTCTGAAAACAGATCTAGATGGAGCAGTGGGTGGGGGCGGGGCTGAGATTTTTCTTGGTCCCAGTGCATTGGGGGCTATGAATATTTTGTTCTGGTTTCTCCATTATGGGCAATACACAGCCTTGCTTCCTTGGTGCCATCACTTGGGGTCCTTAGCAATTAGGCACCTGCATTGGGTCCTTCTGAACCCTGTAGTACACTTTGAAGGCACAGTCCTACAACAGCTTCCTGGTTAAGAATGGATGAGCGGGGCTGGGGAAATGGTTTAGCGGTTAAGGCATTTGCCTGCGAAGCCTAAGGACCCCAGTTCGATTCCCCAGGACCCATGTAAGCCAGATGCACAAGGGGGCACCCATGCGTCTGGAGCTCATTTGCAGTGACTGGAGGCCCTGGCATGCCCATTTTCTCTTTCTCTCTGATTCTCCCCCCTCTCTCAAATAAACAATAAACAAAATAAAAGGTATCTACTAAAAATTGAAAGTGGATGAGTCTGAGCCATAGCTAATGGTGTTATCACCTAGTGGATGACCAAGGGAAAGTAAAGGAGGCACTGAAGTGGGGGTGTGCTCTGAGGTGACTGGGCAGCCTCCAGTACCACCTACCTTGCCCTATGACCTTATTGGGTATAGGATGCTTAGCTAGGGGAAGGGTCTGGTGAGTGGGCAAAGATGGCAGGTTTTGGGGGTGGGGCCTAGGCTTGGACCTGGTTATTCTGTGTTAGCTGCAGCAGATGTAGACTCAGGCTTCCCTTTTTCAGCCAACACAGTGCTGGCTTCCCACAGACCTGTAGTCTTGCTTTATACCCACAGGTGCCAACCAGCTATGGTACACAAGGAGCATTGTCCTGCTCAAATAACTAAGCTAGTGAATTAGTCTCCAGTAGTCCCTAACTTGCATCACTGCTTCAGCCTTCCTGAGCAATTCTCAAGGCCTGGAGTACGGCCAGCCAGTCACCTGGGAGTGGAGTCAGGAGAGAGAAGGTCTACACACAGAGAGATAAGTTGGTCCTGCTCCAAGTGTCTCTAGAGGGGAGGCAAATGTACTCACTGTTACCTAGGTAGCCAGGAGAGGCTACTGGCAAGGTAGCTCCCAGGAGCAGTCCCTTTTCAGTTTATGTCAAGCCCACGTGGAAGCTTCCTTCCCTGTGCCCCTGCCATCCTGTCTTGGTGCTAGAGGCCAGCTTGCAGGCACACTACCATGTAGCAGGAGGCTGCTACATGGTCAACCCACCCATGGAGGAAGCCTGGGGTCAGCAGAATCTCTCTGGGCAGATCTAAAGTCAGTAAAGGGATTTCAGCTGGGTCCAAATTGCCCCTTGCTCTCCATGCTGTGGACAGGGAGGTGCCTGTGTCCCTTGCTGACTTTTGAATACTGGGTGGCTAGAGGATCTGCTGGAGCCTCTGTGAGGTGGGGGGTGGAGCAGTTATTCTTGGATGCTGCTAGGGTAGAGTTTCAAATTTGTTTATGCCTGTAGGAGGCACCTTGGGGCCAGGGGTGGGGCATCTAGCTCAGCATTGACATTCAGGTCACCTGGCCTAGAGGGGCTTCAAATTTCCCTGTCTGGCTCTGTACATTGGGCTTCACAACTGGGTTTCTTTCAGTGAATTTGGGGAGAGATGCTAGAGTACAGTGTTCCTCAGTGAGCCTTGACCAGTGAGTATGCCAGCCTTCACAGGAGAGTACTTGTAAGCAGTTCTCATGCTGGTCTGGGGACTGTGCAGGCGCAGAGTCGTTGCTATTAATACCTCGTGCATAAGCCCCGCTGGGTGATCCTCTTATGCTTGTGGCCTTGGCCTCTGTGGCTCAGCAGCAAGTGTGTTCCTTTAGTGCAGTAGAGCTCCTGGGGACTCCTAGTTGCTGTGCCCCACCCCCTGCACACAGCAGGTTGCTTCTGCCAGCTAGGGGTTAAGCCCCACCCAGCTCTTCACCTGCTGAACTGCCCATAAGAATGGTTCCATCCATATATGGCCATTTCAGGTGACCAGAACTCCTGAGCTGTCCTTGGAGACAGCTGTGGATCTGAGAGGTAGTGATAACCTAACTGCCAGTACCTAGGCCCTTAACTGCCAGCACCTAAGCTGCACACACCTAGGTCACCTCACTGTCCAAGAACACCCACCTCTGGTCCCTGTGGGCCCACCTATATCTTCGATCATGAGCAGTCCTCCAGCTTACCCTGGCATCAGGATCTCAGGGTGCTGGGCTCTCGGAGCAGAAGGCAGGTGAGTTGCAGCAGAGTCCCTGCTGGTGAAGAGGGCTCCACTTCTCAGTGGTGCTGACTACTCCCAACCTATGTGTGATGTGTGTCCATGGATATCTGGCAACAAACAGGCTGGCAAATGCTCTTGGGATCCAAGCAGAGCTTGGGCTGCAGGTGTGGCTTTGCTTGGGGCTGTGGATTATTGATAGTGTCTTGTTGCCATTGTGACTCAATCCTCTTTGTTCAGATGAATTTCTGTCATTGTGGCCACCTTTGTCCATCTGTGGATAAGAAATGAGGTCTGGTTTTTCAAGGTAGGATCTCACTCTAGTCCAGGCTGACCTGGAATTCACTATGGAGTCTCAGGGTGGCCTTGAACTCACGGCAATCCTCCCACCTCTGCCTCCCGAGTGCTGGGATTAAAGGCGTGCGCCACCACGCCCGGCGAAATGAGGTCTTTTATTCAACTTCCCTGTAAAAGAGCACCTCTTATGAGAATTGGGGTGAGACTTTGTCTCCGGCTGCATGTGACAGATTAGTTTTGAGGAGGGTAAGGCAGCAGATCTAGTTTGCCATTCCCATCGAAGTGAGGCTGATTTCTCTGGCAAAGTCCTCATTGGTCTGCAACTAGGCACTCTTCCCAGCACAAGCATTGGTGGGGAGCCCAAAAGTCCCCTCGGGAGGCCTGTACAGTGAGAACCAGAGGAAGCAAGTGAAGCCCCAGTCCCTGGCCTCCTTTGAACAGTTGTTTTTTTCTGGGTCCTGGCTTTGTGTGTAAGGTCTACTTACCACTGGAGGCCAAGGCCCAACCTTAGGCATCTCTAGGAGTTTCCTCAGGATGACCTGCCCCCTTGAAAGTCACTTGTTACTAATGCCTTGGGAGTTTCCTCTTTGAGGTTAAAGGAGGAGGGCAGTTCCGTGGGAAGGCTTAGAGGAGAGGCAGATGTCCTGAAGTTTTGCTCTGTCCTCCGTGGCCTTCCAAAGATGCCCAGTGTATTGTGATCATGCTGCCTCTGGGGATCAGGGAAAGACACAGCCTGGAACCCTAGAAGGTCTACTTCTCCCTAGCAGTGGGCCACAGCTTTTGGTTGCTGGGAGGAGCAGCCTAGGAGCTCTGCCACACTAAGGGAAATACACTTGTTCCCTCATTTGTTTTCTATGTGGATTAGCATGCCCAGGTGAGCAACCAGATGCCCTCTGGCCAGGGATCACTGCTTGCTCGCGCGCTTTGACAGTATTTTCTCCCTTTTTGACTGAGTAGGGATGCAGGTGGCATCACTTCCTGGTCTAGGTCCCTTGGGGGATGTTGCCAGGACCCTTGCCTGGCAGATTCTGGTCTCAGTACCTGGCTGTGTTCTTTGTGTCCAGCCTTCTGCTTGATATCAGTTTAGCTCAAAGCTGTCTTCATAGCCTCAGAGATGAAACTGAGCACAGCAGACTGACTACTCTCTGTGCTCACTTCCCAAGCTCTTTTGGAAGGATGGTATAAAAACAGGCAGACCTGTTGTTTTTGTCCCCAAGGATGAGTGCAGTGTGTTTTCCTGATTAAATACAGATGGGTTCTTTTCTTTCTTTCTTTTTTAAACCAAGATCTCGGTTAATATTTATTTTATTTTATTTATTTGTGAGAGAGGAAGAAGCAGATATATATAGAGAGAATGGGCACACCAGGACCTCTAGCCCTGCAAACAAACTCCAGACACATGTGCCACCTTGTACATCTGGCTTACGTGGGTCCTGGGGAATCAAGTCTGGGTCCTTTGGCTTTGCAGGCAAGTGTCTTGACCACTAAGCCATCTCTCCAGCCCTGGGCCCTTTTCTTTCTTTCTTTCTTTCTTTCTTTCTTTCTTTCTTTCTTTCTCTTTCTTTCTTTCTCTCTCTCTCTCTCTTTCTTTCTTTCGGGTTTTTTGAGATAGGGTTTTACTCTAGCCCAGGCTGAGCTGGAATTCATTATGTAGTCTCAGGGTGCGCTTGAACTCACAGCAATCCTCCTACTTCTGCCTCCCAAGTTCTGGGATTAAAGGCATGTGCCACCATGCCCGGCCTGGGTCCTTTTCTTAATGCTCACTTGTGCCCATCTCATCCAGTACCTTTGAAAGCTGCTTATATGAGCAATCATGTTTTAGGTTTTCCACCCAGGCCTTCCACTGCCTCCCATACATAGGCAGATAACCGTCTTCCTGGCTCTGGAAGGACCACACAACTGAGAATATCAATGTTCCTAAACTGGGCCTTCTGAGAAGCAGGAAAAAGCTTGCCTGAAGCCACTCCTGAGTGTGCTAGCTTTGGGAAACAGTATATTGAGGATCTTGAGTTAGCAGCAGTGGTGGCAAGACAGTGAGCTTCCCAGACAGATGCAACTTGGGTTTATTATTATTTTTTATTTTATTTATTTATTTAATTTTATTTTTTGTTTTTTTGAGATAGTCTCACTCTAGCCCAGGCTGGCTTGGAATTTACCATGTAGTCTCAGGGTGGCCTTGAACTCATGGTGATCCTCCTGCCTCTGCCTTCTAGGTGCTGGGATTAAAGGTATGTACCACCATGCCCGGCCAGCAACTTTTGATAGCAAAAATCTTGCACTTGCCAAATATTCAAATGTGACAGAAGTCCTTCACAAATTTTTGTGCAGAGAATGATTTTATGGCTGTGTCTCCTTCCAGCTTTTCTGTGTGTATACCTTGACACAGGCATTGACACATGTGCTTTTTTTTTTTTTTTTTTTTTTTTTTTTTGGTTTTTCGAGGTAGGGTCTCACTCTAGTCCAGGCTGACCTGAAACTCACTATGTAGTCTCAGGGTGGCCTTGAACTCACAGTGATCCACCTACCTCTGCCTCCCAAGTGCTGGGATTAAAGGCGTGCACCACCACGCCCGGCACGTGTGCATTTTTATAAGCATCTTTTAGGCAGTACTAGGGATAAAACTCGGGGCCTCTCTGCCTCTCTGCTGAGCTATATCACCAGCCCCTGGGTGAGTATTCTTCATCTGCTGGTTTCTTCCTTTTTTTTCTTTTTTCTTTTTTCTTTTTTTTCTTTTTCTTTTTTTCTTTTTTTTTTTTTTTTTTTGAGAGAGAGAGGATAGTCAGGCATGGTGGTGCATGCCTTTAATCCCAGCACTTGGGAGGCAGGGGTAGGAGGATTGCTGTGAGTTCAAGGCCAGCCTGAGACAACACAGTGAATTCCAGGTCCTAGAGTGAGACCCGACCTCAAAAAAAAAAAAAAAAAAGAAAAGAAAAGAAAGAGAGAGAGAGAGATGGGGGTGCACCCAGGCCTTTAGAGACTGCGAACACACTCCAGACATGTGTGCCCCTTTGTGCATCTGGCTTACTTGGGTCCTGGAGAATTGAATCTGGTTCCTTTGGCTTTGCAGGCAAATGCCTTAACTGCTAAGCCATCTCTCCAGCCCTCATCTGCTTGCTTGCTTTCTTTCTTTCTTTTTTTTTTTTTCTTTTTTTTTTTTTTTTTGGTTTTGCAGGGTAGGGTCTCACCCTAGTCTAGGCTGACCTGGAATTCACTATGTTGTCTCTTCATCCGCTGGTTTTTATATAAACTGAATCGTATTCATTACAGTTTGCTTTATCACCCAAGAATACCCCAGGGATGCTTGTCCCCATCTGGACCTGCCAGTCTCCCATATTCTGAGGTTTATCTGGTATTCCATGTAGCATTGTGTCCCTTGTGAGACTTCAGACTATAGCAGACAAGTAATGTCACTGCAGGGCACATCCCACAAGGAGCTGGGCTGGTGTACATCCACTTGCTTTTTGTTTTGTTTTTTGAGGTAGAGTCTTGCTCTACCCCATGCTGACCTGGAATTTATTATGTAGTCTTAGGCTGGCCTCGAACTCACAGTGATCCCTCAGCCTTTCAAGTGCTGGCATCAAAGGTATATACCACCACACCTGGCTTCTTTTTGCTTTCTTTTTTTAAAAAATATTTTATTTATGTATTTATTTGATAGAGAGAAAGAGACAGAGAGAGAGAGAAAGACAGAGGGACAGAATGGGGCACGCCAGGGCCTCCAGCCACTGCAAATGAACTCCAGGTGCATGCGCCCCTTGTGCATCTGGCTTACTTGGGTCCTGAGGAATCGAACCTGGGTCCTTTAGTTTTGCAGGCAAATGCCTTAACCACTAAGCCATCTCTCCAGCCCCTCTTTTTGCTTTCTTGAGACAATGCCTTACTATGCAGCCCAGGCTGGCCTTCATTCTCCAGACTGAGCTTTCCAAGTTCTTAAATTGTAGGTGTGGCTAAGAATGAAGTTTATTCTAGTACACCCATTTTCTCTCTATCTGCATCTTTCTGTCTCTCTCAAATAACTAAATAAAAATATTTTTTTAGAGCTAGGCATGGTAGCACACACCTTTAATCCCAGCACTTGGGAGGCAAAGGTAGGAGGATCGCTGTGAGTTCAAGGCCACTCTGAAACTACACAGTGAATCCCAGGTCAGCCTGAGGTAGAGTGAGACCCTACCTTGAAAAAAAAAAATTAAGTCAAGTAGTGAAAGGCTAACAACAGCTAATAGTAAAACAGAACAATTATAACAATAACAGAAGTCTGGACAGCACCTGGGATCCTCCTACCTCTGCCTCCTGAGTGTTAGGAGTAAAGGCATGCACCACCATGCCCAGTTCCATTTGCTATTTCACTATGAAGTCTCATGGTGGCCTCAAACTCACAGAGATCCTACTACTTGGGCTGGAGAGATGGCTTAGTGGTTAAGCACTGTTCCCTCTCAGAGTTGGAAACCACAGCCAAAAATGATGCCCCTTTGGGAATACAGACCAACTGCAAGGTATGCATGGATATGAGTGCCCACCCAGCCTGAGTGATAGGCTATAGGAGGTGGGGACAGGTGCAGCACCTCCTTCCTTATGTTGCATTTCCCTCTTGCACCCTCTGTTGGCCTCTCCATTCCCCACTGAGGCTTAAAGTCTCAAACCACGTACACGTACACACCTTGTCAGCCCAGACAGGTAGTGCTTGTAGGTTGCTGGAAGTCTCTTATCTTGGGGACAAGAGAGAGTCATGATAAGTAGATTGATTCCACATAAGTCTTCCAGCCTGGCTTTTCCTCTCCTGCTCTCCATCCTACATTCTTGACAGCTAGGGCACCAAGCCAGAGCACTGCCCTGCATAGATCTTGCCACTGGCATGTGGTCAGTGCACTGCCCTTACATCTCTTGGGACAACTGCCCTGCAGGGTGGCAGTGACTGGAATACACAGAGAGTGCACTGCATTAGGGAGGGGGACATTGTCCTCAGTGGGATATTTCTTGTCCCTAAGTGTCTATCCCCTGGGAATTAGGCCCTATCCACCCTAATCCACACAGGGGTGGGACTATGGTCCTAAGATATTGAATCGCCTGTGTCCTTGTTACTACTTGCTGTCTCCCTCCTTCTTTGTGGACAGATGGTCTGAAGCCCTATGGCCTTCATGAGCCCTGTGGTCTGGCTTCAGACAGGTTTCTTTGGCACCCACCCCTCCAGTTGAGCCCACACTCTTGGCCTTATCTGTGCCTACCCCTCTTGGTCATGACCAAGGAGGTCTACAGCTATGGGCTAAGCCTGAGCACATTTTTTGCAGCAGCAATTCAGGGTCCTTGGACAGACTCCTACCACCCGTGGGTACTGGGCGTTCACCCAGGAAGCGCACCACCAGTCAGTGCAAGTCTGAGCCTCCCCTTCTGCGCACAAGCAAGCGTACCATCTACACAGCTGGGCGGCCACCCTGGTACAATGAGCATGGCACACAGTCCAAGGAGGCTTTTGCCATTGGTGAGAGCAGTTTGGGCAGGCACCTTGGGAATCTTTCTGTATGATCAGCTCAGATGGCCCTAATTGCAAACTCTCCCTTATCTCCCACAGGTCTGGGAGGTGGCAGTGCATCTGGAAAGACTACTGTGGCCAGAATGATCATTGAGGCACTGGACGTTCCCTGGGTAGTCCTGTTGTCTATGGACTCCTTCTACAAGGTGAAGTCCTGCTCAGTTCCCTTTAAGTGCCACTCCTTCCCTCCTACTCCCATATCCTTGAAAATACAGTCCCATAGTCATTGGACTTCACCATGACCCCCAGGTCCTGACTCAGCAGCAGCAGGAGCAGGCTGCCCACAATAATTTTAACTTTGACCACCCCGACGCCTTCGACTTTGATCTCATCATTTCCACCCTCAAGAAGCTGAAGCAGGGCAGGAGTGTCCAAGTGCCCATTTATGATTTCACCACCCACAGCCGGAAAAAGGACTGGGTAGGTCCTGGGGTTTGGGGCTGTGGAGGCAGCTGCAGAGACATGAGTTGGGTATCAAAACTCCCTGGATTCCTTTTCAGAAAACGCTATATGGTGCAAATGTCATCATCTTTGAGGGCATCATGGCCTTTGCTGACAAGACACTGCTAGAGGTGAGGTACTGCTTGGAGCACCCACCCCATAGACATCTCCTTAAACACATTTCCTCTATTAAGACCTTTCTGCACATTATCCACACTTTGTGCTGTCTGAGCAGGTTGATCCCTAGCCTGGAGCCTCCAAGTGTGACCCACCAGGTATGCCCCAGGCATGTACAGCTTGTTCTGTCCCCAGGATCTAATGCAGTGGGATGGGGTGTGGCTATTGGGGACAATGATTTCCTCTATCTTTTGCTGAGTCCTGTATTTGTATCTGTTATGCTCTTGTCATTATTGGTTCTTGTTGAAGGACAGGTGAGGACCTGAGGGCAGTGAGTTTGAAGGACTTTACTATGGGGAGAACAGACCTGAGTGTGCCTCTGGCCCAGGTCCAGAGGACCTCACTGTCTGCACATAGCAGCCCCAGTCCCCACGAGGCTCTTTTAGGGACTGCCTGTCACGTGCTGAATGGGAGCTATACCCAGAACTCACCAAGCCCTGCTCCCTCAGGGCATATGGGGATTGTAATCAAGTGAAATCACATGTATGTTACACAGCCCAACCCCATTCTTGCCTGACTTGTCAGTTGCTTCCATTCTGTGACCCTAGCCAATACCACCTTACAACCATGCATACCCCCTAAATGCACACTACCCAAAAATGTGCCCACCCCCCTTACTGGTCACTGCTTCTGGTTAGGCCCTTTGCCTAGCCCACAGACCAGGAAATCTCATAGCAAGAGCTTATCCTGTCACTACTCTGGCTCTGTGAAGCCTGGCTCCTTGGAAGTGGCCCTACTGGTGCATGCCTCATCCATGCTCATTGTCTTGCTGTCCCCATTAAGCTCTTGGACATGAAGATCTTTGTGGACACAGACTCTGATATTCGACTGGTGCGGAGGCTGCGCCGGGACATCAGTGAGCGAGGACGGGACATTGAAGGTGTCATCAAGCAGTACAACAAGTTTGTCAAGCCTGCCTTTGACCAGTATATCCAGCCCACCATGCGCCTGGCAGACATTGTGGTGCCCAGAGGTGAGTCTGTCAGGCCCCTGCCTCAGGTAGAGCAGTTGGGCCACCAGTCTTCTGAGTTCCCTTCTCCTTTCCTCCAGGAAGCGGGAACACCGTAGCCATCGACCTGATTGTGCAGCACGTTCACAGTCAACTGGAGGAGGTTAGCCAATCAGGCAACACCCTGCCCTTCTGATGTTCCCCCACAAAGGTCTGCTCACCCCACCCCTACATGTTCACTGTCCCCAACAGCTAAAGGCCTTTGAGAGTCCAGGCCTACTCCCTCAGCCTGTTCACTAGGCCCAGCTGCCAGTCCTCTGTGATTGTCCAGTAGCTCAGGTTCTCAGGCCTAGCTGAGGGCCCAGCCATCACCTGCACCCAGCTAGCACTTGGCATTGCAGAGGTGTACTTCTGTCCCTCTCAATCCTGTGAGAGTGACAAGGGTGACCCATTGTTCCACTGGTATAAGACTGTGAGTTTCAACACTGACTTCCATGTCTGGCCTGTGGCTTTTCTTTCTGAGTATGTCACCCTACATGCAATGCTTTCCCAATGGAGGTCCCAGGTCAGGTGACCTGTGGCTGGGTTTTGGAATCTGGCCATAGTTCTTTTTGGAGCACTGAGGCCTGGAGTCTGCAAAAAAAAAACAGTTCAGAGGTTTTGGCTCTTCTGTCCTAGAGCCACAGGTCCCAGCCCAACTGGTCCCCAGGTTAGAGATCCTTAGAAACTTGCCTCCTCCTGCATCTGGCAGCCACCTGAGCCATTTGAACATGTGGCTGTGGCATGTCTGTTCCTGGGTGGGAATGGCCTGGCCACCTGCCCTGGTCACTGATACATCGCCCATTCCCTTGTGTCTCCCTGTGTTGCTGCCACAGCGTGAACTCAGCGTCAGGTAAGATTCTGCAACTGTCTGCACAGATGGAGGCATTTCCAACATCCACATGGAGCTCCAGTTCTGCTGTCATCCAGCCAAGCAGGCAGGCAGGCAGGCAACCTGTCCTCAGACACAGGAAACCCTGCTGCTATGTCCCCTTGCTGGCAGTTAAAGATGATAAGGCACAGAGAGGTTAAGTAATTTTCCTAGGAACATGCAGTGCTTGTACAGTGACCAGATGTTGATGGAGGCTCCTTCTCAACATGGGGATACCTTGAGGTCCAGCATCAGCGGCCACATTTGTCCTACTTACTAGGCCAACATTGGCATGTCTGTTATGGCCCAGTACAGCCAGAAGGCTTGGGTCTTCCTCCAGGCTGCTGTACCTCCTCAGCCAATCCTATTAGCTCAGTTGACAGTCTCCCAGGGGTAGTTAGTGAAATCTTGGCCGTGCCCTGCCCACCGAGGTGGTGCTCTTTCCCAGCTTAGTCCTCAAGCTACAGCACAACTCAGGCAGAAGAAGCAATGCTGGTATTGTGGACAGCAAGCCAGGATGGGCCAACCAGAACTCAGGCAGGAACCATAGACAGCACCAGGAACTTGTCCTTCTCTCAGGTTTTTCTCGAAGTAGGGAAGCCCCAAGCTAGGTTTTCTACTGGAGTCCTCATGGCCCCGATGGATGCCCCAGGTGTTCGATGAGAGTATTGGAAATGCCTCCAAGGCCATCTTCGCAGCCCTGCTTCCTGTCATTGCATGAGTCTCTGCTTGGCCTCACCAAGACCAGGGTACCAAAGGACTGTGTCAAGGCCCTCTTCAAGCCTCTATTCTGAGAAAAGTTTATAGGAACAGTAAGCATTTTCTGGTCAGCCATGGAAGTGGTGGCCATTGGCCCCACATAGCTTCCTTCATCCCCAGGAAGTTGCTGGTAGACAGGAGAGAAAAGCTGTAGCCTGGGTGTGGGTGGCATTCCATCCTAGAGCACCAAGGCTGTTAGTGCCAAGCGGCCAGCCTTTTTCCTCTCTTCTATGGCCAGCTGTGGCCACAGGGAACCTTTGCCAGAGACTTGATTACTTTCCCTACTAAGTCTTCTTCTCTCTCTGTTCTTTTCCTCATTGTAAACCCGTTTCCTGCCTTGTTCCCTTCCCGAACACGCTCTTCACCTGGCGAGCAGAGGAAGCTGCGTTGGGATATGTGAGCAGAGCGCGCTGATTTTGCTGAGCTGTGTGCTGCCCTGCACCACTGCTGCCCCTTTGTGCCCTTCCCCTCTCCTACTCCTCTCTACTTGCCTTCTCCCATTCTCTCTCCCTCCACCCTCCAGCCTCTCACATGACCCTCCCTCTTTCCTCTCCAGGCTGGGGCCTTGGGTGGGGCAGCCTTTGACACTGAGCCTCCTCCTGCTTTGCCCTCCCTCTTGAGAGGGGCTGGACACTACCTGGGGGATGGGCTTGTGTATAGCTTGAACCCACAGCACAGATGTTCCTTCTGGGAAGTGGTTGGGGATAAACTGGCCTTTTGGAAGCCAAAACCTGTCCCTGCAGTGAGCTCCCTTCCTCCTCATGTGTGACCTCTGCTTTTTCTGAGCCTCAGAAGGGGTACCTCACACCCTCCAGTTTCCTTCCCTTGGGAGCTATATATATACATATACATATACTTTATTGTATTTTATTTATTTATTTTTATTTTAGTTTTGGTTTTTTTTGAGGTAGAGTCTTACTCTAGCTCAGGCTGACCTGGAATTCACTTTGTAGTCTCGGGGTGGCCTCGAATTCACAGCGATCCTCCTACCTCTGCTGGGGTTAAAGGCGTGCGCCACCACGCCCAGCTCTCATGGGAGCTATATTGAGCATTCAATATTCTCTCACCTTTGCCTGGCAGTTAGGGTGGCAAGGCATCTCTGGTGGGATGCCTCTCCCCCAGGTCAGTCACAGCCAAGCAGATAACTCCCACTTTGCACATCCTGCTATCTGCCACAGTGACATGCAGATGTCCTTCGAGGGAGGGAGGGACTTTGGGGTAAGATACGTCAAATGGTTCATGTCCCTAGGGCTGCACTGGCCTCAGCTCACCAGTGCCACCCCCTTCCCCGGACACTGAGTGTTCTGAAGAGTACGCCGCAGGTACGGGGCATGCACACCATCATCAGGTGAGGGTCCAACTGTGGGCATTCCCTTCTCCCCACCCCAAGGACCCACTCTATGCTAAGCCTGCCTCATCCTCAGGGACAAGGAGACCAGTCGGGATGAATTCATCTTCTATTCTAAGAGGCTGATGCGGCTACTTATTGAACATGCGTTGTCCTTCCTACCTTTCCAGGTATGGGCTTATGGGGGTGAGGGGCCCCCCTCTTCCTGGTGTGGGCTCTTGGGAGTAAGTAGTGGAGTTCCCATCCTTCCAGATGTGTGTTCATAGTGGTAAGGGGGTGTTCTGCCTTTGTATGTTTGGGCTCATGGAGGTAATGGGAGGACCTGATCTCTGACTGCTCAGATTCCCCTCACTCACTATGCAGGACTGTATTGTGCAGACCCCTCAAGGGCAGGACTACGCAGGCAAGTGCTATGCTGGGAAGCAGGTGCGCATGGCCAGGAGTGGGATGGCAATAGCAGCTTGTGAGTGTGGGGCTTCCTGCTTGCAACTTGCTTAGACTCCCTTCTACCACAGATCACTGGTGTGTCCATCCTGCGTGCAGGGGAGACCATGGAGCCTGCACTTCGAGCTGTGTGCAAAGATGTGCGCATTGGCACCATTCTCATCCAGACCAACCAGCTCACCGGCGAGCCTGAGGTTCTAAGCTAGGGAGGGCTGGGAGTTACATGTATGGCCAACCCAGGGAAGAGAGGCTGAAAGGGCCCAGAAATCCTGATAACTGGGTCTTGCTGTGATTTTATGATCATCCCACAGCTCCATTATCTGAGACTACCCAAGGACATCAGTGATGACCATGTGATCCTGATGGACTGCACAGTATCCACAGGTGCTGCAGCCATGATGGCCGTACGTGTGCTCCTGGTAGGTAGACCTGGGTGGGCAGCAGGCAGGTTTCTGTGGAGTTAGGACTTACCTCATTGCCACATTACACAGGACCACGATGTGCCTGAGGATAAGATCTTCTTGCTGTCCCTGCTCATGGCAGAGATGGGCGTGCATTCTGTGGCCTATGCATTCCCACATGTGAGAATCATCACCACAGCTGTGGACAAGCGTGTCAATGACCTTTTCCGCATCATCCCAGGCATTGGTGAGGCTGCCCAGGTCTCTTCAGCGGTCCATGAGAACAGGGCTGGTGGTTAAGGGAAGGGCAAGGCCCTAGGAGACTACTCCAGCCAGCCACACTGGAATATTTCTTTGTGCAGGGAACTTTGGTGATCGCTACTTTGGGACAGATGCAGTCCCCGATGGCAGTGATGAGGAGGAGATGGCCTCAATGGGTTAGCTCTCCGCCTCAGTCATTCCTGTCTCTACCTAGCTTCCTGCCTCCTGGCCTGAGATTGCAGAGGAGGCACAGTAATTTGTTTTAATTTTTAAAATGTTACCAATAAAAGTTAACTTACACATTTTTTAAAAATATGTATTTATTTATTTGGGGAAAAGAAAGAGAATGGCCCATCAGGGGCCTCTAGCCACTACAAATGAACTCCAGATGCATACATCACCTTGTGGGTACTAAAAAATCGAACCTGGGTCCTTAGACTTCACAGGCAAGCTCCTTAACCACTAAGCCATCTTTCCAGCCCAATTTATACTTCTTGTTCTGTTTTTCCAAGGTAGGGTCTCACTCTACCCCAGGCTGACCTGGAATTCACTATGTATTCTCAGAGTGGCCTCAAACTCATGGCGATTCTCCTTCTTCTGCCTCCCGGGTGCTGTGCCAAGTTATACTTTTGTTTTTTTTCAAGGTAGGGTTTTGCTCTAGCCCAGGCTAACCTGGAATTCATTATGTAGGCTTAGGGTGGCCTTGAACTCAAGGTGATCCTACTACCTCTGCCTCCCAGGTGCTGGGATTAAAAGGCGTGCGCCACCATGCATGGCTCAATTTATATATGGCACAAGTGTCCAGCATTCATTTGCAGCAGCCTGTATGTGCATGTGCACACACACAATGTTTAAAAGGTTTTTTTTTATTATTATTTTTCGAGGTAGGGTCTCACTCTAACCCAGGCTGACCTGGAATTCACTGTGTAGTCTCAAACTCATGACGATCCCTCCTACCTCTGTCTCTCCAGTGCCCTGATTAAAGGTGTGCGCCACCACACCCAGTCTTAAAAATACTTTTGTGGCCGGGCATGGTGGTGCACGCCTTTAATCTCCACACTCAGGAGGCAGAGGTAGGAGGATTGCCATGAGTTCAAGGCCACTCTGAGACTACATGGTAGATTCCAGGTCAGCCTGGGCCAGAGCAATACCCTACCTTGAAAAACCAAAAAGAAAAAAGAAAAAAAAAAAAACCAAAAAATAAAATAAATAAGTAAATAAATAAATAAAAGTATTTTTATTTGGGCTGGAGAGATGGCTTAACAATCATGGCTCTTGTCTGTGAAGTCTAAGGACCCAGGTTCTATTCTCCAGGACCCACATAAGTCATATGCACAAGGTGGCGCATGCATCTGGAGTTAAGGTGATTTGCAGTGGCTGCATGCCCTGCCACACCTATTCTCTCTATCTAGCTCCTTCTCTCTCTGTGTCTCTCTCTGTCCAATAAACAAAATATTTTTTAACGTATTTATTTATTTAGAAAATAGAGAGGGGCAGATAGAGAGAATGGGCACCAGGGCCTCTGGCCACTGCAAACAAACTCCAGATGCATGTGGCACCTTGTGCATCTGGCTTATGTGGGTACTGGGGAATCAAACCTGGGTTCTTAGGCTTCACAGGCAAATGCCTTAGCCACTGAGCCATCTCTCCACCCCAAGTATTTTTATTAGCTGGGTATAGTGGTGCATGCCTTTAATCCCAGCACTCTGGGAGGCAGAGGTAGGAGGATTGCCATGAGTTTGAGGCCACCCTGAGGCTCCATAGTGAATTCCAGGTCAGCCTGGGCTAGAGTGAAACCCTATCTCAAAAAACAAAAAACAAACAAACAAAGAAGGCCAAGAAAAGAAAGAAAGCCAGGTGTGGTGGTGCACATCTTTAATCCCAGCACTGGAGTGGTGTTGCAGTCAGGTTGGCATTGCTGGCAGAAATCACCTGACCAAGAGCAGTTTGTGGGGGGAAAAGAGTTTATTTTGGTTTACAGACTCAAGGGGAAGCTCCATGATGGCAGGGGAAAACGATGGCATGAGCAGAGGGTGGACATCACCTTTTGGACAACAATAGGAGAGTGCCAAACACTGGCAAGGGGAAATTGGCTATAATACCCATAAGCCCGCCCCCAGCAATACATTGTCTCTAGGAGGTGTTGATTCCCAAATCTCCATCAGCTGGGACACTAGCATTCAGAACACCTAAGTTTATGGGGGAGACATGAGTTAAACCACCACATTCCACTCCTGGCCCCCATAAACTGATAACCATACATGATATAAAATACAATGCATTCAGTCCAACTTTAAAAGTCTCCATAGTTTTATCAGTCCCAATGATGTTCAAAATCCCAGTAATCCAAGGTCTTTTAACTGAGCCATAATACTAAAATATCGCCCTAAAACCCATAATGGTACAGAATAAACATTCACACTGCAAAAGATGGCACTGGGCATAGCAAAGAAATATTCAACCAATACAAGATTTAGACAGGGCAAACATCAAACCCTGTAGCTCCAAGTCCAATAACTAGTCAATGACAAGTCTCCAAGTCCAATAATTCTAACCACTGACAAGTCTCTGGAGTTCCAATTCTGCCCCTCCAGCAAGGCTACTCACAGTCCTGGAAAACTTCATCTGGGCCAGCAGCTCTCCTTGGCAGTCATCTCGTGGTCCTGGCATCTCTACTGTGTCTCCATTGCAACCCACCATTCATCCTCACAGATTCATCTGGTCTCCATTCAGGCAATCCAGAAAACCTGCTTCACACTGCCCATGCCCATTTCCAAAACACAAGACCATGTTTCAAAATTCAATGACCCTCTTTCCTGAATTTCTTTCTTTTTTTTAAATATTTTTTTGCTTATCTTTATTTATTTATTTGAGAGCAACAGGCAGAGAAAGAGGCAGAGAGAGAGGGAGAGAGAGAGAGAGAGAGAGAATGGGAGCGACAGGGCTTCCAGCCACTGCAAATGAACTCCAGACGCATGTGCCCCCTTGTGCATCTGCCTAACATGGGTCCTGGGGAGTTGAGCCTCGAACCAGGGTCCTCAGGCTTCACAGGCAAGCACTTAACCGCTAAGCCATCTCTCCAGCCCTTCTTTCTTTTTTTTAAAAAAATTAATTAATCTATTTGCAACCAGAGAGAGATAGAGAAGAGAGATAGAGAAAGAATGGGCACTCTAGGGCCTCTACCCACTGCAAATGAATGCCAGGTGCATGTACCCCTTGTGCATCTGCCTTACATGGGTCCTGGGGAATCAAACCTGGGTCCTTTGGCTTTGCAGGCAGATACCTTAACCACTAAGCCATCTCTCCAGTCCTCCTGCATTTCTTTTTCTTTTTTTCTTTCTTCCTTTTTTTTTTTTTTTTTTTTTTTTTTGGTTTTTTTGAGGTAAGGTATCACTCTAGTCCAAGTTGACCTGGAATTCATTGTGTAGTCTCAGGGTGACTGCGATCCTCCTCCCTCTGCCCTTCCAAGCGCTGGGATTAAAGGCGTGTGCCACCACGCCCAGCTTCCTGCATTTCTTATACTCCATAATACCAGATAGGGTGTCACTTTGTTAATCCAGTGGGGAATAAAGCAGACTGAAGAACAGGATAGCCCTTCAACATTCAGGCCCCTTCAAAAGTGTCTACGTTCTTCCTGTTGCCCCAATGCAGGTCAGCTGGCCCAATCTCAGAGGTTGTAATCTCTCATACAATTTCAGATGAACAGGCAGAAGTTTCAGCCCCCCAATTTTTTTCTATGTCTTATCCCTCTGCACACACCAATCAGTTTCTATGCAATGTAACCCTGCACTGTTATGCCCAGATCACGGAGTCCCCAAAGACCACCAAGAGAGTCAGACACATATGCAACAGCAAAGAGCTTTATTTTGGGCTTAAGCTCAGACTCTTCACTAAGGCAGTGGATCTATACAAGAGCCCTGAGCAGCAGGGGAGCAGGTTTTTTTTTTTTTTTTTAATAGGGATTTGAACAAAGAAGTAGGGAGGAGTAGGGGAATGGTTACATGATTAGTTGATTTAAGCAGTAACTGCACTTGTATTTTTCTGATAGGCTTGGGATACTGGTGGGCAAAGCAGGGGGCTAGGGGGATTCCAAGCAGATTAGGTAACCTTTATTGTGATTGGCTATGTGTATTTGAGGAACTTTAAGCAAACTTATCTATGACCACAGGAACCCATGGTGCAGACAGTCTATTCCCCCTTATCAGGAAACTGACCTTGCTGGGAAGCAGAAACTTAGGCCTATTGATGATTCTGAGGCCTACTATGGCTTCCTGAGTCGTTCAGCACAAGCCCTCAGGACATGGACATAACAGCAAGCCACTCACACAAACTGCTTCCAGCCCAGTGCAGGGAAAGCTCTTTCTCACCCTCAAGCCAAACCTCACAGTCCATAGTTCTTACTGTATTCAGGTCTTTCAACTTTGATTAGAATAGTCCATCAAGCTGCACTTAGAGCACTACAAGGTGTCTCTCAGGTCAAGGTTTCAAATCCTTCCACATTCCTCTTGCAAAGCAGTTCCAAAAGGCCAGAAGCCACACAGGTTTCTAGCAGTAGTGACACCACTCCTTGGTACCAACTTTACTGTTGCAGCCAGGTTCTCATTGCTGGCAGACAACACCTGACTAAGAGCAGCTTGTGGGGGAAAAAAAGGGTTTATTTTGGTTTACAGGCTCGAGGGAAAGCTCCATGATGGCAGGGGAAAATGATGGCATGAGCAGAGGGTGGACATCACCTCCTGGCCAACATCAGGTGGACAACAGCAACAGGAGTGTGTGCCAAACACTGGTAAGGGGAAACTGGCTATAATACCCATAAGCCTACCCCCAACAATACATTGCCTCTAGGAGGCATTAATTCCCCAATCTCCATCAGCTGGGAATTTAGCATTCAGAACACCTAAGTTTATGGGAGACACCTGAGTCAAACCACCACAGGCCACCCTGAGACTACATAGTGAATTCCAGGTTAGCCTGGGCTAAAGTGAGACCCTACCTCAAAAAATAAAAATGAAAAAAAAAAGAAAGAAAAGAAAAGAAAATTAACAGCCGTGTGTGATGGAGCACACCTTTAATCCCAGCACTCAAGAGGCAGAGATAGGAAGATCACTGTGAGTTCAAGGCCACCCTGAGACTACATAGTGAATTCCAAGTCAGATTAGACTAGAGTGAGTCCCTACCTTGAAAAAGTGAAAGGAAAAAAGAAGGAAGGAAAGAAGGAAAATTAAGATGTGACTGGTTTCAGGGGCATGGTGGGAGTGGTATTCTGGGTGGGTTCTGGGCTCAGGTAGTCTAGCCAGACTGCAGGAGAATGAGGGAAAGGATCTAGCTTATGTCCAGCAGTGCAAGGCATTTCCAAGCCCTAAATTCTGATTTTTTAAAGAGGTATTGCTCATTGTATAATGAAGATGAAGGCAGAAGTGGATCCTGCAGCTCTTGGCTCTGGTAGATGGAGCCCCAACACTGGACTGCTTGATGGAAACCTGACCTGAATCTGAGGAGAGAACTGGATCACCTACGGGCTCTGAGTATCACACCAGGCAGTCTCTGTGACCATTTTCCCTTAACCATATTTGTACTATGAAGGGAACCAGCAGAAGCTATTGTATGGGTAGCTTTGGAAAAGACTGAACAATAATGGAACGAGGCTTAGCTCCAAGATAGATTACCAGGGGCTCAGGATACTAGCCACACTGTTCAGGGCCAGAATTTCATATCCAGCCCTGCCTTCACTTCTGCTGGACTTTAGAGGTGAACGTTATTACCAGATTTCCCCTCCATGCTGATTCTGGACTAGTGAGATGATAGATAGATGCACATGGACAGATTCTGCATGTGTGCTGTGGTCTCTGACCTGTGGCAGGTGGGCTGAGATGGTACAGCTCCCCCAAAACCCTGTGCAGATCTGGCTTAAGCCTCTTTCCTGCATGTGGTCTGCTTGCTCTCTCTACCTCACAAGGGCCTTGTCACTGAAAAACTTGTGGGGCTGAGACAGGAAGTCACAGGGTGGAGGCCAGGCCCACAGTTTCAGGCAGATAAAAGGGGGATGGTTTGTCCAAGGAGCAGCCAGATACTGAAGACAGAGGACAAGTAGGAGTTAGTAGGAAGGTCTCAATGTACCTGGTGAGTAAACCCTCTCCCATATCTACAGACTTTATCCACTGGCCCATTCATTCTTATGCCCTGTGCTGGGAACCTGGAGAAGGTTTCCTTCCAGCCCAGTCTTCCTGTATGAGAAGTAGGGGAATAGTATGAGAAGGTGGGTAGGAGCTGCCAGGTCATTTCTGGAAGGGTTTCACACATGTTTTTGCCAACATCACTATTCACATATACATGCAGTCACACATAGCATATACCATAGAGATAAGTCACGTGATAATAAAGCTCAGGGCTGGATGGATGGACCCCACTGGCCCACCTCACCTGGTATAGCAGTCCACCTCATGTAGTTGGGATGAACTTTTAAACCAGGAGGAAGGGAATTTATTGAAGCTTACAGATCAAGAGGAAGTTCCATAATGGCAGAAAAAGTTGGACCCCTTTCATAGATCCAAGCTGAGAGAAAAGCCACCACCAACACCATAAGGAAGCACACTCCAGGAACCCCATCTTGGGAGAGCTCAAGCACTTTGTATATCTTTTTTGCTGGAAACAGATCTACTGCCCAACATACCTTGGGGCTGGACCCTAGGATACCCTCATAGTGACACCTGTTCCAGCCAGGCTGCTGGAGATCTAAATTATAAGCTTTAATAAACTCCTGAATCATTTGGGGGATATCTATTCAAACATCCATATTTTGTCCCTGGCCCCCAATAGATTTATAATCATTTTACATTATATGTTGCATATTGTGTTTAGTCCAATTTTAAAGGTTTTCATGGTCTGTATCAACTTAAGATAGGTTGTTTTGGGCTGGAGGATGGCTTAGCAGTTAAGGCCTTTGTCTGCAAAGCCAAAGGACCCATGTTTGATTCCCCAGAACCCATGTTAGCCAGATGCACAAGGGGATGCATGCATTTGCAGTGGCTGGAGGCCCTGGCATGTGCCCATTCTCTCTCCCCCTCCCTCTTTCTCTGTCAAATAAATAAAAATAAATTAAAAAAATAGGGTGTTTTTTTTTTTTTAATTTTTCGAGGTAGGGTCTCACTCTAGCCCAGGATGACGTGGAACTCACTATGTAGTCTCAAGGTGGACTTGAACTCACAAAGGTCCTCCTGGGCCCTTTTACTTAAGACACCCATCTGTCAGCAACTCTCTTAGGCCTGGACCATGGGAGGAGCCCCAGAAGACCACATCCCACTTATAGGGCCTGCCCACTTACTCTACCTCTTCTTAAAAACTTCATTCCTGATACCAGCACCTTTCAGTAGCCTGGTCGTTGACACATAGTGTTCCCTCTGCCCATCACCTTGATTCGGGTTTGGTGTTGCATTCTTTTTTTGGGGGGGGGGTTCGAGCCAGGGTCTCACTCTAGCCCAGGCTGACCTAGAACTCACGGCGATCCTCCTACCTCTACCTCCCAAATGCTGGGATTAAAGACATGCACCACCACGCCCAGCTCCACATCTTTCTTTAAAAAAAATTTTTTTTTATGTTCATTTGCTAGAGAGAAATAAAAGGAAAGTGAATGTGCCTGGGACTCTTGCAGCAACTCCAGGTGCATACAGCACTTTGTGCATCTGGCTTTACATGGATACTGGGGAATTGAACCCAGGCTGGCAGGTTTGCCTTTAACTTCTGAACCATCTCCCTAGCCCCATGATGTTACATCTTTCTCTAAGAATTCCATGCTTAAAAACTGGATGAGCTAGGTGTGGTGATGCACACTTTTAATCCCAGCACTCATGAGTTTGAGGCCAGCCTGAAAGTACATCAATTCCAGGTCTGCTTGGACTAGAATGAGACCCTACCTTGAAAAACAAAACAAAATAAAAACTGGATGAAAAAGTCATTTTGCATGGATTGGTACAGTGTAGCACAACCTGTGTAAACTGATGGCACATAGTGTTTATAGAAATGACGTTGATGGGCTGGAGAGCTGGCTTAGTGGTTAAGGCATTTGCCTGCAAAGCCAAAGGATCCTGCTTCAACTCTCCAGGACCCACATAAGCCAGATGCACAAGGGGGCACATGCGTCTGGAGTTCGTTTGCAGTGGCTGGGGGCCCTGGCTTGCTCATTCCCTCTCTCTCTTTCAAATAAATAGGTAAATAAAACATTAAAAAAAATGAAATGACATTGACAAGATGGAACATCACAGGGAAAACAGATGAATGGATGGGCACTCCCACCACCCTGGAGAGGTCAAGTTAGGAGACAGGCACCAAGTGTTCAATATCCTGAGTGCTGGGATTAAAGGCATGTGCAACCACACTGTGTTTGTAGTATGCATCATGTGTGTATTCATTCATGTGAAGGCCAGAGGTTGATGTCAAGTATCTTCCTCAGTTGCTCTCTACCTTGTTATTTGTTGAGATAAGGCCTCTTATTGAACCTAGAAATAACAGGTTCAGCTGCATTAGATAGCCAGCAAGGCTTGGGGATTCTCTTGTCTCTAACTCTCCAGTAGTAGGGTTACAGGCATACACTGTCATACTTAGCATTTTATTTATTTGCTTTCATGGAGAGAGAGTAAGAGAACATACCAGGACCTCTTGTCACTGAAAATGAACTCTAGATGCATCTGGCTTTATATGGATACTGCAGAATTGAACGTGGGCTATCAGGCTTTGCAAACAAGCACCTTTAACCACTGAATTCTCTCTCTAGAACAAGGCCCTACCTTGAAAACCCCCCCCCCAAAAATTTTTTTTTGCACATGTGTGTATGTGTATACCAGGTTCTCTTGTCACTGCAAATGAACACTAGACACACATGCATCATCAGGCTTCCTGTGTGTGTTGGGAATTGAAACTGTTTAGCAGACTTTGCTGAACCATCTCCCCAGTCTCCCAGCTCCCTTTTTTTCTTTCTTTTTTTTTCTTTTGGTAGGGTCTCACTCTAGCTCAGGCTGACCTGGAATTGACTCATGGTGATCCTCCTACCTCTGCCTCCCAAGTGCTGGGATTAAAGGCGTGCACCACCATACCCCTCCCCCCATTCATGTAGGTGCTAGGGATGCAAACTCATGTCCTCATGCTTGCACAAGCATCTTATTCATTGAGCCACCTCTCAGCAATTTTCTTTTTTAATTTTATTTATTTATTTGACAGTAAAAGGGAGAAAGAGAATATAGGCATGCCAGGGCCTCCAGCCACTACAAATTTATGGCAATCCTACCTCTGTCTCCTGAGTGCTGGGATTAAAGGCATGTGCCATCATGCCCGGAAATTTTCTTATTTTTTTTTTTTTTTTTAATTTGAGAGAGAGAACGTGAATGGGTGCAGGGCCTCTAGGCACTGCTAATGAACTACAGACACATGTACCACTTTGTGCATCTGGCTTTACATGGGTACTGGGTAACTGAACCTGGGTCCTTAGGCTTTTCAGGCAAAAGTCTTAACCTCTAAACCATCTCTCTAGCCCCAATGTTCTTTCTTTCTTTTTCTTTTTGAGGTAGGGTCTCACTCACTCTAGCTCAGGCTGACCTGGAATTCACTAGAGAGTCTCAGAGTGGCCTTGAACTCATGGTGAACCTCCTACCTCTGCCTCCCGAATGCTGGGATTAAAGGTGTGCGCCACCACTCCAGCCCAATTTTCTTATTTTATGGGAAATCTGAATCAAATTACTTCATTTTAGGTCTGAATGAAAAGTTTATCATATCTATAATGCTTTTCCTAAAAACACATCTATTGATATAAAATTCATGTGTGGTTTTATGAGACAGGGTCTTGCTATATAGTCTTGGCCTGGTACTCACTATGTAGACCAGGCTAGTCTTGATCCCTTTTGCCTCTGCATCTCAAGTGCTGGGACTGCAGACAGGTATGCACTATGCCCAGCTTCTCCAAAATATTGTTAAAATCAGCTTCAAGGGTTGGGTGTGGTGGTGCATTCCTTTAGTCCCAGCACTTGGGAGGCAAAGGTAGGAGGATCACTATGAGTTTGAGGTCAGCCTGAGACTACATAGTGAATTCTAGGTCAGCCTAGGTTAGCACAAGACCCTACATGAAACAAGCAAATGAACAAAAAAAACATACACCCCCCAGAAAAAATTAGCTTCATGGGTTGCAGAGATGGCTCAGTGGTTAAAGGCACTTGCTTGCAAAGGTCTGCTGGCCCGGAGTTCAATTTCCTAGCACCCACGTAAAGCTAGACACAGTAGTGCATGCATCTGGAATTCATTTATAGTGGCAGGAAACCCTGGTATGTGCATGCTTGTGAAAAAAATTCTTTAAAACAGCTTTTAAAAAATTGGGGTGCAAAACATTATAGGCCATTGCCAAGGCCCTTGGTTTCCCACCAGGAATAGACGGTAAGACCCTATTGCTGAAGACTCCATATACTTGGGCTGCAAGGACACTGAGAAATCCTGCTGGAACTGAGCTGATAACCTCCTCCATGTAGACCAGCTGACAGAAAGCTGGAAGAAGCCATTCTGCATGCAGTTCAATGGGAGAAAGAGAAATCACCAGTGAAGATACTCAACAGTGGACACTGCAAGTCTTATATTTGGCCAGTCAGGCCAAAGGAGCCAACGGGTGCAATAGTGGCACATCTGCTTTGGGGGAAACCAACTACCCTCTAATTGGACTGAAGGCCCGCTCCATGGGAGGGAATACATCCCTGATACTGAAAACTTAAAACTGGGGCAGTCATGAGCCCTAGGGGTGTAATGTCTGCTGTTGTCTGGCTAAATGTATATACTATGCTTATCAAACTGCCCAGTAACCACTTCTGTTAATGTTCACACACTTATATTAATGCTACTCTCACTTTGGGTAGAGAATCTTCTCTTTTCAGATGGTAGTGACCTGGGGATGACTCAGAAGGTATCATGGTGATGGAAAGAAATGACTGCAGTGCTCAGTACTGCAATATCTGTATCACACCTTCCAAGGCTCAGGGTCTAATGCGGAAGAGGTGGCGGAAAGAATGTTAGAGCCAAAGGAAGGGCAGGACTCCATACAACATGCTCCCTCCACACACAAAATGGCCTGGATATCCATGGCCTCACAGTGCCTGACACTACCTGAATAAGACCATCATAAGAGGAGGAAAAGATCAAGACATCAAAAGTAAAAGAGAGACTGATTGAGATGGGGAGGGGGTATGATGAAGAATGGAGTTTCAAAGGGGAAAGTGGGGGTGAGGGAGGGTATTACCATGGGGTATTTTCTATAATCATGGAAGTTGTTAATTAAAGATAAATAAATAAAATAAAAGAATTGGGTGGCTGGGCATGGTGGTGTATGCCTTTAATCCCAGCACTCTGGAGGCAGGGGTAGGAGGATTGCTGAGTTTAAGGTCGGCTTGAGACTACACTGTGAATTCCAGGTCATCTTGGGCTAGCATGAGACCCTATCTCAAAAAAACAAAAACAAAAAGGCTGAAGAGATGGTTCAGTGTCTAAAGGCTTGCTTACAAAGCCTGATGGCTTCCGTTTGATTCCCTAGTACCCAGGTAAAATCAGATGCACAAAGTGGTATACACATCTGAAGTTCTTTTGTGGTGGCAAGAGTCCCTGGTGTGCCCACTCCCTGGCTCTGTCTCCCTCTTCCTCTGCCTCAAATAGTTTCACAGGGATATATAGCAAGAACTTGCCTCAAAATACATAAAAAATAAAAATAAAAAGAATCAGTGGGGCCTAGAGAGGTGGGTCAGCAGTTAAAAGTATTTCTTTGCAAAGCTTGCCAACCCAGGTTCAATTCCCAACACCCACAAAAAGCCAGGTGCACAAGGTAGCACATGCATCTGGAGTTCACTTGCAGTGGCAGGCAGCCCTAGTATGCCCATTCCCTATTAAAAAATAAAATAAAATAAAAGGGGACATGTTGCACCTCGTCTTTTAACTTCAGCATTGGGGAGGCTGAGGTAGGAGGATCATCATGAAAATTTCAGGCTAGTCAGGGTTACAGAATGAGTAAAACGAATCAACTTTAACGCCCCGCCCCGCTATTTTTTTTTTTTTTTTTTTGAGGAAGGGTCTTACTGTAGCCCAGGCTGACCTGGAATTCACTATGTAGTCTCATGGTGGCCTTGAACTCACAGCGATCCTCCTTCTTCTGCCTTCTGAATGCTGGGATTAAAGGCATGTGCTGCCATACCCAGCATCTAAGTTGTTTTCTTTGGGGGGGAGTTTTGAGGTAAGGTCTCACTCTAGCCCAGGCTGACCTGGAGCCTCAGGTTGGTGGTCCATGATACAGTCAGTCACCTCACATGCAATATCTACAAAATGGCAGCCTAAGAACACATGTGCTCCCAGATATGGCATCTCTTGCAGGATCCTGCAACTAAATGCTGATCCCAATAAAAGGCCATGTGAGCTTGGGTTAGCTGTCCTAGGCCACACTTGCAGCTTGCCAAGACGAGTATCCCTTTAAAAAAAAATTATATACTGTGGTGGGGGGGATATGAATGGGTACACTAGGCCCTCTAGCCACTACAAACAACTCCAGATGCATGTACCATCATGTGCATCTGTCTGACGTGGGTTCTGGCAAATCAAACCCAGGTCCTTATGCTTTGCAGGCAAGTGCCTTAACGGCTAAGCCATCTCTCCAGCTTCCCCACCCCTGGCCCATTTACCTGCTTTCTTCATCATGTATGTGTGCAGTGTATTTCATAACTCCCCTAGGAACTATGGGAATTGGGAGACCAGATGGGAGGCTAAAGCAGGATGGCCCTTACTCAGAGATGCTGGGACACCAGACTGGGTCAACATGAGCTGGGGTAGCTATATGTCCAGGAACTCCTAAGCAGGGCAGGCAGGACAACCCTAGAAAATCTTGAAACCAGGCATAGGATGGAGCTGCCAGTAGGTCAGCTGCACTGTCCCAGGGGACAGGAGACTAGCCTTGCATAGGAGTTGGGCTGTTTAGATGCCCTCTGTCTCCCTTCACTTAATGCTGCTAATTCAGAACAGAGGCCTGTTTGAGGCTGAGGTCTCAAGCTCAGAATCGGGGAGAGCCATGTGAGCTAAAATTTGTTCACAATGCCTCCAAACATGCTGCTCCAGAGGGCAGCAGGAAAGTTTGTGGAAGCTGAGGCAGGTAGAAGCTGGTGAAGGGTAGCAAGGTGGATGGAAACAGACCAATGGTTGCTGCCCACGAAGATCACAGGTCCTTCCCAAGGTGTGGGGTATGGCATTACTTGCTTTGGGTAGGCTGTCAGGGCTGCAAGGATGGTATTCAGCCCTCAGCGGCCAAATATGCCCATGGGGACTCCATAACCTGTGTCCTAGCTACCCTTGATTACGGAATTCACTAGCTAACAGGCACCTTTCATTATGCCAGTCTTGGCATTTAGGAATGAGGTGATGAGAGAATGGAGGGGGGTTTGTTCATCCCTGGATCAGGTAGGCAGGAAGTGATGTTCCTTCTTCTAAGGTATGACCCAAGAGGGACCAAGGTCAGGCGCCAACTCAGTGCAAAATTCATGAACAGGATTCTGCAAGGATCACTTAAATAAGACAAAACATCTGTTCTGCAGTGAAAACATTTATTTTTTTAACAGCTATCTTTATTTTAGGTCAACATTCAGACATACGAGACAGGTCACCATGCGAAACCACTACAGCCCTCTGGCCTGGCCCTTGGAGGTGCATGAGGGCGTCAGGGTCTAGCCTGGGCCTACAGCAGCAATCCCGCAGTGCATGCAGATTGCGGTAGTGGGGTAAAATCAGTGCAGGGTCTTCCTGCGCACTTGCATTTACTATCAACTTCGTCGCAAACTTGCTCCCCTTGCAGTGAGATGTCCCACTTTCAGGAACATACACCAATCCCATGGCACAGAACTCTGAGTGATCTGGCCAGCACTGAGGCCCTGCCCAGGTCATCTTTCAGATAGACCTTTGCCACTGACTGTATCTGGTGCTTATAACTGGTTTTAGTGTTTCAAGAAAGGGGAGGGTTTCTAGTCATTTCCTAGGCCTCACACATCTGTGAGGTGAGCTTGGTACAAAGTCCCCAGGGACGGCCATTTGTTTGGGATAGCTACTCTTGCACCCAACCCTGCTGAACCCAAATGCTGGTGGGGGCCTAGTCAGTGCATTCAGGCACATGCATCTAGGTGCATGACAGGCTCAGGGTTTCCTTCCATACTTTGCCAGTAAGCCCTGTACACACCAAGAAACCACAGGCCGTTTTAGAGCCAACTTTTATTGTACTTGTTGCTTTGCCACTGGGCAGCAGCTTGACAGGCCTGCTGCGTGATATATACATATACACATATGTACACACACAGACACACACCACAGCCCACACTCACAGCATGTGATAACATGTACTGTGCTTGTGAGGACAGTAAAGATGTAGCTTTTGTCATTTCCACAGGAAGATGATTCATAACCAAAATAACAGAAATAGGCCAGTGCTGGGCCACACGGGTTCACAGCTCAAACACTGAGAAAGGAATGAGATTAGTCATGTTTTTATACTGCTTACAACTATCTTCCATGGAGAGGGTGCTGAGGGCCAGAAAAGGATGGTCAGGAACCACCACCAGCACTTGAACCCTTGAGAACAGCCTGACTGCTGGGGTCACCATCTACTCAGACCATCAGCTGCCACGCTGGTGGCTTCTCTGCATGAGGCTCACCTTGAACACATAGCCATGGGACAGCAGGACAATGGGCATCACTGCTGGGGTCAGAACATCTACGAAGAATCTTGGTGCTTTATGATTCAGGGCCAAGCCCAGCAATCAATAATGTGATAATGAAGCTCCCACTTACCACAACAAGCACTATGGTTTTTCTCTGATGGGTCCCATTGGGTATTGGGCTGCATTAACTGAACATCAGAGGCCTATGAAGCCTCAAGAACACTGAGCAATAATATCTAAAGCAGTTTAAAAATAGAGTAAAGCCAAAAGGATGACAAGAAAAGACCACATCACTAAGCGGAAACAGAAATCTACACTCCGGCAGCTATAGTTGGGGGGGGGGGGCTCATAGGCCTCTCCCACATGCTTCCTACAGGTCAGACGTAGTCAATACTATCTGGCCCCCAAGGGGCACCTAGTGCCCTGAACAGATGTCCATGCACACTGACCCCATCACTCCCCTGGCAATATGCCACACCCCCACCCATAGTCCAGGAGCACTCTTCTCCCCAGGTGCTGGCCATGAAGTCTTACACATCTCTCCCAGTACGACTCACCTGAGAAGCTGCTACAGGTACCAACTCTTTTTTCCCCTTCCCAAACAGATACAGCATGATTGGTAGCTGCACTGCCCCGTAACAAGGAGATGGGAGTGGGACTCTTTTTTTTTTTTTTTTTTTCTTCTTCGAGGTAGGGTCTCACTCTAGCCCAGGCTAACCTGGAATTCACTATGGAGTCTCAGGGTGGCCTCGAACTCACGGCGATCCTCCTATCTCTGCCTCCCAAGTGCTGGGATTAAAGGTGTGTGCCACCATGCCCAGCTGGGAGTGGGACTCTTGCTATGGGCCACCAGCATAGGAGTTTGGGGTCATCCACATTTGCTACTACTTGGACAGAAAGAGACTTTGGTTGACTTCTGAGACTTAGAAGCTCAGCTTAGTATAGGGCAAATAAAAACAGGGACAGAAACAGTAAAACTCTGCAGAGGATTGGTCTTGGGGACAGGATGAAGAGAGCTTGGGGCCTGACACTTGCAGTCACCTCTAGCTGGGAGTGTTGGCAATCACTATTGTCACCTTCAAACTATATTACATAGTGAGGGTTTCAAATTCTACATGATTTTTTTAGTCAGACATTGGGTTCAACCTCTGTGCTCTCACTCCATCTGTACCCAGGGAACCCTATTCAGGCACTTGGCTCATTAGGATGTGAGTGAAAGGGCCACAGAGCATGCAGGAGGGCTATCCCACCATATTCCTACTCCTTAGCACACACTATGAATTTGATTCCTGGTCATTCTGGGGAAAGGTTACCAGTATCTCCCACTGCGAATGCACAGATACTGTACAGATACTGCAGATTGCCTAGCTTTTCCACCTTTTCCCTTATTCCAGGATGGACCAACAATGGGATCTGTTAGCCCTTTACCAGAGGTCTGATTTTTTTCTTTGAGACTATGTAGCCCTGATTTTCCTGAATGACACCTTCTTGCCTCAATCTTCCCAGGGATCACAGGCATACCCCACCACATCCAGCCAGAGGTCTGATAACTAATTACAAAGTTAGTACGGTGGTGCATGTCCCCCCCATTGAATGCTTAAAAAAATCCTTTAAAGATCAAAACAGACTAACAAACCTATGACTTAGCAGTCAGCTTCTGGCTCATGAAGATCTGTATTAAGGTGAGCTGGGAGTCCTGGCATCACAATGCCTCCCAGGACCTGAATGAGTACCCTCAACAATTGCCAGGTTTGTCCTCAAATTGTTGTCATTCCTTGCAACTTCCTGTCAACCTGACTTGGTGAGGTTTATTATGAACCACCAAATGAACCTTCTCACTCGTCTTTACTGAAAATGCAAAAGATGGTCAGCAGCAACCAATAGGAAGGTTCTATAGGAACCTGGCTCAGTGAAGTATAGTGCAGCTAACTATAGAAGGTGGGGTAGCTTCAAATCCCCCACATTTTCTCAGCTCCCTTAGCCATAGGTCCCCTCCATAAGGCTGGAATACTGATTGGAGAGAGGTTCACAAAGCGATTCTCCCGGGATGGCTGGTTATCACTGTAGCTTTCTGGGAGTCAACCCTCCTGAGCCAGACGCACCATGGGTCCAGCTGCCTTCTTTAAGGAACCCAACATTCCAGCTCTGCCTGAGGCATTGATGACAGGTGGAAGCAAAGGCAATGGGGAGGATGGAGTTCTTACAGATACAGGGAGGAGGTTTAGGTTGTTGGGTATTCACTGCCTTTATAAGCAACTGCATACCACACACAACTGGACTCACAGACCCAGACTATAACTAAGCAGCAGATGCTACTATTTGTGGTTCTTAAAAGTTCAAAAAAGTTTTAGACAAAACAAACAGGTTGGCTTCAAGGAATGTGGATGACGACCCAGGGAGGAGGGAAGGAGACTGTGGCCCCGTCAATCCAGCTTTTGACCTGGAAAGGTGCAGAACAGAGACAAATGACTTCCCATACACCAGCTAGAGGACAAACTTCCAAGGATAGGCAAGGAGACCCAGACTGGAGACACTGCAGTGTACTCCCACTCTCAAAAGGGGCACCTTTGCACTATCCATAGCAGATCTAATGGGGAAGCTGCCATAAGGCCAACTGAGATGACATAGGAACCCTATGCAAGCAAGCTTCCCAACACAAATACCGTGCAGATGACTGATGCAGGTGGTGTCTAGAGAATATAACCCAGCCCCTTCCTTGGCAAGTGAGATCAGAGATCTGGCTGCAGTCTTATGGCTGAGAAGTAGAGCTACAGACTGGACTCTGTTTCAGGACACCGAGGCCAACACAGAGATACAGCTCCAGGTGCCTGCCTCTCACCCTGCAAGCACAAGGAAAATGGGGAGGATCCCTTCCCTAGCCCATCTGCCTGGGTGGAGCCTGACAGCTGCACCTCACTGGACCCACTTGGCTAAAAGCCCAAGGCAGCTCCACTATCCAATTAATATAAGCAGGCCAGGGCACATCCACAACAAAGACATTGAACATAACTCATACATGCTATTAAAAAGAATAAAACAGAATTTAGAAGAAGACCGTAGCTACACTGCTTTAAATACTGCATGCTACGCACTTCATGTATCAAGGATCAATGGATGGGTGGGCTTTAGAGGGGGTGGGAGGGGCCCTGACCAGCCACAACAGGTCAGGCTGATGGCTGCCTCTCCATCTTGGTGACTACAGTTCATGATTCTAAAGTTGTGGTGGCTGGGTGCTGATTCATCCTCTAATCACAGCCTCTCCTGAACTTAGTTGAACCCGTCAGTGTGGTAGCTGGGGTGGGAGTCAGCTGTCAGCTGGGTGGTCTCTGTGGCAGATGCTGGCTGTATGACGATCGGTGTGTCTGTGGCCTCTGAAAAGGAAGCAGGCAGCCTTATCATATGAGGGAAGTAGCCGTGTCGTGTGCCCACTGACACGGTCCTGGCATCACAACACGCAGCCACCTGTATAGACACTCAGGGGAGAGGCTACTTGCTGATTTCCGCCCAATATGCTTTCCTCAGTGGCTTCAAGTCACACCAACCCTCAGCCCTCCCCACCTACCTACCACCCTCCCTTCCTCTTGGTCCCTTGGATCTACAGCTACTACAGTTCATGGGTGGGGACAACTCTCTGTGCCTGCTTTACCTCAAGTGTCCACGTTCACACCTCAACAGTCCCAGCTGCCACCACAAACACTCGCGGCACAGAGTCAGTGCCCTCCTGTTTGACAAGACAGTTGACACTGTTCAGGGCCCATGCTGGTTCTGCCCCATACACGCGCAGGGTCCTGGGGCAGGCACTCACCCCTCTCATCAGACTGCAGCTGTGCCTCCAGGTCTTCAGGGGACACGTAGAACTCAGTTTCCTCGCCCTCAGGTGCCTTGGGCTTGCATTTCCCACAGCAGCAGTTAAAGCAACAGCATAAGCAGCAGCAGCAGTAGCAGCAGGTGAGAAGACCGCAGAAGACAAACAGGGCCTGGGGGAGAGAATGCTGGCACTGCATGGCCTTGAGGGTCCGCAGGCCATAGCACAAGAACCACCCCTCTCCCCTGAGTGAACGGCATGAGAGCTGCAGAGGACATAGCTGTGCTAAGGCTATCTTTCAGGAGGAAGATGTATGGGGAGGCAGCAGAGATAGAAGAAAAACACTGCTTAAAGAGAAATAGGTTAAAAACATGGGACTGAGGACTGACCTGACCAGTAAAAGCCAAAACAGGGATTCCTATAGCTAAGGGCCATTGGGTACTACACATTGTTTGACCTTATATGTGGTAGACAAGGAAACCAAGAAAAGTCAATAAATAAATGATATAGCCAGCTGTGGTGGTACATGCCTTTAATCCCAGCACTCGAGAGGCACAGGTAGGAGAATTGCCGTGAGTTCAAGGCCACCCTGAAACTACAGAGTGAGTTCCAGGTCAGCCTGAGCTAGAGTGAGACCCTACCTCAGAAAAAAAAGAAAAGAAAAAAATAAATGATATAAACTAAGACTTTCTTTACTTTTTCTTTTTTTCAAGGTAGGGTCTCACTCTAGCTCAGGCTGACCTGGAACTCACTCTGTAGTTTCAGGGTGGCCTTGAACTCACGGCAATTCTCCTACCTCTGCCTCCCGAGTGCTGGGATTAAAGGCGTGCACCACCACACCCGGCATTAAACTAAGACTTTCTGAAGTAGATTTCAAGGTTTCCCATTAATACCAGCAAGCCTGTCTACACCACGATATATAAAGCTTGTTTTCTACCTCAATCCTTCCCCAGTACCCACATAAAGCTAGATACACAAACTGTTGCATGCACCAAGTTTGTTTGCAGTAGCAGGAGGTTCTGGCATGCTCATTCTCTCTCCCACTCTCTCAAATAAATAATTAATAAATAAGTATCTTTTCTTGAGGTAGGGTCTCACTCTAGCCCAGGCTGACCTTGAACTCATAGATCCTCCTACCTCTGCTTCCCAAGGGCTGGGATTGAGTGCATACCACAATACCTGCATGTGTACTCTCTTTCTCTCTTTGGTTTGTTGAGGTAGTGTCTTGCTGTAAGCCCAGGCTGACCTGGAATTCACTATGTAGTCTCAGGCTGGCCTCAAATGTACAGTGATCCTCCTACCACTGCCTCTCCAGTGCTGGAAATAAACGTGTGTGCCACTATGCCTGGCTAAAAGTACTTAAAACAACAAAACCAAAAACAAACAACAACAAAAACCCCAGGGATAAGGATGGCTCAGTGGTTTAGGTGCTTGCTTGCAAGGCCTTAAGGCCTGGTGGATTCCCTAGTACCTACATAAAGCTAGATGCACAGAGTGGCCAGTGCATGTAATGGCAGGAGGCCCTGGCATATCCCCTTCTCTCTCTATTTCTCTCCCTCTACTTGTAAATAAATAATTTAAAACAAAACAAAACAAAACAAAAAAGGTGTGGAGTATCTGAATTAAGTCACAGATAATGGCTCAGTACATTCATAGTGTGCAAGCTCAGTGCCTACCCTTTCCTCACCTTAGCCCACCAGCTGGAGAGTACGAAGTAGGTATTGACGTTCTCCTCCCCAAACTGCTCCGCCACGTAGAGCCCCAAAGAGCCATACTTGTCATAGATGTTTCTTTTTGTGGCATCTGTCAGGATGGCGTGGGCGTTGTTGATCTCTTTAAACTTGTCTGCAGCCTCTGGGTTATCAGGGTTCTTGTCAGGGTGATATTTCAGGGCAAGCTTCCTGCAAAACAAAACCATTTCCAGGCTCTATCTTGGTCATACACTTCACATTTATTCATCAGAGGGTCCAGGGGAAGAGATGCTTATGCATTATGGGCAAAATAAATATCTCTAAGAGCCAGGCATGGTGGCACAAGTCTTAATTCCAAGCACTTGAGAGGCTGAGGTAGGAGGATTGCTGTGAATTCAAGGCCAGCCTGAGTTAGAGCAAGACCCTACCTTAAACCAAAAAAATCCAGGCATGGCAGCCTACACCTTTAATTCCAGCACTTAGGAGGCAGATAGGGGTAGGAGGGTATCTGTGAGTTCAAGGCCAGTTTGAGCCTGAGACTTCACAGTGAATTCCAGGTCAGCCTGGGCTAGAGCAAGACTGAAGAAATTCAACATACCATTGCTGAATGCCAAAAAGTCTGTCCAGAGACTGCTCCCCTGCTATCACTTTAAAATTTAATTAATTTATTTGAGAAAGAAAGAGGGAGGGAGGGAGGAGGGGAAGAGGAGAAAGAAAGAGAGAGAGACAGACAGACAGACAGCAAGAATATAAGGGTGGACCAGGGCCTATAGCCACTACAAATGGACTCTAGGCACATGCACCACCTTGTGCATCTGGCTTATGTGCGTACTAAGGAATCGAACCTGGGTTCTTAGGCTTCACAGGTAAGTGGCTTAACTGCTAAGCCATTTCTCCAGCCCATCCTTGCTATCTTGAAAACCCCAGGGGAGCCAGATACCAGGCTGGCTATCTTGGAAGAAAGGAGTTCAAAGAAGTTCACTACCTTCACACTTGCTAATCCCTCCCCCACCCCAGCCCTCCCTACCAACAGAACTTCAACCTTCTGATATAAAACTCCCTTGCCAAATGCTGAGGGGTGGGGGGAACCTCACATTCCCAGAGTCTCCACTGCTGAAATGTGAAGTGTCCCTCTGCTGGCCTCTAAAGGCCCAGGTGTGAGGCCTAGTGGAACTTCCTGAGCCTAGCTAAAGTTTGGTGATCTGCCTCTGGCCAGACGTGACTCAGCAAGACGCCTAATGGCTTCTTACCTGCTACCTCCACATGGGAGTTAGAATTATCATTTCAATAGTCACAGTTTACTATTGGCCCTTACCTTTCCCCACCATCCTACAATCCCCGCCTTCACCCCCAACATTATATAGGCAACTGTTCATAGCAATAAATCGAGTTCCTGCTTCGACAAGACTCCCGACTCAGTGTGGTTTTTCTCCGGTGGCCAGGAGAGGTCTGAGTCGTCGGACGCTCATCTCCTCCTCAGCCCCTCGGGAGGAACCAGCGGGCCTGGTCCTTCCCTCGGCACTACCTGCCCCCGCCGGCGGAGCCCGGCATCTGGCGCCCAACGTGGGGCTCTCGGAATCCGACAGACTAGTGCCCCCTGAGAGACATTCGTTGAGGAGGTCAATCGGTATACATATGCGGGTGAGCGTACCCCCATAAGTTATTAGGTAGTCTTTATATTAATGCGCTAAACTTTGCTTCTATAACCTGTACTTGTTTGTAAACATCTCTTCATTCCTTTTCTCTTTCCTTTCACTCTCGATTTGCCGGCAAACTACATCTGCGACTTTTTATTTCTGAAGGCTTATGCTTCCCTCTCTCTCTCTCTCTGCTTGGGCCTGTGAAGGAAGGCCAACTTTTTCTGCCATTATGGAACTTCCCCTGGATCTGTAAGCTTCAATAAATATCCCTTCCTCCATAACTGTACCTGGTCTGAAAGTTTATCTCAGCGAACCTAAAGCTTTCTGATATAGACCAAGGAGTGAACTGAGATGAATCTGACCATGTGGATGTTAATCTTTTGGAACCTTTGTTTTGGAGGAATAGGCATGGACTTGGTGCTTACAACTGAAGGTGTCTTCTGGAGTGGTAAGCCAAATTTGATGGACTATTCTAATAAGAGTCTTAAAATACTAAGTACAGATAAGATTAAACTTCCAGGCTTGGTTTATGAGCTTTCTAAGAGGAAAAAAAGACTACAGGGGACTTTGTTGGAACTGGGCTACTGGCATAAGGGCTGGCTGCGTCCTGCTGCCCAGGCCCAGAGAGTTTAGTCAAGGTTAAATTTGTAATGGACTGATGTACTTGGCTAGAGATATTAAACTGAGAGATTTAAGATTTTTTGTTTTTTTGTTTTGGTTTCTCGAGGTAGGGTTTCATTCTAGCCCAGGCTGACCTGGAATTCCCTATAGAGTCTCAGGGTGGCCTAAAACTCATGGTAATCCTCCTACCTCCGCCTCACGAGGGCTGGGATTAAAGGCGTGCACCACCACGCCCGGCTGAGATTTAAGATTTTAAGCTGGAAAACCTCAAACAAGTTAAAATTACAGGCACAAAGACTGACTTTAGATTAAAAATGTTTAACATGTTTGATTTTACAGGTCTCAATACCTTAAATTGGTCAAGACTGTGGGGACCTTTAAAATTAAACTTAGTACAATCTATAATATGTGATGGTTATAAATCTACTGGGAACCAGGGGTGGAATGTGGTAATTAAAAAAAAAAAATAGATGGCCCCCCTCCTGACAGCTTGTGCCTGGCCCTCCCCTACTGGGAGTTGGCGGGCAGTCCACCTCCTGGGAGACTGCCACGTGGCTCCCTTAGACTGATCCAGGTGGGGGAGGGAAAAAATCCGCCCTCTTGTGGTGACTGGGCTCACTGATATTTTTCTTTCAGTCGATACCTTTGCACACACCTGCTGGGCGTCGACACATACTGGAAAAAATCTAAACATGCCATTAGTCATATACTTCAATATTTTGCCACTCTCGGACTGCCTAATCAAATTAAAACAGATAATGGCCCCTGCTTCGTAAGCATGGCTTTTGTAGATTTTCTCCAGACCTAAAAAATCTCACATTCCACAGACATCCCATACAACCCTCGAGGACAAGCTATTGTTAACCAAACACTTAAATCACAATTACAAAAACAAAAGGGGGAATCACTACCCCCCTCCATGGTCAGCTAAAAAAAGCATTATTCACCTTAAATATTTTAAATTTTTTCTAGAAATGGCCCATTGACTGGGGCCTGGAGAGGACCAGACCCACTCCTCACAGCAGGGAAAGGGTTTAAATGTGTCTTCCCTCAAGATAAAAAAAAAAAAAAAAAAAAGAGCCATTTGGCTTTAGGCTTGTACTTTTAATGTCTAACTATCCTTCATACTCACAGCTATAAAGTAGCTCCTGAGAAAGTTCAAACTGCCTCCCTTTAAGATCTTGGGCTCGATCCTTACTCTAGATACAGTTTCACCTGTTAGATGCTCTATATTATGTGGTTACGTATTTGGGTGAAGAGATACTAAGGTTGAAAATTAAAACTCGTTTGGAGTGTCATGTAGATTTTCAATAGATTTGTGTTACTTCTAAAAAATATAATAACAGTCAACAGCATTGACAAAATACATTTAAGAGGTATTTGACATAAGGATAATATTTCCTTGGATCTGATTCAGTTACATTCAGAGATTTTATCTTTACAAAATAATCATCTTACTTTTGAAAACTACTGATGACTTAATATCTGCTTTTAAGTCTGCCTTGCCTGCTGAAATTCTCTCACTTCTTGGACAGGAAGCTTTGCTGCTACAGGTGTTTGTCTTTTGCTCATTCTGTGTCTACTGCCCATACTCGTTAAATGCCTTTTGAGATCCTTTATGGATATCCGTACAGAAGTACATGGGATACAGCTACAGACCCGACCCCGGCTTCCTGAGACATTATCTTAAAGCCCCTGCAGAGGCTGGTAGTCAAAGACGGGTAAGATTCTCTCGAGTTAGGTCAACCTAAGACAGGGCATGAATGATAAAATTCATGTACCGATGACGGGTAAGGCCTAAATATCGTAAAGGACAACCTAAGACAGACACAGTCTTTCTGCACTGAGGCCCAGAAGGGCCCAGCTCATAAAAAATAAAAAAGGGACAATTGTCAGATGCCATTTGGCTGGCCTTGATAATCTTTTGTACTGAGAAGTGATTAAAGTACAAAAACTCTTGTAACAAAAAGGAGTTTTTTGATAAAAACTTATGTCTAGGGAGTGTCCCACCCCTGAGGACTATTCCTAAAATGGTCCTTCACCCTAATAAACTAAACAATTCCCTCCCTTGTGGAGGATTGCTGGCTTTGCCTCCAATCTGGGCCTCTCTGGCTTCTTACAGTACAGTTGCCTGTACGACCTTAAAACATTACTCCCCATCCCCGTCCAGCTTTTCCCAATGTTTTCCCAATGTTTCCCCTGGAACTTACATTTGGGCCCCGCCTTCCCCTAATAATTCCAGTATAGATGTGGGACACATTCATCCTTCCTTCTGTACTTTTAACACAGCTGATCCCAATGCTCAACGCTGCCCACCTTCTGGAATGGTTTATGTTTGTGGAGACAGGATGGCCTATGACTTTCTGCCCACCAATTGGATGGGCCTTTGTGCCCCAGCCACCTTAATCCCAGATGTAAATATCATCCCTGGAAATGAGGCCCTCCCTGTATCAGAGGGAGACCTATCTTCAACAACAGCTAGATTCCCTGGCTGAGGTAGTCCCACAAAACAGGAGAGGACTAAACCTACTAACGGCCAAAAAAGGAGGCGTATGTTTGTTTTTACAAGAAAAATACTGCTTTTACACCAATAAATCAAAAATCATCCAGGACAAGATTAAGAGGCTCCAGGAAGACTTGGAGAGGAGGCAACGGGATCTCCAGGACAACCCACTGTGGACAGGATTATATGACTTCTTACCCTACCTTCTGCCTCTACTTGGGCCCCTCCCCCTCCTTCTTCTCCTTTTCCTTCTCCTCACTGTCGGGCCTTGTGTAATTAATAAGATTACACAATTTATTCACCAATGGCTAGAGACAATAAAACCTCATCAGGTCAAAATACAGACTGGAAACTCAGGAATTAAGTTCCTCAGATGACCCACTGCCACCTCCTCTGCCCTCCATGTGACCAATGACGGGTAAGATCCCCATAGGGGGACAACCTAAGACAGGCCATGGGGTGGGTTCTCACCGAGCTAAACACATGGTACCCAGTGACGGGTAAGATCCCCAGAGGGGGACAACCTAAGACAGGGGCCATGATAAATGCTCTGAGCTAAACACCTGGTACCCAATGATGGTTAAGACCCCCAGAGGGGGACAACCTAAAACAGGGGCCATGGTGACTAATGCTCTTACAAAAACAAAAGGGGGAGATGCTGGCCTCTAAAGGCCCAGGTGTGAGGCCTAGTGGAACTTCCTGAGCCTAGCTAAAGTTTGGTGATCTGCCTCTGGCCAGACGTGACTCAGCAAGACGCCTAATGGCTTCTTACCTGCTACCTCCACATGGGAGTTAGAATTATCATTTCAATAGTCACAGTTTACTATTGGCCCTTACCTTTCCCCACCATCCTACAATCCCCGCCTTCACCCCCAACATTATATAGGCAACTGTTCATAGCAATAAATCAAGTTCCTGCTTCGACAAGACTCCCGACTCAGTGTGGTTTTTCTCCGGTGGCCAGGAGAGGTCTAAGTCGTCGGACGCTCATCTCCTCCTCAGCCCCTCGGGAGGAACCAGCGGGCCTGGTCCTTCCCTCGGCACTACCTGCCCCCGCCGGCGGAGCCCGGCATCCCTCTATGACTAGACTCACCTCCAATAAAGTCTGACTTCTCTGTCATAGATATTTCTACTTGTCTCCATTTTTTTCTAACATATGGCACTGAAAATTGAACAAAGTAAAGGATGGTGGTGGCTTGTCCCAGGACAAAACCTAAATCCTGAAGTTTCTGGTATCCACTCTCTCTCTCCTTTCACCATAGTAAATTGCTTGAGAATTCCAACTCCCCTGGGCTCTCAAAACCTGTCTGGAGTTTGTTCAGAGGCTAAAGGTCCTGGCACGCCCATTCAATCTCTCTCTCTCAAAAATAAATAAATAAATAAAGTTGTTTCTCTGTATTTCTCTCACCTTAATTGTTTATATAATTCAAACTTAACTCTTTTTTTTGTTTGGTTTGGTTTTTAGAGGTAGGGTCTCACTCTAGCTCAGGCTAATATGGGATTCACTGTGGCATGTGAATGTAGCACCATGCCCGGCTTTTAACTCTGAGAAAAAAAAAACAAAAAACAAAACAAAACAAAACAAAAAAAAAAAAACCGGGAGTGGTGATGCACGCCTTTAATGCCAGCACTCGGGAGGCAGAGGTAGGAGGATCACAGTGAGTTTGAGGCCACCCTGAGACTCCATAGTGAATTCCAGGTCAGCTGAGGTGAGACCCTACCTCCAAAAACAAAACAAAACAAAAATAAAATAAAATAAAATAAACCGGTGGCACAACCCTTGAATCCCAGCAGAGATAGGAGGATCACTGTGAGTTCAAGGCTACTCTGAGACTACACAGTGAATTCTAGGTAGGCCTGAGATAGAGTAAGACCCTACCTCAAAAAAAAAAAAAAAAAAAAAAAAAAAAAATAGGGCTGGAGGGATGGCTTAGCGGGTAAGGTGTTTGTTTGCCTGCAAAGTTGAAGGACCCAGGTTCCATTCTCCAGGACCACATAAGCCAAATGCACATTAGCAGTGGCTGGAGGTCCTAGCACACCCATTGTCTCCCTCTTTCTCTCACAAATAAATAAAAATATTTTATTTATTTAAGACAGACAGATGTAGATAGAGAGAGAATGGGCATGCCAGGGCCTCTAGCCACTGCAAAATAACTCTAGACACTTATGTTATCTTGTTCATCTGGCTTTACAGGGGTACTGGGGAAACAGACCTAGATCCTTTGGATTTACAAGCAAGTGCCTTAACCACTAAGCCATCTTTCCAGCCTCAAACATAACTATATAATGAGTCTATAAATTTATTGTCTCATATCAGAGTTAAAATTCAGGTAATACATAGATTTCCTACTATGTTAGACTTTGATCACTGAAAAAACTGAGTCATTAACAAAATCAGGTATTTTAACTGGTTTTGGCTTAATCTAAATGTGACACTAAAGTAAAAAATACCAGATTGAGGGGCTGGGGAAATGGCTTAGCAGTTGAGGCATTTGCCTGAGAAGCCTAACGACCCCGGTTCGATTCCACAGGACCCACGCCAACCAGATGCACAAGGGGGCGCATGTGTCTGGAGTTCATTTGCAGTGGCTGGAGGCCCTGGCGTGCCCATTCTCTCTCTATATATATCTGCTTCTTTCTCTCTCTGTCTCAAATAAATAAATAAATAAAATATTTTTTTAAAAAAATACAAGATAAAGCTGGGCTTGGTGGCACACGCCTTTAATCCCAGCACTCGGGAGGGAGGCAATGGTAGGAGGATCACCCGTGAGTTTGAGGACACCCTGAGATTACCTAGTGAATTCCAGGTCAGCCTGGGCCACAGTGAGACCCTACCTCGAAAAAACAAAACAAAACAAAAACAAACAAACAAACAAACAAAAAACCAAGATTGCTGGAGAGATGGCTTAGTGGTTAAGGCAGTTGGCCTGCAAAGCCTCCAGACCCATGTAACCCTGATGCACAAAGGTGAGGCAAATGTAAGGTCACACATGCCCACTAGGTGGTACACGGGTCTGGAGTTCGATTTCAGTGGTTGAGGCTCTGGGATGCCAATTCTCTCGCTAAAATAACAAAAAAAATTAAAAATACAAGATTGAAGCCGGGTATGGTGGCACATGCCTTTCATTCCAGCACTTGGGAGGCAGAGGTAAGAGGATCACTGTGAGTTTGAGACCACTCTGGAGACTACATAATAAATTTCAGGTCAGCCTTGGCTAGAGTGAGATCCTATTTCAGGGTGGAGGGAAACAGCAACAGTGAGGTAAACAACTTTCTAGACTTTCATAGTTCTATCAGTCCACCTCAGAGGGTCCTATAACAGACTAACTCCATCTATCTGGGTCCCTTTTGCTTTTATAGGTAGGGTCTCACTCTAGCCCAGGCTGACCTGGAATTCACTATGTAGTTTTAGGGTGGCTTCAAACTCCTGGCGATCCTCTTACCTCTGCCTCCCAAGTGCTGGGATTAAAGCCATGTACCTCCACACCTGGACTGGGTCCCTTTTGATTGTTCTACAAGGCAGAAATGTCAACAGTAGTAGAGAACCTCCCTCCCCCATTTTTTTTGGTCTCACTTCAGAGAAGTGAGATTCAAACCCAGCAAACCCATCTCCCCCCAAAAACCTGGGATCTCTCTTTCCACTGACAGATGTATAGACAGACATAAGACCTGAGGTCATTAAAATACAGACCCAATTTCTTTTGTCCCTGAATACAGTATAGAATATAGAATGTGTGCTAATAAATTAAAAGAGTTGTAAAAAGGCTTCTGATTGAATATATTATTAAATACTGATGAACGTTCTAAGATCAAAATTCAAGTTTTCTTAAATACAATTCTACTCTTAAGAGTAGAATTCTATAAGAGATGTCTCAGATATTACTCTACTCTTACTAATGGGCACAAAATGGCTTAAACAAAAATTCTTTTAAGGGCTGGAGAGATGGCTTAGTGGTTAAGCGCTTGCCTGTCAAGCCTAAGGACCCCAGTTCAACGCTTGATTCCCCAGGACCCACGTAAGCCAGATGCACAAGGGGGCACACACATCTGGAGTTTGTTTGCAGTGGCTGGAGGCCTTGGTACACCTATTCTCTTTGTCTCTTTCTGTCTGCCGCTCTCAAACAAATAAGTAAAAATTTAAAAAAAATTCTGTTAAAGGAGATACTTAAAACTTATTTATAATAATTAAGTTATATTCAAATGCTAAGCTTATGTTTTCAATCTGATAAAGGCTTTATTTTGATAAAACATCTGTTTAACAATAATAGGTGTGGCAGTTTGAATGGATGTCCTCTAATATATTCAGGAGATTATTAAAGCTTATAGTCTAGATGTTCAGCCACAGGGCTGGAGAAGGTGTCACTGTGGGCACTAGGGTCCAGCCCTAAGGTGTGTTTTGGGGAATTCCAGTCTAAAGATATGCAAAAAGTGCTTGAGCTTTGCCTAGAGTTCCTGAAGTATGCTGGTGGCTTTTTGCTTTTCATTCTGGCATGGACCTGTGAAAGTAGGTCAGATTATTCTGTTCTTATGGAACTTCCTCTCACTCTGTAAACTTCAAATAATTTCCCTTCCTCCATAATTGTGCCTGGTTTGGAAGTTCATCCCAGTAATGTGAGGCTGACTGGTACAATAAGTTTCCTTAAGTGTTCTCTTACCTGTTTTCCCATTGGATAAAACTTTTGTTTGCTATAAACTTATTCTAATAGGAAAAAACTGGGCCTAATTATATAAAATTGCACTGTGCCTATAAAACAAACTGATAATAACAAATTATCAAGATTAATCAAATTTTAAACTTTTTCAACCTACCATACTTTCTTCTAAAGCTAAGACCTTTTGATTACTGGAATGAGTAAGTAAAAACTAAACTTTCTATTCCAAAAACTAGTTACTTATACTTCCCACCTCCATATTACCTAAATCAAATCCCCTTATTTACAAAAATTTCAATTAACTCCTCCTCCTCTTTTTTTTATTTTTATTTTTTATTTTGAGGTAGGTTCTCACTCTCTAGTCCAGGCTGACCTGGAATTCACTATGTCATCTTAGGGTGGTCTCAAAACTCACTGCAATCCTCCTACCTCTGCCTCCCGAGTTCTGGGATTAAAGGCGTGCACCACCATGCCCGGCTTTCTTCCTTACTTCTACAAACAACATTCCTTGTCTCCTGACTTAATGCCTACGCTATTATTTTCAACCTTAGATATAATATTCATGTGTTGCCTATAAATGTCATGTCACATACAGAAAAATTCATACAGATATACAATGACCAGATCATAATAGCTAATATATTTAATATGATCTAGGAGGTTCTTTCATAATGGCTCTGATTAGTATCATTCATGCCTGAATTGGCACCATCCATAAAACTTTAAGAAAAAGCCACATGGAGCAGGGTGTGGTAGCGCATGCCTTTAATCCAGGCAGAGGTAGGAGGATTGCCATAAATTTGAGGCCACCCTGAGACTACATAGTTAATTCCAGGTCAGCCTGGGCTAGAGTGAGACCCTACCTCGAAAAAACAAAAACAAAAACAAACAAACAAAAAAGCCATGTGGGACAAAGCCTGCCATGTACACAAAGTACAAAGTGATGTTTGGCTCAAAACCTGAGGCTCTCACTAAAACTTCACAATGGACTACAATAATTGTGAAGAAACAAATGTTACCAACCAAGAATCAATAATATTTTGAGCTATATTAGTCTTTTTTCTCCCTTCTTTGAGGTAGGGTCTCGCCCTAGTCCAGGCTGACCTGGAATTCACTATGTAGTCTCAGGCTGGCCTTGAACGCATAGTGATCCTTCCTACCTCTGCCTCCCGATTGCTGGGATTAAAGGTGTGTGCCACCATGCCTGGCTTCTACATTAGCCATTTTAGTGGCCAATAATATTGTTTTTCTGCATATGACCTGATTATCTCTTTGTGACCAGCTAAGATATATGTTGCTATAAGTTAGAAAAACACATAGCTCTGTTCTCTTCAAGTCAAATCTATCCTGTTTCTGACAAGTAATTTATCACCCTATGTGATAGGGCTCCTCTGTACCCAAAATTTGGAGCCTCCTCTGTCTTTAGTCCAACAGATTCAGTTATCCCCTCCTTGGATGTATTCATAGGTCCCACTCTAGCCTCCTATGTTTCCACTTGCAGATTTCTTTACACTGACAAGGCACAGGCCCTATAGCTCTCCCAACACAATTCCCATCTCAGGAGACCACTGTGTCTTAAGGATTCTTGGTAACCCTTTCCCCTGTTTTTTCCTTTTTCCAATATGCTCGGGTGCTAAAGTGTCATTCCAGCTCCCCTTCCCAAACTGGCAGAAGGAGACTGAGGAGCTGCTCCTACCCTCTTCCAGAAAATAAACCCACCCTTCAGTCTGGGATCCTAAGATCAACACCTTGTATTATGGTAATTCCTAAGCCTTTCCTCACTTGGATGGGAGAAAACACACACACACACACACACACACTCCTCTCTCTCTCTCTCTATCTCTCTCTCTGAGAGCTAACACCTGAGAGATCAAAAAAAATTTTTTTTGTCTCCATAGTTTTCTAAACTTCACATTTCTGGTGTTGCATGAGACCTTGCTTATTTCCTTCAATGTATTTTTCATTTTCCAGTCACATATCTGCCTACTTATACAGTTTATTTCAACAGCTGCCTCACTCCCTGCCTCTCCTTCAGGAGCAATACAACTCCTTCATGATATCCTAAAACTTAAGCTCTTCTTCCCAGATTCCATACATATAAGAGTCTGGAATAAAGGAGTTAGCAAATTTGAGGAATTCAGCATACTATTGCTAAACACCAAGAAGTCTGCCTGGAGACTGCCACCCTGCTATCTTGAAAATACCAGGGGAACCAGATACCTGGCTAAAAAGGAGTTAAAAGTTTACTTCCTTCATACTTGCTAATCCTTCTTCCTCCCCCTCCCTACCAAAAGAACTTTAATCTTCCGATATAAACCCCGCCTTGCCAAATGCTGGGGCAAACACATTTCCAATCTATACTGCTGAAATGTGAAGTGTCCCTCTAAGACTAGACTCCAATACAGTTTAACTTCTCTGTCACAGATATTCCTACTTGCCTCCACCTCCCCACTCCCACGCCCCAGATAGGGTCTTACTCTAGGCCAGGCTGACCTGGAACTCACTAGTCTCAGGGTGGCCCTTAACTCCTACCTCTGCCTCACAGCCAGCTTGTCTCCACCTTTTTTTTGTCTGTCTGTTGTGTTTTTTGTTTATCTGAGGTAGGCTTTCACTCTAGCCCAGGCTGATTCACTATGTAGTCTCACGGTAGCCTTGAACTCATGGAGATCCTTCTATTTCTTTTTTTTTTTTAATTTTTTGTTCATTTTTATTTATTTATTTGAGAGTGACAGAGAGAGAAAGAGGAAGATAGATAGAGAGAATGGGTGCGCCAGGGCCTCCAGCCACTGCAAACGAACTCCAGATGCGTGCGCCCCCCTGTGCATCTGGCTTACGTGGGTCCTGGGGAATCGAGCCTCGAACCGGGGTCCTTAGGCTTCACAGGCAAGCGCTTAACCGCTAAGCCATCTCTCCAGCCCCAAGATCCTTCTATTTCTGACTCCAGAGTGCTGGGATTAAAGGCCCACACCCATCTTGTCTCCAATTCTAACAGAGACTCTACCTTAAAAAATGAAATAAAATAAAATAAATAATTAAATCTCTTCAATTACTTCAGGGCAAACCTCTCCACCTGAATCTATGACAGGGGAGGACATGACAGAGTACAGCTTGCAGCATTCACTTCCTGTTTTCATAGGGAAATTCTACTGCTGACCTCTAGTGTCCTGGCCAGTTAAATTGCATATTGCCAAATAAGGTGATAGCATGGATAGGTGTAATAATGGTATGCTAGTGTAAGTACATAAATGGAGGACCACTGGAATGTCTGAACTGGTGACAATACCTCTCCTTCTTCTAGGTTACCACATGACATTGTACCTAAGAACTATATTCTAAAGTCCAGTCAGAAGGCCATGACAGACTGGAGACCTCTTCATTTAGCATCCAAAGCACTGCCTATGCCCAGACCCTGACCCTTGTGGACTGTTGATAGGTGGCAAAATCTGCATAGTATTTAGTTTTTGCTGCTAAAGGAACATCAGTGTAACACTTGTAAGCTGTGAGGCTCAAACTATACACTTAAGTACAATATAATGGTCAAAGAATCTTTCAGGAAAACATGCAATGGTTCTTGGTAAAATACACATGACACCAAAGGAGGATTTGTCCTTCTGGGGAACACTACTTCTTACCGATAAGACTTTTTAATGTCATCTGAGGTTGCATTCTTGTCTAGCCCAAGAACATGGTATAGCGATTCCCCGGAGGTAGACAGTGAGCGCTGCCTCTGGTCAGCCATGTTAGGTTAATCTATAAAAGAAAATCAAGGAAAACATCAAATACGGATAAAAAGGGGCTGGGAAGATGGCTCAGTGCAAAGCCTGCTGGTTTGGGTTTAATTCCCCAGCCAACTATGGAAAGTTGGATGCAAAATGGTTTACATGAGCCAGGCTTGGTGATGCAAGCCTTTAATCCCAGCACACAGGAGGCAGAGGTAGGAGGATCGCTGTGAGTTCGAGGCCAGCCTGAGAGACTACAGAATAAGTTCCAACCAACCCAACACTCGGGAGGCAGAGGTAGGAGGATCACCATGAGTTTGAGGCTACCCTGAGACTACATAGTGAATTCCAGGTCAGTCTGAGCTAGAGTGAGACCCTACCTCAAAAAGCCAAAAGCACAAACAAAACAACAAACAAACAAACAAACAAAAAAAGGCTCACATGTCTGTGATCCAGTGCACCTATGATAACAGGAGGTGAAGCCAGGAGAAGCAAAGCTGGTAGATCAGACTCATTTGTAGTTCCAGGCCAGCCTGGGACTACAGAGTGAATTCCAGGTCATCACCCGGGCTAGACAGAGACCCTACCTTGAAAAACAAAACAAACAAAAATAAACAAATAAATAAAAGAGATCCTGTTTCAAAGAAGGTGGAGTACAGACAATTCCTATGACCTCCACATATGTGCTACAGCACACCCACCCACCCACCCACACACACACACACACACACACCCCTGCATGCAAATAAAAAATACGTAAGGGGACTGGAGAAGTAGCTTAGAGGTCAAGCGCTTGCCTGTGAAGCGAAGGACCCGGGTTCAAGGCTCGATTCCCCAGGACCTAAGTAAGGCAGATGCACAAGGTGGTGCATGCATCTGGAGTTCGTTTGCAGTGGCTGAAGGCCCTGGCATGCCCATTCTCTCTCCCTATCTGCCTCTTTATCTGTCTGTCCTCTCAAATAAATAAAAATAAACAAAACATTTTACAAAAAATACTTAAGAGCTGAAGAGATGGCTTAGCAGTTAAGGCACTTGCCTGCAAAGCCAAAGGACCCAGGTTTGATTCCCCAGGACCCAAGTAAATCCAGATGTACAAGGTAGTGCATGCATATGGAGTTTGTCTACAGCAGTAGGCCCTGCTTTCTCGCCCATTCTTTCTCTCTACCTGCCTCTTTCTGTCTCTAATAAATAAATAAAAATAATTTTTAAAAAATCCAAGGGCTGGAGAGATGGACCAGTGGTTAAGGTCCTTGCCCATAAAGCCTAATGACTGGCGTTCAATTCTGCAGTATTCACGTAAAGCCATATGCACAAAGTGGCCCACATGTCTAGAGTTTGTCTGCAGCTGCTAGAGGCCCTGGTGTGCCAATTCATTCTCATTCTCTCTCATTCTGCCAGATGTGGTGTCACATGCCTTTAATCCCAGCACTCAGGAGGCAGAGGTAGGAGGATTGTTGTGAGTTTGAGGTCCACTTGATACTACACAGTGAATTCCAGGTCAGCCTGGGTTAGAGCAAGACCCTACCTTGGAAAACCAAAAATAAATAAATAAAACCAAGTGCAGTGCACACGTGTGCATACATGCATGCACACACACACACACACACACACCCTCAAGCTTGAGCACAGTGCTTGCCTTACAAGCATTGAGGACTTGAGTTTGTTCCCCAGAATGTATTTTTGTACTCTCTTTCAAATAAATATAAAAAATTTAAAAGAAGTAAATAGCATTCCTTAGAAGCAAAGAACCACCAAGGTTGTCCCTTGTACACAAATGAACATTCACACACTCACAATAACAAAAAAAATTAAAGGGCTGGAGAAACAGCTTAGTGGTTAAAGCACTTGCTGGCAAAGCCAAAGGACCCAGGTTCGATTCTCTAGTACCCACGTAAAGCCAGATGCACAAGGAAGGTGGCTCATGGCCTGGAGTTTGTTTGCAGTGGCTGGAGGCCCTAGCATGCCCATTCTCTCTCTATATATATATCTGCTTCTTTTTCTCTCTCAAGTAAATAAAATAAATAAAAATATTCAAAAATAGGGCTGGAGAGATGGCTCAGAGGTTAAGGTGCTTGTCTGCAATGCCTGACGGCCCAGGATTCAATTCCCCAGTACCCACATAAAGCCAGATGCACAAGGTGGTGGATGTATCTGGGATTTGTTTGCAGTGGCTAGAGGCCTGACAAACCTATTCTCTGTCTCTCTTCTATCTCTCTCTTCTCTCTGTTCGCAAATAATAAAATTTAATAAATAGTTTTTTTTTTCAAGGTAGGGTCTTGCTTTAGCCCAGGCTGACCTGGAATTGTAGTCTCAGTCTGACCTTGAATTCATGGTGATCCTACTACTTCTGCCTCCCAAGCCCTGGGATTAAACGTGTCTGCCACCATGCCCAGCTCAATCGTCTTTCCTTTCCCCTTTCCCTTTCTTTCCTTTTTTTTTTTTCCCATTATTTTTTGGATTTTCAAGGTAGGGTCTTGCTCTAGCCCAGGCTGACCTGGAATTCACTATGTAGTCTCAGGGTAGCCTCAAACTCATGGTGATCCTCCTACCTCTGCCTCCCGAGTGCTGGGATTAAAGGCATGTGCCACCACGCCTGGCATGATCTTAATTTTAAAATGGGCAAATGTTCTAAGTAGGCACTTCTTTTTTTTTTTTTTTTTTTGGTTTTTCGAGGTAGGGTCTCACTCGAGCTCAGGCTGACCTGGAATTCACTCTGTAGTCTCAGGGTGGCCTCGAACTCTCGGCGATCCTCCTACCTCTGCCTCCCGAGTGCTGGGATTAAAGGCGTGCGCCACCACGCCCGGCTTTTAGTAGGCACTTCTAAAAAGAAATACATGACGAAAAAGAACACTGAAAAACTTATTACTAGGGAAACGAAATCAAAACCATAATGAAGTATCATATCACCACAGTTAGAATGGCTATGATTAGGCAGACAAAAAATACAACCACTGACAAGAATGATGTGGTAAAACAGAAATTCTTTCATTGCTAGTGAGAATATAAATGGTCAACATGTAGAAACGTATGGAGGTTTTTAAAATAGTAAACTAATGACTAAGTATATATAGCTTATTGGTAGGGTGCTTGCCTAGCATGTGTGAGTCCTTTCAGAAAAATAAACACACACTAAGCACTAAAAATTCTCCTACTGGGGCTAGAGAGATTGTTTAGCAGTTAAGTGCTTGCCTGTGAAGCCTAAAGATTCTGGTTCAAGGCTCGACTCCCCAGGACCCACGGAAGCCAGATGCACAAGGTGGAGCATGCATCTGGAGTCCATTTGCAGTGGCTGGAGGCCCTGATGCGCCCATTCATATTCTCCCTCCCTCCCTCTCTCTCCTCTCTGTCACTCTCAAATAAATAAATAAAAATAAACAAAAAAAAAATTCTACTATTGGGTACCTACCCAAAGGGAATGAAGTCACCTTATCAGATAGAAATCTGCACTCATATATTTACAGCAGCACTAGCCACAATATATAATCAACTGAGGTGTCCACTGGCAGATGGATAAAGAATATATATATATATATATACACACACACACACACACACACACACATATATGTACACAAACACAATGACATATATACACACACAAGTATTATTCATCCAAAAAGGGAATGAAACCTATGGATGGAACCAAAGAACATTATGTTAACTAAGTCCAGGCCTAGAAAGACAAACACCCATGTGTTCTCACCGATATTTAGAAGTTTTAAAAAAGCTGATTTCGGATAAAAACACTAGAGAGAGAAAAGAGAGGGAGGCTGGGTTGCAGGTATCAGAATAGTTACATGAAGGAATAAACTTTAATGTTCTACAGCACAGTAGGATGACTAATTTATAATAAGTTATATGTAAGAGGAGTCTGATATATGTTCACAGACTGGAACATTAATTACCCTGGCTTAATCACTACATAGTATATACATTTATCAAATTATTAAATGAATGCCATAAATGTGTAACTTTGGGTTAATTAAATGTTTTTTAAAAGCTGTCTGAAGCCAGGCATGGTGGCCTATGCCTTTAATCCCAGCACTTGGGAGGAAGAGGTAGGAGGATCGCCATGAGTTCGAGGCCATCCTGTGACTACATAGTGTATTCCAGGTCAGCCTGAGCTAGAGTGAGACCCTACCTGGGGGTGAGGGGAGGGAGCTGTCTGTAATGTCAGCTACTTGGGATGCAGAGACAGGAGGCATAAGCTCAAGGCTACCCTGTACAATTTATTTATTTTTAAAAAGATATTTTATTTATTTCTATTTACTTGAAAGAGAAAGAGGCAGATAGGATGGGCACTCCAGGGCCTCTAGCCACTGCAAACAAACTCGAGACATATGCACCACCTTGTGCATCTGACTTTACATGGGTACTAGAGGAATGAACCTGAGTCTTTTGGCTTTGTAGGCAAGCACCTTAACTGTTAAGCCATTTGCCTGCAAAGCCAAAGGACCCAGGTTCAATTCCCCAGGACCCATGTAAGCTAGATGCACAAGGTGGTGCAAGCATCTGGAGTTCATTTGCAGTGGCTGTATGCCCTGGTGTGCCTATTCTCTCTCCCCTTTTCTCTCTCAAATAAATAAAAATAAAAAATGTAAATATTTATTTATTTATTTATTTATTTATTTATTTATAGGACAGGAGAGGAGAAGAGGAAAGGGGAGGAGAGGAGAAGAGGCATTCCAGATCCTGTTGCCACTGCAAATGAGATCCAAATGCATATGCCACTTTATGTGTCTGGCTTTACATGGGCACTAAGGAATTGAATCCAGGCAGTCAGGCTTTGCAAACAAGCACCTTCAATTGCTGAGCCATCTCTTCAGCCCAGCCACAATGGACAATATATCAAGACCCCATTTCATAATAAAAAAAAAAAATTAAGCTGGACATAGCGGTGCAAGCCTTTAGTCCCAGCACTCAGGAGGCAGAGATAAGAGGACTGCTATGAGTTTGAGGCCATCCTGAGACTATATAGTGAATTCCATGTCAGCCTGGGCTAGAGGGAGACCCTACTTCAAAAAACTCCCCAAAATTTTAAATTTTTTAAAAAATTTATTTACTTGCAAGCAGAGAGAGAGAGATAGAAGAGAGACAGAGATACTGGGCATGCTAGGGCCTCCAGTCATTGCAAATGGACTCCAGATGCATGTACCACTTTGTGCAACTGGCATTATGTGGGTACTGGGGAACTGAACTCATGTCATTAGGCTCTGAAGGGAAGCACCTTAACTGCTGAACCATCTCTCCAGCCCACATTAAACATTTTTTTTTTGTTTTTATTTTTATTTATTTATTTGAAAGTGTCAGACAGAGAAAGAGGCAGATAGAGAATGAGTGCACCGGGCCTCCAGCCACTGCAAACGAACTCCAGATGCATGCGCCCCCTTGTGCGTCTGGCTAACGTGGGTCCTGGGGAATCGAGCCTTGAACTGGGGTCCTTAGGCTTCCCAGACAAGTGCTAAACCACTAAGCCATCTCTCCAGCCCCCCACCAAAAAAAATTTTTTTAAGGGGGCTGAGATGATGGCTTACTCGGTAAAGGTGCTTGTTTGCAAACTCTGTAGGCCTGGATTCAATTCCCCAGCCACCCACTTAAGCTGCACACAAGTGGCACAAGCATCTGGCATTTCTTTGCAGTGGCAAGAGGACCTGGTGTCCCCCAACACATATTAAAAATATAAGAATAAATAAAGGGACTGGATAAAGGACTATTAACTCAGGTTTCTAATGTCAAGGCAGGAAATTGTAAATTCCAGGTCAGTCAGGATCTTGTCTTAAAATAAAAATATTAAAAGAACTGGGGATGTAATTCAGTGGTAGAGCAATTGCTTAGCACATATGAAGCCCTATGTTCAGCACCCATCATTACTAAAAAAAAGAAAAGAAAAAAAGAGGTTGATGTCATGAGGATTTTTCCTTCATCCTTTGGAATAATGGGTATAACTTTAGACTGGATTTACTTCTTTGAATGCCTTACATATTTCACTAGATTCTCTTCAGGTGCTGGGGATCAAACTCAAGTGTCATACTTGAAGAGCAAGCTCTCTTAACTGCTGAGCCATCTCCCAAGTTCCAAAATCTGGAACCCCAGTTCATGGAACAATATCAACCACATTCATTAAATCTCCCTGAAACTGTCCCTAACAGCCCAGAGGTGTGTCTCCTATATGATTCTAAATCCAGCCAAGTTGAAAATAAAGATCAACCATCAAGGAAAGTTAATTTTCATATTTCATACTTCAGATAGAGGAATGGAAACTTGGAGGTACTCATAACCAGCATGAAGTAGCTGAGCTAGAAGGATGGATAAAGCAGCAGGTCATATCCAAACATTCATTCCCCATACCAATGTCAAAAAGCTTTCCCTCTATCTTCTTCCAGTGAAGTTACAGTTTCTGATCTTAAGTTTTTTTGTTTTTGTTTTTTGCTTTGCAAGGTAGGATTACACTCTAGCCCAGGCTGACCTGGAATTTACTATGTAGTCTCAAGATGGCCTCAAACTCATAGAGATCCTCCCTCCTACGTGCTGGGATTTGAGGTATGTGCCAGCATGCCTGGCTAAGTGCCTTTTTTTTTTTCTTTGAGGCAGGGTCTCACTCTAGCTCAGGCTGACCTGGAATCCTTCACTATGTAGTTTCATGGTAGACTTGAACTCACAGTGATCCTCCTAGACCTCTGCCTCCCAAGTGCTGGGATTCAAGGCCTGCACCACTACGCTCAGCCTAGAGAGCAAGTTTTAATCCACTTTTAGTTGATCATTGTACATCAGAAGAAATAAAAATTCAACTTCTCTCTTGTGAAAAAAAAAAGTTAAGAGTTGTGTGTGGGGAGGTCTAATATGCATGAGGCCACGCCTGGGTTCAATGTCAGCACTACGAAAACAGAATGGAGGGCTGGAGAGATGGCTTAGTGGTTAAGCGCTTGCCTGTGAAGCCTACAGACCCCAGTTCAAGTCTTGATTCCCCAGGATCCACGTAAGCCAGATGTACAAGGTGGCGCATGCATTTGGAATTTGTTTGCAGTGACTGGAGGCCCTGGCATGCCCATTCTCTCTCTCTCAATCTCTGTCACTTTCTCTGTCTCTCTGTCGCTCTCAAATAAATAAATAAAAATAAACAACAACAACAACAAAAAAAAACAGAATGGAAGGAGGGAAGAAAAAGAATAATCTGTAGTACATATTTGCTATGGAATACTGTGAAGCATTACAACAAAAATAGAGCCATTGATGTTTACAACAACTTGGATGGGCCTCCAAGGAATTATGTTGAGAAGAAAAAACATTAATCTCAAAAGATTATTACAAGGCTGGAGAGATGGCTTAGCAGTTAAGGCACCTGCTTGTGAAGACTAAGGATGAAGGTTCGACTCTCCAGTACCCATGAAAGCCAAATGCACAAGGTGGCACATTCCTCTGGAGTTTATTGTGGTTAGAGGCCTAAGCATGCCCATTCATATTCTCTCTCTCAAAAAACTAAAATATTAAAAAAATTTTGCTGGGTGTGGTGGCACACACCTTTTTTTTTTAAAAAAAGATTATTACACCATGTAACTACACATGTATAACTTTTTTTGTTTGGTTTTTGTTTTTCAAGGTAGGGTCTCAGCCTAGCCCATGCTGATTCAGAATTCACTCTGTATTCTCAGGGTGGCCTCGAACTCATGGCAATCCTCTTACCTCTGCTTCCTGAGTGCTGGGATTAAAGGCGTGCGCTACCACACCCAGCTACATACCATTAAAAATTGTTTTTTTTTTTTTTTTTTTTTTTTTGGTTTTCCAGGTAGAGTCTCAATCTAGTTCAGGCTGACCTGGAATTCACTTTGTAGTCTCAGCGTGGCCTTGAACTCACAGTGATCTTCCTACCTCTGTCTCCCAAGTGCTGGGACTAAAGGTGTGCACCACCATGCCTGGCCAAAAAAAAATGTTTTATTTGTTTTCAAGCAGAAAGAGAGAGAGAGAGAGAGAGAGAATGGGCGCACCAGGGCCTCTTGCCACTGCAAATGAGCTCCTGATGCATGTGCCACCTTGTGCATCTGGCTTTACGTGGGTACTGGGGAATTGAACCTGGGTCCTTAGGTTTTGCCAGAAAGTGCCTTTAACTGCTGAGCCATCTCCCCAGCCCCTATATAACATTTTAAAAATCAATTTATTTATCTGTAGACAGGCAGGCAGGCAGCAGGGAGGGAGGGGAGGGAGAGAATGGGCACGCCAGGGCCTCTAGTCACTGCAAACAAACTCCAGTGGTAGGAGACCCTGGCCTACCCATGCTTACCCTTTCACTTATCTCCCAAATAAACAAACCATTAAATAAAGCAATACAAAGGGGTCCCTATGGTATTGGAACTGATCAGTATCCTAATACATTTGGTGGACACATAAAACCTATTCAGGTGCATTTAGATGAGATGTGCCACAAATCTGAGGTATGACAGGTGGCTATATGAATGTCAGTATACAGGTTATGACATTAATCTATGGAAGGAAGGGGATGCAGCTCAGTGACAGTGAGCTTATCTAATGTGCACCAAGCTACTGGTTTAATTCCATTCCTACATCGACAAAAAAAACATTATCAAGGAGACTTCCCGTTAAGATGGCAGGCAAGCATAGGAACCACGCCAAAGCAGCCTAGGGGAGAAAAAGCCAAAAAAAATCCAAACCCCAAAAAACAAACAACAACAACAACAAAAACCAGCAAAATACACTCTTCTACTAAAAAGTGAGGTGTATAAGAAATTATCAACTGCAGCAGAGAAGCAGGAGAGATTCAGAGCATCTAGGGCCCACAGAAGCAGACAGAAGCGGCTCCAGCAGCTGCAGAACCAGGTGCACGTGGCCACAGCCATAAGGCTCGGCCTGAGCTGCAGAAAACACCAGGTGAGAAGACTTTCCACTCACACCAGCCTGCTTGCAAATTCAAGAAACATGAAGGGAGGGCTGCAGGGAAGAACAGAGGAGAGGCTCATGAGGAAAAGGATCGCAAGGACCAGCGGGGGAACTTAAGCCACCATCCACAGGCTCCCCTCCCCCACTGCCAGTGCAAGTGCAAGCAAGCACCAGAGACCTGGGGAAGGGAGCTCACCTACATAGCACCCAGCACAGGCGATCAGAGCAGCAATCCAGCGACCCAGCCAGCCTACCCGAGCCCACGGCGTAACAAAGAGTGACCCAAGCAGGAGTGCAGCATAATTGAGACCAAAACCATCTCAAAAGGTAACTGGGATTACACCAGGTCAATACCTGCCAAATAAACCTGGTATATAGCCTTGAATTGAAAGTGCTAATCGCACCTTCCATGTCAGGATAAATTATATGTCAAATCTGATGGATGGTCATTTGCCATTCTTAAATAAGCTATGTTTTGGGTTTGTCATTTGTTGCTTCCTGATTTGTAGTGCCTTTGTTTCCTCTTCTGTCATTCGTTAGGGAAGGGTCTCACTTGGTCACAAGATGACTTGGAACCTTCAACAGACCAGAAATCTTAGCCTCCTAGTTGACAGGGTTAAGGGTGTGAGGCACACACATCTTAAGGGACTGTGACTTTGTTAGATGATCTGGTTGTCATAATACCTACTCTTGCATAAATACTCTGTGCTGTTTTTCATTGAATGTGTACATTGTTTACTTAAATTATAAAATCTGCCTGTATTTTGTTCCACTCAGCCTTCTTGAATACTCCCATAGCAGGCAAACCCAACATCAAGGATCATTTTTGTAGATACTCTGAAAGTCTTAAGAGCCACACCTAGCCAGGCATGGTGGAGCACGCCTTTAATTCCAGCACTTGGGAGGCACAGGTAGGAGGATCGCTGTGAGTTCAAGGCCACCCTGAGACTCCATAGTGAATTCCAGGTCAGCCTGGACTAGAGTGAGACCCTACCTCGAAAAACCAAAAAAAAAAAAAAAAAAAAAAAAAGAGAGCGAGCCACACCTAGCACCTTAGGCTCCTACCCTGAAGATATATAACAGTAGATTAATTGATACATCTAATAATACTGCAGATAATTAGAAAATCCAAGTATTAAATTAATCCAAGATGTATGTACATTATAACACAAGAAACACAAAAAAATCAAGACAATATAAATCTACCAAAAAGTATGAATGCAGCAGAAGTGACCTCCAGAGCTGGGCGTGGTGGTGCACGCCTTTAATCCCAGCACTCGGGAGGCAGAGGTAGGAGGATCGCTGAGAGTTCGAGGCCACCCTGAGACTCCATAGTGAATTCCAGGTCAGCATGGGCTAGAGTGAAACCCTACCTTCAAAAACCAAAAACCAAAAACCAAGAAAGAAAGAAAGGAAGAGAGAAAGAAAGGAAGAAAGAAAAATAGGAAGAAAGAAAGAAAATAGAAAGGTCTCAAGTAAACGACCTAATGCTTCACCTTAAAGCCTTGGAAAAAGAAAAACAAGGCAAACCGAAAATCAGTAGACGGGAAGAAATAACAAAGATTAAGGTAGAAATTAATGGAATAGAAACAAACAAACAAACAAAAATCCAAAGAATCCATGAAACAAGTAATTGGTTCTTTGGAAGGATAAACAAGATTGATAAATCCTTAGCAAATCTGACCAAAAGAAAAAGAGACACAAATTAATAAAATTGGAAATGAAGAAGGCACCAGAGAAATTTAAAAAAATCATAGGGACATACTATAAGAACATATACTTTCTAAGTTTGAAAATCTAAAAGAAATGGATGATTTCCTTGATTTATATGACCTACCTAAATTAAGTCAAGATGAGATTAGCCACTTAAATAGACTAACAAGTATGGAGAAGCAGTTATCAAAAATCTCCCAACTAAAAAAAGTTCCTGTGACAGCTAAAAATAGGTCTACCATATGACCCAGCTGTACCTCTCCTAGGCATATATCCAAAGGACTTGTCTCATTACCTTAGAGATACTTGTTCAACCATGTTTACTGCCACTCTATGCACAATAGCTAGGAAATGGAACAAGCCTAGATGTCCCTCAACTGATGAGTGGATAATGAAGATGTGGCACATTTACACAATGGAGTTCTACTCAGCTATTCAGTTATAAAATTTGCAGGAAGACGGATGGATCTGGAAAGGATTAAACATAGTTGAGGTAACCCAGGCCCAGAAAACCAAACGTCAAATGTTCTCTGTCATATGTGGATCCTAGCTACAAATGATTGGATTTTTGTGTGAGTAGGAAGAAAACTCAGTAGCAGAGGCCAGTAAGCTAGAAAGGAGATAAAAGTAAAAACAGCTTAATGGGGGTGAAAAGGCGTAAATGAGGTCAGGGGAAGAGACTGAGTGAAGGAAAGGTGGAGGGAGGGCTAATCAAAATCTAAGAGGATATAAATAAGTCATGTAAAAACCTACTTTTTTGGACAATGGAACACACAGGAGCCATAGATTGTTACTAGAACATTTTCAGTGCCAGGGATGGGATGGATACCTTCCAGTGAGTTTTTGGCCAGGGAGGTCCCTGATGTCCCCAAAACATTACAGGCCACTGCTGAGGCCCTTGGCTTACAACCAGGAATAGACAGTAAGACCCTACTGCTGAAGACAGCACATACTTGGGCTGCAAGGTCACTGAGAAATCCTGCTGGAGCTGAGCTGAAAATTTCCATGTAGGACAGCTGACAGAAAGCTGGAAAAAGCCACGCTGCATGCACTTCAATGGGAGAGAGAGAAATCACCAGTGAAGATACTCAACAATGGACATTGCAAGCCTTATATTTGGCCAGAAAGGCCAAATGAGCCAACGGGTGCAATAGTGGCATGACTGTTATGGGGTAAACTAACCGCCCTCTAATTTGACTGGAGGCCTGCTCCATGGGAGAAAATACATCCCTGATAATGAAACCTACAACAGAGGTAGTCATGAGCCCTAGGGTGTAACGTCTGCTGCTGTCTGGCTAAATGTATATACTATGCTCATCAAACTGCCCAATAAGTACTTCTCTTAATGTCCATACCCATATATTAATGCTACTCTCACTTTTGGTTGGAAAAGCATCTCTTTTCAGACAGCAGTGAACTTGGGATGACTCAGATGGTGCTGAAAAGAAGTGACAGAGGAGTGCTCAGCACTGAAATCTCCCTATCACACCTTCCAAGGCTCAGGGTCCATTGCAAAAGAGGTGGAGGAAAGAATGTAAGAGCCAAAAAGATCCTTACAACATGCTCCTCCAGACATAAAATGGCCAGGATATCCATGACCTTACAGTGCCTGATACTACCTACACAAGAGCATCATAATAGGAGGAAAAGATGATGGCATCAAAATAAGAGAGACTGATTAAAAGGGGGAGGGGATAGGATTAGGAGTGGAGTTTCAAAGGCAAAAGTGGGGGGAGGGAGGACATTACCATGGGATATTGTTTATAATCATGGAAGTTGTCAATAAAAAAATAATAAAAGAAAATTCAAATTTGGTAATTTTACATTCTTTTTTTCTAGGTAGAGTCTCACTCTAGCCCAGGCTAACCTGGAATTTACTATGTAATCTCAAGGTGGCCTCGAACTCATGGCTATCCTCAAACCTCTGACTCCCAAGTGCTGGGATTAAAGGCATGTGTCACCACGCCTGGCAACATTCTTTTTTTTTTTTCCCCCTGAGGTAGGGTTTCACTCTACCCTAGGCTGACTTGGAGTTTACTATGGAGTCTCAGGGTGGTCTTGAAGTCAACGGCGATCCTCCTACCTCTGCTTCCCAAGTGCTGGGATTGAAGGCCATGTGCCACCTCACCCAGCAATATTCTTTTTTTATTAAAAAAAAATTATTTATTTGCAAGCAGAGACAGAGAATGGGTGGGCATGCCAGGCCTCTAGCCAATGCAAACAAACTCCAGACACATGTGCTACTCTGTGCATCTGGCTTTGTGTGGGTACTGGGGAATTGATCCTCAGTCATCAATCTCTGCATGCAAGTGCCTTAACCACTGAACCATCTCTCCAGCCCAACTTTTTACATTCTTACTTAGTGTCTATGGTTCCTACTCTTTATCCACACAAAATCAGGTCATTATGTACTGTCTGATTTATAAAATAATTGATTATATCTAAGGCATGTAAAGGTAAAAGACATCAGTTACTTAATTTTACTGAAGATAATTTTCTGTAGAACTTTTACATTTGAAATTTCTTCCAGCTCTGGTCAGAGTAGGTGAATATGCCAGGCTTCACAGATATTACTAAAGGTCAAAATGTTCTGGTTTCAGGCTGGGGAGATGGCTTAGCAGTTAAGGTGCTTGCCTATGAAGCTTGAGGAACCATGTTCTACTCTCCAGATCCCATGTAAGCCAGACACACAAAGGTGAGACAAGCGCAAGGTTGCACAAGCCTAGTACATGGTGCAAGCATCTGGAGTTCAACTTCAATGGCTGAGGCCCTGGCACACCAATTCTCTATCTCTCCTCTCTATCTCTCACTCTAAAAAAAAAAAAAGGTCTTATTTCAATGAGTACCATGCAAATTAGTTTATATCTGGAAAAGGTACTTGGTAACCTGATCAATTTGGCACACCAATTCTCTCTCTTTCACTCTAAAAAAAAAAAAAAAAGGTCTTATTTCAATGAGAACCATGCAAATTAGTTTATATCTGGAATAAGTACTTGGTAACCTGATCAATTTGGTTCACAGACCTTTAAAACTTTGGAATTACGTAGGGCATGGTAGTGCACATCTTTTTTCCTAGCACTCAGGAGGCAGAAGCAGGAGGATTGCTATGAGTTTGAGGCCAGCCTGAGACTACATAGTGAATTCCAGTTCAGCCTGGGCAAGAGCGAGATCCTACCTTGAAAAACCAAAAAAAAAAAAGAAAAGAAAAAAAAAAAGAATTAGTTCTCTTAATTTCAGTGAGTTCCCAATAAGTATATTTAACTTTCATCATTTATTCAGTATAAATATTCCTTCAAACTCAAAAATTTAAGAAACTAGCCAGGTGTGGTGGTGCACACCTTTAATCACAGCACTCAGGAGTCAGAGGTAGGAGGATCACCATGAGTTCAAGGCCACCCTGAGACTACATAATGAATTTCAGGTCAGCCTGAGCTAGAGTGAGACCCTACCTCAAAAAACAAAAAAACAAACAAAAAAAAATTTTTAAGAAACTAGTATTCATTCTGAGGCAGGTTTTCTTTACTCAAGTAACATAAACCTGTTAATATGTGGTGTTTGAGATTTCTGAGCAAACAGTGCTATAACGAATTCAGGAAAAAGGTTTTCTAGAAAAAGTCCATCTATCCAGTGAACCTAGAGACACAGGAAAGCAGTCAGAAACAAAAACCAGGGCTATCAAGCATGCTGACAGATGTCAAACACAATTTGAAAATGCAAGAACTAAAAGTGGGTATGATGGTTAATCCCTGCTTTTCAACTTGATAGAATTTAGAATCACCATGGAGAAAAATCTCTGAGAATATCTTTACGGGATTTTCTAGAATATGTTACCTGAAGTGTAAAAAACAACCTAATTGTAGTTGGGCATGGTGGCACATGCCTTTAATCCTAGCACTTGGGAGAAAGAAGTATGAGGATGGCTATGAGTTTGAAGCCAGCCTGGGCTAGTGAGAACCTACTTAAAACAACAACAACAACAAAAAAAAAACACACATGACAAAGGAAAAAAGGTTAATGAAAATAGATGGTAGGACAATGATACAGACCATGCAAGGTTAGTGGCATTCAGAGACAAGTGGTATTCAGAGCCTAGTAAGTTACACCCCAGGAAGAGCATGGTAGGTAAACAGGAAATCAGTAACATGTTTACCAGCTTTAATTTGATGCCATTTCCTGCAGAGCAGAACCTACTACGACCCAGTTAGCAATACAAATCAACCTCACTGCAGCATTCTGCACATTATCTCTGAATATGGAGTGTGAAAGCTTCAAGAAAAGGCACATAACTAGGGTATGATGGCACATGCCTATAATTCTAGCAATTTGGAGGCAGAGACAGAAAGATTGTTGAAAGTTCAAGCCAGTCTGGGCTACATAGCAAGTTCCAAAATTTCCAGGGCTAAATAACAATATCCTACACCTCAAGAAGAAAAGAAAAAGAAAAAAGGCAGCTTTGTACTAATAAAACTGTGTGATCGCCAGGCATGGTGGTGTACGCCTTTAATCCTAGCACTTGGGAGGCAGAGGTAGGAGGATCTTCATGAGTTCGAGGCCACTCTGAGACTACATAGTTAATTCCAGGTCAGCCTGGACCAGAGTGAGACCCTACCTCAGAAAAAAGAAAAAAACAAACAAACAAACAAAAAAACCTGTGTGAAGCTGGGTATGGTGGCACACGCCATTAATCCCAGCACTCAGGAGGCTGAGGTACAATTGCTATGAATTTGAGGCCAGCATGAGACTACAGAATGAATTCCAGGTCAGCCTGGGTTAGAGTGAGAGCCTACTCTGAAAAACAAAACAAATGAAAGGAGGCTGGGGAGATGGTTCAGTGGTTAAAGGCATTTGCTTGCCAAGCCTGCTGGCCCAGGTTCCATTTCCCAGTCCCCACATAAAGCCAGACGCATAAAGTGGAGCATGTATCTGGAGTTCATTTACAGTAGCAAGAGACCTTGGTATACCGATGTTCTCTCTTAGCTCACAAATAAATAAAAGTATTTGAAAAAACTTCAAGCCAGGTGTGGTGGTATATGCCTTTAATTCCAGCACTTCAAAGGCAGAGGTAGGTGGATCACCACGAGTTCAAGGCCACCGTGAGACTACATAGTGAATTCCAAGTTAGCCTGAGCTAGAGTGAGACCCTACCTTGAAAAACAAAACAAAACAAAAAAAAATTATCAGGGGCTGGAAAGATGGTCCAGCAGTTAAGGTGCTTGCCTACAAAACCTACGGACTCGACTCAGATTTTATTTGCCAGTACCCACATAAAGGTGGCACATGTGTCTAGAGTTCGTTTGCAGTGGCTAGAGGCCCTAATGTGTCCATTATCTCTCTCACATAAATAATAAATGAAAAATATTTTGAAAAATCTTTATGAAAGCTGGCTGCTGTGTGTAAGCTGCTTTATATCTTAGAACTACAGAGCAAGTTCCAGGTCAGCCTGGGCTAGAGTGAGATCCTGCATCAAAACAAACAAAATTTATTTATTTATTTATTTGTACATGTGTGTATGGGCATGCCAAGGTCTCCTGCCACAGACACTTGTGCCACGTCTTACTTTACATGGGTGGTACATTGGGGCATGGGGATTGAACCCAGGCTGGAAAACTTTGCAAGCGAGCACCTTGAGCTGTTAAATCATTTCCCCTGGCCCCAATTTTTAACTGAAATCAACCTACATAACTTCATTTGTATGCACTGTGTTGAATCTACTCAAAAGTCAGTAAGTACCTTAAAATCTACATTTTTTCTTCTTGCGTTAAAAAAAGCAACAGTAGGCTGGGCATGGTGGCTAGAGCAAGACCCTACCTCAAAAAAACAAAAAAAAAGCTGGGCATGGTGGCACATGCCTTTAATCCCAGCACTTGGGAGGCAGTGGTAGGAGGATTGCTGTGAGTTCGAAGCCACCCTGAGACTACATAGTGAATTCCAGGTCAGCCTGGGCTAGAGTGAGACCCTACCTCAAGGAAAAAAAAAAAAAAAAAACAAGTAATAGTTTAAAAATCATAAACTGGAGATGGCATAGCAGTTAAAGGTGTTTGCTTGCAAAGCCTACCAGTCCCAGGAACCCATGCAAAGCCAGATGTACAATGTGGGACATGCATCTGAAATTTGTTTGCAGCAGCAGGAGGCCCTGGCATGATCATTGTGTCTCTATTTCTCAAAATAAATAAATAAAAGTATTTTTAAAAATAAAGTAAGCCAGGCGTGGTGGCACACACCTTTAATCCCAGCACTTGGGAGGCACAGGTAGGAGGATCGCTGTGAGTTCAAGGCCATCCTGAGACTACATAGTTAATTCCAGGTCAGCCTGGGCCAGAATGAGACCCTACCTCGAAAAACCAAATAAATAAATAAAAAAAAGTAAATAAATTAAAAATCATAGAAACCATGCTACTGCCATGTACCCCAAGGAAAAACTAACCTGTTGGTCTTTACCAGCTGCCATGGGTCTCACCAGTAGAGCACCTCTACCACCATGGCTCCTCATAACACACCTTGCCCACCCAAAGCACTGGATATTCAGGGTAAAGGAGGAGCCTATATTTCAGATAAGCAATGTAGCTTTCAAGAGGAAATTGCTAGAGCTTATACAGCAGATATGCAGGCCTATGCCAATAATATATCCACAGCGTGATCTCAAGGTTTCTCCAACTGGAAAACTTATTAAATGGTCATATAATATGTAACTACTCTTATATTTTCATACCAAAGACCAGATACGAACAAAATCCTCTACTTTGCATGTAGTTCTTTTCCAAAGAAAAAGTCTAAAAGCTCTGCCTGGTGTGGTGGCCCATGCCTTTAATCCCAGCACTCAGGAGGTAGAGGTAGGAGGCCACCCTGAGATTACATGATCAATAATGTCAGGTCAGGGCTGGAGAGATGGCTTAGCCGTTAAGCACTTGCCTGTGAAGCCTAAGGACTCTAGTTCGAGGCTCGATTCCCCAGGACCCACATTAGTCAGATGCACAAGGGGGCGCACACATCTGGAGTTCGTTGCAGTGGCTGGAAGCCCTGGCACGCCCATTCTGCCCATTCTCTCTCTCTCTCTCTCTTTTTTTTTTAAATCCACTTTTATTTATTTTTCTGTATAAAATCCCTATGTGGTAGCCACAGCTGGAGCCTGAGTCCTTTGCACTGAGACTCTGGTGTGGGTTTTCACAAGATGGTCAGTGAATTTCTGGTAGGGAGACTTGGTGAACACAGTCTCTTTCCAGAGGTCGGGGGTCAGATAGCTATAGGTCTTAGAGATGGCGTCAAAAGTGGCCTTAGCAAAGTTGCCCAGGGTGGCAGTGCAGCCCCTGGCTGAAGTGTAGCAGTCGTCAATACCAGCCATCATCAGCAACTTCTTGGGCACGGGGGCAGAAACAATGCCAGTGCCCCTGGGGGCGGGGATAAGGCGCACCAGCACAGAACCACAGCGGCCTGTCACTTTACAGGGGACTGTGTGGGGCTTGCCGATCTTGTTTCCCCAGTAGCCTCTGCGGACAGGCACAATGGAGAGCTTGGCCAAGATGATGGCCCCTCGGATGGCAGTGGCTACCTCCTTAGAGCACTTGACACCCAGGCCGACATGACCATTGTAGTCCCCAATGGCGACAAAAGCCTTGAACCTGGTCCGCTGGCCAGCGCGAGTCTGCTTTTGCAATGGCATGATCTTCAAAACCTCATCCTTAAGGGACGTGCCCAAGAAGAAGTCAATAACCTCAGACTCCTTAATGGGCAGGGAGAACAGATAGATCTCCTCCAGGGACTTGATCTTCATGTCCTTGACCAGGCGTCCCAGCTTGGTGACGGGGATCCACTCCTTGTCTTCGGCTTTGCCTCCATGAGCCCCGCGGCCTCGGCCCCGACCACGGCCACGCCCACGACCGCTGCCGAAACCTCCACAACCTCCACGGAAGCCGCCGCGGGCCCCCAGGTCCTCCGGGCCCTCCCGCTGCACCGGCGTCATCCGCCATTTGGTGTTTTCCCGAGGAAGAAGCCCATTCTCTCTCTCTCTATCTGCCTCTCTCTCTCTCTCTCTCTCTCTCTCTGTCACTCTCAAATAAATACATAAAAATGAACCAAAAATATTTTAAAAAACTATTAAAAAATGTCAGGTCAGTCTGGGCTAGAGCAAGACGTTACCTCAAAAAAAAAAAAAAAAAAAAAAAAAACAATCAGCAGCAGCTGCTGTACGAAACAAATGTGCTTTCTTTCTTTTTTTTTTTAAATATTTTTTGTTCATTGTTATTTATTTTTTGAGAGAGAGAGAGAGAGAGAGAGAATGGGCATGCCAGGGCTTCCAGCCACTGCAACGAACTCCAGATGCATGCGCTCTGGGGAATCAAGGCTCGAACCAGGGTCCTTAGGCTTCACAGGTAAGTGCTTAACCACTAAGCCATCTCTCCAGCCCCACAAATGTGCTTTCTTAAATTTTTTTTTTTTATTTGCAAGCACAGAGAGAGAGAGAGAGACAGACAGACTGAGAATGGGCACACCATGGCCACTTGCTGCTGCAGCAAAAACCACCAGATATACACACCATTTGGTGCATCTGGTTTTACATGTGTAAAAGGGAATTGAATTTGGACCTGCAGACTTTGCAAGTAGGTACCTTTGCATACTGAGCAATCTCCCTAGCCTACTAATGTGTTCTTTAAAGATGCCCTAACAGTGTATTTCTGTCACCACCAAAAGTCAGATATCACAGCACAGAGATTGAGTATAAAGCTCCCATATGCTAGGTACTGGGAAAACAGAAATGAGCAGGAAATACCCCTGACACAGAAGTATAAGTCCTAGAGAACAATTTTATGGAAGCATGAAGCAGAGGTTAGTATGTATGTATGTATGTATGTATATGCATATATATATATTTGAAGCATGGGGGGATAGAGAGAGAGAGAGAGAGAGAATGGGCGCACCAGGGCCTCTAGCCACTACAAACTCCAGACGCATGCACCACCATGTGCATCTGGCTTATGTGGGACCTGGAGGATTGAACCTGGGTCCTTAGGTTTCGCAGGCAAGAGCCTTAACCACTCAGCTATCTCTCTAGCCACCAGTTATACTTATTTTTAAATTTATTATTATTATTATTATTATTATTTTGGTTTTTCGAGGTAGGGTCTCACTCTAGCCCAGGCTGACCTGGAATTTACTACGTAGTCTCAGGGTGGCCTTGAACTCACAGTGATCCTCCTATCTCTGCCTCCTGAGTGCTGGGATTAATGGTGTGCACCATCACGCCCAGCCTTCCTATCATGCAGCAGTCATTGTGCAGTCATGAATGCCATGGCTATTTTGAATGTTTTTGTGCTGGAAGTATGAGAGATATGGATATAATTCCATTTTTGTACATGTAAATATTCCATTTTCCCAGTACTTCAGCATTTTATTTTTTAGTATTTATTTATTTATGAGAGGAAGATAGAGGCAGATAGAATGGGTGGACCAGGGCCTCTATAGCTACCAAAATTTTCTTCTCTGTGCATCTGGCTATACATGGGTACTGAGGAATTGAACCCAGGTCCTTAGTCCTTGCAGGCAAGCACCTTAACTGCTAAGCCATCTTTCCATCCCCTCAGCTTTATGAAGGATGACTTGTTGGAAATAGAATTCTGATTGGACTATGTGTTTTTGACTTTTTTCTTTTCTTTTCTTTCCTTTTTTTTTTTAAATGAGAAAGAGGCATAGAGATAGAGAGAGAATGGACACACTAGGGCCTCGTTCCAGACACATGCACCACCTTGTGCATTTGGTTTATGTGGGTCCTGGGGAATCAAACCTGGGTCTGTTAGCTTTGCAGGCAAATGCCTTAACTACTAAGCAATCCTTCCAGCCTGTTTTTTTAAATATTCAATTAATTAATTATTTATTTACTTATTTGAGAGTGAGGCAACAGAGGTCAGTAAGCTAGAAAAGGGCTATAAGGAAGGGAGGAGAGTGGAGGATTTAAGGAGATAGATGAACAGACTACTAGAAATGGAATGGCCTAAGTGAGGTCAGGGGAAGAGATTGAGTAAATGAAGGGTGGGGGAGGGTTAATAAAAATTCAAGAAGGAGCCAAGTGTGGTGGTGCACGCCTTTAATCCCAGCACTTGGGAGGCAGAGGTAGGAGGATTGCCACGAGTTCCAGGCCACCCTGAGACTACATAGTGAATTACATGCCAACCTGAGCTAGAATGAAACCATACCTCGAAAAACAAAAACAAACAAAAGAAAAATCAAGAGGGGGCTAGATGGCTTAGTGGTTAAGGCACTTGCCTGCAAAGCCAAATAACCCAGATTTGATTCCCCAGGACCCAAGTAAGACAGATGTACAAGGTGGCACATGTGTCTGGAATTTGTTTGCAGGGATAGAGGCCCTGTTGCACCCATTCTCTCTCTGCTTCTTTCTCTTTCAAATAAATAAAATTAAGTATTTTTAAAAATTCAAGAGATGCTGGGCAAGTTGGCACACACCTTTAATCCTAGCACTTGGGAGGCAGGAGGTAGGAGGATCCCCTGTGAGTTCAAGGCCACCCTGAGACTACATAGTGAATTCCAGGTCAGCCTGGGCTGGAGTGAGACCCTACCTCGAAAAACAAAAAACAAAAACAAAAAGAATTCAAGAGAGTATGAGTAAGCTGTATGAAAACCTACTTTTCTGGACAATGGCACATCCAGAAGCCATAGATTGTTACTAGAAAAATTTCAGTGCCAGGGATGGGATACCTTACAGTGAGTTGTTGGCCAGGGAGGTCTCTGCTGTCCCCAAAACATTACAGACCAGTGCCAAGGCTCTTGGTTTTGCTAAAAACTCCATATGCAGCTGGAGAGATGGCTTAGCGGTTAAGCGCTTGCCTGTGAAGTCTAAGGACCCCAGTTCAAGGCTCAATTCTCCAGGACCCACGTTGGCCAGATGTACAAGGGGGGGCACACATCTGGAGTTTGTTTGCAGTGGCTGGAGGCCCTGGCATGCCCATTCTCTCTTTCTCTCTCTGTCATTCTCAAATAAATAAAAACAAACAAACAACTAAACTCCATATGCTTGGGCTGCAAGGTCACTGAGAAATCAAGCTGGAGCTGAGCTGGAAACCTCTTCCCTGTAGACCAGCTGTCAGAAAGCTATAAAAGCTATGCCATGTGCAGCTCTATGTGAGAGAGAAGTCATCAGTGGAGATAAAACAACAGTGGACAATGCAAGCCTTGAGTTTGTGAAACTTATAGACTTTATTAGATTAAGAGAAGGAAAGATAAAAAAAGTGCAGAGAGCTCCTGCCATGTGGAAGGAAGGAAGGAAGGAAGGAAGGGAGTGAGTAGAGAGTCCAACTGGGAGTAGGGGTCCTCCCCATTTCAGCCTAGCAAGGCTGAAATGAGGGGGGCTTACCAGGGCAGGGACTTAAGAGGTTTAGGAGAAATAAACAGCCAAAAAGAGCCAGAAATGGATTTTAAAAATATTTTATTTATTTGAGAAAGAGGGAGGGAGAATGGGCACAGCAGGGCCTCTAGTCACTGCAAACGGACTCTAGACGCATGTGCCACCTTGTGCATCTAGCTTATATGGGTACTGGGGAATTAAACCTTGGTTCTTAGGCTTTGCAGGCAAGCGCCTTAATCTCTAAGACATCTTTCCAGCCCCAGATTTATTTTTATTTATTTATTTTTTTTGAGGTAGGGTCTCACTCTAGCTCAGGCTGACCTGGAATTCACTATGTAGTTTCAGGGTGGCCTTGAACTCATGGCAATCCTCCTACCTCTACCTCCCGAGTGCTGGGATTCAAGGCATGCGCCACCACACTTGGCTTTCCAGCCCTGGATTTTTAAGAAGTAATGTGTAAATTCTGTGCTGCAGTTTCAACAGATATGATGGCATTATTTGTGTTTATTCTTCAATGCCAAACCTTTACACTACAAAATACTCAGTTGCCTTACTTATGAGGCTTTCCTATGGATTATGGTAATGTATATTAAGTAACCATGTCAGAGTGCAGGTTCAAACCACAGTTATCACTTTAGACTGTACTTCAGAGAGTCAGGGAATTTCTAAGAAACCTCTTTCTAAAAATTGTGGCAAGTTTACAAACACTTTATAGTCATTCTCCAATGGGAGACATTTTAGTTTTCATGTCAAAATTAAACTGGAATTGAGCACAGTGGACATGCATGCAATCCCAACAATAGGTAGGCTGAGGAAAAGGAAAGCAAGTTTAAGGCCAACATGGTTTATACAGCATATCAAAATTAAACTTGACCATTATAATTACTGTGTTACAATTTTTTACTGAAATTTCCATGTATTAAGCAAAAAAAGTATAAAATGAACACAGTCCTTATTTGGATACAACTCCTTTTTCAGCTAATCTGAAAAACCGATGTTGACTGGTTTTATGCATTTTTAGAAGTCTATTTACAAGTAGAAATGTCTATTTTAATGGACACAAAAGAGAAATCTAGAAAATTTATTGCAATTGGGAAAAAAAAATACCACTCTCAGATTTTAATGTCAATCAAGCCCAGGCTAGAGAGATGACACTCAGCAGTTAAGACACTTGCTTGCAAAGATTGACAGCATCCCTGTGGCCCTCCTTTAAATCACATTTTGCATGTTGTGTGTTCATTTCGTGTTCTTCCAAGTACCACTGGATGGTGTGACACCCCAGTACCCACATAAAGCCAAATACACAAAACAGCACGTCTGGAAGTTGTTTGCAGTGGTAGGCGGCCCTGGTGCGCCCATTTATTCTCATTCTCTCTCTCCAAATAAATATTTATTTAAGCCAGATGTGGTGGCAGAGGTAGGAGGATCACTGTGAGTTCGAGGCCACCCTGAAACTACATAGTGAATTCCAGATCAGCTTGGACTAGAGTGAGACCCAACTTGGGGAAAAAACAAAAACAAAAACCAAAAATCAGAAGGTGGGCTAAACACATGACTCAGTGGTTAAAAAGACACGTGCTTGCAAAGTCTAACCACCTGGGTCGATTCTCCAGTACCTACATAAAGTCAGAAGCACAAAGTGGCACATGAGTGTAGAGTTCCTTTGCAGTGGCAGGATGCCCTGGCTCACCCATACTCTTTCTGTCTCTCTCAAATAAATAAATGGTTTTTGAGTTATTAAAATATTTTATCTATTTATTTGAGAGAGAGAGAGCATGAAAGAGAGAGAATGGGCATGCCAGGGCCTCCAGCAACAGCAAACAAACTTCACACGCATGCACCAACTTGTGCATTTGGCTTATGTGGGTACCAGGGAATCAAATCTTGGTCTTTAGGCTTTGCAGGCAAGTGCCTTAACTGCTAAGCCATCTCTCTAGGGGCCTTAGTGGACAAAGGTGCTTGCCTGAAAAACTTATGGCCCAGGTTTGACTCCCATGAAAAGCCAGTTGCACAAAGTGTTGCATGTGTCTGGAGTTTGTTTGCAATGGCAGGAGGCCCTGGTGGGCCCATTCTTTCTCTCTGTCTGCCAATTTCTCTAAATAAACAAATAGATAAATACATAAATAAAGCAAGCAGGATGTGGTGGCATATGCTTTTAATCCTAGCACTCGAGAGGCTGAAGTAGGAAGATTGCTGTGAGCTCAAGGCTAGCCTGAGACTACATAGTGAATTCCAGGTCAGCCTGGGTTAGAGCAAGACCCTACCCCCCCCCCAAAAAAAAGAAGCCGGGCGTGGTGGCGCACGCCTTTAATCCCAGCACTCAGGAGGCAGAGGTAGAAGACCACCCTGAGACTATATAGTGAATTTCAAGTCAGCCTGAGCTACTGTGAAACCTTACTTGGAAAAAACAAAAAATAAAAAATAAAAACAGAAGGTTAATATCAAACCCTATAACAGCTGTTAAATGAGCAACAAATATAGTATCAAAATATGACTAGGATAAAGGACAAAAGACACAGTTAGGTGCTAGGAGGGGTAGAACTTGGTAAGATATGTCAAGAATGACAGTTTGCACTCTGACACAGAATTTCTATTTAGTATAGAAAAACCCAGCAGGACTGTCTTGCTACTAATCTCGTTCATTAATAGGAGAATATGAAAGGCAAGCAGTGAGTGGCACACACTCCCACTGCAGAGCTCAGGCTCTTCCTACTCCACCACCTTGCCTTCCTTTACAATAGGACTATCAGATGAGTAGCCTGCAGTCTTGGACCTCTGCCCCTGAATTCAGCCAGTATCCCTTGAGGTGACTCTTGAATTATGACACAATGGAATATTTGGTTCTGTTCTTTTACTGGCATATTTCCAATTCACCTGGTTAAAAGAACAGCCACCAAAGACAGAAAACTTCTCTAAGAGGCAGGCCACACTTCTTTCCCAGAGATATACTGACAGAGGGACACAGCGGACAGGGGCTCCTCCTTGCAAGTCCTCCTTTCAGTCCTCTGACTCACCAAAATTGTAACTTTATAGCCAATAAGTAAACATTCCTTAAGATACAGCAAAGGATTCTACACATTTCGTCTCATACAGCTTCAAAAAACATTCACTGAGTATCAGCACCCACCACAAACCACAAAACCTAAAAGTATTAGTTAGGTTTCATATGTTCAGAAACAAATGACAAAGTTCTCTGCTATAAACTAAGTCTTACAAATCACTTACGAAAAATGCAGAGTGATTATGGACTGAAGTAAACAGTGGAGAAAAAATTGACCAAGAATTTTCGGAGACTTCTCCCAAATCTGGCCCTGTCTGTTTGAAGAACAAGATGCTGTGCTTCATTTCTGCAATTCTGATATGAAAACATTAAAATATCTAACATATACACAAGTAGGTATATATTTTTTCTCCTCTCCCACCCCCAGTATTCTCCCAATGTACATATCACTTAAAATTTGCTACCTTCTCTACTATTCTTTGAAGATTTTTTTCTTCCTCCCTCTCATGGGTTCCTTTCTAGTTTTTTTTTTTTTTGTTTGTTTGTTTAATGTTTTATTTTTATTTCTTTATTTGGGGGGAGGAGCAGATAGAGAGAGAATGGGTGCACCAGGGTTTCCAGCTACTGTAAACAAATTCCAGACACATGCATCACCTTTTGCATCTGGCTGACATGGTACTGGGGAATTGAACCTGGGTTCTTAGGCTTTGCAGGCAAGCGCCTTCACCGCTAAGCTATCTCTCCAGCCTCTTTTCTACTTTCTTGCCATCTATGTACACTCTTCTCCACAATTACACACACAGAGAAATGTTCTAAGCTAGGATTCATATAGAGAAAGTATGTGTTTGTCTTTCTGTTCTGGGTTACCTGACTTAATCTATTCTCCAACTCTGGAAAACTCTTGAAATTTAAAGCACCTTTTATCTGTAAAGACCTAGACCTAGAGCCAGGAATGGTGGCTCATGCCTATAATTCCCAGCATTCAGGAAACTGAGGTAGGAGGATCGCCATGAGTTAGAGGACAATCTGGGCTACAGAGTGAGTATAAGGTCAGCCTGGGCTAGAGTGAGACTCTGCCTGAAGAGGGGAAAAAAAAAAACAACATTTTTTTTTTTTTGTTATGTCTACTTAGGAAGCAGCCTGTTTTTCCTTCCATTTATCCTTCCTTTGCTTCTCCAACAGGTGGAGTGGGAATCATTACCTTCATTTTAGGGAGTACAGAGGCTCAGAGGAACTCTTATAGGGCAGGAGGTGTGCCTGACACACTCCTACCTAAACTCTATAGCGCAGACTAATGAGCCTCATTTTAGGAGTGCAAATTTTTCTTTGAGGTGTCAGGGACCAAGCACAGGGCCTGACACATGCTAGGCAACCTCTCTGTCACTTAGCTTCACTCTCAGCCCTGGGTGCTATATTTTGAACTGCCCAACATACCATATTTAGGAACTCCCAAGGGGTGACACATAGGACATCAGGGGTCCTCATATGCAGAACTGCTACACATTTCATTTATATGTAGATGACCTCTGTTTATTTCCCTACTGAAGAAAAATGCTTTCATTTGCTGATATGGTTGGCCTACAACATCATTTATTCCAAACCCCACACTGAACATTCACCTCATCTGCTGTCAGAAGCAAAACTCTATCTTAGACAAAATGCCTTATTATTTGCCCCTGCATCACTGCATTTTATTCTTAAAAAACAAAAAACACATTTTATTTATTTATTTGAGAAAGATGGGAGGGGGGAAAAATGGGCACACCAGGGCCTCCAGCCACTGCAAACGATCTCCAGATGCTTGTGCCCCCTTGTGCATCTGGCTTATGTGGGTCCTGTAGAATCCAACTAGGATCCTTTGGCTTTGCAAGCAAATGCCTTAACAGCTAAGCCATCTCCAGCCCCCCGCCCCTTTTTTTTCAAGGTAGGGTTTTATTCTAGCTCAGACTGACCTGGAATTCACTATGTAGTCTCAGGGTGGCCTCGAACTCATGCTGATCCTCCTACCTGCCTCTTGAGTGCTAGGATTAAAGGCATGCACCACCATGCCCAGGGACCCCTGCCCTCTTTTTTGGCTTTTCTTAGTAAGGTTTCGCTCTATCCAGGCTGACCTGGAGTTCACTATATAGTCTCAGGCTGGCCTCAAACTCACGGCAATAAAAACAATTTTAAAAGTAAACACCCCCCCCCATCACTCGTAGGAGGATCCCTGTGAGTTCAAGTCCCCTCTGAGACTGCATAGTGAATTCCAGGTCAGTCTGAGCTAGAGTGAAACCCTACCTCAAAAAAAAATTTTTTTTTAAAATTTTAAAAAGTAAACACACTAGGCTTGGCGGTGCATGCTTTGAATCCTAGCATTCGGGAGGGGAGGCAGAGGTAGGAGGATCGCCATGAGTTCAAGGCTACCCTGAGACTACACAGTGAATTCCAGGTCCGTCTGGACTACAGCCAGACCCTATCTTGAAAAAACAAATAAAATAAAATTTATTAAAGGCTGGAGAGATTGCTCAGTGGTTAAGGCACTTGCCTGCAAAGCCTAAGGATAAGAGTTCGAGTCCCCAGATAAAACCATATGCACAAGGTGGCATATGTGTCTGGAGTTCATTTGCAGTGGTTAGAGGCCCTGGTATGCCTATTCTATCTGCCTCCCACTCTTTCTCTCTCTCTCTCTCAAATAAATAAACAGAAATATTCTTGCCTAGCATGGTGGCACACATCTTTAATCCCAGCACTTGGGGGGAGGCAAAGGTAGGAGAATCACCATGAGTCTGAGGCCACTCTAAGACTACACAGTAAATGCCAGGTCAGCCTGGGCTAGAGTAAAACCCTACCTCAAAAAAACAAAATAGGGGTCTGGGGAGATGGCTTAGCGGTTAAGGCGTTTGCCTGCAAAGCCAAAGAATCCCGGTTTGACTCTCCAGGACCCACGTAAGCCAAGGCGGCGCATGTGTCTGGAGTTCATTTGCAGTGGCTAGAGGCTCTGGCATGCCCATTCTCTCTCTCTCTCTCAAATAAATAAATTAATTAAAAAATTTTATTTTTATTTATTTGACAGCGACAGAGAGAGGAAGAGGCAGATAGAGAGAATGGGCGTGCCAGAGCCTATGGCTAGGAAAGTGGCTTAGTGGTTACAGAGTTTGCCTGAGAAGCCTAAGGACGCCAGTTCAATTCCCCAGGACCCACGTAAACCAGATGCACAAGGGGGTGTATGTGGAGGCCCTGGTGTGCCCATTACCTCTTTCTCTCTATCTGCTTCTCTCTCTCTCAAATAAATAAATATTTTTTAAAAACCAAAATAAAATAGAAATTAAAAAACTGGGGGTGGGGGCTGGAGAGATGGCTTAGCAGTTAAGGTACTTACCTGCAAAGCCAAAGTACTCAGGTTGAATTCCCCAGTACCTACATAAAGCCAGATGCACAAAGTAGAGCACACGTCTAAAACTCATTTGTAGTGACTCAAGGCCCCGGTGTGCCCATTCTCCCTCCCTCTCTATCTGCCTCTCTCTCAAATAAATAAATAAAGTACTTTTCAAAAAATAGCTTTGGGGCTGGAGAGATGGCTTAGCAGTTAAGGTGCTTGCCTGTGAAGACTAGGGACCCAGGTTCAATTACCCAGTACACATGTAAGCCAGATGCACAAAATGGTGCATAAGTCTGGAGTTCATTTGCAGTGACAGGAGGTCCTGGTGCACCCACTTTCCCTACCTCTTTCTCTCTCAAGTAAATAAATGAAATATTTTAAAAAATATTTTTATTGAGGGCTGGAGAGATGGTTCAGTGGCTAAGGCATTTGTCTGCAAAGAGGACCTGGGTTTGATTCCCCAGGTAAAGCCAGATGCACAAGGTGGTGCATACATTCAGCATTTGTTTGCAGTGACTAGAGGCCCTGGCATGCCCATTCTATCTGCTTCTTTCTCTTTCTCCCTCTTGCTGGGTGTGTGGCACAGGCCTTTAATCCCAGCACTTGGGAAGCAGAGGTAGGAGGATCACCATGAATTCGAAGCCACCCTGAAACTACCTACATGACTTCCAGGTCAGCTTGGGCTAGAGAGAGACCCTACTTCAAAACCCCCACCAAAAAAAAAAAAAAAAAAAAAACACCAAACCTGGGTGGGAAGCCTTGAGTTCAAGTTCTAGGTCTAGTGTTAAGTAAGACCTAGAGCAAAGCAAGTTGCCAGGGTGGCTCTACAACTGAACCCACTAAGTGTCCATTCTCTGCAAGCAATGGGAACTCTTACTCTTAGGCAAAAGTGTGCTACAGTTATGCAATATCATTTCAACCATGAACCAACAAGAAAGAAGTGCCAAAAAAAAAAAAAAAAAAGAAAAAAAGAAAGAAGTGCCTTTAACCATTGAGCTATCTCTCCATCCTGAACCATACGAGTAGAATGTTCTAAGGAACACAAGGAAATTTATTCCTCTAAGTTTAGATGGACAGGAGGCAAAGGTCATAGAAAGGATTACTGAGTCCTTTAGACACAAAAAAAGGTTCTACTGGATGTTGTAGCACCCCAGATAGCTCTAGCTGAGAGAATCAGGAACTGCTTATTGTTATTATTATTATTATTATTATTTTTCAAGGTAGGGTCTCACTCTAGCTCAGGCTGACCTGGAATTCACTATGTAGTCTCAGGGTGGCCTCAAACGCATGGCAATCCTACCTCTGTCTTCCAAGTGCTGGGATTAAAGGCATGCACCACCACGCCCAGCATTAGAACTGCTTATTCTTACACTGGACATAGTGGCATACTCCTATAATATGGTACTCAGGGGGCTGAACAGGAGTATAACAAGTTGCAGGCCAGCCCATGCTACATAGGAAGAGCTTGTAGCAGTTAAAAAAAAAAAAAAAAAAAAAAAACCTCTTCAAGAAAACCAAAGGGGCAAGCAAATGACTCAATCTCATTCAGTTACCTCATGTCACAACACAGTACAGTAACCAAAGAAAAAAAATTTTTTTGTTTTTTTTTTATATGCATGTATAAAAGTTGACATCAGCTGACTTCCTCAATTGCTCTCCATCTTGTTTTTTGAGATAGGGTCTGTCACGTGCATATGTGATGGGAGAGAGGCAGGGGACATGTGGTATATGTACATATGTGTGCAGATGCGTGCTCCAAATGCAGAGGCCAGAGAAAGGCATCAGATGTCTTTTCTTTTTCTCTTTCTTTCTTTTTTTTTTTTTTTGAGGTAAGATCTGCCTCTAGAGTGCTGGGATTAAAGGCGTGCACCACCACACCCAGCTTTTGCATCTCATTTCTGCAACAGGGTCTCTCACTGAACCTGGAACTTGCCATTTTTAGGTTTGACTGACTAGTGGCCTCAACCATCCTCCTGTTTCTGCACCCCCCCCCCCAGCAACAGGTATGTGCAGCCACATGTGGATTTTTTTAAATTTTATTTTTGTTTGTTTTTTTTTCAATTTATTTTTTATTAACAACTTCCATGATTGTAAACAATATCCCATGGTAATGCCCTCCCTCCCCCCACTTTCCCCTTTGAAACTCCACTCTCCATCATATCCCCTCCCTCTCTCAATCAGTCTCTCTTTTATTTTGATGTCATGATCTTTTACCTCCTATTATGATGGTCTTGTGTAGGTAGTGTCAGGCACTGTGAGGTCATGGATATACGGGTCATTTTGTGTCTGGAGGAGCACATTGTAAGGAGTCCTACCCTTCCTCTGGCTCTTACATTCTTTCTGCCACCTCTTCCCACAATGGACCCTGAGCCGTGGAAGGCCACACATGGCTTTTTATGTGGGCACTAGTAATCAAACTCAGGTCCTTATGGTTGCACAGCAAGTGTTCTTACCCATCAAGCCATCTCTCTAGCTCCAAGACAGGGTCTCTCTCACCGAAACTGGTGTTCTGATTTGATTAGACAAGCTGGCTATTAAGTCCCAGGAATCCCATGTCCACCTCCTTAGCACCACAGGATTACAGGTGAGCAGCACCACAGCTGGCATTCACATGGGTACTGGACCCAAACTCAGGTCCTCATGCTTGCACACCAAGTACTTTACCCACTGAGCCATCTCCTCAGCCTCAAACATAACTTTTTAAAATTTTTTGATTTATTTGAGAAAGAAAAAGGAGGTAGAGAAACAGACAGAAGACGAATGAGCACACCAGGGCCTCCAGCAGCTGCAAACGAACTCCAGACGCATGCACCCCCTTGTGCATCTGGCTAACATGGGTCTTGGGGAATTGAACCTGGGTCCTTTGGCTTTGCAGACAAACGCCTTAAACGCTAAGCCATCCCTTCAGGCCCCCAAAGACATTTTTTTAAAGAACATTAAAAAGTACTTATGACTTAAGGCTAGAGAGATGGCTTAGTAGTTAAGGTGCTTGCCTACAAAACCAAAGGACCCAGGTTCAATTCCCCAGGACCCATGTTAGCCAGATGCACAAGGGGAGTGCATGTGTCTGGAGTTCGTTTGCAGTGGCTGGAGGCCCTGACGCACCCATTCTCCCTCTCTATCAAATAAATAAATAAAAAATATTTTAAAAAATGTCTTTGGGCTAGAGCTGTGGCTTAGCAGTTAAGGTGCTTGCCTGCAAAGCCAAAGGATCCAGGTTCAATTTCCCAGTACCCATATAAAGCCAGATGGACAAGGTGGCACAAGCATGTGGAGTTTGTTTGCAGTGGCTAGAGGCCCTGGCACATGTATGCTCTCTAGCAAATAAATTAAATTAAAAGAAAGCATCCTCTTAAGGAAAAAAAATATATTATTTGAGAGACAGAAAGAGGCAAGCAGGCAAAAAGAGAGTATATGGGTGCACTAGGGCCTCCTGACACTGCAAACAAACTCCAGATGCATACATCATCCTGTACATCTGGCTTTATGTGGGCACTGGGGAACAGAACCCAGGCAAGCAACTTTAACTACCTGAGCTCTCTCTCCAGCCCAAGAACTTTTTTTTTTTTAACCAGTGGCAGGACTGACTTTTAAGTTTAAAATAATTACAAATCAAAAGTTGCAAAGAGATTTATAGGGAAGTCCTAAGCACTCCTTTGATTCCCTCTTAACTGCTGCCCTATTCTCTTTTTTTTTTTTTTTTTTTTTTTTTTGGTTTTGCGAGGTAGGGTCTCACTCTAGTTCAGGCTGACCTGGAATTCACTATGTCATCTCAGGGTGGCCTCGAACTCACGGCAATCCTCCTACCTCTGCCTCCCAAGTGCTGGGATTAAAGGCGTGCACCACCACACCCAGCTTTTGCATCTCATTTCTGCAACAGGGTCTCTCACTGAACCTGGAACTTGCCATTTTTAGGTTTGACTGACTAGTGGCCTCAACCATCCTCCTGTTTCTGCACCCCCCCCCCCAGCAACAGGTATGTGCAGCCACATGTGGATTTTTTTAAATTTTATTTTTGTTTGTTTTTTTTTTCAATTTATTTTTTATTAACAACTTCCATGATTGTAAACAATATCCCATGGTAATGCCCTCCCTCCCCCCACTTTCCCCTTTGAAACTCCACTCTCCATCATATCCCCTCCCTCTCTCAATCAGTCTCTCTTTTATTTTGATGTCATGATCTTTTACCTCCTATTATGATGGTCTTGTGTAGGTAGTGTCAGGCACTGTGAGGTCATGGATATACGGGTCATTTTGTGTCTGGAGGAGCACATTGTAAGGAGTCCTACCCTTCCTCTGGCTCTTACATTCTTTCTGCCACCTCTTCCCACAATGGACCCTGAGCCGTGGAAGGCCACACATGGCTTTTTATGTGGGCACTAGGAATCAAACTCAGGTCCTTATGGTTGCACAGCAAGTGTTCTTACCCATCAAGCCATCTCTCTAGCTCCAAGATAGGGTCTCTCTCACCGAACCTGGTGTTCTGATTTGATTAGACAAGCTGGCTATTAAGTCCCAGGAATCCCATGTCCACCTCCTTAGCACCACAGGATTACAGGTGAGCAGCACCACAGCTGGCATTCACATGGGTACTGGACCCAAACTCAGGTCCTCATGCTTGCACACCAAGTACTTTACCCACTGAGCCATCTCCTCAGCCTCAAACATAACTTTTTAAAATTTTTTGATTTATTTGAGAAAGAAAAAGGAGGTAGAGAAACAGACAGAAGACGAATGAGCACACCAGGGCCTCCAGCAGCTGCAAACGAACTCCAGACGCATGCACCCCCTTGTGCATCTGGCTAACATGGGTCTTGGGGAATTGAACCTGGGTCCTTTGGCTTTGCAGACAAACGCCTTAAACGCTAAGCCATCCCTTCAGGCCCCCAAAGACATTTTTTTAAAGAACATTAAAAAGTACTTATGACTTAAGGCTAGAGAGATGGCTTAGTAGTTAAGGTGCTTGCCTACAAAACCAAAGGACCCAGGTTCAATTCCCCAGGACCCATGTTAGCCAGATGCACAAGGGGGGTGCATGTGTCTGGAGTTCGTTTGCAGTGGCTGGAGGCCCTGACGCACCCATTCTCCCTCTCTATCAAATAAATAAATAAAAAATATTTTAAAAAATGTCTTTGGGCTAGAGCTGTGGCTTAGCAGTTAAGGTGCTTGCCTGCAAAGCCAAAGGATCCAGGTTCAATTTCCCAGTACCCATATAAAGCCAGATGGACAAGGTGGCACAAGCATGTGGAGTTTGTTTGCAGTGGCTAGAGGCCCTGGCACATGTATGCTCTCTAGCAAATAAATTAAATTAAAAGAAAGCATCCTCTTAAGGAAAAAAAATATATTATTTGAGAGACAGAAAGAGGCAAGCAGGCAAAAAGAGAGTATATGGGTGCACTAGGGCCTCCTGACACTGCAAACAAACTCCAGATGCATACATCATCCTGTACATCTGGCTTTATGTGGGCACTGGGGAACAGAACCCAGGCAAGCAACTTTAACTACCTGAGCTCTCTCTCCAGCCCAAGAACTTTTTTTTTTTTTAACCAGTGGCAGGACTGACTTTTAAGTTTAAAATAATTACAAATCAAAAGTTGCAAAGAGATTTATAGGGAAGTCCTAAGCACTCCTTTGATTCCCTCTTAACTGGCTGCCCTATTCTCTTTTTTTTTTTTTTTTTTTTTTTGGTTTTGCGAGGTAGGGTCTCACTCTAGTTCAGGCTGACCTGGAATTCACTATGTCATCTCAGGGTGGCCTCGAACTCACGGCAATCCTCCTACCTCTGCCTCCCAAGTGCTGGGATTAAAGGCGTGCGCCACCACACCCGGCTAGGCTGCCCTATTCTCAATGGGCAAGGGAGAATTGGTGGTTCTCTCCTGAGGAAGTGAGGTAGATCACACACCTCTCAGAATCTCTGTTGCTTGAATGCTTAGTATTCACCAACAATGACTTCTGGGTGACAGGGTTATAGCACAGCTGTTGCTAAGCTCGTGTTCATTCATTATTTACTGAGCACATACTAGTGTCAGAACTGTACTTTAAAAAGATAACGCTGGGTGTGGTTGTGCATGCCTATAATCCCAGCACTCTGGGAAGCTGAGGTAGAAGGATCACAGTGAATGGGAAGTCAACCTGAGCTACACAGTGAGATACTTCTTTAAAAAAAAAAAAAAAAGCCACTTAACTCATAAAAAATGTTAAATATGTTAAAATATACTGATCAAGATTCAAGTACTATGGAAAGCTTAAGCAGACAAGGGAGATAGACAAATGAGAAGTGGAGGGTTGAAATTATAAGCAGGGGAATAAGTGAATGACTCACAGAACAGGGAAGAGAAAGTGAACATTCTAGACAGCTAAGGACACTAAGCATGTAAGTTTGTTCAGAGATCAGCAATAAATGAGACAGGAAGCTCAGACTCTGTAAGGACTGACAGACCACTACTCCCACCAATTTGCATTCAGATTCCACACTGGCTGCACACTTGGTGACCACATAATCAGGGCCAGCCTGAGTCCTTTAACACTGACATATGTGATAGAAGACAGGAACACACTGGGTTAGGCCTTTGGCCCTAAAGTCCTGGCTTCTAGTCTCATCTTCTGTTTGACAAATCCTTCTTTCTAAAAGGAAGCAAATAAATTAACAAAATTATCTTACAGCAACTGTTGGATAGCGCTCTGCCTTCAGGCAACTACGACAAGAGAATAACATGAAACTCCCTTGCCACTAAAATTCGTTTGGGTTGGATTTTTTTTTTTTTTTTTTTTTTTTTTGCAAACAGACAAGTGACTATCAATTCAGACACAGCCTCAACAAACGACACAAATCTACCCCACCAAGTCCAACCTGAAAATAAAGATGAAACTTTTGCTTTCTTTTCCTTGTCCCAACTGAATTCTCAGAAATCATCTCCCAAGCATAGTAGTAAAACAAGAGTTCTTAATCCAACCACACAGTATGGCAAATTGGAGCCTAAACGGATGAGTCCTTAATACTCTCCCTAAGAGCACGACACAAAGCACCTCTTGAAATGTCACTGTAAAGCAGATAAATAAAACAGGCCTTTTACAAGCTAAATGCCTTTGAAATTTCCAATTAAGAAGACAATTTTCAGCCTATAAAGTGGCAGTTTTCAAATCCCCGGCTGTGAACTGTGAACAAGACCCGGGCCTCAGTTCTCGGCTTCCCCAAGCCAGAGTTCTGTACAGCGGCCGCGGGGGCGGCTGTGCGCGCGGACCCGTCTGGACCCTAGCTGGCCCCGGCAGCCCAGGCGTGGCGCCGCGCGCACAAGGTCGAGCGGCGCCCGGGGCCCAGCCGAGCAGCAAGCCACCTCCGAGGGTCGCCGCCATTTCCGGTTGTGGCGTGCGGCCCTCGCCCCGCTAGCCTCACCTCCGACCGGCTTCCCGCGGCCTGTACCCAGCGGCCACGCCTGACGTGAGGCCAGGCCGGCCTGCCGCGAGCTCACCTGTCCGTTCGCCCGCCAGCCGGCTTCGCTCCCCGTTCCACGGCGCTGCTGGGCAGCGGGCCGTCGTGCTCCTCAGTCTGAGGAACCCGGGCAGCGGCGGTGACGGCAGTGGTGGCAGAGGGTGCGGGAGCAGCACCGGTGGCGGGAACGCGCACGCTCACGCACGCACCCGCACTGGCGCGCGCACCCCCGGAAGGACGTGCGCCCTGGCGGGTCAGAGCTGGTTGCGCAAGCGCCCAGAACGCTACAGAGGTTCCGCCTTCGCGGAGGAGGGAGCTTCGTGACAGCTGGTACCCGAGACTCAGGAGCTCCGGCCGAAACTCCGCCCAAACAAAGGCAGTGCTGCGACAGACCTTCAAAGGTAGAAGTATCTGGGTGATGGGTGGAACCTGCAGCTCCCACCGCCAGGAGACGGTCGGGGCCTACCTTAGGTGGCTTTCAGGCAGTTCCAGTGCCCTGGAAGGCAGGCAGGTACCGCATAACAATGTACAGAAAAAGCGCAAGCCTGTTTTGCAGATGGATTTGTTTAGTATTTCATCAAAGCCTGAAAAAATGTACTAGTCTTGCCGGACGGGGTGGCGCACGCCTTTAATCCCAGTACGTAGGAGGATCATCGTGAGTTCTAGACCAGCCTGGGACTACAAAGTGAGTTCCAGGTCAGCCTGGGCTAGAGTGAGACCCTACCTTGAAAAAACAAACAAAAGAATTGGAGAGCGAAATAGTGACCTTGATATCCACAGGCACTCTCCAGGCACTAACATTTGCTTATCTAAGGAGACCACCCAGAAGGGACTTTTTTCCTGGTTCCCCAATCACTGCCTTTTGGAAATCACCCGCAATGGCCTGCAGAGATGAAGGAGCTTTCCACTGCTTGGTACAACCTTTGGTTCACCATGTCCATTCGCAGAAGGAAGAAAAACCAGATCCCCCTAGCCTATCACTCCCTGTAACTAGTAGTCCTACTAGTAGTACTGGATTCCTAAGACAGGTGCTACTGTTGATTCCAGAGCCACCAAAACCTTTGCAGCCAGTACTCCTACAGCCACAGCTCTAATCTTGCCTGTTGGGTATTTGCCATAGTCATCTTTTAAAAAATATAAAGCAGGAGCTGGAGAGATGGCTTAATGGTTAAGGCGCTTGCCTGCAAAGCCTAAGGATCCAGGTTCAATTCCCCAATACCCACATAAGTAAGATGCACAAGGTGGTACATGCCACTGGAGTTCATTTGCAGTGGCTAGAGGCCCTGGTGTGCCCATTGTCTTTCTCCCTATGTGCCTTGTTCTCTCTATAATAATTTATATAGAGAGAGATGGCTTAGCAGTAAAGGCCCTTGCCTGTGAAACCTAAGTAACCAGGTTCAATTCCCCAGAACCCATGTAAACCAGATGCACATGGTGGTGCATGTGTCTGGAGCTCGTTTGCAGTAGCTAGATCTTTAGATTGAAATCTCAAACCCACCATCACACCTTAAGATCTGCTCAGTGACACCACCTCCAGCCAGGTGGCTGCAGATGCAAACTACAAACTAATAAAGCACTGAGTATACTGGGGAACATCTATTCAAACTACCACAATACATAAATTTAAAAAATCAGTAAGTGGAAAGGCCAGGTTGATATATTAAGTCAAGAGAAAGACATCCAGGTACAGTGAATGACACATGGATGTAATACCAGCAGAGGCAAGAAGGATCTTGAGTTTGAGGGCCAGGACACTTAGTGAGACTGTTGAAAGGGACAGAAAAGACAGGAAGGGCAGGAATGAAAGATTCTGCTCTAGAGATTCCTCTAAAAATACATTCCCAGGCTAGGGAGATGGCTTAGTGGGCAAAAGCACTTGAACTGAGTTCAGTCCCCAACACCCATGTGAAAAAATGGGTATGACCACACACACACCAGTATCCCTAGTGCTGAGAGAGAGGAAACAACAGTATCTCTGGAGTGTCCTATTCTAAATTCAGTGAGAGACCCTGACTTCAAGAAAATAAGGCTGAAGAAGTCCCCAGACAGCCTGTCTACTGCTAGAAGAATGCAAAGGCTACCCATATTTCTTGGCTCCATGACTTAGCAGAGCTGTAAGAAACTTCTGATGGGTGGTGAGGCCCTGTTAAGATTAGGGTTACGAGGCTGGAGAGATGGCTTAGCAGTTAAGCGCTTGCCTGTGAAGCCTAAGGACACCGGTTCGAGGCTCAATTCCCCAGGACCCACGTTAGCCAGATGCACAAGGGGGCGCACGCATCTGGAGTTCGTTTACAGAGGCTGGAAGCTCTGGCGCGCCCGTTCTCTCTCTCTCTCTCTCTCTCTCTCTCTCTCTCTCTCTCTGCCTCCTTCTCTATGTCGCTCTCAAAAAAAAAAAAAAAAAAAAAGATTAGGGTTACATCCCAGTACCAGGATGTGGTTAACATCCATAATGAGCTGTTGATCAGAGAGACCTACAAGATTTCCCAAAAGAAGACAGACTTCTGTCAGAGCACTTGATTACCCACCAAAGGTTAATGGTAAGACCCTACTACTGAAGACACCATATGCAATCGGAACAGACATGTAGAGACCTGGCTGGAGGTTAATGGTAAGACCCTACTACTGAAGACAACATATGCAATCGGAACAGACATGTAGAGACCTGGCTGGAATCTGGAAGACAGCCAGCCTCCAGACAGTTAGCTCGTCTAGTGCTAGAAGGTGCCACATGAACTACTGGGGGGAAATGTTCAAGCAACTCAAGATCTAGGCTGCTCAGCAGCAAACAACCTGACGTGATGCTCACCCAAGTGCAGTAGTGGCACACAGCCATGGTGGGTAACCATCTGCTCTTGGATTGGCTAACAGATCTGCTCAGTTGAAAGGAACCCATAACTGGAACTGGGAAAAAAAAGTCAGAATCATATCCAAATAACGAGTTTGCTCTCCAATATCAAGCTGTCACCAATCTTGGGCTACAAGAGGGCCTACATCTATTAAATTCTCTCTAAACTAGCAATGGTTATCCCATTTAACTGGTGCTGGCTTCACTTTCCTTTGGAGAATCTGCTTTTCTTTTTCAGATGGAAGTAGAACCTGAGGAGAGAATCAGTCCATCACACTTCACCAGGGCCCCAGCTGAAATCATAGAGCAATTAGAGAAATGAGCAATTGTGCTGCTTTCTTGGTGAACCTGGTATCGGCACAAGGGTGAAGGAGATAAACACAGAGGACACTCAACTCCTACCAAATCAGAGATCCAGAGACACACAGGCTCCCAAGAGCCCATCACTGAAGTAGACCTAAAACGAACCCAACATGGCTCAGGGAAATTAGCACAAGAGGGGGCAGGAAGATTGTTAAGAGCCACAAGTTGGGACATTGCCTCTTCCCCATAACTGATGTCTACCCCCACAATGCATGGCCACAATCCCCATGGGAATAACCGGGATCCCTAATGATCCCTTTTGGGGGGGGGGCAGGGATGAGGGTAAGGATGGTACCAACATGTGTTGTTTACATACTGAGTATGTTCATAACTAATAAAAAAAATAAAACATTTTCCTGAAAAAAGAAGGCCTCTTGCATGTTGTGCACATGTCACACATCTGCACATATATGCATACACTGCATGCATACACCTCTGTCACACACAAAGAAAAGAGCTGGGCATGGTGGTGTACACCTTTAATCTCAGCACTGAGGCCAAGGTAGGAGGATCACTATGGCTTGAGGTCAACCTGAGACTACATAGTGAATTCCAGGACAGCCTTGGCTAGAGACCTTACCTCAAAAAAAAAAAAAAAAAGAAAAGAAAAGAAAAGAAAAGAAAAAAAAAGAGGGCTGGAGAGATGGCTTAGTGACTAAGGCACTTGCCTGTGAAGCCTAAGGACCCAGGTTCGATTCTCCAGTATCCACTAAAACAGATTCACAGGGTGATACGTGTGTCTGGAGTTCCTTTGCAATGGCTACAGGCCCCGGCGTGCCCATTCTTTCTTTCTCTCTGTACCTCTTCCACTCTTTCTCAAATAAATACATGAAATATTTTTAAATTTAAAAAAGGTGGGTGTGGTGGTGCACATCTTTAATCCCAGCACTCAGGAGGCAGAGGTAGGAGGACTGCTGTGAGTTCAAGGCCACCCTGACACTACATAGTGAATTCCAGAGTGAAACCCTACCTTGAAAACCCAGAAGAAAAAAAAAAAGAAAGAAAGAAAGAAAAGAAAAGAAGCTGGGCATGGTAATCCCACCATTCGGGAAGCTTGAGGCAGGAGGATTCCTGTAAATTTGAGGCTAGTTTGAGACTATGTTGTGAATTCTAGGTCAGCCTGGGTTAGAGCTAGATCCTACCTCAAAAAACCAAAACACCATGAAAAAAAGAACAAAAGAGGATTGGACAAACAGCTCAGTGGCAACAGTACTTTATGCAACTCCTAAACACCAGAGTTTGGATCCCCAGATCTGAACATAAAAAAGCCAGAAGTGGGCTGGAGAGATGGCTTAAAGGTTAAGGTGCTTGCCTGCAAAGCCAAAAGGACCCAGGTTCAATTCCCCAGGACCCACGTAAGCCAGATGCACAAGGTGGCGCATGTGTCTGGAGTTCGTTTGCAGTGGCTAGAGGCCTTGGTATGCCCATTATCTCTCCCCTCCTCTATATGCCTCTCTCAGATAAATAAAAACACATTTTATACACACACACACACACACACACACACACACACACACTGGAGTTCGTTTGCAGTGGCTGGAGGCCCTGGCGCCTCATTCGCTCTGTCTCTCAAATAAATAAATAAATGAATACTTAAAAAAAAAAAAAAAGGTGGAAGAAGACAAACCAGAAAGTTGCCCTCTGACCTTCACAAGTGTGCCATGGCATGTGTGGCAGTTTGATCCAGGTGTCCCCCATAAACTTAGGTGTTCTGTATGCTAGGTTCCCCAGCTTGATGGCAATTAAAAATTTAACCCTCCTGGAGGCGGTGTATTGTTGGGGGAGGGCTTATGGGTGTCATAGCCAGTTTCCCCATGCCAGTGTTCAGCACACTCTTCTGTTACTATTGTCCACCTTATGTTGGCCAGGGAGTGATGTCCACCCTCTGCTTATGCCATCATTTTCTCTACCATCGTGGGGCTTCCCCTCGAGTCTGTAAGACAAAATAAATCTTTTTTTCCCAAAAGCTGCTCTTTGGTCGGATGATTTCTGCCAGCAATGTGAACCTGACTGCAACAATAATGTTGGTACTGAGAGTGGTGGTGCTGCTGGACACCTGACTTGTGGCTTTGGCCTTTTGGAGCTGATTCTCAAGAGGAATATGGAAGGATTTGAAACCTTGGCCTAAGAGACACCTTGCAGTGTTATAAGTACAGCTTGATGGACTATTCTGGTCAAACTCAGACCTGAATGCAGTAAGAACTATGGACTGTGAGGTTTGGCTTATGAGGGTGAAAAAGAGCTTTTCTTGGACTGGGCTAAAAGTGGACTGTGTGAGAGGCTTGCTGTTATGCCTGTGTCCTGGGAACTTGTCCAGGGTTGCAGTGCATAGAAACAAGATTGATGTGAGCAGAGGGATAAGGCACAGAAAGAAATACTTAGGCCAAAACTGCTGCCTGTTCAGCTGCAACTGAGAAATTACATTGAGATTGGGCCAACTGACCTGCACTGGGGCAACAGGAAGAATGTAGACTCTTTTGAAGGGACTTGAGTGCTCAAGGAATGTCCTGTTCTCCCAAGTTTGCTTTATTTCCCCCTGTACTAACAAACTGGCACCCTACCTGGTATTGTGCAGTATAAGAAATGTAGGAAAGAGAAGGTCATTGGGTTTGCAATGTGGTCTTGTGTTTTGGAAACAGCTATGGGTAGTGTGAAGCAGGTTTGCTGTATGCCTGCATGGAGACCCAGTGGAGATGTCAGAACCACGAGATGGCTGCTAAGGAAAACTGCTGGCCCCGGATGAAGTTTTCCAGGACTGTGAGTAGCCTAACTGGAGGGGTGGAATTGGTATTCCATTGACTTGTCATTGGCTAGTTGTTGGACTTGGAGCTACAGTATGGTATTTGCCCTGTTTAAATCATGTATTGCTTGAGTATTTCTTTGCTATGCCCAATGCCATCTTTTGCAGTGTGAATGTTTATTCTGTGCCATTACTGTTTTTTTGGGGGGGTTGGTATTATGGCTCACTTAAAAGATCTTGGGCTGGGCATGGTGGCACACACCTTTCATCCCAGCACTCAGTAGGCAGAGGTAGGATTGCTGTGAGTTCGAGGCCACCCTGACACCACATAGTGAATTCCAGGTCAGCCTGAGCTAGAGTGAGACCCTCCCTTGAACCCCCCCCCTCAAAAAATAAATAAATAAATAAACCTTGGACTATGGGGATGTCTGACATCATTGGAATTGATAAAAACCATAGGCACTTTTAAAGTCAGATGAATGAATTGCATTTGACAGCATGTATGGTTATCATTTTACGGGGGTCAGGGGTGGAATGTGGTAGTTTGATTCAAGTGTTCCTCATAAATTTGGGTGTTCTGAATGCTAGGTTCCCCAGCTGAAGGCAATTGAAAATTAAACCCTCCTGGAGGTAGCATATTGTTGGGGGCAGGCTTATGAGTGTTATAGCCAGTCTCCCCATGCCAGTGTTTGGCACACTCTCTGGTTGCTATGGTCCATCTTATGTTGGCTGGAGGGTGATATCTACCATCTGCTCATGTCATTGTTTTCCCTGCCATCATGAAGCTTACCCTCGAGCCTGTAAGCCAAAATAAATCTCTTTTATTCACCACAAGCTGCTCTTGGTTGGGTGATTTCTATCAGCAATGCGAACCTGACTGCAACAGCATGGCATGCACACACACACACAAAGTTCTAAAGTACAAAAGTTACAGGCCAGGCGTGGTGGTGCACGCCTTTAATTCCAGCACTTGGGAAGCAGAGGTAGGAAGATTGCCATGAGTTTGAGGCCACCCTAAGATGACATAGTGAATTCCAGGTCAGCCTGAGCTAGAGTGAGACCCTACTTCAGAAAAAAAAAAAAAAGTTACATGCAGTAAGATATTTGTGGTGATGTTACTTATAATAGTAAAAATGAAACCCTAAGCAACTGTACAAGCACATGCAAATGGACTTTAGCCATTACAGATGGATATATGGCCTGAGGAAATGACTCAGTGGTTAAAGGCACAAACCTGCCAGTCCAGCTTCAATTCTCCAGCACCCAGGTAAAAGGTAAACACAAAGTGAAGTGTGCATCTGATATTCATTTGTACTGGTAAGAGAAACTGGCACATACATGCAAATGCAGATGGGGACATGGTTCAGTGGTTAAAGGTACTTGCTAACAAAGCCTGCTGGCCTGGGTTCAATTCCCCAGATAAAGCCAGATGCTAAGAGTGACATATAGATCTGGCATTAGTGTGCAGGATCAAAAGTCCCTGGCAGCCAGGCATGGTGGCACATACCTTTAAACCCAGCACTCAGGAGGCAGAGGTAGGAGGATCACCGTGAATTTGAGGCCACCCTGAAAATACAGAGTGAATTCCAGGTCAGCCTAGACTATAGTGAAACCTGACCTCGAAACACCAAAAAAAAAAAAAAAAAAAAAAAAAAAGTCTCTGGCAGGCTGGAGAGATGGCTTAGCAGTTAAGGTGCTTACCTGCAAAGCCTAAGGACCCAGGTTCAATTCCTCAGAACCCATGTAAGCCAGACGTCCAAGGTGATACATGCTTACAAGGTGACACATGCGCACAAGGTCACATATGTGCACAAGTTGGTGTACATATCTAGAGTTTGACTGCAGCAGCTAGAGGCCCTGGCATGCCAATTTTCTCTCTCTCATAAATGAAATAAAAATTTAAAAAACACAAGTAAAAAATTTTTTTTTGTTGTTTTTTGAGGAAGAGTCTCACTCTAGCCCAGGCTGACCTGGAATTCACTATGTAGTCCCAGGGTGGCCTTGAACTCATGGCGATTCTCCTACCACTGCCTCCCAAGTGCTGGGAGATTAAAGGACCCAAGTTTGATTCCCCAGTACCCACGTAAGCCAGATGCACAAGGTGGCACCACGTATCTGGAGTTTGTGTGCAATGGATACAGGCCCTGGCACACCCATTCTGTCTCTTTCTCTGTCTCAAACAAATGAATAAAATATTTTGTAAAAAGACATACATCACAAGCTGGGTGCACACCTTTAATCCCAGCAGAGGTAGGAGGATCTGCATGAGGTCAGACCACCCTGAGACTACATAGTGAGTTCCAGGTCAGCCTGGGCTAGAGTGAGACCTTACTCTGAAAAACCAAGAATCCAGGTGTGGTGGTACATGCCTTTAATCCTAGCACTGGGGAGGCAGAGGTAGGAGGATCACCATGAGTTTGAAGCTATCCTGACAATACATAGTAAATTCCAGATTAGTTTGTGCTAGAATGAAACTACCTCAAAAAAAACAAAAACACCACAAATGTTCATAACTGAGCCAACCATTATGAAAGGATTACCAAACCAGGCATGGTGGCGCATGCCTTTAATCCCAGCACCTGGGAGGCAGAGGTAGGAGAATCACTGTGAGTTTGAGGCCACCCTGTGAGACTACATAGTGAATTCCAGGTCAGCCTGGACTAGAGTGAAACCCTAAAAAAAAAAAAGGCAAAGGTAGGATTGCTGAGATTTGGAGGCCAGCCTGGGACTACAGAGTGAATTGTAGGTCAACCTGGCCTAGAGTGAGACCCTACTTCAGACAATCATAAGGCAGAAAGATGCCTCAAAAGTGTTGGCAGTAACTGGAGTTTGAAGGGGTCCTAATATATACCTCTGATGCATCAGGCTCTGTGCTAAGTGATTTTTCCTTTTTCTGATCAAGGCACCATCCTCATCCTGAGGCTTCAGGTATGGCTGCTCCTCTCCAGTAGATGTGCCATAGCTCCACCCACTCATTTCAGTACTCGATCTTCTTAAAAACTGCACCAGAGGGGCTGGAGAGATGGCTTAGCTGTTAAGGCATTTGCCTGCAAAGCCAAAGGATCCCAGTTCAATTTTCCAGGACCCACATAAGCCAGATGCACAAGGGGGCACATGCATCTGGAGTTCATTTGCAGTGGCTGGAGGCCCTGACACGTCCATTCTCTCTCTCTCTCAAATAAATAAATAAAATATATTACATAAAAAACCAAGCAACTGCACCAGAGCTGGGCATGGTGATGCACGCCTTTAATCCCAGCACTTGGTAGGCTGAGATAGGAGGATTGCTGTGAGTTCAAGGCCAGCCTGAAACTACCTAGTAAATTCCAAGTCAGCCTGGGCTAGAGTGAGAAACCACCTCAGAAAACAACAAGAAAAACAAAAACAAAAACAAAAACACCCCACCATACCTCATCTTACTGGAACCAAAACAACTTAGAGGAGACCTTTCATCAAGTGGTTCTGCATATTTTTCTTTTTTTTTCTTCTTCGAGGTAGGGTCTCACTCTAGCCCAGGCTGCTGCAGATTTCTTGAGCATACATATTTTTGTGCTTCTGTATGAATATGAATATATATATATATATACACACACACACACACACACACACACACACACTTTTTTTTATTATTTGAGAGAGAGAGGAAGAGACAGAGAGAATGGGCAGGCCAGGGCTTCCAGCTCCAGACACATGCACCCCCTTGTGTATCTGGCTTACGTGGGTCCTGGGAAATCAAACCTGGGTCCTTAAGGTAAATGCCTTAACCACTAAGCCATTTCCCCAGCCCGTTATCTAGTTGTTTTTTTTTTAATTTTTTGTTTGTTTATTTATTTGACAGCGACAGAGAGAAGGAGGCAGAGAGAGAGAGAGAGAGAAAATGGGCACGCCAGAGCTTCCAGCCTCTGTAAATGAACTCCAGATGCGTGCGCCCCCTTGTGCATCTGGCTAACGTGGGTCCTGGGGAACTGAGCCTCGAACCGGGGTCCTTAGGCTTCACAGGCAAGCGCTTAACCGCTAAGCCATCTCTCCAGCCCCCGTTATCTAGTTTTGTGTTTCAGTTTTTTTCAAGGTAAGGTCTCACTCAGGCCAGGGTGACCTGGAACTCACTCTGTAGTCCCAGGCTTGCCCTTGAACTCACAGCAATCCTCTGCCTCCTAAGCGCTGAGATTAAAGGTGTGTGCCACTACGGCCAGCCTTAGTTTTTATTTATTTATTTATTTATTTAATCTTTTCTTAATTTTTTTTTTTCGAGGTAGGGTATCACTCTAGCCCAGGCTGACCTGGAATTCACTATGAAGTCTCAGGGTAGCCTCGAACTCATGGCGATCTTCCTACCTCTGCCTCCCGAGTGCTGGGATTAAAGGCGTGCGCCACCACGCCTGGCTCATTTTTTTTTAATTGACAACTTCCATAATTATAGACAATAAACCATGGAAACCCCTTCCCCCACTTTCCCCTTTGCAACTCCACTAGTTTTTATTTTATTTATGCTAGGGCCTCTAGCCACTGCAAACGAACTCCAGACGCATGTGCCACCCTGTGCATCTGGCTTATGTGGGACCTGGAGAATCAAACCTGGGTCCTTAGGCTTCACAGGCAAGCACCTTAACCACTAAACCATCTCTCCAGCCCTTATTGGATTTTTTTGAGGTATGGTCTTGCTCTAGCCCAGACTGAACTGGAATTCACTGTGGTCTCAGGATGGCCTCAAACTCATGGCAATCCTCCTAGCTCTGCCTCCTGAGTGCTAGGATTAAAGGTATACAGCACTATGCCTGGCAAGTTTTTATTTTTATTTGTCATTTATTTGCAAGGAGAGAGAATGAAGAATGGGCATGCCCAGGGCCTCCTGCCACTGCTAATGAACTCTAGATGCATGCAGTACTTTGTGCATCTGGCTTTACATGGGTACTGGGAAATCAAACCTAGGCTGTCACCTGACAGCTTTGCAAGCAAGCACCCTCAACCACTTAGCCATCTCTCTAGTCCTAGTTTTCACTTTTGAAACCAAGGAATTACTGCATTACCCAGGGACCTCAATTAGTCACATACATATTCAGTCACCCACTAAACAGCCTTTACAGGTATGTTTCCTTATGGTAGCCAATGGGAACTGAAGCTCCAGACAAGACCTAGCTGCTACCTCTGCTGTTTGGATCTGCCCAGCCTGTAGGCCACATCCTATCCCACCCATGCAACTCAGCCTTTCTGATCTAGGCCAACAACATACCTTGTTCACTCAGCCCTTTGACAGCTTCAGTTATTCACCATTATTTCAAATGGCCCCTCATCTGCAGATCATGCCTCCTAAGTGGTGGTGACAATCCTCTCCATAGCCCTTAGGCTGCTGGACTTTCCAATACCCATTTCTGCCAGGTGAGTGAGCTCCTTGCAGCTGGGTACAACCCAGCTTCACAAGGGGCCAGCACAGGGCTTTCCCAAAGACTTTTGCTCTACACCACACTAGTTCAACCATAATTAATTGAGCTAGACACGCTTCTTGACAATGAACTGCAAGCCCCTTAAGTGCCTGACAGGATCCTTGTCAGGAAATTCAACTTCCACACGCTCCCTCCCTTGATAGTCACATCAAATATTTGTAACTTATGGACTGGAAAGACAGCTCAGTGATGACAGGCACTTGGTTGCAAAGCTTACCAGCCTGGGTTCAATTTCCCATTTCCCAAGCAAAGCCAGATGCATAAAGTGGCACATATATTTGGAGTTATTTGCAGTGGTAGAAGGCCCTGACACAGCCATAATTTCTCTGCTACCTGGAGAGATAGTTTAGCAGTTAAAGCACTTGCCTGCGAAGCCTAATGACCCAGGTTTGATTCCCCACTACCCACATAAGCCAGATGCACAAGGTGGCTTATGCATCTGGAGTTCATTTGCAGTGGCTAGAGGCCCTGACTCACCTATTCATTCTCTCTCAAATAAATATTTTAAAAAGTTTTAGGGGCTGGAGCGGGGCGTGGTGGCGCATGCCTTTAATCCCAGCACTCGGAAGGCAGAGGTAGGATTGCCGTGAGTTCGAGGCCACCCTGAGACTACATAGTGAATTCCAGGTCAGCCTGGGCTAGAGTGAGACCCTACCTCGAAAAACTAAAAAAAAAAAAAAAAAAAAAAGTTTTAGGGGCTGGAGAGATGGCTTAGCAGTTAAGACACTTGCCTGCAAAGCATAAGGACTCAAGTTCAATTCCCCAGTACCCACATAAGCCAGATGCACAAGGTGACACATGCATCTGGAGTTTGTTTACAGTGGCTGGAGGCCCTGGCACACCCATCCTCTATCTGCCTCTTTCTCTCTCTCTCAAATAAAATATATATTTAAAAAAGCTGCTGGGAGTGGTGGTACACGCCTTTAATCCCAGCACTTGGGAGGCAGAGATAGGATTTCTGTGAGTTTGAGGCCACTGTGAGACTACATAGTGAATTCCAGGCCAGCCTGGGCTGGAGTGAGACACTACCTTGAAAAAACAAAACAAAACAAAAAGAAAAAAGTTTTAGACCAAGCATCCTGCACACACCTTTAATTTCAGCACTTGGGAGGCTGGGACTAAAGGAGGGTCACTGTGAGTTCGAGGCCACCCTGAGACTACATAGTAAATTCCAGGTCAGCCCAGGCTTGAGTGAAAAGCCTACCTGGAAAAAAATGTTCTGGACTGGATGGCTTAGAGATTAAGGTACTTGCCTGCGAAGCCTAATGATTCAGGTTCAATTCCCCAGTAGCCATGTAAAGCCAGATGTACAAAGTGACACATGCATCTGGAGTTCATTTGCAGTGGTAGACAGCCCTGACACACCCATATCTGACTCTGCTAGCAAATAAAGAAGTTCTAAAAAGTTTTGAGTCAGGCGCAGTAGGTCACGCCTGTAATCTCAGCATTTGGGAGGCCAAGGCAAAAGGATCACCATGAGTTTAAAGCCATCATGAGACTACAGTGTGAATTCTAGGTTAGCCTGGGCTTGAGTGAGACCCTACCTCAAATTATTAAAATATTTTAATAAATGATCAATTGTGTGTGTGTGTATGTATGTATGTATGTATGTATGTATATATATATATATATATATATATATATATATATATATATATATATATACATATAAAAAGTTTGGGGCTGGAGAGATGGCTTAGCAGCTAAAGCACTTGCTCAGCCGGGCGTGGTGGCGCACGCCTTTAATCCCAGCACTCGGGAGGCAGAGGTAGGTGGATCGCCATGAGTTCGAGGCCACCCTGAGACTCCATAGTGAATTCCAGGTCAGCCTGGGCTAGAGTGAGACCCTACCTCGAAAAACCAAAAAAAAATAAAAAAATAAAAAAAAAATAAAGCACTTGCTCATGAAACCTAATGGCCAGGGTTTGATTTCCCAGTACCCACATATAGCCAGATGGACACAGTGGCTCATGCATCTAGTTTGTCTGCAGTAGCTAGAGACCCTGGTATACACAATCTCTCCCTCTCTGTCTCTTATCTGCTTGCAAGTAAATTAATTAATTAAAAAAATTAGCCAGGCGTGGTAGCACATACCTTTAATCCCAGCTCTTGGGAGGATCCACCATGTGTTCAAGGCCACCCTGAGACTACATAGTGAATTCTAGGTCAGCCTGGGCTAGAGTGAGACCCTACCTTGAAAAAACAAAACAAAATTTTAAATTTATACTGGTGATTGTTTCTTATCTGCCTCTCCCAGAGGTGTGGCTTATGAAAGCAATCACTTCTGTGCTAGTTTACTCCACTCTTGTCATGGTCCTAAAAGACACACCAAACAAGCAGACAAGGATTTTCCCCCAAAGGAATGCTTTATTGACAAGTTGCTTGTTATGCATTGTAGGAAGATACATTAGTGTCCTGTACTCCTGCCACCTGCCTCCTCACACTGAATTTCTAACCCTGGAAAAAGGACACCAAATGGTATTCTGCCTCAGCCCTTGCATCCTTGTCCTGTGTGTACTGCAGTCTTCCTAGGGTACCTAAAGAATCCAGGGACACTTGATCATCAGAGGATATATCACATTCTATCAAACCAAACACTGAGCTGAGCAGCCCCCCCCCCCCAAGGGAGTGCAAAGATGTGCACACAGCAAACAAGGTCTCTTCCCTGCTAAGAGCCAGTAAGGCACAGTGCTGCCCCTCCTCTCCAGGCTATGCCTTCTAACACACAGGGCCTTGGCATGAGAGAGGCTACAGGGTGTGGCAACAGAAAAAAATTGAAACTGTAGCTCCTGAGAAAAGGTTACAGCAGAATTCTGGCTGATCCCAAAACCACATCTTCTACCTGACCTGCAGGGCTAGTTCTGCTTCTCATTTACCTTCTGTGTGGTGAACAGGCAGGTGGGAACCATGGATCAGACCCATGCCAGCAGTCTATAAAGCAGCACTTGGCTGGGCACATCTTGTTCAAAGGGCACTAAAGAGAGGCTTTCCCTTCTCTTCACTCTTCTGCTATATCAAGCACAGGAGACCTGTGGGCCAGAGTGGTGCAGTAGTGGAACCTGCCAGTCTTTGAAAGAACCTACTTTAAAAAAATTTTTTTTTGTTGTTTATTTATTTATTTATTTATTTAAGAGAGACAGAGAGAGAAAGAGGGAGAGAGAGAGAGAATGGGCGCGGCAGGGCCTCCAGCCACTGCAAACGAACTCCAGACACATGCGCCCCCTTGTGCATCTGGCTAACGTGGGTCCTGGGGAATTGGGCCTTGAACCAGGGTCCTTAGGCTTCACAGGCAAGCGCTTAACTGCTAAGCCATCTCTTCAGCCCTGAAAGAACCTACTTTGATACACTATGATATTTTAGTGAAATCAAACACACTGTCTGCTACAGAGAATGTGTTATAGGCCAGATATAAAATTCTACATATTACTTAGAACCCATCAAAGAACCTCCATTCATATATATATATATATATATATATATATGTATATATATACATACATACATATATATATATATATACACACACACACACATATATATACACACATACATACACATGTATATATATGTATATATATATAGATTAAACAAATAAAGCATAAGGCAATGTAAGGCTTTAATTTCAGCTTGAGTCCAAAGAAATATTCTCCAACGATAAGGTTAAAGCTGTTTTGCCTAATTAATTTTTGTATAGTCCATTCCATTTAAAAAATAGTGAATCTGCTTCTGTCAAAGCCAGGTTGCTATTTAAACAATTAAGACTACTGACATTATTTCCTTATAGGGTCTCAGAACACGGACAGCAGTGCATCCCAGGTGAGTGTTTTCTTTTGGAGTAAAGGAAGTGCCACTTATACTCCTGACACTTCTCCTTCCCCTCAGGTAAGTTAAAGAGACTACCAAAGCATGGGCTTTTATTCAATACCTCCCCCGCCCCAGCCCCTCAACCCTGTCTACTTCCTTGGCCCTGGAAAGGATGGCACAGCGATCTGCTTCACCTATGAACTTTAGTGTAAAATATCTATGTACAAGACTGTTCTCTAATTCATGCCAAGGCAGCTGCCACATCTGCATGTGGATGGGTACGGCTGTCCTCAAATACAGCTATTCATTGGCCCTGGCTGGTTGCTCCGTCGTGCAGTTGCAGTTGTGATGATGAGGACGTACTTCCATATGTTCTGTGGCTTGTGAGCTATTACAAGCTTAGAAAGGTGCGTGATCCATCAGGGGCTGGTCACCACTCGTCGGGGAAGGGAGGTTATCGCTGCCATTCTCTCTGCCACCCACAACCTTAGACTACAGAAGAGAAAAGATCAAGAAAGGAAACCTAAGACACAGCACACACAGGGTAGGTCCTTAGCCCATGCTCAATTCTCTATACAGGTTTATGCAACATGAACAGTACTCAGCAAGGAAAATAAATCACTGACAGGCACCAGCCTGGGTGGGTCCCATGGGAATTAGGCAGTATGGAGACAAAGTAAATCCCAAAAGACTGCATGCATACTATGTGGTTCTACTTAAAGTGATTTTTTTTGTTGTTGTTGTTTTCCGAGGTAGGGTCTCACTCTAGCTCAGGCTGACCTGGAATTCACTCTGTAGTCCCAGGGTGGCCTTGAACTCATGGCAATCCTCCTACCTCTGCCTCCCAAGTGCTGGGATTAAAGGTGTGCTCCACCACGTCCGGCTGTCTTCATGTTTTTTTTTTTTTTTTTTTTTTTTTTTGTGTGTGTGTGTAGCATAAGTCCTTGCATATTAAATGACGTTTTATTTATTAATTTATTTTTGGGTTTTCAAGGTAGGGTCTCACTCTAGCCCAGGCTGACCTAGAATTCACTATGTAGTCTCAGGGTGGCCTTGAACTCACAGTGATCCTCCTACCTACCTCCCGAGTGCTGGGATTAAAAGTGTGCACCACCATGCCAGGCTTATTAATTTTTATTGTGTGTGGTGTGCATGTGCACATACATGTGGAGGCCAGAGGTTGACATTGATGTCTTCCTCAATCACTCTCTATAGCTCACTGATTCAGCTAGACTAGCTAGTCATCTAGGGATCCACCTGCCTCTGCCTCCCCGATACTATGATTATAGGGGTACCAGCCAACATGTCCGGCATTTTACATGGGTGCTGAGGATCTAAATTCAGGTCCTCCTCCTTATGCAGCAAGCACTTTACCTACAGAGTTATCTCCCCAGCCCTAAAGTGACATTCTTTGTGGGTTTTTTTTTTGGGGGGGGTGCGGTTTGAGGTAAGGTTTCACTGTAGCCCAGGCTGACCTGGAATTCACTCTGTAGTCTCAGAGTGGCCTCAAACTCACTGCAATCCTCCTAGTTCTGCCTCCCAAGTGCTGGGATTAAAGGTGTGCATCACCATGCCCAGCACATTCCTTGTTTTTTGTTGTTCAAAGTAGGGTCTCACTCTAGTCCAGTCTGAGCTAGAACTCACTCTGTAGCCCCAGGGCTGGCCTTAGACTCCTACCTCAGCCTCCCAAGTACTGGGATCAAAAGTGTGCACCACCATGCCCACCTATGACATTCTTGAAAATTATAAAAATTATAAAAGAACTATAAAAATTATAAAGATGGATAACAGATTAGGGGTTGAAGTTAGAAGAGAGAGGAGAAAGGTGACTGTAGGGGTACAGAGTGACTCTAGTGGGTGAATATGTTGTCTGAGTGCCCTGGTTCTGAGACCTCACCCAAGTTCTACAAGAATATCATTACTAAAAAGCCGGGTGTAGTGGCACATGCTTTTAATCGCAGCACTCGGGAGGCAGAGGTAGGAGGATCACCGTGAGTTCAAGGCCACTCTGAGACTACATAGTGAATTCCAGGTCAGCCTGGGCTAGAGTGAAACCCTACCTTGAAAAAAAAATCATCACTACAGCAATGGCCTAAAAGATATAAAGGACTTCTGCATGAGTTCCTGCAATAACTAAGTCAGTAATAATAAAGAGGCTGATCTGATAGGCCACACACATGCTTTCAGAGAACCTATACCAGGGCAGTTACCTTTATGGTTCCCACTCGGTCTTCAAATGACTTGAAGGTTGAAGAGTTCCTTTAAAGAGAGAAGGAACAGGTATTGATATGAAGAACAACTATGGTCCCACTTTCCTCAAGCTGAAAGGACTCAGGGATTGTCCAACTACAGCACATACTGCAAAAATGTGACACACAGCTAGAGAGATGGCTTGGCGGTTAAGGCACTTGCCTGCAAAACCTAAGGACCCAGGTTCAATTTCCCAGTACCCACAAAAGCCAGATGCACAAGGTGGCGCATGCGTCTGGAGTTCATTTGCAGTGGCTAGAGGCCTGGTGCACCCATTTTCTCTCTCTCAAATAAGTAAATAAATAGTTTTAAAATGTGACAGAGGGGAGCTGGGCATGGTGGCGCACGCCTTTAATCCCAGCACTTGGGAGGCAAAGGCAGGAAGATCACCATGAGTTCGAGGCCACCCTGAGACTACATAGTGAATTCCAGGTCAGCATGAGCTACAGTGAGACCCTACCTCGAAAAACAATGACCAAAAAAAAAAAAAAAAAAAAAAAAAAAAAAAAAAAGTGACATAGGAGCTTAGCAGTTAAGTCACTTGCCTTGGAAGCCTAAGGACCCAGATTTGATTCCCCAGCACCCACATAAGCCAGATGCACAAAGAGGCACATGCATCTGGAGTCTGTTTGCTAGAGGTCCTGGTGGACTCATTCTGTATCTGCTTCTCTCTCTCTTCCTCTCTCAAATAAATAAATGCAAAAAATCTTTTTAAAATGTGACAGAGCATAAATAGAATGCAATGCCCCTGCACAGTCCACCAGAGTAATTTTAGAAGATCTACAAGTCAGGCCCAGATGTCACACAGGTACACTGCAAACCCTCATTACAGTGTGCATGATCCCTTTTGCATTCTAGGTGGACACCCTTTGCTGAGCTGCAGTACAGCTTGGTGGCAGGGGATTTGCCTTGAGTACACAAGACTCTGGGTTCATCCTTACCATCACCAAAGAAAAAAGAAAAAGGGCCAGGCGTGGTGGCGCACACTTTTAATCCCAGCACTTGGGAGGCAGAGGTAGGAGGATCGCCGTTGAGTTCGAGGCCACCCTGAGACTCCATAGTGAATTCCAGGTCAGCCTGGACCAGAGTGAGAACCTACCTCGGGGGGGGGGGGGGGGAGGAGAAGAGCATACCCTTGGCTTTTTTGCACTATGACTATGGGAAGCCCTAGGATTCTTCAAACATATTTTTCAGAGAAGTTGAATAAAAGGAAAATCACATCCAGGTGTGGTGGCACACTTTTAATCCCATCACTTGGGAGGCAGAGGTAGGAGGATCGCCATGAGTTTAAGGCCAGCATGAGACTACAGTACAGTGAATTCCAAGTCAGTCTGAGCTAAAGTGAAACCCTACTTCAGAAAAAAAAAAAAAAAAAAAAAAAAGGAAAATCACAAACAGTTCTGAAATAGCAGAGGGCAGAGAGCAACTAGATTAGCCCCCATTCTACTGGCCCTCATACAACCAGACTCTCCCTGACAGAGATGGATTCTGCTGAGGTGCTGTGCCTGCCAAAGCAGGTGAGGAGCAACAGACCACAGTACAAATGTTCCTATTGGACACTGAAACAACAGGCCTACAGAAACCCACCTGTGAGGTTCCAGGTCCATGTGTTAGCCTCTCCACCACTCCATGATGACACCACAGGCATCCAGGGCCAGTGTCTGATTAAGCTCAGGATAGAACTTAATGTCACAAAACAGTCACTTCTGGAGGCCTCAGAAGTCTCACTTCCATGAGTTCTTCCTCATTAATTTAGTCTTCCTGTCTTTGATGGACAGGTAGCTACCAGGGGAATGGAATCCTGGACTGAGGGGATTTACTAAGTGGGAAGTGTGACTAGTATTGTCCATCCCCACCCAGACACATTTCTGGAGCAACTGAAGCGGGCATACATTACCTCATGGCCGGCATACTTATTGAGTGGCGGATGGAGTAGCTGCTGCTTGGAAGCATAGTAAAAGCAAAGAAGGAAGCAAGAGTTAGCCTGTGGTGCCAAACTAGCCCACATCTGTCAGCCTGGCTCATATACAAATAATTTCTCATTGGGGTGCTGAGACAGGACTCTATTCCCAGCATAGCTGGAATAGCTGCTGGCCCTCTCCACACAATAACCAGAAGGAAAACTATCCTAGGCTCTCCCGGATCCACAGAGGGTATCCATGCTGCTACTGTTAGGCAACGTGGTACCAATGAAGGAAAGTATTAAAATAGGGAAATGGGCTGGAGAAATGGCTTAGCGGTTAAGATGCTTGCCTGTGGAGCCTAAAATCCCATGTTCAACTTCCCAGATCCCAAGTGAGCCAGACGCACAAGGTGATGCATGTGCAAAGTCTGGAGTTTGACTACAGTGGCTGGAGACCCTGGCACGTGAATTCTCTCCCCCACCCTCTCTTTCTCTCCCCCCCTTGTACTCACTCTCACTCATTAAAAAAAAAAAAAATATCCAGAAGCCGGGCGTGGTGGCGCACGCCTTTAATCCCAGCACTCAGGAGGCAGAGATAGGAGAATCACTGTGAGTTCAAGGCCAGCCTGAGACTACAGAGTGAATTCCAGGTCAGCCTGAGCCAGAGTGAGACACTACATTGGGGGAAAAAAAAAAAAAATCCAGCCTGTTGGGCTTGCCTCAAAAACATAAAATAAAATAGGGAAATGGAAGTGAGGTATGGTGGCACAGAACTTTAATCCCAGAATTTAAGAGGCAGAGGTAGGAGGAGAGATGTGAGTTTGAGGTCAGCCTGGGAGTTCAGAGTGAGTGCCAAGTCAGCCCAGCTTGAGTGAGACCCTAACTAAAAAAAAAAAAAAAAAAGCCAGGTGGGGTGGCGCACGCCTTTAATCCCAGCATTGGGAGGAAAGGTAGGAGGATCACCGTGAGTTTGAGGCCAGCCTGAGATTACACAGTGAATTCCAGGTCAGCCTGGGCTACAGCAAGATGCGAACTCTCCAAAAACCAACACCAACACCAACACCAACACCAAAACAAACAAACAAAAAGGTGAAACAGTTTGGAGACCTAGGTCTAAGATTTTCTGGAAACATTTGGTCTACATAACCTTCATATGTCCTTACAGCAAGATGAATGATATTTCTGCAAACACACCCAGGGCAAATTAAGTAAAATTATTATTATTATTATTATTTTACATGTGTGTGTTTGTGAGAGAGCGAGAAAGAGAATTGGTGGGCAAGGGCCTCTAACCACCCTCTAACCACTGCAATCACACTCCAGACACATGTGGCACCTTGCGTGTATATATGATTTTGGGCACATACAGCACTTTGTGCGTCTGGCTTACATGGATTCTGGGAAGTTTAACCTGGGTCCATAGCTTCACAGGTAAGTGCTTTAACTGCTAAGCCATCTCTCCAACCCCAAAATATTTCTTATTTGTTGTTTTTTTCTGAGGTAGGGTCTTACTTTAGCTCAGGCTGAACTGGAACTCACTCTGTAGTCCCAGGCTGGTCTCAAACTCGGAGCAATCCTACCTCTGCTTCCCAAATGCTGGGATAAAGGTATTTGCCACCACGGCCAGCTAAGTCATAGATTGCTTTGGGTTTATTTCTAGAACTCTCAGTGCCTACCATGAGAATATGGCAATTCTATAGGTGTCAGAATGAGTATCCAAGGACAGAACATCTAAGGGCTCTCAGGTAATAAACAAAACAAAACTCAGCCAGAGGGACAGAACTGTTCTCAGTAAGCAAGGCTTACACTGAAAGGAAGGTGAGCAGAGGGGCAGGACTAGCAACATCTCCTATGTGGAAGTGCTTCTTTTCTGAAATAAACCCAGATATGGATACTTGAGACACATTTTGCTGTGCGAGGTCAAGTCACTTACTCACTATCCCAGTAATAGGCAGTCTAAGCACACCAGACATGAAGCACACAAAGGGGACAGACAAGTTGGGGAGGCAAAAGATGAAGTCACTGCACAAAACTTGCTTTATGAGAGCAGCAGCTGCCTGCCAAATGCTTCCTGAGGGAAAAGGGGTTTGCACTGCATCTGATTACCCACCTCTACCCAACACAGCCTCCCACTGGCCTACCAGAGTCTACCCTGCCTTAATCCAGAGAGATGTCCACAGGTCATGTCAAGGGTCATCTTACCTAAAGGAATGTGAGAACGGATGAGCCCTGAAAATGGCAATAGGAGGAAAGAAGAAAGGAAGAGCATTAAGCAAGGGAGGCTAGTGCCATACAACCCACCCACACAATATCCCAGGCCTCTCTGCTCAAGCTCCAGAAAGAAGCAAAGGATAGCATGTAGAAAGACGTTCTATAAATGTGCTTCTTCTTTTCTTTAAATTTGAGAGACAGAATGGGTGCGCCAGGGCCTCCAGCCACTGCAAACGAACTCCAGATACATGTGCCACTTTGTGAATCTGGCTTACGTGGGTTCTGGGGAATTGAACCTGGGTTCTTTGGCTTTGCAGGCAAGTGCATTAACTACTAAGCCATCTCTCCAGTCCTATGAATGCTTCTTTAGTGCTTACACTGGCAGGGATAGCAGGATATGTAGCCCCATCTTGGGTCCACAAAACGCTCATATGAGAACACAGCCGGCAACTATGTGGCCCATGGTGCCATATTCCTGGGCATGATCACATACAAGAGGCCATACTATCAGAGGTTAAAGGAGAGAAGACAAAAAGAGGGATATGACTGGGGAGACGTCTCAGTGGCTAAAGGTACTTAGTTGCAAAGACTGCCAGCCTGGATTCAATTTCCCAGTAACCACGTAAAGCCAGATGTACAAATTGGCATATGATTATGGAGTTCCTTTGCAGTGACATGAGACCTTGGCATGACCATCCTCTCTCTCTCTTGAAAATGAATAAAAAATTTTTTCATCTAAAGAAAAAGCCAGGTGTGGTGGTGCACATCTTTTAATTTCAGCAATAGGGAGGCAGAGGTAGGAGGATCGCCATGAGTTTGAGGCCACCCTGAGACCACATAGTGAATTCCAGGTCAGCCTGGGCAAGAGCGAGACCCTACCTTGGGGAAAAAAAAAAAAAAAGAGGAGGGCTAAAGACAGCAAGTGGCCTAGTGAAACATGCAAAGGGATATGAGATGTGACACAGTAAGCCACCTAGATGGGGCCCTTTAGCTGAAAGGAATACAAGTACCATAAGAGGACCTAGAACACATTGAGGGCAAGCACTTCAGCTCTAGAATGTGTCACCACAGACAGAGGACAACTTGGAAACATGCATGTCCAAGGGTGGATGCTGGCCACTCATCCATAGTACAACCAGACCCTCTACCACTAACAATGGCCCTGAGTAGAGGCCACTCCCAACAAAGGAAGAATGTACCATGTGTAGAAATAGAAGACCTATCCAAAGTCACTGAGACAATGGTGATCTTGTTATAAACCATTCACTGAGTCAAATTCAGTTTCCTTTCCTCCCTTATCACCTCAGACTCAGAGTATACCAGAAGCCTCTCAGGCCAGGGTAGACCCAGGACAGGTCCACCACGGATATTCACTACCCCTAAGCTCATGCTGCTGTTAGCCTCATGAGCCTGACTTACATTCTCAAGAATCATTGAGCTCTTAGCCCTCGACCTTAAACCAGGAGGCTATTGGGCTGCCAAAACCAATGTGACTCTCGGTGAGATAAGGGAGATCTATCATCACGCTGAAAGGTCAGAATTTACAACACTATTACAAAAACTAACAGAAATGCTTTCCCCAGGGGAAGAAACATCAACAAATAAGAAGTCCTTTGGGCACTGTGAATACAACCAGACAACAGGACAGAACTAGTTCCTTTGACTTTGTCCTGGTACCCCCTGCTTACCCTGGCTGGCCCACACATGCCAAAATAGTGAGGCCGGGCAAGAAAACAGGGTCATCCCAACAGCATACCACAGGGACCCTTGTAACTACCTGCCACAGCTCTAAGACTTCACATCACAGGGTTAGTCCTCTAAGGAGAAAATGGAAGCTTTACTCCTAGTCACAGTAGCAGTAAAGAAACAAGATCGTGTCCTGTGCTTCCACAGAGAGACCATACAAGACCAAGCCAACCAAATGGATCATAGCTATTACTATCAGTACCAACTGTTCCACCTTGCCTCCTATCTCCAGTGAAGCTCTAAAAAGTTTAGAATCTAAACAAAGTGAAAAGAGAGTAAGAACTGGGTATGGGAACAGAAATGCCCAAAGGCAGACAGCAGTAGTCAGAGGATGCAAAGATCCAAATGCAGACTGGCCCAGGGTGTTGTGCCTATGTCTAGGCTGTATGTCTGAACCCTGGGAAGCAGGCTTCATACAGAACCTCCAGCTGCTTACCTCATGTCTCCAAGCTTCCTGCTGATGGCAGAGCCCATGGTGGACAGGGCAGCAGATGTCTTCTGTCCTGCCTGTGAGAGGGTTTCCTGGGTCTTCTTGTAGCTAGGAGGGAGACACACTGGTCAGATCAACCAAAAAGCAAGGGCAGACACAACTCATCACCAAAGAAACAAAGCAGAGGGAGAACTCCAAAGGAAGAGGCAGAGAGAACTCTGGCAGGTGGTGAGCATTCACTGAGTGGCAGAGGCATGCCTTACCTCCTCTGCTTCCAGGAACCTCTATACTTCAGTTCAGTCTTATAATTCAGCTTTGTCTAAGCCTAACCTGAGACTTAGTCCACTCTTTTCTATTCTCACAGCACCTCTAACTGCTTAGAAAATGCACAATCTGCCCACTACAGAGAAAACAAGCCACACAGAGGCATTGGGTCTGGCTACATACCAGGGCAGGTAATGCTTCAGAGTAAAGCCCTCAGCTCCCTTGACCAGGTCAATTCAAACTCAAATATTCCCTTTTCTCTTCCCACATAAGACAATCTTCTGAGTGGAGAAAACAGAAGCTCATCTGCACCCATGTGGTATGTCCTCAATGTAGGCTAGCACCTGTAAAGATGCTTATTCAGACTGAGGAGTCTTGTGTCTTCTGGCACTACCTGTGCAATGTCCTTCAGGAACATGGGACCACCCCATTCTCATGTCCCACAAGAAGGTAGCCTTGGCTACAATGAAGACCACCAGTCCCATTCCCTCCCATTCTCCTCTGCTGTCCACTCACATATGTACATATCACACCAAGACATATGTCCCATAAGCTCAACACCAGCATGATGAGTGCAGGAATGGAGGAATACAATGGGACCCATGTTGAGAGCCAACACCTAAGATTGTTGGCCCTTGTATAGCTGCCACCACAAACAAAACACATGGCAGCCCCCAACATGACAAAGCCCATAACCAATCCTGAATTCAAAGCCTTTGGGCCATAGCTTCTCACTGAATGAAGTTGGGAAACTTGAAGCTGAGTCAAAGACAGATGTGGGGGGCTGGAGAGATGGCTAAGCAGTTAAGGCATTTGCCTGCAAAGCCGAATGACCTGGATTTGATTCCTCAGTACCCACATAAAGCCAGATGTACAAAGTTGCCCATCATATGCAGTTTGTTTGCAGCAGCTAGAGGCTCTGGTGTGCCCATTCTTTTTCTTTCTCACTCTCTCTCTACTTGCAAATTAATAATTTTCTTTTCATTTTTACTTATTTGTTTTTTAGCTCAGGCTGACCTGAAATTCATTATGTCGTCTCAGGGTAGCCTTGAACTCACAGCAATCCTCCTAGCTCTGCCTCCCAAGTGCTGGATTAAAGGCGTGTGCCACCAGGCCTTTTTTTTTTTTTTTTTTTCCATATTTTATTTATTTACTTGAGAGAGAAAGGGGCAGATAGAGAATGGGCACACCACCACAAACAAACTCCACACACATGCACCACCTGTGCTTACATGGGTACTGGGGAATCGAACCTTGGTCCTTAGGATTCTCAGGCAAGTGTCTTAACTGCTAATGCATCTCTCCAGGCCTTGGCCATCCTTCTTGAGTTACCTCTTAGAAAAGCCCATGACAGTAAGTGAAATCTAGTAGATGTGCTTTTTTCTCTTCCCTTCAGTCTTCCTTTTTTTTTTTTTTTTTTTTTTTTTGGTTTTTCGAGGTAGGGTCTCACTCTAGCTCAGACTGACCTGGAATTCACTATGTAGTCTCAGGGTGGCCTCGAACTCACAGCAATCCTCCTACCTCTGCCTCCCGAGTGCTGGGATCAAAGACGTGTGCGCCACCACACCTGGCTTCCACTTGTTTTTGTTTTTTTTTTTTTTGGTTTTTCAAGGTAGGGTCTCACTGTAGCTCAGACTGACCAGGATTCACTATGTAGTCTCAGGGTCTCCTCAAACTCACAGTGATCCTCCTATCTCTGTCTCCCAAGTGCTGGGACTAAAGGCATGCGCCACCACACCCAGCTCTTCTATTTTGGTTTTTCGAGGTAGGGTTCCATTCTAGCCTAGGCTGACCTGGAATTTACTATGTAGTCTCAGGGTGGCCTCAAACTCACAGCAATCCTCCTACCTCTGCCTCCCAAGTGCTGGGATTAAAGGTGTGTGCCACCATGCCCAGCTCAGAGTCTTCCTTTTGAGGTTGCCCTTACTCTCTCTTGGGCTGACCAGAGGATAGTAGCTTCCTGGCCATGACAACTATTCCAGTAAGAATCATCCCAGGGCCACGTTGTTCTTGAAGCACAGAGTCCTCTGCCACCTTATGCTAGCTGACACTTTAGTAGTATTGCCACCTGTGGCCAAAAGAACTCAAAGTGAACCAACTAGCAACTACAATTTGTATGATCCATGCTCAACACCAGGCTTCCAGCTGCAGCTGCCTGTAAAAGGAATATAAGTTTTCATGACCCACAGAACATGGCTGCTCCCACAGAGAGAAGTCCCTAGCTGAGAAAGCAAGGCCCCCACAGCATCTCAGCTGACTAAGTGCGGCACAACATCTCAGGGCTAGGCCCACAGGGATAAACACTCACTCCTACTGAGTAGCACACTATTCCAGTCCTCTGGGATGCTGCTGGCTAAAAGGAATCCACAACCATGTCAGTCAGGAAGGTCAGGAAGCTTGTGGCCATGGGACTTTCCCTGTAAAATCTCCACAAAGTCAAGTCCTCCCTACAGTCTACCTCCTGAAGTCTATCCAAGACAGGTAACAACCAGACAGAGGACACAGAGCTGGTAGCATCTTCAGTTGTATCTCTAGTCTCCTGGGTTGTCAGTACAAAAATGCCTTCAGCTCAGAAGTATTATGATAGCTCTTCCCCAAAGTTGGGATAAGGCTCCAGAGAAAAGGCCTTTGCCAGAGGAAGCACTTGGAAAGGGTATGTCCCACCAGCCATACTTCCACACAAAGCCATAGGTTTCTCTCAAGGGGGTCAGAATTGCAAGTGTCCTGAACACTTTTATTTGAGATATTATCCCAGAAGCTTTATGTCAGATGATTTCCCACACAGTATCTTAGATTCTCCAAAGATTTTCAGACTGAATCTGCACTGTGAGCCTGTCCAGGGGCTGAGCAGCACAGAAACATATACTTTCCCCACCTAGGGAATATCAGCTTTCAGCAAAGTCAATGTCTAGTACAATTCTGAAGGCAATGCCCAATGCTCGTGGGATACCTAAGGCAAAAGTACACATTTCAGTAAAGTACACATTCAACTAAACCAAAGATGGTCCCCCAAGCACTGTTTTTCTTTAATTGTTTTTTTTTCTTGGGGGGGGGGGGTCGGAGGTAGAGTCTTACTCTAGCCCAGGGTGACATTATGTAGTCTCAGGCTAGCCTCAACCTCACAGCTATCCTCCTCTTCCTAAGTGCTCGGATTAAAGGCATGTGACACCACACCCACTCCCCAGGCACTTTTGAGACAAGTTTAGCATTTCTTTGGGCCCAGGACCTTCTATCTATGTTTTATGTTAACTATGACAGTATGTCTTACTAATTAAGAGACTACTCTAGCCAGGCGTGGTGGCGGAAACCTTTAATCCCAGCACCCGGGAGGCAGAGGTAGGAGAATCACCATGAGTTCGAGGCCACCCTGAGACTACATAATGAAATCCAGGTCAGCCTGAGCTAGAGTGAGACCTTACCTTGAAACCCCCCAGCCCCCAAAAAAGAGACTACTTTAAATATTACCTTATCCAGTTCAAAGGCATTATAGTCAGATTGGAACAAAGATAAATGATACACTGTTACCTAACTTAAAGATCTCAAAATAGCCTAGCATGATGGTACATACCTTTAATCCCAGCACTCAGGAGGCAGGAGTAGGAGGATCGCCATGAGTTCAAGGCCAGACTGAGACTACATAGTGAATTCCAGGTCAGCCTGAGCTAGAGCAAGAACCTATCTCAAATCCCCTCCCCCCCAAAAAAATCTCAAAACAACAGAACTACAGTTAACAGGCATACACCAATACCCATGAGTAATTTCTGCTCTCATGTGGTTGACAGTGACATAGCCCCAGAACACAGGACTTTTTGAGCCCACCAGCATGGCTCCTCACCCCAGTAATCCCTTAAACTTCAATAGCTACAGCTGAATCTGTGGGTGGATACAAGACAAACATACAAACAAAAATCAAGGGGTGGGAAGATGACTCAGTGGTGAAAGGTACTTGCTCCACAAGTCTGCTGGCTAAAGTTCATATTCCCAGCATCCACATAAACAAGCCTGATATATAGTGACCCATGAACTCATCTGTAATCCCAATGTTCCTACAGCAAAAGGAGATGGAGCGAGGAAAATCCTAAAGCTCAAGGGCCAGCAACTCTAGCCTTTCCAGAGGCAAAAAAAAAGACACCCTAGCGGGGCATGGTAGCACATGCCTTTAATCTCAGCACTCGAGGCAGAGATAGGAGGCTTGCCATGAGTTCGAGGACACCCTGAGACTACATAGTTAATTTCAGGTCAGCCTGGGCTAGAGTGGGACACTACCTCAAAAAGCCAAAAACAAAACAACAACAACAAAAAAATTAGAGACCTTGTCTCAAACAAAGGTAGAAGAGGACCAACACCCTGATATCCACTGACCTCTCCATGGACACCATAACACACATGCCCATACATACACACACAAATAATAGTTTTCTAAAAATAGAAAAAGGGGATGGAGAGGTAGCTTAGTGGTTAAGGCATATGCCTGCCTACAGACCCAGGTTCGATTCTCCAGATCCCACATAAGCCAGATGCACATGGTGGCGCATGCATCTGGAGTTCATTTGCAGTGGCTGGAGGCCCTGGCATGCCCATTCTCACTCAATCTCTCTCTCTGTCTCAAATAAATAAATAAAATAGATAAATAAAATGTTTAAAACTATATCATTAAAAAAAGATTTTAAAAATAGAAAAAGGAAAAAACAATTCAGAGCCAGGCTTGGTAGTACACACCTTTAATCCCAGCACCTGGGAGGCTGAGGTACAAGAATTACCATGAGTTCAAGGCCAGCCTAAGCTACTGAGTCAGTTCCAAGTCAGCCCAGGCTGGAGTGAGACCCTGCTTCAAAACAAATAAACAAACAAACAAAATCAAAGCTGTATTAACTACTTTGCTCTTTGCCAAAAGGTAAGCAGCATTAATACTCAGAAATTGCCTGCCTAGCTCAGGGGGCCCCCATCCATATGATACGGTGGTTGAATTGATCTCTTTCAGCTATTGTACTCTGTTCTGTATGAGCTTAAAGCATACTTTTATTTGTACTTTGGAGAAGAAAGCAAAACAGCAAGCACCAAAAAGGTTGGTTTGAAGGATAAACAGTGAGGGAGGGCACTGACAGGATGGACACTCACAGGTCAGACTGGGTCACTTTCTCATTCCATTCTCCAAGTTTCTCAGAAGTTTTCACATAGCTAAAAACAGAAAGTCTATGGTGAATATTTAGAATGATTTCAACTCAGGCTTCAGGTTGCAGGTGAGACTCTAAGAAAGACAAAACAACCACCTGGCAGGTCTGCTCTGTAGCCTACTAAAGACAGCTGAGGACCTCCACCAAACCTGTATAGGCCCTGACAGGATAGAGCTGACCATGCCCTTTCCCACAACACCTCAGAAGCATATGGTCTTTTGAGAAGGCTCCCAGGGAAGGCCCAGCCCATCACCCCCAAATGCTATGATCGTTACTTTCTGGGACTCAAAGCCTACAACACCCTAAGGTCTCTGCAGGTGAGGTTTCAGAGAGTATATCAGAGGGAAAATGTAGCCATAAGCATGGCAAAAGGCAGTATAGCCCAAATTTTAAGAGCTGCATCACATGTAGGTCAGAGGTCCTGTGCTGTGACCACGTTACACTCATAAGTACTGGTGTTAACTTCTGCAGACACAGTCACTCTGAGGACCTTATTGGTGCTCTGACCAATCTGAGCCTTGAAACACTTTTTCTTCTTGTCATTTCTGCTTGGACAACCATCTAGTGTCAGCTAGTATATCCACCCACCTTTCCAAACTCCATTCACAACTCCATGCTCTCACACAGGCACAATCCCTAAATTAATGCCTAGAGTTAACCTGTTCTTAGCAGAGTCACTCAGTCCCCCTTGCTGTAAGGCATCTCATCCCCAAGCATTCACACACTCCATCTACAAAAAGAAGCAGACCCCTCTTGTGCACTTTTTCTAGCCAATAGGGATATCCCCACCATGGGGCTGGTACCTACGCAGTGGAGACCTGCACATCATGCCAACTTCTAGACAGGTTCTGCTTCAGCTCTCCTAAGGTGGAGAGGCCCAACCTCCTTTTCAGCTCTCCACAGTGTCTCTCCTTGGCTGCCAGGACCTGGCGAAGAGTGACAATTTCTTCTTCCACCTGTAAAAGATACAGCTGAGGGCTAGAGAGATAGCTCAGCGGTTAAGGTGCTTGCTTGCAATGACTGAAGGCCTGGGTTAGATTCCCCAGTACCCAGATAAAGCCAGATGCACAAAGTGCCAAAAACATCTGGCATTTGTTTGCAGTGGCTGGAGGCCCTATCTCTCTGTCTCTCTCCCTCTCTATCTTTCTGTGCTTGCAAATTATATATATATATATTTCTTAAAGATGCCATTGAGTGCTGGGGGTATAGCAAAAGACCCTTGTATGTACAAAAGCCTGAGTTCATCCACCAGCACCGCTCTCCCCCGACAAGCAAAGATTCAGTTTACATGATGAACCATCACTTTCTTAAGAAGTGACTATTACCCTCACACATACTGCAATGGGCTTTCTTAGAAATTTCCACTTACAAAAACACAATTTGTCTTAGGAATAGCATCCACAACAGCAGTTGTTTGGTTTTATCTGGCATCAGCAACCCAGCTCCTGGAGAACTGTCCATTCCCCTCAACCAAGTGGTTCTACTAGAACTGCCAACCATTACCCACTGAACCAATTCTCAGAACAACTAAGTGAGCTCTGTCACAGCTCCTCCCTGAGACTGGGCATGGATGTTAAGACAGCCCCTTTTCTCTGTGGGCTCTAGTTCTAACTTAGTTAGAGCAGCCGGAACTACTGGCAGTCAGGCCCCAGCTGCACCCACATGAGAAGGAGGCAGAGGTGAGATATCCAAAGACCCAGATGACAACGAAGCAGCTCTTATGACAACATCTGTGTTCTGAGGATCACCTTCAGGCCTCGGCAAAAGCCAGTTACACAAACCAAAAGGTAATTCTCTTTTGTAAGACAAAGATTCCCAATAAGGAGAATGTGGAACTTTTTAAAATAAAAAGTGACTTCTGGGCGGACATGGTGGTACACACCTTGAATCCCAGCAAGAGGATCACCTTGAGTTCAAGGCCACCCTGAGACTGCATAATGAATTCCAGGTCAGCCTGGACTATGAGACCCTACCTTGAAAAAAAAAAAAGTGACTTCTAAAAGGAGCATCTTTTGAAACTTTCCTACTATATAGGCCTCAGTATATACTCAGTCTCTTTGTGAATACTACTCCTCTAGTCCCAGATACTCAGGAGGCTGAAAGGAAGAACTCATATTGGAGGAAGGGACCCCAACAACCCCCAAAGTAAAAGCTAGTTATGGTGGCACATGCCTATGATCTCAACACCTGAGAAGCAGAAATGCGAAGATTGAGCTAGAGGCTAACCTGGGATCCACAGTGAGACTGTCTCAAAAAAAAAAAAGTGAACACTCAGGGTTGATGGGATGGCCCAGTGGTTAAAGGCACTTGCTTCCAAAGCCAGCCTGCCTGCCTGAGTTCAATTCTCTAGTACCCATGAAAGCCAGATATACAAAGTGGCATGTGTATCTGGAGTTCATTGAGTTTGTGGTGGCAAGAGGTCCTGGTGTGCACATTCTTACATGCTCTCTCCATCTTTTTCTCTCTCTCAAATAAATATATAAAACCTGGGGGCTAGAGAAGTGGCTCAGCAGTTAAGGTGCTTGCCTGCAAAGCCTCATTACCTGGGCTTGATTCCCCATTGGCCCACATAAAGCCTGATGTACAAAGTGACACATGCATCTGGAATTCATCTGCAATGGCTAGAAGCTCTGGCATGCTCATTTATGTTCTCTTTTTGGAAATAAATTAAAAGAAAAAAAAATTTTGAGGTAGTTTCACTCTAGTCCAGGCTGACCCGGAATTCATTATGTACTCTCAGGGTGGCCTTGAACTCACAGTGATCCTCCTACTTCTGCCTCCTGATAATTTTTTTTTTTTTTAATTTGGGCTGCTGGGCATGGTGGCACATGCCTTTAATCCCAGCACTCAGGAGGCAGAGGTAGGAGGATTATTGTAGGTTCAAGGCCAGCCTGGGCTAGAGCTAGAGCAAGACCCTACCTCAAAAAACCAGGAGAAAAAAAAAGTGTTGAGGGCATGGTAATGCATGTCTTTAATCCTAGCACTTAGCAGGCAGAGGTAGGAGGATGGCTGTGGGTTTGAGGCCAGCCCAGAACAACAGAGTGTGTTCCAGGCCAGCCTGAACTAGAGTGAGACCCTACCTCAAAAAAACAAACAACAACAATAACAAAAAATCAAGTGTTTCCAACAGATAGCAAGTTCAGAGGCATCACTGAAATCTCCTCATGAAACACATAAAGGGATGTGATCAGGTCCTGCCTGCTCTGCTAGATGACTTGGATCTACTTCCTGGAGTCAGGCACATACAAAGAGATATGCTGTCTTTGTTGGGTAGAAAGAGCAGGTGGGTTATACCCCATCAATTCCTCCTAAGCATAAGGAGTGTTCCCCTCACTGACCCAAGAGGACCCTGACTCATGGTCACCCCAAGATAGACAGCAAAGCTGCAGCACCTTGACAAGCTCAGCCTGAAGCTCTTCCTCTTCCACCTCTGTCAGACCTTCCACAGCAGAAGACCGGGAGGGAACACCTGGGTCAACAGGGACATCAGTCATGAAATCAGACAGCATACCTTTGTTAGGAGAATTCAGGTTGATATCTGCCAGAGACAAAATGACATCAGAAAGGGTCAAATAAGCTATTACTCCACCCAGGAAAGAAACAAGGGTAGAAGGACAGGTGGCCAAAAGAGACCAACACCACCTTCTCTCTAAAGGCCTATGAAGACAGTCTGGGCACTGGATGGAGGACAGCTACCTTTGGCACCTAACACACAAATTCAATATCACCTTGTTACAAAGTCATGAGAAATTCTTGCCCAAGAAGCTAAACCCCAACTCTAGTTTCTCCTATGAGAATACTATCTTCTGCAGCAGGAAATTTGCTTAAAAGGAAGCAGTTCAGGCTAGAGGGATGGCTTAGTGGTTAAGGTGCTTGCCTGCAAAGCCAAAGGACCCAGGTTTACTTCCCCAGAATCCATGTAAGCCAGATGCACAAGGTGCCACATGTGTCTGGAGTTCATTAGCATCAGCTGAAGGCCCTGGCATGCCCATTCTCTATCTGCCTCTCTTTCTCTTAAAATAAATAAAATATTTTTTTAAAAAAAAAGGCTTGGGAGGCAGAGGTAGGAGGATCACTGAGAGTTCGAGGCCTGAGACTGAGACTACATAGTGAATTTCAGGTCAGCCTTACCTCGAAAAATTTTTTAAAAAATGTATTTATCCAAGAGGGGGGCAGACAGAGAGTATGGGCATGCCAGGGCTTCCTACCACTGCAAAAAAAAAAAACACAAAAAAACAAAAAAACAAAAAAACTCCAGATGCATTTGCCACTTAGTGCATCTGAGTTTACATGGGTACTAGGCTTTGCAAGCAATTGCAAGTAAGTGCCCTTAACCACTCTCTCTCCAGCCCTCATTTAGTATTTTTATACAATCAGCACTGAAAACATCTTACATGTGCCTATGTGTGCGTTTTACTAGAAAATGAACCTAGAGCCTCACATATGCTAGGGAAGTGCTCTACCACTAAGCTACATTTTTAATTTTCAGACAGTGTGTCACTGAATTGCCTAGGCAGGCCTTGAACTTGACATCTTTTCTTTTCTTTTCTTTTCTTTTTTTTCCTTCAAGGTGGGGCCTCACTCTAGCCCAGGCTGACCTGGAACTCACTGTGTAGTTCCAGGCTACCTCTGCTCCCCAGTGCTGGGATTAATGGCGTACGCCACCATGCCTGCTGAACTTCTCATCTTGCTTCAGCCTCCAAAGTAGCTGTGACTACCCATTGGCACCACGAGGTCCACTCAAGTTTCTCTTCTTAACTAATGCTTTTCATGAATAACAGGTTTACAATGATGTTTGCTATGTTCAAAAATAAATTACAGAAAAAAAGAATAAATTATAAGCCACTAGAGGCCCTGGAGTACCCACACTGTCTCTCTTCTATTTCTCTCTGCTTGCAAATAAATAAAAATATATTTTTTAAAAAAACGAATATCAGCCAGGCGTGGTGGCACACGCCTTTAATCCCAGCACTCGGGAGGCAAAGGTAGGAGGATTGCCGTGAGTTTCAGGCAAACCTGAGACTATATAATGAATTCCAAGTCAGCCTGGGCTAGAGTGAGACCCTACCTCAAAAAAAAAATTAAAAAATAAAAAAAAAAAGAGAGAGAGAAAAGAAAGAAAAAGAAAAAAGATTGCCAATCTTTGTACTCGCTTCGGAAGCACATATACTAAAAATGGAACAATACAGCGAAGATTAGCATGGCACCTGCACAAGGACACACAAATACCCAAAGTGTTCCATAAAAAAAAGTAGCTGACCGGGCGTGGTGGTGCACGCCTTTAATCCCAGCATTTGGGAGGCAGAGGTAGGAGGATCGCCGTGAGTTCGAGGCCACCCTGAGACTCCATAGTGAAACCCAGGTCAGCCAGGGCTAGAGTGAAACCCTACCTCGAAAAACCAAAAAAAAAAAAAAAAAAAAGTAGCTGTTGGACTGGAGAGATGGCTTAGTGGTTAAGCGCTTGCCTGTGAAGCCTAAGGACCCCAGTTCGAGGCTCAATTCCCCAGGACCCATGCTAGCCAGATGCACAAGGGGGCACACATGTCTGGAGTTCATTTGCCGTGGCTGGAGGCCCTGGTGCGCCCATTCTCTCTCTCTGCCTCTTTCTCTCTCTGTCTGTCACTCTCAAATAAATAAATACAAATAAACAAAAAAAATTTTTTTTTAAGTAGCTGTCTGCATCTTATTCCCATCATGTCCATACTGTGGAGTTTTGTGCTTTCTTGACATACATAGTACGCGCGCGCACACACATACACACACACAAAATTTGTTTTGTTCTTTTGCGGTAGGGTCTCACTCTAGCCCAGACTGGCCTGAAATTTACTATGTACTCTCAGGGTGGCCTTGAATTCATGGCAATCCTCCTACCTCTGCCTCCTGAGTGAAGGACTAAAAAGGCATATACCACCTTGTTTTTCTTTTGAGGCAGGGTCTCACTCTATCCCAGGTTGACCTAAAACTCACTCTGTTACCCTAGGCTGGCCTCAAAATCATAGCAATCCTACCTCAGCCTCCTGAGTGCTGGGATTAAAGGTGTTCACCACCACATGAGCAGAGAGAGAGAAAAAAAAAGCCACTTGTACATCTGGCTTTTTAGGTGGGTACTGGGGAATTGAAGTGGGGCCAACAGGCTTTGCAAGCAATCACCTTTAACCACTGAGCTATTTCCCAGCCCCTCTCCCTCCACCTCTATCTACACACACACACACACACACACACACACACACACACACACTTCTTTTTCTCTCCCCACAAGATAAGGTCTCACTCTAGTTTAAGGTTGGCCTTAAATTCACAGCAATCCTCCTGCCTCTAAGTCTTGAGTGTTGGGATGAAAGTCAGTGTGTGCCACCATGCCTGGCCCTCATTTAATTTTTTTTTTTTAAGAGAGGGAGAGAATTGGCATGCCAGGGCCTCAGCCACTGCTATTGAACTCCAGAGGCTTATGCCACCTAGTGCGCATGTGTGAATTTGTGCTTGCATCATCTTTGTACATGATGTACAAGGGATCTGGAGATCGAACATAGGTCTTTAGGGTTTGCAGGCAAGCACCTTAACCACTAAGCAATCTCTCCAGCCCTCATATATATATATTTTAATCAACTGATTCTGATTTTTTTGTTAACTCTCTTTTTTAGTGGGGGGGCATTCCAGGTAGGGTCTCACTCTAGTCCAGATTAACCTGGCTATGTAGTCTCATGGTGGCCTTGAACTCATGGTGGCCTTGAACTCATGGTGACCCTCCTACCTCTGCCTCCCAACTGCTGGGATTAGGACTTTTTTAAAAAATATATTTTATTTATTTATTTGAGAGAGAGAGAGACAGAGAGAAAACGGGCGTGCCAGAGCCTCCAGCCACTGCAAACGAACTCCAGACACATGCACCTCCTTAAGCTTAAATGGGTCCTGGGGAACTGAACTGGGGTCCTTTGGGTTTGGAGGCAAATGCCTTAACCGCTAAGCCATCTCTCCAGCCCTAGGGCTCTCATTTTTAAGCAGTTATTTTATTTATACTATTTGCGTGTAAGCCTACCAGATGCTAAAATTGTTGGTGTGTGCCACTATGTCCAGCCTAACTCTATTTTTTTTAAACATTTTACTTAAAAGCCAGATGCTACAGCACATGCCTTTAGTTCCAGCACTCAAGAGACTGAGGTAGGAGGGTCACCGTAAGCTCAAGGACATCCTGGGACTACAGAGTAAGTTCCAGGACAGCCTGGGTTAGAGTGAGATCCCGCATCAAGACAGACAAAATTTGTTTATTTGTTTATTATTACTTTTTTTTTGAGGAAAGGTCTCACTTTAGCTCAGGCTGACCTGGAATTCACTATGTAGTCTCAGGGTGGCCTCAAACTCATGGTGATCCTCCTACCTCTGCCTTCCGAGTGCTGGGATTAAAGACATGCGCCACCATGCCCAGCAAAATTTATTTATTTGTGCATGTGCGTACGGGCATTCCAAGGTCTCCTGCCACAGACACTTGTGCCATGTCTTGCATCAAGCTATTCATGGGTGGTATGTTGGGGGATGGGGATTGAGCCCAAGCTGTCAAGCTTTGCAAGCAAGTACCTTCAACTGCTAAGAAATTTCCCCAGCCCCAATTTTTAACTGAAATCAACCTACATGACTTCATTTGTATACACTGTGTTGAATCTACTCCAAATGTCAGTAAGTGCCTTAAAATCTCTATATTTTTCTTCCTGTGTTAAAAAAGCAATAGTAGCTGGGTGTGGTATTGCAGCCTTTAATCCCAGCACTCGGGAGGCAGAGGTAGGAGGATCACCAAGAGTTCGAGGACAGCCTGACACTACATAGTGAATTCCAGGTCAGCCTGAGCTAGAGTGAGACCCTACCTCGAAAAGCCAAAAAAACAAAACAGAGCTGAAGAGATAACTTAGCTGTTAAGGCGCTTGCTGGCAAAGCCAAAGGACCCAGGTTTGATTCCCCAGTACCCAAGTAAAGTCAAATGCACAAGGTGGCACATACGTCTGGAGTTCATTTGCAGTGGCTAGAGGCCCTGGTGCACCCATTCTCTTTCTCTCTTTATCTGCCTCTTTCTCTCTCTAATAAATAAATAGGGCTGGAGAGATGGCTTAGTGATTAAGATGCTTGCCTGGGGCTGGAGAGCTGGTTTAACGGTTAAGCACTTGCCTGTGAAGCCTAAGGACCCTGGTTCAAGGCTCTATTCCCCAGTACCCACGTAAGCTAGATGCACAAGGTGGAGCATGCATCTGGAGTTCATTTGCAGTGACTGGAGGCCCTGGTGTGCCCATTCTCTCTCTATCTGTCTCTTTCTCTCTCTGACACTCTCAAATAAATAAAAAAAAAATGTTTTTAAAAAGATGCTTGCCTGTGAAGCCTAATGACTCAGGTTCGATTCCCCAGTACCCACGTAAACCAGATGCACAAGGGGACGCATGTGTCTGGAGTTCATTTGCAGTGGCCTGATGCCCTGGCATGCCCATTCTCTGTCTCCCTCTTATTTTTTTTTCTCTCAAAATGGATAAATTTTTTAAAGTTCAAAAATTAATTAATTAATTTAAAATGTTTTTTAAAAAAGAAGAAAATGAAAAGGCAAGGCTGGGCGTGGTGGCATACACCTTTAATCACAGTACTCAGGGGGCAGAGCTAGGAAGATTGCTGTGAGTTCAAGGCCACCATGAGACTACATAGTGAATTCCATCCAAGTCAGCCTGGGCTAGAGTGAGACCCTACCTCAAAAAACCAAACGAAACAAAAAAATAAAAGAAAAGCAGGTTGAGAATAGCATGTGGTGCTAGCACATGCTCAGTGTCTTTTTTTTTCTTTTTATTGTGGTGCTGACACATGCTAGGCAAGGGCTCTACCACTGAGTCGCATCCCTACCCTTGTTATTCCAGTGACCAGAATCTATTCCCTTGTGATGCTTACTTGAATTAAAGATCCAAGTAAGGCGGGCATGGTGGTATACGCCTTTAATCCCAGCATGGGAGGCAGAGGTAGGAGGATTGCCCTGAGTTGGAGGCCACCCTGAGACTACATAGTGAATTCCAGGTCAGCCTGTGTGAGGCCCTACCTCGAAAAACGAAAGAAAGAAAGAAAGAAAGATGCAAGTAAAATAGTAAAAAGCATCCTAGATTCAACTAAACTGGTAACTTTCATTTTGTAAATACCTAGAAAGGTAGAAAAATCTTGATTGTATCAGAACCCAGAAATTCTAATGCTCAGTTAATATAGTAATGCAGGCCAAACTGTAGGTAAACTTCCTGAACTTACCCAGTGTATCTATGTCACTGCAGGAACCCAGCGTCCCCACTCTAGAACCCTCAGAATGGAGGACAAACTTGCACTATCTTGTCAGGATTTTAATCTCCCGGGCCTGCGCCACACCCTTCCGTGGCCACCTCACACTGGTCTCGGTGTCTGTTCTGGGGTGCTGGGTGTGCCCCTGACTCATTCCATCTTACTCCCATGACGCGACTCCCAAGCGGATGAGGCTACACAGTGTCGCCACCCAAGGGACGCTGCGCTCAACGTGAAGACTGCACCTCTTTCATTGTAGGAAGCCGTCCACAACGCCTGAGTTCGGCTCCGAAAAAATGGACTGGGATGAGGAGCGTGACGCACACCACAACCATGAGGAGCCTCGAGGTCAAGTGTACGGCCTGGGCTGGAAGAGGCTGAGGGGACCGAGGGGCCGAGACGCCACTCCCGACAAAGCTGGAAGGCAGGGCCCAGCGGCGGCCAGGGCGCCGGGCTCAGCGGGTACCTTGGCCGGCGGAGTCCATGTCCCGGCGTACGTCGTTACTGGAAGCGCAGGCACTACGGACAGCAGCTCGCAGCCCCGGGAGTCAGCACGGGCGCACACGCGACACGCAGGAACTGCCGGGCCGCGGCGGCGACACGTCTCTGCGGCGCCGGCTCACTTCCGCTTAAACTCCCCGCTTCCGCCCCGCCCGCCCTCACTTAAGCAGGACCGATGAGCGCGTCCTCGGGCCCGCCGCCGTCTGACTGTTGACTGCTTTTTGTGTGTTTTGGGTTTGCATCAAGGCTCCGGGGTGGTGTTTTGTTTTTAATTTAATTTTATTTATTTGAGAGAGAGAGAGAATGGGCGCTCCGGAGCCTTGAGTCACTGTAAACGAACTCCAGGCATGCGCTACCTGTGTAGCTGGCTTACGTGGGTCCTGGGGAATCGAACCTGGTCCTTTGGCTTCGCAGGCAAATGCCTTAACTCTAAGCCCTATAGCTACACTTTTTTATTTTCCAAGGGAGGGTTTCACTCTAGCACAGGCTGACCTGAAATTCACGCTGTATTCTCAGGGTGGCCTCGAACTCACGGCAATCCTCCTGCCTCTGCCTCCCGAGTGCTGGGATTAAAGGCATGCGCTTAAACTAACTAACTTTCTTTCTTTCTCCTTCCCCTTCCGTCACTTTCCCCCTCTCCTCTCTTCCCTTTCCTTCTCCCTCCCCTCCCCTCCCCTTCTTCCCTTCCTTCCTCCCTCCCTCCCTCCCTTCCTCCCTTCCTCCCTTCCTCCCTTCCTCCCTTCCTCCCTTCCTCCCTTCCTCCCTTCCTCCCTCCCTCCCTTCCTCCCTCCCTCCCTTCCTCCCTTCCTCCCTTCCTCCCTTCCTCCCTTCCTCCCTTCCTCCCTTCCTCCCTTCCTCCCTCCCTCCCTTCCTCCCTTCCTCCCTCCCTCCCTTCCTCCCTTCCTCCCTTCCTCCCTTCCTCCCTTCCTCCCTTCCTCCCTTCCTCCCTTCCTCCCTCCCTCCCTTCCTCCCTTCCTCCCTTCCTCCCTCCCTCCCTTCCTCCCTCCCTCCCTTCCTCCCTTCCTCCCTTCCTCCCTCCCTCCCTTCCTCCCTCCCTCCCTTCCTCCCTTCCTCCCTCCCTCCCTTCCTCCCTTCCTCCCTCCCTCCCTTCCTCCCTCCCTCCCTTCCTCCCTCCCTCCCTTCCTCCCTTCCTCCCTTCCTCCCTTCCTCCCTCCCTCCCTTCCTCCCTTCCTCCCTCCCTCCCTTCCTCCCTCCCTCCCTTCCTCCCTTCCTCCCTTCCTCCCTCCCTCCCTTCCTCCCTCCCTCCCTTCCTCCCTCCCTCCCTTCCTCCCTCCCTCCCTTCCTCCCTTCCTCCCTTCCTCCCTTCCTCCCTCCCTCCCTTCCTCCCTCCCTCCCTTCCTCCCTTCCTCCCTCCCTCCCTTCCTCCCTTCCTCCCTCCCTCCCTTCCTCCCTTCCTCCCTTCCTCCCTTCCTCCCTCCCTCCCTTCCTCCCTTCCTCCCTTCCTCCCTCCCTCCCTTCCTCCCTCCCTCCCTTCCTCCCTTCCTCCCTTCCTCCCTTCCTCCCTTCCTCCCTTCCTCCCTTCCTCCCTTCCTCCCTTCCTCCCTCCCTCCCTTCCTCCCTTCCTCCCTCCCTCCCTTCCTCCCTTCCTCCCTCCCTCCCTTCCTCCCTTCCTCCCTTCCTCCCTTCCTCCCTTCCTCCCTTCCTCCCTTCCTCCCTTCCTCCCTTCCTCCCTCCCTCCCTTCCTCCTCCCTCCTTCCTCCCTTCCTCCCTTCCTCCCTTCCTCCCTTCCTTCCTTTTTCTTTCTCTTTCTCTTTCAAGGTAGGTAGGGTCTCACTGTAGCCCAAGCTGACCTGGAACTCATTCTGTAGTCCCAGGCTGGCCTGAAATTTAGAGTGATCCTCCTTCCTAAACCTCCCAAGTGCTGGGATTAAAGGCATGCGCACCAGGCCTGGATATATATACTCTGTCCTTTTAATGGGGATGTATTTTGTGTGTGTGTGTGAGTGAGAGAGAGAGAACTGTGTAGCAGAGGATGACCTGTCCTGCCTCCACTTCTCCAGTGCTGCTATTACAGGCTGGAGCCCAAATCCAAGGCTTGAAGCATACTAGGAGGGCGCACTACCAACAACTATATTCCCAATGCCTTTCTCTCTCTCTCTCTCTCTCTCTCTCTCTCTCTCTTTTTTTTTTTTTTTTTTTTTTTTTTTTTTTTTGGTTTTTTGAGGTAGGGTCTCACTCAGGTCCAGGCGGACCTGAATTAACTCTGTCGTCTCAGGTGGCCTTGAACTCATGGCGATCCTCCTACCTCTGCCTCCCAAGTGCTGGGATTAAAGGCATGCACCACCATGCCGGCTCCCAATGCCTTTATTTCATGGGAGAGTTTGTTGTCTGAGGGTTGCACTTAGAAAACAACAGAAGCCAGGCGTGGTGACACACACCTTTAATCACAGTACTCAGGGGGCAGAGCTAGGAAGATTGCTGTGAGTTCAAGGCCACCCTGAGACTACATAGTGAATTCCATCCAAGTCAGCCTGGCTAGAGTGAGACCCTACCTCAAAAAACCAAACGAAACAAAAAAATAAAGAAAGCAGGTTGAGAATAGCATGTGGTGCTAGCACATGCTCAGTGTCCTTTTTTTTTTTTTCTTTTTATTGTGGTGCTGACACATGCTAGGCAAGGGCTCTACCACTGAGTCGCATCCCTACCCTTGTTATTCCAGTGACCAGAATCTATTCCCTTGTGATGCTTACTTGAATTAAAGATCCAAGTAAGGCGGGCATGGTGGTATACGCCTTTAATCCCAGCATGGGAGGCAGAGGTAGGAGGATTGCCCTGAGTTGGAGGCCACCCTGAGACTACATAGTGAATTCCAGGTCAGCCTGTGTGAGGCCCCTACCTCGAAAAACGAAAGAAAGAAAGAAAGAAAGATGCAAGTAAAATAGTAAAAAGCATCCTAGATTCAACTAAACTGGTAACTTTCATTTTGTAAATACCTAGAAAGGTAGAAAATCTTGATTGTATCAGAACCCAGAAATTCTAATGCTCAGTTAATATAGTAATGCAGGCCAAACTGTAGGTAAACTTCCTGAACTTACCCAGTGTATCTATGTCACTGCAGGAACCCAGCGTCCCCACTCTAGAACCCTCAGAATGGAGGACAAACTTGCACTATCTTGTCAGGATTTTAATCTCCCGGGCCTGCGCCACACCCTTCCGTGGCCACCTCACACTGGTCTCGGTGTCTGTTCTGGGGTGCTGGGTGTGCCCCTGACTCATTCCATCTTACTCCCATGACGCGACTCCCAAGCGGATGAGGCTACACAGTGTCGCCACCCAAGGGACGCTGCGCTCAACGTGAAGACTGCACCTCTTTCATTGTAGGAAGCCGTCCACAACGCCTGAGTTCGGCTCCGAAAAAATGGACTGGGATGAGGAGCGTGACGCACACCACAACCATGAGGAGCCTCGAGGTCAAGTGTACGGCCTGGGCTGGAAGAGGCTGAGGGGACCGAGGGGCCGAGACGCCACTCCCGACAAAGCTGGAAGGCAGGGCCCAGCGGCGGCCAGGGCGCCGGGCTCAGCGGGTACCTTGGCCGGCGGAGTCCATGTCCCGGCGTACGTCGTTACTGGAAGCGCAGGCACTACGGACAGCAGCTCGCAGCCCCGGGAGTCAGCACGGGCGCACACGCGACACGCAGGAACTGCCGGGCCGCGGCGGCGACACGTCTCTGCGGCGCCGGCTCACTTCCGCTTAAACTCCCCGCTTCCGCCCCGCCCGCCCTCACTTAAGCAGGACCGATGAGCGCGTCCTCGGGCCCGCCGCCGTCTGACTGTTGACTGCTTTTTGTGTGTTTTGGGTTTGCATCAAGGCTCCGGGGTGGTGTTTTGTTTTTAATTTAATTTTATTTATTTGAGAGAGAGAGAGAATGGGCGCTCCGGAGCCTTGAGTCACTGTAAACGAACTCCAGGCATGCGCTACCTGTGTAGCTGGCTTACGTGGGTCCTGGGGAATCGAACCTGGTCCTTTGGCTTCGCAGGCAAATGCCTTAACTCTAAGCCCTATAGCTACACTTTTTTATTTTCCAAGGGAGGGTTTCACTCTAGCACAGGCTGACCTGAAATTCACGCTGTATTCTCAGGGTGGCCTCGAACTCACGGCAATCCTCCTGCCTCTGCCTCCCGAGTGCTGGGATTAAAGGCATGCGCTTAAACTAACTAACTTTCTTTCTTTCTCCTTCCCCTTCCGTCACTTTCCCCCTCTCCTCTCTTCCCTTTCCTTCTCCCTCCCCTCCCCTCCCCTTCTTCCCTTCCTTCCTCCCTCCCTCCCTTCCTCCCTCCCTCCCTTCCTCCCTCCCTCCCTTCCTCCCTTCCTCCCTTCCTCCCTTCCTCCCTTCCTTCCTTTTTCTTTCTCTTTCTCTTTCAAGGTAGGTAGGGTCTCACTGTAGCCCAAGCTGACCTGGAACTCATTCTGTAGTCCCAGGCTGGCCTGAAATTTAGAGTGATCCTCCTTCCTAAACCTCCCAAGTGCTGGGATTAAAGGCATGCGCACCAGGCCTGGATATATATACTCTGTCCTTTTAATGGGGATGTATTTTGTGTGTGTGTGTGAGTGAGAGAGAGAGAACTGTGTAGCAGAGGATGACCTGTCCTGCCTCCACTTCTCCAGTGCTGCTATTACAGGCTGGAGCCCAAATCCAAGGCTTGAAGCATACTAGGAGGGCGCACTACCAACAACTATATTCCCAATGCCTTTCTCTCTCTCTCTCTCTCTCTCTCTCTCTCTCTTTTCTTTTTTTTTTTTTTTTTTTTTTTTTTTTTTTGGTTTTTTGAGGTAGGGTCTCACTCTGGTCCAGGCTGACCTGGAATTAACTCTGTCGTCTCAGGGTGGCCTTGAACTCATGGCGATCCTCCTACCTCTGCCTCCCAAGTGCTGGGATTAAAGGCATGCACCACCATGCCCGGCTCCCAATGCCTTTTTCATGGGAGAGTTTGTTGTCTGAGGGTTGCACTTAGAAAACAACAGAAGCCAGGCGTGGTGACACACACCTTTAATCACAGCACTAGGTAGAGGTAGGAGGATCGTGGTGAGTTCAAGGCCACCCTGAGACTACATAGTAAGTAGGAGAATAGATTAATGGTGGTGAAAAAGCCCAAAGTGAGGTCAGGGGAAGAGATTGAGTAAAGGAAAGGTGGAGAGGGCTAATCAAAATCTAAGAGGATACAAATAAATCATATGGAATCCTCCGGTTTTGGACAATGGAACACTCAGGAGCCATAGGTCGTTGTTAGAAAATTTTCAGTGCCAGGGATGGGACACCTCCAGTGAGTTGTTGGCCAGGGAGGTCCCTGATGCCCCCAAAACATTATAGGCCATTGCCAAGGCCCTTGGTTTCCCACCAGGAATAGACGGTAAGACCCTGTTGCTGAAGACTCCACATACTTGGGCTGTAAGACCACTGAGAAATCCTGCTGGAACTGAGCTGATAACCTCCTCCATGTAAACCAGCTGACAGAAAGCTGGAAGAAGCCATTCTACATGTAGTTCAATGGGAGAAAGAGATACCACCAGTGAAGATACTCATCAGTGGACACTGCAAGCCTTATAATTGGCCAGCCAGGCCAAATGAGCCAATGGGTACAATAGTGGTACGTCTATCATGGTGGAAACCAACTGCCTTCCAATTGGACTGGAGGCCCGCTCCATGGGAGGGAATACACCCCTGATACTGAAAACTTAAAACAGGGGTAGTCATGAGCCCTAGGGGTGTAACATCTGCTGATGTCTGGATAAATGTATATACTATGCTTATCAAACTGCCCAGTAAGCACTTCTCTTAATATTCATACCCTTATATTAACGCTACTCTCACTTTAGGTAGAGAATATTCTCTTTTCAGATGGCAGTGAGCTTGGGGCAACTCAGAAGGTATCATAGTGCTGGAAAGAAGTGACTGGAGTACTGAGTAACATCTCCATCACACCTTCCAAGGCTCAGGGTCTAATGCGGAAGAGGTGGTGGAAAGAATGTAAGAGCCAAAGGAAGGGTAGAACTCCTTAACACGTGCTCCCTCCAGACATAAAATGGTCTGGTTATCCATGACCTCATAGTGCCTGACACTACCTACACAAGACCATCATAAGAGGAGGAAAAGATCATGACATCAAAATAAAAGAGAGAGTGATTGAGATGGGGAGGGGATATGATGTAGAATGGAATTTCAAAGGGGAAAGTGGGGGGAGGGAGGGTATTACCATGGGTTATTTTTTTATAATCATGGAAAATGTTAATAAAAATTGAGAAAAAAGAAAGAAAGAAAGAAAACAACAGATACCTGGCTGGAGAGATGGCTCAGTGGTTAAGGCACTTACCTGCAAAGCCTAATGACCCCAGTTTGATTCTCCACTACCCCCATGAAGCCAAATGCACAAGGTGTCACAGAGGTATGAGGATCTCGCTATGAGCTCGAGGCCAGCCTGAGACTACATAGTAAATTCCAGGTCAGCCTACACTAGAGACTACCTCGGAAAGAAAGAAAGGAAAGAAGGGAAGGGAGGAAGGGAGGGAGGAAGGAAGGAAGGAACCTGGCGTGGTGGTGTATGCCTTTAATCCCAGCACTTGGGAGGCAGAGGTAGGAGGATCACCATGTGTTTCGAGACCACCCTGAGACTACATAGTGAATTCCAGGTCAGCCTAGGCTAGAGCGAAACCCTACCTCGAAAAACCAAAAAAAAAAAAAAAAAAAGATACTGTGGTTCCTCCTCTTGCCCTGCAGGCGCCGCTGCCCTCCCGCAAGTTTCTGACTGCTGAGCAGGGCTACCACCAAGTCTGTTTCCAAAGTTCACACTAACTAGCATTGGACACTGCCAAGAGCCCTCATGTGCCTGCAAACCCAAACCTGTGCTTGTATCCAGATGTTTTCTCACTTTTCATAGCAACTGGTGAGCCAACACTGGTGGCCTCACTCCCAGTTTACATGTGAGGAAACTGAGGCTAAAGTAATTTTACACACACACACACACACACACACACACACACACCTACCCTGCCAGAGCTAGACTGCCCCTTGTCCCTTTCCAGACAGTTTCCTGTAGGTACTGATTTCTAGAAACCTGCTAACTGTTTCCTTTCCCAAGGGGGGGGGGTCTTTTCCAGTATGACAGTATCCTGTTTCAAGCTGCCTGATAATGTCTTCTTCACTTAATGGCTTGCTCATCCCAACCTCGCCAGCCCTTGTCCCCAGGGCTGGAAATGGTAGGGACAACCAGTAGTCCCTGCTTCATGAAATGACTACATTGCAGACAGTATGATCAGAAGACTTGTCTTATTTTGTTTTTTACTCTTGATCCATGAACAAAGCCATGGCCTGGCCCAAGGGGACACCCAATAACATGTGATCAAGGTCTCTAGGACTCAGACCACCCTGTTTACTATTCCCGCAAATCTGCAGTACCTCTGAGACTCAACCCCTTTCCTCCACAGAATTTGGAAGTGAGAAGGGAAACTTGCACAGTAGCAGTTGCTGAGAACTACAATACGGCCCTAGAGTGCCAGTGCTCTCCTTTCACAACTAGGACTGACTTGAACACTCCTCTGCCCAGGAGCCACTCTGGAACCCAGGCCAGGTAAAGAGTACCTCCCTGTGGATACACAGCCTTTGCCCATGATCAGACACCATAACACAGCATGACATAAATTGGGTCAGGTTCATCTTTACATTCCCTTTGGGAACTGGGCACAGGAACCCAAAAGCAGAGGAAGAGAAAGGAAGGAAGAAGGGAAAAATAGAGAGAAGGTCCTAATGCTGCAGTGAAGAGGAACACAATCCAGATATACGGCCCACCCTCCTGAACACCAGATCAGGATCTCCAGCAGGGCTAGCATTTCTGTGGGAGTACAGAGAGGAAAATGGACAGGAGGCCTGGAAGGTGTGCAAGTGCCCAAACACACGAGCTACATGGACCACTGGCTATAATCCCCAGGGCAACTGGAAGTCCTCTGGCTCCAGTGGGCTGCAGTGCGTTGCCTCCAGATTCTTGAGGTGTCGGCGAGCCAAGAAGAGTGCAAGTTGTCGGCGACGCCTCAAACTCAAGCCTTGGCCCACAAGCCAGGGAAAAGTAGGTCCATGTGGGCCCCAGGCCCTAGTTTCCACCAACTCCTTCTGGCAGCGTTCACGATAAGAACGCAGCATTGCCACGCACCACTCATCATCCACACGGTAGCGGGCATAAAAAGCAGCCTCTTGAGCCAGGCTGCTGGTGCGTAGCCAGCGTGTCACTACTGTACGGCCCTCACAGGCCATCACAGATGGGTATCGGTGCTGCAGCAGGCGCAGCAGCAGCTCGTTGCCACGGTTGCCCTCCACATCACCCTCCATGTCTTGGGATGGCAGGCTGGGCAGATGGCTTGAGGTACTGACCACATCATCCTGTGTGCGACGGAGCAGCAGTACTGGCCCTGGGTAGCAACACAGCTGCTCAGCAACATTGAGGTTGAAGTGCTCCCGTACAGTGCGTACCACCAGCCCTTTCCAACTGTGGGGCATTACCTTCAGTGCAAGTGGCACAAGGTCATCAAAGGTGGCATCCAGCACCAGTGCACCCAGCTCTGGATAAGTCATGGTGGCCCAGGTCGCTGTGAAGCCACCAATAGACCAACCATAAATCACCACATGCTCTGGGGGGAAGTGTAGACGGTGCAGTGCATACTTGACCACTACATCCATTGCATTGGCATCGTGCTGAGGGAATGGTGCACCTGTGCTGCCCCCAAAGCCTGGGTGGTTCCATCCTAGCACTGAGTAGCCAGCCTCCAGCGGCGCCGATAGGCAACCCATCTCATAAAACCCAGCGTTGCCTTCACAGCAGATAACCAGGCGCAGGCCACGGCCATTGCTGCCTGGGTGCTGGCGGCGATCCATGAACATGGTGTCGATCTCATTGCCATCACAGGCCACCAGCTTGGCGCGCCGCCCATGATAGCGTTCCACGAGGCGCTCTTGGCCCTGCTGCAGCAGAGGCAGAAGGGCACGTGTCATCAGGAACATGGAGCCAGGATACACAAGCCAGCGGCCCAGCGAGTGGGCTAGTGCATAGCTGGCAAGCTGGCTAGGCAGCTCTCGGATCTGTTGCAGGAGGCACTGAACCTGGCTGCGAGCCCTGCGTGGCCTCCCAAGCACATCCCCACCCAACGCAGCATCATGCAGTAGCCACACTCCTGCTGCAGCTGCTGCACACGTCAGTGCACGGTGACCACTGCCACCTGCTCCTGTGGCTCTCACGTCATCCCAGCGGAAGTCCACTGGCCAGCTGCGGAAGTTGTAGGTGTAGTTTGCTGTCAAGTAGATCTTGAACACATGTACCAGTGCCTTCACAAAGCAGATGACACACATGGGCACTGAGGGTCTGTGCCATTACACATTAGCTCCCAAGTCCAGAGGCCCAGTCCAGGGACTGGGGTGGCAACAGCAGGCCCAGCCCAGCGGGCGGCTATGAAAGCTGTGCACACTGTCTAGTGGCGTGCCACCTCTGGGTAGGCCCCAGTGGCCTTTATGACCTGGCCTTTCCTGGCTGAGGGGAAGCTGCATCTCTCCAGTACTGATTGGCTTTGTGAGTCACTGTTGCTGGGAGAAGTGATGCTAGGATAATGGGCTCACAAAGGGTTCAGTCTTTTTAGCACCTGCAGCTCTGCTACCTCATTGACTGAAGATAGACAGCCAAACAGGCCAGAAATGAACAACCTTGACCATTCCCATATTGGGGTTGAGAGACACTAGGAAAAAAAAGCAGGATTTCCCGCACCTGTGCTAACCTTGCTTTGGGTAGCACACACCTATCTTCAGACTTGGAATCCATTGATTTTCATCTCACAGCAAGAAGCCAGGTCAGAACAGAGTTGCTACTGAAGCAAGGATAGTAGCATGTTCTCATAGCTTGATTCCTACCACTCTACCCTTGCCTTTTCAGGGAAGGGACTGAAGGTGGACTCAGAATCCCCACAACTACCTCCTACCTTTCTCTGGATCCTCTTTTCACTGGGCCAGCAGCAGCAATGACCTTCTCCAGGTGGATCCCTCCTAACTAAAGTTCCTCTTTTCAACCCCTGATTGAGCCCCTGCCCCCCCACCCACGAACCAACCCACAAACTACCTTCCTCTTTTCTAGGATTCTAGTGGGTTCCCCTTTTTCTTCTGCACTGGATAGGGCCTGCCTATGTAAGGGTCAAGGGGCAGACAGAGTTAGGGGCTGCATAGGGCATTGCTCAGGCACTTGTTTAACAGTGATCCAGTTCTGGAACAAATGCCAAGACCAAGAAAACCTAGTCCGGTACCCTGAGCCCAAGGACCAGGCCTGCTGAGAGGCCTCAGGTTTTTAGGGAAGGTGGTTTCCAGGCCCCAGAAACCATTTCTGCACTCCTGCTTCTGGTTGAGGGCACTGCCAGGCCCAAGGTAGCCCAGCAGCTTTGGACTTAGTTGAGGAAGACTTCTCTCTTTTAGTGGGGGCAGAAGGGCAGGTTCAATCAACTGAATGATTTGTGGACACTGAGTATTCCTTACATACACAGCTGGAGTTTCATATGAAACACAGGACACTCAGTTAAAGTTGAATTTTAGATAAATAGCAAAACTCTTTTTTTCATGTTTGTGATACAGTCTCAATACATAGCTCAGGCTAGCCACAAACTCTCAATCCTCCTACCCCAGCCTGGTATTCCAAGTGTGGCCCCCATGACTTTGTTTTATTTCATTTTTTTTTCGAGGTAGGGTCTTGCTGTAGCCCAGGCTGACCTAGAATTCACTATGTAGTCATAGTCTGGCCTCAAACTAATGATGATCCTCCTACCTCTGCCTCCTGAGTGCTAGGATTAAAGAATTAAAGGCATGTGCCACAATGCCTGGCTGTTCTCTCTCTCTCTCTCTCTTTTGTTTTTTTGAGGTAGTGTCTTGCTCTAGTTCAGGCTGACCTAGAATTCATTATGTAGTCAGAGTGGCCTCAAACTCATAGTGATCCTCCTACCTCTGCCTCCCAAGTGCTGGGATTAAAGGCTTGCACCACCACACCTGATTACATGTGCCACTCTGTGCATCTGGTTTACATGGGTACTGGGGAATTGAACCTCATGCTTCACAAGCAAGAGCCTTAACCACTGAGCCATATCTCCAGCCTCTCTCTCTCTCTCTCTCTCTCTCTCTCTTTTTCTTTTCTTTTCTTTTTTTCAAGTAGGGTTTCACTCTAGCCCCAGCTGACCTGGAATTCACTCTGTATTCTCAGGGTGGCCTTGAACTCACAGTGATCCTTCTACCTCTGCCTCCTGAGTGCTGGGATTAAAGGTGTGTGTCACCATGCCTGGCTTCCCCTCTCCTTTTTTATTTTTATTTTTTTTATTTTATTTTTATTTTTTTTTTATTTTTATTTTTTTTTGGTTTTTCGAGGTAAGGTTTCACTCTAGTCCAGGCTGACCTGAAATTCACTATGGAGTCTCAGGGTAGCCTGGAACTCACAGTGATCCTTCTACCTCTGCCTCCCGAGTGCTGGGATTAAAGGCGTGCGCCACCACGCCCGGCTCCCTCTCCTTTTTAAAAAAAATTACTTTATTAGCCAATCATGGTGGCACACACCTTTAATCTCAGTACTTGGGAGGCAGAGGTAGGAGGATCACTGTGAGTTCCAGGCTACCCTGAGACTACATAGTGAATTCCAGGTCAGCCTGAGCTAGAGTGAAACCCTACCTGGGGCAGGGGGAGAGAAAAAGAAAGCCCCTTGACAAATAGTGAGGACATGGACACATTGTTCCCCACAGACATCCCTCTGTGAGGTTTTCTTGTTTTTAACAGCCGGGCGTGGTCGTGCACGCTTTTAGTACCAGCACTTGCCGGTCATAGTGGCGCACGCCTTTAATCCCAGCACTCAGGAGGCAGTGGTAGGAGGATTGTCGTGAGTTCGAGGCCACCCTGAGACTACATAGTTAATTCCAGGTCAGCCTGGACCAGAGTGAGAACCTACCTAGAAAAACCAAATAAATAAATTAAAAAAATAAAGAAAGAAAGAAAGAAATAGCTGGGCCAAAGGAAGGGTAGGAGGACTCCTTACAACGTGCTCCCTCCAGACATAAAATGGCCTGGATATCCATGACCTCATAGTGCCTGACACTACCTACACAAGACCATCATAATAGGAGGAAAAGATCATGACATCAAAATAAAAGAGAGACTGAGAGGGGGAAGGGATATGATGGAGAATGGAGTTTCAAAGGGGAAACTGGGATGTTTACAATCATGGAAGTTGTTAATAAAAAAAGGATTGGAGAGATAGCTTACATGCTAAGGTATTTGCTTGCAAAGCCAGAGGACCCAGGTTCAATTCCCCAGGACCCATATAAACTAGATGTATAAGGTAGTGCATGCTTCTGGAGTTCATTTGCAGCAGCTGAAGGCCTTGGCATGCCCATTCTCTCTCTCTTTCTTTCTCTCTCATTTGCCTCTCTCTCTCAAATATGTGTGTGCGTATTTTTTTTTTTTTTTTTGGTTTTTTGAGGTAGGGTCTCATTCTAGCCCAGGCTGACCTAGAATTCACTATGCAGGCTCAGGGTGGCCTTGAACTCATGGCAATCCTCCTACCTCTGCCTCCCAAGTGCTGGGGTTAAAGGCGTGCACCACTACGACCTGGCCCAAATAAATGTAAAAGAAATTTTATAAATAAATATATATATATGTATATATATATACACATGTATATACATATATACACTTATTTGCGTGTGTGCATATGTGTGTGTGCACCAAGGCCTCTTGCTGCTATAAATGAATGCCAGATACATGTACTACTTTGCATTCAGCTTTATGTGGGTGCTAGGGAACTAAGGAACAAATCTGGGCTTTAAACTGCTGAGTCATCTCCTCAAACCCAACATCTCTATTTTGTTTTTTCAAGGTAGGGTCTTGCTGTAGCCTAACCTGATCCAGAATTTGTTATGTAGTTTTAGGGAGGCCTCAAACTCACAGTGATCCTCCCACCTCTATCTTCTGGGTGCTGGGCTTAAAAGCGTGGGCCATCCATACCCGGCTCCAACATCCCTATTTTATAATTGTTTATTTGGGGCTAGAACGATGGCTCAGCAATTAAGGAACTTGCCTGCAAAGTCTGATGACCTGAGATTAATTCTCTAGTACCCACATAAAGCCAGACGCACAAAGTGGTACATGTGTCTGGAGTTCGTTTGCAGCAGCTTAGAGGCCCTGGTGTACCCATTCTCTCTCTATCTGTCTCTCTTCCTCTCTCTCTCTCTCTCCTTGCAAATAAATAAGTTAATAAACTTTTTGAATTGTTTACTTGGGACTGTAGAGATTTCTCAGTGTTTAAAGGTGCTTACTTGCAAAGCCTAATGGTCCAGGTTAAATTCCCTAGTACCCATGTAAATCCAGATGCACAAAGTGGCACATGCTTCTGGAGTTTGTTTGCAGAGGCAGGAGACTGGTATACCTATATACATTCTCTCTCTCCCTCCCCCCACCTCTCTTCTCTCTTTCTCTGTGTGTGTCTCAAATAAAGATATTTTAAAATCAGGGCTGGAGAGATGGCTTAGCGGCTTAAGGCACTTGCCTATGAAGTCTAAGAACCAAGGTTTGATTCTCCAGTACCCACGTAAACCAAATGCACAAGGTAGGGCATGTGTCTGGAATTCGTTTGCAGTGACTGGAAGCCCTGGTGTGCTCATTCTCTCTGTCTCTCTCCCTCTCTCTCTCTCTCTCTCTATCTGCCTCTTTCGCTCTCGTTTTCTCTCAAATAAAAATAAATTAATTAATTTTAAAAATTATTTATATTTATATTTATATTTTATTTTTGTTTTTTGAGGGAGACACTCCCTCAAAAAACCAAAAAAAAAAAAAAAAAAAAAAAAAAAGCCGGGCATGGTGGCACATGCCTTTAGTCCCGGCATTCAGGAGACAGAGGTAGGAGGATTACCCTGAGTTCCAAGCCACTGTGAGACTACATAATGAATTACAGGTCAGTCTGGACTAGAGGGAGACCCTACTTTGAAAAACTAAAAAACTAAAAAACTAATAATCTGAAGTTCAAATTTACCCAAATGTCCAGTTTTTGGGTTTGTTGTTTTGCTACGTCTAGCAATCTAGACCCAGATACAATATGTACCCAGCTCCTAGACCCAGATTCTTCTGACCATCTTTTGGCCCAGTTGAGCTTTTCTGCTCATTGGTCAGGTCTGAGAACCGGAGGTATCTCAGAATCCTTCAACCCCTTCTTCTTGGGTTAGTGTCCTGAGGGGATTTGTAGTTCTAACCCTTCTGAAATGTCTACCTCTGTGGGAAAAGAAGGCCACTATAGTTAGGGGTGGAAATGGAAATCTGAGGATGGGATGCTCACTTTCCATAAATTTCTCATAAATCTGATGCTACCTGCCCTGGGTGAGTTGGGGTTAGCTAGCCCAAAAGCACCAGATTCATTTTGTGGGAGACAATAAGAGTGAGGATCCATGGCCCTGACTGCTCAGCCAAGGACCTAGCAGCTGGTGAGGAGGATCCCTTGAGTACTCCTAACCCTAGTTTGGGATCTACTTTTCCTGCACATACAGCAGCCTCAGTGAGAGCGGCAAGTTGTCTTACCCCACTATCTACATATTATGTTGGAAGGACCATCTTTTGTTTGTTCCTGAGGCAGTCTCCCACCTTGATATGCTAGGAGACTTATTGGGAAATGGAGACTTTCTTCATCCAGGCTCACCTGCCCTTAGCCTACCCCCCACTAAAGAGAAGGAAGCAGGGGAGAGCCACAGACCGGATTCTGGGGGGCAGAGGTCAGTGGACTAGAGTCACAAGCCCCCAGGGGCTCCAGGGCTTAGCCTCTATCTTGCCTGGCCCTTGACCCCACCAGTTCACAGAGGCTCAAATACCCCAGAACCACCAACTCTGTTGAGACAGGAAAGCATGTGACCAGAAGGGAGCTGTCTGGTCCAGAAGAGCTCCTCGGACTGGACCAGCTGCAGCAGCATCCTCTTGTGCCCTTCCCCCTCTGCTTAAGACAGTGCAAGTGGGCTGGTGGTGGGGGGAAGGACCTACAACTCTGTGTCCCTGCTTATCAGTTTGCAGAGGAATCTGCTTTGTCACCCCCCCCACCCCTCCAGGCAGACATCTGAGCATGCACCCCACCCCCACTGGGGGCCTGCTATCCAGGACCTCTTCCCTCCCCCACTAAGGCAGAGCTTCCTCCCTGGCCAGTTCTGTTCACCTCCCTAGAGGCTGTTGATTTATGCTGTTGAGCCTGCAAAGCCAACCTTGTAGAGGGAAAAGAGAGAGCGAAAACCAGTCCCAGAGGCCAGAGAGGTTGGAGCCAGGATCAGAGCCCTTGGCAGAGAGCGTCCAGCTCAACACCAGCTGACCACAGCAGCCCTGGCCTTTGGGATCAGAATCCTGGCCTCTGAAAAGCTGAAGCCACCCACAGGAGAGGGAGCTGAGTCTGCATAAATGTCTCTGTTCAGGAAATGGGGTACTGGGAAGGTGGGGGTGGTTTGGAGACCAAGGACAGGAGGGGACGCTTCCTGGCGGATGCAGGGTCAGAAGAAGGGGCGGAAATGGCCAAGACAGCTGCTGAACATCTGGAATCACAGGGAATTAATTATCCAGCGCCCTGGAGGACAGTGGGGTGGGTGGGGGAGCCCTCTCCTTCCTGGCTCCTTGCAGAGCTCCTCTCTGTCTCCCTCCTACTCAGAATGACCTGGTGAGCATCCCCTCTCAAAGAGCACTACCACTCATCTTGGAGAGATGAAGCCACAGATTGTCCCTTCTGAATCTTCAGCCACATTGAATGTCTGTGACCACACAGGACACACCCTTTGAGTGGCATGTCATGCTGGAGGAGAGGGGGAAGGGCCTGAAGAGGAGTAGTCTCCTAGCCCAGCACTGCCGCTCTTGAAGCCCATACTCAATCTGCACTCCTCCAGTGGGAATGGGCCAGTCAAGAATGTCCGTTGTAGGGGCTGGAGAGATGGCTCAGAGGTTAAGACACTTGTCTGCAAAACCTAACCACCCAGATTTGATTCCTCAGTACTCACATAGCCAGATGCAAAAAGTGGCATATGCATCTGGAGTTGGTTTGCAGTGGCTGGAGTCCCTGGTGCACCTATTCTCTGTTTCTCTTCTTTCACTCTGCTTGAAAATAAATAAATAAATAAAAGAATGCCAATGTCAGCTGGGCACACACCTTTAATCCCAGCACTAGGGAGGCAGAGGTAGGAGGATCGCCCATGATTTCGAGGCCACCCTGAGACTACATAGTGAATTCCAGGTCAGCCTAAGCTAGAGTGAGACCCTATCTCGAAAAAAACAGAAAAAAAAAAAGAAAAAAAAAAGAATGTCAATGGTCACTGGGTGTGGTGGTACACACCTATTGTTAATCACAGGCAAAGGTAGGAGAACTGTCATGAGTTTGAGGCCACCCTGAGTCTACATAGTGAATTCCAGGTCAGCTTGGACTACAGTGAGACCCTGCTTCAAAAAAAAAAAAAAAAATCATCAGTGAAGATACTCAACAGTGGACACTGCAAGTCTTAAATTTTGCTAGCCAGGCCAAATGAGCCAATGGGTGCAGTAGTGGCATGTCTGTCATGGTGGAAACCAACTGCCCTCTAATTGGACTGGAGGCCCGCTCCATGGGAGGGAATACATCCTAATACTGAAAACTTAAAACAGGGGTAGTCATGAGCTCTAGGGATATTACATCTGCTGCTGTCTGGCTAAATGTATATACTATGCTTATCAAACTGCCCAGTAAGCACTTCTGTTAATGTTCATACCCTTATATTAATGCTACTTTCACTTTTGGTAGAGAATCTTCTCTTTTCAGATGGCAGTGACCTTGCGATGACTCAGAAAGCATCATGGTGCTGGGAAGAAGTGACAGGAGTGTTCAGCACTGCAATATCTCTATCTTACCTTCCAAGGCTCAGGGTCCATTGTGGAAGAGGTGGCAGAAAGAATGTAAGAGCCAAAGGAAGGGTAGGACTCCTTACAATGTTCTCCCCCAGACATGGCCTGAATATCCATGACCTCACAGTGCCTGGTACTTCCTACACAAGACCATCATAACAGAATGAAAAGATCATGACATCAAAATAAAAGAGAGACTGATTGAGGCCGGGGGGGGGGATTAAAAAAAAAAGCAAAAAGCAAGGATGGTGGCACAGGCCTTTAATCCCAGCACTTGGGAGGCAGAGGTAGGAGGATCACTGTGAGTTCCAGGCTACCCTGAGACTACATAGTGAATTCCAGGTCAGCCTGAGCTAGAGTGAAACCCTACCTGGGGCAGGGGGAGAGAAAAAGAAAGCCCCTTGACAAATAGTGAGGACATGGACACATTGTTCCCCACAGACATCCCTCTGTGAGGTTTTCTTGTTTTTAACAGCCGGGCGTGATCGTGCACGCTTTTAGTACCAGCACTTGCCGGTCATAGTGGCGCACGCCTTTAATCCCAGCACTCAGGAGGCAGTGGTAGGAGGATTGTCGTGAGTTCGAGGCCACCCTAAGACTACATAGTTAATTCCAGGTCAGCCTGGACCAGAGTAAGACCCTACCTTGAAAAAAACAAAAAATTAATACCAGCACTCTGCAGGCAGAGCTAGGAGGATAGCTGTGAGTTTGAGGCCATCCTGAGATTACATGGTGAATTCCAGGTCAGCCTTAGCTAGAGTGAGACCCTACCTCAAAAAACAAAAACAAAAGCAAGCAAACAAACAAAAGTATAGCTTAGCAGTTAAGGTGCTTGCCTAGAAAGCCAAAGGTCCTAGGTTCAATTCCCAGGACCCACATAAGCCAGATGCACAAGGCGGTGCATGTGTGTGGAGTGCCTTTACAGCAGCTTGAGGCCTCAGCATTCCGTTCACAGAGATCCTCCACCTCTGCCTCCTGAGTGCTGAGACCAAAGGCTTGTGCCACACCGTGGCCTCTATTTTGTGTGAAGGAACAGCAGACCTTTGAGCCACTGCTTTTTTCATCTGTCTTATGTAGGCAGGTTGGGGATTGAACTCAGGCTGGCAGGTTTTGCAAGCAACCTCCTTCAACTGCTGAGCCTTCTCAGTCCTGTTGTTTTTTTCTTTAGGGAAAGACAAGAAAGTCTGTGCTCAGTTATAGATGCATTTCCCCCATCCCAAGTATTTGGAATCTGAGGTTGGTTGAATTGGAGGAGTCTGCATACACATGGGGTGGCCAGCCAGGGAGGGTGGAGAATGACGACCTCTATGAAAAGCAAAAGAACCTGGAACCTTCAGTGGCTTTCTTTCAAACTCTGTGAGCTAGTCTCTAGATCCCACCTGTCTTCCTACCTCCATCCCAGGCCTCCTTCCTAGCCTCTACACCCTATTGGCCTTGTTCTTACTCATCCAAACCACCCAACTCCCCTCAACCCTGGGACTCTCTAGGCTCAGGACCAGAGGACTTTTGGTTTTTTTTTTTTTTTTTTTCAAGGTAAGGTCTCAATCTAGCCCAGGCTGACATGGAAATTACTCTGTAGCCCAGGCTGGTCTCAAACTTACCGTGATCCTTCTGCCTCAGCCTCCTAAGTTCTGTCACCATGCCCAGCTTCCAGATGACTTCTGAGGATTAATTTTTTTTTTCCCAAGGTAGGGTCTTACTCTAGTCCAGGCAGACCTGGAATTCACTATGTAGTCTCAGGGTAGCCTTGAACTCATGGTGATACTCCTACCTCTGCCTCCCAAGTGTTGGGATTAAAGGCGTGCCCCGCCACGCCTGGCAATTCTTATATTTAGTTTCTATTTTCATAATCTTCCAGTCACACTTTCACTTGAGTCTTCATTTATAAACATCCGCTGTGAGTCAGGAGTAGTGGCACACACTAATATACCTAGCACTCAGGGAGGTGGAAGCAGGAGGTTCAGGAGTTCATGGCCACCTTTCTTTGGATACATATTGAATTTGAGGCCAACCTGGGCTAAGTGAAACCTTGTCTCAAATACACACACACAAAGTTGGCTAAATGAACTCTTCTGAGGATGGTGAACGAGAAGTGGAGAGGATAGAGAATGGAGTGCCAGGTCACTACCAGATGCACAATAACCACCAGAGTTACCTTCATCCACCCTGTTTGGTGTCCATGGCAAAAACCAAGCCAGGCAGAAGAGGAAACTCTCTGTAGTATCTGAGGCCCAGCCAAAGGAACACCTACTGCCCTGCTGGTCCTACCCCCAATTCAAGTACACCCAGGTCCTGCTTGGGACTTTCCAAGGGTGGAAATACTGACCAGGAGTTGAGGTGGCCATGGCACCCAGGCATTTCCTGAGAAGCCTTCCTTCCCTTGCCTTACTTCATCCTCCCCTGACTTTGGGGGCTTTCCATAAGCCCAGGCTTGCTAATTTTAGCTGAAGAACAAATTTCTGGCCCCACTGATGTTCCACAGGAGCCTAGAAGAAAGAAACTGGACCTGGGGTTTGATCAGGGGTGGCAAGCAGTCTTTCTTTTCTCTGGTGGCCACACCTGAGCAGCCAAAACAGTTCAGCAAGGAGGCGCGGCTCTAGCGATGGGTTCCAAGTCCCTGGGCAGGGTAGCTCACCCTAGGGAGGGTGGTCCTAGGGCTTGGGTGGGCTAACCGCCTACTTCTTGGGGCATCTCTCAAACACTTCAAAGGCTGCTAGAAGCTTAGTGGTCACTTTGGGATCCCATGTACCCACAGACAGAGGGGCTGGGCAGGCACATACGTCCCTAGGCAGCTAACCCAGCTCAAGGCAGCTTCAAAGCAGTGGGAGTTGGCAGCCCTGTGGTTTACACCTATCCCCACGGCTGGGGTGAGGGACATCAGAGCCCCTCCTCTGCTCCTTCATTCTCTCAACCTCATTGCCTTTCTGGGTGGACTCAGGGCAAAGGCCCAGGCACTTTCTTGGCTCCCAGATCCTGTCTTGGAGCAGGGCCTGCCTGAGGCATGTGTTGTGTGTAGGTGTGGGTGGGCCAACCCTGGAGTCCAGTCCTAGATACAGAAGCTACAGAAACTAAACTGGGGGCACTCTTCAGGCCAGCCTCCCTTCCTCTTTGTCTCTTCCCTTTCCTCTCCACTCTGCTGCTGGAATTCCCATGGGGGTGGGTCTCATCTGGGAGGGAAAAGGAGGGGACTGAGAAGAAGGGTCTGCCTGTCTGGGCCTGTCCTAGGAGCCTGGCCCCCACCAGTCAGGCTGCGGTGGGTTTGACCCCATGCCAGTTCCTGCGCCTGGGAGGGTGGAGAGGGGGAGGTGGAACCCTGAAGCAGTTGTCTCAGAGTTGGACAGATGCTGAGAACAGGAAGTGCATGGGGTGGGGGATAGGGAGGCAGGTTTCAGAGTCCCCTGGGATCAGCTCTGGGACAGTTGCCATTTTTAATCGCACAAGTGACTCAGAAAGAGCCACAAGGGCCATAACCTAGATTGGCTCTGAGTGAACTAGGGAGGTGTGTCCCCTCCCCCAGCTGTGTGCCAGAAAAGATGGTGGGAGCCCTGGTCACAATCTTCTTTCCATCATGCAGGCCACATATGTGGGGCCATGGTGGTACAGCCCATTCACCTTCAGGGGGTGCTGGACGCTGGGCTGCCTCTCCCCTTCCCCTGTGGTACAAGTCTCCAGGGACATGAAGATGGCTGACAAGAGCTATATGCTCCACAGGCTGGAGTCAGGAATGAGCTCTAGTTCATAGCACTGAATGGCTGGACCTTGTAGAAATCAGCTTTCAGCTTACTCACCCAGGGAGGTTGGAGTTGCAGGCCCAGTGAGGCAAGTGCAGGGTAGGGGACATGGCCAGGGATGACCCCATGTTCACTCTGTCTAGCTACAGTGGGGCTTGACCCCAGGCCAGACCTACCTTGAATCACTCTGAAGCACGTTTTCTGCTTTGGAAAGACTGCCCAGGCCAAGGAAAAACTGCCCAGCTAATCCCCCCTCCTGTTAAGATCCAGCCCCCACCTTCTACCACTGAATCCTTGGCTGTGACAGATTTGGTGAAGGTGAGAGTATGGTAGACAGGAGCATGAGAAGGTCGCTCCTTTCCATAGCTCGACATTACCACCTCTGCAACCTAACCCTAATCTTTTTTTTTTTTTTTTTTTTTTTTGAGGTAGGGTCTCCATCTAGCCCAGGCTGGCCTCAAATTCACAATCCTCCTACCTCTGCCTCCCAAATGCTGGGATTAAAGGTGTGTGCCACCACACCCAGTTTGTAACCCTAATCTTTTATTATTTTTATTTATTTATTAGAGAGGGAGGGAGAGAGAGAGAGAGAGAGAGAGAGAGAGAGAATGGGCGTGCCAAGCAAACAAACTCCAGACACATGCACCACCTTGTGCATCTGGCTTATGAGGGTCCTGGGGAATCAAACCTAGGTCCATTGGATTTGCAGGCAAACGCCTTAACTGTTAAGCCATCTCTCCAGCCCAAATAAATTGCAAGTGTCTGAAATTATTTTGTAATTAATTGTATTTAATTAATTAATTTATTTGTGGGGGGGTACTGGAGGGATGGCTTAACAGTTAAAAGTGTTTGTCTGCAAAGCCAAAGGACCCAGGTTCAATTGCCCAGGACCCACGTTAGCCAGATGCACAAGGGGGCGCACGTGTCTGGAGTTTGTTTGCAGTGGCTAGAGCCCTGGTGCGCCCATTCTCTCTCTCTCCCTTTCTCTCTCTTTCTCTTTGTCAAATAAATAAATAAAAATAATTAAAAAAAAAAAAGAAAGAGGCAGATAGAGAGAAGAGAACAGGCATCCAGGGCCTCCAGCCACTGCAAACAAATTCCACATACATGCGCCCTCTCATGCATCTGGCTTATGTGGATCCTGGGGAAACAAACCGGAGTCCTTAGGCATCACAGGCAAGCACCTTAAACACCAAACCATTTTCCTAGCCCTGTAATCCTAATCTTTTCTTTTTCTTTTGTATTAGTTATGGATATACTCAGTATGTAAACAGCACATGTTGGTACCATCCTTACCCTCATCCCTGCCCCTGCCCTCCGAACGGACCCTCCTTGTTGGGGATTCCAGTTATCCCCATGGGGATTGTGGGTCGTGCATTGTGGGAGTAGCCATCAGTTATAAGGAAGAGGCAATGTCTCTTTGTGTAATGTCCCAACTTGTGGCTCTAACAATCTTCCTGCCCCCTCTTCCACTAATTTCCCTGAGCCACGTTGGGTTTGTTTTAGGTCTACTTCAGTGAGGGGCTCTTGGGAGCCTCTGTGCGTCTGGATCTCTGGTTTGGTAGGAGTTGAGTGTCCTCTGTGTTTATCTCCTTCACCCTTGTGCTGATATCAGGTTCACCAAGAAAACAGCACAATTGCTCATTTCTCTAATTGCTCTATGATTTCAGCTGGGGCCCTGGTGAAGTGTGATGGACTGATTCTCTCCTCAGGTTCTACATCCATCTGAAAAAGAAAAGCAGATTCTCCAATTGCTAGTTTAGAGAGAATCGGTGTAGGCCCTCTTGTAGCCCAAGATTGGTGGGAGCTTGATATTAGAGAGTGAACTCATTTGGATATGATTCTGACTTGTTTCCCAGTTCCAGTTATGGGGTTCCTTTCCACTGAGCAGATCTGTTAGCCAATACAAGAGCAGTTGGTTATTCACCATGGCTGTGTGCTACTATTGCACTTTGGTGAGCATCATTGTTGCTGAGTAGCTTAGACCTCAAGTTGCTCTGCAGATGTTTGCCATTTTCCCCCAGTAACTCATGTGGCACCTTCTAGCACTAGATGAGCTAACTGTCTGGGGGCTGGCTGTCTTCCAGATTCCAGCCAGGTCTCTCCATGTTCTGTATCAATAGCATATGGTGTCTTCAGCACTAGGGTCTTACCATTAACCTTTGGTGGGTAATCAAGTGCTCTGAGAGAAGTCTATCTTCTTTTGGGAAACCTTGTAGGTCTCTCTGATCAATAGCTCATTGTGGATGTTAACCACATCCTGGTACTGGGATGTAACCCTAATCATAACAGGGACTCACCACCTATCAGAATTTTCCTACAGCTCTGCTAAGTCATGGAGCCAATAAATGGGGGTAGCCTTTGCATTCTGGGGATCTTGGTACCCCTTGTGGGGTTGAGTCCTCACAGAAGTATTTGTCTGGGATCCTCTAGTCTGGGACTTTTTCTCAGCCTTCATTGTTGGTTTTCAGGGTCCCCACTAGCCAAATGGCTTTTAGGCCAAATGTCAGGGACACTCATTCTTTCCATCCATCCCGGACCAGCTTAATCTCCTCTTTTCTCCCAAAACCAGGGTTGATGGTCTTAAGTCCAGGCCATAGATTCTATGTGATCACTAGGAAAGGTGTCACAGGTCACCCAGGTGAAAGCTACTCAAGCTGCAGCTGGCTACAGGGAAAATGGTTTCTGCTGCTGACCTGGTCAATGGTCATGATTAGTTTTTGTGAAATCTATACACACAATATACATACATACCTACGGACACAAACCATACGCACACCATCTATACATACAATATACACACATACAGACATACAGACACAAATTGAAAGCTCAGAGCTGCCCCAAGTGGTACAAAGCCTGCAGAGACAAGGTCCCTTCCAGGGTGGGCAGGACACAGATCAGCACAGACTTCTGCAAAAGCATCTTGATCAAATTTCATTAAGATCATATCTTAAGGGCCAGAGAGATACCTCAGTGGTTAAGGCATTTTCCTACAAAACCTAATGACCTGAGTTCGATTCCCCAATACCACATAAAGCCAGATGCACAGGAGGCCCAATCTCTCTCTACGTCTCTATCTGTCTCTGTTTCTGCTTGGAACTAAATTAATTAATTAAATTAAAATAAAGAAGCCAGGCATGGTGGCACACAACTTTAATCCCAGCACTTGGGAGGCAGAGGTAGGAGGATTGTGGTGAGTTCGAGGCCACTCTGAGACTGCATAGTAAATTCCAGGTCAGCCTGAGCTAGAGTGAGACCCTACCTCAAAAAAAAAAAAAAAAAAAAAAAAAAGAAAGAAAGAAAGAAAAAAAGAAAAGTCAGGGGCCTGCAAAGATAGCACCGTTGATACAGCATTGATCACTCAAACCTGAGTCTCTGAGTTCAAGCATCACTCATATTAGTAGATGTGGTTGACTTCTGTACTCCTAGCACACTGATAACAGAAATGAGAAGGAGAGATGGCAGAATTTTCCAGAAGCTCCAGGAGAAAACAGTAGCAGAGTGAAACCTAGAGAGAGAAACTCTGACTCAAAGGAGGTGGAAAAGTGAGGATTGACCCCAAAGCTGTTCTCTGACCTCCACATGGGCACTGTGGCATGCACATGTCCACACTCACGCATGCACATGACATACATATATGCATGCACAAATAATTTTTAAAACTTAAAAAAAAAAAAAGCCGGGCGTGATGGTGCGTGCCTTTAATCCCAGCACTTGGGAGGCAGAGGTGGGAGGATCGCCATGAGTTCGAGGCCACTGTGAGACTACATAGTAAGTTCCAGGTCAGCTTGGGCTAGAGTGAGACCCTACCTTGAAAAACCAAAAAAAAAAAACCCTTAAAAAAAAAAGAGGGTTGAAGAGATAGCTTAGCTGCTGAGGCACTTGCCTGCAAAGCCAAAGGACCCAGATTCAATTTCCGAGTACCTATGTAAAGCCAGATGCACAGGGTGGCACAAGCATCTGTGGTTCTTTTGCAGTGGCTAGAGGCCCTGTGTGTGCATTCCCTCTCTCTCTCTCTCAAATAAATAAAATATTTTTTTAAATTAGGGCGGGGGAGAGTTGGAGAGATGGCTTAGCAGTTAATGCATTTGCCTGGAAAGCCAAAGGACCTTGGTTCGATTCCCTGGGACCCACGTAAGCCAGATGTACAAGGTGGTGCATGCGCCTGGAGTTCATTTGCAGTGGCTAGAGGCCCTGGCACACCTATTCTCTCTCTGTCTGCCTCTTTCTCTCTCTCGCTGTCTTAAATAAATAAATAAAATTTTTTGAAAGTTAAAAAAATTATTTTTGAGGTAGGGTCTCACTTTAGCCCAGGCTGAATGGAATTCACTACATAGTCTCAGGGTGGTCTTTGAACTCATGGCAATCCTCCTGCCTCTGCCTCTCAACTGCTGCACCACCACAAATGACTAAAAATCTTTTTAAAAAAGAAGCTGGAAGCCAGGCGCAGTGGCACACACCTTTAATCTCAGCGCTCGGGAGTTAGAGGTAGGAGGATTGCTGGGAGTTTGAGTTTAGCCTGGAACTGGAACTACAGAGTGAGTATCAGGTCAGTCTGGGCTAGTATGAGACTCTACCTCCAAAACAAACAAACAAAAAGCCCCCATTTTTTTTCTTAAATTTTTATTTATTTATTTGCAAGGAGAGAGATAGAATGGACATACCAGGGCTGCAAATGAATTCCAGATTCATGCACCACTTGTGCATCTGGCTTTACATGGGTCCTGGGGATTCTAACCTGGGTCATTGGGCTTTGTAAGCAAGTGTCTTATTTGCTAAACCATAACCTCAGTATCTCCCTGCCACCATTTTTTTTTTGAGGTACAGTCTCACTCTAGCCCAGGCTGACCTGGAATTTACTATGAACTGAGAGTGTCTTGAGAGTGGTCTTGAACTCATACTGACCCTCCTACCTCTCCCTCCTAAATGCTGGGATTAAAGGCATGCGCCACCATACCTGGCTCTTAATGAGAGAGATAGAGTATGAATACATACGTGATTATAGCCAAAAAAGCGTGAAAAGGACGGACCAGGTGACTAATGTGGAAAACTGAGGAGGAACATGAGAAGGACATCCCTTTGTTTGTTTGTTTTTTGTTTTTCAAGGTATGGTCTCACTGTAGCCCAGGCTGACCTGGAATTCACTATGTAGTCTCAGGGTGTCCTCAAACTAGTGCCTCCCAAGTGTTGGGATTAAAGGAGTATGCCACCATGCCCGATTTAGAATATTGTTTTAATTTTTTTCAAATTTATTTATTTATTTTATTTGACAGGGAGGGAGAAAAGGCAGGTAGACAGGTCTGACAGGGCAGGTAGAGAGAGAATGAGTGTGCTAGGGCCTCTAGCTACTGCAAATGAATTCCAGATGCATGCGCCACCTTGTGCGTCTGATTTATGTGGGTCCTGGGGAACCAAACCTGGGTCCTTTGGCTTCACAGGCAAACATCTTAACCACTAAGCCATCTCTCCAGCCTCTTTTTTTTTTTTTTTTTGTTATTGAGGTAGGGTCTCACTTTAGCCCAGGTTGACCTGGAATTCAGTATGTAGTCTCAGGGTGGCCTCAAACTCATGGTAATCCTCCTACCTCTGCCTCCTGAGTGCTGGAATTAAAGGTGTGTGCTTGGAAAAACAAAAACAAAAAAATTCTAATATTCTCGGGGCTGGAGAGATGGCTCAGTAGTTAAAAGTGGTTGCCTGCAAAGCCTAAGGACCTAGGTTTGATTCCCCAGTACCCATGTATAGCCAAATGCACAAGGTGGCGTGTGCATCTGGAGTTGGTTTGCAGTGAGTAGAGGTCCTGGTGCACACATTCTCTCTATATATCTGCCTCTTTTTCTCTCTCTCAAATAAATAAGGATTACCAGCAGTTCAAGGCCACCCTGAGACTACATAGTGAATTCCAGGTCAGCCTGGGCTAAAGGGAGACCCTATCTTGAAAAACAAAAATAAATAAATAAATAAATATATTTAGAACAACAACAAAAACAAAAACATGCATAAAAGATCACACATGGAGCCAAGACTAATGTCCCAGGCAATTATCCCAATTACTGAGGCAAGTGGATTGAAGTTCAAGGCTTGGGTTGGGAAGTTGGCTCAGTCATTAAAGGCACTTGCTTGCAAAACCTGCCATCCTGGGTTAGAGCAAGACCCTACCTGGAAAAGCCAACCAACCAAACAAACAAAAAGAAGGCTGGCTGTAGTGGTGCACATCTTTAATTCCAGCACTCAGCAGGGAGGTGTAAGAGGATCGCTGTGAGTTTGAGGCCACACCTGGCTTAAGTACTATTTTTTTAAATTTAAATATTTTTATTTATTTATTTGAGAGTGACAGACAGAGAAAGAGGGAGGGAGAGAGAGTGAGAGAGAGAGAGAGAGAAAGAGAGAATGGGTGCGCCAGGGCCTGCAGCCACTGCAAACGAACTCCAGATGCATGAGCCCCCTTGTGCATCTGGCTAATGTGGGTCCTGGGGAATTGAGCCTCGAACCAGGATCCGTAGGCTTCACAGGCAGGTGCTTAACCACTAAGCCATCTCTCCAGCCCCTTAAATACTATTTTTCAAGCTAAAGTTCAAGGCTTATAGACTGGGGAAATGACTCAGCAGTTAAAGGCACTTGTTTGCAAAGCTTGACAGCTTGGATTCAATTCTCAGGTGCACAAAGTGGCACATACATCTGGAGTTTGTTTGTAGTGGCAAGAGGCCCTGGCGCACCTGTTCTTTCTCTCTCTAAAGAAAGAAAGAAAGAAGAGCCGGGCATGGTGGCACATGCCTTTAATCCCAGCACTCAGGAGGCAGAGGTAGGAGGATCAGCATGAGTTCAAGGCCACCCTGAGACTACATAGTGAATTCCACGTCAGCCTGGGCTAGAGTGAAACCCTACCTGGAAAAACCAAAACAAACAAACAAACAAACAAAAGCCAGGTGTGGTGGCGCATGCCCTTAATCCCAGCACTCAGGAGGCAGAGGTAGAGGCAGGAGGGTCTCCATGAGTTTGAGGCCACCCTGAGAATACAGAGTGAATTCCAGGTCAGCCTGGGCTAGAGTGAGACCTTACCTCGAAAAAAAAAAAAAAAAAAAAGAAAGAAAGAAAGAAAGAAAGGGGGGTGCTCAGTGGTTAAAAATGCTTGCTTGTGAAGCTTAATGGCCGGCCCAGATTCAATTTCCAGTACCTACATAAAGGCAGACACACAAAGTAGGACATATATCTGGAGTTTATTTTCAGTGGCAAGAGGCTGTGACATGCTCATACTTTTTTTTCCTATTTCTCAAAGAAATAAACACAAATATTTTAAGAAGAAAAAAAGTTCAAGACTTGTTTTGGCCAAAAAATGAGTTTCAGGCCAGCCTTGCAACCTAATGAGACCCCATAACAAAATTCAAAAGTAAAAAGAGGGCTGGGGCTGAAGCTCAGTGGTAGAGTGCTTGCTTAGCACACACAAGGGTTCAATCTGAAAAACAAAAACAAGGGGCTGCACTGGAGAAACGGCTTAGCTATTAAGGCACTTGCCTGAAAAGCCAAAGAACCCAGGTTTGATTCCTCAGGACCCACCTAAGCCAGATGCATAAGGTATAACACATGAGTCTGGAGTTTGTTTGCAGTGGCTAAAGGCCCTGGTGTGACCATTCTCTCTTTATCTCTCCCTCTCTCTCTCTCAAATAAATAAATAAAAATAAAAAATCCCAGCCAAGCATGACAGCACACACCTTTAATACCAGCACTCGACAGTCAGAGGCAGGAGGATTGTCATGAGTTTGAGGCCACCCTGAGATTACATAGTGAATTTCCAGGTCAGTCTGGGCTAGAGCAAAACTCTGCCTCAAAAAAAACAAAACAAAAAAGGAGGGATGGAGGGATGGCTTAGCAGTTAAGGCATTTGCCTGCAAAGCCAAAGGACCCAGGTTTGATTCCCCAGGACCCACATTAGCTAGATGCACAAGGGAGCGCATGCATCTGGAGTTCATCTGCAGTGGCTGGAGGCCCTGATGCACCCATTCGCTCTCTTTCTCTCTCCCTTTCTCTATCAAATAAATTAATTAATTAAAATATTTTAAAAAAACAAAGAAATAATAATAAAAATAGGGCTGGAGATACTAGAGAGATGGCTTAGTGATTAAGGCACCTGCTTGTGAAGCCAAAAGACACAGGTTCAATTCTCCAGATCCCACATAAGCCAGATACACAAAGATGAGGCAAGCGCAAGGTTGCACTTGTGCACTAGGTAGCACAAGCACCTGGAGTTCAATTGCAGTGGCTGAGGCCCTGGATGCCAATTCTTTGTCTGTCTCTTGCTCTCTCTAATAAAAAAAATATAAATAAATAAATAAAATAAAAAAATATTAGCTGGGCATGGTGGCACACATCTTTAATCCCAGAACTCAAGAGGCAGAGGGAGGATCCCCCTGAGTTTGAGGGCCCCCTAAGTCTCCATAGTGAATTCCAGGTCAGCCAAAACCAAAAAGAGAGAGAGAGAAACACACATGGCATGATGCTAATAATGATCTTTCTCTTTATCTCAAATAAATTAAAACATTAAAAAAAACGATGGCATGATACTGCTAACATGAAATTCTAGAACAATGGTAAATTATGGCAGTGGAGATGGTTGTGCATTTATTATAACTCTTTAAGAAGCTGGGTGTGGTGGTGCACACCTTTAATCCCAGCACTTGGGAGGAAGAGGTAGGAGGATCATTGTGAATTCAAGGTCAGCCTGAGACTACATAGTGAATTCCAGGTCAGCCTAGCTATAGTAAGATCCTACCTCAAAAAACAAACAAACAAACAAAACCCCACACAAACAAACAAAAAACACAAACAAAAAAACACCTTTTCAAATATTGTGCTTAGTATTAGGGAATTAATATGAGTGAATATCATGTATGTAAATTAGACTTCAATAAAGCTTAATTTTTAAAAAGATGTAAAAATTTTCACTGGAACAATGGGAAAAATAAGGAAGGTGTAGGCAAGTGTGTCTAACCTGTAACCCACAGCTGCATGCATCCCAGAACAGATGTGAATGTGACCCAACACATTTGTAGATGACGTAATGTCTCAGGTTAGATGCTTCTGACACCTTAGAGCAACGAAGTACAGAAGGGGCTAGGAGCTATCTCCTGCATGGGCCCCCAGGGGCAGAAACTCTGGGTCACATGTGATATGCTTCACTTTCTTTTGGTTAGGAAAATCCACTCAAGCTGTGCCAAGGTGATTCATGATCACAGGTGCTTTTAGGGAAGAGCACTGTTTCCTACTCAGATTCTTAGATAAACTGGACAGAGGTGTCCATGGATAGCCAGTGGGCACTGTGTCAGGTATGGAAAGCAACCAGGAAGCGAATAGGGTAGGGGCTCTCATGAATCCTGGGAGATTAGGTGTGATGAATCAGAAAACCCTCCTACACCTAGTGTACACCAGATCCTCCAGGGACCCTCATGTCCTAGGACAGGAAGCCGACTACAGTCAGTCTCCTCTCCCTTGGCAGGAGAAGAGTCCTTACAGACTTCATCTGCACTGGACTGTCCCTGGCTGGACCTCCCTCTAGGTCAGCAGATTTTCTTGAAGGAGTCAGTTCCTGAGTGGGAGCTGAAGGCAAATCCAGTGAGGTGGACATGGCTCCTGAGCCATGATCTCTCCCATGTACTATGGTGCCACTCTGGGTTGGGTGTATAGGAGGCTTCTTAACTCAACTGACCTTGGTGGAATCCAGAAGCTTTTGTTTTAAAACATTTTGTTTTCAGGGCTGGAGGGATGGCTTAGCAGTTAAGGCATTTGTCTGCAAAGCCAAAGGACCCAGGTTTGATTCCCCAGGACCCACGTTAGCCAGATTTTATTTTCATGTGTTTATTTATTATAGACAGAGCAAGTAAGAGAGAGAGAGAGAGAGAGAGAGAATGGGCATGCCAGGGCCTCTAGCCACTGTAAATGAACTCCAGACCCATGTGCATCTGGCTTAAGTGGGACCTGGAGAATTGAACCTGGTTCCTTAGGCTTCACAGGCATGTGCCTTACCTGCTAAGCCATTTCTCTGGCCTTTTTTTTTTTTTTTTTTTTTGTGGCAGAGTTTCACTCTATCCCAGGCTGACCTGGAACTCACTCTGTAATCCTAGGCTGGCCTCAAACTCACAGCTATCCTCCTACGCCTGCCCTCCTGAGCCAGCAGCCTGACCTGTGCTCTTTTTTTTTTTTTCTTTTTTTTTTTTCATTTCTGTCTCTCAGGTGTCCTGGCCTGGCCATTGGGGCACAATTGGTGAGCCCTAGACCCTAGTTACCTTTTCCCCTTATGGTCTTGATAAGATCTGGGAACCTCTGACCTGATGTCCTGTGTCCTGCCAAGAGGATGTCCTGTCCACCCCCATCTCCCTGCCCTCTTTATCCTTCCCAGAAGCTACCCAGTGCCCTCCAGGGGTGAAGATGAGGGTGGAGGGGAATTGAAGCCATGGAGTCCTGAGTTCTGTCTGTCCCACTGTCTTCTCCCTCTGGACCAGATGAAATAGTAAAGACCTCCAGCTAATCTCCTGGGCATTCAGGACTGACTCCAGTTCCCTCCTAAGTTAGAGGACAGATACTTCATGGAGCAAAGGCTAGGGGAAGCAGGAGGATGGGGCACAGGGAGAAGGGAGAAGACAGGCAGAGATACTGAGCGATCACTCCTGTCAGTCGAGAGTTTCCCTATCTCAAGCCTGTGAGGGCTGAGTTAGGGATTCTGGAAGTTACCAATCAGGTTAGCTCAGCTCAGGGTCCTGTGAAGCTTGCTTATGGTGGGGAAAGTATGTCAGAGGGTGATTCTGGGGTGGGAAGGGGGCTGCAAATCCCAGAGTGTCCCCCTTCTATGGGCAGCAGAGAAAAATCAAGCTAGTACTTGTGGAGGGGGACAGAGTGGACCTCGTAGTAGTGCTGTCCTTCACATCAGACCGGCAGCTGCTGGTCTCTGGGCATCTGTACTTGTGCCTCTGCCCATGCGCTCTGTGTGTGCGCCATGGGTGAAAGAGAGAAACGTCTGGTGGTGTGGCGGCACACATCTTTGATCCCAGCACTCAGAAGGCTGAAGTAAGAGAATCATTGTGAGTTCGAGGCCAGCCTGAGACTATATAGTGAATTCCTGGTCAGCATGGGCTAGAGTGAGACCCTACCTCGAAAAGAAAGAGAAACAATTATCTGGGCACAGCAGAGGTATGCCTGAATTTCAGATCTCTGTGGTGACTGGAGTGGTAATGTGAATGTTATTTCTCCTATAAGGTCAAGAATGACCACTTCTCCATAGAATGCTTGTACCCCTGGAGGGTGAGGGCTGGACAGCAGCTGCTGGGCCCTCTCTCCAGGGCCCTCCCTCTAGGGCTTGGTCCACCTTCCACTCTGGCAGCTCAGCCAAGTTAAAAATAGCCCCAAGGGCCTCTGGAAGCGGAAGGGGTAGAGGCTGCTAAGACCAGGCCCGTAGGAAGGAGATGGGAGGCACCCTGTTAGCAGACAGTGGGCAGGTTCCCAGTCCCACATCAATGCTCCCTGGCCAGCTGCCTACCCAAGTGGGTCAGGCTTCACATCTGAAGGCCCCACCCTCACAGCCAAGACCCCCCTTCACTCCAGGAGCCTCATGGGCCATGCCCAGCAAGGCAAAGCTGTTCTGCTGATCAGCCTGGCCAACTAGGCCCTGCTCCAAGCCACAGCTCCTCAGACACCCCTTCCCTACCCATCCCCTCCTGGGTCCGACAAGTATCTGGGATGCAACCTGACTTTGCTCCTGGCTCCCAGCCCAGGGCCACCCTGTGACTTCCCTGGAGGGAGATCAGTGGCCTTAAGGGGCTGGAGCAGGCAGGATGCAAGACAAGCAGGCCTCAGGGAACATTCCTTCTTCAGGAAAGGTCTGTGGAGGGCTTTATGGTTTTTTGCTTTTTTTTTTCTTTTGTGTGTAGCTTATGTATATCATGTGCCTATCGAAACACACATATATTCCATGTATATGACTTAATATATGTTCATAACTGAAGGCACTTTGTATGGCAACTCAATCAGGCAACATTTCTTTTAAGTATTTTATTTATTTATTTGAGAGAAGAAGAGGCAGAGAGAGAGAGAGGGAGAATGGGTGCACCAGGGCCTCTAGCCACTGCAAATGAACTCCAGATGCATGTGCCACCTTGTGCATCTGGCTTGCACGGGTCCTGGGGAATCGAAGCTGGGTCTTTAGGCCTTGCAGGCAAAGACCTTAGCTGCTAAGCCATCTCTCCACCATCCCCCCCCCCTTTTTTTTCCGAGGGAAGGTCTTGCTCAGGCTGACCTGGAATTCACTATGTAGTCTCAGGGTGGCCTTGAACTCTCGGCGATCATCCTACCTCTGCCTCCTCAATGCTGGGATTAAAGATGTGTGCCACCATTCCCACCAGGCAACATTCTTGTGTGTTCTTGTTCATGTTGTTCTGTGAGCCCAAGCATGCATATTTGTGGGGCATGTTTCTAGGGACTGGTCACAGACCCTTCTGGGCATCTGTTGGGGATGCTGTGGATTCTCCCCAGAAGAGTCTTGCATTGGCAGAGATTTCAGGGCACCCAGCCTCCAGTATGTGGATTAGTTTGATTTGAGGGCTGGGGTCTCCTAGGAACAAGCTGTCCCTCTTCCAGGAGGAATGGCAGTGTATATGTCCCCCTCCACTGGGCCAGGCACGCCCAAAGAGGCGCCCGTCCAGTGCACACACACCCTTCCTTCCTCAGGAAAACCTGTGGTCTGATAAGGACTCTAGCCTCCACCCCGGCACCAAGACCCCCAGGGGAGGAGGAAACGGAGCTTTCCTCCAGGGGCTGGAGGAACCTGGCTGTTAGTGCTCCACCCCAACCAAGGGAAAGTGCAGGCATTAAGCTGAACAAGATTTTTTCTGGGTGGCCAAAAACCAGGGTAGAAATATCTGCAGGAAAGGCCTTCAGAATTGAAAGGCTAGTAGTTGAAGGGGTCACGCGTGGGTGAGGAGCCCGCTGGGATTGGGACTGAGAGGTGGGGCATTAGCAAGGGGTCAGGTGGGCTGTGGGCAGAGGCTGAGCTGGCCATCTCTCTTTTCCACAACTGGGTGCCCAGCTGGGTTTTGTTTCTTGCAGTACAGCAAAAGGATGGTTATAAGGAAAGTGGGGTAAGGCTGTCTGAGCAGGTGCGTGGGGTCTGTGTCTGGACTCAAAAACAGTGGAGGGGCTGGAGAGATGACTTAGCAGTTGAAGGCACTTGCTTGCAAAGCCTGTAAACCCAGGTTTGATTCCCAGTATCCAAATAAAACCAGATGTAGAATGTGGTGCATGTGTCTAGAGTTAGTGTGCAGCAAGAGACACTAGAGCTCCCATTTTCTCTGTGTCTCTCTTCTCTTTCCTCTCTCTCAAATAAATAAAAATACTTTTAAAATGTGAGTGTTGTGGCACATGCCTTTAATCCCAGGATTCAGGAGGCAGAGGTAGGAGGACTAGAGTGAGACCCTACTTAAAATAAACAAACAAACAAACAACAAAAAAGTGGTGTTCCATCTTGTTTTAATTTTTTTTTTTTTTTTTTTTTTTTTTTTTTGGTTTTCCAAGATAGGTTCTCGCTCTGGTTCAGGCTGACCTGGAATTCACTATGGAGTCTCATGGTGGCCTCTAACTCACGGCAATCCTCCTACCTCTACCTCCCAAGTGCTGGGATTAAAGGCTTGTGCCAGCACGCCCGGCTTTTTTTTTTTTTCTGAGGTAAATTCACTCTAGTCCAGGCTGACCTGGAATTCACTATGTAGTTTTCAAAAACACAAGTAATTTTTTTTTTGTTTTTTTGTTTTTTTGTTTTTTTGAGGTAGGGTCTCACGCTAGCTCAGGCTGACCTGAAATTCACTATGTAGTCTCAGGATGGCCTAGAACTCTAGGCAATCCTCCTATCTCTGCCTCCCGAGTGCTGGGATTAAAGGCACGCACCACCACGCCTGGCTAAAATATTTATAAAAGATTTTTAAAATTTTATTTATTAGAAATCGAGGCCACCCTGAGACTACATAGTGAATTTCAGGTCAGCCTGAGATAGCATGAGACCCTACCTCGGAAAACAAAACAACAACAAATATATATATATATATATATATATTTATTTATTTATTTTTTGGTTTTTCTTTTTTTTCTTTTAAATATTTTTGTTTATTTATTTATTTGAGAGCGACAGAGAGAAGGAGGGAGAGAGAGAGAGAGAGAGAATGGGCACGCCAGAGCCTCCAGCCTCTGTAAAGGAACTCCAGATGCGTGCGCCCCCTTGTGCATCTGGCTAATGTGGGTCCTGGCGAATTGAGCCTCGAACTGGGGTCCTTAGGCTTCACAGGCAAGCGCTTAACCGCTAAGCCATCTCTCCAGCCCATTTTTTGGTTTTTCGAGGTAGGGTGTCACTCTAGCTCAGGCTGACCTGGAATTCACTATGGAGTCTCAGGGTGGCCTCGAACTCACGGCAATCCTTCTACCTCTGCCTCCCGAGTGCTGGGATTAAAGGCGTGCGCCACTACGCCCAGCTAATTTATTTATTTATTAGAGAGAGAGAATGGGCACACCAGGGCCTCCTGCCATTGCAAATAAACTCCAGATGCATGTGCCACCATGTGCAACTGGCTTATGTGGGACCTGGAGAATCGAACCTAGGTCCTTAGGCTTCACAGGCATGCGCCTTAACTGCTAAGCCATCTCTTCAACCCTAAAATATTTTTTTTGAGGTAGGGTCTCACTCTAGCCCAGGCTGATGTGAAATTCATTATGTTGTCTCGTGGTGGCCTCAAAACTCACAGCAGTCCTTCTACCTTTACCTCCTGAGTGCTAGAATTAAAGGCATGTGCCCCCACGCCTGGCCCCCATCTTTATCTCACATGCTCACATGTTCATATTCCCTTCTCTCTTCAGACTGGGCTGACATACAAAAGATCCCAGAATCTGAGCTGTGGGACCTCCTGGAGGGGGTATCCCTGCTGATGTATAGAGTTTCAGCCTAAAGTTATGCAACAGAGGGAATGGGCTGGGAGTAGTCCCATGTGGCCAGGGCTAGAGGTCATCTTGCTGTGTTGGTGAAGACCCTACAGAACAGTTGAGAGCAGAGCATCCTGGGTCATGCTGCAGACTGGACCAGGGCCCTACAGTTCTATCTTCTAGGCAGCTTATGGAAGCTCACTAGGGGCCCAGGTGACCAAAGGACAATCCTCTGTCCTGTACCCTGCATAACCACCTCTGAAACAACCAGTGAAAAAGAGGGAGAAAAGCCTTGGTCACAACATGATCTCCCCTAACCTCAATTCTCTGCTCTGCAGGGAACTCAGTGACCCATGTCAGGTCTGCTCCCTTTTGTTTCTTTCTGGAGTGTTCCCATCTGTGCTGTACTTATAGTCCTGGCCGCTGTTCTTTAAGCCTGGCCAGCAGCACATGTGTAGCTCCTGCATCTGCATCTCTCTGGCTCCTGGTCCCATATATAGTCAGCAGTCACCAGTTGCTAAGTAGAAAGGCAGATACTTCCACTGGCTTCTCCTTCATCTTCTTTTTTTCCTTCCATTCCTCCCTCCCTCCTCCTTCCTTCCTTCCTTCCTTCCTTCCTTCCTTCCTCCCTCCCTCCCTCCCTCCCTCCCTTCCTCTCTTTCATTTTGGTTTTCCGAAGTAGGGTTTCACTTTAGCCCATGCTGACCTGGAATTCACTATGTAGTCTCAGGGTGGCCTTGAACTCATGCGATCCTTGTACCTCTGCCTCTCGAGTGCTGGGATTAAAGGCATGCACCACCATACCTGGATCATCATCTTTCTTTTTACATATTTTTATTCATTTATTTTTTAATATTCTGTTTATTTGAGAGAGAGAGAGAGAGAGAAAGACAGAGGAAGAGGCAGAGAGAGAGAGAGAGAGAGAGAGAGAGAGAGAGAATGGGCACGCCAGGGCCTCCTGCCACTGCAAATAAACTCCAGATGCACGTGCCGCCTTGTGCATCATCTTACGTGGGTCCTAGGGAATTGAATCTAGGTCCTTTGACTTTTGCAGGCAAGTGCGTTAACCGCTAAGCCATCTCTCCAGCTGTTTATTCATTTATTTGGCAGAGAGAGGGAGATAGAAAGTCAGAGAAAGTATGAGTGTGCCAGGGCCTCCTACCACTGCAATTGAACTCCAGATGCATGTGCCACTTTGTGTATCTAGGTACTGGGGAATTGAACCTAGACTGTTAGGCTTTCAAGCAAGTGCCTTTAACTGCTAAGCCATCTCTTCAGCCCTCCCATTCATCTTCTACTTCTGTTCAACTTGAGACCACGTCAGTCTTACATACTAAAAATTTCTCTAACTAGTCATAATTAGATCATGTCTCTTTTTCAAAAGTCTTCAGTGACATCTTACAGCTTGTGAAAAAGTCTAAAAGCACCAGCTTCACCATATTGGAGTCTGTCTTATCCTACATTGCCCCAAGGGGCTTCTTATCCTCATCCAGAGCTACCATGTATACACTGAGGGCTCAGGCCTCTAACAAAACTCCCTGCCTGGCTCAAGCTTTTATGTTTCTAGTTCTCATCCATCTATCTAGACAACCACGTCTGACTGAAAGCTGTTCACAGCCACCACAGAAGTGCATCTCACCTTCAGTCCAGAGGCTAGGTTCAAGTTTCTATTCCTGGTGGGGTGAAACATCTTTAAACAGGACCATGTCTTTTTCTTTTTATTTGAGAAAGAGCAAAAGAAAGATAGAGTATAAGTGTGCCTGGGCCTCTTGCTACCACAAATGAACTCCAGATACAAGTGTATTTTGTGCATCTGGCACTTAAAAATTTAAAAAAAAAATTTTTTTTATTAACAACTTCCATGATTATAAAAAATACCCACCCCATGGTGATACCCTCCCTCCCCCTACTTACCCCTTTGAAACTTCACTCTCCATCACATCCCCTCCCCATCTCTATCAGTCTCTCTTTTACTTTTGATGTCTTGATCTTTTCCTCCTCTTATGATGGTCTTATGCAGGTAGTATCAAGGCACTGTGAGGCCATGGATATCCAGGCCATTTTGTGTCTGGAGGAGCATGTTGTATGGAGTCCTGCCCTTCCTTTGGCTCTAACATTCTTTCCGCCACCTCTTCCGCATTAGACCCTGAGCTGTGGAAGGTGTGATACAGATATTGCAGTACTGAGCACTGCGGTCATTTCTTTCCATCACCATGATACCTTCTGAGTCATCACAAGGTCACTCTGGCATTTTTTTTTAAGTACTGGGGAATTGAACCCAGGCCACCAGGTTTTGCAACCAATGAGGTAGGACCATTTATCTTCTAAAGTCTAGATTAGACTGACAATGGGTGCACGAAGACAGGTAAGTACACCTGGGTGTGTGTGGCCAAGCAGGAATGATCTCTTGTGAACAAGCACACAGGTGAGCAAGCACATACAAACAGCACACAGTGCACAGAAGTGTTGGATGTGGTGGTGTACAGCTATAATTTCAGCTGAAGCAGGAAAATTGTGAGTTGGAAGCAGCCTGGACTACATAGTGAGTTTCAAGCTAGGCCTGGCTATAGAGGGGGAGCCTGTTTCAGACAAACAAACAAACAAACAAACAAACAAACAAACAAACAAACAGGGTTGGACAGATGGCTTAGTGGTTAAGATGCTTGCCCACAAAGCCAGAGGACCCAGGTTCAATTCCCCAGGACCCACGTAAGCCAGATGCACAAGGTGGCGCATGCTTCTGGAGTTTGTTTGTAGTGGCTAGAGGCCCTAGCATGTCCATTCTCTCTAATAAATAAATAAAAATAAAAATATTTAAAAAACAGCAGCAATAACTTACAAAGCTGCAGGCAAAGAATCATAGGAACTGTCAGAGCAAACAGCTCCCCATACTTGCTGAGGCGGCAGGACAGACTGACTCCGATCACACCACTGCACATTCAATGCCAAATGTCAAATTGACTGAAGTGTTGCTTTGGTTTCTGAGATTTTCTATTTGGATCTCACTCTAAACTAGGCTGGCCTTAAACTCATGGTGATTTGCCTACCTCAACCTCTTGAGTGTTGGTATTACATATGAACCACCACACCTGGCTGAGAGGTGTTTTGTTTTGGTTTGGTTTTTGGTTTTTTGAGATAGGGTCTCACTTTAGCCCAGACTGACCTGGAATTCACTGTGTAGTCTCAGGGTGGCCTTATATTTATGGAAATCCTCCTACCTCTGCCTCCCAAGTGCCTGGATTAAAGACATGTGCCACCACACCTGGTAAATTAAATTTTTTTTTTTTTTTTTTTTTTTTTTTAGTTTTTCTAGGTAGGGTCTCGCTGTAGCCCAGGCTAACCTGGAATTCACTATATAGTCTCAGAGTGGCCTTGAATTCACTGTGATCCTCCTTTCTTCCTTCCTTCTTTTCTTTTTTCTGTTTTCTTTCTTTCTTTCTTTCTTTCTTTTAGTTTGGTATGTGAGCATACACATGCTTGTGTGTGTGATGTAGTGTGTGATGTGAATTGTATGTAGTCTATGTATGGGTGTGTGCAGAGGCTAAAGGAGATATCACCAGGTGTCCTTTCACTCATCTGCCTATTTTCCTTTATATATATAAAATTTGACAGAGAGAAAGAGGGAGAGAGAGAATAGGCGTGCCAAGGCCTCCAACTGCTGCAAATGAACTCAAGATGTATGTGCTACCTTGTGCATCTGGCTTATGTGAATCCTGGGGAATTGAACCTTGGTCCTTTGGCTTTGCAGGCAAGCACCTTAACCACTAAGCAATCCCTCTAGCCCTCATCTGCCTATTTTCTAGAGGAGTCTTTCAACTCAGATCTTCCATCTCTCTATCTCTCTCTGCTTGGAAATAAACAAATTAAATATAAATATATATATATATATATGTATATATTATATGTATATATTTGGATATTTATTTATGATAAGCTCAGTGTACTTGTCTAACATGTATAAGGCCATGGTTTTGTTTCCAATGTCCCCCTGTATGTAACAATGTATCTATAACTATAGATATCTGTCCCTATGATGTTTAGCAATACGCTCTGACCACCCCTTGAAGACTTGGTGCTCCCCCAGGAGCTCTGATACCTGGGTTCTGAGGGACCCTGAAAAAAAATAATAGATATCTGTAATCAAGATGTTTTGTTTTTTGCTTTTTGGAGGTAGGGTCTCACATCAGCCCAGGCTGACCTGAAACTCACTCTGTAGCCCTAGGTTGGCCTTTACCTTAGAATCCTTAGTTCTGGGACTGAAGATATGCACCACCACACCTGGTTTTATAATCTAGATTTTTTTTCTTATTCAGGTTACGGTCTTGCTCTAGCCCAGGCTGACCTGGAATTCACTTTGCAGTAGGATGGCCTCGAACTCATGGTGATCCTCCTACCTCTGTCACCACACCTGGAAGAGAGAGAGAGAGGAGAAGAGAGACAGAACGGGTGTGCGAGGGCTGGAGAGATGGCTTAGCGGTTAAGAACTTACCTGTGAAGCCTAAGGACCCCGGTTTGAGGCTCGATTCCCCAGGACCCACGTTAGCCAGATGCACAAGGGGGCACACGTGTCTGGAGTTCATTTGCAGTGGCTGGAGGCCCTGGCGCGTCCATTCTCTCTCTCTCTCTCTCCCTCTTTCTCTCTCTGTCTGTCGCTCTGGAATAAATAAAAATAAACAAAAAAATTAAAAAAAAAAAGAACGGGTGAGTGAGGGCTTCCAGCCACTGCAAAGTCCAGATGCATGTGCCTCTGTACATCTCTCTTTACATGGTTTTCTGGGGAGTTGAACCTGGGTTCCTAGGCTCTGAAGACAAGTGATCACCAGTTCAAGGCTAGACTACAGAGATAGATCCTGTCTCAAAAAAAAAAAAAGTCTGTCATGGTGGTGCACACTTTTAATCCCAGCACTTGGGAAGCAGAGGTAGGAGGATGGTCACGAGTTTGAGGCCACCCTGAGACAACAATAGTGAATTCCAGGTCAGACTGGGCTGGAGAGAGACCCTACCTTTAAAAAAAAACAAAAAAACAAAAAAACAAAAACACCAACAAGGGCTGGAGAGAAGGTGTAGTGGTTAACATGCTTGCCTGTGAAGTCTAAGGACCTAGCTTTGATTCTCCAGAACGCACATAAGCCAGATGCACATAGTGGCACATGTGTCTGGAATTTGTTTGTATTGGCTAGAGGCCCTGGTGCACCCATTCTCTCTCTCTAATAAATAAATCCAAATAAGTGAATTAATTAATTTTAAAAAAAGACCAGGGTGTGGTGGCACACACCTTTAATCCCAGCACTCAGGAGGCAGAGATAGGAGTATCATCATCAGTTCAAGGCCACCCTGATATTACATAGTGAATTCCAGGTCAGCCTGGGCTAGAGTAAGACCCTACCTCAAAAAAACAAAAAACAAAAACAAACAAAAAAAAAAAAAAAAAGAAGAAGAAGAAGAAAGAAAGAAAAGAGGAGAGAATACAAAGAGCTCCTGCCCACAAGAAGGCAGGAGCAGGGTAAAGCCCCCATAGAAATCCAGATTGGAGGCTTTTCTAGGTTCTAGGGCTGAATTGATCAGCCAGATAGGTTTTTGGGTAGCTTCTCAGTAATTTCAATCTTCTAGGAAGGGACTTAGGTTGTATTCTAGGACAAGCAGATCTAGGGAGGGAACTCCTCACTGTAAAGACAAGATCAAGGTCATACATTCTTAGTTTATTTATTTATTTATTTATTTTTATTTATTTTTTGGTTTTCCGAGGTAGGGTCTCACTCTAGCCCAGGCTGACCTGGAATTCACCATGGAGTCTCAGGGTGGCCCTGAACTCACGGCGATCCTCCTACCTCTGCCTCCCGAGTGCTGGGATTAAAGGCGTGCGCCACCACGCCCGGCCTTAGTTTTTTTAAAAGATATTTTATTTATTTGAGACAGGAAGGAAGAGGCAGATACAGAGAGAATGGATGTGCCAGGGCCTTCAGCCACTGTAAAAAGTAAAAAAAAAAAAACCCAGATGCATGCACCACCTTGTGTACCTGGTTTACATGGTTACTGGGGAATCAAACCTGGGTCCTTAGGCTTGGCAGGCAAGTGCCTTAACCACTAAGCCATCTCTCCAGCCCAATATTGGTAATTTTTAACTTTTGGAGCCCAGTCACTCTTAAAACGCCTAAACCCCTCCTTTACATTAAGCCTAACTGCTGTTCAGGAAGTGGGGCAATGACTGATCTGGCTTATTCCAGCTGAATGGGGTCATTGGCTATACCAGTTGGGATACCACTCCAGTGAGTCTATCTAAGGGACCCCAAAAGTGAATTGATGTAATACGGAAGATAGCGTTAGATAAAGATGTTGGGGATACCAGGGCATTGTGGCACACACCTTTAATCCCAGCACTCAGGAGGGGCAGAGATAGGAGGATCACCATGAGTTTAAGGTCACCCTGAGACTACACAGTGAATTCCAGGCCAGCCTGGACTAGAGTGAGACCCTACCTCAAAAAAAAAAAAAAAAGAAAGATAAAATTCAACAGACTTAGTATTATCAGAAATGATGGTGATAATTCTTTCACCATGACGATTCAGAAATTCACTTCCAAAGTTGTTCACCAAATGGTACAATGGTGTCAAAATGGTCTGGTCTGAATCTTTTTATATTCTTTTACTATTTTACTTTATTTTTTCGGGTCTTACTCTACTAGGTAGTTGAACCTGGGTCCCTAGGCTTCGCAGGTAAGCACCTTAACTGCTAATCCATCTCTTCAGTACACATGGCACAGGTGTCACTGAGTCACCACAAGCATATCTAAAGCCACTCTGTCTTGTACAGTTGTTCTTTTTGTTTTTTTTTTTGTTTTGTTTTTTCTTTTGGTTTTTCGAGGAAGGGTTTCACTCTAGCTCAGGATCTCCTGGAATTAACTATGTAGTCTCAGAGTGGCTTCGAATTCACAGCGATTCTCTTACCTCTGCCTCCCGAGTGCTGGGATTAAAGGCATGCGCCACCACACCTGGCTGTTTTGGTCCTATTTTTTTTAATGTTTTATTTTTATTTATTTATTTGAGAGAGAGAGAGAGAGAGAGAGAGAGAGAGATACAGAAATAGGCAGATAGAGATAGTGAATGGGCACACCAGGGCCTCCAGCCACTGCAAAGGAACTCCAGAGGCATGCACCCGCTTGTGCATGGCTTACATGGGTCCTGGGGAGTCGAACATGGGTCCTTTGGCTTTGCAGGCAAGCACCTTAACTGCTAAGCCATCTCTCCAGCCCTTGGTCCTATTCTTTACAATGGATTCTTAAACCGAGTTCTCACTCAGGGGCTATGTGAGGTTAGTTAGTCACTATCTGATGAAGAGAGAGATCTAGCAATGCTCTTTGGAGTTCATCTGTAAGGAAGGTGCTTGCACAAAGTTGCTCATAGTCTTTCTCTATTAGTATTCATTCAAACTGGATGTGACCCAACTAGGTGGCCCTGGCATTGACCCATGGAATGTGCCATCCTGGCCCTTCTGCTTTTTGTCCTTCTCATGACTCAGCTTGCTTTTTCCCACCCTGCCCCCAGCACCAACTCCTTCTCAAAGGAGAAGTCTTGTGTACTCCATTGCTAAATTGTCCACTAACTCCCAGGGGAACCAGCACTCTGTATGTTACCTAAAAGCAAGTGAGTGAATGAATGAAAGAATGAATGAATGAGACTGAGGCACTAGGCTGGTACTTCTCAGGGCTGGGGCCTCTCTGTACTTCAGCAAGGAGACCCCAGAAAGCCTTTTCTGGAGGAGGGGAGAGCCTATATTCCATGGGAACAGGACAGATCCCTATCCCACAGGCCTCTGTGGGCCAGTCATTCCCTTTGCTTCACCTCCCAGAACCATTGTTAGGACAGTAGAGAGGGCCAGGTGAACATGGGAAAGTGTTTCCCTTTTTTCCTCTCCACTTGGGGAGACTCCTGACACATAGGTGCTCAGAGGACATGCTCCAAGGTCCATTCTGAACTAACAGTCCCTCCTCCCCTACCATGTTCCAGTCTAAAGGCCTGACTAATGAAGCCTGGCAGCTTGTGAACAGGATACCAGGAGCAGCCAGGTGTCCCTTTCACCTGTGGTGATATCTATAGAGCCATCACTAGCCTGTGCAACTGGAGACCTAGAGGTTGCAGCCCCTAGGGAGCAGAGGCATCAAAGCTAGGACTGAGGCCCAGCCCCCATCACCTGCTCTGTGCTACTGAGATGGAATTACAACCCCACGCTGTGCCTGGGAGGGCAGCAGCACGTCCCATAAGGCCTGATGCTCTGGACCCCAGGCACCTGCTGTGTGCTTTGGGGTAGACTGGCTGCAGATTGTCCACAGGACTCAGGAAGGACAGACTACAGGGGCTCCCATGTGGGAGGGAGTTAAGCAAGTGTCCCTCTGTGGAGGTGACATGTCACAGACACCACCATGATGAATAGGAGAAGAGGCTTTGAGGAGGTAGGAGGGTAACAAGGCCAGGGCTGGAACCTGGAGGGATAGCCAGAAGCTGGGTGGTGAATCCACCCAGAGGAGGCAGCCCAGATTGGCCTGGGACAGACAGCTCTTTGGGGCAGCCCAGATTGGTCTGGGAAACTGGTTATGGCTTGGGCTGTGGAAGGCCAGTGGGCACCCTGGAGGTGGGGGGCAGGTGTATTCCTGGCCTTTCCAGGACCCTCCCAGGGCCCATGGTCAGGACAAGCTGTTCACAAATCCTCAGAGGGAAAGTCAGTCCACAGACTCCAGCTCTAACCTGCCTTGTGAGGGCTGCCGCCAATGCATGGTTCCTACTCAGTCTGGGGGCCACTGCTTCTTGCCTCTATGCTGGGTCTACCACTGGAGTCAGGCTGTCCTGCCCTCTGCTTCTGCCTCTTCTACTAGATCTGCTGGGGCTTGCCCTCAACCCCTCCTCTGGGTCTCAGGCCTGAGAGCTTCTAGTCGGCGCCTCAGCCAGGACACAGAGGTATAGCCTAGCCCCATGTTCTGGTCGGGAAGGAGAGAACTCTGGAATGCAGAGCTCTGACACCACGATTGGTAGGTGGGAGCAAGGCTTTGGGGAGCAAGGGGCTGCCAGTTGGCAGTGACACTTTGGAAAGACAGTTGGGGGTGAGTGAACACTTGGAATGGAGACCAGCGACAGTTGGCAGTGGCAGCTGGAGTGGCAGTTGGGGCTTGGCAGGGGCACAGGTCTGGAGGACAGTTGGGGTGGGGCAGCCGTGGGATTGGCAGGTAGCCCCTGGCCCTGTGGCAGCTCTGGAGGGCGGTCTTAGGGAGGCATGGGCAGGAGGGCAGCTGGCTCTGGACCCGACTAAGCTATACCCAGGAGGTGGCCCACTTTGAAGAAGCCTGGATGAGAAGCCCCCTCCCCCACTATGGGTGGGGCTCTGCTGCAGTACGAGGCTTGCCAGGTCCACCTAAGGTCCCAGGATGAGGGAGTGGGCGGTTCCCTGAGCAGCCCCTGCATCCCACCCTACCCTACCCTCTGCCTTGTTGTCTGGGCTTCCAGCAGAGGCCTAGAGAAAGCAGGGACAGGTTCTGGGCTGTTCCCTGGGAGCGGGCAGGACTCTGTGGGCTGTTGCCATGGGGATGACTGAGCAATACCACTGGCTGGAGAATAAACAGGCAGGCTCTCTGACCAGTGACTGAGACAAAGACAGCCACAGAAAACCCAGTTGAAGTGCATAAGGAAATGTTGTCTTGGGGGAATATAGAGGTAACAGAAGGTGGGTGGAGTGCCTTGACAATGGTGGGGAAGTTGGGGTATACTCCCACTAGGAACAAAGATTATGTAGGGATATTTACTGTTCTTCTGGAATTTCCTTTTCCAAAGCGTCTCCCAGGTCATTCCTTATAAAAACAGACTCTTGAGCATGACAGGCAAGTTCCTTTATCTTTCCTTGGAGTCAGTGCACTTAACATGGGTTTGGACACCCCTCTCTGCCCCTTGGAAGCCACATTGTAGAGGTGAAGGGCGTGTGGCCAGACGGCAAAGCATAGCAGCGAGTCTTTGAACACAGGTTTAGAGGCTCGCCTGGTTCCTTTCTTTCTTTCTTTCTTTCTTTTTTTTCTTTTTTCTTTTTTTTGGCTTTTCGAGGGTTTCACTCTAGTCCTGGAATTCACTATGTAGTCTCAGGGTGGCCTCAAACTCATGACGATCCTCCTACCTCTGCCTCCCGAGTGCTGGGATTAAAGGCGCGCGCCACCACGCCCAGCTCTTTTTTCTCTTCTCTCCTCTCTTTCTTTCTTTCTTCCTTTTTTCCTCCCTCCCTCTCTTTCTTTCTTTCTTGAACTCACAGCGACCCTCTTTCCTCTGTCTCCCAAGTGCTGGGATTATCATTTTTTTTTGTTTTGTTTTGTTTTGTTTTGTTTTGTTTTTTCGAGGTAGGGTTTCACTCTAGCTCAGGCTGACCTGGAATTCACTATGTAGTCTCAGGGTGGCCTTGAACTCACAGCGATCCTCCTACTTCTGCCTTCCGAGTGCTGGGATTAAAGGCGTGCACCACCACGCCCGGTTTATCTTTTCCATTTTTGAAGCAGGGCCTCACTGTAGCCCAAGTTGACCTGTAATTATGTAACCCAGACTAGCCTTGCACCTATGGTGATCCTCCTACCTCAACCTCAAGTGCTGGGATTCAAGGTGTGGCACCACCCTGCCTGGGTAGGGTGTATTGTTCTTGAATCTACTTACTTTCCTGTTATACTGTCCTGTCTAGGTCTTGTGCCCTGCTGTTGGTTCGTGGAGCAGAAGAGACATGGGTCTTGGCCTGTAGTCACTGCTAGTGTTCTAGGGGTCCGGGTACAGAAAGGGACTTGTCCCTACTGCCTTGGTTCATTCTAGAACTCAGCAAGACTTCCTGTAGAGTTGGATAGTCCTAGCTGGGCAGGTGGAGTGAGCCTCATAGCAGTCAGACATAGACTTGGTTCTCATGGGCCTCTTGAGCAATGACTGGGCACCACTGTGCACACTGGCAAAACTCTACTACTCCCAAGTCCTGTATGGAAAGTGGACACATCTAACACTGTCCTTGAAGGATGTAAGGTGTGTGTCTAGCGATCTTGAGAAAGACTCTCTCCAAGGAAGAGTAACCTAAAACGTTTCTTCATGTCTCACTCTATGGGCTGCAACACAGCCCAAATCTGGGGGTGGGGCAGGGTGACCGGTGTCCTATGTTCCCTTTGAAGGAGAAGGAAGTGCCCAGCCAGACTCCTGGAGGCCAGTAGTAGGACTGTGCCAGCTCTCACCTCTCCAAGGCCAAGAACAGCTGGCCATGCTTCATTCAACCAGGAAATGTGCCAAGAAGGCCCTCTAGCAGAAAGGTTGGGTTTGGGGGCTCCTGGGCCACCAGTGCCAGCCCAGGAGACTGGTGAGAGAGGTGGGCCCAGCCATCTCAGGCGCCAGGGAGTAAAGGAGTGTCCTAGGCTTTCATGCTAGGATATGCCAGACCTGTAGTCGCTCTTGCTCTTTCAAGGAGAATCCCTCCTCCCCGCCCCCCTGCCGGCCTGCCCTCCCACTGCCGCCCGTGAATGCCTCCTCACACATCATGAAAAAGCCTCCATCTGGGCGGGCACCTCCCACCTCCAGAGGAATTCCGCGGTGCTGGCCCCTCGGAGAGTCAGGGCGCGCCGACGGCCCCTGGCGCTTCGCGATTGGTTGGCCCAACAGTGCCTAACTTCTCCGCGCGGCTGGTCGGCTGCAGGCTCATCTCCCTTCCCGCCGCCGCGTCGGGGAGGAGGAAGCGAGGTGGCCTATAGCCCCGCGCAGACCAGTCCAGGAATGCGAGGCCACATTCCCCGTTCCAGTCGCTCGAGGGCCGAGTACGAAAAGGAACTGCAGGAGTCACCGTGCCCCTGGGGGCGGGTGACGAGACCCATCCCGGGCAGCACGAATGGCAGTGACATCGCCGGCTGGGGGCTGCGGTACAAGCTAGGTCCGTTCGCTGCCCACACCCCTACGGGCGGTAGCACAACCACAGGATCGACGTGCGGCTGCCGTGCTCCTAGCTATTCAAATCCGATCCCTGGTGGTGGGCACCGCCACATGGCTCGCGCCCCAAGGAGCTCCTCTCCGGGGGACCGCCTGGGTTTCTTGATGGCGGGGACGCGCAGGGACCAGCTCCTTTTGGGCAGAGCGCCCCTGGGGCCGGCCTTGAAGCGCGTTTTCGCCGCTCCACACGAGGGCCGCTGAGCCAGCTAGGCGCTGGGGGAGTTGAGAAGTTTGCAAGTCGCGCGCACCGCGACGGTTCGAGGGGTTTCGGGGACTGCCATGACCCAGGGACCCTCGCGTCCCCAGGAACAGGAACCGCGGGGTGCGCCGTCCCGACCGCGCGGCAGTGCACAGCCTCTCTCCCATCAGGTGGTCTTCGGCTGCGCGACACCTTCGGGGCAGGGGTGTCGGGCCCGGTGACCCTACTCAGCGCCACCCCCGTCAGCCCAGGGGAGGGGGCTTCCCACAATGCCCAGCGAGCTCCAGCCCGCACTTCCGCTGTCCGGCCCCGCGGGTGGGGGAGACGCGGGAGCACCGGTGGCCGCTCGGCCCCCGTCAGTCAGCAGCGCGGAGCCGGCCGAGCGGGGGGCGGGGCCGGCGGTTGGCAGCGGGGGCGGGGCCGGGGCGGTGGCCGAGGCCGGGGCGCCGAGCGGACCAATCAGCCGCTACCGGGCGCGCGCCGGGGGCGGGGTCAGGGTCTGCGGGCGGGGTGCGCGCAAGCGGCGGGGGCCGCGGGGCTAGAGCGGCGCGGGTGCGCGCGCCGGCCTGACGGACCGACAGACGGGCGGACGGACCAACGTACCCGGGCGGTCGCGCAGCTCGGACCCACACGTACGCAGCGCAAACCCGCGGCCGGGCGATCACCGGCGGCGGCCCGCGGCCACGGCGCCCGTCCGCGCCCCATGGGGTCACAGGTAAGCGGCGCCGGCTCATTGTCCGCGCGGCCGGGCGGCGCATCGCGACGGGGCACGATCGGGCCGGTCAGCTACAGCCCAGATCGCTTCGAGCCGCGGCGCGCCCCCGCCCCACCACCCGCTTCGTCCTGTCCCGCTCCGTGGGGGCGCCCTCCCAGGGGCTATCGGTGCCGGGAGCGGCTCGGAGAGACAGACCCAGGCCCGTGGGTCTCCGGCCTGAGTGGCGTGGGCGGGGCGGCGCGGCAGGTCCCTGTAGGGTTGAGCGCGGAGGCGGCGGCTGTAGCAGCGCGGGGCTGCCGGGCCCCTTGGTCCCGGGTACCTCCTGCGGCTGCGGCCAGGGTCCCTCCCCCGTCACCTCCGAAAGGGGAATTTTCCAGCTGGTAATTTCTGCTGCGTCAACGCCCGGCCCCGAGAGGCTGCCCAGGGGCGTCTCGGCGCCCCCCACCCGTGCCGCCCCGCGAGTCCCCCGCCCGCGCAGCTGAGCCGCACCCGGACCCGCCCGCGCCGAGTTTGCCAAGAGTCGGAACTGCGGGAGGTGGGCGCGGACCCGTCGCCCCTCTCTTGGGGGCCTTGGGGGGTCATTGTCTCCCCAGAAGCCGGGCGCAGTCAGGTCTCCATTTTAATCACGGGCCGAACCGGAGTGTAGGGCCGTCCTTGCGCTGCGTCGAGGGGAGCTCAGAGTACTCGGCGGGCGCTCGGGCGCGCACGGGAACGGGGTCCACTGCAAGCCGCGTCTTTGTTTCCCTGTAAATAGACATGTCAGTTTCACAGGGCAGAACAAGTCAGTGTCTGACGACTCAATCCTGAGGGCAAACGGGGAATTTTCTGCGCCAGAAGGCGGACTGTGTATCTAGTTGGGGTTCCCCCGATGCGACTAAGAATCTCACTATAATGTAGGTAGAACGAGTTACACACAATAGGGCTGGACTGGGAGCCTGGGAACAAACTAAATGAGCCCAAAGAACAGGTAATTTCTAACCCCAAGAAATATATAAAAAAAGAAAGTTTGACTGAAATTCTCTGTGAATTTCCTCCCGCTTTCAATTTACAATCTCAGCGGCGCCTTTTGGGAAGGTAGGAAGGTTACCGTGACAAGGTTATCAGCATTGTTTAAACCACTGCTAATTAGGAAACATGTTTAGTGAACGAACTGGGTGCCGACACCTGTGTGAGCAGCACTCCTGGAGTTGTCTCAGTTGTAGAACCTTCCTTTGGATTCATCTTTGGGGCAAACTTCCCATTTGGATAGGCTCCTGGATTCTGCTCATTGCTGCCCCCCCACCCCCCGCCTATGCAAGGCAATGTTTCCACTCAGCAAGAGAAGTATATAGTTTGTTCACCAAAAGAAAATTTATAGAAGAATTTTCATGTGAGCATAATGAAGCAATCCATAGTATCATCATAGAATTCCTCCACTTGGCATATTTTGTGAAAGCATTGGATATTTTGAACTGAAAACTTCAGGGCACTTCAGCCAATATTATTGCAGAAAAGATTAAGCAAATGATGGAAATACTTAGGCAGAAGTTATTGCAGATATTAGGGGGGATTTAGCAGTATCTTCTAAACTTGTATTTTTTGCATCTTTTACTGAAGGGACACCAAATTGGGGGTTGTTGTGAATTTTCTCTTTAGTGGAATGCACCCAAGTCAGGGTGTCTAGAAATCCAGAATTCAGTCTTGCCTGGGGCCTGCTTGGGGACAACTTTCAACTGAGCTTTTCACCAACACTATCTTGCTGTAAGAATTTTCTTTGCTTGGATGATTTCTGTTCAGGTTCCACTGCTTTTATGTCAGTGTAAATTGCTCTGTGCTCAGACCCTAAGACCTGCCTTCTTTTCTGACTGGTCCACTGTTACCTAGGAGCACTAGTGCCTTGGACATTCTGTACTCTGCTTCAGTCACACTAGGCTCAGGCCAACACACTGTTCCTGTGACTCCATATGCCCCTTGGTCACACAGTACCATAGAAACCATGACATAAACACCATGAAACAGAGAAACTTTTCCAAAGATTAAGAGAGAGACCCTACCTTGAAAAACCAGAAAAAAAATTAAGAGAAAGTGTGCTGAAGTGTGGATGGTCCATGGCTGCTTGAAAATGTTTTATTTATAAACATGGTTAAATTGAGATTTTATGTGTGTGTGTGTGTGTGTGTGTGTGTATGTATGTATGTATATATATATGTGTGTATGTTTAAATATTATTTAAATTATTTAAATATTTAAAATATTATTTATTTTTATATTTATTTATTTGACAGAGAAAGGGGTGGGGGGAGAGAGAAAATGGGAGTGCCAGAGCCTCCAGCCACTGCAAATGAACTCCAGACATGTGCGCCCCCTTGTGCATCTGGCTAACCTGGGTTCTAGGGAATTGAACCTGGGTCCTTTGGCTTTGCAGGCAAACGCCTTAATGGCTAAGCCATCCCTCCAGCCCATATATATATGTATATTTAAAAAAACGTATTTTATGGGCTAGAGGGATGGCTTAGTGGTTAAACACTTGCCTGTGAAGCTTAAGGACCCTGGTTCGAGGCTCAATTCCCCAGGACCCATGTTAGCCAGATGTTCAAGGGGGCATATGCATCTGAAGTTCATTTATAGAGGCTGGAATCTTTGGCGCGCACATTCTCTCTCTCTCTCTCTCTCTGCCTCCTTCTCTCTCTTGCTCTCAAATAAATAAATAAACAAACAAAAATTTTTTTTAAAAAATGTATTTTATTTAGTCATTTGAGAGAGAGAGGAAATAAAAGGTAGAGAGAGAGAAGGAGAGAATGGATGTGCCAGGGCCTCCAGCCACTGCAAACGAACTCCAGATGCATGGGCCACCTTGTGCATCTGGCTTACGTGGGTCCTGGGGAATCGAACTGGAGTCCTTTGGCTTTGTAGGCAAATGCCTTAACCGCTAGGACATCTCCAGCCTGGCTGAGTTATATTTTAACAGTGAAAATCTCCTAACTTTCTCCTTAAGTGGAGTTTTCCAAATTAAGAGAAATTGGGCCACTGTGTCCCTGTGGTGTGGTTTCTGGGGCGCTGATCAGCGGTCATGCTGTTCTCCATGAGGTCTTAGACCAGCCTCCAAGAACTGAAGAGACCCACTTAGTGTACAGAGATTAGAAAGTGCTACAGGCCCCTGAGTTTGAGCTAATTCCTACAGTACAGTCACTTTCTCTGCTCTTGGCTATTAGTGAGAGGACAGTTCTAAAAACCATTAGGGTTCCAGCACCTGCCTCAGGCAGCTCTGTGAAAACATACTATGCTTTGAATTCTCTGGGGTGATGGTGGATTGTTAAGAATTCCCCTGTGAAGCCACACTTGGTGGCACAGGCCTTTAATCCCAGTACTTGGGAGGCAGAGGTAGAAGGATTGCCATGAGTTCAAGGCCAGCCTGAGACTCCATAGTGAATTCCAGGTCAGCCTGGGCTAGAGCGAGACCCTACCTTGAAAAACTGATAATAATAATAATAATGATAATAATAATAATAATTTGGGCTGGAGATATAATTTAGAGATTAAGGTGCTTGCCTGCAAAGTCAAAGGACCCAGGTTTGATTCCCCAGGACCCTCATAAGCCAGATGCACAAAGTGGCACATGCGTCTGGAGTTCGTTTGTAGCAGCTGGAGGTCCTGGCACACCCATTCTCTCTTATTCTCTCTGCCTCCCTCTCTCTTTCTATCAAATAAATAAATAAATAAATACTAACAACAACTAAAAAAATTTACTATTTTTGAACAGTATTATTTGGAGTAAAAAAAGTTACTAACCTTGCCAGGCATGCTGGTGTACGCCTTTAATGCCAGCACTCAGGAGACAGAAGTAGGAGGATTGCTGTGAGTTCGAGGTCAGCCTGTGACTACATAGTGAATTCCAGGTCAGCCTGAGCTAGAGCTAGACCCTACCTTTAGGAACAACAACAAGGGAGGACCGAGAGGAGGCTAACGAGGCTAATGATGGTACTAACATGGCTGTATATACACTGTGTACATAACTAATACAAAAACAAAATAAAACAAAAAAACAACAAAGGCTTGGTGTGGTGGGGCACGGTTCTTTAATTCCAGCACTCAGGAGACAGAGAGAGGTAGGAGGATCGCAGAGAGTTCGAGGCCACCCCAAGACGACATAGTGAATTCCAGGGCAGCCTGGACTAGAGTGAGAGAGTGAGATAGAGTGAAACCCTACCTTGAAAAACCAAAAAAAAAAAAAAAAAAGTTACTAACCTAGTTATTTCAGAGTAGCAATTTGGAAAACCTTGTTTTTCTCAGTAGCACAGTTTTCTGTTTTGACAGATGTGATTTCTGAGTTGTGTTAGACATTTTTGCCCACCTTCTGCTGCTCCCCCTCTTCCTCTTTCTTGATTACTTTCCTCCCCCCCCCCCACTGTGTAGTCTCAGGGTAGCCTCAAAATTATGGTGATCTCCTACCTCTGCTTTCCCAGTGCTGGGATTAAAGGCCTGTGCCATAATGCCCGGCTTGTTTTTTTTCTTTTTCTTTTCCCTTTTCCTTTTTTTTTTTTTCGAGGTAGGGTTTCACTCTAGCCCAGGCCGACCTGGAATTCACTATGTAGTCTCAGGGTGGCCTTGATCCTCCTACCTCTGCCTCCCGAGTGCTGGGATTAAAAAGGCTTGCGCCACCACGCCCGAGCGGTTTTTTGTTTTTGTTTTTAAGTTTATTTATTTGAGAGAGACAAAGAGAAAGAGGAAGACAGAGAGTATAGGCATGCCAGGGCCTCCTGCCCCTGCGAACAGACTCCAGACACATGCGCCATTTTATGCATCTGGCTTTATGCGGGTGCTGGGGAATTGAACCAGAACCATCAGGCTTTGAAGCAAGCACCTTTAGCCAATGAGCCATCTCTCCAGCCCCTTGCTTTGTTTTTCAAGGAGGGTGATCTTCTATCCCAGGCTGACCTGGAATTCACAGTGTAGTCTCAGGGTGGCCTTGAACTCTCTGCGATCCTCCTACCTCTCTCTGCCTCCTGAGTGCTGGGATTAAAGGTGTGCACCACCGTGCCCGGCTTTTAAAACACATTTTAAAAATAATTTTAAGGACTGGAGAGATGGCCTGGCTGTTGAGGTGCTTGCTTACAAGGCCAAAGGACCTCAGTTTGATTCCCCAGGACCCACATAACCCAGATGCACAAGGTGGCACATGTGTCTGGAGTTGGTTTGCAAGTGGCTAGAGGCCCTGGTGTGCCAATTCTCTCCCCGCCCCCCGTCTCTCTCTGCTTCTTTCTATCTCTCAAATAGATAAAAATAGAATATTTAAAAAATAATTTTAATATTTACTTATTACTTATTTGAGACAGAGAAAGGGAGAGAAAGAATAAGTATATCAGGAGACCTCCTGTCCCTCCAAATTAACTCCAGATGCATGTGCCATTTTGTACACCTGACTTTACATAGGTTCTGGGGAATCCAACCTGGGCTGTCAGACTTTGTAAACATGTGCCTTTAGCTGCTGAGCCATTCACTGGAATTTGTGGACCTTTTCCATTGTGTGAGCTACTAGAATGACAAACTGGCAGGGAAGGAAAATAGCAGAGACAACACACCAGGGCCACCTGATACAGCAAAGGAACAGCTGTAGAACAGTGTCTCTACTTTTTGAAAGCAACAAGAAGTCTCTCCATGTAGATCACAGAAAGGGTACGTGCATGTGTATGTGCAGATGCATGCACACCATGTGCACACGTGTGGAGGCCACAAGAAAACATTGTGTGTCCTCTATTGACTTTTTGCCTTATTTCCTTGAGATGGACACACTGAAACTGGAGCTGCTTGATTTCAATCAGACTGGATGACCAATGAGCCCCAGCAATCTTCCTGTGCCCACCCCCATCAGGACTGGGGTTATAGGTATGTGTAGCCATGGCCAGCTTCTTATGTGGGTCCTGGGGGTCAAGCTTCACCAATTATACTTTCCCAGCAAGCATTTTTACCTACTGAGTCATCTCCCCATCCACTCCACCTTACTCTTTAAGACAGGGTGAACCTAGAGCTCATTGATTCAGTTAGACTAGCTAGCCAGCAAGCATTAGGGTTCCTCCTGTCTACTGCCCCAGCACGCGGATTACAGGCAAGTGCTACCACACCTAGCTTTGATCTGGGTACTGGGGATCTGAATGCTTGCAAATACTTTATTCCCTGAGCTACTTCCTAGGCTAATCCCACCTACTCTAAAAATGTATTTATTTATTTATTTATTTATATATTTAAGAGAAACTGAGAGAGGCCCTGTTGTACCCATAAACAATCTCCCCACCCCCCTCTCCTCACAAATAAGTAAATAAAAAATATATATATAAAGAGCCGAGTGTGGTGGTGCTTTGCAGGCAAGTGCCTTAACCACTAAGCCATTTCTCCAGCCCCAAATACTTTTTAAAAATATTTCATTATTTATGTATTTATTTATTAGAGAGAGAGAATGAGAGAGAAAGAGATAGGACAAGAAAGAATGAGTGTGCTAGGAACTGTAGCCAATGCAAACAAACTCCAGATGCATGTGCTACCATGTGTATCTGATTTACTTAGGTTCTGGGAAATCAAACCTGGGTCCTTAGGCTTAGCAGGCAAGCACCTCAACTGCTAAGTTATCTCTCTAGCTCCCTTTTATACCTACTCCTTTTGTTTTGTTTTTTGTTTTTCTGAGGTAGGGTCTCACTCTAGCCCAGGCTGACCTGGAATTAACTATGTAGTCTCAGGGTGGCCTTGAACTCACTGTGATCCTCCTAACCTCTGCCTCCCGAGTGCTGGGATGAAAGGCGTGTGCCACCACGCCCGGCTCTTCCCACCTTCTTTTGAGACTGGATCTTATGTAGTCCAGGCTGGCCTGTATCTTGCTGTGTAGCCAAGGATGACCTTGAACCTCTGATCCTCCTGCCTCTACCTCCCTAGTGCTGGGGTTACAGGTATACAACACCATACCTGGTTTATGCAGCACTGGGGGAGGAACACAAGGACTCATGTATGCTAGGCAAGCACTCTGCCAAGTGAGCCACATTCCCAGCCCCATATGATAGGGTTTCTAAAAACAACTTCATAATCCATTACCAGACACAGATGCCTGCTCAGCAGAGGTCTAGAAGTAGAGTGAAGGCCTGGGGGTGTAGCTGAGTAGTACAGTGTTTGTGGGGCTCTGAGTTCTATCCCCAGCAGCAGGAGGAGAGGTGAGTGAAGTCATTCTGGTTGGAGGAATAGCATGAACAGTGATGGAACCAGACAGCAGAGCTGTTCACATGCCCCAGAGTAGGGATGTCAGCCCTGGGGGACTAAGGATAAGGGGCAGAGTTGATTACAGCAAGATAGGGGAATGGGATTGAGAGGAAAATATTGGTATGCATAGTTTGAGTAGAGTCATGATCTTGAGTGTCCTCCAGACCTTGAGATGCCAGGATGGCAAGCCAAGGAGCTTCAGATCTGCGTAGAGAGATAGGACAGTATCTCCACTGAAGTTTTATCACATATGCGCTAAAAACAAGCTTTAAAGAGAAAGTGGTCCACAGTCTCATCTTGGTGCTCAAAATAGGTCTGTTTTGCGTTCTCCTACCATCCCATTTAAAGTACTGAAGCCTGTGAGTGGCAGCATGCTTCTTTTTAGGAAGTTCAAAGCAGTTTGGGAATTTCTGAAAGAAGCAGAAGTTACTCAGCTTCATTTAGAGATGAGAACAAACTAACTGAAGAAAGGAGCTGTTTGCCAGTGTGACTGGCATTCAGTTTTATTCTTCCTCCTCCGGTGTTAGGCACAATCTGCAACCCTCAGATGACTTTTTTTTTTTTCCTAGGTAGGGTCTCTCTCTAGTCCAGACTGACCTGGAATTCACTATGTAGTCTCAGGGTGGCCTTGAGTTCACGATGATCCTCCTACCTCTGCCTCCCAAGTGCTGGGATTAAAGGTGTGTGCACTACAACTGGCAATTTATGTTCTGTCCTGCTTCAAGGGAACCTGCTCAGTTTCAAGGTGATCCTGATGCTTAGACTTCACATGTGTGGTAGTTCTACCTTCCAGGAAGACAGACACTTGCCTAAAACCCTACCCTGAGTGTCAGGTCTTGAGGAAATCTTAGGTCACTGGAGCCTCTACTGCACTCAAAGCCCCTCTTTTGGCTTGGTGTGGTGCCTCACACTTTTAATCCCAGCACATGGGAGGCAGAGGTAGTAGATTACTGTGAGTTTGAAGCCAGCCTGAGACTACATAGTGAATTTCAGGTCAACCTGGGATAGAATGAGACCCTACCTTGAAAAACAAAACTAAAGAAAGAAAGGTGCCTGCTTGCAAAGCATGCCAGCCCAGGTTCAATTCCCAAGTACCCACATAGAACCAGAAATAAAAAGTGACACATTTACCTAAAGTTTGTTTACAGTGGCTAGAGGCTTTGTATGCCTATACACAAACATTTACACACATACACACATGTAAAAATAAGTAAAATGTTTAAAAATTTTGAAATAATTTTAAAATTATTTATTTGCAAGGAAAGAAAGGAGAGAGGGAGAGGGAGGGAGGAAGGGAGAATATGGGTATGCTAGGACCTCTAGCCACGGCAAACAAACTCCAGATGTATATGCCACTTTGTGCATCTGGGTTTTCATGGATACTGGGGAATTGATCTCCGGTCCTTAGGCTTTGTAGGCAAGTGTCTTAACCTCTGAGCCATCTCTCAGCTCCCCCAAAATGCTTGAAATTATTCTAAGGAATGTGCAGTGAAAGATGCAGCATTCTGGATGGTTGGCGTCTTTGTCTTCTCTCATGTATTGGTGCTTTCAGGCTAGGCTGAATCCTGTGCTTAGTGTGTGCAGCATGTGGGTGATATACATGCAGTGTGGTTGCTGTGTGTGCAATGTAGATGCTGTGTGTGCCATGTTGCTGGTGTTCATGCAGTATGTGGGTGATGTGTGTGCAGTGTGGGTAAAGGGAGTGCTCTGCATACAGTATGAGTACAGTGGATGGTATTTGTGTTCTGTGTGCAGGTACTGTGCAGTGTGGGTGCTGTGTGTGTAGTCGGTGCTATGTAAGCAATGTGGGTGCTGTACATGTAGTGTGGGTGAAGTGTGTGCAGTTTGAGTGCTGTGTGTACAATGTGTGGATGCTATTTTGTTTTCTTGCAGAGCAACCCAAGGACATGAGAGCAGGAGGAAGCTGCCAGTAATGGTCCGGGACTGAGCTCTCTTTTGTGGTCCATCTGGGAACCTCAGGCTTATAACGGGAAGGCTTCTGCGTTCTTTTCACAAGGCCCTGGAAGCCTGTATGTCCTTCCACCTTGTTTCTCATGTGTGCACATGTCAGCTGTGGGGGTGTTTCCAATGCTTTCAGCAAATTCTCAGTTGGGATCTGTGTCCCACAGGGGATGGTTGCACCCCAGGAAGTGTTCTGGGTTACTTCAGGGCATTACACTGCAGCTGGGAGGTGCTTCCCAGTCTGCGTCACCCTTCTGGCTGCCTGTCCGCCAGAACCACTATGGCTGAGCTTTGCTGGACGTACAGGACATTAGTTTCCAGTCCGTTTCTGACATGCCCGTTTCAGCGGTTCATTGCTTTTGTCATCTGTTCCTCAGTGTTGGTAACACTGAGAAATCATTGAACAGCAGAGTTGAATTGACTGAGAGTAGAGTTTAGGGAGTAGTTTTTCCCTAGAAACGTTACAGAGACAAAGCTGAAGCTCTTGGTTCTTGCTGTGCTCAGTGAGTGAGGAGATTTTCCTGGCTAGTATGGCTTAGGCAGGCTACCCCATAATTTTGTGTTCTGAGAATTTAGAGTAATATCATGAAAGGGCTGTTTCCTGTGATCACTGACCTTGAGTCCATTTGTAGTGTGATTTTTTTTTCTTCAGTTTTCTGAGGTGGGGTCTCACACTAGCTCAGGCTGACCTGGAATTCACTATGCAGTCTCAGGGTGGCCTCAAACTCTCGGTGATCCTCCTACCTCTGCCTCCCAAGTGCTGTGATTAAAGGGGTACGCCACCATGCCCGGCTGTAGTGTGATTTTTTAAAATATTTTATTATTTATTTATTTATTTGACAGAAGGAAAGAGCAGAGTGAGAGATAGAATGGGCATGCCAAGGCTTCTAGCCACTGTAAACGAACTCCAGATGCATGTGCCACCTTGTGCATCTGGCTTATGTGGGTACTGGGGAATCAAACCGAGGACCTTTGGAGGCAAGTGCCTTAACCACTAAGCCATCTCTCCAGCCCCCTTGTTTTGTTTTTTTTTTTTTTGAGGTAGAGTTTCACTCTAGCCAGGCTAACCTAGAATTCACTATGTAGTGTCAGGGTGGTCTTGAACTTAAAGTGATCCTCCTACCTCTGCCTCATAAGTGCCGGGATTAAAGGTGTGTGCCACCATGCCAGGTTTATGGTGTGATTTTGAAGAGGAACTAAAAAAGTCAGGATATTGAAAACCACATGAATACTTTGTTATTGTTTTTGGAACTGTTTCCCATTCTTACCCAGGCTGAACTGGAACTCACTCTGTAGCCCAGTCTGTCCTCAAATGCATGTTAATGCTTCTACCACCTAGCCTCTCAATGCTGGGATTAAAGGCCTGTGCCACCATACCCAGGCCTCACAGGTACTTATTAAACAATCCAATGCTCCCCTTTGGAGCAAATGAAACATTTCAGATTAATGTAACTCTGCAGTGAGGTTATCAAAAGTGTGCCTATGAGTATGTGCTTTCACTTTTGCCCTTTTGGTTATGTTTGGGCAATTCCATAAATTGAAAAATTTTGTGTTTTTCCACAGGAGATAGTTGTTGCTCACTGCCTAAAGTGGTGTAAAGAAGCAAAGTGATTCTTGCTTTTAAAGCTCAGGGTATTTGGAAGAATTTTCAGAAATCATTAACATGTACTATATGGGGCTGTAAAACATGTGTCCTGGGGCTGGCCTACTAGGGCAGCTGGAAAAAGTTTGGTTTTGTTTTTTTTTCTGAGGTAGGGTCTCACTCTAGCCCAGGCTGTCCTGGAACGGGAATTCACTCTGTAGTCTCAGGGTGGCCTTGAACTCAAGGCTATCCTACCTCTGCCTCCCGAGTGCTGGGATTAAAGGTGTGTGCCACCATACCAGGCAAAATATTTGAGAGAGAAAGAGGCAGATAGAAAGACAGAATGAGCATGCCAGGGCCTCCAGCCACTGCAAATTAACTATAGGCACATGGGCCATCTTGTGTATCTGGCCTTTGTGGGCCTTAACTGATAAGCCATCTCTCCAGCCCAACAAAGGGTTTTAAAGAAATGTTTTTATTTATTTGAGAGCGGGAAGAGAAAGAGGGAGAGAGGAGAGGATGAGTGTGCAAGAGCCTCCTGCTATTTCAGATGAATTCCAGACACATGTAGTGGGGTACTGGAGAGTAGAACCTATGTCATGAGACATTGCAAACAAGTTCCTCTAACTGCTGAGCCATCTTGCCAGCCCAAAATGGTTTTCTCCTTAGGTTGGTTTTTTGAGTTAAGGTCTTACTGTATCCCAGGCTGACCTGGAGTTCACTATGTAGTCTCTGGGTAGCCTCGAAGTCACAACAATCCTCCTATCTCTGCCTCCTAAGTGCTGGGATTAAAGGTGTGTGCCACCATGCCTGGCTAAGAAAATATTTTTATTTATTTGTAAGGAGAGAAGGAGCATGAGAATGGGTGCACCAGAGTCTAATGCCACTGCAAACGAATTCCAGAAGCATGCATCACTTTGCATCTAGCTTTACGTGGGTACTGGGGAATTGAACTCAAGGCTGTTAGGCTTTGCAAACAAGTGACAAAAAAAGTATTTTTGTGGGGCTTGAGAGATAGCTTAGTAGCTAAGGCACTTGCCAGCAAAGCCAAAAGACCCAGGCTTAATTCCCCAGTATACACATAAAGTCAGATGAACAAGGTGGCACATGCATCTGGAATTTGTTTGCAGTGGCTAGAAATCCTGGCATGCCCATTCTTTCTTTCCTTCTCTCTTTCTCTCTCTGCCACTTTCACTCTGTCTCTCAAATAAATAAATGAATAAACTATTAAAATTTTTTTTAATTTTCTTTATTTAAGAGAGAGAGAAATAGGCGAGGGAGAGAGAAAGAGAGAGAGAATGAGAATGGGCATGCCAGGGCCTCCAGCCTCTGCAGACGAACTCCAGATGTTTGTGTTCCCTTGTGTATCTGGTTTATGTGGGTACTGGGGAATTGAACCTGGGTCCATTGACTTTGTAGGCAAGTGCCTTAACCACTAAGCCATTTCTCCAGCCCTTTCTTTTTTGAGGCAAGCCCAAGAGACTGCCCTTCTTATTTATTTATTTTTTAAGTTTTTATTTTATTTATTTTTCCAATTAACAACTTCCATGGTTATAAACAATATCCCATGGTAATGCCCTCCCTCCCCCCACCTTCCCCTTTGAAACTCCATTCTCCATCATATCCCCTCCTCCTCTCAATCAGTCTCTCTTATTTTGATGTCATGATCTTTTCCTCCTATTATGATGGTCTTGTATAGGTAGTGTCAGGCACTGTGAGGTCATGGATATTTTATTTTATATTATTTTTTATTTATTTATATGAGAGAGAGAGAGAATGGGCACGCCAGGGCCTTCAGCCAATGCACACGAACTACAGATGCATGCACCCTCTTGTGCACCTGGCTTATGTGGGTCCTGGGGAATTGAACCGGAGTCCTTAGGCTTTGCAGGCAAATGCCTTAACTGCTAAGCCATTTCCCCAGCCCCTTTTATTTTATTTTTAAAAAAGTATTTTATTTTTATTTATTTGAGAGAGCGAGAGAGACACAGAAATAGGCAGGTAGAAAGAGAATGGGCGTGCCAGGGCCTTCAGCCACTGCAGACGAACTCCAGATGCATGCACCTCCTTGTGCATCTGGCTTATGTGAGTCCTAGGGACTTTGGCTTTGCAGGCAAGCACCTTAACTGCTAAGCCATCTCTCTAGGCCAGAGACTACCTTTTTTAAATGTGAGAGTGAGAAAGTATGAGGGTGTGAGAGAGAATTGGTGTGCCAGGGCCTCTAGCCACTGCAGTCAAACTGCATTTGCTTCCTTGTATGCATGTGTGACCTTGTGTGCTTGTGTCACTGTGTGTCTAGCTTACATGGGTCTTAGAGAGTGGAACATGAGTCCTTAGGCTTTGCAAGCAAATTCCTTAACTGCTAAGCTATCTCTCCAGCCCTTGGTTTTTTTTTTTTTTTTTCTTGTTTTTTCAAGATAAGGTCTTGCTCTAGCCCAAGCTGACCTGGAATTCATTCTAGTCTCAACGTGGCTTCTAGCCAAGTGTGGTGGTGCACGCCTTTTATCCCAACACTCTGGAGGCAAAGGTAGGAGGAGCACAGAGCCAGCCACCTGTGCTGGGATTAAAGGCATGTCCATCATGCCTGGCTATATCTTGGGTTTTGAATAGCTTTGCCATGTACTTTCCTGAATGACTTTGGACAGTACACACCTTACCTGTTAGGTGAAGGTGAAGGGTGGCTTGTCCAGCAGCTCTAACAGTTTCATAAAGATTCACCTTCCAGACCCACCACAAAACCACTGATTCAGAATGTGGTGATTGGGCTGGAGAGATGGGTTAGTGGTTAAGGTGCTTGCCTGCAAAGCCAAAGGACCCAGGTTCATTCCCAAGGACCCATGTAAGCCAGAGGCACAAGGTGGCACATGTGTCTGGAGTTCATTTGCAGAGGCTGAAGGCCCTGGAGTGCCCATTCTCTCACTCACTCTCTCTCTCAAATAAATAAATAAAAATTATTTTTTAAAAAAGCCCTTGGTGGTTGACACTGTGTGTGATCTGGGTGAAAAACACGACATACAGACTTTCCTGCAGAACAAGTGGGATCACAATTTGTAGAAGGTAGGTTGCTGTTTGTATGACTATCCATCCCGCTTGTGGAACTTTGTGAGAGCAGCCATGAGGTTCTACAAAGATGTAAACTCTTGGTGTTCTAGGAGGCCAGAAGTCCAAGATCAAGGTGTCCACCCAAGCTTCTACCTCCCAAGGCTCAGAAGGGTTCTCCCTCCTTTCCCAGTACCAGGTATTGGTGGCCGTCCTTGACTTATAGACTTGTCCCTCTATCTCTGCCCCTATCGCTGGTGGCTTTTCCAGGTGTGGATCCTGAATTTGACCATGTCTGTAGGGACCTTCTTTTCAGAGTGTTAACCATTACACCATGGAACCAGTATGGGACCTGCTTTTCAAATGGAACTGTTGGCAATTAGAGATTCTGTAGACCCATTCAGCCCTGACACTTTGTCCACATAGACTGACTAAATCCCAGCCGTCACCTTTCTTAGCCAGTGTATCCTAATGGTTCTGTTATTTAGAAGTGGCAAGTAAGCACCATTTCAATTAGTATGTCTCAAAAATCTGTACATACCCTGAGCCTGTGGCAAGGAGGGTTCTCAGCCTGGACTTCAGTGGCAAACAATCCTTGCTCTAGTAGATCAAGTGCAGTGGCCAGGCCAGGGTGGTACAAGGCTGTCATCCTAGTATTCAGGAGGCTGAGATAGAGGATTACCTGATGTTCAAGGCTAGTCTGGGCTACAGAATGAGTTCCAGGTTATTCTAGACTATAGTGAAACTTTGCCTGGAACAAAACAAAACAAACAATAGAAATGTCTTGAGAGATTTTTGTTTGTTTGTTTGAGGTAGGGTCTCACTGTAGCCCAGGCTGATCTGGAATTCTCTCTGTTGTCTCAGGGTGGCCTCAAACTCATGGAGATCCTTCCACCTCTGCCTCCCGAGTGCTGGGATTAAAGACATACGCCACCATGCCCAGCCTTTGTGAGAATTTTTTAAAAAATATTTTTATTTATTTGACAAAGAGGGACAGAGAGAGAAAGAGAATGGGCACATCAGGGCCTCCAGCCACTGCAAACGAACTCCAGATGCATGAGCCACCTTGTGCATCTGGCTTACATGGGTTCTGGGGGATCAAACCTGGGTCCTTTGGCTTTGCAAGCAGGCGCCTTAACCACTAAGCCATCCCTCCAGCCCCATGTGAGAATTTTTTTAACCTCAGAAATGTCTCAATCCTCCATTTTTGGTTTCTATTTAAAATAACTTTTTCAAAAACTAATTTATTATTTATTAGAGAGAGAGAGAGAGAGAGAGAGAAAGAGGCAGATAGAGGCCCTGGGTGCACCAGGGCCTCTAGCCACTGCAAAGTACTCCAGACACATGTACCACCTTGTGCATCTGGCTTTACGTGGGTACTGGGGAATTGAACCTGGGTCCTTTGGCTTTACTGCAAGCTCCTTAACCTCTAAGCCATCCCTGGTTTCTATTTAGCTTTAACTAAAAATGTAGATGTAAAATTAAGATGAACAAGGTGGATTCTGCCTTTAATCCCAGCACCCCGGTGGCAGAGGTTGGAGGATCGTTGTGAGTTTGAGGTCAGTCTGGGACTACAGAGTGAATTCCAGGTCAGTCTGGGCTAGAGTGAGGAAAAAAAAGCAAGTATTGGTGGGTGTGGTGGTGCACACCTTTGATCCCAGCACTTGGGGAGGCAGAGGTGGAAGGACTCCATGAGTTTGAGGCCACCCTGAGATTACATAGCGAATTTCAGGTCAGCCTGGGCTAGAGTGAGACCATATTTCAGAAAACCAAAAAATGGAAAAACAAACAAACAAAAAAACAAAAACCATATAAGCCAGATGCACAAGGTGGCGCATGTGTCTGGAGTTCATTTGTAGTGGCTGGAGGCCCTGGTGTGCCCATTCTCTCCCTCCCTCTCTCTCTCTCTCAAATAAATAAATAAAATATTTTTTAAAAAGTCTAAAACAGCAAATATTGCCGGGCATGGTGGTGCATGTCTTTAATCCCAGCACTTGGGGGGCCAAGGTAAGAGGATCAGTGTGAGTTTGAGGCCAGCCTGAGACTACATAGTGAATTCCAGGTCAGTCTGGGCTGGAGTGAAACTCTACCTCAAATAAAATAAAATAAAATAAAATAAAATAAAATAAAATAAAATAAAATAATAAAATATTTCATCCTCTCTCCCTCCACCCCCTCAAACTAGATTTGAACTTGATATTTAGCTGAGGATGACTTTGATCTCCTGATCCTCCTTCTTCCACCTGTCAACTGAGTCACCATATCTATTTTCTCTCTCTCTTTTAATGTGGGAGAAGTGGTGAGTTTTATTTTCTTGTGAGAGTTTTGTTATGAAAGGATCACCACTTTAGTGGTCAGCACTAAAAATGTACTTTGAGATGTACAAGATAATTTCTTTAAAAAAATTTTTTTCGAGGTAGTGTCTCATTTTAGCCCAGGCTAACCTGGATTCATTCTGTAGTTCCAGGCTGCTCTCAAACACAGTGATCCTCCTACCTCTGCCTCTGGAGTGCTGGGATTAACGGTGTGTACCACCACGCCGGGCTTTTTTGAATATTTTAATACATGCTTCCCTCTTTTTACTTTTTTTTCCTCTAAGGTAAATATTCTTTATCCTTAGCAAACACTGGATCTGAAAAAAATGAGTCAGTTCCTCTGGAAAAGTAGAAATTATCACAGACATGCTGCTTAGGGAGTGGGGTTTGGTTCTGAGATGTTGGTTACATATAGAAAGCACTGTAACTCTGGCAAGTTGGGAAAATAGGCTTACTCACTGTGTGATCCAGTGGTCACATTTGACCCTTCATGTGGTAGTAAGTGAACTGCCTTATGAGCAGGGCAGAAATTAGTTAAGGAGGTTAAAGAAGAGCCCAATCCTGGTAGGCATAGTTCTCTGCCAGTCTAGGGCAGGCTGAAGTCAGCAGACATGGAGCACCCAGCCTGCAGGGCCAACCCATGACCCAATCTTTCTGCACCAGCCAAGGTGCTTTGGCTGTCATGTTGCCTGTGGCCTTCACTCCCGGAAGTCCTGTACTAGATGTGTGGTGAGGGTGTATCCTGCCATAGCTGCCCACGACCTTGCGAGGGAATTTCCTTCTGCTCTGGGAAGTCAGCACCTTGGGCTCAGCAGCTTCTCTGTGAGGGCCAGGAAAGAAATGCTGGTCTTTTTCCTTTCCTTTTCTTTTTTTTAAATTTATGTTTATTTTTATGTATTTATTTGAGAGCGACAGACAGAGAAAGAGGCAGAGACAGAGAGAGAGAGAGAGAATGGGCACACCAGGCCCTCCAGCCACTGCAAATGAACTCCAGATGCATGTGCCACCTTGTGCATCTGGCTTACATGGGTCCTGGGGAATCGAGCCTCGAACCGGGGTCCTTAGGCTTCACAGGCAAGGGCTTAATCGCTAAGCCATCTCTCCAGCCCTCTTTTTCCTTTTCTTGGGGAAAATGCTGCCTCATGGCAGCTCTGATGTTCTAGGTAGTGCCGAGGCTGCAGACCTTACCTCACCTCACCTGTGTTCATGCTGGGTAAGTTCGTGGGAAGTCTGCACAGGGAAGCACAGGTAAGGGCCCTGCTTGGCCCTCCTAGTCCCAGCCATCACAGAAGTGAGGAAGGACAAGCCTTCCCTCTGGGTGCTAACTGTCCCTAGGTGGCTGCACCTTTCTGTTTTGTGCTTCGTGAACAAGGAACTTGGCAGAAACACACACACAGAGCCATGTTGTTTTGCCTTTTCTATTATTTTCTTTCTCGCTGATCTGGGGAGATGGTTCAGTGGTTAAAGGTGCTTGCTTGCAAAACCTGTTAACCCTGGGTTCAATTTGTCAGCACCCACATAAAGCTGAATGCAAAGAGGCACATAAACCTGTGATCCCACCCATGCCTACGACGGGAGGTGGAACCAGGAGAGTTTGAAGCTCCCAGGCAGTGTGGCAGTTCTTTTTGCAGTGGCAAGAACCCCTGCTCAAAGAAGGTGGAGGATAGACATCTCAAAGTTGTCCTCTGACCTCCACACATGTGCAGTATACACATACACAAATGTATACACAAATACAGAGTAAGGATCTGGGTATGGTGGCATGCTTCTAATCCTAGCATTTGCAGACAGAGGTAGAAAGATATTTATGAGCTGGGTGTGGTGGCGCATGCCTTTAATCCCAGTACTTGGGAGGCAGAGGTAGGAGGATTGCCGTGGGTTTGAGGCCACCCTGAGACTCCATAGCGAATTCCAGGTCAGCCTCTGGGCTAGAGTGAGACCCTACCTCGAAAAACCAAAAACCAAAAAAAAAAAAAGAAAGATATCTATGAGTTTGAGGCTAACCTGGTGAGTTCCAGGTCAGCTTGGGTTAGAGTGAGACCCTACCTTGAAAAAACAAACAAATGGACAAAAAAAAAAAAAAAAAAAAGCATAAGAGACTATGGAATTTGTTCAGCACCCCCAGCTAAGACCACACAATGAGTCTATTACCAACAGATGTCCTAAAGTGTCTTTTCCTTCTGTCAGGCCTTAAGAGTTTTGAGTGGGTTTTCTGAGGAAGGCATGAAGGTCGAGCCATCTTTTCTGCTCATGGCTCAGGAGGCTTACGTCCTATGGAAAGCTTCTTTGCTCCTCTGATTGTACAAGAGGTTCAGGGTTCTTGGGACCCGCCATCATAAAAGTATGTATCAGGCCTCACAATGCCAGTGCCTGAAACAAGGACAGCAAACTACTGTGGATGGGTTCAGATGGGTGGTCTACCAAGGCTTTGATGCTTGCCCTTGGAAGGGGCTGTGCCTGCACTTTGATGGGGGGACAGCCCAAGCTGGCCTCAAAGTCTGAACCCTCTAGCCCCAGCCTCCTGAGTGATAGGATTGCTAGTATGTACCACCATACCTGGTGAGATTTTCTTCCTCTCTCCCTCCTTTTTCTTTTCTTTCTTTTCTTTTCTCTTCCTTCTTTCTTTCTTCCTTTCTTCCTCTTCTTCCTCCTCCTTCTCCTCCTTTTTTTGGTTTTTCGAGAGGGTCGCACTCTAGCTCAGGCTGACCTGGAGTTCACTATGTAGTCTCAGGGTGACCTTGAACTAACAGCAGTCTTCCTACCTCTGCCTTACAAGTGCTGGGATTAAAAGTGTGCACCATCATGCCTGGCCAAGTTTTTATTTTTTTACAGTGTCCATAGAGTCTGTCCTGCACAGTGCTTGGAGAGCCCGGCTGGAACTGCTTCGAGTGCTTGCTTTCTCTCTCTCTCTTTTTTTTTTTTATTATTTTAAGCCAGGTGTGGTGCACGCAGTGAGTTCAAGGCCACCCTGAGACTATATAGCGAATTCCAGGTTAGCCTGGACTAAAGCAAGACCCTACCTCGAAAATCAAAAAACAAAACCAAAAAGCCAGGTCCTCTAGCCACTGCAAATGAACTCCAGATGCATGCACCACCATGTGCATCTGGCTTGCATGGGTTCTGGGGAATCGAACCTGGGTCCTTAGGCTTCACAGGCAAGCACCTTAACTGCTAAGCCATCTCTCCAGCCCTGCTTCCAGTGCTTTCTATAAGCTCTGCTGCAGGAGTGGTGGCCCAAAGTGGTCAGGAAGAAGGGCAGTCCCCACCCTCCTTTGCTGTGGTCTTCTGAGCTGCCTCTGTAGACTCTAATGGGTCCAGGTCATATTATTTGGGACCCCCACCTCAACTCAGAATTTCTACCAGACTCCATCCTTCCCCTGCCTGGACCCTGCCCCTACTGTATTACACTTGTTTTTCATAGGTTAGGGCCATGGAAGGGTAGCTAGTTGGCTGCTGTTGGAGTACAAGGTCCACTCTGAGGCGTGGGCAGTTCCCTACCACCACCTGTGTCTGTGGATTTTGGAAACAGAGGACTCAGTAACAACAGGATACCAGGGATGAAAGAGGATTTGTCTGTGCGAGGTCCTTGCATCCACTGTCATATGTGGTTTGTTCACTGATCATTCCAGGTATATCACAAGGATTGACACACAAGGTCAGATTGTTGTGGACACCAGAGAACGACATAGGGTCCCAGGCTGTGTCTTGAGCACCAGAACACTTCTTTTTTTATCAGCAGCATCTGCTCAGAGATGGTTTCTCTTGCTTTCTGAGATCCTGTCCCTGCTCCATGAGGACAGTGCAGATGTGTGTCTAGTAAGGAGTGTAGAGAGGCTCTGAGTTACTCTTATACTTCCCTGTAGTTTGAAAAGTGTTTGCAGATAAGAACTTAGAGAAGAAAATAGAGGACTCACCACTTGATTCAGAGCGCCAGTGAATATCAAGTGGCTACTGTCTTCCCACTAAATCTGGCTTGTGTCCTAATGGCCAGGAGCTGAGGTAGCCTGGATCTGCTTTCCTAGCCCAGCATTTAGATGTGTGGAATGGAGGTGTGAAACTGATTTGGTCGTTTGAATTGTGAACGTATGTCCCCCAATGCCTCAGGGATTTATTTATTTATTTATTTTGCTTTTTGAGGTAGGGTCTCACTCTAGCCCAGACTGACCTGGGATTAACTATGTGGTTTCAGGGTGGCCTTGAACTCATGGCAATCCTCCTACTTCTGCCTCCTGGTGCTGGGATTAAAGGCATGTGCCACTATGCCTGGCTGGAATTTTCTTTTTTTAAATTAAGATTGAATTTTGAAGGCTGGAGAGATGGCTCAGCTGTTAAAGGCACTTGCTTGCAAAGCCTGACAACCTGGGTTCAGTTTCCTAGTACCCACGTAAAGCCAGATGCACGAAGGGACATAGGTGTCCGAAGTTTATTTACAGTGGCAATAGGTCCTGATGTACCCATTCTTTCATACATTCGTGCTGTTTCTCTCTCTGCTTGCAAATAAATAACAATTAAAAAGGCTGGAGAGATGGCTTAGTGGTTAAGGCACTTGCCTGCAAAGCCAAAAGACCCAGGTTCAATTCCCCAGGACCCACATAAGCCAGATGCACAAGGGGCGCATGCACCTGGAGCTTGTTTGCAGTCACTAGAGGCCCTGGCGCGCTGATTCTCTCTTTCTCTGTCTGTCTGTCTTCTATTTCTCTCTCTCTCTTTCTCTGCTTGCAAAAAAAAAAAAAAAAAAAAAAAAAAAAAAAAGAAAGAAAGAAAAGGTTGAGGGCCAGGCGTGGTGGCACATACCTTTAATCCCAGCACCCGGGAAGCAGAGGTAGGATTGCTATGAGTTCCAGTCCACCCTGATTGAGTTCCAGGTCAGCCTGGGCTATGAAAAGGCAAAAACAAAAACAAAAAAAATTGTATTTGCATCCTGTCTCCAGCAGCCTGCTGGAGGAGGTCTCACTCTGGGAGGATCTTTAGTCCAGCCCTAAGGTATGTTCAGGGCCAGTTTGAGCTCTGGCTGTTGGTGCTTGCTGGTCTTGGTTTTTTCTGCTATGGCTCTATGACAGTGAGCCAGTTTCTTTGACCGTGATGGAACTTCCCTGGAGTCAGTAAGCTTACAATAAGCCATTTCCTCCCACAAACTGCTTCTGCTCAGGTGTTTATCCCAGCAACAAGAAAGTAACTGCAACAGCTGATTAGCTTTCCCCCTTTTTTCTATTTTGTTGTATTTATGAGAGAGGGGGGGGGGAGGGAGAGAGAGGCAGATAGAGAATGAGTGCTCCAGGGACTTTAACCACTGCAAATGAACTCCAGATGTATGTGCCCCTTGTGTATCTAGTTTACATGGGTACTGGGGAATCAAACCTAGGACCTTAGGTTTCAAAGGCAAGCACCTTAACTGCTAATCCCTCCTTTTTTTTCTTTTTTCTGTTTGTTGGTTTGTTTTGTTTTTTTGAAGGTATGGTCTCACTCTACCAGGCTAACCTGGAATTCACTATGTAGTCTCTGGCTGGCCTTGAACTCAAAGTGATCCTCCTACCTCTGCCTTCAGAGTGCTGGAATTAAAGGAGTGCATCACCATGCCTGGCTTTTTTTTTCATTTTTAAAGATTTTGGGGGGTGGAATTTGAGGCATGGTCTTACTGTATAGCCCAGGCTGTCTTAAAGCTCATGATCCCCCCTGCCTCTGCCTCCCAAGTGCTGGGATTATTACAGGTATGGATGAAGCTTGGCTCTGGTCAGCTTTCTTTCTAAGAAAACCATAGTTTCTTTTAGAAGTTTCTATGTGGTACTCTCCTTTTGGCTTTCCTACTCCAGGTTTGTGCACCCTCACCTTCTGCCCCTTTTCGTTCCTCCTCCTTCCTCTCCTTCTTTCCTTTCCTTTTTCTCCCTCTCTCACCTTCTTGGGCCCTCTTGCTCTCTCTCCCAAGTGTACATTTCCCCTTCTCTCTCCATTCTCCCGCTATATCTCTTTCTCTCACCGTCTCCCTCTTCTCTCTCTCTCCCCCATTACAATAAAGTCTTAAAACAACAACAACAAAAGTTGCTGTGTGGCTTGTGTCTGAGCCACTGGGAATGCTATAAAAAAGACCACCAACAGGGGGCCTCCGGTAGGAGCTTATTTTCACTAGGTTCTGTTAGTCCAAAGTTGAAGATCAAGATATAACAGGAGCATTTCCTCTGAGGACCTTCTGGACCTTTCCTAGCTTCTGGTGGCTGCAGACCTTGGCTGAGGCTGCATTGTTCTAGACCCTGTCTCTGTGATTGCAAGACCTCCCTCCTCTGCATCTGTGACTTGATTTTCCTTTTTTTAAATATATATTTTATTTTTATTTATTTGAGAGAGAACGAATGAGGCAGAGAGAGAGAGAGAGAGAAAGAGAGTGGCATGTCAGGGCTTCCAGTTTGCATCTGGCTCATATGGGTCCTGCGGAATTGAACCTGGGTCCTTTGGCTTTCCCTTCTTTTAAAAAAATACTTATTTATTACAAAGAGAGGGAGAGAGAATGGGTGTACCAAGGCCTCTAGCCACTGCAAATGAACTCCAGACCAGCTAGCTTATGTGGGTACTGGGAAATTGAACCTACCTAAGTCCTTAGGCTTTGCAGACAAATGCCTTAACTGCTAACCCATCTCTCCAGCCCTTGATTTTCCCTTTTCATTAGGACATCAGTCACATTGGGGTGAGAGGTCATTTTAGCTTAGTTAAATCTACAAAACCCTTCCTCTCAAGTAAGGTTGCGTTTACAGGTTCTTGGGGTTCTGACTTTAGCACACCTTTTTGGGCAACACAGTTGAAGCCATAGCAGCCACAGAACTGCTCTCAATCTTGGTATGACCAAGAGATCCTTGTCTCTGTTGCTTTTTCCCTGGGTCCTCCAGGCAATCTAGTAGCCTCACAACCTTTTCCTTTGGGCCTTTTACCTAGGATCAGGGACTTGTCATCATTTATGCATTTATTTATTAATTATGAGAGTGAGAAAGAGAGGAAGGTTGTGCCAGGGCTTCTTGTCACTGCAAACTCTAAACGCATGTGTCATTTTGCATCTGACTTTACATGTGTACTGGGGAATTGAACCCCAGGCTTGCAAGCTTTGCAAGCAAGCAAGCAAGCAGGCCAAGAGCCAAAATGGAATGTTTGGACATGTTCTTGGGTAGGCAAAGTTTGAAGAAGGCAATGGGGTTTTGTTGACCCCAACATATGAATGAATCTGTGTGGCCTTGAGATGTGGTCCCACAAGCAAGATATTCCTAGCTTTATCAGGTGGGGTGAAGCACTGTAGGATAGGTTTGCAGTCTGCATGATGGCAGAGTAACTGGCACTCCAGGCTGGTTTTCTGGAGTGCATGTCCTATCCTTGTTCCTATGCAGACACTGGGCTGCTCCACCCACAGCAACAGACGAGCTCATAGGGATTGCGAGTGAGAGACCTTTCAACTCAAATGTGGTCTAAAGATGAAGGCCTGGAAGGCAAATACCAGGATAGAATAGGCCCTTAATACCAATGGTAATAGCTTTCTGATTCCACAAAGCAAATTTTTCCATACCATTTTCCCCAGTGCCAAAGCAACAGAGCTGGGAGTTTCTGTTGTGTGCCCCTACCCCCAGGTAGATTTGCCATGCAGAGGAAGGAGCCTTTCCTGGGCTGGTCCCTTTCTGTCCTTGGTCCTTTCTTGCCCAAGTTAGAGTCAGGTGCAGAGCTCTCACCAGTGGCTGCCCATTGCTGGGTCCTCTCTCATAGTGACATGTCCCTCTGGGTCCCCATCTTGAGGCTAGCAACACTCTTGATGACTGATACATGCTGGCCACAGGGTCCCCTGTCTTCCCTTTCCATCCTGGGCTGTCCCCAGTTGACTACTGGAATGTTCAGCCTGGTTCTCTCCCCTTCCTACTTGCTCTCTTGCCAGACATCCCTGCTCAGAGTGGAGCTCTTGGCTATCTTAGGACTTCCAACCCATCTAGCACCAGCCTTAGGCAGCTCTTTTGTTCTCTTCATGTTCTGAGCCACCTGTGCTCTGTGGGGAAGTTCTTTTGCCAGAGCTTTGCCGAAGGGATTGTACTGAGCCAGACAGGCCAGGCAGACCATATATCTGTCTGGACTATTGCAGGACAGAGAGCGGTTGACATTTCTCCATATGTGGATGCTCAATTCATATGTGGCCCAGGAAGGGCTCAGCTGGGACTGTCAGTCTCTTCTTCTCTGTGGGAGTCCCAGGTCATGATTTTGGGTAGAAGAATTGCACAAGGCTGTAAATATCATGGTGGTGGCCCTTTGGTGATCTTCTGAGACTACCTACTACCCTCTGGAAGGGAGATACGGTCCCTGCTTCACCTATGTCCTCCTCACTTCCCTGCTGCCTGAACCCTTCTGCCTGGCTGGTTCTGGCTTTTGCTAGAGTTAGCCTAGCAAGTGGGGTAGCCTTCTTGGTCAAGCTTGGCTACCATGTTAGTGCTGTGGGTACCTGATTAGAACTAGAAGGTGCAGATGAGACTCTGGAACTCAGCTCCAACTCTTGAACCAAAGGGTCTTCAGTGGACCTAAGCCCTGAGGACTGAGGCAGGGCAGGGAAGGGTTGGAAAGGGGAACCCCATGTAGTATGGGTGGAGTCCACCTTACAAAGAGAATGTGACATTAGGCAGGTTGGGGAGGCAGAGAGGTGGCCCAGGCACGAAAGCCAGTGGTGGAGGAAAAGGAACTGAGAGAGGCCAACAGCAGGAGGAAAAGGGAAGGACCAGAAGGGGCTAATGGCAAGTGTGGGGGTGGGGCATCAAGCAGAGGTTTACACTTCAGACCACACTTGGTATGGTGTAGTAGCAGGATTCTTCAGTAAGCACTGAGCCTGTTTCTGTTCACCAGAGCAAATGTGAGTGAGGACTCTGTCTCATCATCTTACAATAATATCTGTTAATGCTGTTTGGTCTTTCTTTCTAGTCAGGACCTTTCTCCCCTCTTTCCTTCCTTCAAGATAGCCTCAGATTCAGCATACATCCCAGGCTGGTCTGTAATTTTCCATCCTCCTGTCTCAGCCCCCTGAGTGCTGGGATTATAAGTGTTCACCATCATTCCCAGTGTTCATTTGATTTTTTTTGGTGAAACTATGAACAACAATAATGTGATATGTATAGAATTCAGTTTGCAATGATGCCACATTGCTCAAATCTTCACCTTGAGTTGGTTTTGTTCTGTTTTATTTTCTGAGGTAGGGTCTCACTCTGGCTCAGGCTGACCTGGAATTCACTGTGTAGTCCCAGGCTGGCCTCAAACTCATGGCGGTCCTTCTACCTCTGCCTCCTGTGTGCTGGTATTAAAGGCGTGCATCACCATGCCTGATTCATCTTGAGTTTTAAAATTAATTAATTAATTTTTATTTATTTGTCAGAGAGTGAGTATGGGTGTGCCAGGGCCTTCTACTGCAAATGAACTTCAGATGCATATTTGTATCTTTGTATATTATGTGGGTGCTGGGGAATTGAACTCAGGAAGTCAGAAGTAGCAGGCAAGTACCTTTAACTGCTAAGCTATTTCTCTAGCCTGTAATATTTTGTTTGTTTATTTATTTATTTACAAACAGAATAAATGGGCACATCAGGGCCTCTTGCCACTGCAAACTCTAGATATATGTGCCATTTCAGGCATCTGGCTTTACATAGGTACTGGGGAATTGAATCCTGGCCGTCAGACTTTGCAAGCAAGTGCATATAACCACTGAGCCATCTCTCCTGCTCCACCTTGAGTTTTATAGAAAAAAATAAACCATGAGTGTGTGGTGAGGACTGAGCTGGTGGTCCAGGACTCCTGGGCTCCTGTGTGGGACATGCTGGCTAGGTTGGTTTGAGGGGGGAGTTTTAAGTGAGAGTGAGGGGGCAGCCCTTGATCTCCCTGGTGCTGAGTGTGGGTGACTACTGTGCATGAAACTCTTTAGGAGACAGGAGTGTCTTGTCTTATGGTTGACCTCAAACAGAACTTTTAATTTTTTTTTTTTTGGCTTTTTGAGGTAGGGGGTTCACTGTAGCCCAGGCTGACCTGAAACTTACTATATAGCCTCAGGCTGGCCTCGAACTCATGGTGATCCTCCTACCTCTGCCTCCCAAGTGCTGGGATTAAAGGTGTGCTCCACCACACCAGACATGGAACTTTTAATTTAAAAAATATATATTTTATTTTATTTATTTATTTGACAAAGATAATGAGGCAGAGAGGGACAGGGAGAGGGAGGATGGGTGCGCCAGGGCCTCCAGACACATGTGGCACCTGGTGCATCTGGCTTACATGGGTCCTGGAGAATTGAACCTGGGTCCTTTGGCTTTGCAGGCAGGTACCTTAATTGCTAAGCCATCCTTCCAGCCCAGAACTTTTAATTTTTAATTTTTTTTTTTATTTTTTGGTTTTTCAAGGTAGGTCCTTGTTCTGGCTCAGGCTGACCTGGAGTTCACTATGTCGTCTCGGGTGGCCTTGAACTCATTACGATCCTCCTACCTCTGTCTCCCAAGTGCTATGATTAAAGGTGTGCACCACCACACCCAGCTCAGAATTTTTTATTTTAATTAATTAATTTATTTATTTGCAAATAGACAGACAGACAAAGACCTTGGGCATACTAAGGCCTCTTGTCACTGCAAATGAACTCCAGACTGGTGTGCCACTTTGTGCAGCTGGCTTTACTTGGATACTGGGGAATCAAACCCAGGCCAACAAGCTTTGCAAACAAGTGCCTTTAACTGTTGATCCATCTTCCTAGCCCCCTCAAACTGAGTTCTTAGTCAGTAGGACTTTATGTTGCTTTGATTAGTCTTTCTGTCCCCCCCCCCCATCTCTTTCTCTCTCTCTCTCTCTCACTCTTTTTCTTCTTTGTTTTTTGAGGTAGGGTTTCGCTGTAGCCCAGGCTGACCTAGAATTCATTATGTAGTCTCAGGCTGGCCTTGAACTAACAGCAATCCTCCTACCTCTGCCTCCCCAGTGCTGGGTTTGAAAGCATGCACCACCATGCCCAGCTGCTGCTGCTTCTTTTTCTTCTCCTTCTTCTTCTTCTCCTCCTCCTCCTCTTTTCCTCCCCCCCTCCTCCTCTTCCCCCCCTCCTTTTTTTTTTGAGAGAAAGTCTCACTGTAGCCCAGGCTGGCCTGGAACTCACTCTGTAGCTACAGGCTGGCCTTGAGCTCATGCCATCCCTCCTAACTTAGCCTCCTAAGTTCTGGGACTAAAGGCATGCATGGTGTGTCACTACCATGATGTCTGGCTTGGTCTTTATATGTTTATTTGTTTCTTATATTCCTTCTTTCCTCTCATCTTCTTTCTTTCTTTTTCTTTATTCTTTTTTTTTTTTATTTTTGAGGTAGGATCTCACTCTAGCCGAGGCTAACCTGGAATTTACTATGTGGTTTCAGGGTGCCCTCGAACTCTTGGCGATCCTCCTGCCTTTGCCTCCCGAGTGCTGAGATTAAAGGTATGCGCCACCACACCTGGCTTCTTTTATTTTTTATTTTTATTTATTTTTATTTATTTATTTGAGAGCAACAGACAGAGAAAGAGACAGAGAGAGAGAGAGAGAGAGAGAGAGAGATTGAGAATGGGTGTGCCAGGGCATCCAGCCACTGCAAACAAACTCCAGACACATGTGCCCCCTTATACATCTGGCTAACGTGGGTCCTGGGGAATCGAGCCTTGAACTGGGGTCCTTAGGCCTCACAGGCAATCTCTTAACTGCTAAGCCATCTCTCCAGCCCTTCTTTTGGGTTTTTTGATACAGGGTTTCACTCTAGCCCAGGCTGGCCTGGAACTTACTTTGTCGTCCAACACATTTAACTCAGTGATCCCCCTACATCAACTTCCCAGCGCTGGAATAACAGGTATGAACCACTACTATGCCTTGAACCCTTGGTCCTACAGGCATCATCTGTGAAGGTGCTATGAGCTTTGCTTCTGGGTCTAGGAAGTAGCATAGTCCCTACAGGGCAGTACTCCTTTGTTTCTCCTTCTTACAAAGTCACTGACCATATGGGAATAGGAGCCCACCTTGATGACCTTACCTAGCCTAATTACATTTGCAATGACCTATTTCCAAATGTGGTCACATTCTGAACATGATAGCAGAACTCTTGGATAGATAAGCAGAGGATTATGATCTGGGAATACAGCTAAGTTTGTAGAGTTCTTGCCTGGCATTCACAAAGCCTTGGTTCCATCTTCATCTCTGCATAAAGTGGCACATAGTGGTATACACTCAGGAAATAAAGGCAGGAGGACCAGAAGTTCAAGGTCATCCTCAGTTACATAGTATGTTGAAGGCCAGCCTGGGCTATGTGAGACCCTGCCTCAGAAAAAAGGAAAAAGAGCTGGGCGTGGTGGCGCACGCCTTTAATCCCAGCACTTGGGAGGCAGAGGTAGGAAGATTGCCGAAAGTTTGAGGCCACCCTGAAACTACATAGTGAATTCCAGGTCAGCCTGGGCTAGAGTGAGACCCTACCTCAGAAAACAAAACAAAACAAAAAACAAAACAACAAAGAGAACAAATGAGCTGGGCGTGGTGGCACACACCTTTAATCCTAGCACTAGTGAGACCCAGGTAAGAGGAATTCGTGAATTCGAGGCCACCCTGAGACTACATTCCAGATCAACCTGAGCTACAGTGAAACACTACCTCAAAACACAAACAAAAGTCGGCCGTGGTGGCACACGCCTTTAATCCCAGCACTTGGGAGGCAGAGGTAGAAGGATTGCCATGAATTCAAGGCCACCCTGAGACTACATAGTTAATTCCAGGTCAGCCTGGGCCAGAGTGAGACCCTACCTCAAAAGAGAGAGAAGAGAGAGAGAGAGAGAACACAAATGGAGAGGAAAGGGGTGTAGCTCAGTGGGAGATATCTAATATCTACCATGGGGCGTGGTGCTTAATCACTGAGCTATCTCTCCAGCCTCTCTCCTTTTTATTTTTTTTCGAGGTAGGGTCTCACTCTATCCCAGGCAGGCTGACCTGGAACTTGCTCTGTAGGCCCAGGTTGGCCTTGAATTCACAGTGATCCTCCTACCTCTACCTCCCAAGTGCTGGAATTAAAGGCGTGTGCTGCCATGCCTGATTCCCCTCCTTTTTTTAAGGTAGGGTCTCAGTCTATCCCAGGCTGATCTAGAACTTGCTTTGTAGTCCAAGGTTGACTTTGAAATCACTATCTCTGCCTCCTGAGTGTTGGGATTAAAGGTGTGCACCAAAAGCCTTTATCAAGGCCAGTTTGAGACTACACAGTGAATTCCAGGTCAGCCTGGGCTAGAGTGAGACCCTACCTTGAAAAAACAAAAATAAATAAATAAATAAAATAGCCGGGCATGGTGGCACATACCTTTAACCCAGCAATTCAGGAGGCAGAGGTAGGAGGATTGCCGTGAGTTTGAGGACACCCTGAGACTACATAGTTATTTCCAGGTCAGCCTGGATCAGAGTGAGAACCTACCTTGAAAAACCAATAAATAAATAAGCAAAAATAAAATAGTGTGCACCACCATGCCCAGCTAGATGACATTTTTTATGTTTTGGCTTTTTGGAGGTGGGGTTTTGCTCTAGCCCAGTCTACCTGGAATGTACTCTAGTCTCAGGCTGGCCTCGAACTCATGGTGATCCTCCTACTTTTGCCTCCCAATGTTAGGATTAAAGGCATGAGCCACCATGCCCAGCTGGATGACATTTTAAAACAAAATTTTATTATTATTATCATCATTATTTTTTGGTTTTTCAAGGTAGGGTCTCACTCTGGTCCAGGCTGACCTGGAATTAACTATGTAGTCTCAGGGTGGCCTCGAACTCTCGGCGATCCTCCTACCTCTGCCTCCCAAGTGGTGGGATTAAAGGTGTGTGCCACGACGCCTGGCTATCATCATTATTTTGTGGTCCTGAATCTTGAACTCAGGGCCTTATACATGTGAGACAAGCTACACTTTCAGTCCTTGAGGAAAAATTTAAATATTTAAATTAACCTGGGATGCAGAAGTAAAATCAGAAATTTAAAAAGTGAAATGAAGTAATTATGCTTAAATTTTTTTGAGGGTTGGAGAGAGGGTTTAGCAGTTAAGACATTTGCCTGCAAAGCCTAAGGACCCAGGTTCTATTACCCCAGTACCCACATAAGCCAGATGCACAAAGTGGTGCATGCATCTGGAGTTCATTTGCACTGGATGGAGGCCCTGGCATGCCCATTCTATTCTCTCTCTCTCTCTCTCTCTCAAGTAAATAGATAAAATATTAAAAACTATTGAGGGGCTGGAGAAATGGCTTAGTGGTTGAGGTGCTTGTTGGCAAAGCCAAAGGACCCAGGTTCAGTTCCCCAGAACCCACGTAAAGCCAGATGCACAGGGTGGTGTATGCGTCTGGAGTTTGTTTCCAGTGGCTAGAGGCCCTGGTGTGACCATTCTCTCTCTCTCAAATAAATACATATACAAAATAATTTTTTTCAAAGTAGGGTTTCATTCTAGTCCAGGCTGACCTGGAATTCATTACATAGTTTCAGGGTGGCCTCGAACTCATGGTGATCCTCCTATCTCTGTCTCCCAGGTGCTGGGATTAAAGGTGTCTGACACTATGCCCAGCTCAAAATAATTTTTTAAAAAGTTTTACTTGGGGCTAGAGAGATGACTTAGTGGTTAAGACACTGCCTGCCAAAGCCAGAGGACCCAAGTTTAGTTCCCCAGTATCCGTGTAAAGCCAGATGCACAAGGTGGCGCATGCATCTGGAGTTTGTTTGCAGTGGCTAGAGGCCCTGGCATGACCATTCTATCTCTCTCTATCTGCCTCTTTCTCTCTCTCAAATAAATAAAAATAAGTAAAATATTAAGAAATTTTGGCCGGGTGTGGTGGCACATTCCATTAATCCCAGCACAGGGGAAGCTGAGGTAGGATAGCCATGAGTTTGAGGCCACTCTGAGACTATATAATGAATTCCAGGTCAGCCTGGGCTGTAGCAAGACACTACCTTGAAAAGCCAATTAAAAAAAAAGTTTGAGTCAGGCGTGGTGGCACATGCCTTTAATCCCAGCACTCAGGAGGCAGTTAGGAGGATCTCTGTGAGTTCGAAGCCACTCTGAGACTACATAGTTAGTTCTAGGTCAGCCTGAGCTAGAGTGATAAAACCCTATCTCAAATGAACAAACAAGAAAAGGAGGGGGTGCTGGAGAGATGGCTTAGTGGTTAAGGTGGTGCTTGCTTGCAAATCCAAAAGACCAAGTTCAATTCTCCAGGACCCATGTAAGCCAGATGCACAAGGTAGCACATGCATCTGGAGTTTGTTTGCAACGGCTGGAGGCCCTGGCAAGCCCATTCTCTCTCTCTCTCTCTCTCTTCTTTCTCTCTCAAATAAAAGTAAAAATAAAATAAAAAAGTTTGGCTGTGCATGGTGGTACATGCCTATAATTCCAGCACTCCAGAGGCAGAGGGAGAAGCATAGCTGTGAGTGTGAGACCACCCTGAGACTACATAGTGAATTCCAGGTCAGCCTGGTCTAGAGTGAAATGCTACCTTGAAAAAAAAAAAAAAAAGAAAGAAAGAAAGATTACTGTATTGGATAATAATTTATTTCAGAATTTACAATTTATGTTGAAATTATTTTAGAAATGCAAACCGTGGGTGGTAATTTCTTCTAAAGAAAGTCACTTTGGGTCTGGAGAGATGGTTTAGAGGTTAAAGTGCTTGCATGCAAAGCCAAAGGACCCAGGTTCGATTCCCCAAAACCTACATAATCCAGATGCATAAGGTGGAACATGCATCTGGAGTTTGTTTGCAGTTGCTGGAGGCCCTGGCATGCCCATTCTCTCTCACTCTCTCAAATAAATAAAAATAAAAATAAGAAAGTCACTTTTCCTTGTTCTCCATAATTGAATTTTTATTTTTTGTGGTTCTGGGGATTAAATATAGAGCCTAGAACATGCTAGGCAAAGGCTCTACTACCAGCCTCTATCCTTACTTTTTTTTTTTTTTTTTTTTTTTGGTACCAGAGATCAAATGCAGGGCCTTACACACTTGCTAGGCAAGGGCTCTACCACCATACTGAATCCTCAGCCCTCTCTAAGTTTTAAAGAAGTTCAGTATCTCTCTCCCTCTTTCCTTCCATCCCTCCCTTTTCTCTCTGCTGAGTAGAACCCAGGGCTTCTCACATGCTAAACAACCACTATACCACTGTAAATTTCTTACTCCAAAAAGAATAAAAAAAGAAAAATCAAGCGAGGTGTGGTTGTGCACACCTTTAATCCCAGCACTTGGGAGGCAGAGGTAGGATGGTTATGAGTTTGAGGCCACCCTGAGACTACATAGTGAATTCCAGGTCAACCTGGGCTAGAGTGAGACCCTACTTCGAAAAATCAAAAACAAAAACAACAACAAAAGATTGAAAGAGAATATGATGCACATCTGTGATCCCAGCCTACAGGAGGCTAAAGCTGGAAAACTGAGAGTCCAAGGCCAGCCTAGATTATATAACGAGATCTTTTTCCCCAAAACAAGAGCCAGGGTCTGGGGTAGATGGCTCAGTGGTTAAAGATATTGCTTGCAAAGCGTGCTGGTCCGGGTTTGACTTCCCAGTACCAAGGAAAGGCAAGATGCACAAAGTGGCGCATGTGTCTGGAGTTTGTTTGCAGTGGCAAGAGATCCTGATGTGCACATGTTCTTTCTTTCTCTCAATAAATAAAAATATTTTTTAAAAAAGAACAAGGGCTAAAATGCAGCTTAGTGGTAGACATGTGCCCTCTGTTTCAGTCCCTCGCACGTGTGTGTGTGTGTGTGTGTGTGTGTAGTGACCCAAGATTACCTCCAGCCCAGAGGGACTGACTGTGGTTCAGATTGTTTCTGTCCCTGCATTACATTCAGTGTGTGGCTTCCTTCTGTGAAATGTACTTTGTCATTGCATATTGATTAGGGGAAATGGTTCCCTGGGTGGCTTTATCCTTTTTAGGCAGTTTTAAGAGTTAAATCTGTCCCACAAGAATTCAAGTGTGGGCTTGCCTATGAAGCCTAAGGACCCAGGTTCAGTTCCTCAGGATCCACATAAACCAGATACACAAGGTGGTGCATGTGTCTGAAGTTTGTTTGCAATGGCTGGAGGTCCTGCATGCCTATTCTCTCTTTCTACCCCTTTCTCTTTCTCTCTGTCTTTCCAGTAAGTAAATAAATAAAATATTTAAAAAACAAACAACAACAACAAAAAAAGAATTCAAGTGTCACTACCAACACTTGGGAGGCTGAGGTTGGAGGATCACTGTGAGTTTGAGGCCAGCCTGTACTACAGAGTAAGTTCCAGGTCAGCCTGTGTTAGAGTGAGACGCTGCTTTAAAAAGGGGTGGGGAGGGGCTGGAGAGATGGCTTAGTGATTAAGGTGCTTGCCTGCAAAGTCAAAGGATACATGTTGAATTCCCCAGAATCCACGTAAGCCAGAGGCCCTGGCGTACCCATTCTCTCTCTTTCTCTCTCTCTCTCTCTCTCTCTCTCTCTATATATATATATATATATATATATAATTTTTAAGGCTAGGGGCAAGCACATGTTCTTGGGTGATTTTGCTCTCAGATTTCAGCCTCCAGAGAGCTGTGTGAAGATTCAGGGTCCCTCTTGCATGTCACCCCATTTGCAGTCTCTGTGAGGACTAGAGTGGGACAAGAGGTGAGTGTGATCAAGCCAGGAGAATTGTCTTTACTGAGAATCTAACCACTTCTGGAATGTTGCATGGGCTCTGAGAGGCTCTCAGGAGCACAGCTGTGGTCAGGCCCAGCCCGTTCCTGGGCAGTGAGTGACCCAGATCAGAACATCCTGCTCTCTGCATTTGGTATGAACTTAGAGTTTTGGAAGTTTTCAAGGTCTAAGGCTGTGGACTGCTGCTTTGGATTCTTCTTGCTCTGCAGTGGTTTTTTTTTTTTTTTTTTTGGTGGGGGAGGGGGGAGTTGGAAGTTTCATTTGTAGTTTTTATTCATTTATTTTGAGGTAAGGTCCTATACTAGCCGAGGCTGACCTGGAATTCACTATGTAGTCTCAGGGTAACTTCAGACTCATGGCAATTCTCTTATCTCTGTCTCCCAAGTGCTGGGATTAAAGGTGTGTGCCACCATGCCTGACTTATTTATACTTTTTTGTTTGTCTGTTTGTTTTTGAGGTAGGGTCGCAGTCTAGTCCAGGCTGACCTGTAATTCACTATGGAGTCTCATGGTGGCCTTGAGTTTATAGTGATCCTCCTACCTCTGCCTCTCAAGTGCTGGGATTAAAGATATGTGCCACCACTCCCAGCTCTATTTATACATTTTTTTGGGGGGGGGGTTTCGAGGCAGGGTCTCGCTCTAGTCCAGACTGACCTGGAATTGACCATGTAGTCTCAGGATGGCCTTGAACTCACAGCAATGGCGATCCACCTACCTTTGCCTTCCAAGTGCTGGGATTAAAGGCGTGCGCCACCACGCCTAGCAATATTTATACATTTTTAAGGATGTTTCTTTAAGTATGAGGGATGAAGGCCATAGGCTGGGTTCTAGCTTTTCAGTTTGGGTGAGAAAGCAACTTTGTCTACTGTTGAGTAATTTTTTTTTTTTTTACAAAGTTTTGTTTTCTTTCTTTCTTTTTTCCTTTCTTCTTTCTTCCTTTTTCTTTCCAAGTACAGAGAGATAGAAGAGAGACAGAATGGGAGAGCCATGGCATACAGCCACTGCAAGTGAACTCCAGATGCACGCACCACTTAGTGTAGCTGGCTTTACGTGGGTACTGGGGATTCGAACCTGGCTTGTTAGGCTTTGCAGGCAAACCACTGAGCCATTCTTCAGCCCTGTTGAATAATTTTAATATTTCTGGGTATGTTAGCTGCTGTACAAAGAATTCTGTCCAGAACCCCATGTCTATTATACACCTGGAAACACTGCAGATTTCCTGCCGAAAGACAGGGTTGTGCCCACCCACTATTTGCTGCTCCATGTTTTCGTTAGGGCCCAGTGCTTTCTGGCACATCTGTGCTCTAGGTCATGTGATAGACTCTGCTGTCAGCATTTGTCTCACTTTGTCTGCACTTGCTTTGTCCAAGCTCAATGTTGGGGATCCCTGGGGTCCTCCCCCTACACTGCTACATGTGTTATGGAGTACTAGCCCTTCACATGTGCTCTGCTGCCATCCATATTGGCTGATTTCATAGCACCTACGTTTCACGTATGGATAACTCTTTCTTTTACCCCACAGAGACTGTAGAAGAGGCAACAGCAAGACTTCCAGATGAACAACCGAAAGGAAGATATGGAAATCACATCCCACTACCGGCACTTGCTTCGTGAGCTCAATGAGCAGAGGCAGCACGGTGTGCTGTGTGATGTGTGCATCGTAGTAGAGGGCAAGGTCTTCAAGGCACACAAAAACGTTCTGCTCGGGAGCAGCCGCTACTTTAAGACATTGTACTGCCAGGTGCAGAAGACGTCCGACCAGGCAACAGTCACACACCTGGACATTGTCACGGCCCAGGGCTTCAAAGCCATCATTGACTTCATGTATTCTGCCCACCTGGCCCTCACCAGTAGGAATGTCATCGAGGTAATGTCGGCTGCGAGCTTCCTACAGATGACAGACATTGTACAGGCTTGCCATGACTTCATCAAGGCTGCCCTGGACATCAGCATCAAATCAGATGCCTCAGATGAGCTGTCAGAATTTGAGCTTGGCACTCCAGCCAGCAGTAGCACAGAGGCCCTGATTTCAGCTGTGATGGCTGGAAGAAGCATTTCCCCATGGTTGGCAAGGAGAACAAGTCCTGCCAATTCTTCTGGAGACTCTGCCATTGCCAGCTGTCATGAAGGAGGGAGCAGCTATGGGAAGGAGGACCAGGAGCCCAAAGCGGATGGCCCTGATGACATTTCTTCACAGTCTCTGTGGCCTGCAGATGTGGGTTATGGGTCTCTGCGCATCAAGGAAGAACAGATCTCGCCATCACATTACGGAGGAGGCGAGTTGCCTTCCACCAAGGACAGTGCAATACAGAACTCTTTCTCAGAGCAGGGCACTGGGGACAGCTGGCAGCCCACAGGCCGGAGGAAGAATCGGAAAAACAAAGAGACAGTCCGACATATCACACAGCAGGTAGAAGAGGACAGCCAGGCCGGCTCCCCAATGCCCTCATTCCTGCCCACATCGGGATGGCCATTTAGCAGCCGAGACTCAAGTAAGATCTTCCTTTGTGACAGGCTGGGTGCAGCCAGTCCAGGGCACTATGCCAGTGGTCTCCTGGCTGTGAGTGAAGTGGTATGTTTCTGGATTCACACTAGTAGATTCCTGTGGTCACCTCCGTTCATAGTAAATTGGTGTGACCTGCATGTCTCAGAGACTAGCAGGAATCTGGAGCCTCAGCATGTCCATCCCATCAGTATAGCACCAGCATGAAGAGGTGCTGAGTTGGGATCCTCTGATATGAAAAGGGTGAGCTACAGAGCCAGAACAGTGGGGAGACAGCTGGGAAAGCTCGTTGACCTTAAGTGGGGTGTGAGCTCACTGCCTTTGTTCAGGTATGGGGTCTTCCCTTACACTGACTTGTGACCAGCCAGTCATCAAGTGACTGTCAACTTCCAAACTTCTTTTTGGTCCTCAGTTCCTCAGCTGTCTCCAGCTGTGATGTTGTAGAAAAGAGCCTTACAGTGAGAGATGAGTATGTCTCATTTGTTCACTAGTGTGGGCTCCCATAGTTCACACTAAAAGGGGGGTGTTTCCTCCTGATTACCAAACATCACTGCACAGTGTAAGTGCCTCCTCTATTCCTATGCGGAACCATTCTACTCATTTCCAGGGCTCCCAGGCTAACAGATAGTAAACGGAATGTTTACTGAATATCAGGTGGTGTTCTTTGTGCTGAGCACTTATTAGTAATCATGACTTACACTGGGCCCTCCCTCAGTAGCAGGTTGGGACAGAATGGACCAAAAGCACAAGCCAAGATCTAGAGTCCTGAACCTTGAAAATGTGACAAATGTTAAAGATGCTTATGTGCCAAGGTTGGGGTAAAATTGCCTGTTTCCTTGCCTAAAAGTTTCTTGAGCACAGTGAATAGGGTATCCTCTCTTCTCTTTGGCTGAGGTATCAAGGTTCCTCTGGAGCCCTACATCTCCATTACTGTAGCTTTCTTATTGTGGTAAAATATGCAAAACCTTTCTCATAGTGGGCTGGAGAGATGGCTTAGCGGTTAAGCGCTTGCCTGTGAAGCTTAAGGACCCAGGTTCGAGGCTCAATTCCCCAGGACACACATTAGCCAGATGCACAAGGGGGCACGCTCATCTGGAGTTCGTTTGCAGTGGCTAGAGGCCCTGGCACGCCCATTCTTTCTCTTTTTCTCTATCTGCCTCTTTCTCTGTCTTTCACTTTCAAATAAATACATAAATAAAGTTTGAAAAAAAAACTTTCTCATAGTGCAGGGCATGGTGGTGCACGCCTTTAATCTCAGCACTTGGGAGACAGAGTAGGAGGATCACCATGAGTTCAAGGCCACACTAAGACTACATAGTGAATTCCAGGTCAGCCTGGGCTAGAACAAGACCCTACCCCAGACAAACAAACAAACCCACAAAAACAACAACAACAAAATCTTCCTCATTGTAAATGTTTTTAAGTGCACAGTTCACTGGAAGTAAACACATTGATATTGCTAACATCACTATTGTCAATACTATCATCTCCAGAATGTTTTCATATTCCCCAACAGAAACTGTATCCATCAAACAGTGCCAAGGCAGGCTTGGGAACCCTCTTCTGCTTTGACATTGACACTCTGTTGCTCATTCAAATTCTCATTGCCCTGTGTTCCCGGTACTAAGCCTCCATAGTACAGAGCCAGGCTGGTTTCACTTGGTGTTATGCCACTTCAGGCTGAGTAATTCTTTGAGGGGGTGTTCTGAGCATGGGAGAATGTTGACCAGAGTCCCTGGCCTTCATTCACAAGGTACCAATGGCATTTGACCCTGTTTGACAACCCCAAATGTCTCCTGACAACGATGCATGTCCCCAGGGAAGTCCCTCCCAGCCAGCTAAATCAGAAGAATGTTATATGTGATTTATTTTTTTAATATTATTTATTTATTTGAGTGCGCCAGGGCCTCTAGCCACTGCAAACAAACTCTAGACACAAGTGCCACCTTGTGCATCTTTCTTACATGGGTACTGAGGAATCGAACCTGGATCCTTAGGTTTCACAGGCAAGTGCCTTAACTGCTAAGCCACCCCACCAGCCCAGAAGAACGTGATTTCTGAGCTGCTGGATGAGTCACTCAATGCCTTCTAGCTGTCCCTTGTCCCCTGTTTATAATCTTTTACCAGCTCTGACCCAAACCTGGTGAATTCCAGGGCTTTGTCGGTGTGTTCTGAGGCTCACAGATGCAGAGGGCCGTCCCTATCTATTCCAGAACACTTATGCATACTCAGTGAGTCACTCTGTAGGTGATGATGCTGGGGGCACATATGTCATGAGAGTTGATGATAAATTAGTAAGTGGAATGAGCTAGAGCCTGTAGGCTGGAGATTTCAGACGCAGTCAACGAGCAGAAGGTGTTTTCAGAATCCAACAAGTGATTTTGGCTGTGTACTTTCCTTAGTCTTAAATCTTGGGTTGCCAAGGCAACCATGAACTGCTTCTGCTTGGGGATTCTGAGGGCTGAGATGAGGATATGAGGTGTGGGCTGGAGCGTAGGATGATTCTTGCATGTCAGGTCTGCTGAGCCATCTCCCTAACCCCTCTCTTAGCTTTTAAGAATGATTTTTCTTTTTTTTTTTTTTTTTTTTGGTTTTTCGAGGTAGGGTCTCACTCTAGCCCAGGCTGACCTGGAATTCACTATGGGTTCTCAGGGCGGCCTCGAACTCACGGTGATCCTCCTACCTCTGCCTCCCGAGTGCTGGGATTAAAGGCGTGCGCCACCACGCCCGGCTAAGAATGATTTTTCAAGCAAAAGGTCAAATGCAGGCTGGAGAGATGGCTTAGCAGTTAAGACGCTTGCCTGCAAAGCCAAAGGACCCAGGTTTGATTCCCCAGGATCCACGCTAGCCAGATGCACAAAGTGGCTCATGCATCTGGACTTCATTTGTAGCGACTGGAGGCTCCAGTGTGCCCATTTTTTTCTCTCTCTAATGAGTAAATTAAAATATTTTAAAAAATCAAAATCACAAAAAATGTCAAATGTAGGCTGGGGAGATGGCTGAGTGGTTAAAGGTGTTTATTTGCAAAGTCTGACAGCCCAGGTTCAGTACCTCAGTACTCACATAAAGCCAGACCTGCAAAGTGGCATATGTATTAGGAGTTCATCTGTAGTGACAGGAGACTCTGGCATGCCCATTCTCTCTTTCTCAAATACATACATACATGCATCATTTTTGTTAGTTTTTTTTTTTTTTTTTTTTTTTTTGAGGCAAGCCCAATAGTAGACTGGCCTTTTTTTATGCAAGAGAGAGTGTGAGAGAGAATTTGCATGCAAGGGCCTCCAGCCACTGCAATCAAACTCCAGACACCTGCACCCTCTTGTGTGCATGTGCAACCTTGTGTGCTTGCATCACTGTGTGTCTGGCTTACGTGGGACCTGGAGAGTTGAACATGAGTCTTCAGACTTTGCAGGCAAGCACCTTAACTGCTAAGCCATTTCTCCAGTAACCCTCCCCCCTTTTTTTTTGTTTTGTTTTGTTGTTGTTGTTTTTTTTTTTTTGTTTTTTGAGGTAGGGTCTCACTCTAGCCCAGGCTGACCTGGAATTCACTCTGTATTCTCAGGATGGCCTCAAATTCACTGTGATCCTCCTACCTCTGTTGGGATTAAAGGCGTGTGCCACCATGCCTTAACCCTAACCTAGCCTTTTTTTTTTTTTTTTTGATTTTTTAATTTTATTTTTATTTGAGAGAGGGCGAGAATGTGTGCGCCTCTAGCCACTGCAACTCCTGATGCATGTGCCACCTTGTGCATCTGGCTTGCATGGGACCTGGAGAATTGAACCTGGGTCCTTAGGCTTCACAGGCAAGCACCTTAACTGCTAAGCCATCTCCCCAGCCCCCCCTTTTTTTTCTTTTTCTTTTTTTTGAGGTAGGGTCTTGCTCTAGCACAGGCTAACCTGGAATTCACTATGTAGTCTCAGGGCAGCCTCGAACTCATGGCAATCCTCGTACCTCTGCCTCCCAAGTGCTGGGATTAAAGACGTGTGCCACCACGCCCAGCTTGTTTTCTCTTTTGAGGTAGGGTCTCAATCTAGCCCAGGCTGACCTGGAATTCACTATGTACTCTCAGGCTGGCCTTGAACTCATGGCGATCCTCCTACCTCTTCCTTCCAAGTGCTAGGGTTAAATGTGTACATCACACTGTGCATAACATAATTGTTTTTTAAACTTTATTTTTATTTGTTTATTTGAGAGGGAGAGAAAGAGGCAAAGAGAGGGTGAGAGAGAATGGGTGCGCCAGAGCCTCCAGCCACTGCAAACAAACTCCAGACGCATGTGCCCCCTTGTGCATCTGGCTAATGTGGGTTCTGGGGAATTGAACCAAGGTCCTTTGACTTTGTAGGCAAACGCCTTAACTGCTAAGCCATCTCCCCAGCCCATAAATATTTTTTTGAAAGGTCAAATACTTGGGAAATGAGGGAGAGAGGATTTAAGAGTATAACTTGATGGGAATATGACCAACACCTGATAGAGTCATAAAGTAAAATTCATAAGCAATTAAAAAAAAAGATCAAATGCATTCTCACCTAGCAGCCTCGAGGAGACAGTAGTGTTCATTGAAGTTAACTTCATTTGTGAGACAGCTGGTGTGAGATGGTACTAAAATAACGCATATTTGGTACAGACATCTTATGAACATGGGCAGGCCTTCTTGCTGGGCCCTTATCCTTCTGGGCTGTCCTGGGTTTGAGTTTTCTCCTGTGTCTGCAGAGAGGCAGGTGACAGTCCTCAGGGTGGCTAGTAATACTTCCATGAGGTGGACTGGTTCAAGTGTGATGAATGAACAGCCCAGGGCCTCTGCCACATGTCCATGCCCCTTCCTAAAAGATTGCAAGAATGAGGATGTGTAGTTGGTGGAAAGCTATGGGTTTCATAGTGTTGAACATTGGTAAGGTTGGGCCTCTGTGTATTGGGATTTTATTTATTTATTTATTTAATTTCTAGGCAGGGTCTCTAGCCCAGGCTGACCTAGGACTAACTCTGTAGCACCAGGCTGGCCTCAAACTCATGGTGATCTTCCTACCTTTGCCTCCTGAGTTCTGGGATTAAAGATGTGTAACACCAGGCCCAGCTGTGTTGGGACTTTTGAGAATACACTGGGACCACAAAGCAGCTCCAGCTAGAGACAGGGTTCTGTCTGCAGGGTCCAGTGCTGGCCATGCCCTGCAGTGTCTCCCAGCTTGGGGAGATGGGTGACACCAGCTGTCAGAATAGAGACCTTCTGGCTGCTCCATGGACTAGATATAGCTCACATTTCTCTTCTCAGCCCACCTTAGAAGTGAATAGGAGCTCAAAGAGTGAGGTCCAAGGCATCCTAATCCCTTGCAGCCATCCTGGTCTTCATGGAGGCATGGAGGACTTGCTACAGAAACCATGGACTGTGATGTAAGCTTGTATCTGAGAGGTCCATGTGAAGGTTTCATGAGCTGGTGTGGGGATGAACAGTGTCCTGAACACATTGGTCCTCCTGGACTTCATATTCTTTCCACTTTTTAAAAATTTATTATTATTATTATTATTTTGGTTTTTCAAGGCAGGGTCTCACTCTAGCTCAGGCTGACCTGGAATTCACTGTGTAGTCTCAGGCTGGTCTTGAACTCATGGCCGTCCTCCTACCTCTGCCTCCCAAGTGCTGGGACTAAAGGCATGCGCCACCATGCCCGGCTCCTTTGCATTTAAAAAAATATTTACTTATTTATTTATATGAGAGAGAGAAAGTGGTAGATAGACTCCAGATTCATACACCACCTTGTGCATCTGGCCTATGCGGATACTGAAGAATTAAACTTGTGTCCTTGGGCTTTACAGACAAGTGCCTTAACCACTAAGCTATCTCTCCAGCTCCCTTTGCACTTTTTTGTTTTGTTTTGAGGTAGGGTCTCACTCTAGGTCAGGCTGACCTGGAATTCACTGTTTAGCTTCAGAGTGGCCTCGAACTCATGGCAATCCTCCTACCTCTGCCTCCCAAGTGCTGGAATTAAAGATGCGTGCCACCACACCTGACTCCATTTGCACTTAAAAAAAATATATTTATAAGCAGAGAGACAGAAAGGAGAGAGAGAGAGAGAGACAGAGAGAGAGAGAAAGAGAGGCTGAAGAGATGCCTTAGCAGTGAAAGTGCTTGCCTGAAAAAGCCAAAGAACCCAGGTCCGATTTCCCCAGGACCCACATAAGCCAGACGCACAGGGTGGTGCACACATCTGGAGTTTGTTTGCAGTGGCTGGAGGTCCTGGCACACCCATTCTCTCTCTTCCCTCTCTCACTCTTTGCTTCTTTCTCTCTCAAATAAATACATAAAAAGAAAATAGTAAAAAGAAAAAAAAGCAAAGAAGAGAGAGTGAGAATGGGCACACTAGGGCACCAAGGCCTCTAGCCGCTGCAAACAAGCTCCAGACGCATGCTTGCACCACTTTGTACATCTGGCCCTTTTTTTGTTGTTTGTTTTTTTGAGGTAGGGTCTCACTCTGGTCCAGGCTGACCTGGAATTCACTACGTAGTCTCAGGGTGGCCTCGAACTCATGGCAATCCTCCTACCTCTGCCTCCCGAGTGCTGGGATTAAAGGCGTGCGCCACCACGCCTGGCGTGCATCTGGCTTTTTGTGGGTACTGGGGAATAGATCCTGGGTTAGGCTTTGCAGGCAAGCACCTTGACCACTGAGCCAGCCATCTCTTCAGTCCCTCTTCTGCACTTTTTTTCTGTCACCTTTTTATGATATCATTTAGACAGAATAGCAAAAAAGTTTTCTTTTTAAAACTTTGTTTGTTTGTTTGTTTTTGGTTTTGTGAGGTGGGGTCTTACTATAGCCCAGGCTGAACTGGAATTCACTATGGAGTCTCAGGGTAGCCTCAAACTCAAGGCGATCCTCCTACCTCTGCCTCCCGAGTGCTGGGATTAAAGGTGTGCGCCACCACGCCCGGCAAAACTTTTATTTTTATTTATTAGAGATAGACAGAGGGAGAGAGAGAGAAAGTGAGAATGGGCACGCCAGGTCCTCTAGCCACTGTAAACAAACTCCAGACCCATGCGCCACCATGTGCATCTGGCTTACTTGGGACCTGGAGAATCGAACCTGGGTCCTTAGGCTTCACAGGCATGTGCCTTAACCACTAAGCCATCTCTCCAGCCCAGAATAGCAAAATTTTAAAAATATTTTTATTTATTTATTTGCAAGCAGAGAGAGAGAGAATGAGAATGAGAGAGAGGGAGAGAATGGGCAATCCAGGGGTTCTAGCCACTGCAAACAAACTCCAGATGCATGCACCACTTTGTGTATCTGGCTTTACATGGGCACTGAGGAATTGAACCTGGGTTGTTAGTTTCTGCAGGTGAACACCTTTAACTGCTGAGCCATCTCTCCAGCTCCAGAATAGCAAAATTGGATCATAAAATCATCTGTGTTCCTTTAGCATGGCTTTGAGTGGAGGTGCTAGCATGAGTGTATGTGAAAAGGTAGCACCGTATGCTTCAGTCTGTCTGTACACCTACATCCTACATCACCACTTCTGGGACTCAACCTCTTGTGACCTACTGTTCAGTGGCACCCTGCCTGTTCTGATTGGACTATGTGACAGTGTGTCAGGGTGGAAGCTGGCGACCTGCAGGGGCAGCATCTGTTCTGAGAATATTGTGGTTGACATGAGGACCTGCTACTGAGGAGGGAGAGTTAAGCACACCTTTCTGCCAATCCAGGAAAGGACAGTGCTATTGCCAACCCCATAGTGTTGGGAAAGGAGGGCCAAAGCAGGAGTCAAAGGCTTGAATGGGTCAGTCAGAGTCATGGGATGCCATGGGAAGGGGTGTCCATTAACCTAGAAGCCAGTGGGGCTTGTGGTAGGTTGAGCCCAAAGGTCTAGTGAGACTGACATCCCTAGTGACCACATTGGGAGTGATGGACTCAGTCCCTAGACCCTACCTGTTGGCCCCTCAGACTGTTGTGGGACTGCAGAGACCCTACTACTCCACCTTCTCATTCAAGCTGAGTTCAAATGGAATTGCCCCCTTTGTTCATTTATTTTATTTTATTTTATTTTTGGTTTTTTTGAGGTAGGATCTTGCTCTAGCCCAGGCTGACCTGGAACTCACTATGTAGTCTCAGGCTGGCTTTGAACTCATAGTGGTCCTCCTACCTTGGCCTTCCAAGTGCTTGAATTAAAGGTATATACCACACCACCTTTAATTTAAAGAGAATTGCCTCTTTTTGTCACAGAATTTTCTGGAAATTTTAATCATGGATGGTAAGCCTTGAAGGGGTCTTGTGGACATAGATGCACCCTAAGTGTCTTTGAGGTGAGGAGGCAGGTAAGCCAGAAGGCTTGTCCAGTCAGCCAGGGTTACCTGGCAGAATTGGGGGTATACTATCTTCCACCAGAAAAACCTAGGTAGTGCCTCCTGGAAGAATGTATGGCCTGGGCTGAGGAATGACCCAGTAGTTTAGTGAAGGAATGTGTTTCTGAGAGTCCAGCCAGTCATGTATCTGGGTGACCATGATCAGAATGCCTATACCCCATGTTCTGCAAGGATTTTCCCAATGTCACAAAGAAGGTGGATTAGGGGGCCATCAAGGGGTAGAATAATCGCCACATGCTGAATAGCTCTCATCTGTGGTGATGTTTCTTGTTTTGTTGGGACCATGTCTCACTCCGTAACCCAGGCTAGCCATGATCCACCTGCTTTAGCCTCCCAAGAGCTTGGGTCATAGATAAGTGAGAGCCTCCACACCTGGCTTGTGGTAGCTTGGGGTCTCAGCGTGAGTTCCAGGTCAGCCTGGGCTAAAATGAGATCCTGACTCACGTAAAGCTGGGCTATGACTTTGCTGTGCTGTGTGATGTATCACAGGTCTGGGCTAGCAAGATAGGCAACACAGGATGCTAAGGCTGTTGATATGGGCAGGTGTCCTGGTCCAGGAAAGATTTTCTCCTAATTGCCTTAATTTCCCATTTGGAGAGTCCCAAAATAACTGTATGTCCTTTAATGTGTGTCTCTCCCCACTCAGATGTGGACCTAACTGTCACTGAGGCCAGCATCTCCGACAGTAGAGGGGAGAGGGCTGAACTCTACGCACACGTTGATGAGAGTCTCCTGGGAGGAGAAGCCAGCTACCTGGGTCCGCCCCTCACCCCAGAGAAGGATGACTCTCTACACCAGGCCACTGCAGTGGCCAACCTGCGAGCGGCACTCATGAGTAAGAACAGCCTGCTGTCACTCAAGGCTGACGTGCTCGGGGACGACGGCTCACTGCTGTTTGAGTACCTGCCCAAAGGTGCCCACTCACTGTCTCGTAAGTGCAGACCCTCATGTGATACTCTGTCCTGCTTTGGTTTTGAACAGTTTTTCGAGTGTTAGATCCAGATACCACCAAGGATAAGGCTATAGCCTGCCTGTCGGCAGATTGGCTGTGGGTTGTAGCCACCTTCCAACCACCTCAAGACTTACGAGATGTGGTGAGGCTCCATATAGCCTGACTGGCCTGTGGTTCCATGTGACCGGCATAATTGCTTTACAGAGAAGAAGGGAGTTGATGTGTGTTGTTGGGCAGCAGGAGGAAACAGCAAGTGCTGGTTGGAATGTTTTGTGCTTGGACTCAAAGCATCTAAACCTAAAACTCATGGAGCTTAAAAGTACACACAAGTAATAAACATAAAACCACAAGCCATATTTGAGCCAATGCAGGCTTGGTGCAGGAGACGGTCTTTGTGTCCAGAGGACAGGCATGGAGCCTTCCTTTGCTGGACTCTCTGCCTTTATGAGTGGGAGACATGCAGAGGAAAGCCATGTACCTGCACATTGACCCAGAGATGCCTTAGCTTGCTTTGTTCTTGCTAGATAGTGCTGGTTATGTGTGTGTTCTCAGAAGGGATTTGGATGCTGTGTTTAAGCCCTCAGTATCTCTAACTGAAATCCAGATAACAGTCTGAGCATGATGCTAGGGAAAAAGCCACTTCCCTGGATGGCAACAGGCTCTGATACTTCCTGCTTAGCTGGTGCTCAGAGTGGGAGAGAAAGAGAGAAATAAAGAGCAAGCCTTTGGTGTGTTGTCTGTCAGGGAGGGAAATATTCCACACTGGTCCACCCTGAAGACATAGTTGGGGACATTAGGAAGTGCCATTTTCCAGTGGGTCCAAGTGTATACATGTTGGTGACTCATCAGTTTGCCTGACACTGAATTGCAGCAAAGTTTCCAGGAGACTTTGATGCTGGGAATTCAGGATGCAGGTCTTTGTTTTAATTTTTACTCTAAAAAATGTTTCCATGAGCACTAAAATATTTTGTTGGGATTTTGTATTGGTTTGAGGAGTTATACAGATTGCTTATGGCTAATAAAGACTGAAGGTGGAAAACCATGTCTGCTCTTTTACCTCCAAGTTCTCAAGTGCTCTTGCTGGCTGACTAGGCACAGCTATGAAGACAAACATGGACTATGTTATAGGCAGTGTGCATTGGTGTTAACATGCTTAAAAAACATTTTTTATGGGCTGGAGAAATGGCTTACCAGTTAAGGTGCTTGCCTGCAAAGCCTAACAACCTGAATTTGATTCCCCAGTGCCCTGTAAAGCCAGATGTACAAGGTGGTATATGTATCTTGAGTTTGTTTGTGGTGGCTGGAGGCCCTGGTGTGCTCATTCTCTCTGTCTCTCTTCTATCTCTCTCTGCTTGCAAATAAATGAAATTTAAAACAGAAGCAAAAACATTTTTAGGACTTGATTTCCACATCTGAGAAATGGGAACAGTGCCATAACAGTTGTGATTGTGATATCATGGGCAAAGTGGCATCTGTGATATTGACCACATTACAGGAAACAGTAGTATGGTTGTCATTCCCCAGTCTTTCAAGGGCAAAATGTGCCTGTGGGCAGAGTTGTTGGGTTTGCCAAGATCTTGGGGTGTTGGGACACTTTGTGGAGGTGTTTTTAGGAAATTTGGGGCACTCAATTTGTGAGAAGAGAAGAGTTCTGGGATTCAACAGGTTCTGTAGGTAATATGAGGTAATGATGGGAGTTGGGTGGGACTAAGTAGGAAACCTAATGCTTTTCTTCCGTAATCGTGGCTCATACTGCAAGATATAGATCATTCTCACCCTTTCTGCGTATCATGGGTCATATGTGTCCAAATAATGTGAATTCCCCCTTCCAGACAGGCTGTGGTACCAACCCCTCCTTCCCTACTACCTCACATATTGTCTGTCATCAAGAATGGCTTTGCAGGCTGGAGAGATGGCTTAGTGGTTAAGGTGCTTGACGGCAAAGCCAAAGGACCCAGGTTTGATTCCCCAGGACCCATGAAAAACCAGATGCACAAAGTGGCGCATGCATCTGGAGTTCATTTGCAGTAGCTAGAGGTCCTGGCATACCCATTCTATCTCTCTCAAATAAATAAATAAAGTATTATTTTTAATATCTCACATTTATTTATTTATATATTACAGAGAGGGAGAGAGAATGGGTGCTCTAGAGCCTGTAGTTACTGCAAATGAACTCCAGAAGCATGTGCCCTCATGTGCATCTGGCTTATGTGGGTCCTGGGGAATTGAACCTGGGTCCTTAGGCTTCACAGGCAAGCACCTTAACCACTGAACCATCTTTCTAGCCCCACAAATAAAGTACTTTTTTTTAAAGAATGATTTTGGGGCTGGAGGAATGGCTTAGTGGTTAAGGCATTTGCCTACCAAGCCAAAGGACCCAGGTTCGATTCCCCAAGACCCATGTTAGCCAGATGTACAGGGGTGCATGCATCTGGGATTGTTTGCAGTGGCCCGAGGCCCTGGCATGCCCATTCTCTTCCTCTTTCCCTCCCTCTTTCTCTGTTAAATAAATAAAAATAAAATACTTTTAAAAAGAATGATTTTGAGCTGGAGGGATGGCTTAGTGGTATAGGTGCTTGTCTGCAAAGCCAAAGTACCCAGGTTCAATTCCCCAGGACCCCTGTAAGCCAGCTACTCAAGGTGGCACCTGTATGTGGAGTTTGTAGTGGCTGGAGGCCCTGACTCACCCATTCTCTCTCCTCATCTTTCTCTGTCTCTCAAGTAAATAAATAAAAATAAAATATTTTTTAAAAGAATGATTTTGCAATGAGGGAGATGGTTTTTATGTGCTTTTTCCATTATTTCTGTGTCTGGCAGCCTCAGCTTGGTTTGAGCTCTGTCCAAAAGGAACTTGAGGGCTGGTGTGCCCGTTTTCTCTCTCTCATAAATAAATAAATAAATAAATAAAATTCAAAAGGAGCTTGTGTCAGGAGGGTGTAGTAAATGAGGCCAGAGGGCACAGCCATCCTAAAAAGCTGACTTCATTTCCTGCAGAGGACCTTGAGGGGTTACCTCAGGGGCCAGAGAGAGAAAAAGAGAGAGGGCCCTCCTTGTGTCCTACTGTCTTAAGCATCTCTGGCTCAGGCCCCACATACCAGAGTTCCTCTGCCATTCCTTGCTATAGAAGGTGCTATGGCCACGCCAGGGCAGTGGCCTCCCTGGATGGGACCTTGCACATACTCTTTTCTCCTTAGACCTCTCTGCCAGTGTGAGTTACTATATGTCCAGTATTTCATGAGGTTTTAAGGTGGTTAGGGCAACTAGGTCTCCTTGTGACCTCCTCCTCCAAGGCTCGATGTCTTCACCTCTGCTTCTGGGAAGTTAGATCTCATTGTGTTCTGTCTTCAGGTGTCTGTGACTAAGTCTGATAGGGTTACTTGGTAGGTTCTGGTATTTTACTATTTCTATGAGGTGTTTTTTTTTTTTTTTTTAAGTTTTTCGAGGTAGGGTTTCATTGTGGTCCAGGCTGACCTGGAATTTACTATATAGTCTCAGGGTGGCCTCGAACTCACAGTGATCCTCCTACCTCTGCCTCCCAAGTGCTGGGATTAAAGGCATGTGCCACCATTCCCGGCCTGTTTCTATGATGTTTTAACCTCCTTTTATTGTTGTTGTTTGTTTGTTTTTGAGATAGAGTCTCACTCTAGCCCTGGCTGACTTGGAACTCACTCTGTTAGTCCCAGACTAGCCTCAACTCCCAGCAATCCTCCTACCCCTGCCTCCCAAATGCTGGGATTAAAGGTGTGTGCTACCACTCCTGGCTTCCCCCAACCTTTTTGGGGTTTTTTTTGAGGTAGAGTCTCACTCCATCCCAGGGTGACCTGGAATTCACTATGTAGTCTCTGGCTGGCCTCAAACTCATAGTAACCCTCCTACCTCTGCCTCGCGATTGCTGAGATTAAAGGTATGTACCACCACACCCGGCAGAGACAGACAATGGGTGCACCAGGACCTCTAGTTGCTGCAATCAAACTCCAGGTGCATGTGCCACTTCGTCCATCTGGTTTTACTTGAGTACTGGGGCATTTAACTCGGATCATTAGGCCTTGTAGGGAAGTGCCTTAACTACTTAGCCATCTCTGCAGGCCTCTCCACTTTTTTTTTTTTTTTTTTTTTTTTTGAGGTATGGTCTCGCTGTAGTCCAGGCTAACTTGATATTCAATATGTAGTCTTAGGCTGGCCTCGAATTCACAGTGATTCCCCTTCCTCTGGCTCCCAAGTGCTGGGATTAAAGGCGTGTACTACCACACTCAGCCTTCATGTTTTTATTAACCTAAAATTTCCACTATTTTCATTTAAATTTGCTCTCTTGTTTTCCATAAATAGGGTTAGGAGTTAACAAAATCATGCTGGCATGGTGGAACTTGACTGTACTCTGAGGAGGTTGAGGCAGGAGAATCATGAGTTTGGGGTCAGCCTGGACTACAAAGTGAGACTGTCTTTAAAAAAAAAAAAGTATAAGCTGGGCGTGGTGGCACGCGCCTTTAATCCCAGCACTCAGGAGGCAGAGGTAGGATCGCTATGAGTTCGAGGCCACCCTGAGACTACATAGTGAATTCCAGGTCAGCCTGAGCTAGAGTGAGACCCTACCTCCAAAAACCAAAAATAAACAAATAAATTAATTAATTAAAAAGTAGGCAGAATCTTTAGGGGTCTGGGTGTAAACTGGAAGACCTGGTGGGCCAGCAGAGCTGTGGAATGGGTGGGTTCTTTCTTTCTTTTTCTTTTCTTTTCTTTTTTTTTTTTTTTTGTTTTTTTGAGGTAGGGTGTTGCTCTAGCCCATGCTGACCTGGAATTCACTATGTATTCTCAGGGTGGCCTCTAACTTGCGGGGATCCTCTTACCTCTGTTCCGCAAATGCTGGGATTAAAGGTGTGCACCACTATGCTTGGCTGGCAGGTTGTTTTAAAACATTATTTTCTAACATACTAAGTGATGTCTACCTAATACTTTGCTGCACTAGAATGAAGAATGGAAACATCCAGAAATAAACCCATATTTTCTAAAATGTATGAACTTTCTCAGTGTTTCAGGCATTCATCTGACAGGCTCCCTACAGATGTCCCTGGTGTGTAGCAGAGCTGGCCTGCACCCAGGACAATTGGCTGTGGGGACTGTCATGGGATAAAGTACAGGGTTGTGGGTCTGACTCACTGTGTCAGGCATTCCCCTAACAGGATCCATACAGATGTCCCTGGTGAACAGCAGTGCCTACGCCCAGGGCAATTGGCCAAGGGGACTTTCATGGAGTCAAGTACAGTGTTATGCCGTTCTTTTGGTGGCTGGTTCTGTAGTGGCACACCTGCAAAGTGTGTCTTGTTAGTGGTGCACCGGTGTGGATCATGAGGACTTGTCAGTGAGGTCTGTCTCTGTGTACAGACATTCTCATTCTGGGCACACAGGAAAGAAGCATTAGGCTCACCAGAGCTTTGCCTCTCCATTTCTCTATGGCTCCCTTTGGGAAGTATGGTTGTCACCTCACTGCCCACAGGCTAGGCCTAGGCTATGAGTCTGGAGAGGGGCAGTAGCCAACTCAGGCGGGAGGAATAGCTCCATTCCACAGACCCTCCTGTGTGCCTTACCATCAGCTCAGCCCCCAGTTCACTACCTGGTTTTGTATATATACCTCTTGAGCCACAGGTGCCCTAGAGAGTCTGTTGTGGAGACTCTCCTCCTTCCTTAGAGCTGGGCACCTAAGAATTCGAATGTGTTTAGACAAAGGAATTCCTGGTGCCCAAGTGGGCAGCTTTTATCCTCCTTCAAGGGTGAGCTGAGGGTACAAGCGTTAGCTCAGGTGGGCTCTAGAGTAACACCTGAGAAGGGAGGTCACCCCTGTGCTGGGGTTGTCTGGACCTATGTTGTTGTGTTTGGGTTTGGATCTGTGCTGTGACTCTTGACTACCAAATGCATTGCTTGTCCAGGCAGGGCTGAGATTTCCATTAGTGCAACTGAAGGACACACATCCCAATGGACATGGAGTGTGCTTGGAAAAAAGAGACAACGTAGACCCTCCATGCCATGCTTGCTAACTGCTTTGTGGTGCAAGACATGCAGTATTGGTGCTTCAGCATGTTAAGCAAGCACTCTCCCACTAAGTTATACCCTAACCCTTTCTTTTTTGGAGGTAGGGTCTCAGTCTAGCCCAGGCTGACCTGGAACTCACTCTGTAGTTATAGGCTGGCCTTGAACTCACTGTGATCCTCCTACGTCTGCCTCCCAAGTTTTGGGATTAAAGGTGTGTGACTAATCCTTTTAAAATTTTTTTAAATTTATTTTTGAGAGAGAGAAAGTAAGGGAGGAAGGGAAGGAGGGAGAAAGAGACAGAGAATGGGCATGCCAGGGCATCCAGCCACTGCAAATGAACTCCAGATGCATGCACCCCCTTGTGCATCTGGCTAACATGGGTCCTGGGGAATTGAACCTGGGTCCTTTGTCTTTGCAGGCAAGCACCTTAACTCCCAAGCCGTCTCTCCAGTCCCTCCCTAACCCTTTTTAAAAAAAATATTTTATTTATTTATTTGAGAGGGAGAGAGAGAAGGGCACATTAGGGCCTCTAACTATTGCAAATGAACTCCAAACACATGTACTACCTTGTACATCTGGCTTATGTGGGTTTTGGGGAATGGAAACTGGGTCCTTTAGCTTTGCAGGCAAGTGGCTTAACCACTAAGCCATCTCTCTAGCCTGGTTCTGGAATATTATAGAGAAGCTAGCTTGATTCCCTTCTTTTCATAGGACTAATAAATACAAGATTGATGTTTCATCACCGGTCTTATAACTGATCTCCCCAGAAGAGGATTTTGCACTCCCTGTTTTCACTCAGTTTGACTTGATTCTGTTTTATTTATTTTATTTTATTTATTGAGAGAGAGATAGAGGAAAAGAGAGGAGGAGAGAGAGAGAGAATGGACACACCAGGGCCTCCAACCTACTGCAAATTAACTCCAGATGTATGCGCCACCTTGTGCATCTGGCTTATGTGTATACTGGGAAATCAAATCTGGGTCCTTAGGCTTTGCAGGCAAGTGCCTTAACTGCTAAGCCATCTCTCTAGCCCTTGATTCTGTTTTGTTTTGGTTTTTCAAGGTAGGGTCTCTCTCTAGCCCAGGCTAACCTTGAACTCACTCTGTAGTCCCAGGCTGGTCTTGGACTCATGGAGATCCTCCTACTTTAACCTCTTGAGTGCTGGGATCAAAGGTGTGTACCTCTGACTTGATTCTTATATTATTATATTTTTTTCTTTTTTCTTTTTTTAAAAGAAATTAGCCGGGTGTGGTGGCACAGGCCCTTAATCCCAACACTGGGAGGGAGGCAGAGGTAGGAGGATTGCTGTGAGTTCAAGGCCACCCTGAGACTACAAAGTGAATTCCAGGTTAGCCTGGGCTAGAGTGAGACCCTACCTTGAAAAATCAAATATATATATATATATATATATATATATATATATATATATATATATATATATATATATTATCTTCATTCTATCTCTGTCTCCCCCCCTCCTTGTCTTCTTGCAAATAAATAAATAGAATATACTTTTTTTTTTCCTTTGGTTTTTTGAGGTAGGGTTTCAATCTAGTCCAAGCTGACCTGGAATTTACTCAGTAGTCTCAGGGTGGCCTTGAAGTCATGTTGATCCTCCTACCTCTGCCTCCTGAGTGCTGGGATTAAAGGCATGCACCACCACGCTCAGCTACTTTTTTACAAAAATTATGTTATTTATTTGTGAGAGAGAAAGAGAAGAGGGACAGAATGGGCATGCTAGGGCCTCCAGCCACTGCAAACAAACTCCAGACACGTGTGCCACATTGTGCATCTGGCTTACGTGTGTCCTGGGGAATCGAATCTGGGTCCTTTGGCTTTGCAGGCAAATGCCTTAACCACTAAGCCAGCCCTCCAGCCCCAAATATACTTTCTTAAAGAGCCAAAGGTAGCCGGGCATGGTGGCACACACCTTTAATCCCAGGACATGGGATGCAGAGGTAGGAGGATCCTTGTGAACTCAAGGCCACCCTGAGACTACATAGTGAATTCCTGGGCTAGATCAAGACCTTAGCTCAAAAAACAAACAAACAAAAATGTGCTAAAAGTACCATCCCTGAGCACACTGATATATGGTCCTATCCCCTGAGAACTTTGTGGTATAGTTGTGTCATGTGGAGAACTTGCCATTGTTCCCTTCAGATCCTAAAGGGAGGGTCTGGCCTTCTACTTCTGACACAGTGGTGAAGTTAACCCTGGAGCTATCAGAGTGCTGTGTTATAGGAAGGTTTCTTTCCATCCCTGTGGCCACAGCCCAAACAGAGACCTGGGGAGCATATTCCATGGAAAACAAAGGTAGCTATTGTGGGGTTTAGAGATTATGACTAGTAAGGACCATTTCCTGGGGCTGGGGGACATAGCTCATTGGTAGAGTGCTTCCCTAGCATGTAGGAAGCCCTGGGTTCAAGTCCCAGCACTGCATAAAACTGGGAGTGGTGCTTCATTCCTGCAATTGCAGCAAATGGAGGTAAGAAGATTAATAGTTAAAGATTATCCCTCCACTATATTGCTAGTTTGAGGGCAGCCTAGGCTATATGAGACTGTGTCTCAAAGAAGGAAAAAAAAGAAAAAGAAAGAAAGGAGTCCATATAGTATGTAAATGAGAAATCCAGGAACTTAGCCTGATTGTGGATCAAGCTGGACTTTTAATCAGTTTCTTACCAACAGGCTTAACAAGCTGAATGACACTTTCATTATTTATTTCCTTGATTTTTCGAAGTAGGGTCTCAATGTAGTCCAGGCTGACCTGGAATTCTCTATGTAGTCTAAGGGTGACCTGGAACTCACAAGGATCTTCCTACCTCTGCCTGCTGAGTCCTGGGATTAAAGGTGAGCGGCACCACACCCAGCCTGAATGGCACTTTCAGACAGACACAAGCAGGAGCATTTGAGTTCTTGTCAGAAGTCTGGCTGTCAGAGCCAGATGGCCCCACACTCCAGCTTTCTGTGCTGACTCTTCTGTTGGACTCACTTTGCTTCTGGAGAAAGACCCCTATCCCTAACAAGTCATGCAGAGAGCAGAGAACCCTGCCATTTAGAATTGGCTGTTGGTAAAAGTGCCCCAAAGCTCCACACCCTGTTGTCATCTTCCTGCCAGCTGTATACCTCAAGAATATTGCCAGGTATGGTGGCACACGCCTTTAATCTCAGCATTTGGGAGGCAGAGGTAGGAGGATCACCATGAGTTCGAGGCCACCCTGAGTATACATAGTGAATTCCAGGTCAGCCTGGGCTAGAGTGAGACTCTACCTTGAAAAACAACAACAACAAAAAGAATATTGACAGTGCCTTTAGGGATACTGGCAGCAGAGTACACACCTCTGCAATCTATTTCTACTCAGAGCCCAGGAGACTGACACAGGAGCCGGCACTACCTCCCCAACGCAGGCACACCCAGGCAGCCTAGAGCCAATTCTGCAAGGCACCATGGCCCTTGTCCAGTGCACTCAGTGGCCACACAAGAGTCTCAGCAGCCCTTCTCCCTCTAGCTTCTCTCCATAGTCAACTCAGTCTTACAGATAAGCCAAGCCATTAGGGTTCATTCTCACAGCAGCATGGGGAAGCCAAATTGCTTTATGTTTAAAAGTATTTCTCTGAGTTACATGGGAGTCTGAGGCAGGAGTTTCACTAAGTTCACAAGTTCAAGACCCACCTGGACAACATATTGAGACTCTCAATTAAAAAAAAAAAAAAGGTGGTGGGGGGGACTGGATGGATAGCTTAAACTAATGGTTAAGGCATTTGCCTGCAAAGCCAAATGATTCAGTTTTGATTCCCCAGGACCCATGTTAGCCAGATGCATATGGTGGCACATGCGTTTGGAGTTTGTTTGCAGTGGCTAGAGGCCCTGGCACACCTATTCTCTCTCTCCCTCTTTCTCTCTGTCAAATAAATAAATAAATAAATAAGAAGCCCAGCATGGTGGTGCATGCCTTTAATCCCAGCACTCGGGAGACCCTACCTTGAAACACCAGACAAAAAAAATGTTCTCTAATCTCATTTTAACAGTTTTTCCCCAGCATAAAGACACTTGATTCATATAGCACCAGTTCCCAAAGCTGAGGGAGATGGCTGCCTCTACAAATAAATGTTTTTTTTTTTTTTTTTTTGTGATAGGGTCTTACTGTAGCCCAGGCTGCCCTGGAATTAATTACATAGACCTAGGGTGACCTTGAACTCATGGCAGTCCTCTTACCTCTGCCTCTAGAGTGCTGGTATTAAAGGAGTGTGTCACCATGCCCGGTTGGTTTTTTTGTTTTTCTTTGAGACAGGGTCTTGTGTACCCCATATTAGCCTTGAACTACCATGTAGTCAAGAATAACCTTAACCTTCTGATTTTCTTGCCTCTACCTCATGAGTGCTGGGATTACAGACCTATACCACTACTTTTTTTTTGGGGGGGGGTTTCAAGGGAGGATCTCATTCTAGCCCAGGCTGACCTGGAATTCACTACGTAGTCTTAGGCTGGCCTCAAACTCATGGTGATCCACCTACCACTGCCTCCCAAATCCTGAGATTAAAGGCGTGTGCCACCAAGCCTGGTTTATATCACTACTTTTACTTAGTGCTGGGGATAAAATCCAGGGCTTTGTGTGCACTAGGCAAGCACTCTACCAACTGAGCTGCATCTCTAGCCCTCTAGTGGGTTTTGCTTATGCATGAGGGATCACTGTGTTTCTGATCATTGTAGACTCTGAGTCCATGTCCCCTGCCTGGCCCTATAGACACCTGGTGGAGTCTCCTTCCTGTCCCTGAGGTGCAGGGGTCTCTGCCAAGGAGAGCCCTGTTGGTTTGCTGCCCTCTCTGAAAACAGAAAAGTCTTCAAGAAGAGCGGGCTCTGTGTCTTGGCTTGTGAAGTTAACTAGGTGCTCTGCCTGTGGCCTTTCTAGCAGCGTAGCTCAGGTGCTGGCGTTCTGCTGGTGGTTTGTCTTTTGTGCGTCTATTCATTGGGAATTAATGACAGCCTTCCTTTCCAGGTGGCCGGTGACCAGTTATCTTTGTAGAGTCTGGACTGGGACCAGGTGAGTGAGAGGTGATAAAGTGTGTTGGCTGTAAAAGTCTTGCCCAACTTTCTCATGTCTGATGGTTTGTAATGCATCTGTCTTTGGTTCTAGGTTCACACCTCTTGTGACATGGATGCTGGGCTGGGCCATCATCTCTGGACTTGGCTATGACTGGTCCTGTCCAGGATACTAGGAACCAGTACCTTCATGGTCAGTGGATCCCTCCCGCAGGCCTGGATGTCTTCACCTGGCCTAGGGTGGCTATAATAGGTGGCTTGGCTTTATATGTTAACAGCTCTACTCTGAAATCAGCTAAGGAGCCTGAAAAGGTGTCTTGTGAGAGCAGAAAGGCATGCTGTAGCTTGCATGGTTTCCAGGCAGGACAGAATTCTGCAAGCACCGTTTGTCGTATGCTGCGTCATGTGTTCTTATCTGCCTCACCTAGCTCCAGTGTTTCAAGCTCAGTTGCAGTAGTGCCCACTTGCTGCAGCCCGCCCAGTGCAAGGTCTTGGATGTGGCCATAGGTGGCAATGCAACTGATGGAAGAACCATGTTGGGGGGCAGAGCATGCCTTAACAGCCTTCTCATCTCTAACCCTCCACTAGCTGCTGGGTGAAGGCGTGTGAGAACTTCCCAGCTTCCAGGTGAGGGTTCACACTGGGTTGCTAGCATGAGGCCTCAGGGACAGATAAATATGCCCTGCATGGGAAGTGGGGCAACACTGCTCTGACCCAGCTGCTTTCTTTAAATATCTAAGGACCAAACAAAGCCACGACACCTTGGTGGTATTTGCCTCACACCTTGAGTCTCTCAAAGTGCCAATGCAGAATTGCTAGAAACTGCTTGTTTTCAGAAGGGACACCCTGTGACCACTGTTGCCTGTCTTTGTGGAATATGTTGGATTTGGTTCAGCTCACTGTTCAGAGCAGGTGACTATGGACTTGGTGGGTGCCAGGAAGCCAGAGCAGGGGAGGTGCTTACCTTTGCCAAACAGCAGGTAAAAACCTAGGAAGGTTCTGGAATAACCAGTTACACCATCTGTGGGGTGGGCAGGTATGCCTCCTCATCAGTCTGACAGGCCAGCACACCTTCACTGAGAGCACTCTACCTGTGCATGACCCCACTGCAAAGACTGAGACTTCTCCTGTCTGAAGATGGGGAAAGCTGAGCACTGAACCTATCCATTCATGTAGCCCTTTTGGGTTACTTTGCTCTTGTCTCCACAGGTCATTGGGGTTTTGTTGTTGCCATGTCTCCAAGATTGGACATTCAGATACTTGCACTGGAGGCTGTGGATAGTCCTCCAAATACCAAGTCAAGCTTTGAGTGCAGGGCATAGGGCACCTGGAACAGATTCTTGGGGTGTGGCATTGGAAGCTACAGGATGCTTGCCTTTGTTGCCATGGGCAGCCCATGGGGAGAGGTATTTCTGGGACCAATGTGCAGAGCTGTGTTGTGGAGACACCCAATGTTCTTGTCCAAGAGGGGTTGATTAATTTTTTTAATATTTTATTTTTGCTGGGCGTGGTGGCACATGCCATTAATCCCGGCACTTGGGAGGCAGAGGTAGGAGGATTGCCATGAGTTCAAGGCCACCCTGAGACTACATAGTGAATTTCAGGTCAGCCTGGCCCAGAGTGAAACCCGACCTCAAAAAACCAATATATGTGTGTGTGTGTATATATATATATATATATATATATATATATATATATATATATATATATTTGACAGAAAGAGGGAGAAAGAGAGGGAGAGAGAGAATGGGCATGCCAGGGCTCTAGCCACTGCAGACGAACTCCAGACATGTGTGCCTCCTTGTGTATCTGGCTTACGTGAGTCCTGGGGAATCGAACCTGGCTCCTTTGGTTTTGCAGACGAACACCTTAACTGCTAAGCCATCCCTCCAGCCCAGGGTTGATTTAAAAATTTTTTTGTTTATTTTTATTTATTTATTTGAGAGTGACAGAGAGAGAGAATGGGTGCACTAGGGCCTCCAGCCACTGCGAATGAACTCCAGATGCATGCACCACCTTTTGTATCTGGCTTACTTGGGTCCTGGGCAATCGAGCCTCGAACTGGAGTCCTTAGGCTTCAAAGGCTAGTGCTTAACCACTAATCCATCTCTCCAGCCCTGATTTTTGAAGTTTTAAAATTTGGACAGGTTCCAGAGAACCTCAAAGAAATGGGTTTGTGGTGATGACTGATAGGGGTGCAGGACACATTTGGACTAGATGGCCAGCTGACTTCATTCATATATCTAATAATACCTCCCTTAAATCAGCAGCCATTTAGAATGTGAAATCTCCATGGGCTGGAGAGATGGCTTAGAGGTTAAGGTGCCTGTCTGCAAAGCCAAAGGACCCAGGTTCGATTCCCCAGGACCCACATAAGCCAGATGCACAAGGTGGCTCATGCGTCTGGAGTTTGTTTGTGGTGGCTGGAGGCCCTGGTGTGCCCATTCTCTCTCTCTCTTTCTCTTTCTCTGTCTGCCTCCTTCTCTCTCTCACTCAGATAAATAAATAAATAAATAAATAGAATGTGAAATCTCCAGTGTACATTTTGTCCTCATATTGCTGAATGTTTTGTGAAAGTGTTTAAAATCTGTATGTCCTTTAATCCCAGAACTCGGGAGAGCTGCTGTGAGTTTGAGGCCAACCTGGGACTACAGAATCATGAAAAAAATCTGGGCCTGGAGAGATGGCTTAGTGGTTAAGGCACTTGCCTACAAAGCCTAAGGACCCAGGTTCAGCACCCCAGTACCCATGTAAGCCAGATGCACAAGGTGATGCATGCATTTGAGGTTCATTTGTAGTGGCTGGAGGCCTTGGTATGCCCATTCTCTCTCTCTCTGTCTATCTGCCTCTTTCTCTTCCCCCATATAAATAAATAAGTAAACAAACAAACAAACAAATAAATAAATAAATCTCAGTCAGGCAGGGTGGTGCACACCTTTAATCCCAGCACTTGGGAGGCAGAGGTAGGAGGATTGCCATGAGTTCAAGGTCACCCTAAGACTACATAGTGAATTCCAGGTCAGCCTGGGCTAGAGTGAGGCTCTACCTCAAAAAAACAAACAACAACAACAACAACAAAAAATCTGTATGTAACAATTTTTCTGGAGAACAGATTCAATGGTAGGATATTGGCTCTTTTTTTTCTTTTCAAGTAGGGTCTCATTCTGGCCCAGGCTGACCTGGAATTCACTATGTAGTCTCAGGGTGGCCTTGAACTCACAGTGAGCCTCCTATCTCTGCCTCCCAAGTGCTGGGATTAAAGGCATGTACCACCATGCCTGGCAGAAATTGGCTCTTTGTCTGTTAGGCCAGTTGACTGCTCCATGACCAAATATTCACAATTCATGGCACTGTTACCATTATCCCCAGACCTGAGAGCTATGTTCCACTATCACAACAGTAGCTATCGTAGGGGTGTTGGCTCAATAAGTTAGATTGCATCTTTTCTTTTTTTTCGAGGTAAGGTTTCACTCTAGCCTAGGCTGACCTGGAATTCACTATGCAGTCTAAGTGGCCTCAAATTCATGGCAATCCTCCTATCTCTGCCTCCCAAGTTCTGGGATCAAAGGTGTACACCACCATGCCCAGCTGCATCTTTTTTTTTTTTTTGAGAGAGAGAGAGAGAGAGAGAGAGAGAGAGAACTGGCACTCTAGGGCCTCTAGCCACTGCAATCAAACTCCAGACATGTGCACTACCTTGTGCGCATGCATGACCTTTTGCACATGCGTCATTTTGTGTGCCTGGCTTACATGGGTTCTGGGGGGCTGAACCTGGGTCCTTAGGCTTCACAGGGAAGTGTCTTAATTGATAAGCCATCTCCCCAGCCCTAGATTGCATCTTAAATGTGAAACTAAGGCTCCATCACAGTCACTTTGCCAGTTTGTAAGATAGAAAGTAAATTCTTATACTGGAGAGATTGCTTAGTGGTTAAGGCACTTGCCAGATGCACATGGTGGCATGTGTCTAGAGTTCATTTGCAGTGGCTAGAGGCCCTGGTGCACCGATTCTCCCTATCCCCCCATAAGTAAATAAAGTAAAATAAATTTTTTTTAAGAAAAAAATTTTTTTTTTTTTTGCTTTTCAAGGTAGGGTTTCACTCTAGCTCAGGCTGACCTGGAATTCACTGTGTAGTCTCAGGTGGCTTCAGACTCACAGAGATCCTCCTACCTATGCCTCCCAAGTGCTGGGGTAGAGTGAGAACCCACCTTGAAAAACAAACAAGAACAACAACAAAACACTGCTTCATAGAAAAAAAAACTGCCAAAATCAAGAGCCCTGCCCCTCTGCTCATTTACCCCTCACACACAGGAAAGAGCCACTGTAGGAAATCAAGCAGAAAACATAGCATCAGGAGGCCAAGCCAGGTAGTAGCAGAGCCTAAAACAAGCAGGATGCAGAGCCAGGTGAGGAGGTCAGGGGACATCTGGGCTCTCAGGTAAGACCCCAGAGGTTCCATGCCCTGAGTGGGACTCAATCCCTAGGTTTAGATAGCCCAGAACCAAACCTGCCTTCAGAGCTGAGGTGGAGCACCACAGAGTCCAGGCCACTCTCAGTGTTCATCAGCTCACCAGAGACAGAACCACAATGTGACAGAATGATCACTTTGCTAAGGTGTCTCTGCTTTTCAATTCAATCCAGTATCTAATAGAAGGCTACATTGTGTGCTGAATGGCTGGTCCCTCTGAGTCAAGGAAGAGGACGTCACTACTGCTTTCAGAAAGAGCACAAGAAATCATGATTAAGAAAGGTGGAGAAACGATGAACAAGACAGGTGTGGCGATGCATGCCTTTAATCCCAGCACTCAGGAGGCAGAGGTAGGAGGATCCCTGTGAGTTCAAGGACAGCCTGAGACTACATAGTGAGTTCCAGGTCAGCCTGGGCTCGAGTGAGACCCTGCCTTGAAACTGCTGTCCTCCCCCCACAAAAGATGGAGGGTTTGGCTGGGAAAATGGCTCAGCTGGGGTTCAATTTCCCAGTACCCACATAAAGCCAGTTGCACAAAGTGGTACATGTGTCTGGAATTTGTAGGGTCAGGAGCCCCCTGGAACGCCCATTCATTCATTCTCTGTCAAATAAGTAAATAAATTAGTATATTTTAAAGAGGGGCTGGGAAGATACCTTAGCAGTTAAGGCACTTGTCTGCAAAGCTTAGTGACTCAGGTTCCATTGCCCAGTACCCATGTAAAAGCCACATGCCCAAAGTGGCACATGCGTCTGGAGTTTGTTTGCAACATCTGGAGGCCCTGGCTTTCCCATTGTCTCTATCTGTCTCTCTCCTCTCTCTCTTTGCTTGCAAATAAATAAAATAAGAAGCCAGGCACGCCTTTAATTCCAGCACTCAGGAGGCAAAGGAAGGACGATTGCTTTGAGTTCAAGGCCACCCTGGATTACATAGTAAATTCGAGGTTAGCCTGGGCTAGAGCAAGAGAGAACCTACCTTGAAAAACCAAAATAATAATATTAATAGAGCCAGGCATGGTGGTACATGCCTTTAGTCCTACCTAGCATTCCAGAGGCTGAGGTAGGAAGATCAGTGTGAGTTCGAGGGTAGCCTGAGACTATATAGTGAATTCCAGGCCAGCCTGGGCTAGAGTGAGACCCTACCTTGGACCCTTCCCTGTCCCCCAAAAAAGTAAAGCAAGGGAAGTCACTGCCAGGTGACAAGGGACATTGAGTGGTTCTCAAGCTGGGGACAAAGTCTTCCAGTTATAAACACAGAGAAAGGTGGTGTGGCGATGACTGAGCATAATATAAGATCTGATCATGTGTGCCAACAGTTGTAGTTTACATAGAATTTTAACTGGACTAGAGGTGAACTATTAATAATATGAGTAGGTGGAGGAGGTTGGCCTGTTGACTAGCTTTTGAATTTTCTGCATAGTCACAGAAAATAATGAATAAGAAGAATAAGGTCATGATGGGCTGGAGAGATGCTTAGTGGCTAAGGTGCTTGCCTGCAAAACTAAAGGACCCAGGTTCAATTCCCCAGGACCCACATAAGCCAGATGCACAAGGTGGCTCATGCTTCTGGAGTTTGCAGTGGCTGGAGGCCCTGGGGCACCTATTCATTCTCTCTCTTTCTCTTTCTCTGATTCTGTCTCTCAAGTTATATATATATATAGTTGTTTTGTTGTTGTTGTTTGTTTTGTTTTTCAAGATAGGGTCTCACTGTAGCTCAGGCTGACCTGGAATTCACTATGTAGTCTCAGGGTGGCCTTGAACTCAATGATGATCCTCCTACCTCTGCTTCCCAAGTGCTGGAATTACAGTTGTGTGCCACCATGCCCAGCTCTATTAAAAAAATTTCTAAAAGGGGGCCGGGTGTGGTGGTGCACGCCTTTGATCCCAATACTCGGGAGGCAGAGGTAGGAGGATCGCTGTGAGTTCGAGGCCACCTTGAGACCACATAGTGAATTACAGGTCAGCCTGAGCTAGAGTTGAGACTCTACCTCAAACACCCCCCGCCCCGCAAAAAAAAAAAAAAAAAAAAAAAAGAATATATATATATATTTCTAAAAGGAAGAAAATAAGAATCAAAGAAAGTAGCAGGAGGGCAGTGAAGGTGTCATGAAATGGAAAGAAGTCTCAGAAACAGGACACAGGAAGGTGAACAGAACTCAAGGTTAGTGTATTAACAAAATTAAGAAAATCAGAAACCATCAAAAGTGATCGAGGGCTGAAGAGATAGCTTAGCAGTTAAGGTGCTTACCTGCAAAGCCTAAAGACCCAGGTTTAATTCCCCAGTACCCATGTAAGCCAGATGCACGAGGTGGCCCATGCATCTGGAGTTCATTTGCATAGTTCGTTGGAGAGAGGCCCTGGAGTGACCATCCCGTTCGTTCTCTCATAAATAAACAAACAAACAAACAAATAAGTAAATAAATAAATAAGTTTAAAAACACTACCAATAGCCAGGCACTATGGCAGTATGTCTGTCTTTAATTTCAGCACTTAGAAAGCTGAGGTAGGAGGATCACCATGAGTTTGAGGCCAGCCTGAACTAGAGTGAGACCTTGTCACAAACAAACAAACAAAAACCCCAATCTGGCTGGGGAGATGGTTCCAGGTTAAAGGCACTCGCTTGCAAAGATTGCCATCAGGTTTGACTCTCTAGTACCCACATAAAGCCAGATGCACAAAGGGGTGCATATGTTTGGAGTTCCTTTGCAGTGGCAGGAGGCCCTAGTGGGCCCATTCTATCACTATTTATTTATTTATTTATTTAAGAGTGAGAGGGCCTTGAGCCACTGCAAATGAACTCCAGATGCATGTACCACCTTGTGCATCTGGCTTTATGTGGGTAATGGGGACTCAAACCCAAGTCTTTACACTTTGCAGGAAAATACCTCTTCAGTCCTAAAATGTATATAGATTTTTAAAAATGGCCAGGTGAGCCGAGCGTGGTGATGCACGCCTTTAATTCCAGCAGAGGTAGGAGGATTGCCGTGAGTTTGAGGCCACCCTGAGACTACATAGTTAATTCCAGGTCATCCTGGGCCAGAGTGAGACTGTACCTTGATAAACAAAAACCAAAAACCAAAAAATTGGCCAGGTGTGGTGGCCCATGCCTTTAATCCCAGCACTTGGGAGGAAGGATCATTATAAGTTTGAGGCCACCCTGAGACTACAGGTCAGCCTAGGCTAGAGTAAGACCTTAACTTGAAAAACAAAACTAAATAAATGATCATTATGGAGAGGAAAGCACCATTTATCAATAGAAGTCACAGAGAACATTGCACCAAATATCTGAAAAGAAGTAAGGGAATACTTTTAGCATCCATAAACAAGTACATTAGAGTTGACAGGAACAGAAAAATACCTTGAAAGCACAGCTTACCGAAGCAGAGGCAGAACTGAAGAGAAGAGTCATGGTTTTGTGGTTTACCCAAGGAAAGTGAATTATAATCTTGAAAGCCTCTCCCAGCCAGGCATGGTGGCACACACCTTTAATCCCAGCACTTGGGAGGCAGAGGTAGGAGGATCACAGTGAGTTTGAGGCTGCCCTGAGAATACATAGTGAATTCCAGGTCAGCCTGAGTTAGAGTGAGACCCTACCTCAAAAAACAAACAAACAAACAACAAAAACAAAAACAGTGTCCCCCAGAGGAGCTCTGGAGGTAACAACATCACTTGTGAATTCTGGGAATGTCATTGGAATAAAGAATGTCATAGAGTCAGGTGTGGTGGCAAACTTCTTTAATCCCAGCACTTAGGTGACTGAGGTAGAAGGATCACCATGAGTTTGAGGCCAATCAGGGCTACAGAGAATTCTAGGTCAGCCTGGACAAGAGTGAAACCCTGCCTCAAACAACCAAAAAGAAAAGAAAAAAAAAAAGGTCAGTCATGGCTTTATCATCCTAGCAGAACAAGGGAGAAAAGACCCTGTGACCACCTCAGTAGACACAGAAAAATCTCTTGATAAAATTTACTAGCATTCATGATTAAAAAAAAAAAAAAAGTTACAGCAAACTAAGTAGAAAGAAATGGCTTTTGGATTTTCGAGGTAGGGTCTTACTCTAGCCCAGGCTGACATGGAATTCACTATGTAGCCTCAGGCTGGCCTCAAACGTGCTGGGATTGATTAAAGACGGCATGTTCCACTACAGCCTGGCCAGAAATGGCTTCTTTTTTTTTTTTCTTTTTTTCGAGGTAGGGTCTCACTCTAGACCAGGCTGACCTGGAATTCACTATGGAGTCTCAGGGTGGCCTTGAACTCACGGCGATCCTCCTACCTCTGCCTCTCAAGTGCTGGGATTAAAGGCGTGCACCACCACGTCCGGCCAGAAATGGCTTCTTTTTTAAATTAAATATTTTTATTGATTTATTTGAGAAATAGGCAAACAGAGAATGGGCATGACAAGGCCTCCAGCCACTGCAAATGAACTCCAGATGCATATGCCACCCTGTGCATCTGGCTTATGTGGGCTCTGGGGAGTTGAACCTGGGTCCTTAGGCTTTGTAGGCAAGTGCCTTAACCACTAAGCCAGCTCTATTTGTTTATCTAAGAGAGAGAGAGAGAAGCAGATAGAGAGAGAATGAGCATGCCAGGGTCTCTAACCACTGCAAACAAACTCGACATATGTACCCACTTGTGCATCTGGCTTATGTGGGTCATGGGGAATCAAACCGTGGTCCTTAGGCTTCACAGGCAAATGCCTTAACCGCTAAGCCATTTCCCAAGCCCTCTTCAGCTCTAGAAATGGCTTTTTACCAAAAGAAATTTGGTAAATGGTGTTAGCATAAATAACATTGTGGTAAACGGTAATGCTGTGCATGTCCCTGGTGTGCAATGTCCAGACTTAGAATTTTTCATTTAATGGTGTGAAAGTAACGTGCTCAGTAGAAATGACATTGAAATCTCATTTTCCTGGCATCTTGTGATGCTCTTTGCATGGCTGGGCAGCTGCTCCCCATCAGACCCATAATTCTGAATAAACAGCCAGCACTCTGCAGTGCACCCTGCTGCTCCGCTGAGCTGGCCTTCCGTGATTTACTAATGAGTTTGTGCCTACAGGCACATAGTGACCTTGAGTTGAGAATTGTCTGTATTTTGCCTGTGAGTTGGGGAGTTGGATTGTGCTGTCATGTTCAGTGTGGACTGGAGGTCTGGCTGAGGCTGTGGTAGGAGGATCGCTGTGTGTTCGAGGCCAGCCTGAGACTACACATAATGAATTCCAGGTCATCCTGGGATAGAGTGAAACCTTACCTGGAAAACAAACAAAACAAACAAAAAGGGACATGTGAGGTGGTACACACCTGTAACCCCAGCACTCAAGAGGATGGAGAAGCCGGGTGTGGTGGCGCATGCCTTTAATCCCAGCACTTGGGAGGCAGAGGTAGGAGGATCACCATGAGTTCGAGGCCACCCTGAGACTACATAGTGAATTCCAGGTCAGCCTGAGCTAGAGTGAAATCGTACCTCAAAAAAACAAACAACAACAACAACAACAACAAAAAGAGGATGGAGAGTTGGAGGCCAGCCTGAGCTATATATACATAGTGAGATTCTGTCTCAAGAAAAAAAAAAAAAAAGCTATGTTTGTATATGGAATCAGTACAACCTGTGTGTAATGTGTCTATCCATTTGTCTGAATGTCTGATTGGTCTAAATGTGTTTGAAAATGTATAGCATAGCCCTTCTAGGACACTGATTTGGGGAACTGATCTGTTCTTTTTTTTTTTTTTTTTTTTTTTTGCGGTAGAGTCTCACTCTGGATTTCACTATGTAGTCTCAGCATGGCCTCACACTCACAGTGATTCTCCTACCTAGCCTCCCAAGTGCTGGAATGAAAGACATGTGCCACTATGCCCGGTTGATGTGTTCTTTTTTTTTTTTAATTTGAGAGAGAGAAAGAGGCAGATAGAGATAGAGTGAATGGGCAAGCCAGGGCCTCTAGCCACTGCAAACAAACTCCAGATGCATGCACCACCATCTGCATGTGGCTTACATGTGTACTGGGGAATCAAGCCTAGGTCTTTAGGCTTTGCAGGCAAGTGCTTAACTGCTAAGCCATCTCTCCAGCCCTGATCTGTTTTTTTTTTAAATTAATTAATTAATTTGAAAGACAGAGAAAGAGGCAGTCAGAGAGAGAGAGAGAGAGAGAGAGAGAGAGAGAGAATGAGTAAGGGCTCATCAGGGCTTCCTGCCACTGCAGATGAACTCCAGGTGCATGTGCCGCTTTGTGTATCTTACATTACATGGGTATTGGGGAACTGAACCTGGGCCATCAGGCTTTGCATGCAAAGCACCTTTAACACCTATAGCTGTTCTAATTAGGTGTGATAAGGCACAAAGATACAGATATGAGTGCCCTAAAGGAAGAAGTTTATTATACCCACTGACCCTGAAGCAGGAGGCATGCTCCAGGAGGGCAACTCCCAGGCACTCCAGAAGCAGAGGGAGAAGGGAAATGCAGGCTAGAGCCTTTCTGTGACTTCCATGGGGAGGACTAAACAATGGCAGGCAAACAGAATAATTTCAGTGAGCTCTGGGTTTACGGCAACCCCTGGCTGTCTGGCACCTACCCTGGGGGACTGGAGTGAGGGGGAGGGGTGTCAGTGGTTCTCAGTATGGGAGCCTCACAGAGGAGGGATGAGATGAAGCCTTGGGTTGACTACTTGCCTATGAAAGATGCTCTGGAAAGGGACTGGCCAGGCCTGCATGGAGCCATCCCCTCCAGGGTTCCTTGGTTTCAGAGGCTATGGTTAGTAGTCAGTGGATGTGGAGAGGACAGATGCAAATGGACACTGAAGCTCAAGAGTTGCTCTAGTCAAGACAGTTGCAAGCAAAGAGCAGCTAGACAACAAGGCAGTGGTGTAGGCTGTGTGTGATACATAGTGCTGAGGGAACCAGGCATCAACTCCGAGGAGAAAATCTATTACTGCTACTACTTTGAGTTGAATCAACCTTGGAAATTCAGCTAATATAAATATTCTTTGAGGTCAGTAACGGCCTCTTTGAAGTCTTTCTAACAGAAATGAGAACTCCTGTCTATTGAGAGACATGCACATGTGGACACCATCTCTCAGCACTACTGTTCAGTAAGCCAAGGCAAATCTGCAGAATGGGCATGTTATGGTTTGGTCACAAAGGAGTACTAAACAGTAATGATCATGAACAGAGTGCTCCAAATGCAACATGGGCAGCTTCCACAGACTAATGTTGAGAAAATATAGCCAAGCATGAGCCAGGCATACAGTCATGGAGCCCTAGAATAGCAAAACAAACGTGGTGGTTAAAGGCAAAACAGTCATTACCTTTGGGGAGTTGCTGGGGCTGGATGGAGGGGAACTACTGAGGGTGCTGCAGATGAAATCTATTGGACTGTATTCACAGGATATATGTACTTACATAAGGTTACAAACTTTCTAAAATAATTTGGATACAGCATCATTTAACCTTAATCTAACACAAAATAAGTGACAGCCTAGTAAACTTATAAATGGAAACTAAAGTATGGTCCATGTTTGAACCCATTTCTGAGATGCACCAGAAGTGTAGTCTTCTGAAAATTATAACTCAACAAAAAGGAGCTTCCAGGACTGTTTATGCTTGAAGACTCTGGGAATGGAGTGTGCCTGCTGAAGAGCTCTTTATTCCCCACTTGCAGCAAACTTCCCTGTCCTGTTCCAGTCATGAGTGGTCCCCTGCAGACTGTGCATACTGATGCATCGGTGACTCTAGCTGGTTTTGCAGACAGAGGCGAGCTGTCGATACTGGACAATGGGGACTTGGGACACAGGAGCAGAAATAACACCAAGCCACATGTTGTAAACATGATAAGCATGACTCATCTATTGGGACTTCAGCTTGTGTGACCAACTTCAGCTCAAGGCAAAGGCAGAAGCAATGACGGGGGAGTCAGCTGCTTCCATACAGATCTCGCACTAGCCCAGGTGGACCTGGAATTCAGTCTATTCTCACAGCAGTTGAACCCATGGCAATCCTCCTACCTCTGCCTCCCAAGTGCTGGGATCAAAGGCGTGCGCCACCATAACCGGCAACAGTAAGCTCTTATTGATTTTTTGGGATGGGCTAATGTTTGGTTATTGGCGTGGTTTCAAAAGACATTTCCTTCCTATGCACAAGCATTATGGTGTGAGATTTGCAGTCTAACTGGTGGTCAATTTAACCCAGGAGTTGCTGAGTCCTTCCTGTCATCTTATGTTCTGGCTTTGTAATTGGCTAACCTTGAGCCTTCTGATATGACTGAGGGACTCTCAGTGCTTGAGCTACCAAGCATCAGCTCGGGGCTCACTATGTAGCCCAGGCTGTTCTTGAACCCTGTATCCTCCTGCCTTAGCCTTTTAATATCAGTGGCACCACCCCTCTGATTGTGGAGGTGTTTTTTTTTTTTTGGTTTTTCAAGGTAGGGTCTCACTTTAGCTCAGGCTGACCTGGAATTCTCTATGTAGTCTCAGGGTGGCCTCGAACTCACGGTGATCCTCCTACCTCTGCCTCCCAAGTGCTGGGATTAAAGGCGTGCGCCACCACGCCTGGCTTATGGAGGTGGTTTTAAAGTGGACCGTTCAGTACTTTTCTCCACTTTGGGCTAACCGCACTTACAAGGATGGGGGGTCACTGTGCATGTCTAGTGTAAGCTGCTTTCTTAGGAAACATATTTCTATATAGTTGAAAGTATTTAACATTTCAAATATGTTTTTAAAGCCGGGTCTCACTTAGGCACAGGCTGACCAGGAACTTACTCTGTAGCTCCAGGCTGGCCTTGAACTCATGGTGCAATTCCTCTACCTTTGCCTCCTAAAGGCTGAGATTAAGGTGAGCCACCATGCCCAGCAAAATGTGAAAAATTTAATCTTCATGTTTATAGAAGCAGAAAAGAAACCGTAAATATGTCCCTATCTCTAAAGAAAATAATATAGAAACTCAGTTCCTTGTTCTTCCTTGTCCATTGTAGAGTAACTCTTTTAACCATGGGATTGAGAAAGGCCATTGTGGAGGTCTGAGGCATGACTGTTGCCTGGTGTGTGAGTTAAGGCCTGGGGCCAGTTGTCAGGAAGAGGCAAAGGCAGCTCAGTTTTTTTTTTTTTTTTTTTTTTTTTTTTCTCTTGGGAGCTGCTAGTAGTGTGGCTGGTGGCCAGACAAGTAAATGCATGTCCTATTGGTCAGAGGTTGCTTGTCCCATGTTTGCACCTGCCATGTGCATCCTGTTGGTGATGTGCCATTACTAGGCCTCGTCCCTCCTCCCACAGTGTCTGGGGTACACAGACACTCCAGAAGCCCATGGTAAGACCTGCTGCTGGAAGCCCCAGTCTCCTGGTGGGACCCTCATTCTGAGGGTCTGGTTGTGGGGTGTACCTGTCTGCAGGAGCTGCACTTCCTCACAGACCCTCCTGACATGGTGCCCTGGGGCTAGCTGTAGGCACAGCAAATGGGGACAGCTGATTACAGGACAGCTGGCAGATTCTGCCTCTTGGGATATGTACCAAATTGCCTGTAGTGACTCACTTGAACATTATTTTTATTTTTTACTTTTAAAAAAGTTTATTTATTTGAGAGAGGGAGAGAGAGAGAGGGAGAGAGAGAGAATGGGTGTGCTAGGGCCTCCAGCCACTGCAAACACACTCCAGATGCATGTGTCACTTTGTGCATCTGGCTTACGTGGGTCCTGCATAGGTGTGGTGACGCACACCTTTAATCCCATCACTTGGGAGGCAGCGTTAGGAGGATCACTGTGAATTTGAGGCCAGCCTGAGACTACATAGTGTGCTCCAAGTCAGCTTGGGTTAGAGTGAGACCCTATTTCAGAAAACCAAAAAAAAAAAAAAAAAAAAAAAAGATGTATGGTTAAAAACCATATTAAAAAGAGATCACAGGGGCCTGGAGAGATGCCTTAGTGGTTAAAGTGCTTGCCTGCAAAGTCTAAGGATCCAGGTTTGACTCTCCAGATCCCACATAAGCCAGATGCACAAGGTGACACCAGTGCACAAGGCTGCACATGCTTACAAGATGGCACATGCATCTAGAGTTCAACTGCAGTGGCTGGAGGCCCTGGCGTGCCAATTTTCTCTCTCTGTGTCATAAAAATATCCACAGAGAGGGGGGGGAGGGAGGGCGGGCTGGGGAGGAGATGGAGCAGTGGTTAAAGGTACTTACTTGCAAAATCTGCTGTCCCAGGTTTGATTACCCAGTTTCCACATAAAGCCAGATACACAAAGTGGCACATGCTCCTAGAGTTCCTTTGCAGTGGTTAGAGGCCTTAGTGTATCCATTCTCTCTTTCTTACTCTTTGTCTCTCCTCACAAATAAATAAAATATATTTTTTTTTCAAGAAATAGAGCTCACAATATGTTAAGTATACACTCTATGCAATGTGCACACAATCTCAGTTATTTACACATACATATGTTCATACAGAAACAAGACCCAAAAGAAATCAGATTGCCCACCATTGTGACCCATGGGTGATGGGTTTTGCCCCTTGAACTATGAAGAACCTTTTTGCTCTTGTCCCTAATTCCCAGTCCCAGACTAGCTCATTTACACATATAGTCAGAGCTTCTAAATGTAAGGAGATAGTTTCTATCTGATGAAAGTGTAAGATCACAGGAGAGGTGCCGGGGCTAGAGACAATTAGCCATGCACATTCTATGTCCCCTTTCTCATGGTGAGAAGAGCGAAAGAAAATAGGCTTCCCACACTACCAGTAAGAACACAGATGCCCTAGGTAGGGCAGGACAACAAGACTAGCTTTCTCCTGCCCAAAGTCAGGGCAGCTTGATTTATAATTGTATAACCTCTCCAAAGCTTTCCTTAGCCCTTGATACATAGTGATTTGAGTCATGTCTACCTTATAACCTTATAGCCAGACCTTATCTGTAGTTAGAAACCCCTCCCAGTTAGACCCCTCCCCTTAGAAGTTTATGAAAGCAAGGAATTTTCTCTGTTCTGGGAGCTTTGGCTGTTGACCATAAGTGGCCAGCATTAATAAAAGAATATTTCATCTAAAAAGTGTTTCAGAGCTTCCCCATCAAACCAGGTCAGAGTCTTTTTAAAAAATATTTTTATTTATTTGCAAGCAGAGAGATATAGAGATATATATAGAGAGAGACAGAGAGGGAACGGGCATGCCATGGCCTCTAAGCCGCTACAAAGAACTCCAGATGCACATGTCCCTTTTCTGCATCTGGCTTTACATGGATACTGGGGAACTGAACTTGGGTTGTTAGGTTTTGCAGGCAAGTGCCTTAGCTGCTGAGCCATCTCTCCAGCCCCAAGTCTTTATTTAACAGAAAGAGCTTAGGAACAGTGTGCTTAGCCTTTGGAGGGGACTTGGTATCCATTAAAAAATTTTTTTTATTTGTTTGCAAGCAGGGGGGTAGGGAAGGAGGGAGGGAGGGAGGGAGAAGGGGAGAATGGGCATACCTCCCGCCGCTACAAACAAACATCAGATGCATGCACTACTTTGTACATCTGGCTTTGTGTGGGTATGGGAGAATCAAACCTGGGTCATTAGGCTTTACAGGCAAGCACCTTAACCACTATGCCATCTCTCCAGCCCTTGGTATCATTTTTATGAGCACAGAAATGGGGTTATGTATGGTGGCTCTGGGGAATGGCTTGGCTATCTGTTGTGATGTCTATATGGCCTGGCTTGGATGTGCCAGGTGTCAGCTCAGGGATTCTCCAGTTCCAGCAGGGAGTGTCCTGTGTTCACCTTCATAAAGCACATTCTGGGAATCTCTGTCATGGTGGGAGATTCCAGAGCAAGGGGCTCTAGTGCATGAGTCTTGCCATGACTTGATTGGGGTGGGGGCATCTCTCTGACATCACAAGGGACTGTACCCTCAGGGCTACTGTCTTCACTGGGCAGTTCCAAGCCCCACACAAGGGCTTGGACCTGAGCAACAAAATAGCACTGGGGCCACTGAGTGATCCCTTGGAGCTTTTGAGGCTGGCTGTAGGGCACACTTAACAGATATGGCAGTGAAGGGTTCTTGCAGCAGTGTTTTGTCCACTGTTGGCAGGACAGAACTGGATTAAACTGGTTCTTTTTCTTTTTATTATTATTATTTATTAAGAAAGAGACAATGAGCACACCAGGGCCTTCAGCCACTGTGAATGAACTCCAGATGCATTTGTCCCCTTGTGGCACATGTGTGACATTGTGCACTTGTGTCACTGTGTGTCTGGCTATGTGGGACCTAAATATTTGAACATGAGTTCTTAGGATTTACAGGCAAGCACCTAACCACTAAGCAATCTCTCCAGCCCTAAACTGGTTATTTTTTCTAACAAATGCTCTCCCTGCACTATTTTGGGCTTTTGACAAGCTGAAGTGCTGGTTTTCTCATCTTCCTCTCCAGTTGTAGTGTCTGATCTACCCTTACCTAGTGCCATACCTTTGTGTGCGCATCAGTGTCTGCAGATGCAAGGCAAGACTGGAAAGAAAGCAGATAGCTGTGCAGGGTCACTTGGTTGGCAGGTGGCCTTTGTGGAGCCCTTGGTCTATCCTCAGTGGTGGCCTGTGAGACGTTTTTGAGAGCTGGCCATTTGCCTCCTTGGGTTCTGGCAATTGAGTGGACAGTCCACAGAGAGGCAGAGGGTGAGGGCAGGTAGTGTGGGCTTGGGCACTGATTCCTCTACTAATGTCTTTCAGTGAATGAATTCACAGTGATCAGGAAGAAGTTCAAGTGCCCCTACTGCAGTTTCTCAGCCATGCACCAGTGCATCCTCAAACGGCACATGCGCTCACACACTGGGGAGCGGCCCTACCCCTGTGAAATCTGCGGCAAGAAGTTCACACGGCGAGAGCACATGAAGAGACACACGCTGGTGAGTGTGGAGTACGTACGGGGGTGGAGTGGGGCACAGGGTGCACTTGTGCTACCTTGAGATAATTTGACAGGTGAAGATGGTGCACCAAGTGTCTGGGGAACCCCAGAAATAGGCACTTCATTGAGGGGAAGGTGGAACAGGACAGGGAGACCCACCCTTTCCCATATCACTGCCCAGGGCCTGTCTACCTAAGCCTGTGAGCAGAGAAGCAGGGTGGTATATCACCACTGCCCACTTGCTAGCCTTGGCCACCACCAGGTCCACACCCTCACCTGCACCCAGGTATTGCCTGTCTGTGTCTTCCATTCTTGTACCTGGTGCTAAGCACCTGGCAGTTTATATTCAGGTAACAAACACTGAAGGTTGAATTTACCTAGCCAAGAGATGACAGAAATGCAAAAACAAAATAAAATAAAAATAAAGCCAGTTGTAGTGGCTTGTGCTTTTAATCCCAGCACTTGGGAAGCTGTGGTAGGAGTATCTCCGTGAGTTCAAGGCAAGCCTGGGCTACAGAGTGAGTACCAGTTCAACCTGGGCTACAATGAGACCCTACTTCAAAAAAACAAAACAAAAAGCCGGGTGTGGTGGTGCACGCCTTTAATCCCAGCACTCGGGAGGCAGAGGTAGGAGGATCACCATGAGTTTGAGGCTACCCTGAGACTACATAGTGAGTTCCAGGTCAGCCTGGGCTAGAGTGAGACCCTACCTCAAAAACAAAAAACAAACAAAAAAATCTGGGCATGGTAGCACACATTTTTAACCTCAGCACTTGGGAGGCAGAGGTAGGATCGCTATGAGTTCAAGGCCATCCTGAGACTACATAGTGAATTCCAGGTCTGTCTGGGCTAGAGTGAGACCCTACCTCGAAAAACCAAAAAACAAACAAACAAACAAAAGTCTTTAATCCCAGAACTGCAGGGTTAGCTGAGGTAGGAGGATCGCTGTGAGTTGGAGGCCACCCTGAGACTACATAGTGAATTCCAGGACAGCCTGAGCCAGAGTGAGACCCTACCTTGAAAAAAAAAAAACAAAACAAAACACACACACACACACACAAACCCCAAACAAACACAAACAACCAATAATCAAAATAATTAGGGGTTGCAGAGATGGCTCAGCAGTTAAAGGCACTTGCTTGCTTGCAGAGCCTACCAGCCTGGCCACCCATGTAAAGCCAGATGCACAAAGTGATGCATGTGTCTGGAGTCTATTTGCAGCAGCAGGAGGTCTTGGCATGCCCATTCTCACTCTCTTAAACACAAATAAATAAATATATATATATTTTAATGTTTTTGGTTTCTTGAGGTAGGGTCTTACTGTAGCCGAGGCTGACCTTGAACTCATTATGTAGTCTCAGGGTGGCCTTGAATTCATGGTAATCCTTCTACTTTTGCCTCCTGAGTGCTGAGATTAAAGGTCTGCATCACCATATGTGGCCAAATAAAAACATTTTTTAAAAAATGTTTTTTTTTTTAAAAACATCTGGGGGTGCTGGAGAGATGGCTTAGTGGTAAGGCGCTTGCCTGCGAAGCCTAGGGACTCATGTTCAACTCTTCAGGTCCCACATAAGCAGCTATATATTGACACAAGCACGCAAAGTTGCACATGTGCACAAGGTGGCACACATTTCAATTGCAATGGCAGGAGACCCTAGTGCTCCAATTCTCTCTCTCTTTCTCTCTCACACACGCACTCTTGCTCTCTTACATTAAAAAAAGGGCAGCATGTTGGGCTTGCCACCCAAAAAATAAAATGAAAATAAGAGCTGGGGGCTGGAGAGATGGCTGAGTGGTTAAGGTGTTTGCCTGCAAAGCCTCAAGACACAGGTTCAATTCCCCAGTACCCACGTAAGCCAGATGCACAGGGTGGCTCATGCATGTGGAGTTCGTTTGCAGTGGCTAGAGGCCCTGGAGCACCCATTCTATCTGCTTCTCGCTCTTTCACCCTCTCTCTCTCTTAAATAAATAAATAAATAAATAAATAAATAAAAACCAGCTGGCCATGGTGGACACTCGTGCCTGACAACAAAAATTTATTTATTTATTTATTTATTTTTTGAGGTAGTGTCTCACTCTAGCCCAGGCTGATCTGTTCATTATGTAGTCTCAGAGTGGCCTTGAACCTACGGTGATCCTCCTACCCCTGCCTCCCGAGTGAAAAAATATTTTCTTTATTTTTTTGAGAAAGAGAGAAAATGGGTGTGCCAGGACCTCCAGCCACTGCAAATGAACTCCAGACATGCGCCACCTTGTGAATCTGACTTATATGGGTACTGGGGAATTGAACCTGGGTCCTTAGGTTTCACAGGCAAGTACCTTATCTGCTAAGCCATCTCTTCATCCCCAACAACAACAAAAAAATTTAAGAAAATAATTAAGAGATGACAGCAGGCGTGGTGGGACACACCTTTAATCTCAGTGCTTGGAAGGCAGAGGTAGGAGGATTGCCATGAGCTCAAGGCCATCCTGAGACTATCTAGTGAATTCCAGGTCAGCCTGAGCTAGAGAGAGACTCTATCTTGAAAAAGAAAACATAAACAAACAAAAAAATAAATAAAATAAGAAATAAAAATAAAAGAGATGAAAAAAAAGGAAAGGTCTGGAAATAGAGGCCCAAGCAGACACAAGAGCTCCCAGCAGGCCAGAGTTCAAGGTTCAGGGCCCCTCATGCAGGAGGGACCCTGGACTAGAGGAAGGCAAGACCCATGGCCACCCATCCACTTGAGACCTCACAGCTTATTTTAGAAAGTTTCTCTAGTTGTGCCGCGGATGTGGCTGAGTTGGTAAAGTGCGTGCTAGCTTTCATGAAACAGTGTGCAGGGTCACTCCTCTAAGTATACTGGGCTCCTCAAGGCTGCCACCCACCTCAAGGGAGCATGCAAGGGAGCATGAGTGTGGTGACATTTCACCTGTAATCCCAGCACTCTGAAAGCTAAAGTAGGAGGACTGATAGTTCTAAGCTAGCCTGTTAACAAATTAAGAAGAAAAAAGCAGGGCATGGTGGCGCACACCTTTAATTCCAGTGCTGGGAAGCTGAGGTAGGGGGATCATTGTGAGTTTGAAGCCAGCAAGAGACTTCATAGTGAATTCCAGGTCAGACTGAGCTACAAGACCCTACCTTAAAAGCAAACTGGGGGCTGAAGAGAGGGCTTAGCAGCTAAGGCACTTGCCTGTGAAATCTAAGGACCCATGCTTGACTCTCCAGATCCCATGTAAGCCAAACACACAAAGGTGAGGCAAGCACAAGGTTGCACATGCCCACTTGGTGGCGCAGGCGTCTGGAGTTCGATTGCAGTGGCTGATGCCCTGTTGTGCCAATTTTCTCTCTGTCTCTTGCTCTCTCTAAAATAAAACTAAAAAAATTGAATGTGAAGGAAGTGCCCTAGGACCAATTCTAAGGCCCCATTTCTATTTTTTTATTATTTTTTGGTAGGGTTTCACTCTAGCCCAGGCTGACCTAGAATTCACTATGTAGTCTCAGCTGGCCTCAAACTCACAATGATCCTCCTATCTGTCTCCTAAGTGCTGGGATTAAGGCGTGCACCACCACACCCAGCCTAAAGCCCCATTTTTAGAATTAGCCTTTTGGCTTCTAAGAAAACCTGTGAGGCTGACACCCAGCTCCAAGGGTCACCAGCTATTTTCCCCTTAGTTCTCAGGGTCTCCATAAGACAAGCTTCCCTAGGTCAAGCTGTGTACCCCGAGAATTGTTTCAAAGTTGGTTGGACAGTGGATATTTGAGTCTTCACTGTTTGGGGTTTTGTGTTGGTTGGAAGAAGTGAACCCTACCTATGGGTTCAAGAGGGGAGGCCAGTTGTTCTGGGTGATTTTTAGGACCAAAGGCCCAGGAAGCCCAGCATGGGGAGGGGCAGCACTCAAAGGCCCAGATCAGACACAGAACCACAGTGGCCCCTTGTGGACAGGTCTTTTCTAGTTGTGGATCCTTTTTCCTGTCACATGAACTAGCTCTAGTTCAGCCATATAGCTTTCACTTGTGTGCTGTGAACTGATGGATTCAGAAAGGTTAAGAGATCCAGGCCTAATCACTGCTGAGTAGCATACAGCCTGTTCTCCATGTGGTATCAGTGGCACTGCATTGAGAGAAGATCATCCTGGATAGAGAGGAGCTAATAGCATGACTATCTGGAGTGCTGACCTAATGCTAGCCCTCCTGTGTGTAGCCTGGGCCAGGTCTTGGGTGTGAATAGAGAAGCACAAGGGGTACCAATGTCCCGAACTCTCCTCAGGTTGGTCAGACTAAGAATGCTTTTGGTCACTCCACAAACCCCAGGGGCCCTTGTCTCTGCTCATCTCTACTGAGGTCTAGTTCTGCAGAGTGTACTTGGGCCATGTTTGTATTCCTTCAGATCCAGGGTTTCTTTTCTTTTTCTACTTCTTCCTCTTCTTCCTCCTCCTCCTCCTCTTCTTCCTTTTTTTTTAAAAAAAAAATTTATTTTATTTGAGAGAGAGAAAGACGGGGCTGAAAGGATAGACAAAGAGAGAGAGAATGGGCACGCCAGGGCCTCCAGCCACTGCAAACAAACTCCAGATGCATGTGCCCCCTTGTGCATCTGGCTTACGTGGGTCCTGGTGATTTGAACTGAGGTCCTTTGGCTTTGCAGGCAAACTTAACGGCTAAGCCCTTCTTCCTTTTCTTAATCTTTAATTTTTGTTTGGTTTTCCGAAATACAGTCTTGCTCTCTAGTCCAGGCTGGCCTGGAATTCACTATGTAGTCTCAGGGCAGCCTTGAGCTCCAGGTGATCCTCCTACCTCTGCCTCCCAAGTGTTGGGATTAAAGGTGTGCACCACCACACCCAGCTCTATTTCTTTCTTTCTTTTAATATTTTATTTGTAAGCAGAAAGATACAGACAGACAGACAGAGTATGGGTAGCCAGGGCCTCTCACCACTGCAAACAGTCTCTAGATGCATTCACCATCTGGCTTCAGTGGGTACTAGGGAATCAAACCTGGGTTGTTAAGCTTTACAGGCAAGCACTTTAACCACTGAGCCATCTCTTCAGCCCCTACCCCCAGGCTTTCTTGAAACCCTACTAGGAGTCCTAGATCTTTGTGTCCTGTCTTCTCTAGGCCCCTCTAGTGAATATTGTGCTTCCCTGCCAAGCCTCACTCAGGACAGGGCCATATACTTGCTGCCACACCTCCACCCTTGGCCATAATTGCTAACCTCTATCCTTGCCTCTCAGTTGACCTTGAGGCATCCTGACAGTGGGGGGCAGGGCAAGTTGCCCCTTTTCACCTAAGACAGCAGCCAGACTGAGGTGTGACTCCACTACCCTGAGGCCAGGCTTCAGCCTGCTGCCCATTCACCATCTCCTAGGACTCCATGCTGACCCTTCACACTTGGCTCCCCTACTGCCCAGTGCCCCCCCCCTCCCCCCCCGCACAGGACACAGGCCAGAGGCCAGACTGGGCTTCCAGGAAGGCAGCTTCTATTTACAGCTTCTACTCTGTGCATCCAGGTGAGGAGCATTACCTTTCCTAGCTTGCTCTCACCTGGGTAGTCAGGCCAAACTCCTCGGCCTGGGGGGGGGTTGCTCTAGCTCTCATCTGGTAGAAGCCCTTGAGCCTTTCTTATGGGGAGGTTTGTAGGAAGAGGGGCTTCAGGCAGAGATCAGTGTGACCCCACCCAGTGAGAAGTGTACTGTCAGGTGGGAGTTCCTGGACATGGCTCAGGGAAGAACACTGTTGCCCCTGGTGCCTAACAGCCCCTCAGCTGAGAGTGGATTTGGTGTCTCCTGAAAAGCTGCCCATGTAGCTGCTGGGTAGATCTGTTGATCCCATTCCTGCCAGGGTCTGTTCCTTCTCACATGCCTCTCAGGGTCTGATAGAGATTGTGGCTCCTCTCAGGGATCTCACTCCTCCACTGACTGCCCTGTCCCTCCCAGGTCCACAGCAAGGACAAGAAGTACGTTTGCAAGGTGTGCAGTCGTGTGTTCATGTCCGCAGCCAGCGTGGGCATCAAGCATGGCTCACGGCGCCATGGCGTATGTGCAGACTGTGCTGGCCGGGGTGTGGCCACACCGCTGGACCATGGCGGAGGTGGGGAGGGCTCCCCTGAGCACTGTTTGCTGGTGAAGGGCCCTATCTAGAGGACCCTGATGACCCACGAGGGGAGGGTGAGGAGGAGCTGGGTGAAGATGAGGATGAAGATGTGGCCAAATGGAAGGATGATGTGGGCCTGGCACATGAAGACGTGCTGCTAGGAGACGACAAAGATGACGAGGACTCTCCGCGAGGGCCCCACAGTCCCTCTGGGGAGCCTGACAAGGACTTTGCCTGGATCTCCTAGGGGCTCTTCCCTGGTGGGTGGGGTGGGTAGTGGCTGCATCACTTCACCCACCTGTGTGTGCGTCTTAGTGGGTCTTTACTCACCTGGGCACAGGGTCCTGTTGACTCCTTATAGCCCCTTCTCTGGGTCCTCCCTGAGTCCCTTACTGTCTCTCCTGCAGAAAATGGTCCTGTGAGTTAAGAAGCAGGTGTTATCCCAGAGAATGGGGAGCACTGGGACAGAACACGAAGTGGGGGCAGTATGGTATGGGTTTGAGCTAAGGGAGAATGCATGCTCCCACCTGTCCAGGGGTGAACTGAGTCCCCAGCAGGTGTGTGGATAGGGCTGCAGCAAGTCTTGGACATGCTTCCTCAGGGCATCACCCTCTGCTCTGGGCTTGGCCAGGGGTACAAGATGGCTCAGTGGCCAAGTCAGGGTCAGCAATGGTCAGGATCATGAATGCAGTCACAGAGACTACAGGTCTAGTTTTGCATATACCCAAACTGCATCCATCCATGGCACTGTTCAAGCACTGCCCCCACTCCAGTAGTCAAGTCACTGACTATGGCCCCCAGTGGGCCTCTTGGTTCCTTTTGTCCTGTGGCAGCTGTAGAATCCAGGTCTAGTGTGCAGAAAGCCCTGTGACCCTTTACCTTGGGGCTTTGGTGCTTAATTCAAAATGGCTACAGAATCCCCTCTGGAGGTCCTTGGCTCCAGGTGCTATTTCTGGTGGAAGTGGCCATAGCCAGCAGGCCGAAGAGAAAGGCAGGGCTCCATCTGTTTGGTAGCCTAGCACATTTGTGTCCCACTTCAGGCTCACAGAAGGTTTTGTTGCAAGGCCACAGCTCTTGGTTCTGTGTGCACTTCCTTAAAGAACCTGGGCCCTTTCTCCAGCCACTGGGCTCTGCCCGGGCTCCTGTTCATCCTTCCTAAGACCAGATGGGGCTTGGCTCCTGCCCTTGTTGCTGCTAACACTAGAGGCAGGTGTTCCTGCTGGGACCTTCCTGCCTGGGTAACCAAATTATAAAGTAGTCAGAGACATTTTGAGGTAGTTACAGCAAATTACTTTGCTTCACTTTTTCCCACTTGACAGGACTCTATGGTTGGTTTCCTTTCACCTCCTGGTCAAGTCCTCTCCCTGTCTGTATCTCTAAAGGCGCTCACCAGTTCTTTCTTCCTGAGTGAAAAATTCAGGCTCCATCTCAGCGTCTCAAACAGGTCCAGGGAGGCAAGCTGCTCTTACCCTGCAGGGTAGACACTGTGGGCCTGCCTCCTCCCTTCCTGTGGCAGTGTCCAACACCGCACTATCAAGACACCCATCACTCACCCACCTCACCCCCTGCAGGCCCGCAGCACTGGTGTGCAGCACACTCACCACTGAGGTGCTGCTGTGCTTTATCCCGCCCTATGCAAAGGCTCCTCCAGTTGGGCTCCTGAGCACTAAGCCCAACTGGAACATTTGGATTTAAAAACATTATTTACTGTCATATCTATTCTCTTTAGGCGAGTAAAGGGAGAAACCCCACAAAAATATAATTTAGGTCCCAGCATATATACAGAGCACCTATCACACCCGGTGACATTCCTTAAGTACCAGCTTCCTGAACCTCTACAGAGGGGCACAGGGCTGGCTCACAGGACATGGTGCTGTTTCTACAGGCCAGTGCTACAGGGAGGAGTCACAACTTTTTTTTTTTTTGGCCGGGGGAGGGGGAGGGGGGAGGGGGGAGGGTTCAAGATAGGATCTCACTGTAGCCCAGGCTGACTTGGAATTCACTCTGTAGTCTCAGGGTGGCCTTGAACTCATGGCGATCCTCTCACCTCTGCCTCCTAAGTGCTGAGATTAAAGGCATGCACCATCACCCCCCCCCCCCCGGCTTTTTTTTTTTTTTTTTTTTTTTAAGGTATGGTTTCACTCTAGCCCAGGCTGACTTGGAATTCACTATGTAGCTCCTGGCTGGCCTTGAACTCACAGCAGTCCTACCTTTACCTCCCGAGTGCTGGGATTAAAGGCGTGCACCACATCTGGCTTTTGTTGTCTTTTTAAGTAAAGTCAGTCACCTTTTCCCATTTCAGAGGGCATTCCCAATGGGCCTGCACACACAGTTCTTAGAAAGAGTGCTATGGGCTGTTCACAGCCAGTCCTTAAGAACGGGACCAAAATTATCTTACATATGAAGTATGGGATCAGCAGCCCAAGAAACTCTGGGCCCTTCTACTCATTGCCATCTCCCACTCAGATGAACAAGTTCTGGGATACATTTCCCAGTAGGACAATGTAGCTAGACCCCTTTTTACCAACAAAGCCCCAGGGTGGGTCCCTCCATCCTCACCAGGCCTCTCTGAGGGAACTCAGACCTTTGTATCCTTTCTCCCACTTTTTAAATGCCTTTTCTAAACCCTTTCATTTTTTCTAAACCCTTTCTTATAAAATGCATTTGGAAACCAGACCTTTGCTACCACTATCTTTCTCTCTCTTTTAATCATTTGCCACTTCTCAGGCTGTCCTGCCCAAGATCCTCTGGCCCACCTCCCCACAAGGCTCCTGTGCCTCCACTCTCAGGATGTCTTGTCAGTTCCCCTTCGGGACTGCCTTGGGGTCCCTTTTGGTGCCACAGGGCACTTTCTTATAACCAATACTATACTAAACACCAAGGGTCCCATTTCATGTTCCATCACCTTCCCCAAATGTTTGCTATGTAGCAGGCTTTGTTCTTTGTTTGTGATCAGAGTGGAATTCCAGAGACCCAGATGAACACATCCATCTCAGGAGGCATGGAGGGAAAAAGACATATGTAATGAAGGTTTTTTTTTTAAATGTTTTTTTTAACCAATGTTCAAACTAATAAATATTTTTTTATGAAGAGGAAAAATATGTAGATTACATTTCACATTTTGTATTTTTTTGTGTATTTTTGGTGTTTGTAACACCGAAGTGAAAAATACAGTCCATGGGGGTATTGCTGGGGCAGGGGAACCACATTTTGTATGGAGCTCTGGATCCTGACTGAGTTGTGTATTTGGACTTTCTGGGTTTTGGGGAACAGGACACTGCCAGTAGTCGACAGGGACCTGACTCAAGACACAGCTGTTTCCAACTTTGCACATCTTCCTTTTAAAATAAGAAAATTAAGAAAATGCAAAAACTGGAACTTTTGCATTATGAAAGATAATCTCACTTTGGCTCATTCTGTAACATGCAACTCTTAAGAAAGCCATACTTGATGGTGTTGTCTTCAATTTTTAGATCTTGTTTTGTATGTGGCCCTTTTAGAACCACTTTTAGTGTGGGTGCTGTGTGTACTTTTCTTAAATATTTATTTTTTTCAACCTGTCAACAAAAATAGACAAAAAAAGGGCAGTTTGAAGACTGTTGAATTTTTTTTTCTGGGGATAATCTATATTATATTGACTTTATATTATTATAAACCTGTGTTTGTATTGAAGATGTGTTTAATATTTGGGGGAGGAGGTTTGTTGTAATCAGTCAGTGGGGTATCAAAGCTCTGTTGTCCTGCTTCTGTGTAGCCAGACAGGTAAAGATTACCTTCTTTAGTGCGGTTCTCGCGTTTGTCTGCCTAAGTGTGCTCCAGGCTGCCTGTGGGTTTCCTTTCTGTGATGGGATTAGTGTAGACATCCTTGCAAAATGCTCACTTTCAATAAATTGAGAAATTGCTGCTCCAAGCAGATGTCTCCTGTGTGTTTAAGACAGCATCCCTCAAGTCTTATTCTGGGTGGAGGTGGCCCCAGCACCTATGACTTGTCACTGGTTTCCCATCTCTGCCCAACAAAGGGTCTCAATCCTGCTTCCCTCAGGAGGCAAACTCAGTTTTTTTTGGGGGGGAAAAACACCCAATTTTTAATTCTCATCTGGTGTGGTCCAGATGTGAGACACCTGAGCTTCACAAACATGGCAAAATGCTAGTCCCAGGCCCTGAAACCACCACTTTTAAATATGGGTTGGTGTGTCCCTTTCCCAACACCCCTCAAAGTGAATCTAGGAATAGCCCCAACATGGTCCACTGACATCTTCGACAAGTCCATAGGTGATGGGTGAGGAGGCGGGCAGCTACCACTGGGACCAAAGGGACAGTGGTGTGGTTTGGCTTTAGTGCAAAGGCTGGTTTCTTCAGAGGCACTTTGGCAGGACCCCTCCTCTACCTCTGGGGGTTCAGGTCACCAACTCTTCCCCAAGGGTTGTTCCAGCCTTAGGCTGGCAATGGGTGGGCAAGAAGCTGGGCAGCAGCACTATGAGTGGGCTCAGTCCAAGAACCGCTGGCAGGCTTTCTTCCAGCGGCAGGCTGTGCACCACAGGTCTCTGTGGTCCATGCCATACACCTTTCGGCACTTCTTGGCATCACTACGGGGTTTCCTGGGAGGACATGCAGGGGCCACAGAGTTGTCAGCTGGGACTTTCCCCACCTGGCATGTGCCCTGCACATCAACCTGCACACACCTCAGGTTGGCACCAAGTTTGGTGGGCAGGGCTGATGTGTAGGTCTGGGCCTCAGTGGGTTGTGGCTCCAGGCAGATAGGAGATAGGCAGTCTTGGGGGGAGTCATAGCCTCTGCTCTGTTCCTTTTTAGAATGCTCAGAGACATGTCTGCAGTCTCTATCTGTGGCCACATCTGCCTGGTAGGCATGGTCAGTATGGCATGTTTGAGGGGCAGCTGCAGAGCTGTGCATAAGGGGTGGGGGAAAGGTTAGAGGCTGCAGCAGCTCTGGGGGATCCAGGCGGGGGAAAGTGAGCGGTATGGAGGTTGTGGGGGATACTGGGGTCAGGCTGGATAGCCCATCAGTCAGTGTGTCCATGTCAATGTCCAGTTCTGTGTAGTAGAAATCTTCCTCACCATCGCTCTGGTCTGGCTCTGTCTGCCTCCTGCTGGGGACACAGTGGGAGCTGAAGTGCTGGCCAAGCTTGACCCCACCCCCTGGCCCAGTCCCCAGCCCCATCGCACCCCAGGTGCACCAGGCGGATGTGTCTCTGCATCCCGGATGCTGTGCTCAGCACCTTCCCACAGCTCTTCCACAGGCACTGGAACATGACCTGGATAGAGCTCTGGAGTGACAGGGAACTGGGTCAGCAGTAGCCGTCCTGTCTATCCCACCCTACCCCAGGGGCTTCCCCCAAACTCACCTTCCTCTTCCTCAGCGTGGGCTCACCAAACAGAAAGTGGGTTGCCTCAGGAGGCAGTGGGGGTGATGGGGTGGATGGAGAGGACTGGTCGCTGGCTAAGTCCCAGCCCCAGTCTCCACTATTGCTGCTGCTGCTATAACTGCCAGCGGGCTGCACCAACGTGTCCTTCCAGGGGTCCAAGCCAGGCTCTGCAGGGTTAGGGCACTTTCAGGGTCTTGGGCTCAAGCTGCTGTACAAGAACAGCTGCCTGCTGACGTCACGTCCCTGACTCTGAGCTGCAACTTGATCAGGTGAACGTGGTGGGTGCAGCCTTGTGAGAGTTGCTTAGAACTTGGCTTCAGAGGCTTGGGGAGAACCCTCTCCAGCAAAGGAAAGGTATGACTACCAAAATAGAGGTGCAGCACTGAGAATTCAGATGTCTCTTAGTAAGAGTTCAGGGCTAGCTTAGCAGTTAAGGTGCTTGCCTGTGCAGCCCAAGGACCCAGATTCAATTGCCCAGTACCCATGTAAGCCAGATGCACAAAGTGGTGCATGCTTCTGGAGTTTGTTTGCAGTGGCTAGAGGCCCTGTCACACCCATTCTATCTTCTTTCTCTATCTGCTTGCAAATCAATAAATAAATATAGGGGGTTGGAGAGATGGCTTAGCAGTTAAGGTGCTTGCCTGAGAAGTCTAAGGACTCAGGTTCAGTTCCCCTGTACGCACATAAGCCAGATGCATAAGGTGGTGTGTGTCTGGAGTTGGTATGCAATGGCTGGAAGCCCTGGCATGCCCATTCTATCTCTCCAATAAATAAAATAAATAAATAATATATATTTAAAATAAGTAAGTATAAAAACTTAAAAGTTCAAGGGGCTGAAAAGATAGCTTAGCAGTTAAGGCGCTTGCTTGTAAAGCCTAAGGACCCATATTTGACTCTCCAGATCCTATGTAAGCCAGATACACATAGGTGAGGCAAGCACAAGGTCGTGCATGCCCACTAAGTGGTGCAAGCTCTAGGGTTTGATCACAGTGGCTAAGGCCCTGGTAGCCAATTCTCTCCACAAAAAAAAAAAGTTCAAGAGTAGCAGGGCATGGTGGTACATGCCTTTAGTCCCAGCACTTAGGAAGCAGAGGTAGGAGGATAGCCATGAGGTCAAGGCCACCCTGGGCTAGAGCGAGATTCTACCTCAGAAAACCAGAAAAAAAAAAAAAAAAAGTTCAAAAGTCAAGTCTGGAAGGTATCATATTCAGGTTCGGGGGCTCTACTTGCCTCACAGAGGCCTGGTGGCTTCAGGATCCTGGTGCTCCTAGGCCCTCCCCCCACCTGAGCATAAACTTCTGGGTCTCACCTGTGGCCCCCACACAGAGGGGGCTGGTGGACAGGCTTGTAAGGGCTGCAGCAGCCATGACCTCGTCCAGCTGGGCTTTTCCGGGGGATACTCTGGAGGACAGGGGACAGGTGTGGGATGGGACTCAGCAAGTGCTATAGGCCCTGGCTTGGTCTAGAATACATGTGCAGGCCTGGACACGTGAGTGGGTATCAGGCGGAGGCCGCACACACTCCAGGAGCTGGGCAAGAGGTCTGGCTCCACCCCCAGCTCAGGTTGCAGAGCTGAAAAGCCAGGAACCACCAGGAACAGCACAGGGGTCTAGTGGGAAAAGTCTGGGTTCTCCACAGCTTGGGCTTTGTTCTACTGGGACTTCTTCAGACCCTGGTGCTGAGCGCAGGGCTTGAATCCCCACTGGAGGGGCTGGGGCCAGTTAGAGATCAGCCCTCCCCCACATCACACATTAACCAGGATTGTACAAACAGCAGCTGTGGGCCTTGGGCCAGGCCTAGAAGGGTGGAGCGGCCAGCAGTCTGGAGCTGCCAGAAGGAGACTGGGCAGCCAGCGCAGGCAGGTCCTCAGGCCCGAGGGGGAGGGGGGGGAAGCGGGTGGTAAAGAGCCCGCCTCTGCTGCACAGCCAGTCAGGGGTGTTAGGGCGGAAAGTAGGGAGGTGGCAGCAGGAAGCCCAGGGATTCTTGGACAGCCACCACCTCCCAGTTTTGCGTTCACACCCCTAACACAGCACCTTTCAGCTCAACTCCTCCAGGGCTCCAGAGCAAGAGAACTGGGGGAGGCAGAAACCCATTCAGAACCCTGACCTGTTCTTCACGGAGGATTTGAAAGGCAGGAATCTGCATTCCACCTACTGTCCCTGCTCACTCCGATGATGCACGAGTACACACACCCCTGGTCCTGGGCCCTAGCCCCTGCCTCACCTCTGTATCGGCACCGGGATGTGTGCCGAAGGCGTGGGAAGCCGTGCTGCCGCCCCAGACTCCGTTCCTGGGGCCCCTAGGTCTACGGCCCGCGGCCGTGCCAACTTCAAACTCACAAGGCCGCCGCCCACAAAAGGGCCCTGCAAACGGGGAAGACTCGGTGGAGGCGTCGGCGCCGGACCCCAACGCAGGCTGCGGCTGGCGCGGGCTGCACGGCCCCGCCCCCGCCCCGCCCCCGCCCCGGGAGGCGGGAAGCGTCCGCAGGCCACTCGTCCCTTCCTGGCCTGACCCACGGACACGCAAAGACCCACGAGGCATCCCCAGCTGCCACGCCCTCGGGGCCCAAAGTTTGGTGTAGCCCCGACGCCATCTTTGTAGAAAAACTTTGTCGACGCCTCGGCCCACCGATACCTGCGGTGGCGCGGGCACCGTCACCGGCGCGGCCTGGCGGCCCCGGCTCTCTGCACTCAGCCTCTGAGCCACGGCCCGCAGCCCACAGGGGTCCGGAGCAGCTACGGACGCGGAGTTCCGATCCGAAGCGCGAGGCGGAGGATGTTCACAGCCCGAGCCCGCGCCCGGCGCCGGAGGGCACTCGGCCTCCATGCCGGCTCGCCGCCCAGGCTGCAGCGGCGAGGGCAGACGCTCAGGAAGCCCCTGGCCTGGCCGGGCCGGGCTGGCCTGGCCGCCGCCCGCTCCGCGCCGCCCGCAGCTGCCCGGTCGGCCACACCCCCCGCACGGTCCGCCCCGGCGCGCACGCCCATTGGCTGGGACACGACATCAACACCCCAAGTGGCCCGCGCCCGCCTCCGGCACCGCGCTCCCGCGCTGACCTGCGGAGGGGGCCCGGCCGCCCCTGACAGCTCCTTTCCTGCCCAGCCCTGGCAACCCGTATGCCTCTCCACTGGCGAGGGCCGCCTTCCCAATAGCGTGCAGAACTGCCAGAGTCCGGAAAGGGCTGAGTCCCTGGCAGACCTCCCAGGAGCAGGTAATTCTTTAACGCCCACCCTTCGCCTACTTATTAACCCCAGGGGCTGATGGCAAAGGCCTCCCAACGATCTCAGGGTCCAGGGTTGCCCCATACCCCCAAGCGTTAGAACTACCACCGTAAGAGGCTTGTTTGCCTGTGAACTGCCCACTGACTTCTGAGCCTGGCAGCCAGGACATGGTGTCAGGGGTCAGGAGCAGTGTAGGGGCAAACATTCCAAGGCCAGAAGGGATCATCTCTAATTCTTTTAGAAAACCCCACTCCAACCATTCTAGCTTTCAAGAAAAGCCATCTGTGAGCCACACAGTCCAACCATATGTGATTGAGATTTAATTTATTAAGATGTAGGTCTCAGGAGGGGTCAGAGGCCAGGACCTAGGATTTGTGCTGTCAGCTGGAGGCTAGGGGAAAGACAGAGGGGTCTTCAACCCTTTCCTAGACAGAAGCAGATGGAAGCAGAGAGCCTTGGTGCCCTTGCGATGTCCACTTATGTTAGTAAGCAGAAAATGGGGACTCCAACCACTCAGGGCCCCATCTCCCTGATGCTCTCATACACATTTTCCAGGGGGCCTTGGTTCACACCCTGGCTCCTAAGAGGGATGGCCTCGTAGTCCAGTTCACTCCCCAGGGTGAAAATCACACCCCTACCCTTGGGGTCCAAATGGTCTGCAGGTACTGGATCCCTGCTTTTAGGCTTGTAGACCCTGGAGTATAGGAAGTCCACCTAGAGGGAGTAGAGGCAGGGCTCAGAACCATCCATTTTGCCAAAGGTCAGCCAAGTCTCACCTACCCTGCCTGTTTTACCTGAACACTTGGAGTCACCTCAGCCTTTTCCTGGTGCAGTTCTTGGTGGAGCTGGTCTGTCCCCTTGTGCTTTTGTATGCAGGCATACTCAGCCCCAGGTCCAAGTCTGGAACAGCTGATGGTCAGCTGTGCCCCTGCCCATACCACAGGGCTAGCAGCCAGGCTGGCCCTGGGGATTGCAGCTAGCCCCACATTCGAATAGGTGGCCTCAGGGCCAGTGGAGGGTACAGTGGCAGGAGTAGTTGGAGGAACACTAGGCAGCTGCCGGGGTGGGAAGGCTGAGGGGGCTGCCTGCAGCCTGGTGCTGCCTCTGGACATCTCCAGCCAGTGTGGGTGTAGGAGATCCATGCTGGCAGGCCGTGGGGCTAGGGTTGGAGTCAGAACAAAGGTCATTTAGGAAGCAGGAGTAGAGACTGCAGCTGGCCCCACAATTATGCCCTTCTGAGGGGCTCACCTGTACTGTGGCATGGGCCCCGGTGTAGTTCATGCAGCCTAGTATCAGACTTGCTGAGGGAGCAGTGATGGGTTGGTCTCAGTAGTGACTGGGGGCAAGGAAGGCTGGTCAGTCCTCTGCTGCCCCAGGCCTGGCCCCAGGGTCAGCCTGACACTCACCCCTTTTACTGGCACCACACTGTCCTGCAGCCCAGCTTGCTGCCTCTGAGTTCGCTTCCTAGGAGCAAGAGAGCTGTCAGACCAGGGGGGCAGGGGTGGTCAGGTGTGTGGAGACACATCCTTGTTTGGACCCCTGGCTCTGAGCTGTGCCTAGGGTGAGGACTGACAAAATTTTGGACACAACAGACATACCTGTGGCAGGCTGTGCACAGTGCCAAAAGCCAGAGGATCAGGGAGAAATATCCCAGTACCCAGAGGGCTGGTGGTCCCAAGGACATTGGTTGTCCCATCCTGTGAAACAGAGAAGGGGAACCTGGGGGGCAGAAGAGACACACCAGAGGCTGACTAAAGGACCTACATATATCTGCAGACCCACTGGCAGTCCCTGCCCTGACAGTGGGCTCCTCCCTCTGACTGACTCAGCACACCGGAAACCTTTGTGCCTAGCAGCCTTGCCTAGAGGCACCCATCTTCCCTTCTCTAGCTGGGGCTCCTGGTGAAGGACTGTTCACCTACCTCTTTAGTTAGTGAAGACCAATGGCTACGAAAATGGTAGAACATGACAGGGAAGCTATGACCTGGCCAAGGCTGTTCTGTGGTCACTGCAGCACAAATTCAACATCTGGGAAAACCTCTGTCATACCCCTGAACCTTTAAACCAAAGGCCACAAACTTCATCTTCAGCCACTACTGTCCAGGTGTGACCCCATATCTCAGGTGATAGCCCTAGATCCCCCACACAGGAGTTCAATGGGTCAGCAGGCAGGAAAGAACGTTTAGAGTCCAAAGTGCTCTCCCCTCATTCCTTCCTTCCCATAGGCCCTGCGCTTCCTGAGATCATTCTTAATAGCTGCTAGGGTTGGGAGTCCACCTAGGAATTGAAGCTGAACAAGATTGTGTGTGTGTTGGGGGGGGCGGTATATTCAGACTCCAGGAGTAGCTTCTTGCAGAGGGGCCCAAGCTGACTAACCTGGCCATGGCTAGGTTCCTAATGTTCTGACCAGTCAGTACCTAGCTTTCCCAGACCCCAGGGTACAGAGGGGCTTGGGCATTGACCCAGGTTGGGGCATGGAGGAAGCACTTACCAAGGTCACCCTGCGAGGCTCCTCAGCCCTGTCTAAGGCAGCCAGGAAGATCTTTGTAAGTCGCTAGTGAGCTCCCCACCTCACTTCCTGCCCATCTCACTGCACCCTCCCAGCACCCACTCGGCCTTTGCTACAGCTGCTTCTGCAGCCCCTGCTTCCCTGCCATAGGCCCACCTCCGATCTAGTTGTGGCGGAGAGCCACTAGCTGGCACTGTTCAGAGCCTAGCCCATGTCTCCTCCACACCATGGGGCAGATACCCATTAATGAGGTGGATTGGACAGATCAATGGCTGCCAAGCACCAGCACTGAGCCCCAAACCCACAGGAGTCAAGCCCATCTGTCCAGCTCACTGACAGTGCTCCTCAAAGTGTCTTCACCCACTTGCTCCACCTGTTTGTGAAATGTTGGGCACTGAGGGGCCACACTGGGCTTTTACCCGCTTGGTCAGAGAAGGGAAGGGAAATGCTGTTCTCTCTGGCCCTCTGTGGTGGTTTCTAATCTGATATCCCCCATAAACTCATGTGCTCTGAATGCTTGGTTCCCAGTGGCAATTTGGGAGGTGGAGCCTTGCTGGAAGAGGTGTGTTGCTGGGGGAAAACTTATGGATGTTACAGCCAACTTCCCCTTGCTAGAATCTGGCTCACTCTCCTGCTGCTGTTGATGTCCAGCCTCTGTTCATGCCATGCTTTCCCCTACCATCATGGAGCTTCCCCCACAGACTGTAAGCCAGAATAAAAAAAAAAACTTTCCTCCAACTAGCTGCTTTTGATTAGATGCTCTGTCCCACCACCGAGAAGATAATGACAACACCCTCCTGGGCAGAAGCAGCAGCCTCACTTAGGATACCTCTAGCCCAGCCTATCTGTTACTGTGATCCTGTGCAGACTCCTTTCTCCCCAGAGACCTCATAGCCAGCTGAGTCTCCAATGAGTAACATTGTGATAAAATGACTTTAATGTCCTCACTAAGGAGATAACCCAAGATACTGGTAGGTGGGCAAGAGTCCAAAAGTTACTGCAGTCCCATCTCTACTCAGCAGTATCTACACACTCCAGGCTGGCAAGGACCAGCCTAAGAGTGGGATGGCCCCTTTCCAGGGGATTCTAGAAATCAGGATGACTGCTAGTCTTTTTGCCAGGGTAGTTAGGAGCTGGGTCCCAGGGCTCTATCCACAATCCATGTATGGTTGCTAGAATTCCGTCATCTTCCTGTGAGTGTCTGCCTTCCGCTGTTCCTGCTGTAGGCCAGCCTCCTGAGCACGAAGCTGACCCAGCTTCCGCTGGGCTCCTGCCAGCTTCTCCTGCAGTTGAGTTGTTGCCACACTATGCCTAGAGAAGACGTATTACTCAGCATAGTCTCCGGGCTCACCCCCACCACAACCACAAACTCCCAGCTGCTGTGGCCAATGCCCACCCTCCAATATCCAGACCTTGACTCTGCCACCACTCATGTTAGGTGACCTCCTGCAGATATTGTGTAAACAGGTCCACCTGGAGCCCACAGTGCCTCCGCTGGGGCCCATACATACCGGCCAGCATTCCGGGTTAGAGCCTCCTGGATGCCCTGGATGTCCCGCTGGGTCCGCTCAATCTTCTCCTCAGTCTGGAAGAGCCGTAGCCTCAGGGCCTGCTTGGTACTCTTGCTGGCATGGTACATGTCCTTGTTCTTCTTCCCTGGGGCATCTAACCCTGTGTCTGGGACCCCAGGAGCCTGGCTCTGCAGTTTTTCATTCAGGAAGTCAAACACATTCCGAGGGGGTGGACGGCCACCCCCACTTGCCCGGCACCTTGGAGGCCTGTTGGTGCTAGCCCTTCCCCCCTTAGTCCTCTTCTGTAGTATTTCTGCACACTGGTCCAGTGACTTTCCTCGAGGCAATACCACGGCATGGATGGGCTCCACGCGGCCTTCTGCATGGCGGCCCAGACCTGGGAAAAATACACAGCTAGTGCCACTGCTGTTAGACCCCTGGCTGTGCTGCAACCCCTACCTTCTCAGGGCAGCACACACTCACCCTTGCCAAACTCATAGCCCATTTTGGCAAGGAGTTTGGAGCCAATGCCTCGTGTGTGCACCTCCCAGCCGGCAAAAGCAGAACTGCAGGTCCCAGTGTCCACTGTGCTGGATTCCACCACTGCAGGAGACAGAGAACACCAAGTGGTGCCGTGGGTTCCCACCAGTGCTACCCAATGTATCAGTTCTTGGGCAGGACCCTAATCCACTGTACTTCTGGCCTCCTCCAGGCCTTGTAGTGCTGCTGTGGGTCCTCTGGCATCTCTGGGTTGATCGCTGGTTGCACTACAGCCAACTTCACTACCTCAGCTTATCACCTGTGACTGTGAACACAGGGTTCAGTATCCACTATTCAAGTCATAGGCCCCTGCAGATGACTCCCCATCTTCACCCTATCCTCTCAGGAAGACTACACACTGACCACTAGTTCCACTTCCTAAAACCCCCATCTGACTGTATGGACACATATTTTCCATCTGCTAGGACATATTCTGCCTTACCCACCTGGCAAGGCACCCAGATGAAAGTCTGGGAAGCCATTTGGAAGGAGAAACTCCATTCTGAGTTCTGCATACAATTAACTGTGATGCCTCAGCAAGTGCAATATTAGCAACCCTTCTCCTCCCACAGTATGGTGCCACATTCTTCAGGCAGCTGTGACTGCTACACCTGTTCTACAGGCAAAGGTTTGGTCTTGGGCTCTACCCCAGACACGATGTGCTCTCTGCTGCTGCAGGCTCTGTGCTGTGGCTCCCTGTGTGGAACTAGCCTCACTCTATCTCCTGTTCTATAATTATCAGCTGCTGCCAACCCTGATCCACTCCCCCACCTTCCTAGCTTCTGGGCACTGAGTTCCACCATACCTCTGGCATAGCTGGAGTCACCTGTATCTCCACTGTCTGAGTCAGATGACTCTGTGGCCTCTGTGCGCAGCGGGGGCAGGATGCTGTCCCCTTCTACCACAGCCTCCTTCAGCAGCAGTGAGTCAAACTTTACTGTGTAGTAGCCACTGTCTACATCTGGAGGGACAGAGATAGATAGGATGAAGGTCAGCAGCTTTGGCAGGTGGGGGGCTACCAGTCAGGTGCCACTTAGGAAATGGCATCGTGGAGGGAGGCTGGTGACGAGGGAAGACCTGCTTCTCTTGGGCCCAGATGGAGTTTCAGTGCCCAACCCAGAGGAGGTGGAGAGTAGCCATATGAAGCACAAGAGGGTTTCCCAGAAGAGCCCCACCAGAGAAGGTTCTGCAGCCAGCCTCACCAGTGATTCGTGCTGGGTACCACAGGCCATCCTGGTGCTTTGCCAGACATGCAGAGCCGACCTGCAGCAAGCTCAAGTCTGGGTCCTGGAAGGGGCGCAGCTCATCCACAGAGACTACCTGCCCATGGGAGAACCTGTAGAGATGGCCACAGGAAGCAGTGGCTCAGACATGGCCCACCAGAATTAAGTGAGCACAGAAGCACAAAGATCATGGGAGCAAAAGTCAGGGAGACAGTGGTAAACAGCAGTGGACACTGTAAGTCTTAAGACTGGCCAGCTAGGCCAAATGTGCCAACTGCTGCAATAGTGGCATGTCGGTTATGGGGGTTACCAAGTGCTCTCTGACTAGACTGGAGGCCCGCTCCATGGGAAGGAGTAATGCCTGGTACTGAAAACCTAGTCAGAAGCCTATGGCAAGGAGGTCATGAACCACAGGGAAGTAACGACTGCTGTTGTCTTGCTAAATGTATATATTATGTCCACCAAACTGTCATGTAAGCACTTTTCTTCATGCTCATACCCATATATGAATGCTACTCTCACTTTTAGTTAGAGAAGCTTCTCTTTTCAGATGGCAGTGACCATTGGAATGACTCAAATGTCACCATAGTGCTGAGAAGAAATGACAGTGGAGTGTTCAGCACTGAAACATCTCTATCACACCTTCCAAGGCTCAGGGTCCATTGCGGAAGAGGAGGTGGAATGACTGTAAGAGCCAAACAAAGGGTAGAACTGCTTACAATGCCATCTTCCAGACACAAAATGGCCTGGATAGCCTTGACCTCACAGTGCTTGGGACTACCTATATAAGATCTTCATAACAGGAGGAAAAGAGGATAATATCAAAACAAAAGAGAGACAAATTGAGAGGGGGGAGGGATATGATGGAGAGTGGATTTGTGAGGGGGAAAGTGTGGGTGGGGAGGGAATTACCATGGTTTATTGTCTATAATTATGGAAGCTGGGCTGGAGAGATAACTTAGCGGTTAAGGTGCTTGCCTGCAAAGCCAAATGACAACCCAGGTTCAATTCCTCAGGACCCACATAAGCCAGATGCACAAAGTGGTACACACGTCTGTAGTTCATTTGCAGCAGCTGGAGGTCTTGGCATACCCATATTCTCTCTCTCTCTCTCTCCATATATATATATATATATTCTCTCAAATAAATAAATAAATAAAATTTTAAAATATGGGCTGGAGAGATGGCTTAGCGGTTAAGGCACTTGCCTGCAAAGCCAAAAGACCCAGGTTCAATTCCCCAGGACCCACACAAGCCAATGCACAAGGTAACACATGTCTGGAGTTTGCAGCAGCTGTAGGCCCTAGCATGCCTATTCTTTCTCTGTATTTGCCTTTCTCTCTCTCTCAAACAAACAAAAATAAGTGTTTAAAAAAATTAAAAATAGAGCCAGGAGTGGTGGTGCACGCCTTTAATCCCAGCACTTGGGAAGCAGAGGTAGGAGGATCGCCGTGAGTTCAAGGCCACCCTGAGACTACATAGTGAATTCCAGGTCAGCCTGAACTAGAGTGAGACCCTACCTCAGAAAAAAATATATACATTTAAATTTTAAAAAATCATGGACTCTGTCAACAAAAAAAGTTTTTAGAAAAAGGGAGAGAGACAAGCGCATAAACACAAACACATACACTTTCTCCCACACATACACATGAGTTACCACAGATGCATTTTTTTCAATATTTCATTTATTTATTTGAGAGAGAGGCAGATAGAATGGGCACACCAGGGCCTCCAGCCACTGTAAACAAACTCCAAATACATGCACCACCTTGTGCAGTTGGCTTTACGTGAGTATTGGGGATTGAACCTGGGTACTTTGGCCTTGCTGGCAAGCACCTTTAACTGCTAAGCCATCTCTTTAGCCCCAAAGACACATCTCTTTCACACACATATATACACATACACTTTCACTCACATATGAATATACACGCACATAAATGCACATCTATATATGTAGTGTCTAATATGTAGATTATTACATGTACACACTAAGCATACATATGCATACACAATACATTCACATATATATGCTGTCACAACACACATGAATGTTCATGCACTAAGTACATGTACACATGTGTATACACTGGAATTTTCTCTTAGGATGCATGGAGCTACTCTGAGAAGTATGTTTCCTTTCAGCTTTCCAAGGTAGGGTGACAAGGTTGCCAGAGAGCCTTATGACTACAGCTCCTTCATTACCTCTCACCAAACATGAATCCCCAGACATCAAGGCAGATGTGTTAGGAGGTTGGATGGGTGTACACTGAGTCCTCCCTGAACATGGTGGTACATGCCTGCAAACATGGCACTCAGGAGGATGAAGCAGGATGACCTTAAATTTGAGGCCAGCCTGGGCTTCAGAGAAAGAACTTGTCCCAAAACAACTTTTTGCCCTATGACCTGGCCTGAATACGTATGTAAGTCTGTCTCCCCGCTGGGATGGGGAGAGTACTTATCTTGATCTGGGTATTTTCCTGCTTGCCTTCTGTCTGTGTCATGCTTTGGGGTACCTTCTCACTTTGACTACATGTATGCTTTACCATTGATCTCTGAGTCCTTCACTATTTCTTTTCTTCCCCCCTCCCCCAGGTAGGGTCTCACTCTAGTTTAAGCTGTCCTGGAATTCACTATGTAGTCTCAGGGTGGTCTTGAACTCAAGGTGATCCTCCTACCTCTGCCACCCCAGTGCTGGGATTAAAGGCATGTGCTACCATGCCTGGCTTCCTTCACTATTTCTTTTTCCTTTTTCCTTTTTTTAATGCAGGAGAGAGAATATTGGCACTCCAGGGCCTCCAGCCACTGCAACCAAACTCCAGATACATGCGACCTCTTGTGCACATGTGTGACCTTGTGTGGTTGTGTCACTTTGTGCATCTGGCTTACCTGGGACCTGGAGAGTGGAATGTGAGTTCTTAGGCTTTGCAGGCAAGTGCCTTAACCACTAAGCAATCTTCTCCAGCCCTCTTCATTATTGCTTAATCCTCTCTAGTCTTTTTTATTTATTTTTGAGGCAAGCCCATCAGACTGGCCTTTTTATTTTTATGTGAGAGAGGGAGAGAAAATTGGCACACCAGGGCCTCCAGTCACTGCAATCGAACTCAAGATGCATGCGCCACCTTGTATGCATGTGTGACCTTGCAAGCTTGCGTCACTTTGTGTGTCTGGTTTATACGGGGCCTGGAGAGTCAAACGGGTCCTCACGTTTTGCAGGCAAGCGCCTTAACCACTAGGCCATCTCTCCAGCCCTAAATATTTTTTTTTTAAAAAAAGATCCAGGGATGACAGGCATGGTGGTGCATGCCTTTAATCCCAGCACTCGGGACACAAAGGTAGGAGGATCTCCATGAGTTCAAGGCCACCCTGAGACTACATAGTGAATCCAGGTCAGCCTGAGATAGAGTGAGACCCTACCTTGAAAAGCAAAAAAAAAAAAAAAATCCGGGGGGAGAATTCTCCTTGTCCAGTTGAAAAGTGAGAGAGAAAATGGAAAGACACTCACACTGGAAGGCACAGCATAGGAACCAAAAGTTCCTCTTCAACTAAAAGAATAGAGAGGGGTCCTGGAGAGCTGGCTTAGCGATTAAGGCGCTTGCCTGCAAAGTCAAAGGACCCAGGTTTGATTCCCCAGTACCCACGTTAGCTAGATGCATGGGGGGGGGGGGGGGGGCGCATGCATCTGGAGTTCATTTGCAGTGGCTGGAGGCCCTGGTGCACCCATTCTCTCTCTCATCCTGCCTATTTATGTATCTCTCTCTCAAATAGATAAATAAAAATAAAATATTTTTTAAAAATAATAGAGAAGGGCTGGAGAGATGGGTTAGCAGTTAAGGTACTTGCCTGCAAAGCCAAAGGACTTAGGTTCAATTCCCCAGGACTCACATAAGCCAGATGCACAAGTTGATGCATGCATCTGGAGTTTGTTTTCAGTGGCTGAAGGCCCTGGTGTGCCCATTCTTTTTTTTTTTTTTTTTTTTTGGTTTTTCAAGGTAGGGTTTCACTCTAGCCCAGGCTGACCTGGAATTCACTCTGCAGTCTCAGGATGGCCTCGAACTCACAGCGATCCTCCTACCTCTGCTTCCCGAGTGCTGGGATTAAAGGTGTGCGCCACCACGTCCAGCTCCATTCTCTTTCTTTCAAATAAGTAAAATAATTTTTTTTTAAATGTTGGGTGTGGTGGCGCACACCTTTAATCCCAGCACTTAGGAGGCAGAGGTAGGAGGATCACCGTGAGTTCAAAGCCACCCTGAGACTACAGAGTAAATTCCAGGTCAGCCTGGGATAGAGTGAGACTCTTCCTCGGGGAAAAAAAATGTTTAAAAATATTTTATTTAGAGCCAGGTGTGGTGGCACATGACTTTAATCCCAGCACTCGGGAGGCAAGAGGTAGTAGGATCACCATGAGTTCAAGGATACCCTGAGACCATGTATAATCCAGGTCAGCCTAAGCTAGAGTGAGACCCTACCTCAAAAAACCAAAAAACAAACAAACAAAAAAAAAAGTATTTTATTTATTTGCAAGGAGAGAGAGAGAGAATGAATGGGTATGCCAGGGCCTCTAGCCACTGTAAACGAACTCCAGATGCATGTGCCACTTTGTTCACCTGACTTTATGTAGATTCTAGGGAATCGAACACCAGTTATTAAGCATTATAGGCAAGTGCCTTAACCACTGAGCCATCTGTCCAGCCTCAGTTCCCTGGATCTTAATTCCCTAAAATAAATGTAACAATTTGTACTTTCTCCCTAAATAAACTCAATGATTCATAATTTAAAGAACAAGAACAACAACAATGAAACAACACAAAAAAATAGGGCTGGGGAGATAGATCAGTGGATAAAGCACTTGTTGTTCAACTCTGGGTACCCGAGTTCAACCCCCAGACTCCACATAAAAGCTGAGACTGGGCCAGAGAGACAGCTTAGTGATTAAGGCACTTGTCTGAGAAGCCAAAGGACCCATGTTTGACTCTCCAGGTCCCACATAGGCAGCACAATGATGTAAGTGAGCAATGTCGCACATGCACACAAGGGGGCACACACATCTGGAGTTCTATTTCAGCGGCTGGAGGCCCTGGTGCACCAATTGTCTGTTTCTCGTATAAAAACAAAAAATTAGATGGAAAAGGACCTACCTGATTTTTTTTGTTTGTTTTGTTTTTTTCAAGGTGGGCTGACCTGGAATTCACTCTGTAGTCTCAGGGTGGCCTTGACCTCAAGGGCAATCCTTCTCCCTGGCCTCTCAAGTGCTGAGAGTACTGGTATTAAAGGTATATACCACCATGTGCCTGGCTCTTTTTTTTTTTAAACTAGGAAGCTCAGTTATAACAAGGGTGATGTGACTTTCATACATCAGTGCACCAGAAAAAATTAAAACCAAAACCACAGCTGACAGAATGAGGAGGAAATGTGGGACTGCAGCCGTGAACTTTGCCAAATAAAGACATGAAAAAGCTAACTACCAACTACCACTAGATGCCATCATTTCAGACCGGAAGTTGTTTTAACTGCACAAAAGCAGCGGAGGGAGTGGGGCATGCTGACTTTTCATCCTAGCACTTGGAAGGCAGAGGTAGGAAGATCTCTGAGAATTGGAGGCCACCTTGAGACTATACACTGAATTCCAAACAAACAAGCAAACAAAAAAAAAATGCTGAGGGATTCACTCGGTGACACAGCCTGGGACTGTCTGCCAAGGCAGGAGTTAGTGGGTGGGAAAGAGGGAAAGGAACAGGGAAGGAGTCAGAACCTCCCACAAGTTGCATTGAGCCTCTGCTACCTGTTCAGACCAGATTCTGGGAAATTCCTTGTCATACAAACTGTCTTAGGCATACAGGGTACTGCCAATGATCAACTGTTACAAGTTAGCTGTACAACTGTGCCCCACTAGAGACTAGGTGCAAAGTCCCATTCAACTGAGAACCAAAAGGAAGTATTCAAAGGGAAACAGGAACCCACAGATGAGTGTGATCTTTCTTAAATAGCCTCCACAAACACACACACACATACACCAATCAATCAAACCTTTCCAAATGCATACTTGGAGCCAGGCATGGTGGCACATGCCTTTAGTTCCAGCACTGGGGAGACAGAAGTAGGAGGATCACTGTGAGTTTGAGGACACCCTGAGACTACCTAGCAAATTCCAAGTCAGCCTGAGTTAGAGTGAAACCCTACTTCGAAAAACCAAAAATAAAAATAAAAAACTAAATGCATACTTGGACATGTCAGAAGACTTAAAATTTGGCATAGGTTGAGTATTTCTTACCTGAAATATTTGGGTCTGGAGATGTTTTAGATTTTGGATTTTTGTTTGTTTGTTTGTTTTGTTTTTTGAGGGAAGGGTCTTGCTGTAGCTCAGGCTGACCCGATTTTGGATTTTTTCTAGGGGGGATGTCTGTGCATGTATCTACATACACACATAATTATTTTTGGGGATGGGGACAAGTCTAAACATGAAATCTACTTGTTTCATATAAAGCTCATAACACAGCCTAAAGTAATTATATAAAGTATTTTCAATGTGGTCTTTTGGACTAAGACTTGGCACAAAAAGTCAGGTGTCAATTTTTTTGTTGTTGTTTTATTTTTATTTCTTTATCTGAGAGTGACAGACAGACAGTGAGAGAAAGAGGCAGAGAGAGAATGGGCGCATCAGGGCCTTCAGCCACTGCAAACAAACTCCAGATGCATGTGCCACCTTGTGCACCTGACTTACATGGATACTGGGGAATCAAGCCTCCAACTGGGGTCCTTAGGCTTTACAGGCAAGCGCTTATTAACAGCTAAGCCATCTCTACAGCCCTAGAATCTTAAAATTTTTACACTTTAAAAAATTAATTATTATTATTATTTTGGTTTTTCAAGGTAGTGTCTCTCTCTAGCTCAGGCTGACCTGGAATTCACTATGTCTTCTCAGGGTTGCCTCGAACTCATGGCAATCCTCCTACCTCTGCCTCCCGAGTGCTGGGATTTTTAAATTTATTTTTATTTGCTTATGGGGGGGATGGGTGCACCAGGGCCTCTAGCCACGGCAAACAAACTCCAGATGCATGTGCTATCATGTGCATTTGGCTTACATGGGACCTGGAGAATGAAACCTGGGTCCTTAGGCTTCGAGGCAAGCGCCTTAACCACTAAGCCATCTCTCCAGCCCTTTTTATAATTTTTTTTACACTTTTTTTTTCAGGTGTAGAATTTTTCATTAGTGGCATCACAATTATGCTCAAAGAGTTTGGGATTTATTTATTTATTTATTGATTGATTGATTGGTTTTCTGAGGTAGGGTCTCATGCTAGCTCAGACTGACCAGGAATTCACTGTGTAGTCTCAGAGTGGCCTTGAACTCTTGGTGATCCTGCTACCTCTGCCTCTCGAATGCTGGGATTAAAGGTGTGCACCACCATGCCTGGCAAGTTTTGGATTTTGGAGTTCTTTAGATTTTGGATGTTTGGGATCCCAGGATACTCAACTTGCATATTCTTTTTTTAAAGTTTATTTTATTATTTATTTATTTTTGAGAGAGAGAGAGTAAGAGGCAAATAGGAGAGAATAGGCATGCCAGGGTCCTAGCCACTGCAAACAAACTCCAGATGTACGTGCTACCTTGTGCATTTGGCTTTACATAGGTACTGGGGAATTGAACCCAGGTCGTTAGGCTTTGCAGGCAAGCACCTTAACCTCTTAGCCATCCTTCCAGCCCTTTTTTGTTTGTTTTGTTTTTTGAGGTAGGGTTTCACTCTAGCCCAGGCTGACCTGGAATTCACTATGTAGTCTCAGAGTGGCCTCAAACTTATGGTGATCCTCCTACCTTTGCCTCCCTAGTGCTGGGACATAAGAGTGTCACAATGTCACAAATGAGCTGGGGAAGGAAAGACTATGGATTTCTGTCAGCCACCTGCTTGCCTACATCCACAGAAATGTATAGCAGGCTAGGTAAAGGTGTAAACCTGCCAGCAAGTGTTAGAACTGCAAGCAGAACCCTGAGTGCAATTATGGCTTAGATGAAGTTGCTGGTCCTTCTCCATGAGAAAAACAAGCTTAAAACTAGATATAATTTGTTGAAATTCACTGATTCAGAGTTCTGGACATAGAGCAGAGCACATACACACTGAGAAGGGCATGCTAGTAAGACTGCTCAGCCCCAGTAGGAATGGTGGGATTCGGAAAACCCCTAAGTTTTACCACGTAGCGAGGTGGGCAGGTAAAAAGGACAGATTTCTGGGGAAAGCTGAATGTGGGGAAGGGATCAAACATGGCAAAAGCTCCTGCGGAGAGATGGTAGCTCTGACTATGTAGGGTTGTGACTCCAGCTGGGGTGAGCACTGAGCCAGAAAGTTAACAGGGAAGACCCTGAAAATGCTAAAGCCACAGTCAGTGCTATTATTTACTACTTCTGTCCCTCTAGAGAACGACTACTGTTGGAAGACCCAAGAGATGCCAGGGCACAGCGAAAGCAAAGCGTGGCCAAAGAGCCTTCTGTACTCCACTACTTTTAATAAGTCACCTGAATTTTCAACAACAAACTGTCCATAGGAAAACAAACAGGAGTGTTGTAGTCAGGTTCATATTGCTGGCAGAAATCAACCAAAAGAAGCTTTGGGGAAAAAAGGGTTTATTTTGGCTCATAGGCTCGAGGGGAAGCTCCATAATGACAGGGGAAAATGATGGCATGAACAGAGGGTGGACATCACCCCTTGGCCAACATAAGGTGGACAACAGCAACAGGGGAGTGTGCCAAACACTGTTAAGGGGAAACTGTGTAACACCCATAAGCCCACCCCAACAACACCACCTCCAGGAGGCTTTAATTTCCAATTGCCATCAACTGAGGAGACTAGCATTCAGAAGACCTAAGTATGGGGGCACTTGAATCAAGCCATCACAAGTGTGATCTACATTTGTGGAAAAAAGCAGTGGAGGCACATAGTGACCCAGAGGTTAAGTTTAGCAAAGACTTCAAAAAAGATCCTATAAGCATGTTCAAAGAACTGAATGAAAATATGGCAACAATGACTCAAGAAATAAAGCAGCTTAAAAAAGAAGTAAAGAAGTAGAATATATATAAAAGCATCAAATGTAAATTCCACCAGACATAGGGGAAGGAAGGAGCAGTGGAGCACAGGAGCATTAGGACACTGAAAGAATTCTATGTGGTATGGAATGGTGGATCGCGTCATGAGGTGACAAGCCAGAATGTTGCACACCAGGGGGACCTTGATGCAAACTGTGGGCTTTTGGTGGTGGTGATGTGTTGGTATGGATTCACAGGACATAACAAACCTACTCTCATGAGGAGGGTGATGGAGATGGGTGCTGCACTTGTAGGAGGGCAGGAGAATAAGGAAAATCTTGGTCACTTTCATTCACTATGTGAACCTAAAGTGGTACTAAGAAATAAAGCCTATTAAAATTAAAATTAAAAAAAAAGACATTGCTGGGCATGGTGGCACACGCCTTTAATCCTAGCACTCAGGAGGCAGAGGTAGGAGGATTGCCATGAATTCGAGGCCACCCTGAGACTCCATAGTGAATTCCAGGTCAGCCTGGGCTAGAGTGAGACCCTACTTCGAACCCCCACCCCCCCGAGAAAAAAAAAATTATTGGAGCTGGGTGTGGTGGCACATGCTTCTAATCCCATCACTTGGGAGGCAGAGGTAGGATCACCATGAGTTCGAGGCCACCCTGAGATTACATAGTGCATTCCAGGTCAGCCTAGGCTAAAGTGAGACCCTACCTCAAAACAACAACAACAAAAAAGCTGGGTGCAGTGGTAGTGAATTCCAGGTTAGCCTGGGCTAGAGCCAGACCCTGCCTTGAAAATTAAAAAAAAAAAAAATTATTGGGCTGGAAGGATGGCTTATGGGTTAAGATCATTGCTTGCACTGAGCCTCCCCAGGGGCAGGGCCAAGGACTTCTCTTTATTTTACCTTCCCTGGGAACTCCCTCAAGGCTAAGGCTGCCTCCAGAGAAGTGTTTGCTTAAGCACTCAAAGGAAGTACCATCCAAAGCTGCCCGAGGCAATAAGAACTAGAGACAAGCAGTAGGTATACCTTTGCATATTGGATTCCAGATCTCTGAATTGGTTTAGTAGGTTTTTTTTGGCATATTTATTCTTTAATTTGTTGATATAGCAAACAAATTTCAGTTCTGATTGCTATGCAAAAGAACAGAAGGTAACCTGCTCTGCAATTGACTTTATAGTTTAGTTGCTCACAGGCAACACGCTATATATTAAAAAATTCTAGTTGAACTACAAGTATTAAATACTGAAAAAGTTAACAGTTTATTATAATTTATTTTATTTAACAATCTAGGAAGTTGGCAACCATCAGCAGTTCCAGTGCAATTTCAGGTGCAACTGAAAATGCAGGAATCTCAGTGGAGCCTGACGACCAAGGTTCAATTCCTTAGTACCCACATAAAGCCAGATGCACAAATGCCCTGGTGTGCCCATTCTCTCTGTCTCTCTTTTTCTCTTTGTGTATGTTTGTGTGTCTCCTCTCTGTCTCTTTCTGCTTGCAAATAAATAAATATTAAAAAAAAAACAGATTGGTGCGATGGCTCAGTGGTTAAAGGTGCTTGGTTGCAATGCCTGAAGGTCTAGGTTTGATATGCACAAAGTGATGTATGCTTCTGGAGTTTGTTCCCAGTGGCAGGAGGCCCTGGAACATCCATCCATACTCTCTCTGTTTCTCTCAAATAAATAAATATTTAAAGCAACAACAAAATATCCAACACTCTTGCATAGTAAAACCATCCAACAAATTAGGAAGTATAGACAGGATTGTCCTCAACACGTTGAAGGGCACCTACAGGAATCTACAAGTGCTACCACACTTCATAGTGAAAATCAAAACCATCTCGCCCATCAGAAACAAGACAGAGATCTGCTCTTGCTACTTCTACTCTGCAATACTACAAATATGCAAAAAAGAAATCCAAATTGGAAATAAACTAAAATGATCTCCATTCAGAAGTGACATGATCATATATAAAGAAAAATTAAAATAACCAACAAAAATGTCCTAACAAAATTAATAAACTCAGGATGAAATAAATATCAACATACAAGCCAGGCATGGTGGTGCATGCCTTTAATCCTAGCACTTGGGAGGCAGAGGTAGGAGGATTGCTGTGAGTTCGAAGCTACCCGGAGATTACATAGTGAATCCCAGGTTAGCATGGGCTAGAGCAAAACTCTACCTTGAAAAATCAAAAAACAACAACAAAAAGTAAAATAAATAAATATCAACATACAAAAGGTACTTTAAAATAGGGGGCTAGGTTGAAGAGATGGCTTAGCAGTTAAGGTGCTTGTCTTCTAAGCCTAAGGACTCAGGTTCGATTCCCCAGATTCCATGTAAGCCAGATGCACATGGTGGCCCATGTGTCTGGAGTTCATTTGCAGTGGCTAGAGGCCCTGGCATGCCCATTCTCTCTCTCTTATAAATAAATAAATAAATAAAATATATTAAAATAGGGGTCTGGAGAGAGAGTTCAGTGAATAAACCGTTCAAACTGGAGTGTGTGTTTGATCCCCAGACGCTGCATAAAAAAGCAGGAGGCCATGGTGAACTTTTGTAATTCCAGCATGCTAATACTGATGGCAAGATGGGAGGCAGAGACAAGAATATACTAGAAGCTGGAGGTGAACCCAGCATAGATCAGCAGAATGAGTATCCAAACCAACAAATCCAGTCTAAAATGAGGCAGACAAAGACCAAGTTGTCCTCTGACCTCCACAAAGGCCCACATTCATACACAAACATATGTACACATATAAGTAATTTTTAAAAATTTAAATACTTAGAAATACATTTAAGCAAGAACATGTAAGACTTGTAGACTACAAATACTGAAATGGCAACATAGCCCAAGTTGATCTATTTATTTATTTTTATTTATTTATTTGAGAGAAAGATGCAGAGAGAGAGAGAGAGAATGGGCGCGCTAGGGCCTCCAGCCGCTGTTAACAAACTCCAGATGTGTGCACCCCCACCCTTGTGCATCTGGCTTACATGGGTATTGGGGAATTGAACCAAGGTCCTTTGGTTTTGTAGGCAAGTAACTTAACCACTAAGCCATCTCTCAAGCCCTATTTACTCTATTTAATCCCTATGAAAATTCCAACTGGAGTCTGAAGAGATGTCTCAGCAGTTAAAGGTGCTTGCTTGAAAAGCCTAATGGCCAGGGGTTTGATTCTCCAGTACCCACGAAAAGCCAGATGCAGAAAGTGGTGCATGTGTCTGGAATTTGCTTGCAGCAGCAAGAAGTCCTGGTGCACCCATTCATTCCTTCTCTCTCTGCAAATAAGTAAAAAAAAAAAAAAAAAAACAAAAAACAGGAGATAGAGGTGGGACAAACACTGTGAGTTCAAGACCAGCCAAGACTACATAGTAAATTCCAGGTCAGCCTGGCCTACAGCAAGACCCTACCTCGTAAACCCCCCCCCCCAAAAAAAAAAAAGAAAATGAAAAACAAAACAAAAATTCTAATTGCCTCTGGGTTGGACATGTAGCTCTGTGGCATTGTGTATGCTTAGCATGTGCAAAGCCCTAGGGTTGATGCACAACACCAAAAAACAAACAAAAATTCCAATTTTGTAAAAGTAGTGACAATGTTGGAAAATTACCACATCCTAATTTCAAACTTACAGAGTGGCTCTGGCACAACAGACCAATGGACTAGAACAAAAAAGCTCAGAAATAATTTTTTTTTTTTTTTTTTTTTGAGGTAGGGTCTCATTCTACCCAGACTGACCTGAAACTGACTTTGTAGCTCCAAACTGGCCTTGAACTCAGTGATCCTCCTACCTCAGTCTTGCAAGTGCTGGAATTAAAGGCATGCGTCATGTCTGGCCAGAACTAAATCTTTACAATGCTTATAATGTAGCATAGGCTAACCTCAATCTCCCAAATTCTGCAATTACAGGCATGCACCACCACATCCAGCTGGTCAACTGATTTTTGTTTATTATTATTATTATTATTATTATTTTTGGTTTTACAAGGTAGGGTCTTGCTCTAGCCCAAGCTGACCTGGAACTCGTGGTGATCCACCTACCTTTGCCTCCCATGGGTTAGGACTAAAGGCATGTACCACCACACCCTGCTGTTTGAGTCTCACTGTGTAGCCTAGTCTGACCAGAACTCATAATCCTGCTACCTCAACCTATTAAAAGATGGGATATCAGATGTGAGCAGGTACCTAGATCTGGCTGCCAAGACACTGGAACCACAGCATCAAGTGTAGAACTTCAAAACATGTTGACGGGCAAAAGGCTGTGGTCTTTCAACAAAAAAGCAATGAGGGGCTGGGGAGATGGTTTAGTGGTTAAAGGGGCTTGCAAAGCCTGCTGGCCTGGGTTCAATTTTTCATTACCTGTCATAGAAAGCCAGATGCACAAAGTGATGCATGCATCTGGCATTTGTCTGCAGCAAGAGTCCCTGGTGTGTCCATACTCCCCTGCTGAAATATATATATATATATTGAAGGGGGGAGTTGAGGTAGGGTCTTGCTCTAGCCCAGGCTGACCTCAAACTCATGGTGATCCTCCTACGTCTGCCTCCTGAGTACCGGGATTAAAAAAGTGTGCCACCATGCCTGGCAATAAAAATATTTTTTAAAAAACAAATAAGTGAGGCTGGAGAGATGGCTTAGCGGTTAAGGCGTTTGCCTGCAAAGCCAAAGAACCTCGGTTCGATTCCCCAGGACCCACGTAAACCAGATGCACAAGGTGGCGCATGTATCTAGCATCCATTTTCTCTATCTGCCTCTCTCTCTCTCTCAAATAAACATTAAAAAAAAAAAACAGTAAATGAGGGGATCTGCATTTGATTAAGCATCCCTGTAATAGCCAGCAAGATTACAGATGCATTCTGCAGCATCTGTGTGTGGTGGGGAAAAACTCAAAACATAATTTGTGCAATTTGCTTTAAAATAGTTCAAGAAACAAAAGTTTGAAAACAGATGATAGGCAATTGGAACCAGGTCCCTTAGCGGGTGGTTCTAAGTGCCACTCACTGCTGGCAGCTGAGCGCTTTACCTGCAGTTGTCCTTGAAGCGGCACTTTCCCTCCAGGAAGAACGGGCAGGGCTTCAAGGACTTGTGAGTGGGATACAGATACAGTACACGGACGCAGGCCGAGCCATCCTCAGCCTCTTCGGCGCCCACAACCATAGCGTTGTGATACTCCAGCGTGCCCCATGAGCTGTAGTAGGGGGCGTTCACCTTGGCACCACTCAGCTCCTCCAGGTCGCGGTCCTCCCCGTCTTCCTCCTCCAGCGCAGGGGAAGTGGGTCCGGGACGCAACGCTCTCCCAGGAACAGTCTCCGGGGTGGCAGGCGCCTCCACCTCTTCCGCAATGGCCTTCTGGAAAGCCAGGTACTCTGCATCCTCCTGTGTTGGCTGCTCCTGGTCCAGCGTAGCCAGTAGTTTGCTCTTTCTGATCGACACCAGGCTCGCCTCGGTGAGTTCGATCAGTTCCTTCAGGTCGCCCTGCAGCTGGCGGAGGTCCGCCTGCTCCGATGCATCCAGATCGGCACCTAGCGCCAGTTCCACCTGCTGAAGCTGGGCCCGGTAGGTCTGCAGGGCATTTTCCAGGCTCTCCTCGTCCATTCCGACTTGAGCTGTCAGGTTTCGTGATGGCGGGCCCCGAGGGGTGCGGACAGCCGAGGGAGAAGCAGCTAGATGAGCCCAGGACAGCGCCGGCCCTCAACTGCTGGAGCTGCTCGGGAAGGGCGGCGGTGCCGGGAGGCCCGGCCTGCACCCGTCCACCGAGACCGGATCCCCGGCTCTCGCCCGCGCCCACGGGCGCTAAGGGGTCTCAAGTTTCCCCTGAAAACCCTAAGCTCCGGCCTTCGGACAGCCGACCGCACTTCCGCCCCAAGAGCCTCTGCTACCGGAAGTGATCGCGCGCGTGGGCTGCCGGGATAAGGCTCCGCCAGTGCGCGTCCCGTCAGGCTCTGCGCTGGGTCACCGCGGGGCCGGCGGGGGTCGCGAACGCTTTGGCAGCTGTGGCTCGGAAACCTGAGCGGGTGCAGGTAGGCTGAGGCGGAGTGGGGCCAAGGCCCCGAGAGCGGCGGGGCTGGGGTTCCGGCGGCCGCGGGCCGGGAGTCCTGGCATACCGTGAGTCCGGCTGCGGAAGGGCTGCCCGTCTGCTGGGCGCCCAGGAGCTCGTTGGCCCCAACGCGACTGGAAGTTACAGATGAGGTTGCAGGTGCCGCGCGAAGGGTACAGGGAATAGGAACCTGGGAAGACGGGAGTAGAGTGGGTCGCTTTGCCCTTTGAGAACTGGAGAGGCACGAGGTGTATTTGTATTCTGAAAGATGACCAGCAGTGGGAGTGGTCGAGAGTTAGGGGTCCAGTCATGGAGGCAAGGGCCGGATTCCTTCTCTAGGCAGCCAGCAGGACAGACTGACCACTGTGGAAGCGGGCAGGAGGTGGGTGCCAGGCACACACTTTGACATCTCTCGGGGTGCCAGGGCAGGATGTACACGCTGCTGTCGGGGCTGTACAAGTACATGTTCCAGAAGGATGAGTACTGCATTCTGATCCTGGGACTGGACAATGCTGGGAAGACGGTAGGTGCCTATTTTCTTGCCACTCCCCTTCCCTGCCTGGTGTTTCCTTTTCTATGGGAATCTAAACCCCTCATGAGACTACAGGATGGTTACCACCAACCTCATGAAGAGCAGTGAACAGGTTGCTGTGTTTGGCTTCTTTCAGTTTTTTGGTTTTTTTTTTTAAATATATAGTCCCAAAAGAGATAGTTGGGAAATATACCCAAAAAACTATTCTGGCTGCCATCACCCCACCACCACTCCTTCTTTCCTCAGACTTTCCTGGAGCAGTCGAAAACACGGTTTAACAAGAACTACAAGGGGATGAGTCTATCCAAAATCACCACCACCGTGGGTTTAAACAGTAAGGGGGCATCTTAGGGATGTGAATTTAGGGGGTCCCCTAAGGATGCTGCCATATCCACAGCTCAGCTTGGCCAGTGGCCAATACCCTGTCTCCCTGGTCCCTGACCAAGCCCCCTGGAAGTGGTTTACACTGTCCCCTAGGGAGCTGGGACTCTGTGTGTCAAGAACTAAAGTCATGAGATGGCTCATTCTATCCTCTCCCCAGTTGGCACTGTGGATGTGGGAAAGGCTCGCCTCATGTTCTGGGACTTAGGGGGACAGGAAGAACTGCAGTCATTGTGGGACAAGGTAAGACATGCTACCTACCTGCACACTTTTTTACATGGCACCCCCCCCCCCCAAGTCTCTTCTTCCACAAGAGCTCAGTTATCCACATTAGTCCTGAGCACTTTCTCCACAAGCCTATCTCAGATCCTAAACTCTGTTTCATTGTGATGAAACCTGCAGCCAGAGGGAGCAGGGAGTTCCCACAGGAGGGCCAGGCCTTTTCCTAATGGAGATTCCAAAGAAGTAGCATTCACCTGAGCTCTCACTAGGGCAACTCACAAAGGGCTGCAGCCTGTCCTTAAGCAGGCAGTAAGACCTGGTATGTCCATAGCAAGAAGGCCAGACAGACAATGACCAAATATAAGAAGGGTGCAGAACCTGTGTCTTCTTGAGTGTCTGTCTTGTTCTGGCTTGTCCCCTAGCTCTCTCTGGTGACCTCATATGCATCCTGGGAAGGATGTTCTGATACAGACAGTACCTGCCTCTTCTTTTGACATAGATTTTGGACATTTCTGAAACTTAACTGTGGTGCTGTTGTCTGTACACATCCCTAGACTGGAGTCCATGCCCAGCTCAGCCTATGCCTCAGCCTATACTGGGCCCAGCACTGGAGAGGACAGGCCTTACCTTTGCCTCAACAAGCCCCTGCCCCATGGGTTGAATATGCAGATGTCTCAACTACTCTGATGCTTGCCAGTAACTCTGTGTTAGAATTAAGGATCCAGGCCTCAGTTTTGATCCCAGTCCCTTTTCCTGGGTGGAAATATGTCCTGCATCAAGAAGGTCTCTAAAATGGCCTCTCTAGTCACCCAAGTTGGACAGAGGACAAATCAAGTCATGGGGCAGTGGCACACATTGGCTTGTCAAACACCAGACACAAGTGAAGAGTCAGACCAGTTGACACTCTTGTCACAGGCAAGGTCTTGGGAGTGGACACTGAGATGAGTTCAGCATAGTATGTGTATTGTGGGGCAGCACCAGGAAGGCAGCAGGGAAGACAGAGAACAGCACAGAGGGAGAGAGGTTGGTTCAGATTTGGCCAGGAGCACAAGTCAGCAAAGCTGGCTGGGGCCACCAGCATTAACGAGTGTGACTTACAGTGCTTCTAGCAGTCAAAGTGGGTCCTGCTGAAGCCAGAGTTAGGCCAGCCCATTTAGTACTGGATGTACTGCCTCTGGGTAGCTTGGCCATGATGAGGCACACAGCTTACCTGTGCTCTGCTTGAATTTCCACCCCCATTGGGAAGTGGCTCTTCTTTTTGGAGTTCTATTCATACTGGCTGGCGTGTAACCTAGTGGCTGACTGGACCATTCTGTCTCCTGCCAGCTAGGGAACAGTTATCCCTGAACATGAGGAGCCCACTAGGTAGTCCTGTTTTAGGACTCAGTGGCTCTGCTGGTCATGTGCTGCTTTTGGTTGGGGTAGGACTGTCAGCACCAGCAGCTGTAGAAGTGGGCAGCAGATTCCCCTTCCCTCACTGGGAGGGTCAGGAAGAGGGTCCCCTGCTCCTACCTTGGTTCCTGATGCTCTGTCTAGGCCAAAGTCCAGTACCTCAGAATGTCTCTCATCAGGAGAGTTGGTGTCTGAGGCTGGCATTATACTGAGCCATGTGGTGCCTACATGACACAAGTCCTTTGTTATAACATGAGTCTCCTGTGCTGATATGACTTTACATAGGATCATGGGCTGGCATTTCATGGTTGGGGAATCCTTGTTACTGCTGAGGAGACATCCTTGTACACAGGTTCCTTCTCATTTCCTTGAAGGGATGACATCCCAAGGGTTCAACCACATTGCTCCTGTGAAGCTGGGCTGCTGGCAGTATCTTCATCAGCCTTAGTGATTGAAGCCTGCCTTGCTAAGCCTGAGGTCTGACACTATGGTCATTGCTCTCCACAATTCAGCAGTGTCACTGATTGAGCAAGTAGGTCTCTCCAGCGGATGCCATGGTTGACCTTGAGACAGGAACCGAAGTTTTCATTCCCCATGTCCTTGCCTAATTGGCTTAGGCTTTTGTGCCCATTCTCCTGATGTCCATAGATCTGTGCACAGGCCAGGCCAGAACTTCTCAAATAAGCAGGGCCAGGTGGACTGCCTGGTCTCTATCCCTTGGGGCCCTTCTGGAGAGACTAGTGAGTGCAGCTGTTGTCCACTTCAATCTTGTTCTAACATGTGCAGCTAGTACAACCATGAGCCGTGCTTGGATGTTTCCCTTTTGTATTTATGCAGGGTCTGTCATCCTCTGTTCCCATCCCACATGCCAGAAGTGTGATTTTCAGTGGGTTTGGTGAGCCACTCCCATCTTACTGGCTGCTGTTGGGATATCTCCCTGTGTCTAGTGGACATGATGGGTGGCTTGTCCATAACACTTCCCTCCTGTCGCCTTTCCATGGAGCCGCAGGTGCTGCCTGCTGACTCATTGAACTTGCTATAAACCTGTGTCTCTTCCTACTATGTAGGCCTCCACAATAGAACCTACCAGCTCCCAGGTCTTTAGCAGGACACGGACCCACTGCCCAGCCCTGAGAATTGGCAGCCTCTGTGCCAGGTCTGTTGCTAGGCTGAAGTAGTTGCTGGTAGGTCTAGCTGCAGAACCCTGGTGTTTTTGTTTTTTGTGTTTTTTTTGAGCAGGAACTCAGATTTTTGTCCCATTGTTACTTGGATCTCTACTTCTGAATCTGCCTTACTCATCTGTCTAATCCCAGTAATGCTGTCACCACTCACTGTTGCTTTTGGAAGGTTGGCATTTGCAGCCTGCAGAGGCCCGGGTTCAACAATGCCATCTCTGCCCTGTGAGGGGCAGGCAGCTTTACAGGCAGTGCTGAGCTCAACCATGGGCTTCTGGTGGCTGTGGTTGGGGCTTCTTCCCTGGCCCTGTCTTCACCTGTCTCTCAACACCATCTGGTAAGGGCTGCAGGTGGGCTCCCAGGAGCAGCACCTGGGCAGTGGGGAGGCTGATCACCCAGCCAGGGTCAGGGCATCTTCACCACTGAATCCCCTAGCTCCAGAAAACTTAGCAGGCCTTTCTATTGGGGCTGTTTCCTGATTATGACCCTTGGGTAGCAGAATCCTACCACTCTGACTCTTGAGGGTCCCTCCTAGTACCTGAGACATGGGATTTTGCTGCCTAGCTGGCTCAACTATGGGAACCTCTAGCTCCCAACTTCCATCACTTCTTTCTAGTACTATGCAGAGTGCCATGGTGTCATCTATGTCATTGACTCCACTGATGAGGAGAGACTGTCAGAATCCAAACAGGCATTTGGTGAGTAGCTTGGCAACTTCCAGCAGGAGTGGAAGGAGACTGAGGACCTATGTCTAGTAGGCTGTGTGGGGAGGGTCTGGGGGAACATACAGGTCCAGTGTGGACCTCTTGTGTGTCTGGAACTGGTCGTGAGGGAGGCTGGTCCAGCATCTGGTTGCCAGTGTAAAGGGTCCTGACTATTGTTTGGGCTGCCTGGTATGCAAGGGAAAGGGTGGAAGGGAGCTGCCCACACCCTTGCCTGTGGACCCCGGGCAGAACCTGCAGTTTAAGGCAGGGTGCAAGGTGCAAGGCACCGCCTCTCCTGCTCTCCTCAGAGAAGGTGGTTGCAAGTGAAGCGCTGGACGGTGTTCCCATCCTGGTGCTGGCCAACAAGCAAGATGTGGAGGTGAGCCCCACTCTGCCTCACCAGAGCCCACGTCCCTATTGCAAGAGGAGTGATGTGTGCACCCTCAGATTTCTGGAGCCCGTTTTCTGTGCCTACACTCCCTGACCACCACCAGAGAAAGAGCCCTTCTCAAGGTCCCTTTTGCCCAGTATCCTCATGATCTCCAGCTTTCATCTTGGTTCCTTTTCGGTGTCAAGAGCTCCCATCACTAGGGCAGGCACATCCCCACTACAGGCTTTCACAAGGCACTGTCTTTTCTAAAGCAAGACAAAGGGTTTGTAGCTGCAGGCACCCCAGAGGCCTCTTCCTACTTTGCAGGATGACTTCTCCCCACTGGAAGTCAGTTGTGCCCTGTGTCCTCCAGTGTCCTTCCAGAGAAATCTGGAAGATCCAGGTGGTAACTCTGAGTTAGAGAAGCTGGGGGAGGGCTGCCAGAGAGCCTGTATTTTCCAGCTCCCCTGAACTTGGGGACTCCTGTGAGATGATGCTGCCCTCAAGACTACTGGGTGCACAAACCCTTGTCCTGCTGAGTAGTTCTGTATAGAAGTAGCTGCAGAAGCCATGGTGGCCACAGTGTCTGGAGGTCTTGCTAACACTGGAGGTGCTTCATTTCTCTGCGTGCACTCTGCCTCATTCTACATGGTCTGTCCCCACTCACTTTCTTGAAGGACCTCCCCCGCCATCCCTGTTCCTGTGTCCTGAAACCAGTAATAGAGAGGGGCCTCTAGTATGGGGCAGAGTGGCTCAGGGGCATTGCCTAGGAGGAAAATCGAACAGAAATGCCTCCACACACTACCATGGATTCCCATTCCCATAGCCACAGGACCTGCCTCTGTTGGCATTCTGACTACCAACTCAGCTCAGTAATGTAGCTGCTCTGGAGGCAGTTCTTGTGTGTGCGGGGGTGGGGGGGTGGGGGTCCAGTTCTTGGGAGTCGTGTGGACTTCCAAATCCCCTGATCACAGTCAACCAGCAGATTCATGGGCTAGTTGAGGTGCCCTTACCACTCTGATTTCCATGAGGACACCAAAACTAGTCAAGCTCACCCTAGTGGTTTCCCTGCCATGAAGGTCTGTTGCTCTCCAGAGAGCCCTACTGAGCAGCTGAATAAGGCTGGATGATGGGGCTGCTCCTCAGGGCTTTGTCTCCTTGCCAGACCTGCCTCTCCATCCCTGACATCAAGACTGCGTTCAGTGACTGCACCTGCAAGATTGGCCGGCGAGACTGCCTGACCCAGGCCTGCTCTGCTCTCACGGGGTAAGTGGGGACCTCCTCACCTTGTAGGGTCTTTGGGGCCAACGCAAGTCCCACTTCACACCTATTGTCTCTGCAGCAAAGGAGTGCGAGAAGGCATTGAATGGATGGTGAAGTGTGTTGTGCGAAACGTGCACCGGCCCCCACGGCAGAAGGACATTACCTAAGTACCTGCAGCGTTCCTGTTGGATGGTTTGTCCCCTAGTACTGAAGAAGCAGGCTCCTTTGCCATCAATCTGGGAACTGAGCTGGCTTTCTTTTCTTTCTTTTATTAGTTTTGTGTTTTCCCTAAGACAATTTTTTCTTTGTGACTGGAGAAGTGTAGGTATCCAGAGGCTTCTGTTGAGAGACGTGGGGCATGCAGACCACTCCAGCTCTACACAGACCCCACAGACCTGAGCCCTACCTAATGTGCCCAGGGTCTGGGACCCTTCCAGCCCAGTCAGCGAGGAGGGTTGGGGGCAGTTAGTTCATCCCCAAGCTTGCCTGCTGGCCTGTTCCAAAGTAGAAACTGAGGGTAGCCTGGTAGAAATGGTTTGGCTGTGGCAGCTGCTCTGTCCAGCTTACCCCTGGAGGAGGTAGCCAGGACGGGTCCTGGAACTGGTCTAGGTGATGGTTTCACCTTGAGAAAGTCTTAACCCATATCCCCAGAGGCCAGCATCTCCCTTGAGTTTCTTTTTGGTTTTGTTTTTGAGGAGAAAGTGTCTGTAGCCCAGGCTGACCTGGAATCTTTAGTCCTCTTGCCTCTACCTCCTGGGATTACAGAAGTGGGACATGCCTGCTTTCTACTTGGTTTTGAGGCATCCTTGAGACAGTTTAGCAGAACTGCCTGGACCAGATTTCCACCACTGGCCCATTCTCACTTAGTTTTAATCTCTAGAAAAGAGAGATGATGTAGAAATGCTGAGGTCAGGTCCTGCTGTGCATGTTCATATACTGACCCCCCCCCCAACACACTGGTTAGGTGTTGTCTAGTGGGAACAGTCCTGCCCCTGGCCAGCTCAGGTAGTACCCTGTATTTTGAATCAGGTGTGCTGGATCTGAGCTCCTAGGGACCAGCAGCCATGTTGGGGCTACCATACTCAAAAATCCTGTCAGGCTGAGTGCCCTGCCTTCCCAGTGTATCCAGAGCAAAGTTGTAAAATAAAGACAGTCTAACTGGCTCCTATTTACCCATCCCTCCAGGTAGCCAAAGGATGGTCCCCTGCAGTGCATGGTAGTTGCAATAGGAAGCTGCCATCCTGGGGGTCCCTGTTTGGCAGGTGACAAGCAGGAGCTTTTAGGGATCTAGATCTGGTGGCTCCTTGTCCAAGTTCAGGTCACCCCTTCCCAGGCTTGGGAAGGGGTGACTGGAAAGGGTATGAGTCAAGAGCAGGGAGTGGATGCATCTGTGGGTGCTGTGACTCACAGGGAGGTTCTTGGTATCCTCTCAGGTGTATCCTGTAGGCTGGGTCTCCTAGCTTTAGGAAGAATCTGGTCTTCGTGGAAAGTAAGAGGGTGACTGGGGCCAGTTTTCCACTTCCTAGAGTCTGGAAGCCACTTCTGAGGCTTGTTTCTCAGATAGTAGTGGACATGAGGGACTGGTTGGGCTCATTCTTGGGGATACTCTAGGAATTGAAAGTGGGTTGAACTCAAAAGATGGGCAGGTTGAGGGGAATTCTTCAGCATAGGGACACCGTCAATTTTGTCAATTACTAGGCAACATAAGGGACTCAATGGAATGAGTGACTCTCACAGTAGGCAGGAAACAGAGAAGCCCCCCCCCCCCCCCCCCCCCCGCTCTGTGAGCAGAGGTACACCTTGGGAACAACTGGTTTTATAAAAAACAAACCTGAAGACGACTCTGAGGTTGGGGCAATGTTGGCTGGGAATAGAATAAATAAAGTGCCTCAGGCAGGGAAGAGCTTAGTGGAGCTTGAGGAAGCGTGCCCGTAGACGCCTCTGCAGCCCAGGCAGCCTAGCCTCATGCAAAGCCTCAAGCAGTTGCACCAACAGTGCCTTGTCTTGAGCCCCACTGAGCTCAGAGAGCTGCTGTCGCAGCTGTAGCTGCAAAGCCATGAGGGCCTCCTGTGGTGGTGGTGGTGGTCTCCTTTTCCCTGGGCCTGCCAGGACCTGCTGCAGCTTCTGCAGCCTTTTGAAAGAAATGTCCTGGAAAGCCACGAAGTCCATGACAGCATGCTCACATTCCTTGGTCCCTGCAGGAGGGTCAGATGGGCATTCAACATACCAAGAACAGAAATCCCTGCACACTAAACAAATGATGGGAGTACATAAAGGCAAAAGGTGAAAGCACCCATGGAGCATGGCAGCCCTTCAGAGAGAAGCTCCATATTATAAGGTCCTGTACAGAGACCATGGGGCAAGTACACTGGGAAAAACTAGAGGTGGGGTGTGCTATGGGACTAAGATCTACCATTTCCAGTGAGAAGAGAATGGAGCATGCCTGTGTCCCTTTCCCAGAGTTTGTTACAGAACGTCCCCAACCCATAAAGCTGTAATACCTTCCCAGCAGAAACACCTTATCCTTGTACAACGGTCCTACCCAAAGTGGCTCACCTGACCGTCTGATTCCAAATGAGAAGCTGGTGCAATTTGTGCACAGGGTGTCGCGGAAAGAGGAGCCTGGCACGTTGATGGCCAAGCCCATGGCTGTGCAGTTGCGGTGGGGACGGCACTGTTCTGAGCTGGAGCTACTGGCCGAGAAGGTTCCGGTGGGGCACGGCCTGCACTGTGTATTCTGGCGGGGGGTGCCTAGCACAGAGGTGGTAAGGGAGGGTCAGGGGGAGCTAGGGCCTTCCCCTGCAATTGTGATCTCAAGCTCTAGCAGCCCCTCTGCCCCTCCCAGTACCCACCAGGGACAACCACACCAGCTCCAGGTGGACAGGGTGTGTGTTCCAGGCAAAAACCTGCATGCGAGAAGAAGCCCGGGCGGCATCGACAAACACGGTTGTGAGTGGTATGACAAGTCTGCACCTCCTCCTCGTGCTCCCCGCAGATAACATTGCAGTAGCGGCAGCGCTCCAAGAAGTTCCAGAATTGCGTGTAATGGCGTGGTGGGCATGCAGTGCACATCGTGGGGCGGTCCCGGCGGCACGGCTGTTGCACGAAGGTGCCTGGAGGGCACTGGGCACATGCCAGCCACTCCTGTGTATCCTTATCTCGCCACTGGTAGGTGGGTGTATCTGCTGCTGTGCGCAGGGCCAAGGTCAGCAGGACAGGCAGTGCCCATCCCTGCATGGTCTTCACCGGGGCGGACACAGTATCTACACAGGCTCTCAGCACTACCCAGCTCATGCCCACACCATAGCACATTCCGCCTCTGGTGCCAGACAGGGCTATATGGGCTAGGAAGGGCGGGCCAAACTCCCACGCTCATTGGGAAACCCCCTTCCACTTTGGCTAGCAGCAGAGCAGTTCCCAAGTGGGCGAGGCCCCTCCCAAAGCCACCCTGCATTGAGCTAGAGCAAGGCTGGTGGGAGAGGACTGTGTGGGAGAAGGGGCACAAAACAAAAAGGAGATGGTTTCTCAGGCGTCTGCAAGCTGGCCAGATGCAAAAGTCGGGGAAACAACCTTCCCAGAACTGTCCCACACATTCCAGTCCCCCAAACACAGCTGCAAAGAGACCATCCTGACCACTGTAAGATTTTTATTGAACAACCTGTCTCTTGAATATGTGGTGCAGACCTCTGAGGCATCATTCACAAAACAAAACTCACCCACCCCAGAACACAAGGTAGCTTAGGACTCCTCACAGGTACAGGTGCCATTGGACAGCCAAGGGCTGGGCCTGTTGTGAGCACTGTAGTGGGTCAGCCTCCATCACTGACCACACCAAGGAATGACAGGGCAGTGTCCAGCCACATTAAGGACCCCCTAGGGAACATGGGTGCTCACTGAGGCTCCAGCCAGAAGACCTGCATGATGCTGTTTCCTGGTGGTAGTGCAGCAAACTGGGCACATCCTAGAGGCCTGTAGAGACACGGACTGGGCACTACAGCCTAGTATGGCCCATCCCTTTCAGCCCACCAGCTGGGGACATGCCTGGCAGAAACTGAAGGGCCAGGCACCAACCTGGAGGTGAGGTTGCCAGCAGGCCCAGCAGCAGTGGAAATCACAGGGAAGGCACTGGAAGAGCACTGTGTCCTCTGCCCTACAGTCTGGGCACATAAAGCCTGCTGCTAGAAGGGATCTGTGTTTGCTCTGCCTGCTTGGTGCACCACCCTGGCCAACAGCCCCTACAGCCCCTCCTACTGCTCATTCCACTCAGGCTTCATGTTCCCCGGGGGCCTGTGGCTGTGTGGATCCTGTGGTCGTGTCATCAGCCCCCATACACTTGGCTGGCCTCTGTCTAAAGAAAGATGAGATCTTGCTCTGGGTCTTCCCAGGTTTCTCAGATGTCGAGGGGCCTGCAGATGGCAATAAAAGAAGTCGGTGATGTTTTCCCCAGGTTTTGTGAGGGAATAGAAGTGACAGGACGGGCAGAAGGAACAACACATGTGTGGGCCCCTACCTGGTTGGGGGTCCCTGTGGACAGACTCAGGAGACACAGCCATGTTCTCCTGAGGACAAAGCTGCCCCAAGCCGCCACCTGAGGTAGGCAAACCCATCAGGTCTGCACAGGTCTGGAGGAAGCGAGGCTTGTGGTGGGGACGCACGAACATGCCAAACCCTGTTGGGAGCTTCACTTAGTCTCTGTCCTTCTTGCACAGCCCCACCATCACCCCCATAACACCTCTGTCCAGCCCAGGCCAGTACTTTGCAACAGAGTGAAGTCCTCAGGCTTTGCAGTGGTCAGTGCTGCCAGCACAAGCAGCACTCTGTCTAGGTCATCATCCTGTTTGTATGCCCTCAGTGCTGTCACGAGCTGGCTGTAGCCTGCAGGCCCCAGGGCTTCACGGACATCTGCCAAATAGGCACTCACAGCCGACTGGCCAGGTTTCTCCACTCCAGACCCCACACATAAACAGCTGTTGGAGTCTCCTGGTGGGAGAGATGCACTGGGAGTTCAAGAACCCAGGAAATTGCTCCCTCCTGTACTTCCAAGAACTCCATAAGAGCCTATGAACTACTCAGGTCAACTAGGGTGCAGAAATGAGAGCAGCCCAACAGAAGGCCCCCCCCACCCCCCGCAGTGATTCCTTAGTTCCACTGGTGGCTCTGTTTCAAAACTACTCTCGGAAAACTTAAATGTGAACCTCTTCGAGGATTTTAAGCCTCATCTGAGATCTGAACAAGTCAGGTACCTTCATGGGGTGCTTGGATTGACAGATGGAGCCTTCCCTGGTTCAGATGCTCTCTGGACCCCAGCTGTCTGTCCACACCCTCAGACAAGGTCAGCCTTGTCTCAGACTTCCCGCTTCCTGAAGAAACATGCTCCTGAGACTAGGCCTTCTCAAACTGGAAGGAACTTTGACATACACGCCTGAAGTTTGGTGCATCACAGCTGTCTGTGCAGTTGGGCGGGCCAAAATGTCACCCATCAGCTGAGGACCCAGACAGTGGGGTAAGGTCACAATCATGAGTACACATACCAGGCACTTCAGTGGATACCAAGCACAGAGGGTGGGTCTTCCCAGATGAAAACCCACTGGGAATACTTGCTTTGGGGTGGACTGCTGTGAAGCAAGCAAAGCAGGCACTGTCCCTCTGGAGGAACCAGCTCAGCTGTTCAGACAGGTCAGAAGGACAGGTGCATTGCACCCAGGACCCCGGCATGTGCACTGAACTCCCTATGGACAGATCTCTTCTAGAGGCCTGGGGAAGCGACACAGCTCATCCAACAAGTCGTGCTACACTTTGGTGACAGGCGCAAGGAAGCTGGCCCACCAAGAGATTAGGGATACCCACTGTGCCCATTCCAGTTACCACCTGCCCTTTGGATCTGAAATTGAGGGTCTGGCCTGGGGCCTTGCTCACTGGTGGTGTCTGGAGCTGGCTGTGCCCAATCTCCATGGGGAAGGTTGTGCTGTGGCTGGTAGCCAGAGCCTTGGCCTGTTAGCTGGAAGCAGATGTCCTCAAATTGCTGCTTGTGGTGGGGTCGTACAAACTGGTAAAAGCCTGTGGGGGGGGGGGGGGAGTTCCTGAGCCTGTGGGCTCCATGCACTGTGACCACAGGGATGGGGGTTCTGTGGATCACGATCCACCTACCAGGACCTTTCTCTAGGAAGAGAACATCATGGCCCCTAGTGGTACTTCAGGACTGCCCCACCCCACAGTTGTCATTTTGTGCCCATGACAGGAGGCCTCTGTAAGCCAGGGCACCTTTGAGCAGGGTATGCTTCTTGGGGTCCCCAGCAAACAGGCAGGTGAGGGAGGCTGTCAGAGCTTCAAAGTCGTCAGAGGCCTTGTAGTGCTGCAAGGCCTGGGTGAAGGTGTTGAAGTTGGCTTGGCTCAGTGCCTGCTTCACAGCCACCATAAACAGCTTGGCTCTGTCCACCTGTGCGCCAGCCACTGGCTCCTCCTGCAGAACATATGATCTATCATCATATCAGCAGGCTTGTCCTATCCATCCTGTGGCTGCTGCCTATAAACCAGCTGTCAATGGGAAAAGGGGGCGGGGGGGGGGGTCAATGGAGAATCGAAGTCCAGTCCTGGTGTGTGGCTGGGGCCAGACCTGTCTGGGTTACATCAAGGGCAGTTAGAGCCTCTAGCACGACTCCCTGCCCCACAGCAGGTGTAGTTATAGCTAAAGTCTGACAGCTCACATCCTCAGCCCCAAAAGAAACTTATGTAAATGAAAGCAGGGATGGTCTAGGCAGCTCTCAGAGCCCAGTCCCTCCACAGCCAGCCTACTTCCTGATGTATCATCCCTCCTGGGGTACTACCTGGCTCTTCCCAGCAGAGGGACAAGGACAAAGAGTAGCCACACTGGGGGCTTTCCCGCATGCAAGGGCTTCCTGGCTCAGGCTGCAACTGAGCTTTTCATTTGAGATTAGGAATACGCACCACCTTGTGTGAGCAGGTCAGCATATGTACTGGGCAAAAGCCAGCACCAAGCCACTTTGTTTGTGCACTATAGTTGGAGGAGGGGGAGATGGACCAGTAACAGTTATAGGCCCCAAAACAAATGTGTTGAAGGGCCAGGCCACATTCCTCAAAAAAATCCACAAAAATAAACTAAAAAGTTCTCAAGCAGGGTGTGGTGGCACAATGTCTGTAATACTAGCACTTGGGAGATGGAGGCAGAAAGGAGAATCAGGAATACAAGGTCACTTGACCACATGGTGATTATGAGGCCAGTCTGAAAAAAAAAAAAAAAGAGTCTTGGGGGCTGGAAAGATGGCTTCATGAGGATAAAGCACTCATCATATAAATCTGAGTATGTGAATTTAGAACCCCAGACTCCACGTAAAAGGCAGAAGCCATGGCCAGTTTCTATAGTCTCTTGCACACAGAGTTCAAAAATGGGAGATGAAGACAGAATTTCCTGGAAACTCCTAGGCCAGCTAGCCTGTCAAATGCATCACGGCGAACAACAAGAACTAGAGATCCCGCCTCAAGGCAGAAGGCAAGGGGCGATCCTGGCAAGTAGGCCTGACCTCCACATGCACACTGTGGCACATATGCGTGAGCGTGCATGTGCATGTGCGTACACATATACACACGCACATGGAAAAAAAAATTTAAAGAGGGCTGGAGGGCTGGAGAGATGGCTTAGCAGTCAAGTGCTTGCCTGTGAAGCCTAAGGACCCCAGTTCGAGGCTCCATTCCCTAGGACCCACGTTAGCCAGATGCACAAGGGGGCGCATGCGTCTGGAGTTCGTTTGCAGTGGCTGGAGGCCCTGGCACGCCCATTCACTCTCTCTTTCTCTCTCTCTCTCTGCCTCTAGCTCTCAAATAAAATAAACAAAAAAATTTTTTTAAAGAAGAGGGCTGGAGATATGGCTTAGTAGTTAAGGCATTTCCCTGCAAAGTCAAAGAACACAGGTTCGATTCTCCAGTACCCAAGTAAACCAGATGCACAAGTTGGTGCATGCGCCTGGAGTTTGTTTGCAGTGGCTGGAGGCCTTGGTATGCCCATTCTTTCTCTCTCTCAAATAAATAAAACAATTTAACGGAACAGAACACACAGGAGCCATAGACTGTTACCAGAAAATTTTCAGTGCCAGGGATGGGATACCTTCCAGTGAGTTGTTGGCCAGGGATGTCCCTGATGCCCCCAAAACATTACAGGCCACTGCTGAGGCCCTTGGTTTCCTACCAGAAATAAATGAGAAGACCCTATTGCTGAAGACTCCACATACTTGGGCTGCAAGGTCACTCAGAAACCCTGCTGGAGCTGAGCTGAAAACCACCTCCACGTAGACCAGTTGGGAAAAGCCACACTGCATGCAGTTCAATGGGAAAGAGAGAAATCACCAGTGAAGATACCCAACAGTGGACACTGCAAGCCTTTTATTTGGCCAGCCAGGACAAATGAGCCAACAGGTGCAATAGTGGCAAGTCTGTTATGGGGGAAACCAACTGCCCTCCTAACTGGACTGGAGGCCCACTCCATGGGAGGGAATATATCCCTGATACTGTAAACCTACAACAGGGGTAGTCATGAGCCCTAGGGGTATAACGTCTGCTGCTGTCTGGCTGAATGTATATACTATGCTCATCAAACTGCCTGGTAAGCACTTCTCTTAATATTCATACCCTTATATTAATGCTACTCTCACTTTTGGTTACAGAACCTTCTCTTTACAGATGGCAGTGACCTTGGGATGACTCAGAAGGCACCATGGTGCTGAGAAGATATGACAGAGGAGTGCTCAGCACTGAAATATCTCTATCACACCTTCCAAGGCTCAGGGTCTGTTGCGGAAGAGGTGGCAGAAAGAATGTAAGAGCCAAAGGAAGGGTAGGACTCCTTACAATGTGCTCCTCCAGACACAAAATGGCCTGGATATCCATGACCTCAAAGTACCTGACACTACCTACAAAAGACCATCATAATAGGAAGAAAATATCATGACATCAAAATAAAAGAAAGACTGATTGAAGGGGGAGGGGATATGATGGAGACTGGAGTTTCAAAGGGGAAAGTGGGGGGAGGGAGGGAATTACCATAGGATATTGTTTATAATTACAGAAATTGTCAATAAAAAATAACATAAAAAGAAAATAAATAATAAAAAATAAATTATATAATTTAAAGAGCCTCATGCTGCCTACAGAAGGAACTATAAACTGGAACCCCCAAATTCTCAACATCACAGTTATTCAGGAAGTATGACCACATACCTACTCAGTTGGGGCTATGGACATCAGCCAAACTTCATGACCTGCCCACAAGCAGCCAAGATGGGGGAGATAACTTACGTACCGAGCGGCTGACCAGCCTGACCTTCTTCTTTCCTCCTCTATGCTCAACTGATGGTCTCTTCTCACACCGAAAGGAAAGGGTTGAGGAGCTGAGTGCCTGAGGAAGAAATAGATGTAGTCCAACTCAAACTCAAGAGTACCAGAGACATCTTCCTGAAGCTCCAGAAACCATTAACTAGAGCCTGAACAGAGGTCTGAAGGGGAGGGTATTATGCTCAAACTCTGGTGACAACGCTAGGACTGTCTCTTGTATGTCATGTCCCCAACCCTTGTAGCTTGCAGGGAGCAGTGTGTATACACACAGAGAATACGTCTGTGTTAACTGTAACTGTCAAAGCCTGGGGCTCATGCCAGAGGCCTGCAGAGTGGGAATGGAAAGATGAGAGGTCCGTCAGGCCAAGGAATTTACATGCATTTAGGTAAAAGCCTCAGGGGAAAAGAAGTAACATGAAATCTCACCCATACATCCCAGGTCTGGACAAAAACCAGCTTTAGATACAGCAGGTGGCAGAAAGTGCCAGATTGAATGTACTGTGAAAGACTGACCCACAATGGAACTACAACATGGTGGTGACATCATGAGAGCAGAGGAACACCGCTGCCTAGAAGCCAAGGGCCTGGGATGAGGCACAGAATGGCTCGGGATGCTAAAATTTCCCACTAGTTCACCGGCACGCTGAGAAAGGGATCTAAAGAAGTACGTGAAAGGTGTTTAAGGCCAAATGAGCAGGGCCCATGTCTATACACAGGCACCCTACCCTGCTCTGCACCTCCTCCCTAGGCATCTCGGCCTTCTGTTCACTGTGTTCCAAGGCAGCCAGAAGCCCAATGGGCCGTTGCTGGGCAGAGACTGGCTGTTCATATTCCACACACAGGCTGCTCTCAGGACTGCTGACAGCTGGTGACTCTGTAAGGGCATACACAAAGCTTATCAGAAAGTAAGGCTGCTTAGTCTACCACATGTGGCCTAAAATCAGCCTCACCCACCTGTGGACCTCTGCCTTAAGCTGGGCACATGTAAATCTAGACTCATGGCTTTCCTGGTGGAGAGGAGGGGGCTGGACAATGTAGCCACTCTGACAGCAGCTTCTTCCTTAACCACACTTGAGGCTATAGCATGGGGGGCTGGTGCAGGTAACTGTAGAAACATAAGGATAAGTGGGACTTGCTTCTATGGCTCCTCAGAGAAGGGACCTTAGCCCCTCCTTCAGCAGATCATAGGCAGTTACTAGGGCATTTGGGAACTCACAGTTTTCTTAGCAACACGGAAGAACTGGGACACATCTCGGACAACATGGCCAAAGTTATCATACACCTTGAGGTAGGGTCGCACCCAGGAAGGCAACTGGGCCCTGGCATCAGCATAGCCAAACCTAGAAGGTATATGGCCATCAGCTCCAGTCCTCTGCCACAAGGGCTAAGGGTCAACCCTACCACACAGCCAAGTCACTACTCTCAGGTCCCAAAGTGAAGGAACAGTTTCTACTAGCAAAGCCAGAGAAGCTGCTAGGGGGTCTCATGTAGAGAAGTGTCCAGGGGCCTTGAAGCAGTATGAGGAAAAGAAGGTGGCCAGTGGAACACTGCCTGCACCTGTGGTCACACAAGAAGACAGCACCATAATCATGTCGGTGTCGGATAACTCGCCCAATGGCCTGGTTCACAGCCCTGGATGCCTGCTGCCGGTACCACTCCTGCCCAGAGAGGAACTACAGGAATAAGACTTGGTCACAAGGGCTCTTGAACTCCACACCTACCCACCTCCAACCCTGTGGCAGCTCACCTGGCCTCCAGGCCCACTCCTGCCCTTCATCTCATCTAGGAACTGCATCTTGAGGACAACTCGGGGATCCTTGCGTGGGGGATATGGGAGGCCCGTAACAATCACACCACGACCATTCATGTCTGCGAAGTCCAGGCCCTCGCTGGCCTAGGGAACAGGCAATGAACATTCTATCCTGCTGGCTTCCACCCAAGTCTGGGGATCAACCATGCCCCAATCCTCCCAGGGATGGCAAGGCCAAAGGAAGTTCTATTCCTGGGTCAGATCCTCAGCAGGGTCCGTGGTACCCTATGACAGCACTGCCATGCTATGAACTTCCTCAACACCACTCCCTCCTGATCTCGTTGATGTCTGCACAAGGAAATAGGTAGGCAGGCAGGGTGAAATGACCTGCAGAACCTCACCTTGCCCCGGCACACAGCTAGAAAAGTAGCCCCACTAGACCCAGGGGAGGCAACCTGCTGGTAGTAGGCATCAATGACCTAGAAGGGAAGGTGGTCAGAAAAGTTTGAGCCCCTGTCCTATCTTCCTTCTCAAGTGAGACCCCAGATTTCATATTTTTAAGGTCCCAGATGGGTGGGACAGCAGTGTTTTGAAAAAAAGCACCTTCACGACTCCCAAAGAACCAAACCCAGTACCCAGAGCCTGCCCAGTATTTCCCAAGGGGAAATTTTTTTTAAAAAAAAACTGGAATTCCACAGCAAGTCACTGCTGGTGCCTCACTCAAGACACAAGGGTCAGCTGCCACTATCACCATGCTAAACCATGCCATGTTTTCTAAAAAAAAAAAAAAAAAAAAAAAAAAGACACGCCCTGGGGGCTAGGGAGAAGCACAGGTCCCTGAAGTGGCAGCCTGGCTTCTCCAAGAGTGGTAGAGGCAGGCCCTAGCAGATCCTGGACCCTAGCCTGGCACAGACCTCTGAGAAGCTGCCTTTGCTCCTGGGCTCCACAAATAGAGGCTTCAGTGCCTCTACCTTCTTGGCCAAATCTCGGGCCTGCAGGAGAAAGAGGCCAGAATGTGGACAGACAGACAAGAGCTACAGTTGTAGCCTTGTGTCCTAGCTCTGTCCACCCTCCTTGCCTGGACATTCAGGTATTTGGGGAGTCCCTTAGGGCATGTGAAGAGGACACACTTGCCAGAACTCCAAGCTCTTCTCCATGACAGGATAGGAAGGGAAGAAGACCAGAAGGCCATGGGGTACCACACGTGCAATGTTACCTGGAAAGGCCATGGCCGTGGTCAAGGCAGGGCTTGGAGGACTTCCGAGGCCTGCAGGGGCTCTCAAGGAGTGGGGTCCCCAGACTGCGTGGAATAGGGAAGGGAGCCCAGGACAGGGACAGTTGGGAACAAGGGTTTCCTGGGGTCACAGGCTCCTGTGTGGAATGGCACTTACCCAGAGCTTTCCCCAGGGAGGACAAGCACTCCTCAGAAAACCTGCATAGTCAAAAACATTGTTGCTATGAGAGGCCCAAACTTTAACAACCCCACCACAATGCAGAAAGTCCTAGAAACCAGAGGCCCTTACCGTTTGTCATAAGCGGAGCTCAGCTGGACCCCGTCAGGGCCTTTGGGGATAACCCCCACCCAGAGCTGGTGCCTGTCAATGACGTGTGAGTTCTCCAAGCAGACTGGAAATGGGCTGGACATGGCCGGGGGAACAGTGGGTGGCCTCAGAGATCTGGAACCCCTTCCTTGGCCACACAGCACTTTGGCCCACAGAGACCCTGAAGCCCTGGTCACACTCCCACCCAGCATTTTCCTAGTGTTTCAGCCTCTAGTCAGGGATGACCCGTACATTTGCATCTCCAGGGCAAAGGAGGACAGTGGGGCCAGCGTGCCACTGGTGAGGATGATGGTGTGGACACCCTGGTGGACCAGCTCACGCATGCTGTGGCCAGGGCTGAAGCACCAGTAGCTCAGTACCTTCCCTGTAGAAGAATAGGGTGTGAGGTCAGGACTGGAGTCCATGATCCTCTCCATCTACTCCACACCAAGCAAGTAAGCTGCCACAGTGATACAGTCCCAGGGCACAGTCAGGAGGACAAAGGGCTAGGTTAAGCCTAAGCCCAGCCTGTAAGCTGGTCCTTCCCTCAAAGGTCCAGGAAATTGGAGGTAGGCCCAGGAGGACTCTGAAGGATACCTTGAGAGAGGTCAGCTGGTCCCAACCCAAAAGTTTTACAGAAACTGTAACAAGTGACACTGGGCTTAGAGCCACTCAACCAAAAGCACACAGGAAGGAAACAGCATCCAAATTTGTGACCTTCCAAGCATGACCCTTAAAAAGAGAACAAGTTCCCAGACTGGTCACATTAGCAGAAGGCAAAGCCACTGGTTCAGACAGAAGGCCACAATTCCTAACAGTGCCTGATAACTGAAACACTGCACACTGCCTGCAGCTTGCTCCTGGTTGTCCCTGCAAACTCCGGAAATTTAAATGCCAGAAGAACAACCTTAAAAGGTACTGGAGAGAGGCTGGAGGATGGCTTAGTGGTTAAGGTGCTTGCGTGCGAAGCCTAAGGACCCAGGCTCCACTCCTCAGGACCCATGTGCACCAGATGCACAAGGGGGTGCATGTGTACGGGGTCCATCTGCAGTGCTGGAGGTCCTGGTGTGCTTATACACACACTCTCTCTCACATAAATAAAATATATTTTTAATTATTTATTTATTTGCAAGCAGAGAGAGAGATAGAGGCAGACAGAGAGAGAATGGGCATGCCAGGGCCTATAGCCATTGCAAACGAACTCCAAACGCATGCGCCCCTTGTGCGTCTGGCTTTCATGGGTCCAAGGGAATCAAACCTGGGTCCTTTGGCTTCGCAGGCAAACACCTTAACCGCTAAGCCACCTCTCCAGCCCCAATTTAAAAAATATATATATATATATATATATATATATATACACTGAAGGCAAATCCAGGAGCCAGAAGGGATTTCTTGGAAAAGCAAAGGCCTCTTTCTCATTGAGAAGTTTCTCCATTCTGGGATTGAACCTGCCCTGCCCAGGGACTCTGGGGCTGCCTACAAAGCAGCTGTCTCCTTCAATAAGTTAATTTCCCATGGACTCTACCAAGAGGGCTACTTCTGAAAAATCACATGATTTCAGAAGCAGGGACCATACATCCTATTCCCTCCCTCCAGCATCTCAACACCCTAATCAGCTTTAAAAAAAAAATTATTATTATTTATTTATTTGACAAAGAAGGGGTGGGGAGAGAATGGGTGTGCCAGGGCCTCCAGCCCTTGCAACAGAACTCCAGACGTGTGCACCCCCTTGGGCATCTGGCTAACATGGGTCCTGGGGAATCGAACCTGGGTCCTTTGGCTTTGTAGGCAAATGCCTTAACTGCTAAGCCATTCCTCCAGCCCAATTTTTGTTTATTTTATTAATTTATTTGAGAGTGACAGAGAGAGAAAGAGGCAGAGAGAGAGAGACAGAGAGAGAATGGGCGCACCAGGGCCTCTAGCCACTGCAAATGAACTCCAGATGCATGTGCCACCTTGTGCATCTGGCTTATGTGGGTCCTGGAGAATTGAGCCTTGAACTGGGGTCCTTAGACTTCACAGGCAAGCACTTAAATGCCAAGCCATCTCTCCAGCCCCCTAATCAGCTTTCTATAGCTTCACCCTCAGCTACGACACTTCTTACTGGAAGAGGGCACTTTGAGCTTCACAGATGCCACTGCAAGCAGAACCATACCATAGCTCCTACCAACCTTGCCTCACCCTTAGCTCTTTCCTTCCCCCAGGCCAGACTGACTGACATAGCACCTCCACCGGATTGCTTCTGCTAAGGCTACAACCTGTAAGTCAGAGCACAGCTCAACAAAGAGCTGTGCACAAAAAGGGAAAGGCATGCACAGAGCACGCTCAAAGGCAAGGCCTTGCTAGAGAATGTGAAGAGAGATGTAGGGGCTGGGCAGGGTTGGAGCCTGGCTGAGGGACACACCTGGCATGAAAGCTGAGCATTGCCTGAATTAGTGATTGCTACAAGCCCCAGCTGTGAAGCCAGACCTACTGCCAGTTGGCAAGCAGGGCTAAACACCATGTGTATGTTGGGGGGGGGGGTGGAATAGCCTGCACCCAAGGACACCAGAGCTCAGACAACAGGGAGAGTACTCGAAGGGCCCTAGCCTATATGCACAACAACCCCAGTGGCACTGACAGCTTCTAAGACACAAAGTAGTGGATGCTCAGGATGCATGAGAAAGAGATTCAAGAGCTCACTGCAGGCAACAAGGTCAGGTACCTGCCCTTCAGACATGACCTTGGGGTGTAGTCTACTGAAGAATGAGGCAGGACTTAAAGGGTCTGACCATGGCTCTGCTAGATGAAGGGTGACAGCGATGCTTTGCTGTGCAGGTCAATACTAACCTGCCTTAGCCTAAAGTGCATCCTGGGCCAGAAAGGAGAGGCCTTGCTGGACCCTGCTCTTTCACTGCTCACTGGGTGACTCTGGGCAGTTAACAGTGTCTTAGACCTTTTCTAAGGTCTCTGGCTTGCTTTCAGAGGGCAAGTAAGACCACATGTGCCTGGCTCCAGGCATCATGATGCCAATATTCAGAGGTTGGGCAAAGGAGTGTGGCTCAGCCCCAGACCTTGTTTCCTTGATGTAGTGGTGCTCCAGGTATCCAACTGCTGACCTGCCTTCCGGTGGCTGGTGTCAGGATGTATGTGTACCTGGAGGGATTAGTGTACATACATGCTTGCCTAGGTCCTAGAAACAGAATCCTCCCCCAACCCCAGACCTGGGAGACATCTCAGACTTGCCCACTTCTTTGAGACTGCTCTCACCTTATAGGACTGTGAGACGCCTAGCCCCACTATCGAACCAAAGTTGCCCTCAGGGGGGTCCACACTGAACACAATCTGAAAGGAAAGCAGCACAGCACAAGGGTCAGGGGACTGAGGTAAGAGCACAAGCTTCTTCACAGTGACACAGAAATTGAAGCTACTTGGCCCAGCACACTTTTGTTGTCCTTCTGAGTCATCCCTGTACTCAGAGGACAGATGCTCACCTGCCCCACAACCCAGCTGGATAGCATACCCAGGCCAAGGACCAGTGACTCACCTCTGTTGTCTCCTCCTCTGGGTGGCCCCAGATTTCAGGCCCGCACCCCTCCCCCCCCACGCAGTGGAAGTCTCCTGCACATGGAAGGAGTGTAGCAGCCTGAAGGTCCCTTACTTGGCCTCGCTCCCCTCTGTGCCTCTTGGGACCCCAAATTAATCTAGAAATTCAAGCCAAGATCATAGCAGGGATTCTAAAAGCCATGAGCAAGCTGGCTCCAAATTCACCCAATAGAGAAATTGTTAGGACAGTTTATATGAACAGGAAGGAATTTGTTCTGGCCACTATCAGAACTTACTGAAACCAAAGTAAATGAGAACCACCAGTAAAATGCTGACAGTAGCATAAAGAAGCCAGAAAGTCAAACACCACAGAAAAAGTAGACACCTACAGCCCATACCCCAGGTATCTACTGGTTTATGCCTAACAATGCTATGAGTGGAAACCCCTCAGGATGTGTGAGGAAACCCCCAGGCAATGTTATGCAGGGCAGCCATGTACCAGCCCCAGCAGCACCAGAAGATAGGTCCAGCTTCCCACCAGGGCTGGGCCAACAGGGCCTCATGTTTTCTAAGGACTTTCTGTGTCTTCCCAGGCTCTTGGCCTTTGGGGACTCATCAGCATGGAACACTCTCCATCAGTCTCACCCCTGTCACATACACACAACTGTGAGGGGGACTGGAGGTAAAGAGGTTCATCCCTGGGCCCGTGTGGGGAAGCTAGAGACACTCTTACCCACTATGGACTCAAGGAGTCACCGGAGAGAACAGAGCTCCTTGACCCCATAGGAGCCCTCATGGCAACTATGGGTTTTTCTCAGAATCCACAACACTTTTTTTTCCCCCCGAGGTAGGGTTTCACTCTAGCTCAGGCTGACCTGGAATTCACTATATAGTTTCAGGGTAGCCTCGAACTTGTGGCAATCCCCCTACCTCTGCCTCCCTTATGTTGGGATTAAAGGCATGCGTCACCATGCCCGGCCTGACAACACTCATTTTTAAACTTAAAGAAGTCAGTAAGGGCTGAAAAGAAGACTCAAAAGGCTGGAGAGATGGCTTAGTGGCCAAGGCACGCACGCACACACACACACACACATACACACACAAAATGAGAGGAAAACAGTCTCAGATCACACTGACACATCAGCTCTGGCACACCAAATAGGTCTGAAGGAGGTGCACAAATGTGTACATGTATATGAATGCCCATTACATGTCTGACCCTGGAAAGTGGTAGGGGTCTCCCTGTTCTGAAAGCTGCAGGCTCTGCCTCTGGCTGACTCTGACCTTACAAGATCTGGCTGGCATCTCACTCTGAGGCTAGTTGCTGCTTTGCACACTCCCATGTCCTGACAGGAACCCCTGGTATTTGCATTTGTACAGGAAGCAGCTGTGAGATGAACAACTTACTAGTCACCTGTCCTGCAGCTGATGAGCAACTCACCAGTCACTCATTACTGATGAGCAACTCATTAGTCAATCACCTGTACTAGAGCTGAGGGGCATGCCAGTGATAATCTAGCTAGCACAGCACCCTAGGGTGGGAAAGGGGGACAGGGACTCTTACAGACAGATGCCAGAGGAAATTCCAAGCTTTAAGTGAGCAGTTCTGGGTTCCAAGGAGCAGGAACAAGGGGGAGACCTTCTTCATAAATGGGAGCTAGAAAGCCATGTTCCAGGGAGGAGAGTCCTGAGTATGGAAGCAATAGGCCTCTCTGCCTTGTGGCTATGGCTGAAGTTGATCTCAGGGTCCCTAAGGGGAGGGGAAAAGTAGATTTCCAAGAGCTGATCCTGACACAAGGCCTGCTGGTCCACAGAGGATGACAGCCTGTCTTGAAGGTACAGGGCCTCCCATACTAGGGGCTAAACAGGCTCCAGGGCAGAATGGCACAGTGGGGTGGTACAGTCAGGACCCACAGACCCACAAGTAATGCTCAGGCCACAATCCTGGGCAGTAGAAGCCATGAGGTACCAACTGTGCCCATGAGGAAGTGCTGGGGAGGGACATCCCAGTCCACTAGGACAAAGGCATAATGGAACTTTCCTCCTCTCACAAAATGTTGGCAGTCCTATCTTTCCAACCAATTTCCCCTTCACAGAGTAGAAAGCAGAGGCTATGATGTTCCTTTTCAGAAAGCTGGCTATAGGGAAGCAGGCCTGAGTACACTCCCAGCTTGCCCCTCTTGCCACATGTATTTGGCTCCTGAGACAGAAGCAACCATCCTGTGATCATGGACAGGCTGAGGACCTGGGCATTCATACTGTCTCCCCAGCAGGAGCACCACCCAGTGGTCACATGGCCCAAGCACCTCTTGCCCACTAGCCATGGCCTCCAGTGATCTGGAGGTACAACCTGGGCAGAAGTACCCAGGTGACTTCACATATTACTATCTGCTGGGGGGGGGGGGGAGAGGGAACCCATGCCTCATTCTCCCAGGATTGATAGCTCTGTCAAGGATCCTGTGGCATGCTACTAAAAACCTAGTAAATTTCAGCAGAGAAGCTTCCCAGAGACTCCAACACTAAGCTCACCCTCAACTGCTTGGTCAGGCCTAGCTCACCCACTGGAGCTAAGGGCATGGCTGCACTGGACCTGAAGACAGCTGAAGTCAGACAAGCAAGGGAGAAGGTTAACACTGAATAGCACAGAGGAGCAGAAGGAGAACCAACACGATGGGAAGGAGTCCATGTGTTTCTCTGCCAGGAACTCCACATCTTTATTAGTGGCTACAGTCTTCACCCCTTTATGCCAGGGACTCACAGAACATGGCACCCACAGGGCCCGTTTGTCTTTTCCCTGAGAAGCTATGTGGGAACTCATCTGTCTTTATATTTCTCCAAGCCTGAGGCCATCTGGAACTACTGAGCCTGCCTATTAACAAGGAGGTCCTATCCCAAAGGGCTCTGGCAGGCTTAGAGTGCTAGCGCCAGGCCCTATCTCTCCACAGCACACTTGTCCTGAAGCACAACCCTGGATGTGCAACTGAACAGCTAAGCAGGTTAGACCCACCTTCCCTTATCTCCCCCAAAGGACTACAGTTTACAAATCAGACATGTGGTCTGGAGGCTTTTGACCGATCTCTGAAGCCCCTGCCACCATGTTCACCAGGAATAAAAAGCAGTCTCCTACCTGGATGATGTCCACAAGCTTCTGCAACCCAACTGTGTTTGTGAATACACCAGTACCTGTGGGGACAGTGGGGAGCTGATATCCATACAAGCAGAGATGGTGCCAGATCCCATGACAGAAGTCAGAACAACCACACTTCCAAGCTCTGCCTTATGTCCAAAGGAGCCCAGGCCCCAAAAAGTCAAACAGTGGAAGATCTGCCATTCGCCGGGGCCTGGCAGAAGCCATTAGGTCCAACACTGAAAACCTTGCAAGACTCCACTCAGCAGAAGAGGGTTCCCCAGAGTAGCCTGTACGAAAACTATGCCTGGGAAACCCTATGGACCATACAACTAAGCAGCAATGGGAGCTGAGTGGCAAAGGGGAGAAGCCAAAGGAGGCCTCTGCTATTCCTTCTTAAAAGGGAACTAGAAAGATAGGCATGTTGGTGCACACCCTTAATCCCAATACTCGGGAGGCAGAGGTCAGTGAGTTCAAGGCCATGCTAAGACTACATAGTAAATTTCAGGTTAGCCTGAGCTAGAGACCCACCTCAAAAAAAAAAAAAAAAAAAGGGGTGAACTAGAAGCTGGGAAGGTGGCTCAGCAGTTAAAGGTGCTTGCTTACCAAGCCCGCCAACCATGATTCAATTCTCAAGCCACCCATGTAAGCCAGACATAAAAAGTGGAATAGCTGGGCGTGGTGGCGCACACTGTTAATCCCAGCACTCGGGTGGCAGAGGTAGGAAGATCGCTGAGAGTTCAAGGCCACCCTGAGACTACATAGTGAATTCCAGGTCAGCCTGAGCTAGAGTGAGACCCTACCTTGAAAACCAAAACAAAAAAGACGAAGCCAGCTGGGCCCAGTAGCACTCCTATGACCCCACTCTAGACACTGTTCCAGTACCAGGTAGCAGCTAGGGGCACTCCAGGTAGAAGCACTTTAATGGCAGAGGAAGGGGCATCTTTACTTCAAGGCAGGTCTGGGATATGTAACAGACTTTGTCACAAAAGAACAAAGGCTGACTGCTGGTATAGAGTGGCAACTCCTGCCCAGCTCTTGTCTGCAAATCCACAGGCCTCACACAGTTCACGCTGAGAGCCAGACTCACGTCCTGCCAGGTACTGGATGATCTGCTCCAGTGACTCCAGGATGCAGCTCTTGGTCTGAAATGTTATCTGGGCTTCAGCAAATAGCTCGAAGATGTAGCTGCCAGAGGAGAATAGAAGCTTAAAGTCTGGCAGGGAGACCAGGTGTGCCTTTTGGGAACCAACAAGTGAATGGCCTTTTAAATTTCCTCAGAAACAATGAGCCCTCCAGGGAGGCCAACACTGGAAGAGGCTTCTGCCCTCAGCAGCCTCCAGGTGGGTAGAGGATAGCCAGCACTGACATGAGAGCCACATGGCAAAGAAAAGACCCAAGCACAACAGGGACGGGATTAGTGGGGGTCCTGAGAGGCTTTTTAGAGGCAATACCTCTGAGTAGAAAGAGATGGAAAGGGGGTAGGAGAAGCCATGAGAAGTGGCATTATGGTAGGGCTTTGGGGTACAGGCAGAGGGCTGAGGAACCAGGTCAGAATCTTCTTAAGTTGCTACATCTGACTTACTTAGAAGCAGCTGGGAGCACTACCTACAAAGGTTAGAGCTCAGAGAAACAGACTGGTTCAGGAGAAGGAAAGAAGCCCAAGAACCCAGAACATACTATACCCTCAATATACTCAGCCCTGGTATACATACTCAGACCACTGGCTATGTGCTCAGAGTTGCCCAGAAAAACAGAAACCTGTGGAATACTCAGAACCTTCTGGGCCTCCTAGAGCCCTACCTGGGATAATAGCACTAATAATCCTAAAGTGAAAGTCTTATTCTAATAGGCACCGGCTCTGCCAACAAGGAGATAGGCAGAGTGCAAGGAAGTGGCTGGAAGATACACTATAGAATTGTGTGCTGTCACTCCCAGTGTTCTTGATGACCATATACAAAGCTGGCAACCCCTCCTAGGCCTTAAAAACTGAAAACAGACCCCACTACTGGGTGAAGCACTGGGCAGGACCTGGGGTAAATCTCACCTCCCGGGCTTAGTGACTCCACTGTCATCTCCAGGCAGCTGGATAGCATCGATAGCCCCCTCCAGGCGAAGCAGGATCACTGCAAGTCAAAGGCATGTCAGGGGCATGCCCCGCCCAGCAACACAGGGAAGGAAGGGCAACACTTACTCTTCAGCTTCGCAATGTTTTCCAGCTCCATGTTCAACCCTGGACAAAAGAAAACAGTAGCATACAATCCTATGTCAATCTAACTGTCTGTGGCCTCAAGGGTTCCAGGCATAGTAGGCAGAGCGTGCATGGTAGGGAGGCTAGTTGGCATATCGCAGCCCCCATCTGAACTGCGTGTGATGGCACAGGTGCTTCAGATGAGAGCCACACACAAATGCACCCACGTACCCGGAGACTCCTCCTAGCTTTGCACTCAGCAACCTCGAAACAACGTCTGGACAGTCACTATCAGAACCATGGGTACCTACACTGTGGGCAAGGGTGCTCCACCTGTGAAGGGAAGTCAGAGCATCCTGGACATTTGGTAATGCCAGGTCTAGGCGGGAAGTAGAGTAATCTGAGAAATTGCCTGGACCAGGTCAGCAGGATGCCAAAGCAAACTTGAAAATTGCACAGGGACACTGAGCCAGCAGTGAGACTGACAATGTACATTTATGTACATGAATTCAGCAATAACGTTTACATACTTCCCCTCCTGAAGATGGCAAGCAACCAGTAATAAGTTAGGGATCAACTCAAACTCCCAAATTTGAAAACTGAGAGAGGAAAAAAAAATTACGCATTCATCCTACTTCTCCAATATGAAGGGTTTTACCACAGAGCCAAAGAGATTAAAAATCCTTCTAAATTTGTTTCTGCTCACAAATTAAATAGCAGAAATAGGTATCACTCTCTTGCAATCCTTGATAATTTATAAATCTAGGGTTAGAGAGATGATGGGTCAGGGGTAAAAGGCACTTGCTTGCAAACCCTGAGACCAGGTCAGCCTGCAGGAGGCTAGAGACTGTCCAGCCTCTATTATGCAAGATGAAGAATTCACTCGCTGCATGACGAAAGGTGGGGCTCAGACGGGAAATGGCTCAGTGATTAAAGGTGCTTGCCTGTAAAGCCTGCTGGGGGTTTGATTCCTCAGTACCCACATAAAGGCAGATGCATAAAGTGGCACATTCACCTGAAGTACCTTTGCAGTGGCAAGAGGCTATGGCATGCCCACTCTCTCTCTCAAATATAAAAAATATTTTGTTCTTTTTTTTTTTTTTTTAAACCATGCATGGTGGTGCATGCTTTTAATCCCAGCACTCAGGAGGCAGAGGTAGGAGGATCGCCATGAACTCGAGGCCACCCTGAGACTAGAGTGAATTCCAGGTCAGCCTGAGCTACAGTGAGACCCTGTTTTTCTTGAGGTAGGGTCTCACTCTAGCCTAGGCTGACCTGGAATTCACTCTGCAGTCTCAGGGTGGCCTCACTGTGATCCACCTACTTCTGCCTGGGATTAAAGGTATGCATCACCACTCCTGGCTACTACAAAAAAAATTTTTTTCTTTTTGTTTTTCGAGGTAGGGTCTCCTACCTACGGCAATCCTCCTACCTCTGCCTCCCAGAGTGCTGGAATTAAAGGCGTGCAACAGCACACCTGGCCAAAAATATTTTTAAAAAAGAAAAGTGGGGGCTAGAGAGATGGCTTAGCAATTAAGGTGCTTGCCTGCAATGCCAAAGGACCCAGGTTTGATTCCCCAGTACCCACATAAACCAGAGGTACAAGGTGGTGCATGTGTCTGGAATTTATTTACAGCAGCTGGAGGCCCTGGCATGCCCATTCTCATTCTCTCTCTCTCTCTCTGAAAGGAAGGAAGGAAAGAAAGAAAAGAGGGGCTGGAGAGATGGCTTAGTGATTAAGGTGCTTGCCTGCAAAGCCTAAGGACCCAGGCTTGATTCCCCAGTACCCATGTAAGCCAGATGTACAAAGTGGCGCATGTGTCTGGAGTTTGCAGTGGCTAGAGGTCCTGATGTGTCCATTCTTTCTCTATCCTCCTCTTTCTGTCTCTAATAAAAATAAATAATAATAATAATAATAATTTTTTGGTTTTTTTCAAGGTAGGGTTTCATTCTAGCCCAGGCTGACCTGGAATTCACTATGTAGTGTCAGGGTGGCCTTGAACTCATCATGATCCTCCTACCTCTGTCTCCCGAGTGCTGGGATTAAAGGCGTGCGTCACCATGCCTGGCTATGAAATATTTTTTAAAAGAGAAAAGCGGGAGCCCTTTAGCAGGCAAGGTAAAGAAATACATGAAAGGGAAAAGTGGAAATTTCAAATTTTTTTTGAGGGGGGGTTTGAGGTAGGGTCTCGCTTTAGCCCAAGCTGACCTGGAATTCACTAGATAGTCACAGGGTTGCCTCAAACTCACTGCAATCCTCCTACCTCTGCCTCCCAAGCGCTGGGATTAAAAGCGTGCACCACCATGCCCGGCAAAAAGTGGAAATTTCAATCCCAAATTAATGGAGGATGCACCCCACCTTATTTCCCAACTCATTACAACAACAAAAACAAAACTGAATATAAAGGAAGAAGCCTCTGAAAAGTAAGAGGACAAACTTGTGGCAAGGGTCCTGGGGCAGTTATGGGCAGTTTGGTCAACTGTGTTTAGTTTTTGGACACTGCTTGTTTTCCAAAGTGACTGCACCATCCTATGTTCCCATAAACAATGCCTGGAAATATGCTTGGTCTCAAAACTTGTCTTTATCTACCTTCTTCATCATAACCATCCTGACTAGTACAAAGTGGCATCTCACTCCCATTCATTGCTCAGAGTAGGAACACTGGGATTATGGAAGCCAGTCAGTTTCTGATTTTTAGATGGGGTTTAGGGATCTGAACTCAGGTACTCAGTCAGAGTTGTGCAATAAGTAATTTATCCACTGATCCATGCCCTCAGATCCTCTTTATAATGGACTTGCCTTGTTATTGAGTTGCAGTTTTTTTTTTGGGGGGGGGGGGTTAAGGTAGGGTCTCACTCTAGCCCAGGCTGACCTGGAATTCACTAGGTAATCTCAGGGTGGCCTTGAACTCAAGGCAATCCTCCTACCTCTGTCTCCCAAATGCTGGATTAAAGGCATGTGCCACCACGCCCAGCTGCAAATTTGTTTTTGAGACATGGTCCCATGTAGTGCAGGCTGGCCTCAAATTCACGACATAACTGAAGATTACTTTGAACTTCTGATCTCCTGCCTTCACCTCCTTAGTGCTGAGCTTACAGTAGTGTACCACCACACCTGATTTATGCAGTGCTGGGGACTGAATCTAGGGCTTTGTGCATGCTAGGTAAGCACTCTACCAACTGAGATACATCCCCAGCTCATAAGAGCTCATAATTTTATAAACTTTTCAAAATATACATCCTTTATCAGATACCATAACTTGCCAACAGTTTCTCCCATTTGATGGGTTGTCTTTTTTTTTTTTTAATTTGTGCATGTGAATGATGTGTGTGACCATATGCATGCAACAGTGCAGGTCAGAGGCAGAGGGACCCACACACACCTGGCCTCAGGGTATAGATCTTTGTCTTCTATATTGTTTTCAACAGGGTCTCTCTCTCTCTTTCTTTTATTTTGTTTATTTTATGTATTTAAGAGAGAGAAAGAGAGAATGAGCACACTAGGGCCTCTAGCCACTGCGAATGAACTCCAGATGCATGTGCCACCTTGTGTATCTGGCTTTATATGGGTACTGGGGAACTGAACCTGGGTCCTTAGGCTTTGCCAGCAAGCACCTTAACCACTAAGCCATCTCTCCAGCCCCTGACAGGGTCTCTCTGTGCAACACCAGGATGGCTGGCCCTCACCTTTCAGAGATTCTCCCGACCTGGCCTCCGCTCCCGCTGAAGCAGCTGTGCTGGGTCTGCAGATGCATGTGTTGCTGAACACATGCTTCACACAAATGCTAGGAAGCCAAGCTCCAGTTCGCAGGTGTGCTGGTTTGAATCCATATTCTCCATAAACCCATGTGTTCTGAATACTTGATCCCCAGCCAACAGCAATTTGGGACGTGGAAACTTGCTAGAGGAGATGTGTTGTGGAGTAGACTTAGGGGTGTTATAGCTAGCTCCCCTTTGCTAGAATATGGCTCACTCTCCTGCTGCTGTTTGCCACCTACTGTGGCAAGGAAGTGATGTCCAGTCTCTGCTCTACCATCTTTTCTCTGCCATCATGGAGCTTCCCCTCAAGACTGAAAGTCAAAATAAACAACTTTTCTCCCATCATCAGATTTTGGTGGAGTGCTTTGACCCAGCAATGAGAAGGTAACTACAACAGCAAGCTTGAGAACAAGTGCCTTTAACTACTGAACCATCTCCCTAGTCTTTTTTTTTTTTTTTTTTTTGAGACAGGGTCTCATTAGGTAGCTTTGGCTGGCCTGGAACTCATTATGTAGACCAGGCTCACCTCAAACTTGAAGCAATCTCTTCCCCTACAGGCATGCATTGCCATACCCAGTTCTTTTTATTTCCCCCATAACTTTATTTCCCAGACCACAGTATGGTGGACAAGCACTGTACTACTAAGCTACATCCTAAGTTTACAAATACTAGGGAAGGAGACTGTTACTATAGAGAATTATCTCAGCCAGGGAGGTCATGACTGACAACCATACTATTAATTATATACCAAGCCAATTCACTTGGTAGATGTGATGACAAGAGCACCTTATCTCTGTGTTCTTCCTCCCAAATCCCACCTCAGTAAACTCGTAAAGATAACAGACAAGCAGGGATAATTTTTTTTTTTTTTGAGGTAGGGTTTCATTCTAGCCCAGGCTGACCTGAATTCACTATGTAGTCTTAGGGTGGCCTCAAACTCACATCAATCCTCTTGCTTCTACCCCGAGTGCTGAGATTAAAGGCGTGAGCCACCATACCCAGCTTCTAGCTAAATTACATGTTTAAAAAAGATAGTTTTTAGCCCCTTAGCCCCTGCCCTCAGGAGGCAGAGGTAGGAGGATCACCACGAGTTCAAGGCCACCCTAAGACTACATAGTGAACTCCAGGTCAGCCTAGGCTAGAGTGAAACCCTACCTCGAAAAACCAAAAAGAAACATAAGAACCTAAGGAAGGGGAGGAGGGCTTTACAATACTGTCTCCCAGACACACTGTGGCCATGGCACCCATGACTTCACAGTGGCTGATGCTACCTACACATAAACTGCATAACAGCAGAGGGGAAAATGACATATATTGTATTAATGGGGATTGCCAATAAAAAGTTTACAGGTCTAAGGAAATAATTTTTTTTTTTTTTTTAAGATTTAAAAGGGGCTGGAGAGATGGCTTAGCAGTTAAGGCATTTGCCTATGAAGCCAAAGGACCCAGGTTCAAGTCCCCAAGACCCATATAAGCCAGGTACACAAGATGGTGCATGCGTCTGGAGTTCATTTACAGTGGCTGAAGGCCTTGGTGTGCCCATTCTCTCCTCTCTCTCTGCCTCTTCCTATCTCTCTCAAATAAACAAAATAAAAATTATAAAAAAGAAATAGAAGCCAGGTGCAGTGGCACACATCTTTAATCCCAGCACTTGGGAGGCAGAGGTAGGGGGATTACCATGAGTACGAGGCCACCCTGAGACTACAGAGTGAATTCCAGGTCAGCCTGAGCTACAGCAAGACCCTACCTCAAACCCCTCCCCCACAAAAAAAGATATAGGTCTAAGGGGGCCAGGACCAGGGTATGGTGAGATGGAAATTAAGTAATGGAGGAATCTGTAAAAATGGAAAGCATTGCTGGGCAGGGTAGCACACACCTTTAATCCCAGCACTCAGAAGGCAGAGGTAGGAGGATCACTGTGAGTTCAAGGCCACCCTGAGACTACACAGTAAATTCCAGGTCAGCCTGGGCTATGAGACTCTACCTCAAAAAACCAAAAAGCAGGGAAAGCATGTAGTATAGTAGTGTTGAAATGGAGCTGACAGATGCTGGGAATGTGATCGTGACCTGACCCAAACTTATGTAGAGATCCATGTAGGGAGAAATTCTCATGATGGATATAAAAAGGACAATGGGCTGGCCATAGTGGTAGATACCTCTAATTCCACCACTAGGGAGACTGAGGTAGGACTATATGAGTTCCAGGCTAGCTTGGATACACAGCAAGTATCAGACTAACCAGGGCTACACAGCAAGACCAGGCTCAATAATAATAATAATAATAATGATAAATAAGCCGGGCACGGTGGCGTATGCCTTTAATTCCAGCACTCGGGAGGCAGAAGTAGGAGGATTGCTGTAAATTCGAGGCCACCCTGAGACTACATAGTGAATTCCAGGTCAGCCTGGGCTAGATTGAGGCCCTACCTTGAAAACCCAAAATAATAACAATAATAATAATAATAATAATAAAAGACTTTGGGGGCTGGAGGGATGGCTTAGTGGTTAAGGTGCTTGCCTACAAAGCCAAAGGACCTCAGTTTGATTTCCCAGGACCCATATAAGCGACATGCCCAAGGTAACATATGCACCTGGAGTTCATTTGCAATGGCTGGAGACACTGGCACACCCATTCTTTCTCTCTCTCTCCCTCTGCCTTGTTCTCTCTCTTAAATAAATAAAAATAAAATATTTTTTAAAAAAAGACTTTGGAAATCATCTTAAATATTTTGGAGGCTGGAGAGATAGCTTAGCAGTTAAGGCATTTGCCTGCAAAGCCTAAGGACCCAGGTTCAATTCTCTAGAACCCACATTAAGCCAGATTAACATGGTGGCACATGAGTTTGTTTGCAGTGGCTAGAGGCCCCGGTGTGCCCATTCTGTCTCATAAATAAAGGAAAAAATTGGGGGGGTTGGAGAGATGGCTCAGCAGTTAAGGTACTTGCCTGCAAAACCTAATGACCAGGGTTTGATTCCCCAGTACCCACATAAAGCCAGATGCACAGGGTGGTGCATGCATCTGGAGTTTGTTTTCAGTGGCTAGAGGTCCTGGCATTTCCATTCTTCCTTTCTCTTTCCCTCCCTCCCTCCTGTGCATGTGCACAAATAAATAAATAAATAAATAAAATATTGTTAAAAATATTTTTGGGGGCTGCAGAGATGGCTTAGCGGTTAAGCGCTTGCCTCTCAAGCCTAAGGACCCCGGTTCGAGGCTCAATTCCCCAGGACTCACATTAGCCAGATGCACAAGGGGGCGCATGCATCTGGAGTTCATTTACAGAGGCTTGAAGCTCTGGCGTGCCCATTCTCTCTCTCTCTCTCTGCCTCCTTCTCTCTGTCGCTCTCAAATAAATAAACAAACAAAAAAAATATATTTTTGGGCTGGAGTTTACCTCAGTGGTAAAGCTCCTACTTAGTATGCACAAAGCTTTGGTTTTGAGTTCCAGCAATGAAAATAAAAATAAATATCTGGGGGCTGGAGAGATGGCTTAGTGGTTATGGCACTTGCCTGTGAAGCCTAAGGACCCAGGTTCAATTCCCCATTACCCAAGTAAGCCAGATGCACAAGGTGGCACATGAGTCTGGAGTTGGCTTACAGTGGCTAGAGGCCCTGGCATGACTATTCTCTCTCTCACACTCTCTGCCTCTCTCTCAAATAAATAAATCAATAAAATATAAATAAATATTTATTTATTTGCATACCCTGGGGGAAAAAGAAAGCAAAGCAGGATTACACCAAGAACCACTTCTTTCAATGAGATGCAAAAATTTAAAAACCTGGAAGTCATGTTCTCTGGTGAGGCCATTGTGGTAGGTACTTAATGGAAACAGGAGGCATACTGACACCAGTCCATCTGTGAGAAGCAAGTTTGGAGCTGCTAACTCAGCAATGCTACAAGTGCAGCCACCTTGCAATCCAGCAGTCCATTTCCTAGAATTAACGCTGAGGACATACCTCCAAAAAGATGAAAATACACACACGAGGTCACCTGTTCCTATTTAACAAACTCAATCTCTCCCCTCCCCTCTCTCTCTCTCTGAGGATGGAGATTAGCAACCATACACCAGTGCCATCTGGTGGTAAAATAAGGGAGGCTCCTTACAGTAGGACAAAGCAAAAAGTAAACAAATGTAGTCATCTCTTAGTATTGCAGGGTCAGGATCTGAGTGTCTTTAGATACTGACGCCTCTACATATTCTCCCATGTGCTTTAAATAATCTCTAGATGACTTACAACATCTAACACAATGTAAATGCTATGTGAGTAGATGTTTAGGGAATAACAACAAAAGCCTGTGTATGTTCAGTATAGACCAATCTTTTTCTGAAGATTTCTACCCACAGTTAGTTGACTCCACAGTCAAGGAAGGCCAGCTGAATCTAAAAACAACTGTGGCTGTGCACAGAAAATGTAGACACAATATAGCAGGATCGTTGTGATGGCCAATCTAGTATGTCAGCATGAACATAATAGAGGGTGCCATAAAGAAGGTCATTTCAAAGCCAGACGTGGTGGCACATGCCTTTAATCCCAGCACTGGGGAGGCAGAGGAAAGAGGATCACCATGAGTTCAAGCCTCAAAAAACAAACAAACAAACAAAACTATATGTTCTATTGGATCTAGTTCTCTGGAGGAATCTAACACAATCTCTTAGTTTGAGACAGACAGAAAGAATTGAGGAATAGGGCTGGAAAGATGGCTCAAAGCCTAATGACCTGGGTTTAATTCCCCAGTACCCACATAAAGCCAGATGCACAGGGTGGCACATGTGTCTGGAGTGGCTAAAGGCCCTGGCGCACTCATTCTCTCAAATAAATAAATAAAAATGGGCTGGGGAGTTGACTCAGTGGTTAAATGCTCTAAAAGAAGAAGAAAAAAAAAATGAGAGGAAAGAAGGGAGGGAAACAGGGCAGAAAAAATGAGAAACTAACAAGAGATGCACTGTATAATTTTGACTTTTGGAATGTTAGTTTTTTTTAATTTAATTTATTTATTTATTTGCTTGAGAGATAGATAGATAGAGAGAGATGGGCAAGCCAGGGCCTCCAGACACTGCAAATGAACTGCAGATGCATGTGCCCCCTTGTGCATCTGGCTTAAAGGAGGCCTGGAGAGTCGAACTGGGATGTTTTGGCTTAGCTGTTAAGGCACTTGCCTGCAAAGGCAAAGGACCCAGGTTTGATTCCCCTAACAAATATATACAGGACATTTCATCCAAATGCTGCACCGTATACATTCTTTTCAGCAGCACATGGAACATTCTCTAATATAGACCATATATTGGGACACAAAGCAAATCTTAACAAATACAAGAAGATTGAAATAATTCCTTGCATTCTATCTGACCACAATGGAATCAAACTATAAATCAATAGCAAGAAGAGTTATATAGCATACACAAAATCATGGAAACTAAACAATACACTACTAAATGATGAATGGGTCAATGAAGAAATCAAGAAAGAAATCAAAAAATTCAAAGTCAAATGATAATGAGAACACAACATACCAAAACCTTTGGGACACAATGAAGGCAGTCCTAAGGGGGAAATTTATAGCTTTAAGTGCCTGTATTAAGAAATTAGCTGGGTGTGGTGGTGCACGCCTTTAATCCCAGCACTCAGGAGGCAGAGGTTGGATGATTGCCGTGAGTTCAAGACAACCCTGAGACTCGATAGTGAATTCCAGGTCAGCCTGGGTTAGAGTGAGACCCTACCTTGAAAAAAAAAAAAAATTAGAAAAGTCTCAAGTAAACGACCTAATGCTTCACCTTAAAGCCTTGGAAAAAGAAGAGCAAGGCAAACTGAAAATCAGTAGATGAGAAGAAATAATAAAGATTAGGGCAGAAATTAATGAAATAGAAACCAAAAAAAAAAACAAAAAACAAAAAACAAAAACAAAAACCCACAATCCAAAGAATCAATGAAACAAAGTTGGTTCTTTGAAAGGATAAACAAGATTGATAAACCCTTAGAAAATCTGACCAAAAGAGACACACATTAATAAAATTGGAGATGAAAATGTCAACATCAGCCAGGCATGGTGGTGCATGCCTTTAATCCCAGCACTTGGGAGGCAGAGGTAGGAGGAGTAGGAGGACTGCCGTGGTTCCAGGCCACCCTGAGACTCCATAGTGAATTCCTGGGCTAGAGTGAGACCCTACCTCAGAAAACCAAAAAAAAAAAAAAAAAGTCAACATCACAACAGATGCCAGAGAAATTCACCAAATCATAGAGATGTACTATAAAAACATATACTCCACTAAGTATGAAAATCTGAAAGAAATGGATGATTTCCTTGATTTATATGACCTACCTAAATCAAATCAAGATGAGATTAATCACTTAAATAGACCTAAAACAAGTATGGAGATCCAAGCAATTATCAAAAATCTCCCAACTAAAAAAAGTCCAGGCCCAGATGGATTCACTGGTGAATTTTACCAGACCTTCAGAGAAGAACTAACACTATTGCTTCTTAAGCTTTTCCATAAAATAGAAAAAGAAGGAATCGTACCAAACTCCTTCTACAAAGCCGACATCACCCTGATACCAAAACCAGGCAAAGATAGAACAACAACAACAAAAAAATTACAGACCAATCTCTCTCATGAACATAGATGCAAAAATTCTCAACAAAATATTGGCAAACAGAATACAAGCATATGCCAGAAAGATCATTCACCCTGACCAAGTGGGCTTTATCTCAGAGATGCAGGGATGGTTCAACATACGCAAATCAGTAAATGTAATACATTATATAAATGGACTGAAGGACAAAAATCACATGATCATCTCATTAGATGTAGAGAAAGCATCTGACAAAATCCAACATCCCTTCATGATAAAAATCCTACAGAGACTGGGAATAGAAGGAACATATCTCAATATAATAAAGGCTATTTATGACAAGCCTACAGCCAACATATTACTAAATGGGGACAAACTGAAAGCTTTTCCACTGAAATCAGGAACAAGACAAGGGTGTCCACTGTCCCCACTTTTATTTGATATAGTACTGGAAGTCTTAGCCATAGCAATAAGGCAAGAGACACACATAAAAGGGATACAAATTGGAAACGAAGAGATCAAGTTATCATTATTTGCAAATGACATGATTCTATACATAAAGGACCCTAAAGACTCTACCAGCAAACTGTTAGAGCTGATAAATACCTATAGCCATATAGCAGGATACAAAATAAATACACAGAAATCAGTAGTCTTCCTATATGCTAACAACAAACACACAGAGGATGAAATCAGAGAATCACTCCCATTCACAATTGCCCCCCCAAAAATAATAAAGTACCTTGGAATAAACCTAACCAAGGAAGTAAAGGATCTCTACAATGAAAACTTTAAAACACTCAAGCGAGAAATTGCAGAAGACACTAGGAAATGGAAAAAGATACCTTGTTCCTGGATTGGAACAATCAATATTGTGAAAATGGCAATCTTACCAAAAGCAATCCACACATTTAATGCAATCCCTATCAAAATTCCAAAGGCATTCTTCACGGAAATAGAAAAAACAATCCAAAAATTCATTTGGAATCACAAAAAAATCTCAAATATCTACAACAATACTGAGCAACAAAAATAAGGCTGGTGGTATCACCATACCTGATTTTAACCTATACTACAGGGCCATAGTAACAAAAACAGCATGGTACTGGCACTAAAGCAGACAAGTAGATCAATGGAACAGAATAGAGGATCCAGATGCAAGTCCAGGTAACTATAGCCACCTGATATTCGATAAAAATGTCAAAAACACTCATTGCAGAAAAGATAGCCTCTTCAGCAAATGGTGCTGGGAAAACTGGATATGTATCTGTAGAAGGATAAAAATAGATTCTTCTCTCTCTCCATGCACAAGAATTAAATCAAAATGGATTAAAGACCTTAACATCAGACATGAAACTCTGAAACTGGTAGAGGAAAAAGTAGAGGAAACCCTGCAACATATTGGTCTTGGCAAACACTTTCTGAATTTAACACCAATTGCTCAGGCAATAAAACCACAGATTAACCACTGGCATCTCATGAAATTACAAAGATTTTGTACGGCAAAGGATACTGTGAATAAAGGAAAGAGGCAACCTACAGAATGGAAAAAAATCTTTGCCAGCTATACATCTGATAGAGGATTAATATCTAGGATATACAAAGAACTCAAAAAATTAAAAAATAATAAGTCAAACAAGCCAATTAAAAAATGGGCTAAGGGACAGGTGTGGTGGCGCACGCCTTTAATCCCAGCACTTGGGAGGCAGAGGTAGGTGGATTGCCATGAGTTCGAGGCCACCCTGAGACTATACAGTGAATTTCAGATCAGCCTGGACTAGAGTGAGACCCTACCTCGAAAAAAAAAATGTTCTACATCCCTAGTCTTCAAGGAAATGCAGATTAAAACTACGTTGAGATTCCATCTCACTCCTGTCAGATTGGCTACCATCATGAAAACAAATGACTATAAATGCTGGCGAGGATGTGGAAAAAGAGGAACCCTTCTACACTGTTGATGGGAATGCAATCTGGTCCAGCCATTGTGGAAATCAGTGTGGAGGTTCCTAAGACAGCTAAAAATTAATCTACCATATGACCCAGCTATAGCACTCTTAGGCATATATCCTAAGGACTCGTCTCATTACCTTAGAGATACTTGCTCAACCAAGTATATTGCAGCTCAATTCACAATAGCTGGGAAATGGAACCAGCCTAGATGTCCCTCAACTGATGAGTGGATAATGAAGATATGGCACACTTATACAATGAAGTTCTACTCAGCAGTAAAGAAAAATGAAGTTATAAAATTTTCAGGAAAATGGATGGATCTGGAAAGGATTATACTAAGTGAGGTAACCCAGGCCCAGAAAGCCAAGCATCCCATGTTCTCTCTCATATGTGGATCCTAGCTATAGATGATTAGACTTCTGTGTGAGTAGGAAGACACTCAGTAGCAAAGGCCAGTAAGCCAGAAAAGAGATATAAAGGCAAAAGGAAAGGAGAGGGGAACTTAATAGGATGGTACTGTATATATGTAAGTAGAAGAATCGATTAATGGGGGTGAAAAGGCCCAAGTGAGGTCAGGAGAAGAAACAGTAAAGGAAAGGTGGAGAGAGGGCTAATCAAAATCTAAGAGGATATAAATAAATCATATGGAAACCTACTTTTTTGGACAATGGAACACTCAGGAGCCATATATTGTTACTAGAAAATTTTCAGTGCCAGGAATGGGATACCTTCCAGTGAGTTGTTGGCCAGGGAGGTCCCTGATGCCTCCAAAACATTTTAGGCCATTGCTAAGGCCCTTGGTTTCCCACCAGGAATAGATGGCAAGACCCTTTTGTTGAAGACTCCACATACTTGGGCTGCAAGGCCACTGAGAAATCCTTCTGGAACTGAGCTGATAACCTCCTCCACGTAGACTAGCTCACAGAAAGCTGGAAGAAGCCATTCTGCATGCAGTTCAATGGGAGAGAGAGATATCACCAGTGAAGATACCCAACAGCAGACACTGCAAGCCTTATATTTGGCCAGCTAGGCCAAATGAGCCAATGGGTGCAATAGTGGCACGTGTGTCATGGTGGAAACCATCTGCTCTCTAATTGGACTGGAGGCCCGCTCCATGGGATGGAATATATCCTTGATACTTGAAACTTAAAACAGGGGTAGTCATGAGCCCTAGGGGTGTAACGTCTGCTGCTGTCTGGCTAAATGTATGCTTATCAAACTGCCCAGTAAGCACTTCTCTTAATGTTCATACCCTTATATTAATGTTACTCTCACTTTTGGTAGAGAATCTTTTCTTTTCAGATGGCAGTGACCTTGGGATGACTCAGAAGGCATTTTGGTGCTAGAAAGAAGTGACAGGAGTGCTCATCACTGCAATGTCTCACCTTCCATGGCTCAGGGTCTATTGCAGAACGTAAGAGCCAAAGGAAGGGTAGGACTCCTTACAACGTGCTCCCCCTAGACACAAAATAGCCTGCATATCCATGTCCTCAAAGTGCCTGCTACTACCTACACAAGACCATCATAATAGGAGGAAAAGATCATGACATCAAAATAAGAGACTGATTGAGAGGGGGAGGGGATATGATGGAGAATGGAGTTTCAAAGGGGAAAGTGGGGAAAGGGAGGGCATTACCATGGGATATTTTTTATAATCATGGAAATTGTTAATAAGAAAATCTGAAAAAAAAATACATACATCTATTAGGGATGGAGAGATGGCTTAGTGGTTAAGATGTTTGCCTGCAAAGCCTAAGGACCCAGGTTCGATTTTCCAGGTCCCACATAAGCCAGATGCACATGGCAGTGCATGTCTGGAGTTCCTTTGCAGTGGCTAGAGGCCCTGGCGCACCCATTCTCTCTCTCTCTGTCCCTCTCTCTCTCCGTACCACCCCTCTCTCTGTCTCTAATAAATAAATAAAAATAAATTTTAAAGCTGGGCCTGGTGGCACACACCTTTAATCCCAGCATTCGGAGGCAGAGGGTAGGAGGATCGCCATGAGTTCGAGGCCACCCTGAGAATACAAAGTGAATTCCAGGTCAACCTAGACTAGAATGAAACCTTACCTCAAAAAAAACAAAAAATTAAAAATTAAAAAATAAATAAAAAATAAATAAATCTTAAAAAATAAAATTAAGGGCTGGAGAGATGGCTTAGCGGTTAAGCGCTTGCCTGTGAAGCCTAAGGACCCCGGTTCGAGGCTCAATTCCCCAGGACCCACGTTAGCCAGATGCACAAGGGGGCGCACGCGTCTGGAGTTCGTTTGCAGTGGCTGGCGGCCCTGGCACGCCCATTCTTCCTCTCTCTTTATCTGCCTCTTTCTCTCTCTGTCTGTTACTCTCAAATAAATAAATAAAAATAAACAAAAAATAAAAAAAAATAAAAAAATAAAATTAAAATTAAAAATAAATTAATTTTCAAAAAGGGAGGCAAAGGAAAGCTGGAGCTGCCTAGGACCTCTACTTTCCCAGACAAACTTCACACAAGTGACCTAAAACCAAATGAGGGAAGGTTCTTCACATCTACCCTACATCTGAGAAAGCAATGCAGCAGAACACTAGAAGATACTTGCATAGTGCTCTGTATTCAAAGTGGTCTTGCTCAGGCAAACATGGGCTCGTAGTCTGCCACTGACAGAGACTATATACGTATATGAATATGCCGTATGTTTGTGATTTCTGTGGGCCCTGAGGTTAAAATTATATAAATACGAGATTAAAACACTGGAAAGAATTGGGAATAGCAAGGTATGTGTGGCAGTAGATTCACAGGTCACTAAAGAATGCCATCACTGTAAAATATTTAGTTTTTTAATCTTACACAGTAGAGAAAAAGTCAATGTCAGGTGGGAAAGGACATAAGGACTTCAGAAAACACTGGAACTATCAGATGATGTCAGCCCTCCCAGGTCTGTGGGAAGGACCTTGAAACATACTCTAAAATGCCATCTGAACATAAGACACTAAAACTATCAGATGATGTCAGCCCTCCCTGGTCTGTGGGAAGGACCTTGAAACATACTCTAAAATGCCATCTGAACATAAGACACTGGAACTATCAGCTGATGTCAGCCCTCCCTGGTCTGTGGGAAGGACCTTGAAACATACTCTAAAATGCCATCTGAACAGAAGACACTAGAACTATCAGCTGATGTCAGCCCTCCCTGGTCTGTGGGAAGGACCTTGAAACATACTCTAAAATGCCATCTGAACAGAAGGTTCCAGGGAGAGCACATACTGCCTCAGTGTAGGGTGCAGCTAGCAGAAGCTTTGGCCTCCAGCAGGCCTAGGCTCCACCTTTCAGTTCTTGGCTGCAGACTTACCTGAGTTGGGGGTGTGTACACTGAACTCCAGGTAGAGTTCACTTTGCTGGGCCACCCGGGTTTGCTCCTCTAAAACATGATCGATAGCCTCTAGTCCTGAAGCCATGTCACGAGGGGTTAAGTCAAAGGAGGCGGACTCCTCACATATCTTCTCCTAAGAACACAGAAACACCCATGCAGAACCCAACAGAACAGGGTTAGGATGGGGGCTCCAGAAAGCAGAAGTGAAGATTAGAAGCTGACAGTCAAGATCCTAGAGCCCCAGCTTCTGGTCTTTAAAAGTCAAGTCACAAGCTGGTTCAAAAATGACCCTGACTGCCCACACCAATGCTTTAAAATGACTATTTGGAGGCTGGGGAGATGGCTCAGTGGTTAAAGGTACTTGTTTGCAAAGCCTGGCAGCCCAGGTTCAATTACCCAGTGGCCAAGTAAAGCCAGATGCACAAAGTGGCAGGCGTCTGGAGTTTGTTTGCGGAGGCAGGAGGCCTCAGAACACCTATTCTCTCTCTCTCTCTCAAATAAAAATATTTTAAGCCTGGTGTGGTAGTGCACGCCTTTAATCCCAGTACTTGGGAGGCAGAGGCAGGATTGCTGTGAGTTCAAGGCCAGCCTGAGACTACATAGTGAATTTCAGGTCAGCCTGGGCTACAGTAAGAACCTACCTCGAGAAACCAAGCAAATAAAATAATAACTGGTTGCTTTCCCATTAAAATCTACACTTTCAGGGCTGGAGAGATGGCTTAGTGGTTAAGGTGCTTACCTGCAAAGCCTAAGGACCCAGATTAGATTCCCTGGTACCCACAAAAAACCAGATGCACAAAATGGCCCATGCATCTGGAGTTTGCTTGCAGATGCTAGAGGCCCTGGCATGCCCAATCTCTCTCTCTCTTTCTTTTCTCTCTACTTGCAAACAAATAAATTTTTTTATCTGAAAATTTAAAAATCTACATTTTCAGCTTCAAAAACCTTAAGACACCACGTGTGAGCTCACTGTCAACCTCCCACAGCAACCAGCTACCTGGATCCAAGTATGGAGTAAGGCCGTGCCAGGGGAAGCTGTGGTACTCCATCAAGCTCACCCTAGGCTCTGCAGCAGCCACATGGCTGCTCCATGAGCCCATTCTCTGAGGTCATTCCACACAGTCCTGAGCTGTGACCCTAGAGGCAGGAATGGGGCTGGTGTGGGAGCATGTTGGTGATGAGGGACAAAGGAAGCCAAGAGAGGACCTCCAGGAACCACTCCTGCTGTGATGCCACCAGAGATGAATAGCTCTCCACAGAAACTTCCTAAGGCTCAGGCCAAGTAGCCTGAAGGGAAGAGACTCTGTAGGAAGGACAGAGAAGAATGCAGGAGATGGTGGGACCAGGCTGATCCCACCACCCAGCCAGGAGGGCAGAGCTCCAGTGAAGGGCTTATATGTGGACTCTGTGCCTGAGGGCACATCTGAGGCCCAGTTGGCCTATTTTTGGCCAGGCTGAAGCATCTGATAAAAATAGCCAGGTTCCTGGGCTCTGAGTAGAGTTCCTCCAGAAGTTTGGTATGCTAGAAGAGATAGGAAGCACTTAGCACAAAGGTCAGGGGGACTCACCACATTGTGGGCTTCATCAAAGATCACAACTGTCCCCTTCAGGTCAATGTTGTGTGCCCTACGACTCTATAAGAAAGAAGGGAAGAGACAATGGGTTAGAGGTGAGTGGGGCAGGACCAGCTGAGCACAGGCTCTACATGATGGTCATCAAACATCATGTGCAGGGACCATACAACCTATGGTGGGGACATAAAAGGTCCTCATAGCCCACTGTGGCAGCTGCTCTAAACTGGATGGAAGGCAATCTGACAACGCTTGCCAAAGCCTGACCAAAGCATGCTTGTGGACACCTTTCCTGGGGGATGGCTCACACACAGCACAAAGAGCACATGCCATGGACAAGAGGTGTTTTTTGTTTGTTTTTGAAGCAAGATCTCACTCTAGCCCAGCTGACCTGAAACTCACTCTGCAGCCTAGGCTGATCTTGAACTCATGGCAAACCTACCTAAGCCTCATGTACCACCATACCTGGCTTTTTTTTTTTTTTTTATTAGCAAGGAGAGAGAAAAAGGGGGGGGGGGAGGGAAAGAGAAAGAAAGAAAGAAAGAAAGAAAGAAAGAAAGAAAGAAAGAAAGAGAGAAGAAAGAGAGAGGGAGGGAGGAAGAAAGTAGGGGAAGGGAATGCTAGGGCCTCTGGCCACTGCAAACAAACTCCAGATGCATGCACCATTTTGTGCATCAATTTTTTATGTGGGTACTAGGAAATCAAACCCTAGGCTGTCTGGCTTTGTAAGCAAGTGCCTTTAACCATTAAGCCATCTCTCTAGCCATCTTGGTTTGGCTTTTTTTGTTTTGTTTTTATTGTTTAGGTTTTTTGTTCTAGGGTCTCACTCTAGCCCAGGCTGATCTGGAATTTACTATGTAGTCTCAGGCTGGCTTTGAACTCACAGCCAACATGCCTGACTTGGTTTTGTTTTTAATTTTATTTATTTGAGACAGAGAGAGAGAGAGGGCCGGAGAGATGACTTAGCAGTTAGGCTCCTGCCTACAAAGCCAAAGGACCCAGGTTCAATTCTCCAGGACCCACATAAGCCAGATGATGGCATATGTATCTGGAATTCATTTGCAGGGCTAGAGGCTCTGGCATGCCCATTCTCTCTCTCTTTCTATCTGCTTCTTTCTGTTGTTCTCAAATAAATAAAATATTTGAGAGAGAGGGGCACATAAACAGAATGAGTGTGCCAGGGCCTTCAGGGAATGAACTTGGGTCCTCATACTTCACAGGCAAGTGCCTTAACTGCTAAGCCATCTCTCCAGCCCTTGGTTTAGTTTTTAAGATAGGGTCTTGGGCTGGAGAGATGGTTTAGCGGTTAAGGCACTTGCCTATGAAGCCTAAGGACCCAGGTTCTATTCCCCAGTACCCATGTAAGCCAGATGCACAAGGCGGCACATGCATCTGGAGTTCATTTGCAGTGGCTTAGAGGCCCTGGTGTGCCCATTCTCTCTATCTGCCTCTCTCTCCTCTCAAATAAGTAAATATATAAATATAGTTTAAAAAAAAATAGAGTCTCACTAGTTAGCTCAAGTTGGCCTGATAATTGTGATCTTCCTGGCTCAGTTTCCTGAGTGCTAGGATTAGACATGAACCGCCACACCCAGCTGTGCAGCTGAGTTTTGAGACATGGGCACTATGTAACTACTCCCTCTCCATTACCTTCTCCAGAATGTAGCCATGGCTGTCTGAGCTTCATTCAGTCTACTTGTAGTTTCTACTGTAGAATACACCAGGATATGCTTCCTACTTCTAGCAATTGTAAATAAGCTACAGTGCCAGTACTCACCTAAGTCTTTGCAGTCTGGGTAGAGCCACTGACACTGTGATTACAGAGCTGTTTCACTATCTGCATACCAGCAGCCAGTCAATGGGACTTCCCATTGACCCAACTCTGGTACTTTTTAAAAAAAAAAATTTGAAGCCAGGCGTGGTAGCGCACACCTTTAATCCCAGCACTCGGGAAGCAGAGGTAGGAGGATCGCTGTGAGTTCGAGATCACCCTGAGAGGCTACATAGTTAATTCCAGGTCAGCCTGGACCACAGTGAGACCCTATCTTGAAAAATCAAAAAAAAAAAAAAAAATATTCGAGAGAGAGAGAGACTGGGCACACCAGGGCCTTCAGCCACTGCAAACAAACTCCAGATGGATGTGCCACCTTGTGCATCTGGCTTGCGTGGGTACTAGGGAATCAAACCTGGGTCCTTAGGCTTAGCAGGCAAACACCTTAACCACTAAACCATCTCTTTAGTCCTATGACTTGCCTTTTAATCACCTTAAATTTCCTAATTCTTTTTTCTTTTGATTTTATATATATATATATGTAATTTTTTTTTTTTTTTTTTTGGTCTTTTTGAGGCAAGGTCTCATTCTAGGCCAGGCTGACCTGGAAAACACCCTGTAGCCCAAGCTGACCTCAAACCCAGGGCATGTGTGCCACCATGGCCAGCTAATCTTTTCTTTGTATCTATTGCTATGTGGGTCTGAGCTAAGAAGTTCAAGCTTCAAGCCAGGTACGGGAATGCATATCTATAACCTCAACACTCAGCATGTAGAGGCAGGAGGATAGTGAGTTAAAGCATACAAAGATGCCAGTAGAAAAAAATCTTAGCCTATCCCAAAGCTGCAAAGACCTCCCCGTTTCTTGGAGAGCTTTCTTTTTTTTTTTTTTTTTCTTTTTTTTTTTTTTTGGTTTTTCGAGGTAGGGTCTCACTCTAGTCCAGGCTGACCTGGAATTCACTATGGAGTCTCAGGGTGGCCTCGAACTCACAGCGATCCTCCTACCTCTGCCTCCCGAGTGCTGGGATTAAAGGCGTGCGCCACCACGCCCGGCTCTTGGAGAGCTTTCTATTTCAGCTTATACATTTTGATTTGCATAGTGAGAAGAGCTAATATTCATCCTTTCCAAGTGGATATTCACCTATTTTAGCACTATATTTTGAAAACAAACCTAACCACATCTTTCCCTTCTGAATTGCCCTGGCATGTGTGTGCCAAAACCAAAGTGCTGCAGAGAGGCAATTCAAGGCAGCTTGGGGCTTTACAAAACAAGTCAGGCATGGTGGCGCACGCCTTTGATCCCAGCATTTGGAAGGCAGAGACAGGAGATCACAATGAGCTCAAGGCCACCCTGAGCTACATAGTGAATTTCAGGTCAGCCTGGGCTAAAGCAAGACCCTATCTCAAAAAAAAAAAAAAAAAAAAAAGGGCAGATGGGGGCTGGAGAGATGGCTTAGCAGTTAAGGCATTTGCCTGCAAAGCCAAAGGATCCCAGTTGGATTCTCCAGGACCCACGTAAGCCAAATGCACAAGGGATGCATGCATCTGTAGTTAGTTTGCAGTGGCTGGAGGCCCTGGAGTGCCTATTCTCTCTCTCCCTCTGCCTCTTTCACCCTCTCAGATAAATAAATAAATAAATAAAAATATATTTCATATATATATATATATATATATATATATATATTTTTTTTTTTTTTTTTAAAGGGGGAGTGGAGATGGCTTAGTCCGGTTATGTCACTTGCCTGCTAAGCCTAAGGACCCAGGTTCAATTCCCCAGTACCCATGTAAGCCAGATGCATAAGGTGGCACATCTGGAGTTTGCAATGGCTAGAAGCTCTGGCGTGCCCATTCTCTATCTGCTTCTTTCTCTCACTCAAATAAAACTGGCACCTTTGTAGTGTATTAGGGCTCTCTATCCACTCCACTGTACTGCCTACAAGCACACACTTGCCATCCTGTGTTTTGTAGTGAATGTCAACTCAGCTCTTCACAGCTATTTTGCTCTTCTAGACTGTTCAAGTTTCCATGTAAATATTAGAATCAAGCTGGATGTGGTGGTATACACCTTTAATCCCAGCACTTGGGAGGCAAAGGTAGAAAGAAGGATCACCGTGAGTTCAAGGCCACCCTAAGACTACATAGTGAATTCCAAGTCAGCCTAGGCTAAAGTGAGACCCAACCTCAAAAAACCAAATAATAGTAATAATAATGATAGAATAATAATAATAATAATAATAATAATAGAATCAGCTTATCAGCTTTGGTATAACTGTCCCAGTTGAGGACCAGGCCCCATATTCTTAGTAGCTATTACCAAGAAAGACAGAAAGATGTCAGTTTTCCTGTGTCATCTGCATCTCCTGTGGTCTGATTTGAAAGAGGCTGTGCTGAGCTGTCCAAGAACAAGGGCAGGCACTGGCCTAGAGGCTACAGCCTGGGCTCTACTTACTCCTGTCAGCCTTCCTATGCTCAGGTTGTTCAAGACAAACCCATGGCTCTGGGCTGTTCACAACTACTCCTAGCCAGGTATTGAGCCTCTGATCACTGACAGAAGGGAGGCCTTCTGCCCACACCTGCTGCTATGAGGGCCTAAACCAACAAGGATCAGTCAGTCAAGCCCAAGGACAACCCTGGAAATCAGCAATCACTGGCTCCTCACCTTGGCATCCAACAAGTAATTGTACGGCATGAAGATGATATCAGCTTGGTGCTTGAGGTTCCGAGAAAGGTAATATGGGCATACTCTAGGAGCAAGGAGAAAGAAGATGCTTTAAGAGCCCACACAGATGTGAAGATGTGACCATCACATGAGCCACTATGACCTCTGCCAGGGAGAAGCCCTCATCCTACATACAGGGTCTCAGGGAGGAGCTGCTGCCCATTAGGGTTTTCAACTATGTGAATGTTTCATCTGTTTCAAAACTCTTTTTTTTTTTTGTGGTTCTGGTTCTACCTTTGCTCTCTTATATTAACTAGTATTTGAGTGTTGTTTGCTGTTTTCCAGGTTCCTTATATGTGTGTTTTTCTTTCTCTTCGGCATGGAGGATTCTTTCAAGTATTTTGTGTAGAGCTGGTTTTGTCTTCAAATACTCCTTTAGCCTGCTTTTGTCATGGAATGTCCTTATTTCTCCATCTATTTGAATGGATAGTTTTGCAGGATAAAGTAGTCTTGGTTGACAGTTGTTATCTTTCAGAGTTTGGAATACATCACTCCAAGCCCTTCTGGCTTTGAAAGTTTGTGTTGAGTAATCTGCTGTGATCCTGATGGGCTTGCCTTTGTAGGTAACTTGATTTTTCTCTCTAACTGCTTTCAATATTTTTTCTTTGGATTGTGTGTTTGGTAGTTTGATTATAATATGGCGAGGAGAGGTTCTTTCCAGGTTTTGTCTGGCTGGTGTTCTAAATGCTTCCTGTATCTGCATTGGCACCTCTTTCCCAATTTGGGGGAAGTTTTCTTCTATGATTTTGTTGAAGATGCCTACTATACCTTTGGATTGAAATTCTTCTCCTTCTACTATACCCTGAATTCTTATATTTGATCTTTTCATAGTGTCCCGAATATCTTGAAATTCCCATTCATACTTTTCTATTAGTTTGTCTTTCTCTTTGTTGGATTGTATTAGATCTGCCACCTGGTCTTCTAGCTTAGATATTCTGTCCTCTCCTTCATCCATTCTACTGGTGAGATTTTCTACAGAGTTTTTTATTTCATTAACTGTGTTCTTCATTGCTAGTAATTCTGACTGGTTTTTCTTCATTATTTCTATTTCCTTATTTATGTCTTGTATTGATTTCTTTATTTCGTTAAATTGGTGTCCTGTATCTTCATCATCTGTTTCAAAACTCTTAAAGTGGTTAGAGATGTAACTCAGTTGGTACAGTGCTTGCCTACCATGCACAAAGCCCTGAGTTCAGTTGCCAGCATCACAAAAATCATGTGTGGTGGCACATGCCTATAATCCCAGGATTTGAGAGGTAGAGGCAGGAGACTCAGAAGTTCAAGATCATCCTCAGGTACATAGCAAGGTCAATGCCAGCTTGGGATACATGAGACCTTCTCAAAAACAAAACAAAAATATATAGATCTGCTGTCTTCAGAAGGGAGCTGAGCTTCAAGTATCCACATAAAAAGTCATGATGCATTAAATCAAAAAGAACATTTAGGGCTGGAGAGATGGCTTAACAGTTAAGGAGCTTGGCAGCAAAACCAAAGGACCCAAATTCAATTCCCCAGTACCCACGTAAAGCCAGATGCACTAGGTGGTGCATGTGTCTAGAGTATGTTTGCAGTAGCTAGAGGCCCTGGTGCACCACCTTTTTTTTTTTTCTCTCTCTCTCTCTCTCAAATAAATAAATAAATAAATAGAACATTTAGAGAAGACAGGGAAGATGATTCAGAGGTTAAAGACTCTTGTTTGCAAAGTACTGGTCCTCATAAAATTCCCAAGTGACCTACATAAGCCAGATGCAAAAAGCAGCAAGTGCCGGGCGTGGTGGTGCACACCTTTAATCCCAGCACTCAGGAGGCAGAGGTAGGAGGATTGCTGTGAGTTCAAGGCCACCCTGAGATTACATAATGAATTCCAGGTCAGCCTGAGCTAGAGTGAAACCTTACCTTAAAAAAAATTTTTTTTTAAAGTAGCAAAGCATTTGGCATTGGTTTGCAGTGGCAAGAGACCCTGGCATACCCACACATGTACACACATAGACAAATAAATAAATAAATAAATAAATAAATAAATAAATATGTTGTTTGGTTTTTTGAGGTAGGTCTCACTCTAGCCCAAGAAAAGGAACTTTTGAAGCCAGGCATGGTGGTGCACACCTTTATTCCCAGCACTCAGGAGGCAGAGGTAGGAGATCACCAGGACAGCCTGGGCTAGGGTGAGACCCTATCACAATAAATAAAAATAAATTGAAGCATAAGCATGAACAAAGCTATGTGTGTGTTTCTACCTCTATAGACTGTTCACAGCAGTCACCTTGGGATGAGGGCCAGGAGGGACAGAATGGGGAGATGGTTTCATATTTTTTTCTTTATATTCCTAAAAACTACTTTTTCACATTGTTAATTGCATAAATAGAAAAGGAAATGTATTGTGCCTCCCACATCTTGACAGTCTACCATGGAAGGACACAGCAGCCATGGTGTCATTGGAAAAAGTCTCACTTGTGCTTGTTCCCACTCTTGACCAGGTCCTCAATGTCCAGGATGGGAGTGGCCAGCTCCTGCTCCAGACTTTTTTCTGCAGATGAGAGACAAAGTACACACACATGCAGGGTCCATTCAGGTGTCCCATGACTCCAAGGGATACCCAGGACAGAAGGGCCATTATGCAATAAGACAACACAGAGCAACTCACCCCAAGTCACCCCAAAACAGTACAGGAGTGGCCACAGCACCCAGTCTTTGAGGGTGGAGTGGGCAAGAGTCCACAGCCTGATAGCTTGTTATCATACCCATAGACTGTATGAAGCAGTACCACTCCCCCTAGCTTCCTGCAAATCAAAATGGACCCACAGTTGTCATAAGAAAAGCTGGCATTTTAAAGGGCAGGGCAGGGAACAGGCACAATGGGGGGTATTTCCAGGCAGAGACCTCCTGCCTGCCTGATGGTCCATCCCCTTCCTCAGGACAGTAACTCATGGCACAACCTGTGTTGGCAGAAAGTTCTTCAAAGGCTTTCCTCCATAGCACAGGCCTCCAAACTGGAGCCACAGGAATGCCCTGGGAGTTACTAACAACCTGAGCTGTGCCCTTTGGGTAGGACCAGGGACCTCTATTAACAAGTAGCCAAGAGTCTTCGGACAGCCATACATGAAAACCAAGGAGATGCCCCCCCCCCCCACAACTCTGTTCTCTAGCTATTTCATGGCCATACCAGCAGGTGTCAGGCTCCCCTCAGGAGCAGGACTAAGGCCATACTCTACAGAGACCAAAACACACAAAGACAGGGAGGAGGGAAGAAAGCAGGGAGGAGGGAAGAAGGCAAGGAGGGGGGATGAGGGAGAGGGACCTCTCTGCAAATGCCTGCACAGATAACAAGGCAGGTATGGGAAGAATACAGCCCTCAGAGTGCCACAGCAACAAACCAGCCAATTGGCACACACTGCAGCAGAAACCTAGCTTGCCACATTTCCTGGACAGGGCTGAGCAAGGAATGCATGGAAAGAGGCAACAAAGAGAAGTAAGAACCTAGCGTGGTTGCACATGCCTTTAATCCCAGCACTCAGGAGGCAGAGGTAGGAGAATTGCTAGGAGTTCAAGACCACCCTGAGACTACATAGTGAATTCCAGGTCAGCCTGGGCAAGCATTCCAGCTCTTCACCTTCCTTTCTCCCCAACAGCATAAGGCTTTCCTTCCTCTTGAGCCCCTATGGGGCTGTAGCCCACTCTAAAGACAGCCAGGACTGACCCAACTGCTGGAGACATAATCTCACAGCCTGTCAGAGCACCAAGGACATGCAGATCCACAGCTAGGCAACCCTCTTAAAGGCCAAACAGTTAAGACAGCTAAAGCCAAGTATGTTGGGGAAGAGGGAGGGGATCTGATCTGTAGCTCCTAGGACCAAGCCCAGAGGCCTGCAAAGGAGACACAAGAGGCAAGGGTTGTCAAACCATCTGAAATGGCCCCACCCTTCTGCCACAGGAGCCTGAGGCCTGACACCCCTGGCTCTCAAGGCATGCATATGTATCCTCTCCAGTGGGGCCTCCATTGCTGTGAGCAAAACCTCCCCCAGCCTTCAGGACCTGTGAGGACTGAGGCTGACCACTGAAGCTTATAGACTCCAAAGTGCAAATCCTCACAATGTGGAAAGCTGGTTGAAGCTAATTCCACAGGAACTGCATGAGTGCCCTCTGGCATAGTGCAAAGGGGCACCTGCAGCCACCTCTTCAAAGGCTGTAGACAGGGGGTGACTGACATGAGGCAGTGGTAATTAATGAGTGCATCAAGCAAGCACAGGCCAAGAAACAGGTGAGGGAAGAACCCAGGTGTGAGGGCTATAAACAGAGGGATGAGCAAGGTAAGGAGAAAGACACTTTTTAGACAATATAACACCCACAAATGGAAGAAATCACAAACAGTACTCAGCAGTCTCTCACAAGCAAGGACAGAAAAGTAATGACAATGCTGAGTGTGGTAGTGCACCTTTAATCCCAGCAGAGACAGATGAAGGAGGACTGCTGTGAATTCAAGGCCACTCTGAGACTACATAGTGAATTCCAGGTCAGCCTGGGCTAGGGTGAGACCTTACCTCAAAATACAAAAACAAGTCCCCATTTCCTGTGGTACTTGCCCAGAGCTCCCAGGTGATGAAGGCCCTAGCATGTTAGTGGGGCTCCTCCTGCTTTTTGTGTCCATTCATGGTTTTGAGGATGTGTCTATAATCTGCAGTGAATACTGGCTGCAAGTCAAAGTTAAAACAAAGGCCTTATTTGGATAGCCAGCAAATCCAACCTTATGAACTGTACCTAGGAACTGGCTGCACTATGACAGGAGGGTTGTTGGATTATTATGAGTTTTGTTTTGTTTTGCTTTTGTTTGTCGAGGTAGGGTCTCGCTCTGGCCCAGGCTGACCTGGAATTTACTATGTAGTCTCAGGGTGGCCTCAAACTCATGGCAATCATCCTACCTCTGCCTCCCAAGTGCTGGGAATAAAAGGGTGGCCTACCATGCCCGGCTATATGAGTTTTTATTTTAATCCTTTGTCTTCTTATGGAGTCAAAATTGAAGTACACAATGGGGTATACTTATTGAAAGTTCAATAACTTATGAACCAATGAATTTGGACATCAGGGGGCACTTGCCAATATCGTGCTATATACAAAGAAAGTTTATAATACATTTACATTATTGTTCAAAAGTGAAAGGGAATAATAACAACTGTGCATCAAAACAATCAAGAAGACAGGAAAAATCCACCTCAAATCAAGAGGAAAACCTAAAGATTCAGAATAGTGTTTCCCCTTGTGGTCCACATACATTCCCTTCCCGGTTAAGCACAGGAATTGGACTGTTAACTCTGGATGGAGAGCCACAGTACTATGGCTGCCTGAGTAGATGCACTGCCCACTGAAGGTTGGAATAATGCCTGTGCGTGACATCTTTTATCTAGCTAACAATTATCATTTTAGATGAAGAACTTTCCCTGTAGTCCATATTTGTGAACTCTTCTAGTGGGGTAGGAGGACTTCCTTCAGATTTCAAATCTGTAATGCAAGAATTTTAAAAAATAAAGTTTTACGGAATCTGGGGCTGGAGAAATGGATTAGTGGTTAAGGCGCTTGCCTGTGAAGCCTAAGGATCCAGGTTCAATTCTCCAGGTCCCACGTAAGCCAGACACATAAGGTGGCGCATGCATCTGGAGTTTGTTTGCAGTGGCTAGAGGCCCTGACATGCCTGTCTTCTCTCTCTCTTTCTCTAATAAATAAAAAATAAGTATTTTAAAAAAATAAAGTTTTATAATTCTTTAAAAAAAATGACACCAGGCGTGGTGGTGCATGCCTTTAATCCCAGCACTCGGGAGGCCGAGGTAGGAGGATCACCACAAGTTGGAGGCCACCCTGAGACTACATAGTGAATTCCTGGTCAGCCTGGACTAGAGTGAAACCCTACCTCAAAAAACCAAAAACAACAACAACGACAATGGGGTTTCCAACCTGGTCACCTGGGGCACGGAGTACTGAGATCAGGCACTTAGGAGCCAGTGCAGGTACATGGCCACATCTCAATGACACTGGGCCAAAAACCAAAGCAAACCAGAAGACAAGGAGCTGGAGAGATGGCTTAGCAGTTAAAGATGTTTGCAAAGCCGGGCATGGTGGCGCACACCTTTAATCCCAGCACTTGGGAGGCAGAGGTAGGAGGATCACCACAAGTTGGAGGCCACCCTGAGATTACATAGTGAATTCCAGGTCAGCCTAAACTAAAGTGAAACCCTACCTTGAAAAACCAAAAAAAAAAAAAAAAAGTTTGCAAAGTCTTACGGCCCAGGTTCAATTCCCCAGTACACGTGTAAAGCCAGATACGTGAGTGATGCATGTGTTTAGAGTTTACTTGCAGCGGTAGGCGGCCCTGACACACCCATACTCACTCAAATTAAACTAAATTAAATTAAAAATGAAGCCAGGGCCAGGCATGATGGCACACACCTTTAATTCCAGCACCTGGGAGGCAAAGGTAGGAGGACTGCTGTTGAGTTCAAGGCCACCCTGAGACTACATAGTGAATTTCAGGTCAGCCTGGGCTAGAGCAATTCACTACCTCAAAAAACCAAAAAGAAAAAGAAAAAAAGTGGGACATGGTAGTGCATGCCCTTAATCTTAGCACTTGGGAGACTGAGGTAGAAGGATCGCCATGTGTGATGGTTTTATTCAGGTGCCCCCCATAAACTTAGGTGTTCTGGATGCTAGGTTCCCCAGCTGATGGCAATTGGAAATTGAAGCCTCCTGGAGGTAGTGTATAGTTGTGGGCAGACTTACGGGTGTTCTAGCCAGTTTCCCTATGCCAGTGTTTGGCATACTCTCCTGTTGTTACGGTCCACCTTATGTTGGCCAGGGGGTGATGTCCACCCTCTGCTCATGCTATCGTTTTCACCTGCCATTGTGGAGCTTCCCCTTGAGCCTGTAAACCGAAATAAACCTCTTTTTCCCACAAGCTGCTCTTGGTTGGGTGATTTCTACCAGCAATGCGAACCTGACTGCAACACCATGTATTCAAGCCCAGCCTGGAGCTGAAGTGAGTTGTGGGTAAATCTGGGCTTGAATGAGACCCTGCCTTGAAAACAACAAAAATCCACTCCCCACCAAAAAAGAAAGGGGGGGTGGAAGACGGCAGGAGAAATGGCTTAGCAGTTAACACACTTGCCTGCAAAGCCAAAGGACCCAGGTTCAATTCTCCAGTACTCACATAAAGCCAGATACACAAGGTGGCACATGCATCTGCAGTTCGTCTGCAGTGCGCTAGAGGTCTTCGCATACCTATTCTCTCTCTCTCAAGTAAATAAATAAATAAAATAAAATCCAGAAGGGGAGGAGGGGGAAGACAACAAGAAATAGCTGGGATACTTGTCAAAGGCCATGCTCCATCATGTCTCTTCAAGAGGCAAAGAACAGGGATACTGTGTGACGGGAAATCCCATCCCCTAAGCTCAAGCCTCTGTCCTGACCAGCAGCAGCTGCAAAGGTCTCAGCTCTAATATGCTGGATACTCAACAAACATCAAAGACAGCAGCTTTCATACTGTTAAGGACTTGAGTGTTCTAGGGCCTCATCACCTGAGCCTTCCTGCTCTGTGTTTGAATCTCAGACCCAACTCTACGACAACATACAGAGAGGACTCTAGTCCCACAGAAGCCCAAGCTCCCCAGCCACATACCCAGCATTGCAGATACGGGACCCTTCAGGTTATGAGAAACTCTGAAGGACACATCAGAAGCTTTCCCTGACACAAGTCAGCAAAAGGAAAAGTCATGGGACAAATTCAGAGGGAAAAAGATGTGCTCAACTCTCCAGCTGTGGACACCACCTGTGGGATGTTGTCAACTGAATAACTGGTTGGAACTTGGTTCTTACCAAGACTGGTCACAGAAATCTTGGCTGTCAGGAATTCACCAGGTTCCCAGAAGTAAAGCAGGTGGCTCAGCAGGAGCCCCATTTGCACAGCTGGGTCAGGTGCAGAGCCCTCCATCTGGAGATAGTAAGAGCCCCTCCCTGAGTGCTAGTTCTGGGGTGCTAGACAAGGGCCAACCAGGAGCTTTTCTGCATGTAATACCAATACAGGTGACCCCTCAGAACCAAAGATAGTACCCAGGAACAATCTGTCCCACAGGCTTGTGAACTAAACCCCAGAAGGATGCTGTGATAGTTAAGATGTTGTCAACTTGATCTGTTTAGTAATCCATAGGTTGCTTCTAGGAAGGATCAACTAAAGGAGGAAGTCTTTCCCCAAGGTTGAGCCCTTCCCCCAGAATGGGCGGTCCCGCCCAGAGGGGGACTTGATACAAGGGAGCTCTGGGAAAAAAGAGTCCCTTCCTTCCTTCCTGCTTCCTTCCATTTTGGCTGCCGGAGCTGCTTGCTACCTTCCAGCGTGGATTGAAGACCAGTGCAGACGAAAGACCTGCATCAACTGAAGACCCCTGTGGATTGAAAACTAGTGGCTCCTCAGGAAGCCTCCAGGCTTTCCTGCACCATCTGCAGTGCCAGGTCGGGACTGCTGAGGCATCTGGCCACGAGGACTGAGCAACTACCAGGTTCGGTGATTCGCGGGCCTGCAACTGCTGTTGGACTACTGTAAGCTGATCCAATAAATCCCCTTTTAAAATAATTCATTCTAGCAATTCTGTTCCTCTAGAGAACCCTGACTAATACAGATGCCCACACCTCACCCCAACTCTGCTGTATACCTGCCAGCAGGAGCAGCTTCAATGAGCTGCTCTTACCTTCTACATTGTTGTAGAAATGACAGGAGTGACTTGCCACCTTCTTGCGGCACAGGTGTATCTGTAGGAAGAAAGGCAAAGCACACAGCTAGGGTGGCTAAGAAACAGCCCGCCCTTGGCCTTGGTCCTCACCAGCAACTATCCTCTGTCCACCTTCCCCATACACTTTAAACCATGGCCCACTAGAGCAGGAAATACAGCTTCAGGGTTTAGTATGCTCTGGAACACAGAGGTGTCCAAGAGCCCACCTGTATGTGGTTATTCTCCTGCTTCTTCACCTCTGGATGAATGCACAGCTGCTCCCGGGAGCCCAGCACACATATCCTGGGCCTGGCAAAAGAGAAAACAGTGGGGCATGGTGGTGCACACCTTTCTTCCCAGCACTTGGGAGGCACAGGCAGGAGGATCACCATGAGTTCGAAGCCACCCTGAGACTACATAGGGAATAAAATGGTTGGAATGTGACTTAGGCTTGGGGACAAAGCAACCTACTTTCCAAGTCCTCCTACACAGGAACCATGGCAGAACACCAAGACTCACCTGGATTTTGGCAAAAGGCAGATGCTCCTCCCTTCATGAGCAAAGCTGCCCCAGGGAGCCACTGCTGGTCCCCACCACAGCCTTGCAAGCAGGCACCAGCCAAAAGACAACCATAAGCTCAAAGCTTCTTTCTTACAAGTAAAAGGAGTCAGAGCCAGCCAGCCTTCATCTCACACTGATCACCCACACATACACACACAGATGGCTGTGAACCCAGCTCCACACCAAGTTCTTCACATGGTAACCTTGAAGTAGGTGTGAGCCTGCTAACAACCCACCGATACGAGGTGTTCCGAAGCTCACTGATGACCTGTGTTAGCTGTGAGTGGGTCCTGGAAGCGTAGATAATCTTTGGGATGTCTGTATAGCAAGCTGTGCAGAGAGGAAGAAAAGTATAGGGGCGAAGATGAGGCAATATTGTCATAAATGTTTATACAGGCAGCACTGAGCTAACTCAGCCTCACAGGCACCCATGAACCCAGCACCAGACATGGTGTGAGACCTTGATACCCTAATTCCTGGAAAAGGCTCTTACTTCAGGTTTATACTCAGAATGGTGAGAAATGATGTAGAGATGCTTAATTAACTTTGCTCTAGAAACAATGGAAATCCATGTGGGCTGGCCCTGTTCCAGATTCCATCCCTTCACTACCATCCCATTAGAGGCCAGGAAATAACAGGAATAGTGTCACCTATTGGGTCTCCATCAGTGGCAGCAGCATTCCCCCAGGATGATAAGGCCTGACCGAGGAAAAGCTCCCCTTGCACTCTCTCAGCAATCTTGCGGGCAGAAACAGCATCCCGGAGGTGTTCCCGCCAAGCCAGTGTGGTACAGAGGAGACAAAGTGTCTTCCCAGTTCCTGTAGGGCTCTCAAGGATGCCATTCACTCTCTAAATGGAGTCAGAAATGGGGGGAGGGGGGAACACAAAGAAATGTGGGATGGAGTTGGGAATGGGTGGGGGAAGAAACACAGGGAAATGTGGGATACATAGCTCACCCACAGGTGGCAAAAGCCCCATGGACCTGGATTAGAGCATATGACATTTTCTACTCTTGCCTTAAAGGCCACAGGTTAATTCAGTTCTTATCAGTAAACACAGCATTACTAAAAAATTGACAGGGCAGGAGGGATGGCTTAGCAGTTAAGGCGTTTGTCTGCAAAGCCAAAGGACCAAGGTTAGATTCCCCAGGACCCATGTTAGCCAGATGCACAAGGGGGCGCTCGTCTGGAATTCCTTTGCAGAGGCTGGAGCCCTGGCATGTCTCTCCCCCCACCCTTCTGTCAATAAATTGACAGTAATAGCTGGGCGTGGTGGCCTTTAATCCCAGCACTCGGGAGGCAGAGGTAGGAGGATCACTGTGAGTTCGAGGTCAGCATGAGACTACATAGTGAATTCCAGGACAGCCTGGACTAGAGTAAGAACCTACCTTGAAAATCAAAAACAAAAACACATTTTGACAATATATTCAGCCTAATATAAATAATATGACTAATTAGGTGTCAAGTCTCAATTAGGAAGTTGTAAGCTGTACTGCAATTCTGGGTCCAGGTGTTCACCCTGTCTATCTAGACAGAATCTAATGTCCTATATTCCAGATCTCAGATGGGAGCCTGAGCAGGACACTTGGGAAAGGAGTGTACAGGATATAAGAGGGCACCCCAAGGAACCCAACAGAAAGTTGCTAGCCTCCCCTGATCTTCACGCACATCGCTAAGATCGGCCCTCTGCAAGGAAGCACTTTTTCCAGACCATGGATGGTCACTCCCCACCCACCGGCCTCAGCTCAAATGTCACCTATTCAGAGGGCCCCAAGGCACTCCCCAATCTATCTCTTTTGTTTACATGATATAGCCTCTCCTACCCCACCTAGAAGCCCTAGTGACACCAGAATGCAGAACCTGTCTGGAATGGATGGAGGTAGAGTTGCAGGAGGACCTTGCTTGAAGGGGTTACTACATAGCTATTTCTAGAACAAATGCCCCAGGCTCTGCAACTTTACCTTTTGGAGACATTCCAGAACCTTGATCATGTACTCCTGTTGGCACTGGTAGGGCTGGAAAGGGAAATCCACTGTCACACCATTCAGGACTATTTTGGGCATATCAGCCTATTTTCAGGAGGGCACAGATGTAGACTAGGTCACTGAGAAAAACTGCTCTGAACATCTCAGGGCTTCAAACACTTCAGTTAACTGGAACACAGCATTGCTCTTTGCAGGAATTCCTACAGTACAGACATGGGGGAAACGAGTCTGTAATCAGTCATTTCAGAAAGTCCTTTATGGGGGAGTCACGAGGAAAGCCTATTACTTCCTATCACACGAAAGTGTGAGGTAAAGATGCAAAGTCAGTGATTTCCTGCCTCACACAATTCCATCCCGCTCTGGAAAAAAAACGAATTTAGCTCCTAAAACGGGCGCACGAGCAGGCACAATCTAAGTACTCCAAAATCTTAGCAGCACCTCTGTGCCAATACACTGCAGAACGGAGTGCTGCGCCTCCTGCTCTTCTTCCCTTGCTAGACCGGGACCAAGCGCCACTCAGTCCTGGTGGGTACCCAAGTACAGTCAAAGCAGCAAAATGGAATCCTGGGATGCAAATTCGTGCAGTCCTCAGCAAGCCCCCAAATTTCTCCATATTTCCGTCTCCACTACAAACTGGGACTGACAGGTGAGAAGCCTAGTTCCCTACGCCCTAGCTAGCGACAACGCAGCACGCCACTAGCTGCACCACGCGGGCGCAGGAGCCCGTCGCCCGGGCGCGCAGCGCGGCCCGCAGGGACTGGCTGAAGCCCGAGCTCCGGCCCGCGCACCAAGCCCGCCCCCACACACCCCAGCCGACCACGGGCCGCTTGGGTCCTCCGCCGCTCCCAGCTCACTTGTCACGGCGAGGAGCCTTTCAGAATACTGGCTCCAGCTGCTAGCAGGGTGCGGATCTGGAGGTTTACAGATTCGGACTTCGCGGGAAGTTACTGCTAACCGCGGCACTTCCGCCCCACCTGTTCCGGTCCTCTGCTTGGAGCTCCGGGCGGAAACCGTTCCCAAACTCCGGTTCCTATCTACTCTCCCACTCCCATGTCCAGCAGGGCCAGTTCTGCATAGCGAACTTTTCCCATCGCTACCTCGTCTGGACATAGCAGTTGTATCGTTCAAGATCTCCTTTCTACACGTCATTCCTGCCATTTTCTTGACTCCTTTACGAATCTCCCTCGGAGGCGGGTGTGGTGGCGCACATCTTTAATCCCAGCACTCGGGAGGCTGAGGTAGGAGGATTGCTGTGAGTTTGAGACCACCCTGAGACTACAGAGGGCGTTCCAGGTCAGGCTAGGGTAGAGTGAGACCCATAGGCAGGCCACAGCCATTATGCTTACAACTGCACAGAATGCTGCCTTTTGAGGTCCTCTCTCTCTCTCTCTCTCTCTCTCTCTCTCTCTTTTTCCGAGGTAGGGTTTCACTCAAGCCCAGGCTGACCTGGAATTCATTATATAGTCTCAGGGTAGCCTCGAACTCACAGCAATTCTCCTACAACTGCCTCCCGAGTGCTGGGATTAAAGGGCATGCACCACCATGCCTGGCTTCTCTATTCTTTTGTTTATTTGAAAGAGAAAAAGAGGCAGAGAGAGAGAGAATGGGCACACCAGGGCTTCAGCTATTGCAAACAAACTCCAGATACATGCACCACCTTGTGCATCTCGCTTACGTGGGTACTGACAAATTGGACCTGGATCCTTAGGCTTCCCAGGCAAGCACCTTAACCGCTAAGGCATCTCTCCAACTCTAATTTTTTATTTTTATTTTTTAGAAAAAGCAAGAGAGAGAGAATTGGTGTGCCAGGGCTTCAGGCCCTGAAATCGAACTCTAGATGCTTGCGCCACCCTAGTGGGCGTGTGTGACCTTGCACTTGCCTCACCTTTGTGCGTCTGGCTTACATGGAATCTAGAGAGAGATAAAACATGGGTCCTTAGGCTTCACAAGCTAGCACCTTAACCGCTAAGTCATCTCTCCAGCCCTCCTCTATTTTTCTGTTGTTTTTTTCGAGGTTGGGTTCCCACTTTAGCCCAGGCTGACCTGGAACTCAGTGATCCTCCTACCTCTGCCTCCTGAGTGCTGGGATTAAAGGTGTGTGCCATCACACCAGCTGTGAAAGATTCTTGCTGTGAACAAATGCCCTCTTGACCACAGGATAGATGTGAACTGGTCACATAGGATTGTATTACAGTGATGCGTGTAAAGAAAAGAAATCATAGTAAGCAGGATACCTTGACTAGAGACCAGAAAAGGCTGCCCTGTGGACTTGTTTGGGAATTGCATGAGAAAAGCTGTGTTACTGGGCTGGAAGTCTGAGAGATGATTGGGCTTTAACAGACCTTCCAGGGTGTTAGAAACTCAAAGAAACTGATTAAGTGGAACAATGAGAAGAGGTGAACCTGTTCCATCCAAGACTGAAATAATGCCTGCCCCCATTGCTGGTGTATTCCAAGTCCTAGCATATAATAGGTGTTTCACAGGTGCTTGTTGAATGACTGTCCTTTTTAGGTGCAGGCCTCCTCCTGAAGGACCATAGTTAGTTTCAGGAGATCAGTGAAGGGATTTGATTTATAGGCTCACGTCCATGAATAACATCTCAGAAACAGCTGCTCATAAATTTTCTGCAATTGACCTCAGTGGAAAGTCAGTCTTCTCCAAGACCTGGCAACATAATAAGGCAAACATTCATTACACCTGTGCATACTATGTTTTCCCACTGTGTGCCTAGCATGGTGCCAGGAGCTGCCAGCAGAGCTGATCCCTAGTGTCCAGATAAGGACAAAGATACTCAAGAGAAGGCATGCCCAAGGTGAGTCAGAGGCAGTACAGTCTCTTGAACCTACTTGGGTGAGAGCCCAACGTCCATTCACAAGAGAAGGTTGGGAAGACAAGAGGAGTTGCTCTTCTTGGTCCCATAACCTGAGTTCTAGCTCCTGGAGCTGAGTCCATCTGAAGAACTCTACAGTGCCCAGCTGAAAAGGACACAGTTGCTTCCACTAGGGTCAATGTCACTGTGAAGGATAGCTTTGGGTGCTTCTCCTCTCTTCCTGCTCCCTCCCAGGTGGTGGTTACACACAGAGAATTGCACTCTGTGTGCATGATTTTGATATGTCTGCCTAACAAGCTTCCACAACTCAGCAGTTGAAGTCAACCTTCATGTATGAGCAACAGTTCTTAGTATCCTGAGACTGAAATGAAGTTGTCAGTTAGGCTGATTTCTATTGGGATGCCTTCTAAGCTATTCACGTTGGCAGAATTTACTTCCTTTTGGTGGTTGTACTGAGGTCCTCCTGGCTGCAGGCTGAAAGCTGGCCACATAGCCTCTCATCTCAGCCAAGGATAACCATCCATCCTGCTTAAGAAAGCCATAATTAGGCTGGCTGTGGTAGTGCATGCCTTTAATCCCAGCACTGGGAAGGCAGAAGTAGGAGGATCGCTGTGAGTTCAAAGCCACCCTGAGACTACATAGTGAATTCCAGGTCAGCCTGGGCTAGAGCGAGACACTACCTTAAAAAAAAAGCAATAATTAGGTCAGGCCTGTTGGGTGGTATTTCCTCTGAAGTTCTTCAGTGCCACATGGTACAATGTAATCCAATGTCAAGTCCATTGTGTCAGGCCCAGGAATAAGGCCAGGCATACACACCAGATGCAGAGCTCTCTGGGCTGGGCCCATCTTAAGTTATGTGTAACCCTAGTGCTCTAGACACCCTGCTAGACTGGCTCCAGGTTGAGCTGGTGCTTAGGTTTGTCCCTGACTTGTGTTTCTCTTTTCTCTCTCTCTCTCTCTCTGTCTCTCTCTCTCTCTCTCTCTTTAAGAAAAATATTAGAGCCAGGCGTGGTGGCACATGCCTTTAATTCCAGCACTTGGGAGGCAGAGGTAGGAGAATCTCCAAGAGTTCGAGGACACCCTGAGACTACATCGTGAATTCCAGATCAGCTTGGGCTACAGCGAGACCCTCACTTGAAAAATCAAACAAAAAAATTAGACAGAGAAAAATGGGCCACTGCAGCCCACCGCAAACGAAGGCAAGATGCATGTGCCATCCTGTGGAATGGAACCTGGATACTTTGGCTTTACTGGCAAGTGCTTAGCCACTAAGTGATTTCTCCAGCCCCTGACTTTTGCCTTTCTGAGCTGCCTCATTTCCTTACAAGTCTCTGGGGGATTCAGTTTTACTCCTTGGCCCTCTAAGTCAAATGTTTGTGGAGCCAGCCCTTCCTTCCTTGGCCTCACACCTAAAGACAGGTTTTGGGCACTGGAAAAGGCAGATCTCCCCCACCACCGCCACTGAAGACTGATCAAGTGCTCTCCACTATGTGTATACACTCAGCTCTAGTTCTTGTCCTCCCCTCCACCTTCTGGGGTCCGACATAATGTTTTCATCCTACACCCAAGAAGCAGAGACCCAAAGAGGACAGAAACTCACCCCTCTGTCAGAGAATGCGTGAGCCAAGGATAGAACCAGTCTGTACCTCAATTCAAAGCCCAATCTTAGGCCTCACTACCCTTGTTGCCTTCTTTTCTACCCAGAACCTGTCCATTTCCTAGGCACAGAGGAGATGCTCCTGGGAGCCTTTGCAACCCCTTTCAGCCCAGGAAATCCTGTCCTCTCAGCACAGGCTTGGGCTTAGTGGTCACCTGCCACCCACCTTTACTATAGGTCTGGCCTTCCAGGCTTGCTCCTGCCCCACCCATTCTGAGGAATGGGTCTCTTCTCCATGTCACCCAAGCTGCATAAAGCCAAGTTAGGGGAAGATAGCCCATGGTTTTCCTCCGATGGAAAATAAACCTCTTACTGTATTTCTTGCACGTCTCTCCTTCCCTCATTTCCCACTGTCCTCCTCTTTGGTGGTTACAGCCTTTCTTTCTTTCTTTCCTTTATATTCTCTCTTCCCTTCCTCCTTTTCCCCTTTCCTCCATCCCCCCCTCTCTCCCTACATTCCTCTCTCCCTCCCCCCTGCCGCGCCCGCCCTCGCTCCGCTCCCTCCCCTTCCAGGCACTGCAGCATTCTCTGACTGCAGCTCTAGCCGACGCCCGCATCTCCCTCCGGCCTCCGCAGCCCCAGCCGCCAGCACCATGGCCAGCACCGTGTCCGGTAGGCGCCCAGCTGGGGTCGCGATCCTTGGGCGGCGGTGGGCAGGAGTAGAGGCCATTGTGTGAGCCGAGGCCTGGCCTGACGCAGGAGCCCGTTGTCGACTCCGTTTTCTAGTGTCGGACGGTGCTCAGGGCGAGGCTGGTCCGTTCCCGCAGGAGCAGGGCGTCCGGGCGGGCAAGGGCGGGACCCCAGCGCCGGTGCGGCTGCGAGACCGGGCGGGAGCCTCGCCCCAGCAGAGCGGCGCGGGGTGGTGTCCGGGCCGCCTTGTGCCTCGGGGCTCGGCGGAGCGGGGCCGGAGCGCCACTGCCGCAGGGCGGCTCCGCGAACTCGCGGGGGGGGGGGGGGGGGGGTTGAGGTGCAGGCGACCTTAGATGTCAGCTCCACTGCGCTCGCTTCCCAGGGGTTTCGGGAGCGAGGTGGGACTCCGCAGCAGCCCCGACCAGGACCCTGAGCCGCGATGGAGGGAGCTCCGCTGGAGGGGGCGTTTCAGGATGGTGGGGGTGGGGAAGCCCGAGCCTGCGGCGTCTGGGGCTTCTCTACCCACCCACCCACCCCCGAACCTGCGGGACCACCCTCCGCGACCCCAGGGCCACCTTTGAGCTGCCAGGTCCAGGTGGGGGAGGGGCTGTTGTATTTCCATACCTTCCCGGGATTTGAGGGGCAGAAGCTGCCCTCGAAAGCAGCTACCCCCACACCCCAGTCTGCAGCAAGTATGGAGCGCTGGCGGGGGGGGGGGGGCAGACCTTGAAAGGATCCTGGATTCTGGGGAACTGCCATGAGACCCCCAGGGTGAGGACCCGAGGCTGGGCAGTCCCCCACACACCGGACACCCCGCCTAGTCCCCAGCCCCAGAGCAGCTTCGTGTTTTTCCTCAGAGCCTGAGACTTAAGGACGCTGGACCCCAACCTGACTGTCCGCTCCTTGTCTACGATCTGCACTCCTGCCACCCATCCCTCATTCCTGGGGGCTGACCACGGGGGTCAACTAGCAGACTAAGCTCTCCCAACACACACGGGTTCCACCCTGCCCCTCAGAACCTGCGGGGTTTCAGTATCTCTGGAGGAGAAGACCACGTGTGTCATTCACTACATTCCTGACCCTGTCTAGGAGGCTTTTCCATCTGAGCTTTATCCACGCAGCAGCCCCCCCCCCCCCAAGCCCGGTACCACCCCACTTCTCTACCCAGATATTGGGACACGTTAAGGAAATAATGGGACTTTCCCCTACCCCTGAGGGCAGCTCTCTCCTTCCCATGGCCCGGAAGCTCCAAGCCCTACAAAGACCTAGTCACAGGAATGAGAAGACTAGTATTTTCTGCAATGAACCTGCAGCACTTTTTCCTTTTGAGAGGGCTTGTGAACTTCTATCAGGGCCCAGATTCCTGGCCTGCAAGCCAGCCCATTGGGGTGCCTGGGGCTTTTTCTCCTTAGGGTGTGACTGGGTGGACTCATAGCTTTACTAGAGAAGGCTTGATATCTCTCTCCTGGCTCCTCCAGCCATCATTCCTCAAGCTTTTTTTTTTTTTTTTCTTTCGAGGTAGGGTCTCACTGTAGCCCAGGCTGACCTGGAACTCACTCTGTAGTCCAAGGCTGGCCTTGAATTCACAGGGATCCTCCTACCTCTGCCTCTTGGGTGCTAGAATTAAAAGTATGAGCCATCATGCTGGACCCTCAATCCCTTTTAAAAAATTATTTATTTATTTATTTGAAAGGAGGGAGAGAGAATGGGCATGCCAGGGCCTCTAGCCACTGCAAACAAACTCCAGATGCATGGACCACTTTGTGCACCTGGCTTTACATAGGTACTGGGGAACTGAACCCGGGTCATTAGGCTTTACAGGCAAGTGTCTTAACCACTGAGCCAATTTTCAGCTTTGTTCTGTGGTCAGACCTGAACCCTCTCTCCACCAGCCCCAAGTGTTGTATTCCAAACCTTCCAGCCTGCAGCAAATATGGAGTGCTGGAGGAAGGGCAGACCTTGAGAGATACTGGACTCTGAGGAATTGGCATGAGATTCCCCAGAGTAAGGACATGAGGCTGGGCAGCCCTCCACTCTGGACATCCCGCCTATTTCCCATTCTTGCTCACTTTCCAAAGTTTTCCAGTTCCTCACCAGCCAACCTGACCTCTCCAACCTGCTGTCCCTCCATCAGCCAGATCACAGAGCAGGCCTTACTTCCAGACCCTCCTGTGTCCATCTGCCCCATTTGCTCCTTGAGGATCCATCTTCTTGGGAAGAAACTTTATCATGGGCTATCAGCCTGGAAGAAACCAAACTAAGGAATGCCCATGGCCAGCAGATGCTGTATCTCTGTCTGCATTTACAGAATGAGAAACCATACTTCCCATTGGATACTTGTTTCCAAAGCTTTGACTTGAGAGAGCCCTGACTTAAATTGGCAGGCCCTCATCCTTCTCTCCTAATGAAGCAGGTGCTCACATCTTCCCACGTTGGCAAGATTCTCTGATTCCCTGATTGCTTGCTCCCATGCTAAAATAACAGTTATTTATAAGGCAGCCTCTTGATACTTGTCCTTACACTTAGTATTGTCTGCAATTAACCTGTAGCTCCTTTTCCTGTGACTGTTTCAGGTTCAAGCAGAGAAGCCTTGTGAGCAGCTGTCAGGCCCCAAATTCCTGGCCTCTCAGGCCAACCACTTAAGGTTTTAGAAGCAGGATAAGGAAAAATGATGATTTAGAAAACCAGGGTTGAGGCTGGAGCTGTTGGCAGGGAGTGGGTGCTGGCAGACTAAGACCTGAAGAGTGACCAAATCTCTTCTTCCTGGCCTCTCCAGTACCCAGATCTGTCCTGCCCTAACCCATATCTTCTCTCACTCATGCCCTCTTGCCTCTCCTCAGCACAGAGCTGGTCATTCCATGCCTCCTCCAGATGCTCCAGATGTCTCCTGACCTACTTACTGCTGCTAAATAGATGGCTATTTAACCCTGGTCACATAACCTGAGACATGCACGCACGCACACACACAAACACACACACCCCTTTCTACTTTGTTGGAGTGACATTTCATAATACAATTAATACATTAATGTATTTCGCCTATGAGAAACTAAAAATTAGGGCTGGAGAGATGGCTTAGTGGTTAAGGTATTTGCCTGCAAAGCCAAAGGACCCAGGTTTGATTCCCCAGGACCTACGTAAACCAGATGCACATGGTGGCATGCATGCATCTGGAGTTCGTTTGCAGCAGCTGAAGGCCTTGGCATACCCATTCTCTCCCTCCCTTTCCCCACCCCCCTCATCTGCCTCTCACTCTTACAAATAAATAAAACAAAGTAAAAGAAAAAATAGAAAAACTAAAAATTAGCTGGGCATGGTGGCACATGCCTTTAATCCCAGCGCTTGAGAAGCAGAGGTAGGAGAATCACCATAAGTTTGAGGCCACTCTGAGACTACATAGTGAATTCCAGGTCAGCCTTAGCTAGAGCAAAACTCTACCTCGAAAAACCAAAAAAGAAAGAAAGAAAGAGAGAGAGAGAGAGAGAGAGAGAGAAAGAAAGAAAGAAAGGAAGGAAGGAAGGAAGGAAGGAAGGAAGAAGGAAAATTAGGGCTGGAGGATGACTTAGCAGTTAAGGCGCTTGTCTGTGAAGCCTAAAGACCCAGGTTCAACTCCCCAGAACTCACATAAGCCAGATGCCATGGTGGTGCATGTGTGTGGAGTTCGTTTGCAGTGGCTACAGGCCTTGGCATGCCCATTCTCTTGCTCTCTAATAAATAAATAAGTAAATAAAAAATAAAAAATTAAAAAATATTTAAAAAAATAAAGTCACCAGGTTTGTTTACATAGCAAGTTTGAGGCCACCCTGGGGGTACATGAGACCTTATCTCAAAAAATATAAGGTCTGGAGAAGGACCCAGGTTCAATTCTCCAGTACCCACATAAGCCATATGCACAAAGTGGTGCATGCATCTGGAATTTGTTTGCAGTGGCTAGAGGCCCTGGCATGCCCATTCTCTCTTTCTTTTTTCAAAAAAATTTAATTTATTTGACAGAGAAAGAGGGAGAGAGTGTGAGAGAATGGGTGCACTAGGACCTCCAGCCACTGCAGACCAACTCCAGATGTGTGCGCCCCCTTGTGCATCTGACTAACGGTGGTCCTGGGGAATCGAACCTGGGTCCTTTGGCTTTGCAGGCAAACAACTTAACCACTAAGCCATCCTTCTAACCCTCATTCTCTCTCTATCTATCTACCTCTTTCTCTCCCTCTCTCCAATAAATAAATATCAAATAAGGCCAGGTGGTGTGGTATACAACCTTTAATCCCAGTACTCAGAAGGCAGAGGTAGGAGGATTGCTGTAAATTCAAGGTCAGCCTGAGACTACATAGTGAATTCCAGTCAGTCCATCCTGGACTAGAGCAAGACCCTACCTTGAAACACACACAAAAAAAAAAAAAAAAAAAAAAAAAAAAACAGAAAGAAAACAGGACTGGGGAGATGTCTCACTGGGTATAGCATCTGCCTTGAAAGCTTAAATACCTAAGTTTGAATCCCCAGAAACCATGTAAAAGCCCTACACTGTAGCACTTGCATCTGTAGCCCCAGGACACCTAAGTGAAAAGAGGCAGAGACAGGGGAAACCACCTAAAGCTCAAGGGCCAGCTAGCCTGGCAAACGTAGTGGTGAGCAACATGGAACCCTGCCTGGAGCCGGGCGTGGTGGTGCACACCTTTAATCCCAGCACTTGGGAGGCAGAGGTAGAAGAATCACCATGAGTTCGAGGCCACCCTGAGACTACATAGTGACTTCCAGGTCAGCCTGGGCTACAATGAAACCCTACCTTGAAAAGCCAAAAAACAAGCTGGGCGTGGTGGTGCACATTTTTAATCTCAGCACTTGGGAGGGGCAGAGGCAGAAGAATCACCATGAGTTCAAGGCCACCCTAACACTACATAGTGAATTCCAGGTCAGTCTGGACCAGAGTGAAACCCTACCTAGAAAAACTTAAAAAAAAACAAAACACTAAGCAATAGCAACAAAAAACCCCACTAAAGCCAGATGTCATGGTACATACCTATAAATTTAGCACTTGGGAGATGGAAGTAGAAGAATTAGGAGTTCAAGTTCATCCTTGGCTACAGAGAGAGTTGGAGGACAGTCTGGGTTACTTGAGATCCTGTCTCAAAAACAAACAAAAAAAAAAGTGTATGTGTGTGCATGCCATGTACAGAAATGAGTCAGGGGCTGGGGAGACAGCTCAGTGGTTAAAGGCACTTGTATGCAAAGCCTACCAGCCCAAGTGTGATTCTCTAGTACCCACGTAAAGCCAGATAAACAAAGTGGTACATGTGTCTAGAGATCATTTGCAGTGGCAAAAGGCCCTGGTATACCTATATTAATTAATTAATTCATTCTCTCTCTCAGATAATTTTTTTTTTCTTTTTGGCTTTTTGAGGTAGGGTCTTGCTGTAGCCCACACTGACATAGGATTCACTATGTAGTCTCAGGGTGGCCTCAAACTCATGGTGATCCTCCTACCTTTGCCTCCTAAATGCTGGGATTAAAGATATGCACCACTATGCCAGACATAAAACTTTTAAAAAAAATTTTATTTATTTATTTGACAGAGAAAGAGGGCGAGAGAGAGAATGAGTGGGTGTGCCAGGGCCTCCAGCCACTGCAAACAAACTCCAGACTTGTGCGCCCCCTTGTGCATCTGGCTAACATGGGTCCTGGGGAATCGAACCTGGATCCTTTGGCTTTGCAGGCAAGAATCGCTAGGCATTCCTCCAGCCCCCCCCCCATGTTTTTAAAAGAGTGAGAAATGCCAGGAGAGGAAAAGGCTGGGGTAAGGAGACAGAGGAGGAAATAGATATTAAGATACAGAAGAATAGGGCTGAAGAGATGGCCTAGCAGTTAAGGCACTTGCCTGTGAAGCCTAAGGACCCAGGTTTGATTCCCAACTACCCACATAAGGCAGATACACAAGATGGCACATTTGTCTGGAGTTTGCAGGGGCTAGAGGCCCTGGCATGCCCATTCTCTCTCTCTCTCAAACAAATAAATAAAATATTTTAAATTAAAAAAAAAAAGAGCCGGGCATGGTGGCATATGCCTTTCTTTAATCCCAGCACTTGGGAGGCAGAGGTAGGAGGATCACAGTGAGTTCGAGGTCACCCTGAGAATACACAGTGAATTCCAGGTCAGCCTGGGCTAGAGTGAGACCCTACCTCAAAAAAAAAGGGGGGGGGGCTGGAGAGATGGCTTAGCAGTTAAGTGCTTGCCTGTGAAGCCTAAGGACCCCGGTTCGAGGCTCGATTCCCCAGGACCCATGTTAGCCAGATGCACAAGGGGGCACACATGTCTGGAGTTCATTTGCAGTGGCTAGAGGCCCTGGCGCGCCCATTCTCTGTCTCTATCTGCCTCTTTCTCTCTCTGTCTGTCACTCTTAAATAAATAAATAAATAAACAAACAAAATAAAATGAAAAAGATTCAGAAGAATAGAACTGTGTAGGGAGATACCCCCAGAGTCATAGTCTAGAGCAGACAAGAGGGAGAAAAGGAGTGTAAAGTCAAGATAGCACTATATCTTACAGGGAGACATCTCAGAGACAGTGAGAGGAAGAAGTAGGATCCTAGTAAGCTAACCTGTGGGACTGGGATGGTAATAGTACCTGTTTCACCTTGGCCTCATACCCACAGCCTACAAGGAGAAGATGAAGGAGTTATCCGTGCTGTCACTCATCTGCTCCTGCTTCTACCCACAGCCTCATCCCAATACCATCTACCAGTATGGAGGTAAGTGTGTAACTTGGCTGCTGACCCTGCCCGACCACAACCTGTTCAACTTACCTCTCCTGCCTCTTACAGTCTCTCAGAATGCTGTGGCTTGTCTACCAGTGAGGGTGGCTCTAGGAAGAAAGGGCCAGACCTAGGAGTTCAGCCTGAGCAACTGTGCCCCCTTTTTTTTTGGCCCTTGTTGGGATGTGCACTGGGATTAGGGCCCTCGTCTTGCTTCACTCTCTGGCAGGCCTCCTGAAGCCCCCATCTGGTCTTGCCCTACAGATATGGAAGTGAAGCAGCTGGACAAGAGAGCCTCTGGCCAGAGCTTTGAGGTCATCCTCAAGTCTCCTTCTGACCTATCTCCAGAGAGTCCTGTGCTATCCTCTCCCCCGAAGAGGAAGGATGCCTCCTTGGAGGAGCTGCAGAAGCGGCTGGAGGCAGCTGAGGAGAGGAGGAAGGCAAGGGGACCCCCCACCCAACCACCACCAGAAGTTTTGACATTGTTGGCCAGATCTTCTCCTTGGTCAGGGCATTGGGCTGGGGCATGCACGACCTCCTCCTGAGCAATCAGGATGAGAAGGGAGGATGCAAAGATGGTGTCAGACACAGGGAGACAGACAGGATGGCAGGAAGAAGTCAAGTTGTGGTCACCAAGAAAGCCCCTGGGAACATGAAGCTGGGACTGGCACCTCTTTCAGGACAGGAGTTGGGTTTGCTGGGCAGTTTGCACAGTAGGATTGGCTCTGATTGAGATCCTGCAGCTGAAGCCCAGTGAAGTTGCTTCAGAGGGGAAGTGGCTCAGTTCATGTCCAGCAGGATTCAGGCTCAGCAGATTTAACTTGAAGACTAGTGCATGGGTGGATGCCCACCAGCATTCAGGAGGTCTAGGCTACTTGCCTCCAGTGAGTCTGGTGCTCTCTGCTCTCCTCTTAGGGATCACCAAGCAGCCCTTCCCCCAGTAGCGCAGGACAGTATGGAGCCACAGTGTCCCTGCCTGGATCCTACTAAGCAGTAATGGGAATCTATCTGGATATACTCCTCCTTGGTGCCCATCAGGCAGATGTCTGAGGAGGGCTGGAGAAACCAGACAGGCCACTATTTCTTCAGCGTTTGTTGACTTTGAGGGCCAGATGACAGAACTGAGCCTGCCTTACATAGGGGCTGTCAGCCCAGCAAGAAGAGGGGGGCTCTTTGTCCAAAAGCAGTGAGAATGAGTCAGGTGTGGTGTCTCACGCCTTTAATCCCAGCATTTGGGAGCAGAGGTAGGAGGATCACTGTGAGTTCCAGGCGACCTGGAGACAACAGAGTGAATTCCAGGTCAGCCTGGGCTAGAGGAAGACCCTACCTCGAAAAACAAAACAAAACAAAACAAAACAAAAAAAGCAGTGGGTAAACCACTAGGGTTTATCTGGCACTTCCCAGCACGCATACCTTTCAGTGCTAGATCCCCTGAGGTCCCAGGCAAAGTGGGATGGGGTGCAAACTCAACAGGAGAACAGGGGAGGGACCAAGCGGGCTGTATGGGACAGAAGTCTGACCCCCCCCCCCCATCCTACCTTGCTCCCAGGCCAGAGATGGTCGAGGGTTGGTTCTCAGGGCCAGGGGTGGCATTCCCTGCGTAGGCCTTGGCTGGTGGCCTGGCGGGGAGGGGCCCGGGTCACCGCTCACTCACCTCTGGTCCCAAGCAGACACAGGAGGCGCAGGTGCTGAAGCAGCTGGCCGAGCGGCGCGAGCACGAGCGAGAGGTGCTGCACAAGGCTGTGGAGGAGAACAACAACTTCAGCCGCCTGGCGGAGGAGAAGCTCAACTACAAGATGGAGCTCAGCAAGGAAATCCGCGAGGCGCACCTGGCGGCGCTGCGGGAGCGGCTGCGCGAGAAGGTGGGCGCGAACTCGCGGTAGGAGGAGCGGGTCCTGGGGGACCCGAATCAGGCCCAGAACCTAAGAGCAGTGCTTGGAGGAAAGTGTACCAACGGGGTCCCTTTCTAAGAGGGAGAGGAACTGGTTCAGGTTGGACGTCAGGGCCTGAGTCTCGCCCTTTGGTCGGGTCCCCAGGTACCGTGCTCCCGATGGCTTGCGACACTTGCCGGTTTCCCAAGCCCCTTGGGGCTGCCCTCACCTTTGGCTGCTTGTCCTCACAGGAGCTGCACGCAGCTGAAGTGCGCCGGAACAAGGAGCAGCGGGAGGAGATGTCTGGCTAAGAGGCACTGGACCCAGCGGCCAAAAGAACACGTTCGAGTTTTGTTTTTGTTTTATTCAACTCTGTCTAGATGCAACTTTTGTTCCTGCTCCGACTCTCCCCACTCCCTCAGCTTCCTGCTTCTCTTCCCGCACTCAGAGCTGTCCAGTCCTTGTAGTGTGTCTGACCGTAGGCTCTCCCTGGAGGAGCCCCCTGGGCGGAAGATGTGGTCCCCCGTTCAGACACCAGGCCAGGCGTGACTGGGTCCCTTCTTGGTGGCCCTTTTAGTGGATGTGTTGGCAACCTTAATAAACCTAGTGGCAGTGGCACAAACGTGTGGATTCTCATGCTGGATTGTCTGGTTAGCATCTTCATGAGGGCTTGTCATCTTAGCTTCTGCAAGCCAACAGAGACAACAGCACCTGCTTGTCTTTTGTGAGGGAAGGGTTGCAGAGGGGGCAGAGAGAGGCTGAGGATCCTAGGGCAGGTAGAGCCTTCTCTCCGTTACTGTAGCCAGCCCTGGGAGTCTATATGCAGTGGAGCTTTCTAGAACCAACATTCTATAGTGGTTGTATAGGGGTTCTGAAGCCCCCTGGCCCCAGTGGCACCAAAGGTCACCCTTAGAACCTATGGTCATTGTACAGGGGCTGAGGTGGAGTATGATCTCACCTGAATTAGCTGGAGGTAGGTATTCTTTATCAAGAACCCATGAGAAAGCTGCTGTGTCTAGAGAGCTGTGGACAGCATGGACATCCCGCTCCATCCCCATCCACTCTGAAGAACCTTGGCCTAGACACGCTGAGGAGACAGTCCTACTGCCCCTGCCCCCTCAGGGCTTTGCAGTCACCCTGAGAAGACCTTGTCCTTAAAACTTTTGTTGGAGTTTGAACCCTTCCCCTGTCTTCTGCTCTGGTTCAAGGATGCTTTGGTACCCTGAATTTTCAGGGTCCTGGTAGGTATGGCCAGGTATGAGCAAGTAGCAGCCCAAATTCTGGGGCAAGAGAGTTCCCCCAAGACCAGCTGCCTACAGATTCAGATGCTGGAAGGATCAGAATTTCCAAGCCAACTCCCTCCCTCATCCATCCTGAGAATCCTTACCAAAGGCAGAAAGCCTGCCTCTATTAGGCCTCTCCCACCAACAACCTTCTACAAATCTTTTTTTTTTTTTTTGAGGTAGGGTCTCACTCTAGCCCAGGCTGACCTGGAATTCACTATGAAGTGTCAGGGTGGCCTTGAGCTCATGGACATCCTCCTACCTCTGCCTCCTTAGTGCTGGGATTAAAGGTGAGTGCCACCACGCCTGTCTTATTTTTTTTGTTGTTGTTCATTTTTATTTATTTGAGAGTGACAGAGAGAGAAAGAGGCAGAGAGAGAGAGAGAGAGAGAGAGAATGGGCGAGCCAGGGCTTCCAGCCACTGCAAACGAACTCATGCGCCTCCTTGTGCATCTGGCTAACGTGGGTCCTGGGGAATCAAGCCTCTAACCAGGGTCCTTAGGCTTCGCAGGCAAGTGCTTAACCGCTAAGCCATCTCTCTAGCCCTGTCTTATCATGATTTTTAAGAAATGAACATATCAGTGCTGTAGGAGCCTATTTCCTTTTCTGGAGCCAAGAGTCAGAGAGGGGTTGAGCCTGAGCTCTAACCACTGTTGCCCACCTCTGCTCCCCCAAGGAGAACCTCCCCAAGGGGTGACCTGTTGGCCAGGGCCATTCTACACAGCCAGTTGCTGCTGAGAGATCAGGATCTCAGGTCTGAGTCCAAAAGTCTTGAGTCTTTAGGATCCAAGGAGCTTTTTTTTTTTTTTTTTTTTCAAGTTAGTCTCACTCTAGTCCAGGCTGACCTGGAATTCACTATGTAGACTCAGGGTGGCCTTGAACTTATGACGATCCTACCTCTGCCTCCCGAGTGCTGGGATTAAAGACGTGCACCACTATCCACTATGCCTGGCTCAAGGGATTTTTGAGGTCAAGTTGCCAGACCTTGGGACTCCCCCAGTTAGTCTGTGGTTACCACTAGACAGATGTTTATTCCAAGCTGCAGAGAATGAGGAAACCACCTGACTGATTTTGTTGATGTTCTTGTCCCCAGGACCCAAATAGTCACTGGTATGCCCAGTGGTGACATCTGCTAAGGAGAATGCATGCTTGGTAGTGGGTGTCCACAGTGTCTCTACTCAAGCCTACATGTGGGCCTCCAGCTCAGGCCCTCGAAAAGTACCTGCTTTCCTCAAACCAGAGAACTCCAGGTGTGCAACATCACCTCTGGTGACATCACTCCTCCAACTCCTGCTTAGGGAGACTGTCAGAACATAAGAAACTCAAGGAAGGGCTGGAGAGATGGCTTAGTGGTTAAGGTGCTTGCCTGCAAAGCCAAAGGACTCAGGTTCGATCCCCCAGTACCCAAGTAAAGCTAGATGCATAAGGTGGTGCATTCATCTGCAGTGCCCATTCTCTCTATCTGCCTCTATCTCTCATTTCTCTCTCAAATAAATAAATCATTAAAAATAATTTTTTTAAAGCTGGGTGTGGTGGTACACGCCTTTAATAACATCACTCAGGAGGCAGAGGTAGGAGGATTGCCATGAGTTCAAGGCCACCCTGAGAATACATAGTGCATTCCAGGTCAGCCTGGGCTAAAGTGAGACCCTACCTCGGGGAAAAAAAAAAAAGGTAGGAGGGAAGGGAAGGAAAGGGGGCTTATTGGAGTATCCTATGAGGGTGCATCTGTTTTCTTTGTATGTTTTGGACACCAGTTATGTGACTCCCATGAAAAGCACACCTGGCCCTGGCATGGCTGAAGATCAGGCTGATCACAAGCCAGAGCTTCTTAGTTTGTGTGTACACTACCTGGCAAGGCATTGAGGGGCAGGTGGTAATTTTAACAGCCACCTATGTGGAGCCTTCAACATCAATCAGGGATGAGAATTCTTCAGATTACTCCCCTTTTTTTATTTTTTATTTAAGTGTACTTATTTGCAAGCAGAGAGAGATGGGGGGGGGGAGAGAGAAAATGGGCACACTAGGGTTTTTAGCTGCTGCAAATGAACTCCAGATGCATGTGCCACTTTGTGCATATGGCTTCACATGGGTACTGGGGAATCGAAACCCAGGTCATTAGACATTGTAGGCAAGTGCCTTAACAGCTGAGCCATCTCTCCAGCTAAACCACTTTTTTTTAAACAAAGAAAAGCAGAAGCAAAGGTGGAACCCCTGTGGATAGCTGACAAAGCTTTATTAGACACCTATTGCTGTGTAATGTATTACCCCAAGCAGCAGCTCCAAACACAAACATCATCTCAGTTTCCCTAAGTACACATACAGGAGCTAAGCAGCTCTGACTCAGGGTCTGTCATAAGGATATAGGCAGAATGTCAGCAGAGGCTCTGGTCATCCTGAAGTTGGCCTGGGGTTGAAGATCACTTCCAAGAAGGGCCATTTCCATCTCGGGTGGCAGATAGGGCCTCTCTATGGGGCTGCTTGAACGTTCTCATAGTATGAGGCTGGTTTCTCCAGAGTGAGCCATCTAAGAGCATGAGAAGAAAGACCCAAACTCATCTCAGGAATCACTTAGATTGTTTGTGGGAAGTGAGTCACTAAGCATAGTCCATGCTCAAGGAAATGGGTGTGTCAATGACTTTGTGAACATATTTTAATTTTTTAAATATATTTTATTTATTTATTTGAGAGAGAGAGAGAGAGAGAATGGGCATGCCAGGACCTCCAGCCACTGCAAAGGAACTCCAGATGCATGCGCCCCCTTGTGCATCTGGCTTTCGTGGGTCCTGGAGAATTGGATGGGGATCCTTTGGCTTTGCAAGCAAACGCCTTAACTGCTAAGCCATCTCTCCAGCCCTTTTTTTGTTTTTTTGAGGCAGTGTCTCACTCTAGCCCAGGCTGACCTGGAATTCACTATGTAGTCTCAGACTGGCCACTAACTCACAGCAATCCTCCTGTTTCAGCAGTTTCCTATTTTGGTGTTGTGATTAAAGGTATGTGCCACCACACTGGGATGAGCATATTTCTAAATTTAATTTAATTAACCTATTTATTTATAAGAGAAAAAAATGAGCTGGAAAGATGGCTTAGCCGTTAAGCACTTGCCTGTGAAGCCTCAGGACCCTGGTTCGAGGCTCCAATCCCCAGAACCCACGTTAGCCAGATGCACAAGGGGGCGCACGCGTCTGGAGTTCGTTTGCAGTGGCTGGAAGCCCTGGCACGCCCATTCTCTCTCTCTCCCTCCCTCCCCGTTTCTCTCTCTCTGTCACTCTCAAATAAATAAATAAATAATAAATAAATAAATAAAAATAAGCAAAAATTAAAAAAAAAAGAATAGGCATGCTAGGGCCTTCTACCACAGAAAACAAACTCCATATGCATATTCACCTTGTGTGTACACCTCTACCTAGATACTGGGGAATCAAACCTAGGCTGTCAGGCTTTGCAAGCAAATACCTTTAATCGCTAAGCCATCTTTCCAACCCTATGAACATATATATATATATTTATTTATTTATTTTGGGTTTTTGAGGTAGGATCTCACTGTAGCCCAGGTGACCTGGAATTCAGGTTAGCCTTGAACTCCTGGCCATCCTCCTACCTCTGCCTCTGGAGTGCTAAGATTAAAGCCGTGTGCCACCACACTCATCTAAACCCAGCTTTTTTTTTTTTTTTTTTTCTTTTCGGCTTTTTTGAAAGATAGGGTTTTAGCCGGGTGTGGTGGCACACACCTTTAATCCCAGCACTCAGGAGGCAGAGGTAGGAGGATTGCTGTGAGTTCGAGGCCACCCTGAAACTCCTTAGTGAATTCCAGGTCAGCCTGGGCTACAGTGAGACCCTACCTCAAAAAAAAAAAAAAAAGATAGGGTTTCGTTCTAGCTCAGGCTAATAATCTAGAATTCACTATGTAGGCTCAGGGTGGCCTCGAACTCACAGCAATCCTCTTACCTCTGCCTCCCCAGTGCTGGGATTAAAGGCATGCACCACCACGCCTGGCTGTTGTTGTTTTTTTGAGGTAGAGTCTCACTCTAGCTCAGGCTGACCTGGAATTATGGCCATCCTCCTACTACTGCCTCCTGAGTGCTGGGATTAAAGGCATGCACCAACCATGCCCAGCTAAAATATTTAGGTGTTATGAATGCTGGGTTCCCAGCTGATGGAGATTTGGGAATTAATGCCTCTTGGAGGCAATGTATTGTTGGGGGCAGGCTAATGGGTATTATAACCAGCTCCTCCTTGCTAGTTTTTGACACACTCTCCTGTTGCTATTGCCCACCTTATGTTGGCCAGGGATTGATGTCCACCCTCTGCTCATGCCATCGTTTTCCCCTGCCATCATGGAGCTTCCCCTTGAGTCTATAAGCCAAAATAAACCCTTTTCCCCCACAAGCTGCTCTTGGTCGGGTTCTGCCAGCAATGTGAACCTGACTACAACAGTAATGTTGGTACCAGGAGTGGGGTCATTTGCTGCTAGACACCTGACTGTGTGACTTTGGCCTTTTGGAGCTGATTTTCAAGAGGAATGTGGATGAATTTGAAGCCTTGGCTTAAGAGACACCTTGAAGTGCTGTAAGTACAGCTTGATGAACTATTCTAGTCACAGTTGAAAGACCTGAATGAATAAGAACTATGGACTATGAGGTTTGGCTTGTGAGGGTGAGAAAGAGCTATGCCTGGACTGGGCTAGAAGCAGTCTGTGTGAGAGGCTTGCTGTCTGGCTGTGTCCTGAGAAGTTGTGCAGGGTTGCATTGTGTAGAAATGGACTGGTGTGAGAAAAGGGATATGGCACAGAAAGAAATGTTTGGGCTGAAACTGCTGCCTGTTCAGCCGCAATTGTATGACAGATTACAACCATTGAGATTGGGCAGCTGACTTGCATTGGGGCAACAGGAAGAATGTAGACTCTTCTGAAGGGGCCTGAGTGCTCAAAGAGTGTCCTGTTCTTCAAAGTCTGCTTTATTCCCCCCTAGATTAATAAATTGGCACCCTACCTGGTATTGCAGAGTATAAGAAATGCAGGAAAGAGTCACTGAATTTGCAACATGGTCTTGTGTTTTGGAAATGGCCATGGCCAATGTGAAGCAGGTTTGCTGGATTGCCTGCATGGAGACTCAGTGGAGCTGTGCGGATGGACTGTGGTTTGCAGTGAAGACCCAGTGGAGATGGAAGGACCACGAGATGGCTGTTAAGGAAAGCTGCCAGCCCCAGATGAAGTTTTCAGGACTGTGAGTAGCCTAGCTGGAGGGGCGTAATTAGAACTCCAGAGACTTGTTGCTGGTTAAAATTATCAGTCTTGGAGATTTGCCACTGGCTAGAGTTGTTGGACTTGAAGCTACAGAGTTTGATGTTTTCCCTGCCTGTTTTAAATCTTGTATTGGCTGGACATTTCTTTGCTATGCCCAATGCCATCTTTTGCAGTGTGAATGTTTATTCTGTGCCATTATGTTATTATTTTTATTTTTTATTTTGGTATTATGGTTCAGTTAAAAGACCCTAGATTATGGGCATGTTTGAACATCATTGAGATTGATAAAAATTATGGGGACTTTTTTTGAGGTAGGGTTTCACTCTAGCGCAGGCTGACTTAGAATTCACTGTGGAGTCTCAGGGTGACCTTGAACTCACTCCTACCTCTGCCTCCCGAGTGCCTGGATTAAAGGCGTGCACCACCATGCCCAGCTAGTTATGGGGACTTTTAATGTTGGACTGAATGCATTGTATTTTATATCATGTATGGTTATCAGTTTATGGGGGCCAGGGGAGAATGTGGTGGCTTGATTCAGGTGTCCCCCCATAAACTTAGGTGTTCTGAATGCTGGATTCCCAGCTGATGGAGATTTGGGAATTAATGCCTCTTGGAGGCAGTATATTGTTGGGGGAAGGCTTATGGGTATTATAGCCAGCTCCCCCTTGCTAGTGTTTGGTACACTCTCTTGTTGCTATTGTCTACCTTATGTTGGCCAGGGGGTGATGTCCACCCTCTGCTCATGCCATTGTTTTTCCCTGCCATCATGGAGCTTCCCTTTGAGTCTGTAAGCCAAAATAAACCTTTTTTTTTCCCCCACATGCTGCTCTTGGTTGGGTTCTGCCAGTAATGTGAACCTGACTGCAACACCATGTATGGCGAGGCATGGTGGCACATGCCTTTAATCCCAGCACTCAGGAGGCAGAGGTAGGACGATTGCTCTGAGTTCTAGTCAGCCTGAGACTACATAGTGAATTCCAGGTCAGCTTAGGCTAGAGTGAGACCCTACCTCGAAAAACCAACAACAACAACAACAGCCAAATATTTACACATATGCCTGTAATTCCTGCACTGAGGAAGGAAGATCACTGGAGCTCCCTGGTCAGCTAGTCTAACCAAAAAAGGATGAGCTGTATGTTTAGTGAAAGCCTCTGGTTCAGGAAAATAAGGTGAAAGAGAAATACAGGAGGACATCTCATGTCTTCCTTTGGCCTCTGTACCCATGTGCATGGCATGGGGTATATGCATTTGCATACATACATGAATACACCACCCTACACACACCAAAAAGAGTCAAGAACTGAATTGCTTTCTGAAAAGCAGTGGAGCTGTGAAAGGAGGAAGTGGTCCATTGTGAGAGAGCCTTTGAAGGGTAAATTGTCCATGTCTCTTCTCGGCTGCCATGAGGTGGACAGCTCTGTCCCACCATGCCCTTCCATCATGATTTTCTGCCTCACCACAGGCTTAGAATCAATGAAGCCAGGAACCATGGATTGACACCTCTGGATCCCTGAGCCAAAATCAAGCTTGCTTCTTTCCTCTTTCCCTTCCCTTTTTTTTTTTTTTTTTTTTTTGAGATAGAGTCTTACTCTAGCCCAGGCTGACCTGAAATTCACTATGTAGTCTCAGGGTAGCTTTGAACTCATGGCAATCCTCCTACCTCTGCCTCCCGAGTGATGGGATTAAAGGCATGTGCCACCACGCCTGACTAAAATCAAGCTTTCTTTCTTTTGTTTCTCTAGCATATTTGTCACACTGATGAAAAACTAACAGAATAGGGCTGGAGAGATGGCTCAGCGATTAAGGCACTTGCCTGCAAAACATGACAACCCAGGTTTGATTCCCCAGTACCCATGCAAAGCCAGATGCACAAAGTGGAGCATGTTTCTGGAGTTGATTTTCAGTGGCTGGAGACTCTGGCACTTCTTTTCTGTCTTCTCTCTGTCTCTCTGCTTGCAAATAATAATAATAATAATAATAATAATAATAATAAAAACAAAACAAAGCCGGGCATGGTGGCACACACCTTTAATCCCAGCACCTGGGAGGCAGAGGTAGGAGGATCGGGTTGTGAGTTTGAGGCCACCCTGAGACTACATAATGAATACCAGGTCAGCCTAAATTAGAGTGAGACCATACCTCGGAAAAAAAAACCCAAAAAACAACTAGCAGAATACGGCATTCCTCTGTAGCTTAGCCTGCCCTCAAACTCATGATTCTACTGCCTCAGCCTCTTGAATACTAATGCCTAGACTTATTATTTATTTATTTTATTTTTATTTTCATTTTTTAAAATTTTTGTTTATTTTTATTTATTTGACAGCGACAGTCAGAGAGAGAAAGGCAGATAGAGAGAGAGAGAGAATGGGCGCGCCAGGGCCTCCAGCCACTGCAAACAAACTCCAGATGCGTGCGCCCCCTTGTGCATCTGGCTAACGTGGGTCCTGGGGAGTCGAGCCTCGAACCAGGGTGCTTAGGCTTCACAGGCAAGCGCTTAACCGCTAAGCCATCTCCCCAGCCCTTATTTATTTTTTTATTTTTTGGTTTTTCAAAGTAGGGTCTTATTCTAGCCCAGGCTGACCTAGAATTCACTATGTAGTCATAAGGTAGCCTCAAATTCATAGTCATCCATCTACCTCAGCCTCCCGAGCGTTGGGATTAAAGGTATGTGCCACCACGCCCAGCATGACTGGACTTTAAAAAAAAATCATTTGCCAGGCATGGTGACCCACACCTTTAATCCCAGCACTTGTGAAGCAGAGGTAGGAAGAATGCTGTGAGTTCGAGGCCAGCCAGCCTGGGATAACAAAGTGAGATCCAGGGTAGCGTTAGCTAGAATGAGACCCTACCCTGAAAAAACTAAAATAAATAAATAAAAATAAAACAATAATAGCCAGGCATGGTGGCGCACGCCTGTAATCCTAGCACTCAGGAGACAGAGTAGGAGGATTGCCATGAATTTGATGCCACCCTGAGACTACATAGTGAATTCCAGGTCAGCCTGGGCCAGAGTGAAACCCTACCTTGAAAAACCAAAAACAATAAAAAATAAAAATAAAACAATAATGTATTTACATATGTGTGTGTGTGCATGAAAACAATTTTGAAGATCTTGTACTCTTCTACCTTTTTATTTTCCTCTCTGAGTCAGGGTCTCACTTCAACCCAGGCAGACCTGGAACTCACTATGTAGCTCCAGCACGTGGGAGGCAGAGGTAGGAGGACTGCTGAGAGTTTGAGGCCATCTTGGGAGTATGGAATGAGTGCTAGGTCAGCCTGAGCTAGAGTGAGACCCTACCTCAAAGAAAGAAAAAAAAAAAAAACTAAACTGGAAAAAAAAAAAAGCCAATATTAGGAAATGAGAGCTAGCATCAAGAAAACCATTCAAGGTCTGGCACACTGAGAAGACGGAGCCATCAATCCCCCCACCCCCTTCTACTCCAAGCTCGTCTTGGTAAACTCAGGTGGATGGAGAAGCTTTACAGAGAGGAAAAGAAAGTGCAAAGGGACAGTGGGCAGGAAAGTCATGTGTTGAACAGGGTTTTCATCTAAGGTGTGTCTTTTTAGTTTTCTTTTGGCTAGAATATCACAGTAGATTTCAACCTCACCTCTTGAGGCCTGTTCCTTTGATTTTTTATAAAGCACAGTACTTTTCTGCAAGTTAAGCATCACCTTATACATTCCTGTGAGATCTGACGGTCATGAGATATGTTCTGGGTCCTGTGTAAAATATAAAGAAAAATTATTTTGGCAGTTAATTATCATTTAGTTACAGTTTTTATCTAGAATTTTTTTGTTTTGTTTTTTGTTTTTGTATTTTCAAGGTAGGGTCTCGCTCTAGCCCAGGCTAACCTGGAATTCACAAGGTAGTCTCAGAGTGGCCTGGAACCCATGGCAATTTTCCTACCTCTGCCTACCTCTGCCTCCCAAGTGCTGGGATTAAATGTGTGCACTACTATGCTTGGCTTTCTTTCTTTCTTTCTTTCTTTTTTTTTTTTTTTTGAGAGAGGCACAGAGATAAGAGAGTGGGAAACTGGGCATGGTAGTACATGCCTTTAATCCCAGCATTCAGGAGCAGAGGTAGGAGGATCGCAGTGAGTTTGAGGCCACCTTGATAGTACATAGTGAATTCCAGGTCAGCCTGAGCTAGTGAGACCCTACCTCGAAAAAAGAGAGAGAGAGAGAGAGAGAGAGAGAGAGAGAGAAAGCGCACGAGCGAGCAAATGGACACGCCAGGGCCTCCAGTCACTGCAAATGAACTCCAGACACATACACCAGTTTTATCTGGAATTTAAAATGTCAGGCAGGCGCACCCATTCTCTGTCTGTCTCTATCTGCCTCTTTCTCTGTCTGTTGCTCTCAAATAAATAAATAAAAACCAAAAAAATTTTTAAAAAAATGTCAGGCAAAGGAAGTGGGAGAAAGACTGCAAAGGACAACTCACAATGGAGTGGCCACTGTTACAGGATAACCTTATAGGTTCTTGGAATTAGCATATGCCATTATTGGTGGTGACCTGACCTGGTTCCTCCATTTTCAAATTGCTACCCTTCCTTTTGTAGTTAATGTCTTAGGAAGGCAGAATTATCACCTCAAGATGCCCATGTCTTCATCAGTGGATGATGTGTGGTTATATTGTAAAGGGGAGTTAAGGCAGCAGATAAAATGAAGGTTGTCAGGCCAATGACTTTGAAATGGGCTTTCCTAGGGACTCTAGTTAAGGTGCTTGCCTGCAAAGCCTTAAGGACCCAGGTTTGATTCCCCAGTATCCATGTAAAGACAGATGCACAAGGTGGTACATACATCTGGAGTTTGTTTGCAGTGGCTAGAGGCCCTGGTGTGCCCATTCACTCTCTCAAATAAATAAACAAAATATATATATTTTTAAATGGGCTCTCCAGGCTGGAGAGATGGCTTAGCAATTAAGGCACTTGCCTATGAAGCCCAAGGACCCAGGTTCAATTCCCCAGTACCCATGTAAGCCAGATGGACAAGGTGTCGCCTGCATCTGGAGTTTATATGCAGTGGCTTAAGGCCCTGGCATACCCATTCTCTCTCTCTTTCCCTCTCTCTCTCTCCCCCTCCCTCCCTGTCTCTTTCTCTCTCAAATAAATAAATAAAAACATTTTTTAAAATGGGCTTTCCTATATTATCCATATGAGTCCAAAGTAATCACAGGGGTCTTTAAAATACATGAGGGAGAAAGGAAAGCTAGCTTTGAGGACAGAGGAAGGATTACAAGCCATGGACCCATGTGGTACCTCTGGGAGCCAAGGGAGGCAGGGAACAGTTTCCCTTTGGTGCTTCCAGAAGGCAGTCCTGTGGTACATGGGTTTCAGCCCTGCGAGCATGGACTGGGCTTCACTTCTCCCTCTTCCCTTTGCCCTCTTGCTCTTCCTCCTCTTCTTCTTTTGTCTTTTGAGGCAGGGTCTCACTCTAGTCCAGGTTGACCTGAAACCCACTTGTAGGCCCAGGCTGGTACCAAACTCACCACAATCCTCCTACCTCAGCTGAGATCAAACATGTGTGGCACCATGCCCAGCTCTGAGCTTCACTTCTGACTAAGAGAATGAATTTGTGTTGAGACAGAGTGTCACTGTGTGTGTGTGTAGATTACATGTATGCAGATGTGCTCTCCATGCAAGTGCATGTGCATGTGGAGGCCGTAGGAGAATGTGAGGGAGGTGCCTTTCTTTTATCACTTAACCCTATATTTCTTTGAGATGGAGTGGCTGTCCATCAGCAAATCCATGATGTTATGTTCTTTACTACCCCTGTCCCCTCCCTCACTGGTTATAAAAATGTATGGCATACCAGCTTTTTATGTAGGTTCTGGGGAGTAGAGAGTCAAACTTGGTAGCCTCCAGCCTTAAAGGACCTCACGTTAGCCGCAAGCACTCTTAACCACTGAATCATCTCCCTAGCTCCATAACTTGTATTTGTTTTTCAAGGAAGGGTCTTGCTCCAGCCCAGGCTAACCTGGAATTCACTATGTAGTCTCATGCTGGACTCAAACTCACAGTGATCCTCCAACCTCAGCCTCCCGAGTGCTGGGATTTGTATTTTTTTAAGCCACAGATTTAATTTGTTACAGCAGTAACAATATAAGTATCTTATATTGGGGGAGATATGTTGAGACCACACAAGTCCTATTTCACCTTAAACTTTGTCCACTAATTTTAGCACCTACTGGGTGGATTTTGTCTATCATAAGTAATGGTAATCTTCTATTTTCTACTGTATTTGTTAGCTGGAATTTCACTATAAGGAAGAACTGTACTGTCTCCCCCTTATTTGATGATTTGTGTCCAAGTGCCATAGTAGGTAGTGTCTTGTCCTGTGGCTATAATCCAACACTATTATCAAGAGCTGGTGTTCACATAACCAAAGCTCTGGCAGCTGGGAGCTTTTTGGCTATCCATTTCATCAAGGCCCATGTTTTTGTTGTACTTCTCTATTTTCTGGGGGCTAACAACACTGGCTGTCTTACTGCTGCGAATGCTGTAACAAAAGAACCATAAACCAAACCAGGCATGGTGAAGCACGCCTTTAATCCCAGCCACTCAGGAGGCAAAGGTAGGAGGATTGCCGCGAATTTGATATCAGCCTGGGCCAACAGAGTGAGTTCCAGGTTAGCCTGGGCTCCAGTGAGACCTAACCTCAAAAAACAAAATCCCCCAAAAAATCAAAATAAAGTAACCCTAAACTAGTTGGCTTATAAAAACCCATATTCACTGCTCACATTTCTGGAGGCTGATAGCCCAAGATCAAGGCATGACAAATTCTGTGTCAGGGAAGATTGCTTCCTGCTTCACAGATGTTACTCACATGTGTGCAATGGGTCTCTCAAGGGCCTCCTTTATGTTTTTTTTTGTTTTGTTTTGTTTTTCGAGGTAGGGTCTCACTCTAGCCCAGGCTGACCTGGAACTTACTATGGAGTCTCAGGGTGGCCTTGAACTCACGGCGATCCTCCTACCTCTGCCTCCCGAGTGCTGGGATTAAAGGCGTGCGCCACCATGCCCGGCCAAGGGCCTCCTTTATAAGGGCACCAAATCACCTCCTAAAAGCCCCACCTTCTACCACTATCATCTTGAAGTTAGAAGTCAATGTGTGAATTCCAGGGGGACAGCAAGAATCCCTGGCTGATGAAATGAATCCATGTAGGGAGCAGCTTCTGAAGGATTTATGAATCACCATGGAAAAATTCTTTTGGACTGTAACACAAGCTCAAATATGGCCAAATTCAGGGAGTTATCAGGCCATCTGGGAAACAGCCTTAAACCCCTCTAAGCAGGTATCAGTAAAAAAAGAGCCTCTATCTTCCCATTGTTCACTCCCAAGGAAAAGTAAAGTTTAACTCTACCCCCACTTTTCCCATCTCAGGCTATCCTGAAGCCGAATTCTTTAAAATTCCCAATTGCCGGCTCAAGGGGGCTGCCATTCTCATTTCCCATGGGAAAAGGCTGCCCCTCGGTATACTCCAGTAAAAATTCTGTGTGTTGGTTTTTAGTTTCTTTCTTTCTTTCTTTCTTTTTTTTTTTTTTTGGTTTTTCGAGGTAAGGTCTTGCTCTAGCCCAGGCTGACCGACCTGGAATTCACTGTATAGTCTCTGGGTGGCCTTGAACTCACACCTTCCTACCTCTGCCTCCTGAGTGGCTGGGATTAAAGGCATGCACCACCATGCCCGGCATGATTTTTTTTTTTTTTTAATGTAAACCAAAAGGCTTGAAATGTCAGATTTTAAGAGAGCTGCCTCTCTTGTCTACCGGCTCCCAACAGGTGTTCCCAAAACCACAATAATCCCTATGTACTTTTAAGGAAATTGACTAAACCTTACTACCCCAGGGCTTGGATGAAGAATGAGCCTCCCTGGGTGGAGATGTGACAATCCAAACCTCACTTCCCTGTTTCTGCAGGCACTCCATAGAACCCTAATAAATGCCCATGAAATCCAGAACCAGAAAAACAATCCCCCCCCCTGCCTCCACATCACATAGGCTTGAGCCACCTTGAGTTACTGACACTCAACTTCCTTTCCTCACAGTGCAGTGCTCCTCACTCCCCTTCCTGAAGGCCCTTAAAATCTCCTTCCTCCTCCTTACTCAGGGATCCTTGGATTCCACCAGCCTTTCCTGGCATTCCCAAATTTCCTCCCGGTTTCCCGCTAGCCTCTAAGGCCTCTAAGGCCCAAGAAACTGCCTATCAAAGTTTATGATATACATGTGTGAAGACATCATAATGAAACCTGCTAACTTGTATAATGAACATATGCTGATCGAAGTTAAAAAAATAAAATAGGGCTTAGCGGTTAAGGCGCTTGCCTGCAGAGCCTAACGATCTGAGTTCGATTACCCAGTACCCATGTAAAGCCAGATGCACAAAGTAGCCTGTGCGTCTGGAGTCCATTTGCAGCGACTAGAGGCCCTGGTATGCCCATTCTGTCTGTCTGTCTGTCTTCTCTCTCTGCTTACAAATAAAAAACATTTAAAAGACCCCCCGCTGAAAAAAAATTCTGTGTTGGAGCTGGAGGGATGGCTTAGTGGTTAAGGCACTTGCCTACAAAGTCTAACGACCTGAGTTTGATTCCCCAGTACCTACATAAATCCAGATGTGTACAAAGTGGTTCATGTATCTGGAGATTGTTTGCAGCAACTGAAGGCCTTGGCACACTCATTCTCTCTTGTCTGTGTCTCTTTTTCTCTATATCTCTCTGCTTGCAGTGAATGAATAAATAAATAAAATAAATTATTTTTAAAAAAAGTCTGTGTTGTAGCCAGGCGTGGTGGTGCACACCTTTAATCCAGCACTTGGGAGGTGAATTCCAGGTCAGCCTGAGTAGTGAGACCCCACCTCGAAAAAGAGAGAGAGAGAGAGAGAGAGAGAGAGAGAGAGAGAAAGCGCACGAGCGAGCAAATGGACACGCCAGGGCCTCCAGTCACTGCAAATGAACTCCAGACACATACACCAGTTTTATCTGGAATTTAAAATGTCAGGCAGGCGCACCCATTCTCTGTCTGTCTCTATCTGCCTCTTTCTCTGTCTGTTGCTCTCAAATAAATAAATAAAAACCAAAAAAATTTTTAAAAAAATGTCAGGCAAAGGAAGTGGGAGAAAGACTGCAAAGGACAACTCACAATGGAGTGGCCACTGTTACAGGATAACCTTATAGGTTCTTGGAATTAGCATATGCCATTATTGGTGGTGACCTGACCTGGTTCCTCCATTTTCAAATTGCTACCCTTCCTTTTGTAGTTAATGTCTTAGGAAGGCAGAATTATCACCTCAAGATGCCCATGTCTTCATCAGTGGATGATGTGTGGTTATATTGTAAAGGGGAGTTAAGGCAGCAGATAAAATGAAGGTTGTCAGGCCAATGACTTTGAAATGGGCTTTCCTAGGGACTCTAGTTAAGGTGCTTGCCTGCAAAGCCTTAAGGACCCAGGTTTGATTCCCCAGTATCCATGTAAAGACAGATGCACAAGGTGGTACATACATCTGGAGTTTGTTTGCAGTGGCTAGAGGCCCTGGTGTGCCCATTCACTCTCTCAAATAAATAAACAAAATATATATATTTTTAAATGGGCTCTCCAGGCTGGAGAGATGGCTTAGCAATTAAGGCACTTGCCTATGAAGCCCAAGGACCCAGGTTCAATTCCCCAGTACCCATGTAAGCCAGATGGACAAGGTGTCGCCTGCATCTGGAGTTTATATGCAGTGGCTTAAGGCCCTGGCATACCCATTCTCTCTCTCTTTCCCTCTCTCTCTCTCCCCCTCCCTCCCTGTCTCTTTCTCTCTCAAATAAATAAATAAAAACATTTTTTAAAATGGGCTTTCCTATATTATCCATATGAGTCCAAAGTAATCACAGGGGTCTTTAAAATACATGAGGGAGAAAGGAAAGCTAGCTTTGAGGACAGAGGAAGGATTACAAGCCATGGACCCATGTGGTACCTCTGGGAGCCAAGGGAGGCAGGGAACAGTTTCCCTTTGGTGCTTCCAGAAGGCAGTCCTGTGGTACATGGGTTTCAGCCCTGCGAGCATGGACTGGGCTTCACTTCTCCCTCTTCCCTTTGCCCTCTTGCTCTTCCTCCTCTTCTTCTTTTGTCTTTTGAGGCAGGGTCTCACTCTAGTCCAGGTTGACCTGAAACCCACTTGTAGGCCCAGGCTGGTACCAAACTCACCACAATCCTCCTACCTCAGCTGAGATCAAACATGTGTGGCACCATGCCCAGCTCTGAGCTTCACTTCTGACTAAGAGAATGAATTTGTGTTGAGACAGAGTGTCACTGTGTGTGTGTGTAGATTACATGTATGCAGATGTGCTCTCCATGCAAGTGCATGTGCATGTGGAGGCCGTAGGAGAATGTGAGGGAGGTGCCTTTCTTTTATCACTTAACCCTATATTTCTTTGAGATGGAGTGGCTGTCCATCAGCAAATCCATGATGTTATGTTCTTTACTACCCCTGTCCCCTCCCTCACTGGTTATAAAAATGTATGGCATACCAGCTTTTTATGTAGGTTCTGGGGAGTAGAGAGTCAAACTTGGTAGCCTCCAGCCTTAAAGGACCTCACGTTAGCCGCAAGCACTCTTAACCACTGAATCATCTCCCTAGTTCCATAACTTGTATTTGTTTTTCAAGGAAGGGTCTTGCTCCAGCCCAGGCTAACCTGGAATTCACTATGTAGTCTCATGCTGGACTCAAACTCACAGTGATCCTCCAACCTCAGCCTCCCGAGTGCTGGGATTTGTATTTTTTTAAGCCACAGATTTAATTTGTTACAGCAGTAACAATATAAGTATCTTATATTGGGGGAGATATGTTGAGACCACACAAGTCCTATTTCACCTTAAACTTTGTCCCACTAATTTTAGCACCTACTGGGTGGATTTTGTCTATCATAAGTAATGGTAATCTTCTATTTTCTACTGTATTTGTTAGCTGGAATTTCACTATAAGGAAGAACTGTACTGTCTCCCCCTTATTTGATGATTTGTGTCCAAGTGCCATAGTAGGTAGTGTCTTGTCCTGTGGCTATAATCCAACACTATTATCAAGAGCTGGTGTTCACATAACCAAAGCTCTGGCAGCTGGGAGCTTTTTGGCTATCCATTTCATCAAGGCCCATGTTTTTGTTGTACTTCTCTATTTTCTGGGGGCTAACAACACTGGCTGTCTTACTGCTGCGAATGCTGTAACAAAAGAACCATAAACCAAACCAGGCATGGTGAAGCACGCCTTTAATCCCAGCCACTCAGGAGGCAAAGGTAGGAGGATTGCCGCGAATTTGATATCAGCCTGGGCCAACAGAGTGAGTTCCAGGTTAGCCTGGGCTCCAGTGAGACCTAACCTCAAAAAACAAAATCCCCCAAAAAATCAAAATAAAGTAACCCTAAACTAGTTGGCTTATAAAAACCCATATTCACTGCTCACATTTCTGGAGGCTGATAGCCCAAGATCAAGGCATGACAAATTCTGTGTCAGGGAAAGATTGCTTCCTGCTTCACAGATGTTACTCACATGTGTGCAATGGGTCTCTCAAGGGCCTCCTTTATGTTTTTTTTTTTGTTTTGTTTTGTTTTTCGAGGTAGGGTCTCACTCTAGCCCAGGCTGACCTGGAATTTACTATGGAGTCTCAGGATGGCCTTGAACTCACGGCGATCCTCCTACCTCTGCCTCCCGAGTGCTGGGATTAAAGGCGTGCGCCACCATGCCCGGCCAAGGGCCTCCTTTATAAGGGCACCAAATCACCTCCTAAAAGCCCCACCTTCTACCACTATCATCTTGAAGTTAGAAGTCAATGTGTGAATTCCAGGGGGGACAGCAAGAATCCCTGGCTGATGAAATGAATCCATGTAGGGAGCAGCTTCTGAAGGATTTATGAATCACCATGGAAAAATTCTTTTGGACTGTAACACAAGCTCAAATATGGCCAAATTCAGGGAGTTATCAGGCCATCTGGGAAACAGCCTTAAACCCCTCTAAGCAGGTATCAGTAAAAAAAGAGCCTCTATCTTCCCATTGTTCACTCCCAAGGAAAAGTAAAGTTTAACTCTACCCCCACTTTTCCCATCTCAGGCTATCCTGAAGCCGAATTCTTTAAAATTCCCAATTGCCGGCTCAAGGGGGCTGCCATTCTCATTTCCCATGGGAAAAGGCTGCCCCTCGGTATACTCCAGTAAAAATTCTGTGTGTTGGTTTTTAGTTTCTTTCTTTCTTTCTTTCTTTCTTTTTTTTTTTTTGGTTTTTCGAGGTAAGGTCTTGCTCTAGCCCAGGCTGACCGACCTGGAATTCACTGTATAGTCTCTGGGTGGCCTTGAACTCACACCTTCCTACCTCTGCCTCCTGAGTGGCTGGGATTAAAGGCATGCACCACCATGCCCGGCATGATTTTTTTTTTTTTTTTAATGTAAACCAAAAGGCTTGAAATGTCAGATTTTAAGAGAGCTGCCTCTCTTGTCTACCGGCTCCCAACAGGTGTTCCCAAAACCACAATAATCCCTATGTACTTTTAAGGAAATTGACTAAACCTTACTACCCCAGGGCTTGGATGAAGAATGAGCCTCCCTGGGTGGAGATGTGACAATCCAAACCTCACTTCCCTGTTTCTGCAGGCACTCCATAGAACCCTAATAAATGCCCATGAAATCCAGAACCAGAAAAACAATCCCCCCCCCTGCCTCCACATCACATAGGCTTGAGCCACCTTGAGTTACTGACACTCAATTTCCTTTCCTCACAGTGCAGTGCTCCTCACTCCCCTTCCTGAAGGCCCTTAAAATCTCCTTCCTCCTCCTTACTCAGGGATCCTTGGATTCCACCAGCCTTTCCTGGCATTCCCAAATTTCCTCCCGGTTTCCCGCTAGCCTCTAAGGCCTCTAAGGCCCAAGAAACTGCCTATCAAAGTTTATGATATACATGTGTGAAGACATCATAATGAAACCTGCTAACTTGTATAATGAACATATGCTGATCGAAGTTAAAAAAATAAAATAGGGCTTAGCGGTTAAGGCGCTTGCCTGCAGAGCCTAACGATCTGAGTTCGATTACCCAGTACCCATGTAAAGCCAGATGCACAAAGTAGCCTGTGCGTCTGGAGTCCATTTGCAGCGACTAGAGGCCCTGGTATGCCCATTCTGTCTGTCTGTCTGTCTGTCTTCTCTCTCTGCTTACAAATAAAAAACATTTAAAAGACCCCCCCGCTGAAAAAAAATTCTGTGTTGGAGCTGGAGGGATGGCTTAGTGGTTAAGGCACTTGCCTACAAAGTCTAACGACCTGAGTTTGATTCCCCAGTACCTACATAAATCCAGATGTGTACAAAGTGGTTCATGTATCTGGAGATTGTTTGCAGCAACTGAAGGCCTTGGCACACTCATTCTCTCTTGTCTGTGTCTCTTTTCTCTATATCTCTCTGCTTGCAGTGAATGAATAAATAAATAAAAAAATTATTTTTAAAAAAAGTCTGTGTTGTAGCCAGGCGTGGTGGTGCACACCTTTAATCCCAGCACTTGGGAGGTGGAGGTAGGATTGCGGAGAGTTCAAGGCCACCCTAAGACTACATAGTGAATTCCAGGTCAGCCTGAGCTAGAGTGAGACCCTACCTATTAAAAAAAAAAAAAAAAAAAAAAAACTGTGCTGTTGAAGTTCGCTTTCTTCTCTGTTTGCTGTACTCCTCACATTGCTCTGGTCAATCCCAAAGTCTTACAACTGGCTCTGAAACCCGAAGCTTTAACCCCCTCTGCTGTCAGGGCTCTGCTCAGAGAAAAGAGCTGACCATAGGCAAATGTGGGCCTAACCTCAGGGTTTAGAGTGATCAGAAGCTGTGGCTCTTGAGCAGGAGGGAGAAACTGACTGATTTTCCCAGTTCACTGGGGCCTGTAGGAAGACACTGTGTGTACTACACACTATGGTAATTTGGTCATCTACTTCCATCTGCAAACTTCCTGGAGGTTGGGAGAAGATCAAGTGCCCAGGGCTGGAGAGATGGCTTAGCGGTTAAGAGCTTGCCTGTGAAGCCTAAGGACCCCAGTTCGAGGTTCGACTCTCCAGGAACCACATTAGCCAGATGCACAAGGGGGAGCACACGTCTGGAGTTCATTTGCAGTGGCTGGAGGCCCTGGTGTGCCCATTCTCTATCTGCCTCTTTCTCTCTCTCTCTGTGACTTTCAAATAAATAAATAAAAATAAACAAAATTAAAAAAAAAAAAAAGATCAAGGGCCCAGAATAGGTGTCAGCTCACTCTGTTCACCCAGCAGCAGGTATCCATTCATGGGATGTTAACAGATGCCCCTGTTCATGCAGACCTTCATCCCAATCCCAGACACTCTATCCTTACCCTTTGACCTGACTGGAATTTATATCCAAGACAACAAACATGTACATTTATCATATAATAAGCAAAAATAAGCAGCACTGACAAAAGCTCAGTAGTTTTTTTAAAAAAATATTTTATTTATTTATGAGAGAGAGAGAGAGAGAAAATATGAGAATGGATATACCAAGGCCTCCAGCCACTGCAAACAAACCATCTGGCTTATGTGAGTACTGGGGAATTGGACCTGGGTCCTTAGGCTTCACCGGCAACTGCCTTAACTGCTAAGCCATCTCTCCAGTCCCCAAAGCTCAGTATTTTTGTTTGTTTGTTTGTTTGTTTGTTTTTTCTGAGGTAGGGTCTCACTCTAGCCCAGCCTACCTGGAATTCATTATGTAGTCTCAGGGTGGCCTTGAACTCATGGCAGTCCTCCTACCTCTGCCTCCCTAGTGCTGGGATTAAAGGCATGTGCCACCATGCCCGGCTTAGACTTCTCTCTCTCTCTCTTTTTGGTTTCAATAGTTTTAATGACATTCAACATCACTGAAAACAAAGTGCAGCTCTTCTAGTTATAGTATCAACTCCACTGTTTGCTTGGAAGTTTCCCATTCCAGCAGCCTTTCTACAAACAGTGAGCTTTGCTGCTCAGTGCCAACCAAACATTTGTTTCTACTCTGACCACTTTCATTCATGGACTGTGAGGGGAACCTAAGGATCCTACACCCTGATCCTATTCCTGTGACTACAGACAGCATGCTAGGTCTAGAATGGGCTGTCTCCACCACTAGAATGCAGAGAGGAAACCTAGCACAATGGGGTTAACGGATTCGTTATCTCCAAAATCATGTCTAACCAGTATAGAGGTTCCATGAAAGCCGAGATAAGTATACCACGTTGGGCCTCGTCTGTGGTTTTCACGTGCAAGGAACTCAAACAAATATTGGCTGATAGATGCTTGTCTTTTTCCATTCTGCTTTCCTCAAGAAAAGAAAGATCAATGGGTATCCCAGACCCTTTTATGTGATTGTTACTGCTTAAAGATAAAAGTTTTTTTTTTTTTCTCCAATTTATTTGCGCTGGGCGTGATGGCGCACACCTTTAATCCTATCACTAGGGAGGCAGAGGTAGGAGGATCGCAGTCAGTTCAAGGCCAGCCTGAGACTACTTGGTGAATTCCAGGTCAGCTTGGTCAATAGCAAGACCCTACCTTGAAAAACCAAGAAAAAAAATTAAAATAAAATTTTGGGGCTGGAGATTTAGCTCAGTGGATGAGCAAGCGGAAGGCCCTGGGTCCAGTCCTCAGCACAGAAAGTAAAATTACTTGCAAGGAGAGAGAGAATGAGAATGGGCACACCAGGGCTTCTAGCCACTGCAAACAAATTCCAGATGCAGGCATCACTTAGTGCAGCTGGCTTTACGTGGGTACTAGGGATTCGCACCTGAGTCCTCAGGCTTTGCTGGCAAGCGCCTTAACTATTAAGCCATCTCTTCAGCCCCGAGGAACTTTTTGTTTAACTTTCATAACAAGTTGGTAGCTGGCACTGAGCAGGTTCAGAAAGCACAATACTGCAGTCTCTTGTACTCCTACTTCCCAACAACTCAAAAACCAAAACACCCCAAAACAACATGGGACAGCCGAGTGAGGACGCCAACCAGCCTGCGCTCAGTTTCCCTGGTATCCATCATCCCGTGACTGTGCCTGTGTGCCTCAGTACTCAAAGCTGAGTCCGTCCCACAGCAGACCTCTGCCACACCAGGGAGGTGTCTGACTCTGCAGCCAGGAGGCTGGGTTGCAGGTACTAACACCTGGGCTCCGCCCCCATCGCGTGTGCGCCGCTCCCTGAAGGGACCAGTCCGTACCGCGCGACCTTCCAGACAGACGCCGTAAAGAGCAGACGACCCTCAAGCGACTGCGCAAAGACCCAGCTGTGCCGCCCGCGCACGCGCAACGAGGCCCTTCAGGCCTTATCTCATCGCACCGCCCGAGCGCCAAATAAGTCGCAGACCCATCGGGCCCATGCGTGCGCGATCCCGCCCTCTGCGTCACTAGGAAGCGCGCTCCCGCGTTGCCGCCGCCGCCGCCGCCGCCGCCGAATCCCCAACAAGGAGTGAAGCCCGCGGCCGTCGCCGCCGCCCGCTGCCGCCGCCCCTGTCGCCGCTGGGCGCCCGAGCAGGCCCGCGTAGGCCCAGGTAAGCGGCGCCGGCGCGCCCGCGCCCCCCCGTGGCGAGGCCTCTCGCGCCACTCACGCGCCGCCGTCCAGTCAGGGGTCCCTGCGGAGCGTCAGGACGTTACGGCGGGGGGAGGGGAGGCCGGGGGAGGGGCGGCGGGCGCGCGAGGGCGGCGGCGGCGTCAAGCGCGACGGCGTCAGGCAGGCGGGCGGCGCGGGCGCCAGGCGGGCGGGCGGGAGGCAGGCGGCGCGAAGGCGGCCGCGTTTCCGGCCTCCATCTTGGTGTCGCTGGCGGCGAGGGCAGCTTCTTAGTGGAAGCCGAGGCGCCTCGGCCTTGGGTGTTGGGGGTTGGGGGCATGCGGAGACTGGGAAAGGACTGGAACTCACGTCAGCATGGTCCTGTTGGTGGGACCTGTATTGATGTGGGCCCGCTGGTAGGAACGTAACACGTTTCTGTGAATCCCTGTGTCAGAACCGAATCGATAAGGACCCAGGAGTAGGAAGCAGGACCGTATTCATAATCATACTGGTTTTGGACCCGGGACTTGTTGGTGGCCACTATTGATAAGAACCCACTGGTAGGACCTAAGTGGATCATTGTCTTCAGTGGGAACCAAACCCAATCAGTTCTGCTCATTGTTAACCATTAGTCACAACTTGGTTAACTCATACATATAATTGATGACGTATGCAGAACTAAAGTTACCCCCCCCTTTTTTTTTGGTGTGCGTGATTTCGCAGGCTGACCTATATATTCACTATGTAGTCTCAGGATGGCCTTGAACTCACGGCAATCCTTTCACTGACTCCCAGGTGCTGGGATTAAAAGCATAGTTCCCTTTCTTTGCCAACACTTGATATTATTTTCAATTGTATCATTCTTAAAATTAAATGGACTGTATAAAGATACACTATGACATAATAAATTTAATTAGATTATTTTTGTTTAGTTTCTTTCTTCAAGGTAGGTTCTTACCCTAAGGCCCAAGGTAGCCTAGAATTCACTATGTAGTCATAGTGTGGCCTCGAACTCATGGTAATCCTCCTACCTCTGCCTCCCTAGTGCTGGAATTAAAAGTGTGCACAATCACACCCAGCCTTTATTTATTTATTTTTATTATTTGTTTATTTTCTATTTATTTGAGAGAGAGATAGAGGGAGAGAGGCAGAGAGAATGGGCAATGCCAGGGCCTCCAGCTGCTGCAAACGAACTCCATACATGAGACACTTTGTGGGTCTGGGGAATCGAATCTGGGTCCTTTGGCTTTGCAGGCAAATGCCATAACTGCTAAACCATCCCTTCAGCCCTAGTTTTTTTATTTTTATTTTTATTTTTTGGTTTTTCGAGGTAGGGTCTCATGCTAGTCCAGGCTGACCTGGAACTCGCTATATAGTCTCAGGGTGGCCTCGAACTCTCAGTGATCCTCCTACCTCTGCCTCCTGACTGCTGGGATTAAAGGTGTGTGCCAGCACGCTTGGCTCAGCCCTAGTTTTTTTTTTTTTTTTTTTTAAGTAAGCTTAAGAGGACTTCTTTTTTGTTTATTTTTATTTATTTATTTGAGAGTGATAGAGGGAGAAAGAGGCAGAGAATGGGTGCGCCAGGGCCTCCAGCCATTGCAAACAAACTCCAGACACATGAGCTCCCTTGTGCATCTGGCTAATGTGGGTCCTGGAGAATCGAGCCTCGAACCAGGGTCCTTAGGCTTCACAGGCAAGCGCTTAACTGCTAAGCCATCTCTCCAACCCTCAGCCCTAGTTGTTTTAAAAAAATATTTTATTTTTATTTATTAGAGAGAAAGAGGTAGATAGAGACTAAGAATGGGTGCACTAGGGCCTCTAGCTACTGCAAACGAACTCCAGATACATGCACCATCTCGTGCATCTGGCATTATGTAGCTACTGGGGAATCAAAACTGGGTCCTTAGGCTTTGCAGGCAAGTGCCTTAACCGCTAAGCCATCTCTCCAGCCCCCCTAGTTTTTTTTTTTTTTTCTTTCTTTCTTTTTGGTTTTTCGAGGTAGCGTCTCACTCTAGTCCAGGCTGACCTGGAATTCACTCTGTATTCTTAGGGTGGCCTCAAACTCATGGTGATCCTCCTACCTCTGCCTCCCAAGTGCTGGGATTAAAGGAGTGCACCACTACACCCGGCTTGCTAGTTTTGTTTTTTGAGGTAGGGTCTCACTGTAGTCCAGGCTGACCTGGAATTCACTATGTAGTCTCAGGGTGGCCTTGAGCTCACAGCAGTCCTCCTACCACTGCCTCCCGAGTGGCACGCACCACCATACCTGGTAAGAACTTTTTTTTCATAGGAAGTGCATAAAACTTTGTAGTCCAGGTTGATCTTGAAATCACCACATTACCTCCTGGCCTCAGCCTTCCAAGTGCTTGGGATTACAGGTGTGTACAACATATGCCATATACCTAGCTCAGTGGAATAATTAAATGAAATTAAAAGTTTGGGGCTGGGCTTGTTGGTGCATGCCTTTAATCCCAGCACTTGGGGAGGCAGATATGGGAGGATCGCCATGAATTCTTCAAGGCTACCTGAGACTACAAGTAAATTCCCAGTCAGCATGAGCTAGAGTGAAACCCTACCTCAACAAAACAAACAAAACAGAAAAAAACACAAGTTTTAGGCTTGTTTAAAGTTCATTACTTTGAAGACAAAGACAGTAAACTAGTGAAAAAAAAGTTGTCTCAGAACTATGTAGTTTTCCAGTGTACATGAATCCTTGTTACTACTTTTCTGCCTGAGAAGCAGCTGAAGATGGTCCCCAGTCAGACCCCAGTCCTCTGAGAAACAAGACAAGAACATATTTGGAGGGAGAAAATAAACCAGGACAAATCTGAAGGTTTTCTGTTCCTCATCCCAGTAGAAGTTCATAAAAGCATTCAAGTGCTGGAGGGAGCCAGGTGTGGTGGCACAGGTCTGTAGTTCAGGTGAAGAGGCTGAAGTAGGAGGACCACAAGTTTGAAGGCAGTCTGTTCTTAGCAAAATCATCTCTTAAAAAAAAAAAGTTGGGGTGTGGTGGCGCATGCCTTTAATTCCAGCACACGGAAGGCAGAGGTAGGAGTATCGCTGTGAATTTGAGGCCATCCTGAGACTACATAGTGAATTCCAGGTCAGCCTGGGCCAGAGTGAGACCCTACCTCAACCCCCCCCCCCAAAAAAAAGAGGTGTAGAGTGGGTTGGCCTGGGCTAGAGCAAGACCCTACCTTGAAAAACCAAACCAAACAACAACAAAAAAAAAAAAAAAAAAAGAAAGAAAAAAGAAACAAACATGTAGGAGCTATAGATTGGGTGTGATTTAGCAAAGACCTTGAGTCCCACTAGGAGCGTGTGTTATGACTGGTTCCTTGATTTGGTTACTTGGTTCTGGCATTAAAGGCTTAATTACAGAGAACTGTTTGGAGTATGGGTGTCGTCACCTGCTCGAGAGCTGCTTTAGTCCTGGACATACTTTCTGCTTGGTGGTGTACTAGTCATTAACAGTTACCATGATTGCCGGGCTTGGTGGCACACGCCTTTACTCTGGAGGCAGAGGGAGGAGAGTCACCATGAGTTCAAGGCCACCCTGAGACTACATAGTGAGTTCCAGGCAAGCCTGAGCTAGACTGAAATCCTACCTCAAAAAATAAAATAAAAATAAAAAATTACAGAACAGTTACTGTGATAAAAGTCCTGAAAATTTTTTCTTTTTAGCAAGTTTGCATGTTCTCAATTTTCTTTTTTTTCTGAGGTAGGGTCTCACTCTGGAACTCACTCTGTAATTTCAGGCTGTCCTTGAACTCACAGCCTCCCATTTCTGTCTCCCAAGTGCTGGGATTAAAAGCTTGCACCTCCATGTTTGGCTGTTCTCCATTTTGTAGCTTGTATCTATTTTTTTTTTTTTTTTCGAGGTAGGGTTTCACTCTAGCTCAGGCTGACCTAGAATTCACTATGTACTCTCAGGGTGGCCTTGAACTCTTGGCTATCCTCCTATCTCTGCCTCCTGAGTGCTGGGATTAAAGGCGTGCACCACCATGCTTGTCTTTGTATCAAATCTTAATGAATTGTTCTCTTATAGTAGCATTATAACTTTTTAAAAAAACATTTTTTATTATTTATTTGAGAGAGATGGGGGGCCTAGAATATGGGTGCACCAAAGCCTTCAGCCGCTGCAAACAAACTCCAGATGCATGCACCACCTTGTGCATCTGGTTTATGTGGGTCTTGGGGAATTGAACCTGGGTTCTTTGGCTTTGCAGGCAAGCGCCTTAAGCACTATGCCATCTCTCCAACCCAACTTAAAAAAAATAGGGGCTGCAGGGGTGGCTTAATGGTTAAGGCGTTTGCCTGCAAAGCCAAAGGACCCAGGTTCGATTCCCCAGGACCCACATTAGCCAGATGGACAAGGGGGTGCATGTGCCTGGAGTTTGTTTGCAGTGGCTGAAGGCCCTGGCACACCCATTCCCTGTCTCTCCCCTTCCCTCTTTCTCTGTCAAGTAAATAAATAAATAAATAAAATATTTTTATTTATTTATTTTTTTTTATATGTTGAAAATTTTATTAAAATTTTAAAAAAAAGAATTGAAGAAATATATCACAGCTCTAAATAAGAGGACGGATATACTGTGATTACTAATTAGAATACACAGTATACATGGTAAAGATATTGAATATAGTAAATATGCCGGCTATTACTCTATACAGATGGTCTCTGACTTACAATGGCTTGTCATAATTTTTTGCCCATGATGGTATGAGAGCGATACATACTTTTCTTTTTTTTTTTAAATTTTCTCAATTTTTATTAATATTTTCCATGATTATAAAAAATATCCCATGGTATTACCCTCCCCCCTTTCCCCTTTGAAATTCCATTCTCCATCATATCCCCTCCCCATCTCAATCTTTCTACTTACATATATACAATACCAACCTAATAAAAGCCCTCCTCCCTTTCTTTCTCTTCCCTTTCTATCTCCTTTTTTAACTTACTGGCCTCTGCTACTGAGTTTTTTCCTTCTCGCACAGAAGCCTAATCATCTGTAGCTAAGATCCACATATGAGGGAGAACATGTGGCGCTTGGCTTTCTGGGCCTGGGTTACCTCACTTAGTATAATTCTTTCCAGATCCATCCACTTCTCTGCAAATTTCATAACTTCATTTTTCTTTACTGCTGAGTAAAACTCCATTGTATAAATGGAGTATAAAAAAATAGGTTTTCAGGGCTGGAGAAGTGGCTTAGCAGTTAAGGCGCTTGCCTGCAAAGCCTTAGAAGTCATGTTTGAATCTCCAGGTACCACATAGCCAGACACACAATGACATAAGTGCACAATGTTGCACATGCACACAAGGGGCCACACGCATCTGGAGTTTGTAGTGGCTAAAGGCCCTGGCTTGCCCATTTTCTCTCTCTCTGCCTCTTTCTCTCAAAAAACTAAAAATAAATGATTTTCATAGCCAGATGTGGTGGTGCATACCTTTAATCCTAGCACTTGAGAGGCAGAGGTAGGAAGATTGCTGTGAGTTCGAGAACATCGTGAGACTTCATAGTGAATTCCAGGTTTGTCTTGACTAGAGTGAAACCCTACCTTGAACCCCCCCCCAAAAAAAAACTATAATAGGTTTTCATGAAGTTTATTAGCTTTGAACTCACTATGTATGGGAAGATGACCTTGAACTCTGAGCCTCCTGCCTGTGCCTCCTAAGTGCTGAGATTACAGGTATATGCCACCATGCTGGGCATATTAAACTTTTATTATGTTAAAATACACATAATTGGGTTAGTGGCTCAGTGGATAAAGCATTTGCTGTGCAACTCTGAGTACTTGAGTTTGGATCCCCAGACCCCACATGAAAGCTAGAAGCTGTAGTAGCCTTCTGTAATATAAGTGTGCCTACTATAGGAAGGGAGGCAGAGATAGGAGAATATCTCCAAAGCTCACAAACAGAGCAGTGCATGAGAGACCCTACCTCAAAGGAGGTGGAAGGCCGACTGGCTCGAAAGTTGTCCTCTCAATTCCATATGTGCTGTGGCATGTGTATGTTTCCCTCCCCCCATACAATTAATAAAGTAATAAAAAATGACATAGTTGGGCATGGTGGCTCATGCCTATAATCCTAGCACTTGGGATGCTTAGGTAGGAGGACTATGCCTTAGGTCAGAGTGGGCTAGAGTGAGACCCTGCCTCTAAACAAAAACAAAGTAGCATAATGTGCTGGAGAGATGGCTGAGTGGTTAAAGGCACCTGCTTGCAAAGCCCGACAGCCTGGGCTTGATTCCCCAGTACCTATATAAAGCCAGGTACATACAATGGCAAGAGGCCCTGGTGGGCTTATTCTCTTCCTCTTTCTGTCTCTCTCAGACTGTCTGTCTGATTGCAAATAAATAAAAATATTAAAAACAATATGCATAACATAGTTACTGTCTTTAAGAGTGGCTTTAAGGACTGGAGTGATAGCTTAGTGGTTAAGGTGTCTGCCTGCAAAGCCTAAGGACCCATGTTCTACTCTCCAGATCCCATGTAAGTCAGATGGACAAGGTAAGTTAATCGTGCAAGGTCGCACATGCACACAAGATGGTGCCCATGTCTGGAGTTCAATTGCAGTGGCTGGCGGCCTTCGGGTGCCAATTCTCTCTCTCATAAAAAAAAAAAAAAAAGGAGTGAAGCTGGGCGTGATGGCGCACGCCTTTAATCCCAACTCTCAGGAGGTGGAGGTAGGAGGATCTCTGTGAGTTGAAGGCCACCCTGAGAATCCAGAGTGAATTTCAGGTCAGCCTGAGCTAGAGTGAGACCCTACCTCGAAAAACCAAAAAGAATCAGCCATACTGTCATAACTTTTGCAAAAACATCTTTAACTGCTGAGCCATCTCTCCAGCCCAAATGTTTTTTTAGTTTATCAACGTGTTGTATCAGACATTAGAATCTTATTACATTTTATTTATTTATTCTTTTTTTTTTTTTTTTTTTAGTTGTTTGAGGTAGGGTCTCACTGTAGCCCAGAATTCACTATGTAGTCTCAGGGTGGCCTTGAACTCACAGTGATCCTCCTACCTCTGCCTCCCAAGTGCTGGGATTAAAGGCGTGCGCCACCACGCCCGGCTCTATTTATTCATTTTTTTAGACTCATTACTTTTTGTTGTTGTTTTTCGAGGCAGGGTCTTGCTCTAGCCCAGGCTGACCTGGAATTCACTATTAAGTCTCAGGGTGGCCTTGGACTCACTGCGATCCTCCTTCCTCTGCCTCCTGAATGCTGGGATTAAAAGGTGTGTGCCACCTTGCCTGGCTCCTATTTTCACTTTTTTCTTTTTGGTGTATGGTGTGTGATGCTATTGTGTATAAGCACATGCATGTACATGCCACAGCACACAATTTGGGGTGCCAATCCTTGCCTTCTACCTTGTTTAAGGCAAGATCTCTTGATCACATTGTTGATCCCTGCTGTGTTTCCCAGGCTAGTTGGCAAGGAATTCTGTATCTGTCTCTCTTCTTGCCACCATTGGGATTACAGATGCCCACCACAGCATCTGGTATTTATATGGGCTCTAGGGATCTGAAATCAGGTACTGAAACTTGCATGAAAAGTGTTTATCCACTGAGTCTCATTCCCAGACCCTTATTTTCACATCTTGATGATGTGAGTTTTCTCTTTCCTGATAGCTAGTGATGCCCAGCTTCTGTTGTCACTTGTGCTTATAGACCTATCTGTGTTTATTTCTTTGGAGAAACATCCATTCAAGTCTTTTACCTACATTTTATTCTTATTATTTTAAAGTTAAAAAATTATTTACTTGAGAGAGAAAGGTAGAGAGAGAGAAGGAGAAAATAGGCATGCTAGGGCTTTCAGCCACTGCAAACTAACTCCAGATGCATGTGCCACCTTGTGCATTTGGCCTATGTGGGTTGTGGGGAATCAAACCTGGGTCCTCTAGCTTTGGAGGTAAGCACCTGAACCGCTAAGTCGTCACTCCAGCCCTTATTTTTTAAAATATATTTATTTGAGAGAGAGAGAGAGAGGAAGCATGGGTGCACTAGGGATTCTTGCCACTGCAAATAAACTCCAGATGTATGTGCCACTTTGTACATCTGGCTTTCCATGGGTACTGGGGAACTTGAACCCAGGCCATTGGGTTTGCAAGCAAGTGCACTTAACCACCGAGCAATCTCTCCAGCCCCCACATTTTATTTATTATTTACTACTATTATTTATTAATTTGTGAGGTAGGGTATTGCTATACCCTAGGCTGACCTGGAATTCACTGTGGCCTCTCAAGGTGGCCTCAGACTCACAGCAATCCACCTACCTTTGCCTCCCAAATGCTGGGATTAAAGGCCTGCATCACCACACCCAGCTATATTCTGAATATTACTCCTTTGTCAGTTATTTGTTTTGTTAATACTTTTTCCCATTCTGTGGATTGCCTCTTTTGTAGTATACTTTGATACACAAAAGTCTTTATTTATTTATTTATTTTGGTTCTTTTGAGGTAGGGTCTCACTATCCCAGACTGACCTAAATCTCACTTTGTAGACCAGGCTGGCCTCAAACTCATGGTGATCCTCCTACCCCAGCCTGGGATTAAAGGTGTGCACTACCATACCAATCAAGTTTCTAGTTTTGATGATATTGAATTTGTGTAATGGTTAATCTTGTCAACTTGATGGAATCTGGAATAACCTTGGAAGCAAACTCTGGGTTTGTCTGTGAGGGCCTTTTCAGGAAGAATTAACTGAGGAGGGAAGACCTACCCTGAATGTGGATAGTACCAACCCATGTGCTGGGGTCCTAGACTGAATTAAAAGGAGGGAGGGCTGGAGAGGTGGCTCAGTGGTTAAGGCAATTGCCTGAAAAACCTGATGACCAGAGTTTATTTCCCTAGTACCCATGTAAAGCCAGATGCACAAAGTGGCATATGCATCTGGAGTCTGTTTTCAGTGACTGGAGGCCTTGGTATGCCAATTCTTTCTGTCTGTTTCCTCTCTTGGCTTGCAAATATATATATATATATATATATATACACACACACACACACATATACACATATATATGCATACATATATATATGCATACATATATATATGCATGTATATATACACACACACATATATATATTGTGCGTGTGTGTTTTAAAGGAGGAAGGGAGCTGAGTGGTAGCATTCCTCTACTTTCTTTTTTTTTCTTAATTTTAGGGGGGGGGGAGAGACAGACAGAATTGGCACACCAGGGCCTCAGCAACTGCAATCGAACTCCAGATGCTTTTACCACCTAGTGGGCATGTGCGGCCTTGTGCTTGCCTCATCTTTGTGCATTTGGCTTACATGGATTTGGAGAGTCCTTCACAGGCAAGTACCTTCACCTCTAAGCCATCTCTCCAGCCCACATTCCCCTACTTTGTGACTGTGAATGTAGGGTAACCAGATGCCTCAGGCTCCTGCCACTTTCATTAATGCCTTCTCTGCCATCTTGGACTTTGTCTCCTTGGTCTGTAAGCCAAAAATAAGCCAGTCCTCCCTTAAGTTGCTTCTTTTGTTTGTTTTGTTTTTTGCTTTGCTTTTGTTGCCTGTGTTTGTCATCACCAAAACCAATGTTAGGAATGTTTCCTTGTGTTTTATTCCATTTTATGATTTTAACACGTAGGTTCTTTTTTTTGTTTTTTTTTTTTTATTTCTAACTTTAAAAAAAATATATTTTTTGTTACTTTTATTTATTTATTTGAGAGAAACAGACAGAGTGAGAAAGAGGCAGAGAGAGAGAGAATGGGCGCGCCAGGGCTTCCAGACACTGCAAACGAACTCCAGATGCGTATGCTCCCTTGTGCATCTGGCTAACATGGGTCCTGGGGAATCAAGCCTCGAACCAGGGTCCTTAGGCTTCACAGGCAAGCGCTTAACCACTAAGCCATCGCTCCAGCCCTTTTTTTAAAAAATATATTTTATTTATTTGAGAGAGAGAAAGTGTGTGTGTGTGTGTGTGTGTGTCTGTGTGTGTGTGAGAGAGAGAGAGAGAGAGAGAGAGTGTGTGTGTGTGTGTGTGTGTGTGCCAGGGCCTCCAGCCACTGCAGACTAGCTACAGATGCATGTGTCCCCTTGTGCATCTGGCTCATGTGGGTCCTGGAGAGTGGAACCGGGATCCTTTGGCTTTGTAGGCAAATGTCTTAACCATTAAGCCATCTCTCCAGTCCTAACTTGTTGTTTTGAGGTAGGAACATATACTGTCATTGCAAAGGAGTGCCAGATACTTGTGGTGCTTTTTTCATTTGCTTTATGTGGAAGGCTTGAGGACTGAACCCAGGCTGACAGGCTTTGCAAACAAATGCCTTTAACTGCTACTGAGTCATCTTCCTAGCCTCCTGGTTTAATTTAACTTTTCTTTTGGTTTAGTTTTTATTTAAAGATTTAGAAGTCTACCTGCCTGAAATCTCAGTATTTGGGACACAGAGGCAGGAAGATTGGTGTGAATTTAAGACCAATCTGGGCTATATATGGACCATGTCTCACACAAAAAAAAATAACAATTAAGGGCTGGATATATGGCTTAGCAGTTAAGGTGCTTGCCTGCAAAGCCTAAGGACCCAGATTCAATTTCTCAGTAGCCTCGTAAGCCAGATGCACAAGGTGGCACATATAACTGGAGTTCGTTCACCCATTCTCTCTTTCTCCATCTACCTCTCTCTCTCTCTCTCAAATAAATAAAATATTTCAAAAATATTAAAAACACTAAAATGAACTATGTGTGTGTTTAGTTATTTGTTTGTTTTCAAGGTAGGATCTCTCGCTGAGGCTGACCTGGAACTCACTCTGTAGACCCAGGCTGGTCTCAAACTCACAGTGATCCTCCTACCTCTGCCTCCTGAGTGCTGGGATTAAAGGCTTGTGCTCCCAGGCCTGCCTTCTGTGTTTTTGTTTGTTTGTTTGTTTTGTTTTTTGTTTTGTTTTGTTTTGTTTTTTTTGAGGTAGGGTCTCATTCTAGCCCTGACTGACCTGGAATTCACTATGTAGTCTCAGGGTAGCCTCAAACTCATGGCGATCCTCCTACCTCTGCCTCCCAAGTGCTGGCATTAAAGGCATGCACCACCAAGCCTGGCTCTGTGGTTTTTTTTTTTTTTTTGAGGTAGGGTCTTGCTCTAGTCCATGCTGGCCTGGAATTTACTATATAGTCTTAGGCTGGCCTCTCTCAGTGATCCTCCTACCTCTGCCTCCCGAGTAGTGGGATTAAAGGCATGTGCCATCACGCCTGGCTTGAAAAAAAAATTATATATATATATATACACACAAAGTTGTATCAATTTCAACATATGTAGATTCATGTAATCATTTCAGAGAATACAGAAGAGCTCATTGCCCTAGAAATTTCCTTGGCACTCCTTTTCATAACTGTCTGGCTTTTTTTGTGTAGTATAAGACTGCACCCATTCTTGCCAATGCACTATCCTGGAGGTGTATTTGAGGAGATTCTGTAGATGGGCTTCTATGGTGTCTTCTTTATGGTTGCTTGCCTTGTTATTTGCTTAAGTCAAGCAGAAGGACCCAACCTTCCTTGGGATGCTGGGCTGAAGGAAATCAGTGTTTTAAAAGACAGTTTGTTGAAGAAACTGTCAGATCCTTGTAAATACTCCTCAGTGTTTTTCTTCTGAATAATTTATACTGTTAGGAATTGAAAATTGGTTGACCTCTGTCAGACCGTCCCCTCAGAAATGGGAAGATTGTGAGTGCTTTTTTTTTAAACTTTATTATTTTTTTATTATCAACAACTTCCATGATTGTAAATAATATCCCATGGTAATGCCCTCCCTTCCCCCACTTTCCTCTTTGAAACTCCATTCTCCATCATATCCCCTCCTCCTCAATCAGTCTCTCTTTTCTTTTGAAGTCATGATCTTTTCCTCCTTTTAGGATGGTCTTGTGTGGGTGGTGTTAGGCACTGTGAGGTCATGGATATCCAGGCTATTTTGTGTCTGGAGGAGCATGTTGTAAGGAGTCCTACCCTTCCTTTGGCTCTTATATTCTTTCTGCCACCTTCTGCAATGGACCCTGAGCCTTGGAAGATGTGATAGAGATATTGCAGTGCTGAGCTCTCCTATCACTTCTTCCCAGCACCGTGATGCCTTCGAGTCATCCCAAGGTCACTGCCATCTGAAAAGAGAAGGTTCTGTATGAGTGCTTTGTTTTAAAAATATTTTTACTGCCGGGTGTGGTGGTGCAAGCCTTTAATCCCAGCACTTGGGAGGCAGAGGAAGGAGGATTGCCATGAGTTCGAGGCTACCCTGAGACTCCATAGTGAATTCCAGGTCAGCCTGAGCTCGAGTGAGACCCTACCTCGAAAAAAAGAAAAACAACACACACACACACACAAATATTTTTATTTATTTATTTATTTATTTATTTAAGAGAGAGAGAGAAAAAAAAAATGGGCACACCAGGATCTCTAGTCACTGCAAATGAACTCTAGATGCGTGCAGCCCCTTGTACATCTGGCTTACGTGGGTCCTGGGGAGTTGAACCTTGGTTCTTTGGCTTTGCAGGCAAGCACTTCAACTGCCAAGCCATCTCTTCAGCCCCTTGTTTTGTTTTTTTGAGGTAGGGTCTCGCTGTAGCCCAGGCTGACCTAGAATTCACTATGTAGTCTCAGGATGGCCTTGAACTCATGGCGATCTTCCTACCTCTGCCTCCCAAGTGCTGGGATTAAAGGCGTGCGCCACCACGCCCAGCGTTTGTTTGCTTTTAAGGCAGGGTCTCATGTCTTCAAAATTGCCATATAGCTGAGGATAAATCTTTTTTTTTTCTTTTTCGAGGTAGGGTCTCACTCTAGCCCAGGCTGACCTGGAATTCACTCTGTATTCTTAGGGTGGCCTCGAATTCACAGTGATCCTCCTACCTCTGCCTAGTGCTGGGATTAAAGTTGTGTGCCACCACACCCGGCTTATAGCTGAAGATAAATCTTCAAGTTATGATCCTCCTGCCTCCACCTTCCAAGTGCTGGAACTGTAGCTGTGCACCACCATGCCTGGCTGTGTTTAGCAAGTATGTCTTCAAATACTTTTCAGCTGAGTGGTTTTGCCTCTTTATTTTGGGACTCCATTGATACACATTAGACTTATGTGTTTTTTTTTTGTTGTTGTTGTTTTTTTGGTTTCCCAAGGTAGGGTCTCACTCTAGCCCAGGCTGACCTGGAATTCACTATGTAGTCTCAGGACGGCCTCGAACTCACAGCGATCCTCCTACCTCTGCCTCCCGAGTGCTGGGATTAAAGGCGTGTACCACCATGCTCAGCTTGATAAACATTAGACTTATGATCTTGGTATACCTGCTTGAAGCTTGGTTTAACTTGGTTTCCTCTTCTCTCCCTGCTGCTCAGGTTGCTTGATTTCTGAGTCTCTTTCTTATATCCCCTGGCTCCTTTATCATCTCCATTCTTTGGTAGAACCCATCTAATGTTTCATTTTGTATCTATTTATTTTTGTATTTTTTAATTTTATTTTTTATATTATTTATTTATTTGAGAGTGACAAACAGAAAAAGGCAGAGAGAGAGAATGGGCACATCAGGGCCTCTAGCCACTGCAAAGGAACTCCAGACGCATGTGCCACTTTGTGCATCTGGCTTATAGCCCTTTTTTGTTTGTTTGTTTTTCAAGGTAGGGTCTTACTCTAGCTCAGGCTGACCTGGAATTCACTCTGTAGTCGTAGGGTAGCCTTGAACTCTCGGCAATCCTCCTACCTCTGCCTCCCTAGTGCTGGGATTAAAGGTGTGAGCCACCACGCCTGGCTCAGCCCAATTTTTTTTTGGTAGGGTCTCATTCTAGCTCAGGCTGACCTGGAATTCACTATGTAGTCTCTGGGTGGCCTCGAACTCACAGCAATCCTCCTACCTCTGCTTCCTGAGTGCTGGAATTAAAGGCGTGCGCCATCACGCCTGGCTTCAACCCTATTTTTTAAAAAATATTTTAATTTTGGGCTGGAGAGGTGGCTTAATAGTTAAGGCATTTGCCTGCAAAGCCAAAGGATCCCGGTTCAATTCTCCAGGACCCATGTAAGCCAGATGTACAAGAGGGTGCATGTGTCTGAAGTTCGTTTGCAGTGTCCAAAGGTTCTGGTGTGCCCGTTCTCTCCCTCTCCCTCCTTCTCTCTCTCTGCCTCTTTCTCAAATCTCAAATAAATAAATAAAATAAAATAAAATAAAATATATTAAATTTTTTTTTTTATTTATGAGAGAGAGAATGAATATGGGCACACTAGGGCCTGTATCCAACTGCAAATGAACTCCAGAAGCATGCGCTACCATGTGCATCTGGCTTACGTGGGTTCTGGGGAATTGAACCTGAGTCCTTAGGTTTTGCAGGCAAGTAAGTGCCTTAATCACTAAGCCATCTCTCCAGCCCCCCCCAACCGCTTTTGAGGTAAGATCTCACTCCTGCCCAGGCTGACCTGAACTCACTCTGTAGTCCCAGTCTGGCCTCAAACTCACAGTGATCCTCCTACCTCAGTCTCCTGAGTGCTGGGATTAAAGCTGTGCACCTGGCTCATTTTGTATTTATTTTTATTAGTCTTTTAATTTTACACACACACACATGCACTCACACATTTTTGTTGGTGCTGATTTGAACCAGGGCCTTGAGCATGCTGAGCAAGTGCTCTGCACTGAGATGTATTCCTGGCACTGGTTATTGTACCTTTTGATTCTTAGACTTCTGATTGATGAGAACTTATGTTTCTGTGCCCAGACCTCTCTGTTTGGCTCAGGCAGGCTCATCTTACTCTTGGTGGGGAATAGCTACCTATAAGTTTCTGTTGACTCCAGCAGTCTTCTCAAAGTAAGCTTTTTAAAATTATTTTCCCCTTGAGAGTTATGTAGGCTTTCCTGGTCTTTTATATATATCAAGCAGTTTTGTATTGTACTTGAAAACTTGGAGTTGTGCTGTGAAATTGGGTCTTATTTCAGTTTCACAGAGTGCCGGACATTTTTGCTGCAATAGGAGCTATTTAGTTAGTCAGAATGACTGGTTTATTTGTTTGTGTTTTTATTTAGTTAGTTGAAAGAGAAAGAGAGGGGGAGGAGAGGGAGAGAATGGGTATACCAGTGCCTACAGCCATTGCATACGAACTCCAGACACTGTGCCACTTTGTGCATCTTGCTTACATAGGTCCTGGGGAATTGAATCTGGGTCCTTTGGCTTTGCAGGCAAGCACCTTAACTGCTAAGCCATCTCTCCAACCCATTTGTATTTATTTTATTTTATTTATTTATTTGAGAGTGACAGACAGAGAGAAAGAGGCAGATAGATAGATAGAGAGAGAGAATATGGGCGCGCCAGGTCTTCCAACCACTGCAAATGAACTCCAGATGCGTGCACCCGCTTGTGCATCTGGCTAACGTGGGTCCTGGGGAATCGAGCCTCGAACAGGAGTCCTTAGGTTTCACAGGCAAGTGCTTAACCGCTAAGCCATCTCTCCAGCCCCCCGTTTGTATTTTTTTTTTTTTTTTGGTTTTTTGAGGTAGGGTCTCAATCTAGCTCAGGCTGACCTGGAATTCACTATGTAGTCTCAGGGTGGGCTCGAATTCATGGCAATCCTCCTACCTCTGCCTCCCAAGTGCTGGGATTAAAGGCATGCGCCACCACGCCCGACGCTGTTTGTATTTTTGAGACAGGATCTTGCTATGCAGTACAGGCTGATCTTGAATTTAAAATCCTCCTCCCTCTGCCTACTGAGTACTGACATTGCAGATGTTTTTCAAACATACCCAGTCAGTGGAGCATTTGGATCTCTCTTCCCCAGTCTGCCACATTGAGTTTACTGCTTGTGAAGCTACTGCGACAAATGTGGGATTGGAGCGAGATCTTCAGTTTGCCTAGGGTAGGGTCAGCAAAGACAAAAACTAATAATAATAATAATAACAAAAACTGAAAGCTAGGGCTAGAAAGATGACTCAGCGTGTAAGGCACTTGCCTACAAAGCGTAACAACTGAGTTCGATTCCCCAGTACTAACACAAAGCCAGATACACAAAGTAGTACATGTATCTGGAATTTCTTTGCAGTGGCTAGAGGCTCTGGTGTGCCCAAATTCTCTTTCTTTCTTTGCAAATTTAAAATAATATATGAAATGGAAACTGGGATTCTATCTCTTGAAAGGCCTGAAATGGGCAGCTCAGAGGATAGTCCTTAAGCAGCAGTATATCTGATCAGCACAGGAGTTTTGACCTGCTCTGTTTCCAACTCAGGCCGATTCACCCCTCCTTAGGCAACCTTGGTGGTCCCTCGCTCCCAGGAAGTCACCATATTGATGCTGAACTCAGTGCATACACCCAATCAGCATAGCACACTATAGCTCAGAACTTCTGGACTCAAGTGATCCTCCTGCCTCAGCCTCTGGAGTAGCTGGCACTACAGGCACGGACCACTGCACCTGACAAGCACAGTATATCTGTACTGAATGCTCACTCTGGTTTCTCCCCTAGATCACCTCTTTCCCTCTCTCTGTCTCAGATAAAAATAAAGTACTTTTAAAAAATAAAAATGTTTGTCGGGTGTGGTGGCCTACACCTTTAATCCCAGCACTTGGGAGGCAGAGATAGGAGGATTGCCATGAGTTCGAGGCCACCCTGAGACTACCTAGTGAATTCCAGGTCAGCCTGGGCTAGAGCAAGACCCTACCTCAGAAAAACAAACCCCCCCCCAAAATTAAAGGAAATAAAAATGCTTTTAAAAAAAAGAAGCACAAACTTGGAATCTGCCCTGCCCTTTGGGGCTTATTAAGAATGATTCTGGCCAGGCGTGGTGGTGTATGCCTTTAATCCCAGCATTTGGGAGGCAGAGGTAGGAGGATCGCCATGAGTTCAAAGCCACCCTAAGACTATATAGTGAATTCCAGGTCAGCCTGAGTTAGAACAAGACCCTACTTCGGAAAAAAAAAAAAAAAAAGCATGATTCTGCTGGGTGTGGTAACATACACCTTTAATCCCAGTACTTGAGAGGCAGAGGTAGGATTGATATGTTCTAGGCCTATTTGGGACTACTGAGTGAATTCTAGTTCAGCCAGGGCTACAGTGAAACCCTATTTCGAAAAAAACTAAAAATAAACAAAAAGGGGCATTTCCCCTTTTCTGTCTTGTGTGGGTTTCCCCTTTCCTTTCCTAAGGCTAAGTGGTTTCTACCTGCACTAGGCTCAGGCCAAGTTCAGCCAGCAGAGGCACAGAGAAAAGTAGCCAGCAGGAAGCCCTTCTTCAGAGAAGTCATGTGCATCACGTGCTATATGAGCTCCCTCCATATCCTGTTGATGCCTCTGAGCTTCCAGGCCCATGTGGATCAATGTAGGCCAGCCAGAGGGAAAGATTGGGTTGTGTTCATACTACCTACATACTCAGAGGCCCTTATGTTGTTGTCAGTTATTGTTAGAGAGCAATAGGTGGGATTTGGAGTAGGATCTTTGTTGATATTGAGAGAGGCCATCTTCTGGGTACTCTGTTAGCAAACTTTTTTATTTTTATTTTTATTTTTTCAGTGCTGGGTATGAAATCCAGGGCTCTGTGCACATGCTAGGCAAGTGCTCTACTACTCAGCCCTGGGGTGATCTGTTGCACAGGTATGGAAATCTCCTTGTGACCTGTACCCTGCCTTCTTTCCCCTAGGACTTAAGACCCTGGAGGAGTGACACTGCTGACCCTGGGCATCCTCTTCTAAAGAGCCATGGCGACCCCGGATGTGAGCGTCCACATGGAGGAGGTGGTGGTTGTGACAACTCCAGACACTGCAGTTGATGGTAGTGGTGTAGAGGAGGTGAAGACAGTACTGGTAACAACAAATCTGGCCCCTCATGGGTAAGGACTGAATCTCAGCCCTGCTGGATTATGGTGGCACAGCTGGTGTGCCAGGGTATAAGTGAACCTCAATATTGCTGTGCACATTAGATTTTTGGGTTGGACCCAGCATATTTTTAAGCATCAGGATGAAAAGCAAGGGAATCATTATAGACTCTGGGGTGATACCTCAGCTCTTCCTCATGGCCATGTACTTCTAAAATCACTTGGTGATTTCCACTATGATAAACGAGCAGTGGCGATTAAACATTTTCTTCCCCATCTCTTGTTCTATATGTCTGAATTGAGAATTAATTGGCCAAAGAACTCATAAGTGACTAAACTTCTATGCCACCTATAAAACAGAACTGTGACATAGCAGAGCAGCTCCTGTCCCTGACAGTGAGTGAGATGAGGGCAGTAGTAAGCAGGACAGAAGAGTTGTGTGAGCCGGCCATGGTGATGCACACCTTTAATCCCTGCACGTGGGAGGCAGAGGTAGAAGGATCATGAGTTCAAGGCTACCCTGAGACTACATAGTGAGTTCCAGGTTAGCCTGGGCTACAGTGAGACCCTATCTTGAAAATCCAAAAAATAAAAATAAAAATAAATACATAAATAAAAGGAGTTGTATGAGTCTTTGCTTTTGCTCTTCAGGGGACTGGCATCCCTGGGTCTTTGGCTTTGCTGCATCTTGTGTGTGGTATCTTCATGGTAACCTTGGCTTTTCATGAAGCACAGATGAGCTTTTGGTTTGGTTACTTTTGTATGTGTGTGTGTGTGCACTCATGCTTGTGCCATGGTGCACATGTAGAAGTCAGGACAATCTCAGAGTATCAGTTCTTGCCTTCTACCTTGTTTGAGACAGAGCCTCTTGTTTGCTGTTGCATACACCAGCCTAGCTGTCCCAATAGCCTCATGATTCTCGTGGTTCTACCTTCTATCTTGCTTTAGACACACAAGGATTACAGGCATATGCATTACTTTGTTTAGCTTTATATGAGTTCTTGGGATCTGAACTCCGGTTGTGAGGTTTGTGTGGCAAGTGCTTTTAACCACTAAACCATCTTCTCACCCCCCAACAGTGAGCTTTTGAGAGGGAATTTCTAGACTGAGTTTTGCTGTCCTCCTTGTCATCCTGTGTCCCAAGGAGACCAGGTCTCCTCACATGCATGACTTGGCTGCCAGCTGCAGAGAGTGGACCTGGCCTCCTGCTTGGGAGCTCTGATTCTGGACCCCTCCAGGCCTCATCCTTAGGGCAGATGGAGGCTTGTATGGATAGCTCTACAGAACTGGCTCTGGGCACATTCCTAGTTGGATTTGTGTTTCTCCCTGCTGCTTTGTAGATACAGCATAAGACCCTATCTGAAGTAGGACTTTTCAGTGGGAGTTTCTTTCTTAAGTATTTATTTATTTAAGTATTTTATTTATTTATTTATGAGAGAGAGTGCATGCGAGCGAGCTAGTGCAGGTCTTGATGGTTGTTGAAGCCTTTGCCCAGACACTCTTTGAAACTTGGAAAGCTGAAAGGAGGCCCACAGGTATATATGGGTTTGGTTTGTCCTGATGCTGTTTTTCACTTTGACAGTTGGAGATGTGAAATAGCTCAGTCCCTGTACACTCTACATGTTCTGCATTCTGCCTGAGCTGTTCCTAGTGATATCCATATTTATCTTGTGTGTTTTCCACTATCTAATTGCCAAGATACTTGGTGTCTTTAGCCATTCATCTAACACTGACCCTTTATTTGCTCGTGGCCCAGGGTAGATTTGTTTTCTGACCTCTAACAGCCTGCTGGAGGCTTCCTGTCTTCCTTCCTCACTCCAAAAATTTTTATTTATTAATTTATTTTTATTTATTTGAGAGAGAGAGAATGGGTGCACCAGGGCCTTCAGCCTCTGCAAACGAGACTCCAGACGCATGTGCCACCTTGTGTATCTGGCTTATGTGTGTCCTGGGGAATTGAACCTAGGTCCTTTGGCTTTGTAGGCAAGTGCCTTAACTGCTAAGCCATTTCTCCAGTCCTCCTGACTTCTTTACATGGAGGAATTTGTCCTGAGTGGCTGCATGTGGGGCACATGTTCTGGTTCTGTTATTGTCCTCTGTATTATTCACAGTTTTGGCTTGGGGAGGATAGCTTCCTTTCTAAGTTCCTGCAGTCTTCTTGAAATTTAGGTGTTCCCATTTAGTATTACTGTTATCTGTTCATATCTGCATCATTCTTTTTTTTTTTTTGAAAGGTAGGGTTTTGTTGTAGCCCAGGCTGACCTTGAATTCACTATGTAGTCTCAAGTTTGCTTTGAACTCATAGAGACCCTCCTACCTTTGCCTCCTGTGTGAGTGCTGGGATTAAAGGTGTGTACACCATACCTGGCTTTTTTATTTTTCAAGGTAGAATCTCACTCTAGCCCAGGCTGACATGAAATTCACTATGTCATCTCAGGCTGGCCTCAAACTCACAGCAGTACTCCTGCTTCTGCCTACCAAGTGCTGGGATTAAAGGCATGTACCACCACGCCCGCTCTTGTTTTATTTTTGAGAGGGAAAGAGGCAGAGAGGGAAAATGGGCGTATTTGTTTGCTGTGGCTAGAGGCCATGATGTACCTGTTTCTCTCTCTCCCTCTCTTTCTCTCTCTCTCTCTCTCTCTCTCTCTGCCTCTCTGCCTCTCCCCCCTCTCTTTCAAATAAAAAACAAAAAAGGTCCAAAGGACTTCTCCTCACTTTGGTCCTGCTGTGAGGACTACTAAAGCAGGGGTCCTGACCCGTGGGAGGAGACCCTTGGTTTGATGCCTGCTCCCGGCCCTAAGTAAGCTGCTCTCTGCCTAGGTGGCTCTTAGTCTTTCCAGATTTTGCTGAAGATTAATCCTTCAAGGCCTGGCTTCCAATAGAACAGGTGTTGTCCTCATCTTGACTCACCCTGTTGGTTTAGGTCTGTTCCTCCAGGTTATAGATGAACTGTGGGAAGCTGTATGCCCATATGACCCCTTCCTGAGACCTAGAACTCAGTAGGCCTCTGCTTGTTAGGCCAGAGTCCTAAAGAAAGGCAAGAAAATAGGGAGAATACCCACAGCCATTCTTTTTTTTTTTTTTTAGGGAGATAGAAAAGGCAGGGATTGAGCAAGAGAGAGAGGGAGAGAGAATGGGCATACCAAAGCTACTGCAAATGAACTCCATACACATGTGCCATCTTGTGCATCTGATTTATGTAGGTCCTAGGGAATTGAATCTGGGTCCTTTGACTTTGCAGGCAAGTGCCTTAACTGCTAAGTCATTTTTTAAAAAAACTTTTTATTGACAGCTTCCATAATTACAGACAACAAGCCATGATAATTCCCTCCCCATCCCTACTTTTTTTCCTCTCAAATCCACCCTCCGTCATATCCCCTCCCCCTCTCAATTAGTCTCTTATTATTTAATTATTTTTTTATATTTGAGACAGAGAGAGAGAGAATGAATGAATGAATGCATCAGGGTCTCTAGCCACTGCAAACAAATTCCAGACACATGCACCACCTTGTGATCTGGTTTATATGGGACCTGGAGAATCAAACCTAGGTCCTTAGGCTTCTCAGGCAAGTGCCTTAACCATTAAGCCATCTCTCCAGCCCTCGTCTCTCTCTTATTTTGATGTCATCATCTTTTCATCCTATTATTAAGGTCTTGTGTAAATAGTGTCAGGCACTTTTTCATCCAGGCCATTTTGTGTCTTGAAGATCGCATTGCAAGCAGTTCTACCCTTCCTTTGGCTCTTACATTCTTTTTTATTTTTATTTATTTATTTATTTTTGAGGGGGTAGGGTCTCACTCTAACCCAGGCTAACCTGATATTCACTATGGAGTCTCAGGGTGCCCTCGAACTCACAGCAATCCTCCTACCTCTGCCTCCCGAGTGCTGGGATTAACGGTGCACACCACCTTGTGCATCTGACTTATGTAGGTTCCAGAGAGTCGAACCTGGGTCTTTAGTCTTTGCAGGCAAGCACCTTAACCACTAAGCCATCTCTTCAGCCCTATAATGTTTTTTTAAGTGCTTAGCCCTCATGATCCAATCACTTCCCAAAAGTCTCAGCTCTAAATATTGCAATAATGGGAACTAAGCCTTCAACACAATACCTGTTTTGGGAGCTACCTCATATCAAAACCATGGCACATGCCCTCCTGGGTTTTCCCACCTATTATGGAATGCTGCTGTCCCATACCTTGATGTTGTTTTATCTGTTCACCATCTAGGTAGGTAAAAGCAGTTTCTCAATTGTTGTCTTTTTTTTATTTTTTTGTCTTCTGATAAATGAATCCAGTATCTTGCTAACACTAGGCAAGTGCTGTACCACTGAATAACTCAGCCCTTACCATAGTCTTTTTTTTTTTCTTTTGGTTTTTTTGTTTGTTTGTTTGTTTTGTTTTTGGTTTTGGTTTTTCAAGGTAGGGTCTTACTCTAGCCCAGGCTGACCTGGAATTCACTATGTAGTCTCAGGGTGGCCTCGAACTCATGGTGACCCTCCTACCTCTGCCTCCCGAGTGCTGGGATTAAAGGCGCACACCACCACACCCGGCTCTTTTGTTTTTTTGAGGTAGGGTCTCGCTGTAGCCCAGGCTGACCTGGAATTCACTATGTAGTCTCAGGGTGGCCTTGAACTCATGGTGATCCACCTACCTCTGCCTCCCTAGTGCTGGGATTAAAGGTGTGAGCCACCATGCCTGGCTCACCATAGTCTTTATTTGCTTTTCTAGCGCACAAAAAGCAGTCTTTTCACAGGTCTGTTAGTCCTCTAGTTTTGGTCTTTCATAGACTGTTCTCCATCTGTCTCATGTTGGCCTGTTGACCTTCTGTGTATCAGGAGGAAATTAGTTATTTTCCTATGTTGTAAATATTACTCCCCCAAATTCTCTCTTCAAAAACAACAGAAAAAATTATAGTAGGGTATGGTGGCCCATGCATTTATTTCAAGAACCTAGGCTGACCTGGAACTCCTACAATCCTCCTACCTTAGCCTCCCAAATGCTGTGCCACCATGCCCAGCAGAGAGAGAAAATGGGTATGCCTGGGCTTCCAGTCACTGCAAATGAACTCCAGATGAATGTGCCACTCTGTGCATCTGGCTTTTCCAAGGGTATTGGGAAATCACACTCAGATCATTAGGCTTTACAGGCAAGTACTTTAACCGCAGAACCACTCTACAGCCCATTATGTTTATTTTATTTATTTTATTTTATTTTTTGGTTTTTCAAGGTAGGGTCTCACTCTGGTCCAGACTGACCTGGAATTAACTATGTTCTCTCAGGGTGGCCTTGAACTCATGGCGATCCTCCTACCTCTGCCTCCCGAGTGCTGGGATTAAAGGTGTGCGCCACCACACCCAGCTCTGTTTAATTTTTTTAAGCCAAATTTATCTTTTTTAAAATTTCAGAGTTTGGGGGCTGGAGAGATGGCTTAGCAGTTAAGGTGCTTGCCTATGAAGCCTAAAGACCCACGTTTGGCTCTCCAGATCCCACATAAGCCAGACGCACAAAGGTGAGGCAAGCGCAAGGTCATACATTCCCACTAGGTGGCACAAGTGTCTGGCATTCGATTTCAGTGGCTGAGGCCCTGGCATGCTAGTTCTCTCTCTCTCTGTGTGTGTGTATCTCTCTCTCTCTCTCTAAAATAAAAAAGTTAAAAAATTTTCTGAGTTTATATCATATGACAAGACTCTTTGACACTTTATAATTAATAAAAATAATTAGCCTTTCTTCATTTTAATGCTTGTATGATTTCACATTTTGCCTTTGTTTTCCATATTAATTTGGTATAAGATGACGTTAGGCCTTAGTGAATTTTTTTCCTCTGTAAAAATTTTGTGTTTTCTAGCCTGGGGGTTATGGCTCAGAGCACTAGCATGCTTGAGAGTCTAGGTTCCATCTCCAGTATTGCAAAGGAACTTTACATTTTCATATAGTTTGTGTAATAAGATTATTCTATTGGAAATTAAATATTTTTTAACTAAAGAAATACAGGTTTAGAATTTTCACATAACTATCTGTTGCTTTCATAAATCCCTCACATTGGTTTTGCTTGCCCATGGTATTCTGAGCACTGGAGGCAGGCAAGAATGGAACCAAGAATGTGAGCTGCATGCTATCCTGAGGCATGTGGCATCTTCACCTGATGGCAAAGCCACCACAATTCTGAATAAGGTTATAAAAATGTAACTGGGTATGTTAGCAATGAGATATAACCTTTCACACAATGTTCAAAGTGTATGTGGGCTACAGAGAATGTGCTTGGGGATTCTGATGTTCTCTTTTTCTCTTTCTCTGTTTACCAGGGGTGACTTGACAGAAGATAGCATGGAGACAGAAAATGCAGCGGCTGCAGCAGCCGCAGCTTTCACAGCCTCTTCACAGCTCAAGGAGGCCGTGTTAGGTAGGGAACCATGTTGGGTAGGAAGGCTTATTAGGTGGGATACTGTATTAGGTGGGAAGGCTGCTTGCTTTGTTGCTATAGAACAGGATAATCATGAGATTGAAGTGTGTAACAGCTGGCAGTAACAAGGCTCTTGTCTGGGCTGCTTCCCATTGTATGAAAGGTCCTAACCTTCCCAGGTGGGGTGTGTTGCATCTGTTAATGACAGCCACTTCTGTGAGCTGCTGCTAGAACAAAGAAGATTAGCCTAAATCTTACAACTCTTTCCTCTTTTGGATTTTGTTGTTTTGCCACTGTTTCTGTCCCTGTTTGCTGTGGCTATCAGTGTGTGGTCGTAGGTGTTCTTTTTTTTTTTTTAAATATATTAAAATTTTTTATTTGCTGGGTGTGGTGGCATACATCTTTAATCCCAACACTTGGGAGGCAGAGGTGGGAGGATCACTGAGTTAGAGGCCACCCTGAGACTCCATAGTGAATACCAGGTCAGCCTGGGCTAGAGTGAGACCTTACGTCAAAAAACCAAAATAATAATAATAATAATAGTAATTTTATTTATGTATGTATTAGGGACAGAGGGGGAGAGAGAGAATGGGCATGCCAACTGTTCTAGCCACTGCAAATGAACTCTAGTTCCCTTAGTTTTTTTTGGTCTTTTTGTGATTTTGTCTTTTTTTTTTCTTCCGGTGCTGAGGACCGAACCCAGGGCCTTGCGCTTGCTAGGCAAGCACTCATCCACTGAGCTAAATCCCCAACCCCAGCAAATGAACTCTAGATATATGCTCCGCCATGTGCATCTGGGTTACATGGGTTCTAGGAAATCGAATCTGGGCCCTCAGGCTTTGCAGGCAAGCACTTTAACTGCTAAGCTATCTCTCCAGCCCAGCAGGTGTTCTTTTTTATTTTTATTTATTTATTTGAGAGCAACAGAGAGAGAGAGAGAATGGGCGCTCCAGGGCCTCTAGCAAATGAACTCCAGATGCATGCACCACCTTGTGCATCTGGCTTACGTGGGTCCTGGGGAATTGAGCCTCAAACCAGGGTCCTTAGGCTTCACAGGCAAGTGCTTAACCGCTAAGCCATTTCTCCAGCCCCAGTAGGTGTTCTTTTAATACCTGTGTGAATTTCATATTACCTAGATTAAAGGATTGGGGATCCCTTAAACATAGTTTCCCTAGCAGTGTTTTACATGGCTCTTCAGTTGACCATTATTTAATGAGTTTATATTAACATTGTTGTTAAGTTACTTATAATACTCAAATCTGAAACTTTCACTGGGAATCCTTGCCTCTGAGCTCTTCTTGGATCTTAGTTTTGGCTCCCAGGTTGGCAACTGCTTTCTGCATTTGCAGCAAGTACTTTGGAAAGGTTGTAACTGATTTTCTGTTTCTACCCATTCTTGTCCATGTGCCTGTGAGAAGTGAAGATGGCTGAAGAGGGGGAAAACTTGGAGGCTGAAATTGTGTATCCCATCACCTGTGGTGACAGCAGAGCTAACCTGATATGGAGGAAGTTTGTGTGTCCTGGCATCAATGTGAAATGTGTTCAGGTGAGGGTCAGGTGAGACGTACACCTTTACCTGAACCTGCTCCCACTATGGTGAGGGGGATGTGTGGCCTGTGCCCATGGGCTGGTATCCTGTGGGCTGAGAGGAGACAAAGTGAGCAGCCTCTGGGATAGTGGATACAGTGAAGAAGAGCCTCCAGTATAAGTAATTTCTGCTAAGATTAAATGACAGGTGGGCTGGTTGGAAGGCAGTGCTGCCCATGTGGTAGAAGTTAGAGCCTCTGCATCAGGAGTGGCTTCATTTGATAGACTGAGTGTGCTTTGAAGAGATTTGTTTAGTGGCCAGGGGAAAGGTGGATGGGCAAACCACTCACTTGTGTTGAAAACAGCTAAAAATTCCCACCAAGGTATTTTCAGGGCTCCAGACATGGCTCAGTGGTTTAGGTACTTGCCTGAAAAACCTAATGACCTGAGTTCAATTCCTCAGCCACATAATGACAGATGAACAAGGTGGTGCATGTATTTGGAGTTTGTTTGCAGTGTCTGGAGGCCCTGGCTCACCCTATCTCTCTCTGTCTTTGTTGGGCGTGGTGGTGTACATCTTTAATCCCAGCACTCAAGAGGCAGAGGTAGAATTGCTGTGAGTTCAAGGTCAGCCTGAGACTACATAGGGAATTCCAGGTTAGCCTGGACTAGAGTGAGACCTACCTTGAAACACCCCCTCCCCCAAAAAATGTATTTTCAGAAAATATCTAACAAGTGCTCCTTTAAGTTGGCAAAAAATGGTCAGGGGCCAAGTGAGGGTGAAGTGGTACAGACAGGTAGAGTGCTGATTCTACTTCTTGCCCAAGATGTGGGTCATCTCAGCCTTATAGGTGGGAAGTGTGGGTGGGGGGGAGGAGAAGGTAATGCCCAGGCTTTATGATAGAATGTGTTGGGGGAGGGGTTCGTCTCTCAAGTTGACTGATGATAACCTCCCACTTCCCTTCACCTTGAGCAAGAATGCTGGCACCTCCAGTCTGAGTGCTGAGGTCAGAGGCTCTCCCTCCAAAGTACTAACCCATCTCACCCATGGCAGTGTGGTAGAACCTTCAGCCGAGATGAGTTAGTGGCCTCTGGCCTGATTTCTCCTAGAATATGATAGAAGCAGGTAACTCCTGTTGTTGTTGTTTTTTTTTAAATTATTTTATTTTATTTTTTTAAGAATTCAGCTTTATCTCAGAGTTCAAGTACTTCTTTTAAAAAAGATTTTATTTATTTATTAGAGACAGGGGGGATGGGGAGAGAGAGTAAGAATGGGTGCTCCAGAGCCTCTAGCCACTGCAAACTCCAGATGCCTGTGCCAACATGTGACTCTTGCTTAAGTGGGACCTGGAGAAGTGAACCTGGAGAAGTGAACCTGGGTCCTTAGGCTTCGCAGCTTGTGCCTTAACGGCTAAGACATCTCTCCAGCCCTCAAGTATTTTATTTTATTTTATTTTTATTTATTTATTTGAGGGGGGGGAGGAAGAGAGAGAATAGGCACATCAGAATAGCCACTGAAAGTGAACTCTAGATGTATGTGCCACCTTGTGGATCTGGCTTAAGCAGGACCTAGGGAATTGAACCTGGGTCCTTTGGCTTTGCCAGCAAGCACCTTGACTGCTAAGCCATCTCTCCAACCTAGATTTCAAGTACTTTCTAAAAAGTTCCAAGAAAAAGGAATAGCTCACAAAGAAAGAAAGAAAAACACTGGACACAAGGAGACAAAGCATGAGTGAGCATGTACAGAAGCAGTGGACAGCAGAATCAGACCCCCAGAAACAGGCATCTGATTAATTTTTCTTGCAGTGCTGAGGATTGAACCAGGGTCTGATACAAGCTAGACAAGTGCTTTACCACTGAGCCACACTCCAATGCCAGACACAGTAATTTTTTTTCTCAATTTTTATTAACATTTTCCATGATTATAAAAAATATCCCATGGTAATACCCTCTCTCCCCCAACTTTCCCCTTTGAAATTCCATTCTTCATCATATCCCCTCCCCATCTCAACCAGTCTCTCTTTTATTTTGATGTCATGATCTTTTCCTCCTCTTAGGATGGCCTTGTGTAGTAGTGTCAGGCACTATGAGGTCATGGACATCCAGGCCATTTTATGTCTGGAGGGAGCACGTTGTAAGGAGTCCTACCCTTCCTTTGGCTCATACATTCTTTCTGCCACCTCTTCTGCATTAGACCCTGAGCCTTGGAAGGTGCAGACACAGTAATTTTTTATGCAAGGCATGTTCTCACTCTAGTTTAGGGTGGCCTTGAACTCGTAGTGATCCTCTTCCTTCTGCCTCCTAAGTGCTGATATTAAAGGCATGCACCAGCACATCTGGCTCAGACACAAGAATATTTATTTTATTTCATTTATTTATTTGCAAGCAGAGATACATAGAAAAAGAGAGAGAGACAGAGAGCATAGGCACACCAGGGCCTCTAGCCGCTGCAAATGAACTCCACATGCATGTGCCACCTTGTGCATCTGGCTTACATGGGTGCTGGGGAATCAAACCTGGGTCATTAAGCTTTCCAGGCAGTTGCCTTAACCACTGAGCCAAATATAATATAAAAAATTAATTTTTATTTATCTTACATAGTAAAAGAGAATCCTGAACATGAGTTAAGTATAAGCAAATTTGACAAAAACATAACTAGACATGAATAGAATTAGAATTAAATGCTTCAGGGGTAGGTTTCAGAGATTAGACATAGCTGAAGAGTTGATTAGTGAACCGGAGGATGAACCAGTAATGCTACCCAGAACTCTTGAAGGTGGTTATGGCTCAGTGACTGACAAGTAGGATAGGCTTATTACAGTATATTTCATGCCATTTGTCTTGTTTTTTTTCTTCTCAATTTTTATTAACATCTTCCATGATTATAAAAAATGTCCCATGGTAATATCCTCCCTCCCCCCACCTTCCCCTTTGAAATTCCATTCTCCATTACATCCCCTCCCCATCTCAATCAGTCTCTCTTTTATTTTGATGTCATGATCTTTTCCTCCTCTTATGATGGTCTTGTGTAGGTAGTGTCAGACACTGTGAGGTCATGGATATCCAGGCCATTTTATGTCTGGAGGGAGTACTTTGTAAGAAGTCCTGCCCTTCCTTTGGCTCATACATTCTTTCCGCCACCTCTTCCGCATTAGACCCTGAGCCTTGGAAGGTGTGATACAGATATTGCAGTACTGAGCACTGCGGTCATTTCTTTCCATCACCATGATACCTTCTGAGTTGTCCCAAGGTCACTACCATCTGAAAAGAGAAGATTCTCTACCAAAAGTGAGAGTAGCATTAATATATAAGGGTGTGAACATTAACAGAAGTGGTTACTGGGCAGTTTGATCAGCATAGTACATACATTTAGCCAGACAACAACAGGTGTTACACCCCTAGGGCTCATGACTGCCCCTGTTTTAAGTTTTCAGTATCAGGAATGTATTCCCTCCCATGGAGCAGGCCTCCAGTCCAATTAGAGGGCAGTTGGTTTCCACTATGATAGACCTGCCACTATTGCACCCGTTGGCTCATTTGGCCTGGCTGGCCAAATATAAGGCTTGCAGTGTCCACTGTTGAGTATCTTCACTGGTGATATCTCTTTCTCCCATTGAACTGCATGTAGAATGGCTTCTTCCTTGTCTTGTTTTTATTAAGTGCATGCATAAGCAAAAATGAAGTATTCATGAGAATGTTATCCAATGAATTTGAAAAGAGTGATGGTAGGCTAGGAGTTGGGTGCAAAATAGCCATGAAGTGAAGTGAGGAGCCATCTCAGAGCATCCCTCACAGAATACATACTGTTGCAGAGTCACTAAAGTGGGAAAGCTGCCAGAAACCTCCCTGCTCAGTTGGTAGTTGTCTACATCCTCAATGGAAAGGAATCCCTTGAGACAGGCCTTCATTTTACAGCCTATTAGATTCTTGGGCATTCCTGGCTAAAATTCACAGTTTCACTCTACTGAGAAAAACCTCAAGCAAAAATTGGGCACAGGGCTGGAGAGATTTCTCAGTGGTTAAGGTGCTTGTCTGCCATGCTTAAGGACCTGGGTTTGATTCCTCAATACCCATGTAAAGCCAGATGCACTGTGGCATATGCATCTGGAGTTCATTTGCAGTAGCTGGAGGCCCTAGTACACCTATTTTTTCTCTCTCTCTCTCTGCTTGGAAATAAATAAAAATGTTTTTCAGCTGGGCGTGGTGTTGCACACCATTAATCCCAGCACTTGGGAGGCAGAGGTAAAAGGATCACCATGAGTTTGAGGCCACCCCAAGACTATGTTGTGAATTGCAGTTCAACCTGAACTAGAGTGAAACCCTACCTCAAAACAACAACAACAACAACAAAAATAAATAAATAAATAAATAAATAAATAAAAACAGGGCTGGAAAGATGGCTTAGTGGTTAAGGCGCTTGCCTGCAAAGCCAAAGGACCTCGGTTTGATTCCCCAGGACCCATGTAAGCCAGATGCACAACGGGGCACATGCATCTGGAGTTCATTTGCAATGGCTGGAAGCCCTGGTGCACCCATTCTCTCCCTCCCTCTCTCTCTCTCTCTCTTCTCGCTCTCTCAATCTGCCTGTTTCTCTCTCTCAAATATAAAAATAAAATCAAGTTCTACTTTAAAAACAACAACAAGGGCTGGAGAGATGGCTTAGCAGTTAAGCGCTTGCCTGTGAAGCCTAAGGACCCTGGTTCAAGGCTTGATTCCCCAGGACCCACATTAGCCAGATGCACAAGGGGCTGCACACGTCTGGAGTTCGTTTTCAGTGGCTGGAGGCCCTGGCGCGCCCATTTTCTCTCTCTCTCTCTCTCTGTCTATTTCTCTGTCTGTCGTTCCCAAATAAATAAATAAACAAAAAAATTAAAAACAACAACAAAAATTTTTTAAAAGAAATTGGGGACAGCTGGGTGTGGTGGTGCATGCCTTTAATCCCAGCACTTGGGAGGCAGAGGTAGGAGGATTGCCATGAGTTCAAGGCCACCCTGAGACTATATAGTGAGTTCCAAGTCAGCCTTGGGCTAGAGTGAAACCCTACATTGAAAAATAAATAAACAAAGACAAAAATAATCCCAGCACTAGGGAGGCAGAGGTAAGAGGATTGCCATGAATTCGAGGCCACCCTGAGACTCCATAGTGAATTCCAGGTCAGCCTGGGCCAGAGTGAGACCTCAAAAAGCCAAAATAAATAAATAAATAAATATCAGGGACAGACTATAAAATACCTACCTGCATGCTTCAAAAATGCCACTGTATGAGGAGGGGAAAAAGAAAAATAAATGCCAATGTAGCCAGTGTGGTGGTTCATGCCTTTAATCCCATCATTTGGGAAACTGTGATAGGAGGATCACTGTGAATTCAAGGCCAGCCTTATACTACATAGTGAATTCCAGGTCAGCCTGAGCTATCCTACCTCGAAACAACAACAACAAAAGGCCAATGTAAAGAAAGGTAAAGGCAGGCCAAGAAAAGTGGTATTATGGCAAAGAATTCTGGTAAACCTTGTGACCAGACTTGATTTGAGAAAACCAAGGAAAGGTTGTTATTGGGACAGTTGGCATAATTTCTTTTTTGGTTTTTTTCAAGGTGAGTTCTTGATCTAGCCCAGGCTCACCTGGAATTCATTATTCATCTCTGGGTGGCCTTGAACTTGTGGCAATCCTCTTACCTCTGCCTCCTGAGTGCTGGGATTAAAAGTGTATGCCATGGTGCCTGGCTTTTTTTTTTTTTTTTTTTTTGAGGCAGGGTCTTACTGTAGTGCAGGGTGACCTGGAGCTCATTCACTAGCCTCATGCTGCCCTCAAATTCATGTTAATCCTCCTGCTTCAGCCTTATAGGTGCTGGAATTAAAGGCATATGCTACCATGCTCAGCTCTTAAATTAGTACATTTGAATGTGAACTATAGATGGATACTGTATTTAGGATAATTTCCTGATTCAGGAACTGTTTTGTGGTTGTGTCAGAATACCTTGTTCCTAGGTATTCTATACTTGTGTACTCTGGGGTTGATAGCTGAAGGTCTCACCAGTTCAGAAGAGGGTGATGTGCATGCATGCATATGCTCATACAGAGGACAAGGGTACAAAAGGGCCAGGAAAAATAGCTATGATTCTGAAGATGGTATAATAGAGCTCCCTGGACTATTTCTGCAGTCTGTAAGATTGAAATTATATCAAAATTAAGTTAGATAAAAAAGAAATGTTCCTTGCTTGGCATGGGGGCACATGCCTCTAATCCCAGCACTTGGGAGGCAGAGGTAGGAGGATTACCATGAATTCAAGGCAAGCCTGGGACTACAGAGTGATTCCAGGTCAGCCTGGGCTAGAGTGAGACCCTACCCTGAAAAAAAAAACAAAATATGCAAAATAAAATAAAATAAAAAATAAACAAACATGCAATAAATAGCATAATGAAGTACCAGAACAACAGGACAAAGAAGATTCTAAACCTGACCAAGAGCAGAGGGAGAGGCATAGGAGGAAGAATCCCAAAAGCATTGTGCTGGAAGCTGGATGTGGTGCTGGATCCTCCCTGCACTGAGAAAATGGCTGTAAAATTATTTCTGAAAATAAGGGTGAAATAGACATTTTCAGAAAAACGTCCCAAAGGGATATTTTAAATGTGTTTTATGCTGAGGAAAAGAGATACCAGACAGAAGGTTGGGGCATAAGGAACAGTAAAAGATGAGAGGCTATGAGGGCATATCCCACACAGTCTGCTGGCAGCACTGATGGAGATGAAGTGCTAGATGGCTGGGTGTGGCAGTACATGCCTGTAATCTTAGCACTTTGTAGGCTGAAGCAGGAGGATTGCTGAGTTTGAAGCAAGCCTGGGCTACATAGCAAGACCCTGTCACAAACAAAACAAGCAAACAAAAATGATGAGGGCAGGTTGTTCAGTGATGCCCAGAGTCTGTACTGTGACATCTAAGGCATAAATGTGCTCAGTACTCAGAGCCATTGGGGAGAGTAGAGCAATGCAGATGCAGAGAAGAAAGGGAGCATAGGGGAAGCCATTATAACAAGTAGAACAAGTCAGTGGAGCCAGACTTGATGAGGATCAGGCCAGCAGGTATGGTCAGAGGTGTTAGGCAGAAGTGGTGTCAGGATGCAAAGCTGTGTGCTGGTGGCTACAGAGGTCTTCTGGCCCTAACTTGATTACCTGGGGGGAATGTTCTTATATGCTCTTCTAGAGAATAAGATACACTGATGCTCAAAGAATTTGTAGCATCTTTTCCATCAGTTGCTGTTCCCCCAGGTTGGTCACAGCAGTTGTGACTATTCTGCCTGCCACAGTGATCTGTGCCTGGGCAGCAGGATGCCCAGGAGAGGCAGTCCCTGGTACCCTGTGGCTCATCCATCCCAGCCTGTTTGTTTGCTAAGTAAGCACAGCTTTATTTTCATTATTTGGTTCTAATAACTGCTTGTTTAAGAAGGTTGAATAGGATACTTTACCTTCTTGGGCTTCCTGCACTCTAATGTGGAGTGAAACTAGCAAGCCCTAGAACACAGTGAGTTAGGACAGTTTCCTTGACTTTGAAATGGATGTGTGTGAGCATCATACAAGATAGGGCACTGTGCTTCCTACATGTCTGTGGTCTTAGTGGGACTGGCCAAGCAAGGGACTCATTCACAGTGTCGGCTATATGCTGTACCTTGATTAATATCACATTTTGTGATATGATGTGATATGAGTATATATCATTATGGAATAAATTGGCCATAAGAAGGAAGTTTCCTTTGTCCTGTCTGGAAGAAGAGTACACTGGTCTGCTCCCCACCTAGCACACAGTGCATTTCGATGGGTGCAACACACCAAATTTCTGGTAGAAAGCTTGCTTCCACCCTAGCCAGTGATCACTGGGACATATTCTAGTGAAACACTACCTCAATGCTCTGCATCAAGGCCTGTGGCTGGTGGCTCTTTTCCCTGCTGTGAACCCCTAGCACAAGCCTGAACAGAAATAAAGAGGGGATGTGCTACAACTTCTCCAGACCTGTGTCTGGCTGACTGGCCTTGCATTGCTATGCTTCCTTCTAGTATGATGAACATGTGATCAGCCCGAAGGAGTTCGTGCACCTAGCAGGGAAGTCCACCTTGAAAGACTGGAAGAGAGCTATCCGGATGAACGGCATCATGCTCAGGTGGGCATCTGACCTGCTCAGAGAAAGTGGGAAGGGTTCATGGCCATTGCTTTTTTCATTTGCTTTTGAGTTTTTGAAGATTAAGTGGTTTTTTTTTTTGTTTTGTTTTGTTTTTGTTTTTCAAGTTAGGGTCTCACTCAAGCCCAGGCTGACCTGGAATTCACTATATAGTCCCAGGCTTTTATGTGAGTGTGACAGTTTGTTTCCTCTTAATGTGGATACCCACCTTCCTGGCACTGACATTGTCAGGCTTCAGGGTTTGTTTTGTTTTGTTTTTGTTAAGTCTCATTTTAATTTTCTCCATTAACAAAAAACAAAACTCTGGCACTCTTAAGATATATTACTACTAAAAGATTAAGGGCCATCAGGAGTGGTGGTGCACACCTTTAATCCCAGCACTCAAGAGAGGAGGATCACTGTGAGTTCTAGGCCAGCCTCAGACTGCAGTACATTCCAGGTCTGCCTGGGCTAAAGTGAGATCCTACCTTATAAAATTAAAAATAATAATAATAAAATAAAAAGAAAGAAAATTAAGGCATAAGGCTGGGAAGATTGCTCAATGATTAAGGGCACTTGCTTGCAAAGCCTGCCAGCCAGGGTTTGGTTCCCCAGTATATGCCTGCGTCTGGAGTTTGTTTGCAGTATCAAGAGACCTGGCACATTGTTGTTCTGTCTCTCTTAAATAAGTAACTATATATGTGTGTATATATATATATGTGTATATACACACACACATATATTAGAGGTATAATCTAGTGTTTGTGCCTTTTATGTTACTTTTTCTGTTCTTAACCGCTTTTTGGTAAAGTCTCATGTGAACTGTACATGTAGTTAATGAGTCACATCAGTCTTGCATTCCTTGTGAATCAAGAGCCACTCCCGTGTCTTTGTGTCTGGAAGATGGCAGGGTCTGTGGAGGGGGTGCCAGTAGTCATTCTGTATTTTTCTTCCTAAGCAGATGAGTTGTTTTGTGCCGAGTCAGAGTCTGGCCTCAAAGCAACTGGCCCTAGGTCTTTTCCCATAACTTATAGCCCCATACCTCTGAGAAATCCTCTGGCTTTCTAGAATATGGCTGGTGGCATAGCTTTGGAGACTATGGGCTGTGGGATGTGTTGTGAGTGTATGCATTGCCTGTAGCTGGTGCTGCCCAAAGGCTGAGTGGGATGAAAGCCTCTGATGTGTTGTGGCAGGCTAACCAAGACACAACGAGTTTAGATCCAACACCTTACGGAAATGGGAGGGTGGGCCTAGGAGAAAAGACGTTGGTAGGTGAGAATAAGTGACCATAGCCTTGGGTTCTGTCCCAAGAGTTGAAAGTCTCCTTTTCTTTCTGTACCTTCCAGAGGACAGGGTTTCCCCTAGAGGTGATTCCCACCACTGTGCCTCAGAACTGGACCACTCACCATGTTTATTAGCTGTGGGTCTGCTCCCTGGGGCTACAGTCACAGTATGCAGACCTGCCAGCAAGCGTCTTCATCTCTTTCTGTGGATGGAGTGCTTGCTGTGCCAATGTAGCACTTTTCCATTCTATCTGTGTGTACAAGAGAGGGTGTAGGTCATCTCCCACCTCAGAAGAGCCTAGCCCTAGTTGGTGCTTCTACTGGGACCTGCCCTCTGCAGGTAGGCAGTCCAAGTCGCAGTGGTGGATGAAATGGCTTGGGTTATGTCTCACTTAGATTGTTCTTACCTTTTCACAGGAAGATCATGGATTCTGGGGAGTTGGACTTCTACCAGCATGACAAGGTCTGCTCCAACACTTGCCGCAGCACAAAGATTGACCTCTCTGGGGCCCGCGTGTCCCTGAGCAGCCCCACATCCACAGAGTACATCCCACTTACACCAGCTGCAGCTGATGGTAGGTGCTACTTCTCATTTTACAGGTTAGCATAGCTGTTCTGACCAGCCCCTGCTGGTGCGGTACATAACATCTGGTCCCTGTGGGCAGTACTCCCTTGTGGGCCCTACAAATGTCAGGTCAGCTTCCTCCTTCCTTGCTTCTTTCCTGGACATAAATACATAAATCAGGGACATGCTGTGTCTGTTAACAGGGAAGGTTAAGTACTCTTTAGTTACTTTCATCATAAAATAGTAATTCACTGGCTAGAAAGATGTCCCAACAGTTAAAGGTGCTTGCTTTCAAAGCCTGATGGCCCAGGTTTGATTCCTTAGTACCCATGTAAAGCTAGATGCACAAAGTGACATGTGCTTCTGGTGTTTGTTTGCAGTAGCATGAGGCCGTGGTGCACCCATACCCATTCTCTCTCTGTCTGCCTTTTTCTCTCTGACTCTCTCTCAAATAAATAAAAATATTTTTTTAAGTTTTGTTTAAAAAATTCACATATAGAGAGGATATTAAAAGCAATAAGGGAGCTGCGTATACCCTCAGGCCTGCTCCTTCCAATTCAAGGTTTGTCCAGAAGTTTTTTTTCTTTTTGAGGTAGGGTCTCACTCTAGCCCAGGCTGACCTGGAATTCACTATGTAATATCAGGGTAGACTTGAACTCATGACAATCCACCTACCTCTGCCTTCCAAGTGCTGGGATTAAAGGCATGAGCCACCATGCCCGACTCAGAAGTGATTTTTATCCCTAGTACTTGACATTAGTAGAGCTATGTCCTTCTCTGACCTCTTGCTGGTGTCTGTAGGTCTTCCCTCCTACTTGGGTTTTGGGTGACAATTTAGGATATTTTTCTGTGTTCTTCCTTCAGAGTTGTGGAAGGGTTAACTGTTCCCTAAAACTCCCATCAGGTTTCTGAGTGATATATCCCTTTGTTATTTGGGTTTTTTCTTTGTTTTTAAAGCAGGGACTCACTCTAGCCCAGGTTGACCTGAATCACTCTGCAGCCCAGGCAAATACTCCTACCTCAGCCTCCTGAGTACTGAGTGAGATATTCCTATTTAAATGGAGGAGAGAGTAAAGTTGGGTCCTGAACTCCTCATGTCACCTGATGATGTTGGACAACATTGTCTTTCTAACAGTGTCATTTAATGTTATCATTCCACAGTGTAGAGCTGTCATGTACTTCCATGTGATCTGAGATGTCCTTGTTATTCACCCAAAGATCAGTTGATGGGCTTCAACATGTCTTGGGTGTGGGGCAAGGGGAGTGAAGCCTGAGGCCTTGTTGTTCTGCCCTATGTTCTTTGCATTGTCACTCTTGGTGGACTGGCTAATCAGGATGAAGCAGAGTCAGAGTTAGGATTTGCTTCTTCCAATAGTGCTCATCCTCCTGGGAAACCTAAGGATACCCAGGTCATAGGAGCTAATTTTTCCCTCAGTCTATGCTTTTGGTTTACAGTGACCTAAGGATGTCTGTTGCTTAGCTGCTTAAAAAAAAAAAATATTTCATTTCTTTATTTATTTGAGAGAGAGAGAGAAAGAGAAAGAAAGGAAGGAAGGAAGGAAGGAAGGAAGGAAGGAAGGAAGGAAGGAAGGAAGAAAGCAAGCAAGCAAGCAGAGAGGGAGAAAAAGAATGGGCATGCCAGGGCCTCCAGCCACTGCAGACAAACTCCAGACGCTTGTGCCACTTTGGTTTTGTAGGCAGGCTCCTTAACTGCTAAGCTATCTCTTCAGCACCCCGCCCCACCTTTTGTGGTTTTTTTGAGGTAGAGTCTCACTTTAGCCCAGGTTGACCTGGCATTTACCATGTAGTCTCAGGGTAGTCTCAATGCGATCCTCCTACCTCTGCCTCCTAAGTGCTGGGATTAAAGGTGTGCACCAATCCAAAACACCAGTTCGTGTGCTGGAGGATCAGGGTTAGTTCTTTGGGGAACACATTGGAGCACAAGGCAATGTGGGGAGGGTGTGGTCAGCATTGTGGTGGCTGACTGGGGTTAGACCCAGACTCTTTGGCTTGCCTTATACTAAAGTCAGCTGCCACCCAACAGAGCCTAGTTGAAGTCTTCTGTACATGCTTAGGGTGGGCTAAGCAATGAAGTTCAGTGGATAGGTGTGTTAATTGCATTTTTTCAACCTCGTGGTCTTCCAACTGATGCTGTGCTTATTAGTGTGTGACCTCATCATAACTGGAAGAACATGTCAGCTTTCTACTTCAAGCTTTAGTGAGATAGTGACCAACCAGATGCCAATCTCATAGGGCTATGGGTCATGAAAAATTTGTGTAGAATAGTTCCTCTGGTAAATGATCAATAAGTAATGGTGTCTTTGGAGGATAGAAAGGGAAGTGGCTTTGGGTGACTGGCCAGAACAAATAGGAACTACTGTTGCCATCTCCTGAGAGAGCAGTGGGCTTTTTGAGCCCTCAGATCAAGTCTGTGGTGTCTGAGAATGGCAGAGTTGGTGATAGGATTTAGTTCTTCTGATGGTTTTGTCTCTTAAGAGCCATTGACCTGGCTATTATGTAGTTAAAGGTACCAGCTCAGCTATTCCAGGAATATAATATTTGTGAGTGGTAATATAATATTTGATGAATGATAAAGGCCAGTATAAGGTCAGAAAGCTTTCTGGAACATCTGCCTGATTCCAGATCTGCCCCTGAGCCAAGTCTGATCATGAAGCATTGGTTAGAAACTCCAGAACTGCCAAGTGCAAACTGTGGGCAATTGGGTTTGTAGGCACCAGAAATGAACTTGGAGACACACCAGAATGGATGGCTTATCTTTTTTTCTAATTTAGAAAAAAGGAAATATAGATGCTAGGATTATTACAATATCAGGGAAATACAGATGAAAGGTAAGGTGAGGTCTAAGGCAACCTGTTCAGCCAGGAAGAAGAAGGCAAGATGGACAGACAGTTTCTCTACCAGGTTGCCAATAGTCAGTCATATGGGCTTGTTGGTTGCACATGGAACCAGAGGAGCAAAATGTTGGAAATTGCTGAAATTGGGTGATGACTCAGAGGGTGCTTTCCTGTTCTTTCTTTGTGTGTGTTCAAAGGCATCTGTGATTAAAAATAGACTCACTGTGAGGTAGGGAAGTCCTTTGGTTACATTAGTATTTGTGTTTGTCAGTTCTGTAAAAGTGCGTGACATGTCAGGATTCAGACATTGCTTTGGGAGGATCAGCTGGGCTTAAGTGTGTGGGAGCCACCTTGAAGAGTAACGTTCACTTGCAGCTCTGCTTTCCCTGTAGTGAATGGCTCTCCCGCCACTATCACCATAGAGACCTGTGAGGACCCTGGTGACTGGACGACAGCCATTGGAGGTATGTTCTTTGGAGAGCAGGTGGGTCCATAGGAAGCTGTTAACTCATGCTCTGGCCCTGCCTGGGGTCAGCTTCCAACCACTTATCCACTAGAGTTAGGAGGTGTACATGGAACTCAGTGTGCCATGCTTTGACCTCCTGGAGCAATGCATCGATTCTTTTTCTACCCACCTGGCTCCTTCTTTATTTAACAGACGATACATTTGCCTTCTGGCGGGGACTAAAGGATGCTGGCTTGCTGGATGAGGTCATACAGGAGTTTCAGCAGGAGCTGGAAGAGACCATGAAAGGCCTGCAGCAGCGAGTACAAGACCCACCTCTGCAGCTCCGAGGTAAGGAACCCTTAGTTTCTCTGCTAGCAGTTCGCCCCAGGCTCTGCCATGCAGCTGGATTGGAGCCCCAACTTGGACATAGGACCCCGCTGCACTGAGGGGCTGGCAGCAGGAGGGTTGCTTGGTGTGCATTCTAGACTTCTGTAGAGCTGGCATCTCCTGCTGGTTGTTTCCCTAGAAACTAATCCACCTCTAGGGCCCAGGCCCTCTGAGGGGCCCTGGTTCTCACCAAGTATTGGTGTTGCCCCTTTAAGATGCTGTTCTCCTCAACAACATTGTGCAGAACTTCGGCATGCTGGACCTGGTGAAGAAGGTGCTGGCCAGCCATAAGTGTCAGATGGACCGCTCTCGGGAACAGTACGCCCGGGACCTTGCAGGTATGCCTGGCAGCAAGCTGGGAGTTCAGGAAACCTATAGGCTCACCTCTTTGGCCATGTGTCCACACACTTTTCTGAGACAAGGCCATGTGGGTGAGCTTTTCCTCTGATGCCCAGGAAGTCTGAAGAACACAGGCATCACATATAAAACTTGAGTGGCCATGGCCAGACTTTGCCAGGGCAGAAAGCACAGGTCACTGTTTACTGGCCTTTCTGTGATGAACCAAGTTGTTATTTAAGGGAATATGGAAGAGAAAATGGAAAAGACCTCCTGCTCCATCCAGAGCTGGGTTTCCCTGTGGTAGTTGTGCCTTTGTTCTAAGCTATCCCTGGTGTCAGTGCTTCTCTGTGTACTGCATGTGACTATGTGTGTGTATGAACAGGCTCATTACATGGCTACTTTGACCTCAAGAGCAACATCCTTGTTAAACTGTGATTGGAACAAGTTAGGGCCAAAGGGAAGGTTTGGTCCATAGCACTTTAACTCTGGAACTGTGGGCCTGGGTTGTCCTGAGAGCATCACGGGACCTACTGCTACCTATCACTCCTGTGGCAAGTGGCCCTGTGGTCATCTTGGTTGCTATTGGCTTTGATCTAGTCACTGATGTGAATGTCTGCTTGTCTGAGAGGCTGCCATCTGTCCCCACCCCTGTGCCCTGTGGTGATGCTGTATGTCCCCTGCAGCCCTGGAGCAGCAGTGTGATGAACATCGCCGCCGTGCCAAGGAGCTGAAGCACAAGTCCCAGCACCTCAGCAATGTGCTTATGACGCTGACCCCAGTCTCCCTACCATCCCCCATGAAGCGGCCCCGGCTGGCACGGGCCACATCTGGACCAGCTGCCATGGCCTCACAGGTGCTTACACAGTCTGCACAGATCGCCCTTGGCCCAGGTGTGCCCATGTCCCAACTGACCAGTGTGCCACTTGGCAAAGTGGTGTCCACACTTCCTTCTACTGTCCTGGGCAAGGGCTCCCCTCAGGCTGCTCCAGCTAGCTCACCAGCCTCTCCATTGCTTGGGGGCTACACAGTCCTGGCCTCTTCTGGCTCTACCTTCCCCAGCACAGTGGAGATCCACCCGGACACATCCAGCCTCACAGTCCTGAGCACAGCTGCCATGCAGGATGGCAGCACAGTGCTGAAGGTGGTCAGCCCCCTGCAGTTGCTCACTCTGCCCGGCTTGGGCTCCACCCTGCAGAATGTGGCCCAAGCATCACCTACAGGCAGCACCATTGTGACAGTGCCCACAGCGGCTGCCTCTGGGCCTGAGGAACACACGGCAACTATTGAAGTGGCTGCTGTGGCAGAGGACCATGAGCAGAAGTAGCTGGCTGGGAGGGCAAAGTCCCTCTGGGATGGGCTGGCTGCCTCTCCTCAGGCCACTGCAGGTGGAGGCTGCTACAGACACAGGCCACAGGGCTGGCTCAGTATAGGAAGGTCTTGCAGGCTGAACCAAAGAGAGGAATTGCCGAATAAGTCAAGAGAAGAACAAAAGGGACAGAACGGTGCCAGCAACCTGGAAAATTGGTCTTCAAGTTCTAAACTTCCTCCCTTTTTTTCTTGGGAAATATACTTTCCATCCGTTGCTTATTAATCCTGTTTACACATTGGGCCTTGAGCAGAAGCCAGGGGGACAAGGACCAGGAAGAGCCTGGGTGCTTCCAGTACAGCAGCAGAGCCAGGGGTGGCAGGTACTGCTGGCACCAGAGCCCAGCTAAGTTACAGGTCCTGGTGCTTGTACCCCATGGGGTTGAGCCTATTGGGGCATTATTGACACATGTCTTGGGCAGTGTGCCCAAGTGTGGAAGTCATGGATCCTATGGATTTGGTCTCTTCCCACAGTTCTCTGTAGGTTCAGTGTGGCTAGTGCCCATGTTCCTCCAGTGTAGGAACATGTTTGGGGGCTGAGTGCAGACTCTGAATAGGACCCTTCCCTGTTCCGCAGGCATTCAGGTGGCTGAGGTAGCTCATGGATCAGGCATGGTCTGGGCCTTTTGCACATGGGCTGCAGGTGTTTTTAAGTGAATTGCTTAGTAGGCTTCTAGGAAGAATCAAATTTATAGCATTTTTTCAACCAAAACAATGCTGAGTGCCTAGGCTTCCTGCATCAATTCTGGGGGGGGGGGGGTTACTCAAGGCACTTGTACACTCATCAAGCCAGGTGCAGAAGGCCCTGGGCAGCCCTTTCCTGAGATGAAGCTCTGGGGCATTTGTGTGGTGGGGGTATGCCTTCAGACTTGGGATGGCTTTGATGCCTCCCTATGTGCAACCTGCTGTTATAGCCCCCATGACAGCACTCACGCTACTAATCCTCCCCTGGAGGGGGAGCCGTGTCCCCCTGGTCAAGATTCAGTCCTCTCTGTCCTGATAGCATCCTAGGGTATGTGGAAAAGCTGTCCAGAGTAGTTAATCATGCCAGCTGGGGAGGTGGGATCTTGTATTCTCTGTGTAGAGCTGTCTGTAAGCAGTTTGCATTTTTTTGGTTTTGAGCTCTTTAGAATGACCATGCAGGGGCTGTCCTCCAGGCCCTTGGAGCCAGGAAATTCAGGGAACTGGGAGCTCTGGCTTCTTGCAAGTATATATCTTGCACGGTACTAAGGGGCTAGCTACTCTAGAACCTTCAGCCAGTTCCATTGGATGAAGGCTTTTCTCTCAAGAGTCCCACAGCAGGAGAGGGCCACTATCCCATTTCACAGCTTTGAAGGGAACTGGTCATCCTAATGTCCATCCATCCATCCATGCCCCTTGAGTGCCCAGACCCCACTCTGCACCTTGCTATGACTGAGGCTCTGCCTGCCTCTTCCCTTCACCCATGTCAAGCTACTGAGATTCCAGCTCTTGCTTTCCTTCTGTTACATCATTGTTTGCTGTGGTCATGAATCAGCTGCTTTCAGCAGATGTTTACCTGTTTATATATATATTCCTTGAGTTGGGGTCTATTACATGGCAATGTGACCCTGGGGATACTGGGAGGACCAGCAGTGTGGGCACTACCCAGCAGCCTTGTAGTCCCCACCCCATTAGCTCACTAGACTAGAGACAGTGTCACAAATTAAACCTTCCTGCCAGAGGTACCAGGGACCTTCCAGAACCTTTTCTTGGCATGAGTCCTGGGTGCTCTCTGCCTGCAAGATATAGGCCAGTTTCCTTTCTTCACAAGGACAAGGTTGGGACCTTTTCATCCCTTGCCTCTTAGTGCTTGGAGCTACTGGACAGTGGAGTTCATTTCAGAGCCATACAAAAATAGGCCGAGTCCAGCTTCAGAATTAATTTGCTTCCCTCATTTCCAGTGCCCACCAGAGGCGCAGCCCAGCCTTCAAGGCCATTTCTGACAGGGCAGGGAGGAGGCCTCCTGGACATAGGGCCCGACAACCCTACCTGCAAGGGAGCAATGGTGCTGGGGGAGGAAGTGTGGCCAGTGCCCCACTACTTGTTCTCACTTACTTCCTCTGGATCCTGCCAGCCCCTCAGTTGCCAGTCTTCCCATGTCCCCCAGTCTTACCTGCCAGGCTGACCAAGACCTAGGAAGGAAGATCCTCCCCTCCACATGCAAACACGGGTGTTCATGGCTGCCTTTGGTTTGGTTTTTTGAGAAAATAGGACTGGATTTGAGTTTTGCAGAGGGTTTGAGCTCCTCTGCATGCCTGCCCAGAGGCATCCAGGGGAAGAGCAGTTTGAGTTCCACTTTGTATATTATTTAGTAAGTATCTGCTTGGTACTTGGATTTAAAATAAAAATATTTTCTTTTGTAATTTGTGTGTGTGTCTCTTGTAATAAAAGGTTCTGGAAGAAGCCAAATTGAGCTTGTAGAAATGTGCCCTCTGTGCATGTGTTCTTTGGACACATCTGCCCACTGAGCCCAAATATAGTCTGGGGTCAAGAATCCTTCCCAGTATCCCAATGGCAGGTGGCTTTCATAACCATTTGGTTTTTTCATGTTCAGCCCAGTGCTCAGGGGCCTGATGTGGATCCTGGCTATTTCTCTCTTGTGTCTACTTCCTCTGACTGGGTGTTAGAACCAGAATGACTCCATCTTTGGAGTCTGATTGCCTTTTCGTTATTGCCGTTTCATTAACTCTGTTTCCAGAGAGTGACCCAACCACTCCCCAGTTATCACTTTCCTGGAATGACCTAGTCCACCTGAAGTGGCCCAACCCCTGAGGCAAGGTGGACCACCCAGCAACCAAAAATTCCAGTGACTGTCACTGCCCCATAAGTATCCCCTCGTCTGTAAGGAAAGGGGTTTCTGACCTTCCTGTCAGAGCCTTGCTCAAGTTTTCCTGAATAAAGCCTGTCTGCTGTTGAGCCAAGTCTTCCCTCTTGTTTCATTTCCTACTTTCCTAACACTGGAGATGCATTGCTGACAGCTGGAGCCCAAGGTTGACGCAGACATTGCATCTGCAACTATTCTGAACACCAAGCAGGATGAGAATAAAGTCAGAGCCCCTTTGCGTCTCCCCCACTTTTCTTTTTAGGAATTGGCATTTTCTCTTTCTTTCTCTCTCTCTCTCTTTTTTTTTTTTTTTTAGGTAAGGTCTCCATCTATCCAAGACTGACCTGGAATTCACTATGTAGTCTCAGGTGGCCTTGAACTCATGGCAGTCCTCCTACCTCTGCTTCCTGAGTGCTGAGATTAAAGGCATACGCCACCATGACTGGTTTTTAAACTATATATATTTTTAGAGAAAGACAGAATTGGCGCACCAGTGGCCATGTGCGATCTTGTGCTTGGCTCACCTTTTGTGTATCTGGCTTATGTGGGATCTGGAGAGTTGAACATGGGTTCTTAGGCTTTGCAGGCAAGTGCCTTAACCACTAAGCCATCTCTCCAGCCCTTTAAAAAAATTAGTTACTTAAGAGAGAGAGAATGAGCATGCCAGGGCTTCCAGCCACTGCAAATGAACTCACATCTGGCTTACATGGGTCTTGGTGAATCAATCCTTGGTCCTTAGGCTTCCCAGGCAAGTGCCTTAACTGCTAAGCCACCTCTCCAGCTCCTCTTTGCCCCTCTTAACCCAAGGTTGGAGACCCTCGTGTCTCCTTTACAGGGCAGGGAGAGGCTTTGAACATCTGTTTTCAAATTTGCCCTGACTGGGCTAGTGAGACTGCTCAGTAGATAAAGGCACTTGCTTGCAAAGTCTGGGTTGGCCCTGGTTCAATTTCCCAGTACCCATGTAAAACCAGATGCATGAAGTGCCATATGTGTCTGGAGTTGCTTTGCAGCAGCAAGAAGCCTTGGTGCGCCCATACTTTCTCTCTCCTTGAAAATAAATAGGAAAAAATACTGACCTCCCCCACTTGGCTGGCTCTAGCTCTCTATTCAGCAACATTGTCTCTTTCTGATATTGTTGTGATCTGGGCTCCATAGGTGTGGCCTCCCCCACACCCTACAGAGCAGAGATGTAGATACTATATGATTTCATTCCCAAGAGTTGGACACATTGCATGAGGTAGAATAGCATGTGTGGGGACTGGTCACAAGGTCCATGGTTGCAAACCTGCCCTGATTTGTTGCTCTCCCATGCACATAATCCACTGCAATAGACTCGTCACATTCATTCTTTTTTTAGAGAGAGAGAGAGAGAATTGGCATGCCAGGACATCAGCCACTGAAATTGAACTCCAGATGCTTGCGCCACCTAGTGGGCACATGTGACCTTGCACTTACCTCATTTTGTGCGTCTGGCTTACATGGGATCTGGAGAACTGAACATGGGTCCTTAGGCTTTGCAGGCAAGCACCTTAACCGCTAAGCCATCTCTCCAGCCCACATTCATACTTTATAAGCCTCCTGTCTTCAGCTCACCCACTGTCCCCCAGGCTAGTTATAAGCACCTGGAACTTAATGGGTCCAAGATATACTTCTTGTCTTTTTTTTCTTTTTTTTTTTCTCTCTCTCCTGAGCCTTAGCCTGCTCCTTCCTGTTGTTCCTGTTTCTGGAAAGAATGCCATCAGTTGTTATTGCTCAGGCCACCTTCCTGCAATCTTACCTTAGACACATCCCTTTCTCAGCCACAGCCCTCCATCCAAAGGATTCACATTTGATCCCCACTACATTATAGCCTTTTCTGGTCACTCTAGTGCTGACACTACCAAGGACCTCTCATCCCCTTGTCCCCTGAGAAAGCTATATCCTCATCAGTAGCCCTTGTGACACCTACTCCTGGCACCTATTGGGGTGCCAGGCTACAAAATATAAACCCATTATCTCATAAGGGTCACTTTTAGGCTTGTGTTCACTGAGTGGAAGTCCCTGGGGACAGGCTCCAGCATTGGTCACTGTTGGACTGAGGAAACAGAAATGGAGAATGGGGAATGAGAAGTGCCCTGCCCACTCATGTTGCAACACTGAAGCACAGTCCACAGTGTTTCACATCTGGATAGACTAATTTGTCTGTTTACCTAAGGACATTTTGGATTTTACCAGGTTTTGGCTACTGTGAAAAGGGTGCTTTCTGCAACTGTGTGTAGATATTTGGTCGTTATTTTTCATTCCTTTGAGTACCAGGAAGAACCACTGCTAGATTATATGACAAAGATTTTTCAGTTTTATAGCCCAGACTGGCCTTGGACTTGTGATCATTCTGCCTCAGCCTCCCAAGCAGTTGGGATTGCAAGTCTGTGCCATTGGGCATGGCTTTTTTCTTATTTTATTTTAAATATTTTTATTTATTTATTTTAGAGAAAGACAGAGGCAGACAGAGAGAATGAGTATTGATATGTCAGGGCCTCCTGCCACTGCAGACGAACTCCAGACACATGTGCTACTTTGTATATCTGACTTTACATGGGCAATGGGGACTAGAACTTGGACTATCACGCTTTGAAAGCAAGTGCCTTTAACTGCTGAGCTATCTCTCCAGTCTTTTTTTTTTTTTAAGTAGGGTCTCACTGTGGCCCAGGCTGACTTGGAATTCACTATGTAGTCTTAGGGTGGCCTTGAACTCATGGTGATCCTCCTACCTTTGCCTCCCAAGTACTGGGACTAAAGCATGTGCCACCATACCCATATTTATTTTTTATTTAAAAAATTTTTTGTTGCTTTTATTTATTTACTTGAGAGCAACAGAAAGAGGCAGAGAGAGAGAGAGAGAGAGAATGGGTGTGCCAGGGCCTCCAGCCACTGCAAATGAACTTCAGATACATGTGCTACTTTGTGTACCTGGCTTTATATGGATACCGTGGAATTGAACCTAGGTCAGTTAGGTTTTTCAGGCAAGCGCTTTAACTGCTGAGCCATCTCTCCAGCCCCTTATTTTTTTTTCAAATATTTATTTATTTGCAAGGAAAAAGAGAAAGACAAGAGAAGAGAAGAGACTTAATGGGCATACCAGGGTCTCTTGCCACTGTAAATGAACTCCAGGTGCATGTGTTACTTTGTGCATCTGACTTTACATGAGTACTGGGGAATTGAACCTGGGCCCTCCAGTTTTTCAAGTAAGCACCTTAATTGCTGAGCCACCTCTCCAGTTCTTCATTTTGCTATTTAAAAAAAAAAAACACGGGCTGGAGACATGGCTTAGCGGTTAAGTGCTTGCCTGTGAAGCCTAAGGACCCCAGTTTGAGGCTCGATTCCCCAGAACCCACGTTAGCCAGATGCACTAGGGGGTGCACGTGTCTGGAGTTCATTTGCAGTGGCTGGAAGCCCTGGCGCGCCCATTCTCTCTCGCGCTCTCTGCCTGTCTCTCTCTCTCTCTCTCTGTCTCTCTGTCACTCTCAAATAAATAAATAAAAATAAACAAAAATATTAAAAAAAACAAAAACAAAAAAAACACATATATGTACATATTGGTTTTTTTTTGGGATAGTGTTTCACTGTAGCCCAGGCTGACCACTATGACCACAGGCTGATTCACTATGTAATTTCAGGATGGCCTCGAACTCACAGTGATCCTCCTACCTCTACCTCCTGAGTGCTGGGATTAAAGGCGTGCGCCACCATGCCCAGCTAAAATATTTTTATTTATTTATTTATGAGTGAGAAAGAGAATGGGCACACCAGGTCAAACAAACTCCAGATGCATGTGCCACTATGTGCATCTGGCTTATGTGGGTTCTGGGGAATCAAACCTGGGTCCTTGGGCTTCATAAGCAAGTACCTTAATCACTAAGCCATCTCTCCAGCCTTATTTTGTTATTTGAAGATGGGAGTTTTGATATGTTGCCCAGCTAGGCATGATGGTGCACGCCTTTTTTTAAAAAATTATTTATTAAATATAGAGAGAAGGAGAGAGAAATAGATAGAGGCAGAGAGAATGGGTGCACCAGAGCCTCCAGCCACTGCAAACAAACTCTAGACACATGCGCCCTCTTGTGCATCTGGCTTACGTGGGTCCTGGGGAATTGAACCTGGGTCTTTAGGCTTCGCAGGCAAGTGCCTTAACTGCTAAGCCATCCTCCAGCCCGATGGTGCACACCTTTAATCACAGCTCTTGGGAGCCAGAGGTAGGAGGATTAGTGTGAGTTTGAAGCTAGCCTGAGACTACATAGTGAATTTCAGGTCAGCCTAGGCTAGAGACCCTATCTCAAAAAAACAACAGTCAGGTGTGGTGGCTCACACCTTTAATCCGAGCCCTCAGGAGGCAGAGGTAGGACGATTGCCATGAGTTCAAGGCCACCCTGAAACTACACAGTGAATCCAGGTCAGCCTTGGCTAGTGTGAGACCCTACCTTGAAAAACCAAAGGGGAAAAAGGTGGGGCTGGAGAGATGGCTTAACGGTTAAGGTACTTGCCTAAGGACCCAGGTTTGATTCCCCAGGGTTTACATAAGGCAGATGCATAAGGTGGTACATGTGTCTAGAGTTTGTTTGCAGTGGCTAGAGACCTTGTCACGTCAATTCTCTTTCTGTTTATATCTGCCTCTTTCTTTTAAATAAAAAAAAATTAAGTTTATGTAAAATTTTAAAGTTATAGCTTCACCAAAAAGTTATATCTGTTAATTATCTAATGAATAAGTAGGTAACTATTATACTTATTCAGTCTTTATTTATTTATTTACTTATTAGAGAGAGAGAGAGAATGAGTGTGCCAGGGCCTCTAGCTACTGCAAATGACCTCTGGACGAATGTGCCACTATGTGCATCTGGGTTATGTGGAGCCTGGAGAATCAAACCTAGGTTTTTAGGCTTCACAGGCAAGCACATTAACTGCTAAGCCATCTCTCCAGCCTTTAAAAAAAAATTTTATTTATTTATTTGACAGGGGGAGAGAGAGAGAGAAAATGGGTGTGCCAGTGCCTCCAGTCACTGCAAACGAACTCCAGACACATGCGCCCCCCTCGTCCATCTGGCTAACGTGGGTCCTGGGGAATCAAACGAGGGTCCTTTGGCTTTGCAGGCAAACGCCTTAACTGCTAAGCCATCCCTCCAGCCTTTTAAAAAACTTTTTAAAAACATTTATTTGCTGGGCATGGTGGCGCACGCTTTTAATCCCAACTGAGGTAGGAGAATTGCCACCCTGAGTTTACATAGTGAATTCCGGATCAGCCTGAGCTAGAGTGAGACCCTACCTTGAAAAACAAAAACAAAAAAACAAACATTTATTTGCAAGCAGAGAGAGAAAGAGAAGAGAGACAGAGAATGGGTGCACCAGGGCCTCACTGCAAATGAACTCTAGATGCATATGCCACTTTGTGTATCCAGCTTTATGTGAGGAGTGGGGAACTGATTCCAGGTCATTAGGCTTTGCAGACAAGGGCCTTAACTGCTGGTCCATCTATCCAGCCCTGTCTTTGGGTTTCTTGTTTGTTTGTTTTTTTAACTTTATTTTATTTGGTTTGTTTGAGAGAGAGAGGGAGAAAGGCAAACAGACAGAGAGAATGTACGTGCCAAGGCCTTCAGCCACTGCAAACGAACTCCAGACGCATGCGCCACCTTGTGCATCTGGCTTACGTGGGTCCTGGAGAATCTAACCTGGGTCCTTTGGCTTTGCAGACAAGTGCCTTAGCTGCTAAGCCATCTCTCCAGCCCCCTGTTTGTTTGTTTTTTTAATTTATTTATTTGACAGGGAGCGAGTGAGAGGCAGATAGAGAAAGAAAATGGGTGTGCTAGGGCCTCCAGTCCTGTTTGTTTGTTTTTGTTTTTTTTGAGATAGGATCTCACTGTAGCCCTGACTGACCTGAAATTCACTATGTAGTCTCAGAGTGACCTTGAACTCAGGACCATCCTCCCACCTCTACCTCCCAAATGCTGGGATTAAAGGCATGTGCCACCACAACCAGTCAAAATTTACTTTTTAAAAAATATATTTATTTTTAGAGAGTGAGAGAGACAGTGAGAAAGAAAGTGAGCAAGAGAGAGAGAGAGAGAGAAAGAGAATTGGCATGCCAGGGCCTCCAACCACTGCAATTGAACTCCAGACTCATTTGCAACCTTGTGTGCATGTGCAACCTGGTGCACTTGAGTTACCTTGTGCATCTGCCTTATGTGGAACCTGGAAAGTTGAACAGGGGTCCTTAGGCTTTGCAGTCAAGCCTCTTAACTGCTAAGCCATCTCCCCAGGCCAGTTATTGTGGTTTTATGTTAAATCTTCAAGGTGACTAGTTTCCATCCTTCGATTTAGTTCTCTTCCAGTATCATGATGGCTATTCTGGGTCTTTGCCTCTCCACATAAAACTTACATCACTTTGTTGGTACCTATAAAGTAATGTGCTGTGATTTGATTGGTGTTGCATTGAATCTGGAAGTGCATTGGATGCATCTTATATATTTTAGGCTCAGTTATTAGCTGTGTCCAGCCAGTGACTGGGGCACCTTCTTGCATGGGGGTTTTCATACAAGTGTAAATACACTTTAGTGGATTGAGAAATCAATAATGTAATGCCACTCACATTTTCTTTAGACAGAGGGGAATAGAATGGGATGTTCTGGGTAAAGATGGTATTTTGAGAACTTTTCATTGCATATCCCAGTCCAAAAAGTTTGAAAAACATTTTGAGCTGAAGGGATTTCCTCTTTCATTGATTACTGTCCCTCCTTAGTCCTATTTATCTTATGGAAATTTTATATTGTCCAGCTTCTATTTTATTGTCAATATTGCTATGATGGCACGTATTTATGTGCATGTGTGCATGCGTGCATGCATGTGTGTGTGTGAGTGATTTTGATTGGTAGGTACCTGGCATATTTTTTCCTTATTTTTTACCCATCTTGTGTCTTTGTGTTTTATCTCAGGTAGCAGCAAGTAGCTATATGATTTTCTTTCTAAATTCAACCTGTGATCTATAGTCTTTCAATAAGATAACTTAATCCTTTCATATTTATTGTAATTACTGATCTATTGGACGTATGTCTCCTATTAAGTTTGCTGCAAGGCTGTGAAATATTTGTAAAGAACTCCATCTCTAGCTCTACTAGCTGAACCTAGAGTCTTGTAGAGGCACTGCGGATGTGGGCCTGATGTTAATTGACCTTGTCAGAAACTTCTGAATCTGGTCCAGTGTGGGTTGCACCATCTTGCATACTCCCAGGCCCTTGGGGTGTTCTGGTCACTCAGCATCCTCCCTAATAGCTTATTCCAGGTTAGAAGTAGGTTCTGTGTCTGATTTGTATCTCTCAAATGAGTTCTTATTGAGCACCTTTTCATACTTTGTATATTTTCTCATATGATGTATCTGTTCAGATCTTCTTTTTTTTTTTAGGAGGGCTGACCTGGAAGTCACTATGTAGTTAGTCTCAGGCTGGCCTCGAATTCACAGTGATACTCCTACCTTGGACCCCCAGTGCTGAAATTAAAGGTGTGTACTGTCACACCTGGATAAATCTTCATTTTTTTTTTTTTGCTTTAAGTTGATTTTTTGCTTCTTTTTGCAAAATATTTTATTTGCTGGACGTGGTGGCGCACACCTTTAATCCCAGCATTCAGGAGGCAGAGGTAGGAGGATTGCCATGAGTTCAAGGTTACCCTGAGATGACATAGTAAATTCCAGGTCAGCCTGGGCTACAGTGATGCCCTACCTTGAAAAAACAAAAAAAAAAAAATTATTTATTTGAGAGAGAGAGAGAGTGAGTGAGTGAGTACGGGCATGTGAGGGCCTCTAGCCGCTGTAAACAAACTCCAGACATATGTGCCACCTTGTGCATCTGGCTTACCTAGGTACTGGGGAATCAAACCTGGGTCCTTAGGCTTTGCAGGCAAATGCCTTAACTGCTAAGCCATGTCTGCAGTCCAAAATAGTTTGTTTATTTGAGAGAGAGAGGCAGATAGAGAAAGAAAATGGGCGTGCCAGTGCGCTAGCCATTGCAAATGAACTCCAGACACATGTTTCACCGTGTACATCTGGCTTACATAGTTACTGGAGAATTGAACCTGGGTCCTTAGGCTTTGCAGGCAAGTACCTTAACTGCTAACATCTCTCTAGCCCTAAATCTTCATTAAAAAAATTATTTATTTATTTATGAGAGAGAGAGAAGCAGAGAGTGGGCTTGCCAGGACCTCTAGCCACTGCAAACAAACTTCAGATGCATGTGCCATGTGCATCTGGCTTTATGTGGGTGCTGGGGAATTGAATCTGGGTCCTCAGGCTTTGCACTAAACCATTTCTCCAGCCCCTGGTGCATGCCTTAATCTCAGCACTTGGGAGGCCAAGATAGGAGGATTACTGAGGCCACCCTGAGACTACATAGTGAATTCCAGGTCAGACTAGGTTAGGGCAAGACTCTACCTTGAAAAACCAAAACAAATAAACAAATAAATAAATAAATGCATACTTACATAAAAGAATATCTAAGGTTGTCCTCTGATTTCCTCATGCACAGCACAAATGTGCACATATTCATGCATACACACAACTGTACTTGTACTTATACTTTGAAAATTTAAGATTTTGAAAGATGGGGGCTGGAGAGATGTAGTTAAGATGCTTGCCTGCAAAGCTAAAGGACCCAGGTTCAATTCCCTAGGACCCATGTAAGCCAGATGCACAAGGTGGCACATGCATCTGGAGTTAGTTTGCTGTGGCTAGAGGCCCTGGAGCACCCTTTCTCTCTCTTTCTCTCTCTCTCTCTCAAATAAATAAATAAATATTTTTAAAAAGATTATGGAGTTAGGTATGGTGGTAAAACACTTTTAATTCCAAATCTTGGGAGTCAAAGGTAGGAGGATCGCCACGAGTTCAAGGCCAACTTGAGACTACATACTGAATTCCAGGTCAGCTTGAGCTAGACAGAGACCCTACCTTGAAAAAAAAAAAAGTGAAAATAAATAAAGATTATGGGCTGGAAGTGTAGTTCAGTGGTAGAGCACTTGTATCTGCAAGGCTCTGGGATCAATCCCTGATACAGCCAAAACCAATCTGCTTCTAATTCTAGTTCATCAGATATGTGCATTTTTACTGTATTTCTTCTAAGTTGGAGACTTGACTTTGCATTTTTCTCAATGGTGTCTATATGTATGTATGTATATATATATATGTATGTGTATATATATATATATATCTTTGCCAGCAGAGAGAGAGAGAGAGAGAGCAAGAGTAGGCATGGCAGGGCCTCTTACCATTGCAGACAAACAACAGATGCATGAGCTACTTTGTGCATCTGGCTTTACCTGGGTACTAGGGAATCAAACCTATTGGTTGGTAGGCTTTGCAAGCAAGCACCACAAGCACCTTTAACTACTGAGCTATCCTCCCAGCCCTCAATGCTGTCTTTTCAAGAGAATGAAATTTTGATGCTTTTTTTTTGAGGTAGGGTCTCACTCTAGCCCAGGTTAACCTGGAATTCACTGTGTAGTCTCAAGGTAGCCTCGAACTCATGGTGATATTTCTACCTCTGCCTCCCAAGTGCTGGGATTAAAGGCATGTGCCACCATGCCCGGCTTTTTTTTTTTTTTTTTTAGGTAGGGTCTCACTCTAGCCCAGGCTGACTTGGAATTCACTATGTAGTCTCAGGGTGGCCTCGAATTCATGGTGATCCTCCTACCTCTGCCTCCCAAGTGCTGGGATTAAAGGCGTGTGCCGCCACACATGGCAATTTTGATATTTTTGAAACCCAATTTACAAACTTGTTCTGGTGCTAGGATCAAACCCAGAGCTTTGTACATGCTAAGCAAATGGTGTACCACTGAACCACACCCCCAGCCCAAACTTTTTCTATTAGTTCCTTTCATATTCTTTCAAAGAAGTATTTTCCTGCTCAGCTTATAAAGAGCTCTCTTTTCTTCCAGAAACTCTGCAGTCTTACTTTGATGCACCAACAATGATGATTTGTTTAAATATGTTTGTTTATTTATTTGAGAGAGAGAGAGTATATGTATTGGCATACCAGGGCCTCTTGCCATTGCAAACAAACTCTAGATGTGTGGGCCACTTTATGCAACTGGCTTTACAAGGTGTGGTGGTTTGAATTCGAATGTATGTCTCCCATAGCCTCAAGGATTTTTCTTTTTTTTTCTGAGGTAGGGTGTCACTCTAGTCCAGGCTGACCTGGAATTCACTCTGTAGTCTCAGGGTGGCGGCCAACTCACAGTGATCCTCCTACCTCTGCCTTCCAAGTGCTGGGATTAAGGGCGTGCACCACCACGCCCAGCTATCAAGGATTTTTTTATTTTTTATTTTTTTTATTAAGGTTAAGCTTCTTAGTCTCCAGCACCTTGCTGGAGGAGATGTCACTGGGGGTGGGTCTTTTAGTCCAGTCCTAATGTATGCAAAGAGCCAGTTGAGCTCTGACTGTAGTGTTTGCTGGTTGTTGTTGGTGTCTCACTGCTATGGATCTATGAAAGTGAGCTAGCTTCTTCCACAATGATGGAACTTCCCCTAGATCTTATAAGCCTAAAATAAACCCTTTCCTCCCATAAGCTTCTTCTACTTGGATATTTGTCCCAGCAATGAGAAAGTAGCCGCAACACATGGGTACTGGGGAATTGAGCCTGTGTTGGAAAGCTTTGCAAGCAAGTTCCTTTAACTGCTCACCCCAGACCAGACAATGGCTCTTGAGATGACTTTTTTTAGTATTTTATTTTATTTATTTATTTATTTGAAAGAGAAAAAAGCAGAGAGAGAGAGAGAAAGGTAGGGGCAGGGAGGAATGGGCATGTCAGGGCCTCAAGCCACTGCAAATGAACTCCAGACACATGCACCACCTTGTGCATCTGGCTTATGTGTGTCCTGGGGAATCAAACCTTAGTCCTTTAGCTTTGCAGGCAAGCTTCTTAACCATTAAGCCATCTCTCCAGCCCTTCAAATGATTTTTGTATCTTTGTGCAGTGTGAGACAGGTCGAGATCCACCTTCTCATACTTTTGTTCAGTGGATCAGCACCATATTTGGTGATGTCCTCTGCTTGTCTTGTTGGGTTCCAAACCTGGCAGCTGTATCTGGACAGCTTCCCACCAACTTTGGATAACAGAAAGGAGCCTCCTCCAGCCCCCACAGTGCATGTGAGCCCCAAATGAGTGTGATTCCTGACTTCCTCTTTTTTTTTTTTTTTTTTTGATTTTTCGAGGTAGGGTCTCACTCTAGCTCAGGCTGACCTGGACTTCACTATGTAGTCTCAGGGTGGCTTCGAACTCATGGCGATCCTCCTACCTCTGCCTCCCAAGGGCTGGGATTAAAGGCATGCGCCACGATGCCCGGCTCCTCTTTTTTTTAAATGAATTTTATTTTTATTTATTTGAGAGAGAGAGAGAGAGAATGGGTGTACCAGGGCCTTTAGCCATTACAAACAAACTCCAGATGCATGCACCGCTTTGTGCATCTGGCTTACATGGGTCCTGGGGAATCGAACCTGGATCCTTTGGCTTCACAGGCAAACGCCTTAACCACTAAGCCATCTCTACCACCCTATTTTTTATTTAATGTTTTGGTTTTTGGTTTTTTGAGGTAGGGTCTCACTCTAGCTCAGGCTGACCTGGGATTCACTATGTAGTCTCAGGGTGGTCTTGAACTCATGGCGGTCCTCCTACCTCTGCCTCCCGAGTGCTGGGATTAAAGACGTGTGCCATCATGCCCGGCTCTGACTTCCCCTTTATACTGGCCAGTTCCTACTTGCAGTAGAGGTCCTGGAGTCACTAGGTGTGTCCTTTGGGCATTACTGTAGAGTAGACTTGCCCTGGGAGGTGACAGGGAAAGCAGCACCAAGAGGAGTGAGGCCCAGAGGCCAGAACCTGTACTCTGGGCTTCAGAAAACAGCCAGGTCTTAGTGTTTAGGGAGGAGCTGGCAGAAGGGGGGGCTATGGTGGATAGGGAACCCCAGCCAGTACAACATGACCTGGGTTTCAGAGGCTGACTGTGCCCTGTACTCCAGACCCCTGACATGGGCCCAGAAGTGGCTCCACACTCCCTAAGCCTTGCTTGGAATGCTGTCACGTCCTGCTGGTTGTGGTGGGGAAAGCCTACGCACTCACCTTTCCTTTTTGAGCTGTGGCCCCTCTTCTGTGGTTCTGGAAAGTTGATGTTGGAAGGGTGGGTGAGAGATGGAAGATAGCATAATGACAAAGTGAGAGAGCCACCCATGGTAGTGGACCCTTAACCACGGTGACCACAAAGTTGTGTCTGATTAAGCTTCAGGTTTGGTAGGGATCTGGGTAGCTTGGGGGGAGTGAGGTAGGACGTGCAGGGAAGTCCTATGCCCTAGAGGCCTTCTTCTATGTACACCAGGCCTTTCTGGCCTGGCTGAGGGCTGCAGGGAGGGTATGTTGTTTAGGGTGTGAGGTAGGTTGGAGCCTGTGGCAGATGCTATAAGGACAGGATGGCTGAGTGGCCAAGAGGACCCAAGTACTAGATCTCAGGCAATACCCCTCTGGTCCCTGTGGTAGAAATACAGCCTTCCTCCCATGTCTCTGCTAGCAAGGACTACTGGGGTAGTGACAAAATCTAGAATTTCCATACATACTCCACATATTCTCTCACCTCCACTCCAGGTGTGACCCTCTGGCTGGGAAGGAGGACCCTGGCAGGTAAAGGAATTGGTGTGCTGCTTAGGTGGGCTATAACAGAGCTGCTAAGACCAGCTGAGAGGACATGGTTACTTCATAGGAAGCTGGGTGCAGCTAGAGGCTGTCTGGGCTGCAAGAAGGTCATAAGTGGAGCTAGAGAGATGGCTTAGTGGATGGAGTGCTTCCCATGCAAGTATGAGGACCTGAGTTCAGCAGCCTGGGATTCATGTAAAAAGCCAGCCACTGTGGCAGCAACCCAGCCATACCTGTGGATGAGAAGGGATGAAGAGACATGAGAATCCATAGGAAGCTTGAGGGCCAACTATCCTGGTAAAAGCAGTGGTAAACAGTGTGAAACCCTGCCTCAGACTGCCACCTGAAAGTTGTCTTATGACCTCCACACATGAATTGTGCAGCACATGCATGCAAGCCTGCCCCCAACACATGAAAAAATAAAAAAATTGCTGGGCATGGTGGCTCACTCTTTTAATCCCAGCACTTGGGAGGCAGAGGTAGGAGGATCACTGTGAGTTTGAGGCCACCCTGAGACTACAAAGTGAATTCCAGGTCAGTATGGGCTAGAGCAAGATCCTACCTAAAAAACCAAAAAGATAAAAATTAAATAAATAAATAATTCAGAAAGCAGAAGTTCCTTTGATTCACAGGAAGTATATAGCCAGGAGGACCTGCCTGGTTCATCTGAGATGAAGCTGAGAGTATAGTGGACAGATAATTTTATTCATTTTAATTTAATAAAATTTAAAAGTTGCAAACAAATACCAGCCCCCGGGAGGCAGAGGTAGGAGGATCTCCGTGAGTTCAAGGCCGCCCTGAGATGACATAGTGAATTCCAGGTCAGCCTGGGCTAAAGTGAGACCCTACCTTGAGAAACAAAACAAAACAAAACAAAACAAAAGTTGGAAACATATTGCAGAGAATACTTTTTATTTAGATTCACAGTTACTTACATTTGTAGTATTTGAATATATCTATTTCTGAATCCCTGGAGAATAAAGGTCTTGTCCTTTAGATCCTAACTTTTTGTCATAATTCCCAAGAACATGTCAGTTGTTGAATCAGGAATTTGACACAGATACAACCTACATTAAAGTTGAGTTAGCAATCTGATAATTTTGTACACATATATATTTTTTTATATGTTTTTTCAAAACATCTCAGTGTTTTGGTTTTTTTTAAACATTTATTTATTTGAGAGAGAGAGATAATGAAAATGGGTGTGTCAGGGCTTCTAGCCCCTGCAAACAAACTCTAGATACAAGTTTCACCATATGCATCTGGTTAACATGGGTACTGGGGAATTGAACCTGGGTCCTTAGGCTTTGTAGGTAAGCACCTTAACTGCTAAGCCATCTTGCCAAGCCCCCACCTCAGTATTTTATGACATGGTTCTTGGGTTTGGGTTTTCTTAGCCTTTTCAGTCTGGCTTGGGCCCTTGGGGCACTTCACTGAGGGGCACAGGTGGTCACTGAACATCCCCTTGGGTGGGGACTTTATGGTGAGTTATTGTGATGGGGCTGAGCTCAATCTTTAGTAGGAAACACAGGGGGTAGTATCTTCTGGGTACCTTATCACAATACTTATGACATCCATTTGTCTACTTCCAATGATGTGAATTCAGATTGCTTTGTGCATGTGGTGGCCAAGCAATCACTGGCTTTCTGAACACCTTCCTCAACAGTCAGTACTTGTTGCTGAGCTTTGATCACCACACAGCAAGGACCAACCACACAGCAAGGACCAGGGAGGAAATGTAGGGATTGTTGTTGGGATAAGGTTACTGGAGTCTGCACTAGCCTTTGCTGTGGTGGGATGTAGAGTGAAATGGGGTGCCTAGGACATTTCCTTTCAGCCTGAGCTCCTCGGAGGATGCATGTCCTTTGTTGGGTAGGGAAGCTGTTACAGGAGCAAGAGAGCCATTTGGACCAGGCACATTTGAGACACCAGGCGGACACTCAGGAGAGAGTGGGATCTGAGTGTTGAGCCCTAGGAAGGATGAATAGCATGGTCACAGGCTGTGAGGACCTTCTGGCTTGAGAACAGCTAAAAGAGGCCAGAGAATTGCCCACAGTCAATTTTGGATCACTGTACCAGCCAGAACAGGGCACACCCTGTGATCTCAAGGCTACTAGTTGAAGTGATAGTGAAAGACAATAATGTCTGTATTCCACTGTCATGGAGCCCGACTGATTTGTTCCCATAATTGGTACATTTTGCTCATCATTGCCAAGAAGGAAGACACACAACCAATTCCAAAATCAAAGGTGCAAACACAGAGGGAACAGCAAGTCCCCACCTACCAGCCACAGTCTTCTCTGTAAGAACTCCAGAGCTCTTTCCTATGCCCCCCACCCCCTCCCATCTTGCCAAGATCTTAACTGGGCCTGGGATTATGGAGTACTTCATGTTATACTAAATGAGATCTCAATGACAGTTAACCCACCTCCCATCCCCATATGCCCAGAGTAGGTCTGGGATCTTACAATCCCTACTTACTACTATGCGAATTGACTAAACTTTCTGTACCTGAACTGAGAGAAAAACAACTTTCTCCCAGCCACCACCTGTTGACTCTAGATAGAGACAAAATTCCAAGATTTACTATCCCAAAACAATTCAAAAGAAGTCCAGCCAGGCACAGTGGGGCACGCCTTTAATCCCAGAACTGGGAGGCAGAGGTAGGAGGATTGTCGTAAATTTGAGGCCACCCTGAGACTACATAGTGAATTCCAGGTCAGCCTGGGCTACAGTGAGACTTTACCTTGAAAAAGAAAAAGAAAAGAAAAAAATTCAACAGAGGGCCCAGCCAACTGGGCTACTGCAGGCTTGAGTCCACCCTCCTCTCCCACCCGTGTCCCAGGCATCTCATAAAGCACAGTGCAGGATCTTCCCCTTCCTTTCTCTCCCTGAGGAATACTTACAGTCACTCTTCTACTAGGTGGCCCAGAGTCCCTTTCTCTTGTTCTAAATCCTGCCACTCTCTTTTCTGGTGTCTATCTCAGAGTCCTTTATTTCTGATTCCGAACCAACACCTTTTATTTTGTAGTGAAGGAGTGAGGGTGCATTGTTATACATATCAATTTTCTTTTCGAGTAAAGTGATCTGAAAGAAGCCTTCAGAACAGCTGAGAGGCTCCCTTTTCTCTCTCTTTCTTTCTTTTTTCTTTTTTCTTTTTTCTTTTTCTTTTTCTTTTTCTTTTTTTTTTTTTTTTTTTTTTTGGTTTTCCAAAGTAGGGCCTCACTCTAGGTCAGGCTGACCTGGAGTTCACTATGTAGTTTCAGGGTGGCCTCGAGCTCATGGTGATCCTCCTACCTTTGCCTCCCAAGTGCTGGGATTAAAGGTGTGTGCCACCAAGCCGGCCCTCTTTTCTTTCTTTCCTTTTTTCTTATTTATTTATTAGAGAGAGAGAGAAAGAGAATGGGCATGCCAGGGCCTCTAGCCACTGCAAACGAACTCCAGAGGCATGCGCCACCATGTGTATCTGGCTTATGTGGGACCTGGAGAATTGAACCTGGGTCCTTAGGTTTCACAGGCAAGTGCCTTAACTGCTAAGCCATCTCTCCAGCCCTCTTTTTTTTTTTTTGGTTTTTTGAGGTAGGGTCTCACTCTAGCCCAGGCTGACCTGGAATTCACTATGGAGTCTCAGGGTGGCCTCGAACTCACGGCGATCCTCCTACCTCTGCTTCCCGAGTGCTGGGATTAAAGGCGTGCGCCACCACACCCGGATTTCTCCAGCCCTCTTTTATTTTTTAAAATATATTTTTATTTATTTACTTGCAAGTAGAGAGAGAAAGCGAGGGAGACAAGCCACTGCAAATGAACTCTAGATGTATGCACCACTGTGCATCTGGCTTTACATGAGCACTGGGGAATCAAACCTGGGTCATTAGGCTTTGCAGACAAGTACCTTAACCACTCAGCCATCTCTACAGCCCAAGGCTCCCTTTTCAATGGCTTTTGAGTATTCTTTGCATGGAAGGTGGGGATACAGGTGAGGTGACTGGTATTGAACCTGGGGGACCCCAATCTGTGGCAATTAGAAGGGGACTGCAATGAACAGGTCTAGACATTACTGTCTTTCACTGTCACATGGATTAGTGGCCTTGAGATTGCAGGGTATGCCCTGTTCTGGCTGGTACTGTCTAGTTGCTGTCCTTCTAGGACCCAATTAGTCTCCTCCTGAAGTAGTTTTGCTAATCTAGAGTGGAAAATAGAATCATGAGGTTCTGGCTTGAATTAGCTCCTGCATGTGAAGTAATTTCTTTTTTCTGTTTTTTGTGTGTGTGCCAAATATTGGTTCACATACTTTGCCTATTTTTTTCTTATATTGTCTTTTTCTTTTGCTTTTTTTTATTTTTTAATTGAAACTTCCATAATTATAAACAATAAACCATCCCTCCCCCCACTTTAATTCCCTCCCCCCACTTTAATTCCCTCCCCCCACTTTCCCCTTTGCAGCTCCATTCTCCATCATATCCCCTTCCCCCTCAATCAGTTTCTTTTTTATTTTGATGTCATCATCTTTTCCTCCTATTATGATGGTCTTGTGTAGGTAGTGCTAGGCACTGTGAGGTCATGGGTATCCAGGCCATTTTATGTCTGGAAGAGCACATTGTAAGGAGTTCTACCCTCCTTTGGCTCTTACATTCTTTCTGCCACCTCTTCTGCAATGGACCCTGAGCCTTGGAAGGTGAAGATTGTCTTTTTCTGAACTTATAGGTTATTTATAATACATACTGTATTAAATACATTTCCCAGGGGCTGAAGAGATGGCTTATCAGTTAAGGCAAAGCCTAAGGATCCAGGTTCGATTCCCCAGTACCCACATAAGCCAAATGTACAAGGTGGCACATGTGTCTGGAGTTTGTTTACAGTGGCTAGTAGTCCTGGTGTGCTCTCTCTCTCTCTCTCTCTCTTATAAATAAATAAATACATTTTCCCCTTTCAGTTTGTTTGGCTTTAAAAAAATTATTTTTGGTTTTCTCAAGGTAGGGTCACACTGTAGTTCAGGCTGACCAGGGTGGCCTCGAACTCCTGGCGATCCCCCTACCTCTGCCTCTTGAGTGCTGGTATTAAAGGTCCACATCTGGTCATCTTTAAATTTTTTTAATTTTATTATTTATTTGTGTGAGAGAGACAGACAAATAGACTATGGGCGCACCAAGACCTCTTATTGTTGCAAATAAACTCCAGATAAATATGCTACTTTCTGCATCTGGCTTTACATGGTTATTGGGTGATCAAACCTAGGTAGGCTTTGCAAGCAAACACCCTTAACAGCTGAGCCAACGCCCCAGCCCTTGTTGGCTTTTGAGTCTATAAATGATGAGGTTTTTCTCCATGTGTGCAATGTGTGTTGTGTGTGTGTTTGAATTTATCAGTGATGAGCTGGTAGATATTAACAACTGGTTCTTTGAAAGTGTCCTTTGTGGCTGATTTCTTTCTTTTTTATTTTTATTTATTTATCTACTATGGGGGGGGGGTGAGAGAGTGAGAATGAGATGAATATGGGAACACCAAGGCCTTTAGTCACTATGTGCATCTGGCTTACATGGGTACTGGGAATCGAACCTGGGTCCTTAGGCTTTGCAGGCAAGCACCTTAACTGCTAAGCTATCTCTCCAGCCCCTCCCTTTTAAAAAAAAAAAAAAAAAAACAACAGACAGATGTGTGTTTGTGTGTGCTTGTATGTGTATGAGTACATGGAAGCCAGAGGTCAACATTGGGTGTCATCTTTAATTGCTCTCTACCTAGTAGACAGGGTCTCTTACTGAATTTGGAGTTCCCTGATTTAGCTAGACCAACAGCAAATTCATGGGATCCTTCTCTCATCACCTCCTCAGTGCTGGGATTATAGGTGCACACTGCCACCCTCATCTTTTATGTAGGTGCTGGGGATCCAAACTCAGCACTGAGGAGGCAGAGATAGAAGAAGTGCTGTGAGTTCAAAGCCAGCCTGAGACTACATAGTGAATTCCAGGTCTGCCTAGGCTAGAGTGAGACCCTATCTCGCAAAAAAAAAAAAAAGAGTAAGCACTTTACCCACTGGACTATCTCCCTAGATACCTCTATGGTCTCTTTCAAGTCATCAACTGAACCTTGTTGCTACTTCTCTTTAGACTCTCTTCCTTGGGATATGTGAATTCAGAGGCTCCTGGTTATTGTCCTGTACCTAGCTGGCATCCTGACTCACATGGGACACCAGGCTTTACTTATACCAGCAAGAGGGTGGCTTTGGAGACATGTACATCCTTATTTGAGAAAGGATAGCAGTATGGTAGTTATCCAAATTACCCAAAACTTAGAGCTCAAAATGGCAATAACCATTTATGACTCTACAGTTGGGAACAGTGAAGGTGGGATTCTGATATGAGCTTATAGTCAGGGTATCGGCTGGGAAGTTGGCAAGCAACTTCAGTTCCTCGCCACATGATCCCCCCCCCCCACACACACACACCCGTTGTGAGCAACCTAACCTCCAGAAAGAAGCTGAGTCTTTTCTGACACTTGGTCATTTCTATCACATTCTTGCTGGCTACTCAGGCTGGCCCCTTGGTAGTGAGCAAGGCCAGGATTCTTGTGCCATGGTGTCCTGGATCCATGGGCTGCTCAGCCATTAGGGTGACTGCAGTGCCTCTGAACTGATGGTGGCACTTACCCAATGAAGTCAGGGGGTCATAAAAATCACAGGAGATTGCACAGTGCATTCAGTTCTTCCCTGCCCTTTGGTTTGGGATTGGAAGTTTTCTCATCTTCTGTGTTCTGGCATAGTCCCAATGTATCTGTGTATCTAAAGGGTTGGCTGTAATCATTAGAGCTTCCATGAAGAGGGCTGGTACCTTTTTGGAACAGATCCCACCCCAACACAGGGCTCTCAGCCTGTCTGGCACTCCTTCTGGGGACCCCAGCCCATGGTTAGAGCACCCAGAGCATGCTTGCCAGTGCACTGCAAGTGAGGGCCCCCCACTCCCACTAGGATTATCTTTTGTCCCCAAAAGCCATCTACCCAGTGTCCTATCTCCCCCTCCCCCACACGTGAGGCCACAGGCAGCTGTCTGTGAAGCTAGAGAGTAAGAAAAGAGCCAGGTCAGATCCTGTGGTGTGACCCCTGGGGGCCTGGGAGGTGTTCACAGCTCCCTAGGGCCAGAGAGCTCCGCCAGGTCTAGCAAGGGAAGCTATCACTTGAGGGCGGGACGGGGGCGGGGGCGGGGCAGGGGGGGGCAGTGAGGTAATTTCCGCGATCTGGCGTCAGAGATCTGAGTCCTCCCAGGGGCAGAATCGAAAGTGATCTCAGCTCAGAACCGATGCGGGTGCACAGGGTAAGTTCTGGGTGGTGGCTGGGGACAGGAGGGGCCGCAGGGGGAAATGTGAGGACCACTTCCCTGCATGCAGACAGGCAGAGTTACCTGTAGACCCTGACAAACCTCAAGCCATACAGCCCCTCTTCTTGGCTGTCTGGCTGCTTGGCTGTGGGGTCCTAACACTGTGGATTCGGAAACCTCCAATGGGGTGCAGGTGGGTTCTCAGGCTTTGCTATTCCTTATCATTTCCTTTTAAAACATCTTTTTTGTACCTCAAAGTTTTCTTCAAAAGTTCCCTTTAGAGTTCTGGGGGTGTAGCTCAGTGGTAGAGCCCTTTCTTGGCATGTATAAAGCCCTGGGTTCAATTCCCAATACTGGGGAAAAAAGAAAAGAAAATTCTCTTTAGACCCAGGTATTTGCAGGGAGCTGTTTCCTGTAGGTATGGCACTAACTTAAACTCTGGGTCCTGGGCATACCCTTTCTTCCTGGCATCCCTGCAGGAGCAGGACAGGGCCTCTGTAAGGATGTGCCAAGTCCAGGTGGGATGCAGTGGTCCTAGCCCACTGTCAGCCCTTGGGGAAGGAGGTGCACCATCTTTGGAAGAGTCAGGTGACCTAGATCTTGAAGGCCTTGGGTAGGGGAGCCACAGACCTCACTGCACACAGAGCCACAAGCTAGGGGGCTTCTCTGGCATCTGGGGCTTTTCCCACCAGTTGCCTGTTGGTCTCTGTCTGAGTAAGGCTTGGAGACCGTTAAGGAGAGGGCTAAGGTGGGGTCCAAATGGGACTCCCTGAAAGGGCAAGAGTAAGTAGAAGTCTCTGTCCTTTGCCCGGCGGAGGGTGTGTGGGTCCTTCTATATCTCAGGCTGACCTGCTTTTCCTGTCCTGTCATCTCTCTAGGGCCCATGGTTCCAGTGTTCCAACGGCCCAGTAGCCTTGCCCATCATCTTAAAGAACCTGGCTAGCATCAGAGATGGCGTCCTCTGAGTGCAACCCAAGGCCTGCCAGGATGCCACTCACAAAGGGGCCGGACCTGGCTGGGCTCTGTGCTCAGGTGGACCTTCACCTAGGCTGTTCCCGCTGCACTCAGCGCCTCAATGAGAACACTTACATCCTGCAGCAGGTGGAGCACGACTGCCCCAGTGAGATCTTGCTGGCCCGCTTCAAGCAAGCTGCCAAGACCAATGTCTGGCGCAAGGTGGGCCACAGGCCCAGCTTCCCAAGGCCTTTGTGCTATAAAGTCTGCCGTTACTTCAGCCCTGAGTTGGGCTGCAGGCGCTATTGGAACCGGTGCACCTTCGCCCACAGCCCTGAGGAGGCATTGGTCTGGAACTTCGAACGCAAACACAACCTTCTCCGCTTGAGACTGAAAGCTGCTATGCTGGGCACCAGAGCCCAGGGCGGCCCATATGCCCCAGCTGATATTATACAAGCAGAGTTTGGTGGCCACTTCTGGCTGCTCTGTGCCCTCTGCTTCAGGCGCCATCCCCCTCACCTCCGCCGTGTAGACTCCGGAGGGCATTGCCCTGTGCACAAGGCCTGCCCCTCACTCCTTACCCATGTGAACACTGAGGGCCACAAGCAGCAGTTTGTGGAGGTGCGGCCACAGCCCCCAAACAGCCATCCTCTAAACTACTGCATGTTTGTGGGGCGTGGACAGCCATGCCGCCATGGGGCCTCACGCTGCCAATATGCACACAGTGCTGTGGAGATGGCAGTGTGGAAGGCTGAGCGGCTGGATGGGCTCCAGAGAGGGGCTCTGCTCACATACCCTGCCCTCAGGGAAGACAAACTTAAAGCCCATCCTGGCCAGACCCCTGAAGCCCAGCTGTACTGCCATGTCTGCCTGGTCACCTGCCACTCTCAGGAAGCCTTGGAGAACCACTGTTCTTCCCTGGAGCATGCGGAGATGGTGGCCTTTGATTGGGCAGTGCCCTGGAAGCACCGTGCCCCACCCATGGGGCTCTCCAAATTTGAGCTCTGTCCTAGGTAAGGAGAGTTGGGTGGGAGCCTGGGAAGGGCAATGACCACCCTCCAAGCCAGCATCAGGGACTATGAGGCCCATGAGGCCTAAGGTTTTCCTACCACCTACTGTGCCCTTTGCACCTCAAGTTGGTTCTGCAATGGCCTCTGAGGACCTGGCTGAGGAAGGTTCTTTGTGCCAGGCCTTGTCCTGGGGATTCAGAGTGTACAGCAAACAAAGTCCCTTCTAGCCTCGAATCCAAGTCCATTCCTGCTGTCCACACAGGCCAGGGTTGGGCTGAAGGGGTTGGTCTTTGATCCCCTGAGGTTATACCTCCATGTGACCCAGCTGACCTCACTATTCCTAGGCCTGACCTCTGCGAGTATGGGGATGTCTGCATCAAGGCACACTCAGAACAGGAGCAGCAGGAGTGGGTCCAGCGGGCACAGGCCATGGAGCTGCGTGAGCAGGCTGCCTGGCAGGATGGGCTGGTGCCCTACAGGGCACAGCTGCTGGCTGAGTACCAGCGCAGCAGCAATAAGAACCTGGTGGTAAGTAGGGGCTTGTGAGTGGGCTGGGGTGGGTCTAGGGCCATGTTGCTGAAGGCCAGGCTTCTCTGTGCAGATGGCTGAGACCATTCATGGGGTGTCCATTACCTGCCACCAGCCTCTGGTGCATCAAGCCCAGGAAAAGAAGGCTCTGCACAGCTGGATGTTCACCATCCATTCTGAGGTGAGGGTTTAGCAGCCATGAGATCTCAGGTCTTGTGTGAAGCCTCAGCCCGGAGGGTTGAGGACCACAGCTTTGTAGATGTAGGTAGCCTATGGATTGGAGCTGATGCTATGGCTCTGCCTCTATGTCTGTGTGACCCGAGGCAAGTCCTTTAGCCTCTCTGTGTCCTCCCCTGTAGGCAGATGATCATGGCATCTCTATTCTGTGGGGTCACTTTTGTTCAAAGAAATATTATTTATTTATTTATTTGACAAAGAAAGAGGGAGAGAGAGTGAGAGAATGGGCACACCAGGGCCTCCAGCCACTACAAACGAACTCTAGATGCATGTGCCCCCTTGAGCATCTGGCTAATGTGAGTCCTGGGGAATCAAACCTGGGTCCTTTGGCTTTGCAGGCAAATGCCTTAACCACTAAGCCATCCCTCCAGCCTGGGGTCACATTTTTGGTTTTTTTTTTGAGGTAGGGTCTCACTCTGGCCCAGGCTGACCTGGAATTCACTATGTAGTCTCAGGGTGGCCTCAAACTCATGGCGATCCTCCTACCTCTGCCTCCTGAGTGCTGGGGTTAAAGGTGTGCGCCACCACACCTGACTGGGGTCACATTTTGAATTGAATGAATTAATATAAGGAATAGGTGTGCCAGTGTCTGGCACCTGTAGAGCAAATCAGGCTGGTAACCACATCAGAATATCCATGTTCCCCTTTCTAGCATCCATGGGGCTTCAGGTAGGGTGCATAAGCAGAGGAGGAAAACAGGACAGAGAAGTTGAGCAACCTGGGGGTCTCACACCCAGAAAGAGGCAAACTGCTTCTCTCAGGAAAGTGGGAGGGGACAAGGGTCACCCTACATTTCACATCATGTCTCCTTCCCCAGGACCCCCTGCTGCATGTGGCTCTGCTCAAGCAGGAGCCTGGGGCAGACTTCTTGCTGGTGGCCCCCTGCCTTCTGCCAGGCCGGCTTTATGCACAGGGCAAGCACTTCCGTATGCCTGATGCCCCAACCCAATTTCTGGTGGGAGTGCATGTGCAGGCCTTCTCTTTTGGCACCTTTGAGCAATGGGTGGTCTTTGACTTTGGCCGCAGGCCAGTGCTGCTGCAGAAGCTAGTGCTGCAGCTAGGCCAGGCACATTCTCCAGGTCTCTGTGGGAGGCCAACACCCAGCTGCCCTGAGGAGCTGGACCGCTGGCACATAGGCAACCGCTATGTGGTGTTCGAGGTGGAGCGGACACCTGAACAGTTGGCTCTCATGGTCAAGTACAAAGTTCCAGAGTCCAGTGTCAGTGATCTGGTCTGGGGTCCCATCTCTTGCACCAACTACCGGCAGAGGATGCACAACTTTCTCTACAAGGAGGAGACAGCTCAGCAGCAGCTGGTGGACAAGTGAGTTGGGCAGTGGGCTGGCAGAGGTGGCCAAAGTCTGGACTTGGAGTCAGGCCTTATGGCTGTATACTAGAGAGTTGACCTATGGGTCTCTCACCAGGCTGACTGTGAGGGGCCCAGTACCCCTGAAGACAGCATTACAGACGCCAGCACTCGGCATGCTCTTTGCACCACCAGAAGCCCTCTATGCTGAAGTCCCTGTCCCCTCTCTGACACCAGACACAGACCAGGGCTTCCTGCTGAGCCGAGCAGTTAACACAGCCCTTGTGGCTCCTGTGCCTGCACCTGATGACACAGTGTATGAGGTGCGCCTGGAGAAACGAGCCGGCTCAGAGAATGTGCTGTGGCTGCTGCTGCCAGCACGCTGCTGCATTGCCCTAGGGCTGCAGCCTGAGACGAGCCCCATCCTGGAGGTGCAGTTCCAGATTGACCCTCTGATATTCTGGCTCTGGCACCAGGCAGTGGACACACTGCCTGAGGAGCGCTCCGTGGTGCCTGATCTGCCTGCTTGCTCCCTGCCTTGCCCTTGGCCTACCCCACCCTCCTTTTGTGGCAACAGCAAACAGAAGCTGGCTATGGGGCTTATTGCAGGCAGCAGCCATGAAGGCACAAAGCCTGTCCCACCACTACTCATCTACGGTCCTTTTGGCACTGGCAAGACTTACACACTGGCCATGGCTGCCCTGGAGGTTGTCCGGCAGCCCTGCACCAAGGTGCTCATCTGCACACACACCAACAGGTGAGCTCATGGCTATTGGGTGGCTCGCTCTCTGTGTGTCATACTAATGCTCCTGGTGGCTGGTTGTTCTGTTTTTATTCAAACTCAGTTGGGGCTTCCTGAGCCAACAGATCTGTTGTATGGCTAGGAGTGCCTCCCCAGAGGCACTGGACCAAGGAGGGAGTTGTGTAGAAATGTGACTACTCTGTGTTTCCTGGGCGAGGCTCTTTTTTTTTTTTAAATAAAAACACTGATTAAGCCGGGCGTGGTGGCACACGCCTTTAATCCCAGCACTCGGGAGGCAGAGGTAGGAGGATTGCCGTGAGTTCGAGGCCACCCTGAGACTCCATAGTGAATTCCAGGTCAGCCTGGGCTAGAGTGAAACCCTACCTCGAAAAACCAAAAAACAAACAAACAAAAAAAAAAAAACACTGATTAGCCGGGTGTGGTAGCACATGCCTCTAATCCCAGGACTCGTGAGGCAGAGGTAGGAGGATTGCTGTATGTTCAAGGCCACTCTGAGATTTCATAGTGAATTCCAGGTCAGCCTAGGCTAGAGTGAGATCCTACTTCAAGACAAAACAAAACAAAACAAAACAAAACAAAACAAAACAAAAAAACAAAACAAAAAAAAAAACCCCTCACAGATTGCTCAACTGAGAAGTTCCTCTTTGGCTAACATTATTTTCTTAGTTCTTTAATGTCACCTATTATGACAGGTACTGAGTTCCATATCAGTCCAGAGGGAGGGTGGAAGGAAGAGCCCAGGACAATGGCTGAGTAGATTTTTGAGCTGAGCTGGGGATCTGAGGGGCTTGCCTGAAAGATGCTGGCAGTACCTTCCTGACCTCTCATTCTTTAGATTCTGTTCCTGAGAGTTAGGTAACAGCTCTTGCTGCCCACTCGTGTAACACCCAGAAGTATGCTCTAGGTCAGGGCCAGCCCCCAGCTATGCAGAGTTGCCTTAGGTTATGCCTCAATTCAGACAATACTACCTCCTCCAAGCCCTCCCTGACCACCCAGGTTCTCATGCTCTTGCCTACTTCTCTTTGAGCTCTGGTCTTCCTTGTGTGTTTATTTATTTATTTGACAGAGAAAGAGGGAGAGAGAGAGAGAATGGGTGTGGTAGGGCCTATAGCAACTGCGAATGAACTCCAGATGCATGTGCCCCCTTGTGCATCTGGCTTACATGGGTCCTGGGGAATCGAACCTGTGTCCTTTGGCGTTGCAGGCAAATGCCTTAACCACTAAGCCATCTCTCCAGCCCCTTTGTGTCACTTTTGAAAACATTGAGTTCCTGTGCAAGACCTCTGTCTACCTCATAGGTGTTCCTGTCGTCCAGACAGGGTTGGGCACATGGATGTTTTAGCAGATAGCCCAGAGCCTTAGCCCACATGCCTCATTTCTTCCACAGTGCTGCAGACATCTATATCCGGGAGTATTTCCATGGCTATGTCATCAAAGGCCATCCAGAGGTGGCTCCACTTCGGGTGATGTACACAGATCGCCCACCAAGCCAGACTGATCTGGCCACACTGCAGTACTGCTGCCTGACTAAGGACCGCCAGGCCTTTCGCATGCCCACAGAGGCAGAGCTGGTGCGTCACCGCCTGGTGGTCACCACCACTTCCCAAGCCCGCAAGCTCCAGGTGCCAGCAGGCTTCTTCTCCCACATCTTCATTGATGAGGCAGCCCAGATGCTAGAATGTGAGGCCCTCACCCCACTGGCTTATGCTTTGCCGTTCACCCGTGTGGTGCTGGCTGGGGACCACATGCAGATCACACCCAAGCTCTTCAGTGTGCCCAGGGCCAAGGCTGCTAATCACACACTGCTGTACCGCCTCTTCCTCCACTACCAGCAGGAGAAGCACAAGATTGCCCAGCAGAGTCGCATCATCTTCCATGAGAACTACCGCTCCACCACAGCCATCATCAGTTTTGTTTCCCGCCACTTCTACACGGCCAAGGGAAACCCTATCCAGGCCAGGGGCAACATCCCATGCCACCCCCAACACTATCCTCTCATGTTCTGTCATGTAGCAGGAAGCCCTGAGCGGGACATGTCCATGACATCCTGGCTCAACGCGGCCGAGGTTGCTCAGGTGGTTGAGAAGGTACAGGAGGTCTACAATACCTGGCCTTGCTGCTGGGGGGACCGGGAGCAGAGACAGATATGTGCTGTCTCCCATGGTGCCCAGGTGAGTTGTCCCAGCTGGCCTCTGCAGCCTCAGTTTCTTCACTTGGGGGGGCTGCTGTGTTCCCAGGCTGAACCATGTGGCTCCTGGAGAGGGTGTGCAGGGCTTGGTGGAAGGGCCCTTCCTTATTGGGCAAAAGGCTCACGGCACCCTGGGCTTGCCTGCAGGTGAGCGCACTGAGGCAGGAGCTAAGGAGGAGAAACCTGGGTGAGGTGTCAGTGGGCAGTTTTGAGATCCTGCCAGGTGGGTGATAGTGTGGGCCAGGGGCTTGGCTTGGGAGGGAGGTGGCTTCCAGCCCATTGCTCAGTCTTGTATATCGAGGTGTGGGCAAGGATGGAGGCCTATCCACTGAGCCTTCCTAGCCATCTGAATCATGTATCTTGCAGGACGTGAGTTCCGAGTGGTGGTGCTGAGCACTGTCCACAGCTGCCACAGCCTGCTTAGCCCTGGGGCACCAACCTCAGACTTCTTCACTGATTCCCGTGTGCTGAACACAGTCATGACCCGTGCCCAGTCACAGCTGGTGGCTGTGGGAGATGCCATAGCCCTCTGTTCCTTTGGGGACTGCAGAAATCTCTGGAAGAGCTTCATCCGTGAATGTGTGGAGCATCACAGTGTCTGCCCTGAGCACCTATCTCTGGGGCAGATTGAACAGGGTGTGGCCCAGAGGCGGCACTGGACCTCTGTTGCACTCCAAGCTGGGGGCCCAGCTGCAGAGCACATGGCTGTGGCCCAGGTTACGCAGGGTTCCATGGCTAAAGCGAGCACAGTCAGGCTGAAGGCAGAAGCTGGGACCAGGCCCAGGATGGGCTTGCCGTTGAGGGAGGCAGCCTCGGCACAGGCCGAGGCATCCGCAGCGGACACAGCAAAGGGGATCTTGGTCCCTGAGGGTGCAGCAACAGGAGCGTCCACCCTGGAGGGGGTCACGTCTGAGGACCTCGAGGACTTTGAATCTGACTTCTGGCGCTCTGACTGGGAGCTCAACGCTGATGACACCATCCTGAAGGAACTTCTTGATGAGAGCCGGCAGGTGACTGTGACTGCTAGGGAGGACGGGCTACTGGACACCATGGCTCAGCCTGTGCCCCCACATCAGGCCCGGCAGTACACAAACCTACCCCCAGCCACAATGTGGAAGTTGCTGCACTCGGAGCCCAAAGTATACCGCCGCTGCACCTTCCTGCAGGAGACATTTGAACGGGCCTTGGCCACTCCACTGGATGACATGAGCTCCAGTCCCATCCAGATCAGGGGTCGCCTGAACTGCGGGATGGCCTTCTCTGGGGATGAGGTGCTGGTGAAGGTCTTGGGCCTGGTGGCTGGCGACAGGGGCACCCCAGGGCGGCTGCAGGGCTGTGTGGTAGGAGTGCTCAAGAGGAGGAAACGTGAGCTGACCTTCTTGTGCCAGATGGACAAATGGGATCCCCGCATTATGATCCCCATCAACATCTCTGTGACCAAGATCTTTGTGGCAGAGCTGAAGAATCCACAGCAGATCCCCATTCACCGCCTCTCCCAGGGTCGCATGCAGCGTGTAAGACATGAAAGTCTCACACCCGAGGCCCTGCGTAACCGGCTCTTCTGGGTCCGCATTGTCCTATGGCGGAAACGTTTCTATTATCCACTGGGCATCATCCTGGAGGTGCTACCTGAGGCTAGTACCTGGGAGCAGGGCCTTCATGCCTTAGATCTGGAGCATGGCCTAAGGGCCCCCGTTCCAAACCCAGCCTCTATCTCCAAGGCACTGCAGAGATACCACTCGGAGCTTAGCATGGCTACCCGTTACCGAGAGGACTGCCGGAACATCCTGACCTTCACTGTGGACCCCCAGGGTGCCTGCAACCTTGATGATGCCCTCAGTGTTCGGGATCTAGGCCCAGAGTATGAGGTGGCTGTGCATATTGCCGATGTGGCCAGCTTGTTGCCCAGAGATGGGGTGTTGGACAAAGAAGCCCGCCGGCAAGGCATTGCTTTCTATGCCCCCAATAGGGAGCCAGTGCCCATGCTTCCAGCTAGCTTGTCCCAGGATGCGCTTAGCCTCTTGCCAGGCCAGGACCGCCTTGCCATCTCTCTCTTCCTCACCTTGGAGAAGGGTAGTGGCAAGCTCCAGAGCCTGCACTTTGCACCCTCTGTGATCTGCTCTGACCGCCAGCTGACCTATGAGGAGGCTGAGGTGTTGATCAAAGGGTACCCGGGAGCTGGTCTGGAGCTGCCAACCCACCTGGACTCTGTGGAGGCCTGTGTTGTGGCTGCCTGCTACTTCTCCTGGGTGCTGCGCCGGCAACGCTTGCTGGCTGCTTGCCACTATGAGCCACCCGATGAGGACAGTGGGTTGGGCTTTCGTGCAGCCCACATCATGGTTCAAGAGTACATGATCCAGTTTAATAGCCGGGTGGCTGAATTCCTGATCGGCAACAAGCATACACAGTCAGTCACACCACTGAGGTGGCAGCCCACACCCAGTACCCATCAGCTCACTGCTGTGTTGGAGAAACACAGGGAGCTGGTGCCCCTGTCACTGCACTTGTGCCACCACTTGCATGGCACCCATAGCACCCCCAACAATCAGCTACACCTTTTGACTTCCCTCTGGAAGCATGTGCAGCTTGCAGCTCATAACCAGGACTATGGCCAGATGGTGGACCTCATTGCCACAGATGACATGCACCCTTCATTGGCGCCTATGAGCCTGGACTTCCGAAGGGCTCTGGGCCGCTCTGTTTTTGGCCACTCTGGCCAGGGTGAGCAGCAGCCAATTGGCCACTACTCTCTTCGGGTGGACTGGTACACATGGGCCACATCACCCATCCGCAGATACGTGGATGTGGTGCTCCAGCGGCTGATTCTTTTGGCGCTGGGCCATGGAGGCTCTGTGTACTCCATCAAGGACATAGATGGACTCTGCCAGGACTTCAGTGGCCAGTACGCATCCGCCCAGAGCTACCAGCGGCGGGCCTGTAGCCTGCATCTGGCCATCCAGCTCAAGACCCAGCCTCGAGACAAACTGGGCTTTGTGGTAGATGTTGAGATAGGTGCCCACTGCTTCAAGCTGCTCTTCCCTGCCAACCGAGAAACTCTGCCTGACCCATGCCCTGTCTACTACCATTCCTTACAGCTGGCTGAACACCCCCATGAGCTCGTGAACCAGCCAGGCCTGAGGCTTGTGTGGAGGCGCCGTATCTATTCCATGCAGGCATCTAAGCCACCCTCCCCACTGCCTGGCATCCTATTTGACCCACATACTCGGGTTGTCAGTGCAGCCCTGTGGAAGCGGCTGCTGGCACTGGTGGAAGATCAGCGTTGGCTTGAGGTGGCTGCCCTTGTCCAGGAGCAGGATAAAGAGGAGTTCCAGCAGCGGGAGCTGGGAAGAGTGCACCACCAGAGTGGCTACGGTCAACACGTGGAGGTGGTGCGGGAGCTGGGCAGAGGTGATACGCTGCAGGTACAGCTCAGTGCCAGCCTGCAGCGAGGCTTTCTGGCACCAACCCTGCAGTTGTGGACTGTGGTACCTGGCTTCAGCCTCTGCCTCCAGCACATGGAGCAACCAGGAGACTGTTTCTCAGGCCCTGAAGGCCACGTGCACAAGGCCTTGCGAGATCAGTACCGCAAAGTAGGCGAGTACTCATGCGTGTGGGGACCACTATGCGCACTGGAGTCAGTCACCAATGCTGTTGCAGAGAATGATTCCATCTTGCTGCAGCATGTGCGCATTTTTTGGGATGCAGAGAGGACATTTCAGGGGCAGCTACAGGGCACCTTCCAGCTAGATGCTGCCTTCCTCCAAGAGAATGGTATCAACATCCATTTTGGCTGTTGCTACCTCTGCATCCGGCTCGAGGGGCTCCCAGTTTCCCCTGCCAACCCATCCCCTGAGCTCAGCTGCCTTGGCCCCCTTCTGAGCATTGACCCTGGTACATATACCTGGGTGGCTCATGGACTGGCTGATAACTGGGACCAGGAGGGCAGGGAAGATCGACAAGAGGCTCCCAGACAGGTGCATTTCTTCATCCACCACATGGCCATGGAGAATATTCCAGAAGAAGTGCTGATGCCCAGCACCCTGTTCACTGTGGAGGTGCTGTCTAAACAGCTTCCTGACCTGTGAGTGGCTTCCTTGGCCAGAAGTCAGGGAGAAGCAACTGAGGTCTAGGGTCAACATCACTGGGCTCCCCTCTTCTGGTAGTGGGTGGCCCTCTCCCTGGCAGAGTTCTGATTACCTTCTGGTGTCCATGCCCACCCCTAGCCGCAAGGAGGAAGCTGTGCGTAGGCTGAAGAAGGCCTCCCCACTGGTCATCAGCATTGCCCTGGGCCGGCCCATCCCCCAGCTCTGTCACCAATCTCACCAGCACTCCTTCCGCAGGGGTAAGTTGGCCCCTCAGCTTCCCCTCTCCCCATTCTACATGGTGCTCAGGGATCGCTGTCTCTCCCTCAACCCCAGTGCCTGCCAGAAGGTTCCTGGAGCGGCCTGCCTATGATATCCCTGGAGAACTTCATAAGCTGAACCCCAGCCAGAACAAGGCCATCAGGAGGGCGCTAGAGAGGCCATTCACAGTCATCCAGGGCCCACCAGGTGGGGCTTATGTGCAGGGGCCTAGGGGCTGCCCTGGGCAGGCAAATGTAGCGATAAGAACTCACCCTGCTCCTTGCCCACAGGTACAGGGAAGACAGTCGTGGGCCTCCACATCATATTCTGGTTCCACAGATTAAACCAGGAGCGGGTACCAAGTAGCAACAGCCTTTGTGGAGAGGAGCAGAGGGGAGGTCCTTGTGTCTTATACTGTGGCCCCTCCAACAAGTCGGTGGATGTCCTGGCAGGTGTGCTGAGGATGAGCTATGGGAGTGCCACAGGTTGCTGGGCACCAAGAGATAGTCCCTCACATCTTCAACTGCCCTAGGACTGCTCCTGAGTCGGAGGGCAGAGCTGAAACCCTTGCGGGTGTACAGTGAACAGTTAGAAGCTACTGAGTTTCCGATGCCAGGTGTGGGCAGCAGGGGTCTACTCAGCAAGACCCCTCGGGAGGGGAGGCCAAACCAGAGACTCAGGTGCGTCCTGTCTGTCTGTGCTGGGATGGAGGTGAGGGGCCCTACATTTGGCAAGGAATTACTAACGCTGTGCCCTCCTAGGAGCATCACCCTGCACCACCGGATCCGCCAGACCTCCAACCCATATGCAGCAAAGGTCAGGGCATTTGATGCCCGGCTCCGGGAAGGAGAAGTGCTGTCTAGGGAAGATCTTGTAGAGTAAGTGGCGGGCTTGGAGGTGGAGCCACCTGCTGGCAGGAACGGGAGGTTTGACAGCTGGTGCCTCCTGTAGGTATAGAAGGGTCATGGGCAAGGCCAGGAAGTTTGAGGTCATGCAGCACTCGGTCATCCTGTGCACATGCTCCTGCGCAGCAGCAGGCAGCCTGCAGAGCCTGGATGTTCGCCAGATCCTCATCGATGAGGCCGGCATGGCCACTGAGCCAGAAACCCTCATTCCCCTGGTGTGCTTCTCAAAGGTTGAGAAGGTAAGAGGTGCCCAATATGGAGCCAGTGGCCCAGGCCAGCATCCCTGGGGGGCGGGGGTGGGGTGGGGAAGCTTGTCCTGGGATGCTGGTGGTGTGAGAGGTGAATGTTGTTGTTGGTTAGAGATGACCAAGGGGCTGGGATGCCTCTGAGTCTGGGAATGTCAGGGTTATACCTACTTGTGCCTCCAGGTGGTCCTGCTTGGAGACCACAAGCAGCTGCGACCTGTGGTCAAAAGTGAGCAGTTGAGAAATCTTGGGATGGACCGGTCTCTCTTTGAGCGGTATCACAAGGACGCCATCATGCTGGACACACAGTACCGCATGCACGAGGGCATCTGCTCTTTCCCCTCCATGGAGTTCTATGACAGTAAGCTGAAGACCTGGCCAGGCCTGAGGCGGCCACCAAGTACCCTGGGCCACGCTGGCAAGAGGAGCTGCCCTGTCATCTTTGGCTATGTGCAGGGCCATGAGCAGAGGCTGCTGGTGTCCACAGAGGATGGGCATGAGAACTCTAGGGCCAACCTAGAGGAGGTGGCAGAAGTGGTGAGTATCAGAGAGACCTTCCCTGATGCCTGGTGGGTCAAGAAAGGCTTCCTGAACTGTAGTGGCACATACCTTTAATCCCAGAACTCAGAAGGCAGAGGTAGGAGGATCACTGTGAGTTCAAGACCAGCATGGGACCTCACAGTGAGTTCTAGGTGAACCTGGGATGGTGTAAGACCCTACCTTGAAAAAAGAAAGAAAAGAAAGGCTTCCTGGAGGAAGGGAGGGGTCATGGAAGGCTTTGGAGGCCATGGTTTCTGGGATCAAGTCAGGTCCTTTAGAATAGGGATTAGGATCCAACTTCAACTGCACTTTCATCTCCTTAGGTCCGCATTACCAAGCAGCTGACCCTGGGCAAGACAGTGGACCCCAAGGATGTTGCCATTCTTACACCTTACAATGCACAGGCTGCAGCAATCAGCAAAAGCCTCATGCGGGAAGGGGTCAGTGGAGTGACTGTGATGTCCATCACCAAGAGCCAGGGTGAGGCTGGCTCCAGGGGAGGCTGTACCTATGTAGGAGTCAGCAGGGATTATAGCGGGCATGAGGAATAGACAAGAGCTCATCTTTCCTTTCCCAGGGAGTGAGTGGCGCTATGTACTGGTGAGCACTGTATGCACATGCCCCAAGAGTGACATGGACCAGCGGCCAACGAAGAGCTGGCTCAAGAAATTTCTGGGTTTTGTTGTGGATCCTAACCAAATGAATGTAGCCATCACCCGGGCCCAAGAGGGGCTCTGCCTGATTGGTGAGGATTCAGGGTGAGGAGAGAGGGGAAGATTGGAGTGGGTAGCTCCAGGTGGGTCCTGGGCGGGGTTGAAAACCACCCTGACTCTCCCCGCAGGAGACCACCTGCTTCTGCGTTGCTGTCCACTCTGGCGCCATCTCCTGGACTTCTGTGAGGCCCAGAAGAGCCTTGTTCCTGCCAGGCAGGTGCAGGTTCGGAGGAGGACAGACGTTTCTTCCTGAAGCATCCCTAGCTGCCCAGCCCTTGCTGTGCCATGGTTGAGGATATGCCCTTCACCTTCCTCTGCCGAGGGCCTGGACATGCAGCAGATTGCCTTGACTCTGGTGGCCAACGGCTAGACATCAGCTTGCTATCTCTGCTGTCTATCTGGGCAGGGTCCTTGTGACTGGCCGTGGTCATGCAGCAATGACAGCTTTATAGGTAGGGGCATCTTCATGGGACAGAAGTAGGCCCAGTGCTGACCTTCCAGTTTGTGCCTAAACTTGAGTGGAGAGAGCTGGAGGTGTGTCCCTTTGCTTCTAGCTATGTGGCTTTTTCTATGCACTTAGTCACAAGGAAGCTGCAAGGGACCCCAGATTTTCAGGAGACACCTCTGCTGTTACTGTGGAATCTCCAACAAGGCTACACTTTAACCTTAGGGTCCTTCCATTTTTGCACTGGGCATCACGTATGCATTTGCCTTATTTTCTACTTTTTCTTTCTCAAGGTAGGGTCTCACTCTAGCCCTAGCTGATCTGGAATTCACTATGTAGTCTCAGGGTGGTCTTGAACTCATGGCAATCCTCCTACCTCTGCCTCCCAAGTGCTGGGATTAAAGGCGTGTGCCACCATGCCCGGCTTTTATTTTCTACTTTTACTTTATCATCATCATCATCATCATCATCAGTAGTAGTAGTAGTATTTTGGTTTTTCGAGGTAGGGTCTCACTCTAGTTCAGGCTGACCTGGAATTTGTCTCAGGGTGGCCTCAAACTCACAGTAATCCTCCTACCTCTGCCTTCCGAGTGCTGGGATTAAAGGCATGCGCCACCATACCCGGCTTTATTTTCTACTTTTAAATAACCTAAAGCCAGAATCTCTTATAGGCAAGATTTCCTTGGAGGAAAAGATGTTTTCTCTTCTCCCAGTACCTTATATTTTGCAGGGCTGGCTATGAGGGCAGGGGTAGGAGAGGACAGAGTCAATGCAGATGCTCACACCAGCAACCCCCCACCAGCTGCCTCCAAGCTGTGCATGCCCAAGTCCAAGTCCTTTGCTGCAACCTACCTGGGCCCCTCCTCTATAGGGCTGAGGGGGTGAAATCTCCCCCTACACGTCTGCCCCTCTCATGTGGCAATCCAGGTAGCACTGAGGCTAGGGTCAGCTTCCTCTTCAGTGTGACTTCCCTTTCCTGAGGTCAGAGATGCTGTGAGTTGTCTGCATTAGGAGAGGCCAGTTCTCTATGGCCTTGCCACAGAGTTCCTTGTGGGAGGAATAACTATTTGATGTATTTTTACAAATTAAGTTTCTACATTCCAACTTTTGCATATTTTCTCAGGCACTGCCTTATATAACTGGATACTTTTATTATAAAAACAGCTCTGAAAACTTTTTTCACTCCTGAGTGTTCTGTGGTATGGCTGGAGGCAGACAGGGCAGGTCTTCATCTTGTGTGAAAAGGGACCATGGAGGCTGTCAAAGGCTCACAGGAGATGAGAACAGGACTTGGGAACATGAGATGAGGTGGGGGCAGTGATGGCAGCCTATCTTATAGCTGAGAATACCTCTGTGAAATCTGGGCTTGTCTATGACAGGACACAGGAAGCCCAAAAACTCCAGGGCAGCTTAGTAGAGATGGCTTACAGCTGGAGATCCTGTCTAGTACTGCAGGCCCAGCTACTGTACTCAGTCCACTGGCTGGGCTGGCTCCAAGGTCGCTTATAGGACAGGTTCGAAGTCCCCATGGCTGTAGCTTTGAGGACATCTTATCTGAAGTTATTCCCCAGGACTTTGGGTTCCATGGTTCCCACCAGGTTGACTTGGGGCACAGCTCATTCAATCTTTGGCTTATTTGTGGCTAGGTCTCATGGGGCTCCCCCAGGAGAGCTGACAGAGGAATAGCAGGCCCAACATGAGCAGATGGGTGGGAAGTCATAGAGGCACTGTAAGGGAAAATAGTCCTCTGGGCTTGTGTTTCCCAGAGGAATGGACAACAGAAAGCACTGCTCAGATAGTATTTCTAGAGTGGCTATAAAAGTGTGGTGGAGGGCTAGAGAGATGGCTTAGCAGTTAAGTGCTTGCTTGTGAAGCCTAAGGACCCCAGTTTGAGGTTCCATTCTCTAGTACCCACGTAAGCCAGATGCACAAGGTAGTACATGCATCTAGAGTTTGTTTTCAGTGGCTGGAGGCCCTGGTGTACCCATTCTCTCTCTCTCTTTTCTCTTTCAATCTCTCTCAATAAATAAAAATAAACAAACAAAATTTTTAAAAAAAGTGTAGTGGAGTTAGGAATATCTCCTGAAATGAGCAGACACTCCATTCCTAGACAGGGATAATAGGACCACCCAGGGGGCTTCCTGGAGGAAGGGTCCTTGAACCATCTGGGAAGCAGGGGGCTACATTTGTGCCTCACAGTAAGGAGTGTTCCCCCCTACCCAGGCAGGGTCTGACTCTAGCCCAGGTTGACCTGGAACTGACTCTCTAGTCCTAGATTGGTCTAGAATGCAGGCCTCCTAAGTGCTCAGCCTCCCAAGTGCTGGGATTAAAGGCACATGCCACTATGCCCAGTTTAGGAATGGTTTTAATTTGCTGGTGGAGCCAGAGAAGAGATAGCCCATATCCCCTAGGAATAAACAGACGAATCATGATGGAGGTGAAGGCGGGAGGGGTTAGCACTAACAGGGTATATGTAGGGGGCTGGGATGAATTTGTGCCCCAGCACCAAGGACCTCATGCTCTGGTGTCTGCCTTCAAGCTATACTTCACTGGTCCTGATGGGGCACAAGACTGGGCCAAGGTGGGGGATGGAAAGCCAGGCCACCCGACTTACATGTACTTCCCTAAGCCAGACCTTCTCCTAGGCCTTCCCTCTCCAGTGGTACAGGAACAAGACCTAGAGAATCTTTTTTTTTTTTTTAATGACCTAGAGAATTTTAAGGACCAGGACAATGAGATCATGGGCAAATTGACCCCTCTTTACTAGTAGCCAGGATTCAGTATACACCCTCACATTTTTACTCCAACCTTGTAATCTTGCATCCCCCTGAATCCCCTGACCAAGCACTTTACCCTAACTTTGAACTCTATTACCTTACACCCACTTAACCCTAGCCCAAGCCCTATTCCCAGTTCCAGATGGACAAACCGCTATCCCACCTCATCCCACCAGACCTCTGCCCACAGAATCCTTCTGTCTCAGCATGCTCCCTTCCTCTCTGCCCCACCAGCCTTCTGTCCACCCTGCTTCCCCCCTCCCCACACTGCTGCCTGTTGCAGGACATATGTGCCAGGTGACCTGAAATCCCAGAGGCCCTGTTCCCTGAAGGTCCCCCATTCCTGCTCGTCTCTTTCTCATCTAACCCATCTGGTACAACAGGACCTCCAGGGCAGTCAGGATGTCAAACCCCTCCTCTGACTCTGCCTCCCCCACAATTAGCTCACCTCCTCCACTGGTCCCAACCACAGAGGTAGTGCTGGGTGTGGAGTAGGGTTAGGGGAGGGTCTTGGGGGGTAGATTGCTTTTGATGGGGGTCAGATGAACTAGGTTCAAGCTTCACTACAAAGTTGCTCACCTATGACCTTGGGCATCAGTTTTTCCCAGCAGCAGTGAGGATACAGACCAGGTAAGCTGGGAAGAGGAGCAGCTTTCCTGGGTGTCAATTTGATACTGGGTATAGGGGCTCTGGATCCATGTGTCTGCAGGGCATAGGTATGAGGATCGCCATGGTTCTGATGTGCCCCTATCTCTCACTGCTCCAGGATCAGTGCCCTCAGGACCCAAGGAAGCTCTATCCCTCAGGATCAGCAAACACTGAATACCACTGCCAACTCTGAGTCAGGCAAGACACAACAAATTGGTTAATTCCTGTAATGGAGTGACTTGGTGTGTACAAGGGAATTTGTTCAGGGCCTCAGAAGCTAGTCCTCAAAGCCAGTGTGACTCCACTCACAGAACACTTGAAATGATACAAGCGGGGCTGGAGAGATGGCTTAGCAGTTAAGCGCTTGCCTGTGAAGCCTAAGGACCCCAGTTTGAGGCTCGCTTCCCCAGGACCCACGTTAGCCAGATGCTCAAGGGGGTGCACGCATCTAGAGTTCGCTTGCAGTGGCTGGAGGCCCTGGCGCACCCATTCTCTCTCTTCCTCTCTCTACCTGCCTCTTTCTCTCTGTGTCACCCTCAAATAAATAAATAAAAATGAATAAAAATTATAAAAAAAGAAATGATACAAGCATGGAACAAATGCTTGCAGGGCCTAAAGAGGGTGGTCCAGAGATGGGCTGACCCAGCTTGAGTACCATGAGGAATGTCTATAGGTGCCCTGTGTCCTAGCATGACTTGTGTTGCATAGAGCTTTCTGAGACATTCCCAGCAGGGAAAATGGTTAAAGGACATGCAGGATCCTCATTCCTTACACAAGAATTTGCATATCTCAAATCAAATTTTTAATTAAAAATTAGATGACAAATTAGGAATGGGAAAAAGGAGGGTAGGGCGAGGTAAGCCAGAAGAGGTGGCAGATTAAGCCCTGGGCCAGAAGAGCTGGTCTTCCCACCTCTTTCCTCTGAGGGAGATATGGGGGAAGGAGAGGGGTTTTTCTCTTGCTGCTTTTTCTTCCATCCCTTTTCCCAGGGGGGCAGCTTCACTATCCTCACCAGGCCTTCAGATGACAATCTTTTCTCCAAATAATCTGGCTCCTACCTCTCAGCCCCTGAGTCAGCACGTCAGCATGTCTAGAGCCCAGGCAGTCAGAGTCAACAATGGCAGGAAAGCCACTAGCCACCATGGACAGGTGTTGGGGAGGGCTTGGAACCCTGGCTGCACCACAGGTGCTAGCTACTCAGGCATAACCTCATTCCAGAAGGGCCCCCACTAGGCCAAGACAAGACCTGAGAAGGGGTTCCCTTCCTACCTTCTCCAAGAGGTGAAGAGACCCTTCTGGGGGTGGCCCCAGGCTGACTCCCAAGCCGGTAGGGGCTGAATGGTTATCCCAGAGGTTTAGGGCCCTGTTTGGAGTACGAGGGTGATGGAGACCCTGAGAAATGTTCTGAGGAACCCCTGAGATGTAGGGGTACCATTTATGCAGAACAGAGTTGGTGAGGCATGAGCTTGAGCAAGCCCCAGAAAGTGGGGTCCCTCACTCTGCTGACTGCTTGCTGGGGTGACTCCATCCACTGGTTCCCAGGCAATTCCTCTCCCTGCTTCCTTTGAGCACCTTGCCTGCACCCCATTGGTTCCTGCACGCTCCTCAAGCCCAGCCCGTGAGGGCCCCAAGTGTGCCACCAGCCTGATTCCCATGTTCAGAGGAGTCCCTGCAAACTTGGTTGTGGACCAGCCACTTTGAGGTCTCCCAGCCTCCCCCAGGAAACAGCTCAACGGGGCGAGCTGAAGATGGACTTTTCTGGCCCATGAGGACTTGGGCACCAGGCACTCCCCCCGCATGAGTGCTCAGCTCTCAAAGGAACCTGGCACTCTGGCTGGACCTGTGGTCGTCACAAGGGCCCCGCCCCCGCCGCCCGTGTTCTCCATGGCAACCCGTCATCCAGGGGCGTCAAAGCCACTTAAGAAACCTAGTGTATCTCGCGACTCCGGCTCTGCTAACACTGGCAGGTGGCCAGGCACTTGGAGAGCGCTGGGGGCTCCGAAGGTCACGAGGTAGGTAGAGGGACTGCGAAGGTGAACGGAGAGGGAGAGGGCGGGGCTGGGGGTAGAATGGTTTCTATCAGGGAGTATAGGGTCGCCAGGGTTCTTGCGAGGGAACTTTGGCTGCTGGGCTAGCCTTGTGACTTACGGCCCAATATCAGCCTCTCCACAAACATCCAGGGCTAGGAGACTTGTTCCATGGAATGGATGGGGGAAGAAGGGCAGACTCTAGGGTTGGTAATTTCAACCGTGGGAGAAGCTGGGCACAGTGGCACATTACTGTAGTCCTAGCCAACCAGGAGGCTGAGGAAAGAGAATAGCCTGAGCCCCAAAGTTGATGTCCAGCCTGGACAACAGAACAAGATGCCAGGCCAAAATTAAAAACATTAAACAACCAAACTACGGAGGCCTAAGGAGATGGCTCAGTGGTTAAAGGTGCTTACTTACAAAGCCTGCCAGCCCAGGGTTCAATTCTTCCAGCACCCATGTAAAGCCAGACATAAAAAGTGACCCATGATGCTGGGCATGGTGGCACACACCTTTAATCCCAGCATTTAGGAGGCAGAGATAGGAGGATTGCTATGAGTTCAAGGCAAGCCTGGCACTACATAGTGAATTTCAGGTCAGTCTGGGCTAGAACTAAAAAAAAAAAAAAAAAAAAAAAACGGTGACACGTGTCTGGCATTCATTTGCAGTTGCAAGAGATCCTGGCACATCCATCCAATCCATACATACAAAAGTGCCGATAAATAAAAATAAATAAATTCAAAAAACCAAACTATCAAGCTTTTAGACTCCAGCTCTCCATCTGTGGAATGGTATGATGTAATCTGCCCCCTATATGGTCTTTTCCTATGAAGTCATTGAACCATCCAGGCACAAGGCCTCTGTCCATGTGAGAGCCCTGTGGAGGTGCCTTCTGTGAATTCTGTCTTCATTAGCCTTGTTCTCCAGCTCTGCAGCCATGCTGAAGTGTACCAGAGCCCTGGGGAGAACTGATGGGCATGGGTAGTCCAATAATGCCCCCAAGGGGAGTTCCTATGTTGCTCAGAGTCACCTTGAATCCCCTCCCCGGACCTGAGGGCATTGTTGCCCACAACCCATGTGAGATGAGGAAATGAGGCTCATGACAGGCCCCCTAATTGGTCAGCAGTTCTTCTGCCCAGGCCACCCTAATCTTGGAGCCCACTCTTTTAGCTGACTCTGTCTCACCATCTGGTTTTGTGCCCTCCAACATCTACTTTTGTCTAGCTTGTCCGTCTGGTTCTCCAGGCAGCCTCTTTCCAGAAAGCTGTGCCCCAGGGGAGGCCAGAGGCCAGTGTGAGGCAGAGGCCAGAATAGGACAGATGACCTGGATGGGGGCAGGGCCAACCTGACTGCAATAGCTCATGCCCAGCCCTCATCTCCAGCTCCCAGACTATGAACTTCCAGGTGACAGGCCTGGCCCTACACAAGATGACACTGAACAGTCCACAGTCCTTCCTGGACTCAGAGGAGCTGGAAGAGGTAGAAGACCAGCAGCTGCTGGAACCAGAAGCCTGGAGGACCTACATGGAACATCGCAACATACTGCGTGAGTTTCTGACCACAGACCTGAGTCCCCAGCTGCTCAAACGCCACCATGCCCGCATGCAGCTGCTCAAAAAGTGTTCCTACCACATTGAAATCCTCCCTAAGCACCTGGCCCTGGGCGACCAAAATCCGCTGGTGCTGCCCAACACCATGTTCCAGCTCATTGACCCCTGGAAATTTCAGCGCATGAAGAAGGTAGGCACAGCACAGACCAAAATCCAGCTGCTGCTACTTGGGGATCTGCTGGAGCAGCTGGACCATGGTCGTGCGGCCCTGGATGGCCTGCTAGAGGCACCTGACCCACAGCCCTTCCTGACCGGCTGGGGGCTTGTGGAGCAGCAGCTGGCAGAACTGTCAGCTGTCATGGACAACTTCCTGGCCATGATGGTGCCAGGGCACCTGCATGTCAAACACCGCCTGGTATCTGACATTGGAGCCACCAAGATTCCACATATCCGGCTCATGCTGAGCACCAAGATGCCAGTCATGTTTGACCGGAAGGAGTCAGTGGCTCATCAGGACTGGGTCAGCCTGCGCTGGTTTGTCACTGTCCAACCAGCAGCCCCAGAGCAGTTTGAGCTGCACTTCAAGCTGCTGGAGCCACGGACACAACAGGAATGCACCCAGTGTGGCATTATCCCAGTGGCTGCCTGCACTTTTGACGTCCACAACTTGTTGCCTAACCGCACCTATAAGTTTACTATCAAGAGAGCAGAAAGCTATACCCTGGTGTATGAGCCCTGGCGGGATAGCCTCACCCTTCAGACCACACAGAGGCCTCCCGAAAGGGCCTCCCCAAGTCCGCTGGGCAAGCCCAGCCTGCCCCTGACCACACCTTCCGAGAGATGATTTTCTAATATTTATCCACTAATAAAGAAGAGTATACACGCTGAATTAAAGACAGAAGCCTACTTAGACCTTACGGCAGTGGCAGCCATATGAGTGTTTTCCTCATGGCCTAGCACCCCACAAGCTCCAGGAACCCCTCAGTGTCTGTTCTCTTTCCTAGGGGTGGTCTAGCTTTCCAGGGCCTGCCTCTAGAGCAGGAAGTTTCAGCCAATGGCATCTGGCTGCCACCTGCAGTGATGAGAGATGCTCCAAGGAGTTCAGCCCCTTTAGTCCCAGCACCCACCCCCATAGCCAGGTGCAGCTTTCTTATCTACCTCATAGGCTAAAGCTCTCTGACGGGATGGCACTCAGGGTCCTATCTAGGGACAGTCATAGCCCTGGTACTAGTATTTCCAGTTTCCTTGGAGCCAAGATGCCCAGTACCAAAGGATATTTTATTTTCAAAATAAAAGTCTTATCTTCTCTCCAAGAAAAGTTGAAGTTAGTTCATGGGCATCCCAAGCTGGGAGAAGGTCCCAGTAAGGGAGCCTGGTCAGCGGCCTCCCCAAGATGCTGCTCACTTAGCCTAGCTCCTGCAGCATGACCACCTTGCCAGCCCACTGGTCCTCCCTCACCAGCTAATGTTCATCCCACACAGGTAATCAGGTCCCTCACTGCTGCCCTACCTTAACATTAGGGTCTTCCAGTATGACCACATTGTCTCCAAGGTAGCCAACAGAACATCCCTAACAGTCACTTTAGGAAGGAGAGGTTTTGCCACCTCCAGGTCCACAGGGACAGCACCTTGTGTCCTGAGTGATGCAGCAGGGCTTATAGAGGGAACAAGTTCAGAGCTGACCCAGCACAACCAGGCCCATGATGATGTCTGATAGGAGCAGGTGCTCAAGGGCAGGGAACCCTCCCCAGTTGGCAGAGAAGTTGTTTGCTGAGTGGGATGAGGGAATAGAAAGGCCACACCCAGCTTTGGGAGGCAGAGGTAGGAGGATCGCCATGAGTTCGAGACCTCCCTGAGACTACAGAGTGAATTCCAGGTCAGCCTGGGCCAGAGTGAGACCCTGCCTTGAAAAAAAATGTATTTATTTATTTAAGAGAGAGAAAGGCAGAAAGAGGAAGAGAAGCAGCAAGCATCAGGGCCTCTAGCCACTGCAAACGATCTATAGACACATGTACTACCTTGTGCATCTGGCTTTACATGGGTACTAGGGAATCGAACCCTGGTCCTTAGGCTTTGCAGGCAAGTGCGTTAACCCCAGAGTCATCTTTCCAGCCTGAGTCTTTTTTAATATTTAAAAATATTTATTAATTTGAGAGAGAAAGAGGCAGGCACAGAGAGAGGATGGACGCACCAGGGCCTCTAGCCACTGCAAACAAACTCCAGACACATGTGCCCCTTGTACATGTGGCTTATGTGAGTCCTGGTGAATCAAACGTGGGTCCTTTGGCTTCACAGGCAAATGCTTTAACTGCTAAGCCATCTCTCCAGCCTGAGTCCTCCTTTCTTGACATGACCTGCAGAACTGCCTTTGGGCTCTAACTGTATAAGTAATGTGCTGAGTCCCAGAGAACAGGACATGGTCTTTGAGGGAGTGTCTGGAAGGAATCTACCCTGTTGTGGTCAGTACAGAGGTGTTCCCCCTGTGGCTTTAAAGGTTGGAGACAGGAAGCTGGGTTTCTTCCCAGTGAAAAACCCCAGCATGTCCCTGGCAGGGCAAGTGGAGGCAAATTTCTTGCAAGGCCGGTGGGTGTGAGAATCAGGGAGCCTTCCAAGCCCCCCCCCCAAATCTGTGTTGTCATTAACTCTCCTGGATACCCATCTCCAAACAGGATAGCCTTCACGGAAACATGGAACAGAGCTTGCCCCTTTCAGGCCCCTGTAGCCTGAGGGGACCTGGGATTCTGGAAGGAAAGAGCCCGCAAGCTCATGGGTATTGTTACTACATCATAACTCACAAACTGCTCCAGATGCTTCAGAGAGGTCTGTTGACACTAGTGCAAATGTGGGGAGGGGAAGTCATCAGACCTGTTTGAAGTGGAGCCATGGAGGAAGGGTCTGCCACAACCACATGGCCTGGAAACTTAGTAATGACCAGTTGGATACTAAAGATGCTGGGCAGGTGAGAAAAGGTAAGCAAGGAGACAGAAAGTCTAAGTAGAATCCCTCCCCAGTCTCAAGAACTGGGTTGACTGGGGCTTGCTCCTGCTGCCTAGATTCAGGGGCACTCTGGGTGCCAAGCAGCTTGCTTCAGTGTGCAGCAAGAGAATCCAGGATGAGAAATCTCACTGCCTGAGACTTGCTGACTGCCCCTTTCCTGCATGCTGACCTCGGGTTCATACACCCAAGCTGAGGACCCAGATGTCTGAGCTTCCTCTGCCATGTGGTAGTGTGGCCATCTCCTATGGGGTGGCTGAGAAATCATATCCCACCATCACCCCTGTGTCTGTCTAATGCTCCCCATGTGCTTGGTCCTCCACTCAGCCCCAGTGCAATCACCACCAAGGTCTAATTTTACAACATGGGGTGCTGGGAGCTCACTGAAGCCACTACTGGGCTGGAGACAGGCCACCCATACATTCTGGCACCTGCCCTGCACAGGGATTTTATGGTGTTAAAATTTTGGCCAGCATTTAAGTAGCCACACAGTTTTTCATACAAATCCGGCCACTAGTAGTGAGCAGCAGCCTCTCTCATGGACCCTATCCTCCCGGGTTCGCGTCCAGCTGCCCAGCTCGGTCCCTGGCCTTCCTGGGTTGCACTTGCTCAGGCACAGTCCGCTGCAGCCTGGGCTTGTGAGGCAGGTAGAGAGCAGCAGGTTCACTGTGCAGACCCCGCGATCCTCCGCCCCGACCCTCCCTGGCCCCTCCCTGGCCCCGCCTTGGGAACCTCCTGCTGCTCCCGCCCCAGCTCTCAGCCCCAGCCCGCCTCTCTGGAACGATCCGGCGCACTAGACACCGTATCGTATCGGTGCATGATAGGGGTGCATGATAGGCGGGGTGGCCAGTGTGGCTCTGGGCTGGGAGCCACCCTCCACCCCACTCATTGCTACTCCAGGAGGGAAGCAGGAGCGTGCCCTGTATCTTGTTGAGGAACTTTCAGGAGTGATCACAGGGGTCGGTGTCGCCGGTTATTCCACATCCCTTGCCAAGCAGGGAGCCTCAGACACCTGGCTGTCCCACCGGACCTTCCAGTTTCTCCCTCGCACCGTGGGCTCCGGGCGCATGGCTGCCATGCTCAGCCTCCTCTGCGGAACCGTGGGTCGGGCGTGCTGAACCCCGGCCGGGCCCCATGCGATTCCAACCTGGCATGGAGCCCTTCCTTCGGAAGCGGTTCACTTTCCTGTCCTTTTTTTGGGATAAGATCTGGCCAGCAGATGTGCCAGAGGAAGACTTCCCCGGGCCTCTGGGTTCTGACGCCGAGTCAGTGCACGAGTCTCCCGCCCTTGCTGAGCCCTGCAGCCCCACCGTGCCGCGCCTCCAGCTTTTCCGCGCGCTCTATGACTTCACTGCGCGCTGCGCGGAGGAGCTGAGCGTCAGCCGCGGGGACAGACTGTTCGCCCTAAAGGAGGAGGGTGACTACATCTTCGCCCAAAGGCTCTCTGGCTCGCCCAGCACCGGACTTGTGCCAGTCACCTATCTGGCCAAGGCTACCCCTGAGACGCTTTCAGACCAACCGTGAGTACTTGAGCTTGAGAGCCAGGGCCACATGTAGGTGTGCAGTGGAGTAAGACAAAGTTTCCGTGGGAAATACCTATCCACAGTCAGTGAGGACTTACTGGGTGTTGGCTGAGCAGACGAGTGTGGACATGGTAGTACTACAGAAGAGCTGCACTTTTGAGGGGCAGTGTAGGAGCAAGCAAATCCAAGGGCCAGCTGCTGGACAGGCCACGCATGGTCACTGCAGGTCACTGCCCTCACACTGAGGTTTGTTACAGTATTCTTTGAGTGGTTATTGCTGCTAGGCCAGGGACGGAGATGCACTCACCAGTGAGGGGGTGGGGGACTCATGCTGCTTAGAGAGCTCCTGACAAGGACTTGAGGCTCCAGGTAGGTGCCTGTTCAGGGACCCTAGTGCTTTGAGGGCAGAAAGATAGATCAGAGCCAGGTGTTCATTTGCCCCCTCCCATGTGTCCACACTCAAACACTCCAAAAGCTGGGGTATCCTTGGCCCTTTTAGGGAGTGGGTATGGGAGGAAAGTCCACCATAGTCCCTAAGGCTGAGCCCTGAACCTGCCTTCTGCACATGAACCTCAGGTCCCAGCATTGCTCAATGTCATCTCCAGCCTCCTGGGAGTCCCTCAGCAGTCACAGCCTCCAGGGAGGTCTGTGGCAGGTGAAGTGGAGCCACCAGAAGGAGCTCTAGGCCCTTGCTCCATGCTTGCTGGCTGGCTCTCAGCAGTCGGTGGGCTGGACCAAGCAGTTCTGATGGGGAAGATATCGCAGGTGTGGGAGACAGAGCTTGTGAACAGGTCCTGGAAGGTGCTGGCATGGCCAGCAGGGCCAGGTTCCCGGGGGCAGGGCTGTTCATGGGAGACCTAATGACTGCCTGAGTCTGAAGATGAAAGGGCTGGCCACACTTACAGTGTCATTAGACCCAGACAACTGGCCCCACAACCCAGGGAAAGACCCCTGAGGCACATCCTCCACAGCTCAGGATGTTGCAGAGGCCCTAAAATGGCTTCATGGAAAGGCTAGAGGTTGTCGGGGGAATCTTCACTCTTCCTGGTCTCTCATTATCCTAGGAAGGGTCCCTTGGGACTCCTTATCTACCAGAAGGTCTTGGCTCCCTGCCAAAGACCCCCCAGTAGGCAAGGGCTCTAGTCCTTACTAGAGAGCCAGGCAGCTTCATGGGGCTGGACCTGCAGCTCCTGAAGTGAGTTTGGACCTCACTGAGCCTGATGCCCAGCCAAGGTCTCAGAGGGCTCATTGTCTAACAGATGACCTAGCTTGGGCTCCAGCCAAGTCCTCAGCAATCCCTCACATCCAGTCAGCCTACTGATGCTACTTCCTGCTTGTCAGACCTTGACATCTGTCCCTTATTCCTTCATCTCTCCCTGTCTCAGCTATATCCATCCTTCTATCTCAGCCCAGCTCCACACCCTGGCATGCCAGTTTCTCCCCTGTGGCTCACTGGGAGGGGTGCAGGCTTATCTACTTTTGTGTGGGTTAATCTGAGTCACACTGTTATCTCCCATGTCCAGGCTCTCTATCTGGGAAGATGAGGGGCTGTGCTCATAGGGTTTTATCCTGCATGGCTGTGGTCCCTAGCCTGCTGGGTTCCTTGAAAGTCCTGGAAGTGGGGAAGCTTGGGTGGGAAATTGAGTCAGCTATGGATCCATGCCTGGGCCTTGGAGAGCAGAAAGGCATGCAATAGGGTGTGGTAGAGAATGACTTTGTCTTCCTCCTGAGGATGTCTCTGGCCCCTAAAGAATGACTAGACTCATACTTGGTTTACTTGGATAGAGTATCCCTTGTGTTCAGACTTGTGGGATCCTTGTGTCTGGTAAGCTGAGTGGGCACAGGGGAGTCTCTGATCCACAGTCCTCACAAGTGTCATGTATACCCAGCTCAGGAGGGGTCACCTCTGGACAGCCACAAGGAGTGGGAGGCTGGCCCACTTGGACATGGCATTTCAGAAGGGCACAGGGTCCCTGCACCACCTCCTCCCACCTCTCTGCTATCTGCTTCTACTGACCTGCTTCAGTTCCCCCTCCTATGGGGCACCCAACCCCCATGTGGCCATCCTCTCAGGTGGGCCATTCCCAGTCAGGTGACACCTATGGTTCTCCCTTGTCACATTAGCAGCCCTTTAGGAGCTGCTGGGGCAGCTCATTAGAGACCTTGGGTCCCTGTGTACCCCACAGAGGCTCAACAAAGTTTTAAGTTTGATGGGTTTGTACTGTGGCCAGAACTGTTTGTCAGCTTCTCAGCAGGGGACCTGGGATCACTTGCAGCAGGTAACCCAGAATACATGACCCAGATGAGTGGATAGTCAGTCACACCTATGGTGAAGAGCATTCTAGTCACTAGATGGTGGCGGCCTGGGATCCCAGCTTCAGACACTGGGCGTACCTTCTTCCTGAGAGGCATCAGCAGGACAACTGAGGCCCCCACCCCTGGCCAGGATCACAGAGCTAGGCTTGCAAGGTGACTCTGCTGTCCTTGGTTTACAGCTGGTACTTTAGCAGGATCAGCAGGACCCAGGCCCAGCAGCTGCTCCTGTCCCCCGCTAACGCACCAGGAGCCTTCCTCATTCGGCCCAGCGAGAGCAGTGCTGGGGGATACTCTCTGTCAGGTACTTGGGGCACCCTTCAAGATTTCATTCTTCTAGTATGGCACCTTTCTCAACCCTACCAGGCCAGACCCCCTTAACCTTGGGCAGTTGAGCCCTTGACTGCCAATCCTTCATTCATGCAGACATGCTAGTCACCCAATGCCCTTGCTCTTTCCTCCCTCTCTCCCTTCTTTCTTCCTCCTTTCTCTTCCTCCCTGCTGTCATTGCCTAGTGGACTCACTGTTCATTCAGTAAGAACCTATGTGCACCTAGAGCCCCCTGGCTGCCCTCTGGCCTGCAGTTGCCCAAGCCCCATCCTGTATAGGGTTTTGGTCACTTCAGTGACCCTATGACCAGTCTGAGCCAGGCTACTGGGGAGGCTGGGGTGAGGTGTCTGGGACAGGTGCAGCCAAGGCACTGGTGTTCATCTTTGTCCCCCAGTCCGAGCCCAGGCCAAAGTCTGCCACTACCGCATCTGCATGGCACCCAGCGGCAGCCTCTACCTGCAAGAGGGCCGGCTCTTCTCCAGCCTGGAGGCACTGCTTGCCTACTACAAGGCCAACTGGAAGTTGATTCAGAATCCCCTGTTGCAGCCCTGTGTGTCCCAGGTGGGCCTGAGATGTGCCCTGTATCAGGGGTTCATGGGGGATCCTGTCTCAGAGTCGTTCATCTGGTAACCAGCCTGGACCAGGCCTGGGAGCAGCATATATCTAGCAGTTTCTGTTCTCTGGTGGGATCAGCTCCCTGCATGAGTTTTATCTCCTCTGAGGCTGGTAGAGAAGGCATAAGGGGTGGGACTCCTGGGGCATGCAGGGTACACCTAGCTTTGCAGGGCAGCAGGAGAAGGTAGGACCAGTAAGGGTAAGACACCCACAGCTGCTCCAGGCCCCAAGGGCAGAAGCCGAGGGAGGAGACACTGCTCCCCCAGTGCCTGGTGCTGCCGGCTCAGGATAGCAATCTGGTTTCTCTGGTCCTGTAATGACAGCCTGGTCAGCAGCAATCATGAGTGTTTGTGAACGGATATCCGGCTCTGGTAAAGGGGCCACTTACATCCCTGAAATAACTAGTTTCACAGCTCTGGGCCAGGCCTCCTAGAGGTCAGCATTGGTGTTCCCTTTGTCCCAGCGTGGGGTGTTGGGGATGGAGAGGCCTGAGGCTGATACTGGGGTTCTGTCTATATGAGACACACAGGGAAGTGGGGTTCTGCTGGCAGAACCTACTCTGCTAGGGGAGCCTCAGGCAGAGCACTGAGTGCCCCTCCCTTCAGACACTCCCAGCACAGGATGAGTGGGAGCGGCCACGCTCAGAATTTGTCCTTCGGAGGAAGCTGGGTGAGGGCTACTTCGGGGAAGTATGGGAAGGCCTGTGGCTGGGCTCCGTGCCTGTGGCAGTGAAGGTCATCAAATCAGGTGAGACCTGCATCCAGGTATGGTTGGCACTGCCTTCTGACCCCGGAACTTGGGGCCGCAGTGGCCATAGGCAGTGCTGGAGCGGCACCCTCTTTTACAGCTGACATGAAGGTGGCAGATCTTGCCAAGGAGATCCAGGCGCTGAAGAGTTTGAGACATGAGCGGCTCATCCGGCTACATGCAGTGTGCTCTGTGGGGGAGCCCGTGTACATTGTCACTGAGCTCATGGGCAAAGGCAACTTGCAGGCGTATCTGGGCAGTAAGTACCCCCACCGGGGGCAGTGAGTACCCCTGCCCTGAGCAGTGAGTACTCCCATCCTGGGCAGTGACCACTGGCTCTGGGTAGTGAGTACCCCTACCCCAAGAAATGAGTGCTCCACTCCTGGTAGTCAGTACTCCCACCCTGGGCAGTGAATATCCCCACTGTACATGGTAAGTAACCCCTCCCCAGACAGTGAGTACTCCCTATTCCAGGGCAGTGAGTAACCCTTACCCCTAGGCAGTAAGACTTTCCCACACCAGGTTAGTAAGTAATCCCCATGCCCCACTCTATGAAATGAGTTGCACCCCTGGGCACAGAGTACCCACCACATCCAAAGAGTGAGTACCAGCCACCCTGAGACTACATAGTGAATTCCAGGTCAGCCTGGGCTACAGTGTGACCCTACCTTGAAAAAAAAACAAAAACAAAAAAAAGAGTGAGTACCCCCATGCCAGGGTGGTGGGTTCCTCATAACCCTTAGTGACTAACCCCTTACTAATTGGCAGTGAATACCTTCCCCTCATTGCCCTACACAGCCACTCCTCCAACCCTCAAGACAGCACCTACTCCCTGGATGCACAGAGGCAAATCTCCCGGCCTTTGAGAGTGAGACAAGCTTTTCTAGGGGATACATGAAGCCCAGACTGCAGACATTCAGTCTTGTTGGGTGTCTGACCAGCAGAGGGATGGGGCCCAGAATCTGTGTCAGACCTGGGCTTGGTTGAGGAATAATCAGAGCCTGGTGGTTCTGAGGCTGGGGCTGGAGTACAGGCAGGAAGGGTTATACTTGGACCACTAACCTCTGAAATACTGGCTTGGACCTAGCCTAGCTCTGATGTCATCTTTCTTAGGGGTCCAGTAGGTGCCAAGAAGCAACCTGCACTGATACTCCATAGTGAGTATAGGATCTCTTCTTCCCATCTCCATCACCACCCACTGGGTCTTGGTGGTTGGTGCCACCCTTAGTGTCTCTTAGAAATGAGGAGGCGGAGTCACAGAGGGACTATATGTATGCACAGGCATCTGCCTTACTGACCATCCCCCTGCACATGTAGGGCCTGGTATGCAGCCCTGGCTTCTAAGCCCCTCTTTCTACAGGCCCTGAGGGCCAGGCCTTGAGCCTGCCTCTCCTGCTGAGCTTTGCCTGCCAGGTAGCTGAGGGCATGAGTTACCTGGAAGAGCAGCGTGTTGTCCACCGGGATCTGGCTGCCAGGAACGTTCTGGTGGGTGATGACCTCACCTGCAAGGTGGCAGATTTCGGCCTTGCCAGGCTGCTCAAGGTCAGTGAGGCTCTGGGTTCCTTGGCTCTGGGGAAGGGAGGTTCACCACTGTGCCTACCCCATCACCTCCTCTCCTTGTCTCTAGGAAGATGTCTACTCCCCAAGCAGTGGCTCCAAGATCCCTGTCAAGTGGACAGCACCTGAAGCAGCCAATTACCGTGTCTTCTCCCAGAAGTCAGATGTCTGGTCCTTTGGCGTCCTTCTATATGAAGTCTTCACTTATGGCAGATGTCCCTATGAAGGTGAGCCACCTAAGAGGCAAGGCCTTGTCAGGGAAAGTTTAGTCTGAGAGACACAGCCTGGGATCCAGCCTGAAGGGAGGAGGTGCCCAGGAAGTCACTGATCCCCAGGGGCACCAGGCCTCAAGGTTGTTCTGTGGATGCTGGAGGGTCTGAGTGAGCAGAGGACGGCTGAGGGATCTTCTTGGTGATATCCAGGCAGAACTGAGGCAGCTGCTGCCTGGCCCCACTTGTTGGCCCCTCCCCAGGAATGACCAACCACGAGACACTACAGCAGATCAGTCGGGGGTACCGGCTGCCACGGCCAGCTGCCTGTCCAGCTGAGGTCTATGTGCTTATGGCGGAGTGCTGGAAGAGCAGCCCTGAGGAGCGGCCCACCTTCGCCGCACTGAAGGAGAAGCTGGCCACTAGCCACAGGCGTCTCCAAATGGGCTTCACGTGACCAGGACACCAGGTCCACAGGCAGCAACTGGGGTTTCTGCTTCCTAGAGGACATCCCCCTGGGGTCAGCACTTGCCACCAACTTACAACCAGCGACTGATGCACACTGACACACACACCTGGCCCCTCCTGGCATGGCTTGAATTACTAGTATCTCCAGAGGACTTATAAGCACAGAAGAGACACTACAGGGAGATGCTGGGTAGAGGAGAGCCAGCCATTTCCTCCTTGCCTCTGCCTCACTTTGGGCCTCCTCAGTTTCCTCCCAGGAACAAGAATGGAAGGCCCAGCTTCCCTCTAGTCACATTGCAGGTTTTGTTACATAGCCAATGCCAGGGCTCCCAAGTAGACCTCATGAACACATACTGCACACTCAGACAGCAGTGTTGTCTGACCCGTGAAGACACTGGCAAACCCAGGCACACACAGTTTCAATAATCATGCTGTAATAGAAATTGCATGCCAGATCTCATAACCCAGAGCAGTGTGCTATAGCTGATGGAGATTCCAGATAGCAAAGATGGGACAGAGAGCTGGACCCTCCCTAGAACCCCATTGTAGTGTGGAACCCAAGCCCTTGGTGGGAATTGGTATAGACTTTAGGAGCTAAGTGAACAGCCCTTTCCATCTTTCTAGGCTGGAACTAAAGCCAGAAGTCTTTTTTTTTTTTTTCCTTTTTTTGAGGAAAGGGTTTATTTTGGCTTACAGACTCTAGGGGAAGCTCCATGATGGTAGGGGAAAACAATGGCATGAGCAGAGGGTGGACATCACCCCATGGCTAACATCAGGTGGACAAGAGCAACAGGAGAGTGTGCCAAACACTAGTAAGGGGAATCTGGCTATAACACCCACAAACCCACCTCCAACAATGCATCACCTCCAGGAGGATCCAATTCCCAAAGTGTCACCAGCTGGGAACCTAGAATTCAAAACATATGTTTATGGGGGATACCTGAATCAAACCACCACATTCCATAAACTAATAACCATATGTGATATAAAGTGCAATGTATTCAGCCCAACTCTAAAAGTTTCTGTAGTTGGGCTGGAGAGATGCCTTAGCGGTTAAGGCACATGCCTATGAAGCCTAAGGACACAGGTTCGATTCTCCAGATCTCTCGTAAGCCAGATGCACATGGTGGCTCATGCATCTGGAGCTTGTTTGCAGTGGTTAGAGGCCCTGGCATGCCCATTCTTGCTCTCTAGCTCTCTCTGTCTCTAATAAATAAATAAAAATAAATCTTTTTTTTTTTTTTGAAGTAGGGTCTTGCTCTAGCCCAGGCTGACCTGGAATTCACTATGACCCGGCTCTAAAAATAAATCTTAAAAAAAAAGAAGTCGGGCGTGGGGGTGCACGCCTTTAATCCCAGGACTCAGGAGGCAGAGGTAGGAGGATTGCCATAAGTTCAAGGCCACCCTGAGACTACATAATGAATTCCAGGTCAGCCTGAGCTAGAGCTAGACCCTACCTCAGAAACCAAAAACAAAAAAAAAGTTCCCATAGATTTTATCAATCCCAATGATATTCAAACATCTCCATAGTCCAAGTCTTTTAACTGGGCTGTGGTACCAGAAAAACCCATAATGGCACAGAATAAACACTCATACCACAAAAGATGGCATTGGGCAAAGCAAAGAAATATTCAACCAATGGGATATTTAAAAACAAACTGAGCAAACACCAAACTCTGCAGCTCCAATTGCAACAACTCCAACCAGTGACAAGTGTCCAAGTCTGATAGTTCTAAGAGTCTCTGGAGTTCCAGCTCTTCCCCTCCAGCTAGGCTACTCATAGTCCAGGAAAACTTCATCTGGTGCTGGAAGCTGTCCTTGGCACCCATGTCATAGTCCTGGCATCTCCATTGGGTCTCCACTGCAACCCATGGTTCACCCACATAGCTCCACTAGGCCTCCATGCAGATAATCCATGGAGCCTGCTTCATATTGCCTATGGCCATTTCAAAAAAAAAAAAAAAAAAAACATGTTGCAAATTCAATGGCCCTCTCCTGCATTTGTTGTACTCTATAATACCATGTGGGCTACCAATTTGTTAATCCAGGGGAGAATAAAGCAGACTTTTAAGAATGGGACACTCCTTCAGCATTCAGGCCCCTTCAAAAGAGTCCACATTCTTCCTGTTGTCCTAATGCAGGTCAGCTAGTCCAACTTCAACGGTGTAATCTCTCAAACAATTACAGTTGAATGGGTAGCAGTTTCGGCCCAAACATTTCTTTCTGTGCCATATCTCTCTTCTCATACCAGTTCATTTCTACACAATGCAACCCTGCACAACTTCTCAGGACATGTCCATAACAGAAGCCTCTCACACAAACTGCTTCTAGCCCAGTCCAGGTAATGCTCTTTCTCACCCTCATAAGCCAAACCTCACAGTCCATAGTTCTTACTGTATTCAGTTCTTTCAGCTCTGACCAGAATGGTCCATCAAGCTGTACTTACAGCACTTCAAGGTGTCTCTTAGGCCAAGGTTTCAAATCTTTCCACATTCCTCCCTCAAATTAGTTCCAAATAACCAAAGCCACATAGTCAAATTTCTAGCAGCAACAACACCACTTCTCAGTATCAATATTACTGTTGCAGTCAATTTCACATTGCTGGCAGAAAGCACCCAACTGAGAGCAGCTTGTGGTAGGAAAAGGTTTATTTTGGCTTATAGACTAGAGGGGAAGCTCCATGATGGTAGGGGGAAATGATGGCATGAGCAGAGGTGTACATCACCTCCTGGCCAATAGCAACAGGAGAGTGTGCCCTGGAATTGAAGCCGGAAGTCTTGTTTAGGCCCTAGGAAGAGGCAGACTGGTGGCTTAGTAGCTGGCAATGGGCACTCTGAGGCCTTTTCCAAGGGCAGAATAGGACTGGTGTTTGAGGCTGGCTCTCAGGATGAACAGTAGTTGGGAGGCAGGAAGGACCAGGCAGGAATGGATGAAGAATGGATAGTGTGGTGTGCTAGCAACCATGTACTTACTGTCTAGGGACAAAGGCCCCAATGTGACCCTTTGGGAATGAGGAGTTGGGTTCTGCATCATCTGACACTGGAGGCACTAGGAACAAGCACACAGTGTCCTAAGGATCTTCACTCAGGGTCTCCCAAAGCCACCCCACTCTTCTATCTGTCAGGTTGTGGGGTAGAAAGGCTTGTGGCTCACTAGAGTGGATGGATTTAGGGTTAACTCTGTCCAGTGAGGCCATTTTGCTCATGATTACTGACCACATCTGTAGGTTGGCCAAGAGGGAGCTGTAAATGGGACCCCAAAATGACCCTTTAGGTAGAGCAGAAATGTGGGAGCCAGTATAGTCAAGGGGTTACGGGGATGGGACAAAGGGGGTAAAGGGTACCCTGGGTAAAGGAAACCAGGGGCAGGGGCAGCACCCTCAGAGGGAAGCAGTAGGACCTGGCCACTTTGGGACTCAGATCAGCCTGGGTGCAGCTTAGGGGAAAAGGTGGCCCTGGAAGCTATGGAGGCCAGTCCTGGGAATGGGGCTAGCTTTGGCTTTTGGCAGGAACAGCGGGGTTTGGGTTGAGCCTTGGCTCTACCTCTGCTTCAGCCCTTGGCTCTGTGCTCTTAATCCATTCTGGGAATTTGAGGGGAAGGGCCAGGAAGGTGAGGAACTGTGGACCTGGCAGCTCGCTGCTGAGGGCTCCCTCCTCACCAGCATGCTGGACAGCAGTGTGGACTCAGGGCTTATGTGGCACAAGATCATGGCATTCTGAAATCTGGGGAGGGAGCTACCACGAGTCAAGCTGCGACAGTACAGGACCTGCTGGAATTGGAAGCTCTGCAGGCAGCCAGGCCATGGAAGCAGGTTTGGCTGTGTCTTGGCACATTCCTGGGTGTCTCATCAACTGTAGCTGAGCAGGTTTGACCCTCTTGGCCTCTGGGAGGGGCATGGGACTTTCAGTCTTCCTGGTGTGGCATAGACATAGCCACCCACAGGTCTATACCCAGGGATACCTTGCTATCGTTGGCACAGCTGGGACTCAGAAACTCAGTTTTGAGGGCCCTAGAGCAGGCAGAGAATTATCCCTGTCCTAACCCCTCATGTCCCCAAGGCCCAGCTATGCCCCCTGAAAGCCCTGCCTTTCACCTCTGCCAATGCGATCCTTCCTTTCTCTTCCTTTGCCCTCTGTGCTGCTGCAGCTCCCTCTATTGTCCCTTCCTCACATCTGGGCCTGCCAGATGTTTGTGAACCTGCTAAAGAGTGCATGTTCTTGGGCCGGAGAGACAGCTGAGCTGTGACAGGCATTTGCTTGCAAAGCCTGCTGGCCCAGGTTTTATTTCTTGGTAGCCACATAAAGTCAAATGCACAAATAGGCCCTGGTGACACCATTCGCTCTCTCTCAAATATATATTGTTGTACAAAAGAATGCATGTTCCTGTTTTTAATCTCAAGGGGAAGCAGGTTCATAGGTCCATTTCTGTTTTCAGAAAAAGAAAACTCAGGGCCTGGGGTTGTAGCTTACTTGGTAGAAGGCTGTCTAGTATGTGTATGGTCCTGGAGTTGGTCACTAACACTCAGCACCTCTCCCTACCAAAAAAGAAAAAAAGTTTAGTACAATGTGATTCCCTAGTCACTCCTCCTTATGGACTTGGAGATCTTCCCTCCCTTGTTCATATTCCCAATGTGGCTTTCCTATAGACTCCTGGGTAGGAGGACCCCAGGGTCGGCACAGCAGGATCAGCCAGGGTAGGAAAGGTGGTTAGGGTCACCCCGGGGAGAGAAAGTCTGTGCATTTCGAGGTTCACTGAGAAGGAGATGGGCAGGTAGGAAGGCTTTGAGAGTCTTGAGTAGGGCTGCTAGGCGTGTGGGTAGTAAGGGAGGCCAGCTGGCAGAGGTCCTAGTTAGGGGAAGGCTGCTAAGAAGGGACGAGAAGGTGGTGGGGCTTTAGGGAACCTGGTGATGTGGGTGCTTCCTGCCATTGCGCGCCATCTTTGGCCACCGCCTTATGTCCTTGTCTGGGAGGATAGGCTTCTTAAGCTCAGGTCTATGGGCTGCAGATATGCCCTCCAGGCTTGCTCACACCCCAATCAGCTGTCCCTGCCCTGACCTCTCTCATGTCTCCTTATTCTATGCGTCTTCCACCCAGGTTCTGGGCCAATAAGCTGTTCTGGGTGGCTCCCGCAGAGTGGGTGCCATCTGAGTATCCCCACATTCAGGAACCTGAGTTGTGACAGAAGCCCAGGCTCTGGGCATGCCCATTCTTGGTCTACAGGTCTCACCTGGGCCCCTTGGTCCCACCCCATCGACTTCTTCCTTACTTCAAACTCAGGCTCTGCCTGCTCCCCTTGGCCTTGTCCCTGGGAAAGTCTTGTCAATGTCTTGTGAGTGGATACCTTCTCAAGGAAGTGGTTTTTAGGACTTCCAGCCCCTTTGCGGGCCCTAACATTTGCCAGCATATAGGGTATAGTCCTCAGGTGGCAGGGAGGTGCCCAGCCAGGGTATAGGAGACTTCCAAGTGGGAGAGGTTGCAACCTGCATCCTGCTTGCCATCTTTACCACCTCCCTCCTCTGTTCCCTTTCCCTCCACTGACTGTAATACTCACAGGCCAGAGGTTGTGGGTCTGGTTGACACCTATGTGCCTACCATCTGATGAGCTTGGTTGGGATTCAGCCACGTGATTGCTCAGCTGGCAGCCCTCCCCTGCAGATGGGTATGAACATGCAGCATAGTCTGGCTTTGGTGGACATAAAGATATGTGGAGGCTAGCAGGTCCCTTGAGATGGAGCCAGAACAGACCATCCCCAGTGGATACTGGGTGTGGCTGGCTTTCTGCCTGACATGAGGAAATGGGTGTGACTGGCCTGCCACAGGAACAGTCCTGCCTGCTCCAGGTGTCTACAGCCCACAGGTGGCTGTGCTACTGAGTCTGCCATGGTGTCTCGGGGCCAGGTTCACCTGGGCCCCAAGTATGTGGGCCTCTGGGACTTTGAGGCCCGAACAGATGAGGAGCTGAGCTTCCAGGCAGGAGATCTTTTCCATGTGACCAGGAAGGAGGAGCAATGGTGGTGGGCCACCTTGCTGGATGCTGCAGGAAGAACCCTAGCTGAGGGCTATGTGCCTTACAACTATCTAGCTGAGAAGGAGACTGTGGAATCTGAACCGTGAGTGGCCCTGGACACTTAACTCAGGGGGCAGGGCAGGACACTGAGCTGGTCTGGGGAGGCCAGGGGTATATGAGTCTGTAGCTAGGCACCCAGCTGGTCCTACTCTGGACCTCATCATTCTGGTACTCATGAATACTGACTGGAACATGCTATTGTGTGATACATGGGGATAGGACTTCTCTCCTGGACCTACCCACATCCATTTCCCAGTTATGGAAGCTTCTCTGCTGGACTCAGATGCAACCAAAGGACCCAGGGTGGATTTTCTGGGGACTGATAGCCAGCGACAAGGTCTGTGTAAAAGTCTAAGAGCTTTTGGGAGTGTGAAGTTTTCTCTCTCCCTAAACAGCCAGAACCAGATGTGCAACCTGTTTAAGGGAGCCTGAAGGCTGCTAGGGCAAGCCTATTACCTGTTGGGGATACCATGTGGGAGCAAGTATGGTGGTGGGTGTTCCTGTGTCTCCTGCAGTCTCCCAGGCCCACTGCTCCTGGCCATCCACACAACTGGGCCCCTGGAGGCTTTGAGGAACTACATGGTGGCTGGGTGGGCATGTCTACAGCTACCTGGGCACCCTGGCTGTGTCAGCTGCTCTGGCCTGGGAAGGGCTCAGTGGGAGAGGTTCCTGCTGCCTTGCTCCTCACCTAACTCCTCACTGTACATGTCATACACTGCTGCATATGGAAGTTTGTGAGCGTGCATGGAGAGATGAGCAATAAGGATGGTAAACCGTATCCATAAACCCGTATGGGATAGTTCCAGAGATAAGGGCCCACAATGTGGGACAAGACTGGAGTCGGAGGGACATACAAAAGACTGAGAAGGAATCATGTGGCTAGCATAGTAGGAATGAAAGTCTTGAGGTCCTGAGAACCCAGCACATGTGATGAGAGAATGAGGCAGGGTGGTCAGAAGGGTGAGTGGAGAGTTGTTCTAACTTTACAGGAGGCCCGGGGATAGGTTCCAAAGGACTGTGCTGGGCAGTGGGCTCCTGTGGGACCCATGTTGTGATGGCTCTGAATAAAGTTGGAAGCTCTGGGAGCAGAGGTCACCTGAGGAAGCCAAGGGCCTCCCACCATAGTCCACAGTCTAGATGTGTCTACTCTTGTATTGGAGCCAGGGTTGTGCAAATATTTTCGAATGAACATTGTGTATGTATGTGTCACTGTGTCTGCATGTACAGGAGGGTTATGCATGTCTACATATTTGCATGCTTGTGCAAGTATGCAAATGTGAGTAAATGGGTGTGCAAGTGTGTGCACATGTAAGTGTACATCAGTGCACTATGAATATACATTTGTGTATGACTACATTTATATTAGTGTCTGTGTTGTACATATGAGCATGAATGTATGACTGCATGTGTGACTATGTGTGTGCATCAGTGCACTGTGAACATGCATTTGTGCACAAACATGAGTATATGTGTGCATTTGCCTCAGTGTGTTTCTGTGCATTTGAGTGCACACATGCATGCAAAGCATAAATAGGGAAACAGTATCTGGGAGCTGCTATTCAAACCCCTCCCTCACCTGCCTCTGGGCCAGGGCTGGGCCTGTGGCTCTGGTCCCACATCAGAGGTTGGGGTCAGTCATATGATGGGACTATAGGCCTTTTGGGGGATTTGGCCAAGAGATGGGCATCATCCAGGTCAGGATAGTGAGCAGTGCCTTCCTGACCCCCTTCCAGGTCACTAGAACCTTTTTAGGTGTCCAGAACCAGCCATTTGAGACTTTCAGGGTCCACTGTGGTCAGAAGGGCTTCTGGGTGGGTGGGTGTAGCTTGGGGGTCCAGTCTGGTCAGGCCTAGAAATGTAAGACAGTAGCCAAGGGTGGCTAGGACTACAGGCAGGCGGATTGGGGGCAGAGTGATATGGGTCTAGGGATGGATTCAGGCTGCCCCTCCCCTACAGGTGGTTCTTTGGTCGAATCTCCCGCTCAGAGGCCATGCACCGGCTACAGGCTGAAGGGAACTCAACGGGCGCCTTCTTGGTCAGAGTCAGTGAGAAGCCAGGAGCTGACTATGTCCTCTCAGGTACCGCCTGCCTCCTCAGCTTCTTGTCTGCATTCACCTCTTAGGCCCTCCTGACTACATGGTGGCCTAGCTTCCCTCTGACTATGAGGCCTGTGACATCTGCCTCTTCTTCTTGGAGCCCTTACACTTCCATGTGGCATCCAAACCCCAGGTCAGAACAGGAAGCCAGACACTGTGCTGTGGGACAGGAGTCTCCCTTGGTCCTCTTTTGTGATCTTGCCCATAGCCATGTGTCATTGAAGTCCTAGGCCCACAGGTGTCCATCTCTGCACGTGACCCCATACCTGGGACTGGAGCAGAGCAGACCTGGCTCCTGCTACATGTGGCTGAGTGCGGGCAGTGCCCAGGGTGGATGGTCAGGATGGGATGCCTGCTCATGCCCTTTTTGTTGGTCACCCTGCCCCAGTGCGAGATGCTCATGCTGTGCGGCACTACAGGATCTGGAGGCATGAGGGGGGCCGGCTGCACCTGAATGAGGCAGTGTCCTTCTCCAACCTGCCTGAGCTTGTGGACTACCACAAGACTCAGAGCCTGTCCCATGGCCTTCGGCTGAGCATTCCCTGCTGGAAGGTAGGGCCACCCACCTCTATGGGATATCGTTGCTGGGGGTCATACAATAGGGGCTATGCTCCAGGAGGTGGGGCCCCCTTGTCACTTTCATACTGGCCCACTAGCCCAGTTGTGCTCCTACTAAGTCCTGTTAGGTCTGGGGACAAGAGTTTGAGGGATGTCACTGGTCCCTGTAGATGAGGAGAGTGGCATTTTTGTTCATGACACTCAGACTCTGCCAAGCTGGACATTGCCCTAAACTTGAGGGTAAACAAGCCTCCTCATGGGGGGTTAAAAACAAGCCCTTTCTGAGGACAAGCCAGTGATCCAGCTAGCAACCTCTCTGCTCCTACCTGTCCCTCTAGCACAAGTCTGAGCCCCTGCCCCACTGGGCCAACTGGGAGAGGCCGAGGGAGGAGTTCACGCTCTGCAGTAAGCTGGGGGCCGGCTACTTTGGGGAGGTCTTCGAAGGGCTCTGGAAAGGCCAGGTCCGTGTGGCTGTGAAGGTCATCTCCAGAGGTGAGCAGGCCCAGGCCAGGGGCCACTTGGTCATGTGTCCCTTTCCCACCAGTCCCACCAGTGGAGACTTTGACCTCACCCTGCTAAGGTGAACCTTGACATACCTACAAGGCACCTACAGCATTGTGGAAAGAGTTGTTTCTTTCAGTTACACCTGTTTTTGCCCAAACAAGTCACTGAAAATCTGAAAGGTTTACCTAGAATCTCAGCTCCCTGCCCAGTTCTGTACCTCCCACTTCAAGAATCCGAGCAGCAAGACACAGAGGGTGCACAGCTTGAAGCGCTGGCTCCAGTAGCCTTGGCCAGGTGGAGCATGCAAGGGCAGGTGGACACACCAGGTTTGGGGAACTGAGGTCAGGGCCATGGAGGCCTTGATGCCCTGGCTTGGGGGCTGGGTCTCATCTTTCTGAACTGTTCACATTTCCCGAGCTGTTTTTTGGGGACAGGACCTCCTGCTTGGGGCGCAGGACAGGGACTGTACCCACCGAAGCTGCTCCCTCTCAGACAACCTCCTGCACCAGAACACCTTCCAGTCGGAGATTCAGGCCATGAAGAGGCTGAGGCACAAGCACATCCTGGCACTATATGCCGTGGCATCCACTGGGGACCCTGTCTACATCATCACTGAGCTCATGCCCAAGGGAAGTCTGCTGCAGCTGCTGCGGGGTAAGTAACAGGCCTTGGGCCTCTTTTCCCAGGCCTGAAAATGACACAAGCTAGCTGGAGGCAGCAGGAGACATGGAGACATACAATGAAACCAACCAAAGTTCAGACCTCTGTGCAAAACAAAACAAAACAAAAAAACAAAAAAAAAAAAAAAAGAAAGAAAAGAAAAGAAGTTTAGATCTTTGTCATGTGTAAAACAGCCAGGAAGCTCCTGGATTTATACCTAAAAATCCTGGATCTGGGCTGGAGAGATGGCTTAGAGGTTAAGGTGTTTGCCTACAAAGCCTAAGGACCCATGTTCTACTCCCCAGATCCCATGTAAGCCAGATGCGCAAAGATGAGGCAAGTGCAGGATTGCACATGCCCACTGGGTGGTGCAAGTGTCTGGAGTTTGATTGCAGTGGCTGAGGCCCTGATGCACCAATTCTCTCTCTGCTTCTCTCTCTCTAAAAATAAAAATAAAATAAAATAAATCTTTTGGATATATCCTTAAAATTTAATAAATCCACATACTTTCATTGTAACAATTTGAGAAAGTACAGATAAGAACCTTAAAGAATGGCTACTCATAATTAATTCCTACACCCACAGTTAACTGGGGTTACTTTACTAACCAGCCCTGACATCCTGCTAGGCACTGGCAATGACCTGCCTCAGCCCTCCAATTTCTCTCTCTTCCTGGGACCCACTGCTCCTCCTTTTAGTGTCTGAATGTATATGTGCTCTGACACACCCCCACACTTACACACATGTACACACAAGCAACCAACTTTGTAGCCTACATATTTCATATAATGGGTTTTATCTCCCAGTTTCGGTGGAAAGATGTATTCTTTTTTAAATTATTTTTTATTTTTAAATATTTTAGGGGCTGGAGAGATGGCTTAGTGGTTAAGGCATTTGCTTGCAAAGCCAAAGGATTCTCTAGGACCCACACAAGCCAGATGCATAGGGGGCGCATGTGTCTGGAGTTCATTTGCAGTGGCTGAGGCTCTGGTGCGGCCTTCCCTCCCCCATCTCTCTTTTAAATAAATAAATAAAATATTTAAAAATTTTTATATTTATTTATTTATTAGAAAGAGAGAGAATGGGTGCACCAGGGCCTCTAGCCACTTCAAATGAACCACAGATGCATGTGCCACCTTGTGCATCTGGTTTACATGGGTACTGGGGAATCAAATCTGGGTCCTTAGGCTTTGCAGGCAAGTGCCTTAACTGCTAAACTATCTCTCCAGTCCAAAAAATGTATTCTTTAGAGAAAAAAAAAATGTGTCTGGTGTGGTGGTGCAAGCCTTTAATCCCAGCACTTGGGAGGCAGCGGTAGGAGGATCCCTGTGAGTTAAAGGCCAGCTTGAGAATACAGAGTGAGTCCCAGGTCAGCCTGGGCTAGAGTGAGACCTTACCTTGGAAAAAAAGAAAGAAACAGGCACCTCACACATTGGCAGGTATGCCACATCCATGTGACGATCACCGGCTGCTGAGTGTCTGGAGTATCCAGTAGCTACACATGCCATGAACATCTTGCCTTAGCTTTCCCCCCTTCAAATTGTTTTATAATTCTCAAAAGAGGCCTGTGGGGCAAAGGGTATATGTGCACTGCTCTTTGTCTCTGGATACATCACTGTGGAAGAACTGGGTCTGCTCACTTTCCACTTTTAAGCCAGGCCCTTTGCTTGAATCTGTATAACCCAGGAAGATGAAGGACTGCGCCCTGTCTGGCTGACACTGGCCTCTGATCACCCTGCAGAATCTGATGAGAAAGCCCTGCCAGTTTCGGAGCTGGTGGACTTTGCCTCACAGGTGGCCGAGGGCATGTGCTACTTGGAATCGCAGAATTACATCCACCGTGACCTGGCTGCCAGGAACATCCTTGTTGGAGCAAACAATATCTGCAAAGTGGGCGACTTTGGGCTGGCCAGGCTCATCAAGGTAAGACCCCCAGGGGTGGAGGCTCAAGAAGGACATGAGACTTCATGTCCAGAGCCCAACCCAGAGGTGACAGACAGGGAGGGAGTGGCCTCATCTGTGCAGCCACAGTCTCCTTCACACCACAGTGGTCTTGCTGTGGGTGCTTCGGACATGGCCATGAGTTGTGCTTTCTTGCCCCTGCACTTTGTAGTTCTGCCCTTGTCCATCTTCCTGCCCCTTAGTCACCAGAATCCCCGCACCCAGGACCTAGCTGTGAGTATAAGCATTGGCAGGGTCAGTGGCTCAGACAATGTGGGGCAGTGTGGCTTCTCACACCTGCCCACCAGGATCTCAGCTCTTGTGCTTGCCCATAGTGCAGGGAATGATGTAGGTGGTACTTCGTCTGGCATCAGGGGTCCCACCTGGTTGGTTCCCATGGCTCACTGGCCTCATCTGATTGCAGGAGGACATCTACCTTTCCCACGATCACAATATCCCCTACAAGTGGACAGCCCCTGAGGCCCTCTCCAGAGGGCATTACTCCATCAAATCTGATGTCTGGTCCTTTGGGGTTCTCCTCCATGAAATTTTCAGCAGGGGGCAGACACCCTATCCAGGTACACCCCTCCTTATCGTGTGGATGGGTGGTGAGGTGGAGTGGGGTCATGTCTTGAGTAGCAGCTGACAGGGATAATGGGAAAGGCTTCTAAGGGCTCACATAGACCCCACCCCTGCTCCATTCCCTGAGCATTAGTCCCCATGCCTGAGGCCACCTCCTGAAGTCACAGTCAAGGGGAGAGCAACAGTAGCAGATAGTCACCTAGAAAGTGCCTAGGGCATGATGGTGATCACTGCTGCGGGGGACAGCATGCCGGGAGGGGATGGAGGCAGCTGGGTGTGGCTTCCAGGGGGCGGAAGGTGCATACCAGCCTCCTGGCTCTCTAACTCCTCTTTTCCCACGGGACACAGGCATGTCCAACCACGAGGCCTTCCTGAGGGTGGATGCTGGCTACCGCATGCCCTGTCCCCAGGAATGCCCACCGAATATATACAAGCTCATGCTTGACTGCTGGAGCCGGGACCCTGAGCAGAGGCCTTGTTTCAAAAGCCTGTGTGAGAAACTCTCAGGTTTTACTAGGTACGAGAACTTGGTGTGAGCTCCTTGGAGATGGCCAGGTAATCCTGCACCTGAGGGGCCTGGAGACTGCCTTGGACCTCCACTGAAGTCATGCACCATCTTCCAGTATACTGAAATGAAGGAGGCAGAAAGCATGGTGCAAATACCTCTTGTTAGAAGAGGAGACGCAAAGAGATGTGTTTCCTCCTGTCAAAACCCAGGAGGCCACTCTTCGGGCTCTCTCTTCCTTTTCCTGTGAAGACTTCATTTGACAGGGGAAGGAATGTCATACAGAGAAGCCAAGAAGAATTTGGACAAATAGGCCTTGTGCCAGCTTATCACCTTCAGAGCACACCTGTCCTCAGGTGTCTTGCTTCTGTGTGTCTTCATTCTGCAGGCTCATAAAACTCAGACTGAACAAGTTTGCATGCCTTTGTCTTCCTAAGCTGCCCCTTGCCAGAGCAGTGTTTCCCAAGAAGCTTTAGACAATGAGGAAATGACACAAATTTTCCTCCCTACAGTTTCTGGTATCCATTGAGGGGTGGTTGAGACAGCCATCACCTGAAGGCTGCAAAAGGTCTGGGGAAGCTAGCAAAGCCTTGAGAAGTGGGATTTGCACTAGGTGGGCTATAGCAGCTCTCCCAGATCTCTGACTGGGGGGCCTGGTGGGGAGTGGAAGGAAAAAACTTCTCGTCCTCTTCTCCATAAATTTGGGTTGGGGGCCCTAAGTCCTTTCCACCAAGGACAGTTGTTTCTGCCCTGAGTACCAGAAGCCAGGAGAACACCTTGTCTAGTCTCTGCCAGTGGGGCGGGTTGGAGTGTGGTGGGCAGAAGCTAAGGTCCTACCCAGGGGTCTTTTGTTGCCTGTGGCCACAAAGGTCCTGTCTTGTTCATACTATTTTGGGGTATGGCCTGTCGTCTAGGGCCTAGCCCTCCTGTTTTCTCTTTAGGACATCTCTTGGTCTATGGAAAAGTCAGAAAGAGCTACTGACTTTGGTTCTGCTGCTGGAAAGACTTTTTTGGCTTAAAAGGAGTTCAGTGGCACCGGGGGTTAGGGTTAGACTCCTTGTTGGTCCAGGTGAAACTGATAAGGGAAATCTGTAAAGTTTCTCTTAGGACTCTGGTCAGCCAGGCCTTTAATCCCAGTCCTTGGAGGCAGAGGTAGGCAGATTGGCTGAGACTACATAGGGCTGAAGTGAGTGAGACCCTACCTTGAAAACAAACAAAAAAAGAACTCTGGTCAGAAGCACTCGCCTGGGATGATGTTGGGGTGTGGGGTTGAAGGTGTGCTTTGTGTCTCACAGGTACTTCAGGTAGTGAGTCCTCTCTGGAAGCTCCCTGACTTCATGTTTTCCAAGTTCTCCACCCTCCTCTTCTTTTCAGGGCCCCAGTCTCCCCAGATGGCTCCAGCCTGAGACCTCCAGACCTCCTCTTCCTCCCTGTGCCCCTTCACTCTTCCCTCCAGTGCCCTTGAAAATGTGCATGCCCCAATGAAGCCCGCTAGACCATGTGCCCCCTATACCAGCTCCTGGTGCACTTGTACATTAGGGCCTCTGTTCTGAAGTGTCTAGAGTCCCCCCAAAGCACACACCTGAGGTTGGCAGGGAAACAGGTTCATTCAAAGTGGGTAAAGCCCCTCAATGGATGCCTCCCAACCACCCCAGACCAATCTGACGGCGCACAAATACAACTGATGCCATGACACCCCCCCCCCACAGGCACCAGGTAAAATAAGCTTCAGTATTAATACAAAACTGGAGTTTGGCATTATGAAAAAATGTCAACTTATAAGTTCCAAAATCTTGCAACCTTAAAATTTAGTCTAGCCAGGTGTGGTGGCACACGCCTTTAATCCCAGCACCAGGGAGGCAGAGGTAGGAGGATTGCTGTGAGTTAGAGGGCACCCTGAGACTACAGAGTGAATTCCAGGTCAACCTGGAGTAGAGCGAGACCCTACCTCGAAAAAAAAAAATTAGTCTAGCCAGGTGTGGTGGTACATGCCTATAATTCCAGCACTCAGGAGGCGGAGGCAGGAGTATCACCATGAGTTTGAGGCAAACCTGGAGCTACAGGGTGAGTTCTAGGTCAGCCTGGGCTGGAATGAGACCCTGTCTGGGGAGTGGGGGGGATTAGTCTAAGTTAACTTCAGGTAACTGGCCTAGGAAACTTTCATGTTTAAACAATCTTGTATTTCATTCATGTTGTCTGTGACTAGGCCTTTGATTACTGAGGCCACATTTTGCTCACAACCATATAACCTTTTAAATTTGCCTCTAAACATCTTTTATTGTCACTTTGGTTAAACAGATAACCAGCCATATCTAACCAAGTGTTTTTAAACTCTATGATGCATTTGACAGTTCTGAAATCAAACTAGATTCAATCCTTTTGACTTAAACTTTGGGAACTAAACCCGTAGATTATATTTACAGTTGTTATATATGTGAGTGAGGAAACTGTGTAAGAGCTGGATGTTGTGGCTTATTCCTTTAATCCCAGCATTCAGGAGGCAGAGGTAGGAGGATCGCTGTGAGTTCTTGTCAGCCTGGGACTACAGAGTGAGTTCCCAGTCAGTCTGGGCTAGAGCAAGACCCTACCTCAACAACAAAAAAGAAAAAAAAGAAAAAGAAAGAAAGAAAGAAAAAAGAAACTTTAAAATTCCCAGAGGACTGGAGAGGTGGCTCAGCAGTTAAGGTGCTTGCCTACAAAGTCTTATGACCTGGGTTCAGTTCCCCAGGACCCATGTAAAGCCAGATGCACAAAGTGGCACATTCATCTGGAGTCTGCAGTGGCTAGAGGCCCTGGCATGCCCACATTCTCTCTTTGCAAATAAAATATTTAAAAATTCCTAGAAATCTGATATGTCCTGGCATGTTATCAGTCATAATTTAGGCTACTATGTTAATTAAAATATATGCCACAGAAATAAAAAGGTCCTTGTCACCTTATCATTAACATGTTCTCATCAGCTTCTTGGCTGGGCTGTGGCTTGCTTATTTTCTTTCACAGATTTTACTTTGACTCCTGACGATGAAAGTGTTTCCAATCAGTTTCAGCCCAAAGCTATTGCTCCTTCCAGAAGGTTCATGGGAGATTGACAGGTGCGTAGATACAGGTTTTGATCACCACCCAGGGTTTCCAAACCTCTAATGATGAAACTGATGGGCTCACTGCCATCCCAAGATGAGTCAGAAAAACTCATGACTGAAAGAACTAGTTTTTTTTTATTTTTAATGGCTTTAAAAAACATTACTGGTCCTGCAGTTTTATTCCTGATTTACCTTTTTTTAATGTATAGTATGCATCAGCTGGTAAAGTTTATCTCTGTGAAAGGTGAAATCTCTTTTTTTCTCTTCCATGTTAGCAGCCAAGTGTTCTTGTTTTTAGGGTAATAGTTATTTGTGTAAGCTTAAATGGAATCTATTCTCTTATTATAGGACACAATTGGGAACTGATTGCCTTTCAACGTTTTGGCTGGAATGTCCTATGTCAGGTAGATTGAATAACTTTAGTAGCTAAGGCTGACTTCTTTCCACAGGTAGCTCACAAGGCCCTGAGGGACCCTGAGTGCCACCAGGTGCTGCTGGCCAAGCCTGGGGGTGCAACTTGGGCATGGCTGTCTAGCCTCAAGCTTTGAAAGTCAAATCTGAGATTCCATGAACCAAGTCCCCTGCAAACACAGGCACCTGTGTGGTCAATACTGTTCTACACCATGTAAACAATTAGGCTACATTTTGAGACTAACTTTACTTTGCAAACAGATAAGCCTTACCTTGCCTGACAGAAATGGGAGTGACTGTGGGGAAGAGGTTATTTAGAAGTCACAATGTGCTCAGCATTAAATTAAAGTCTGCTATATTCTGAGGTGTATTATCTGTGACCCCAGAATTCTTTCCTCTAGAATCTGAGGATGACTCTCCAAACTGGTATTTCCAATATTTCTAGAGCCCAGCTCTGCTGGCTGCAACTGGGCAACTTGGTGGACTTCAGAGAAACCATAATTCACGTGTGGGAAACCCTTCTAACTTCAGCCGGTAGACCAGAAGCCTATGGGGAGGAGACTCTATGGAGGCAGGATGGATAGGAGATGGGGCACTGCTGTCTGGTGGCTGTCCCTGGCCATCTGTGATAACAATCAGCAACTATCAGTGGCTTTGTGGACCTTGTATGGTCACTGTTGCCTGAGTGGAATACCCTCTCCATCCTAGATTCATTTAAGGTAGCAAAGGGCCTCTTGTGTTTACAACTTGCCCAGGAGTCTGAGCAGCACCCCATAGGTCATCTGGAGGAGCTGAGTGCAGGCAGGAAGGAGGCTCAGTTGTCAGAGGAACAGACCAGAGCTCCTCAGGGAGTACAGCTGTTTACAATGCAGCAGGAAGGCCTGCTGAGCCCCACCCATGACTCCACTCCCTGCCTTGGCAGCGTAAGCCACCCACCCCAGCTCCTGTGCCTTCTGACCTTAAAGCAGGACAGCCTGTGGCAGGAAGGCACCTACTGAGTCTGTGCTCAGTGTTCCTGCGCTTGGGGGACAACACTCATAGCCAGAGGCCCATCCAGAGGCTTATGGGGGCTGCCCTGGAGCTCCTGTCCAGCTCTAGAGTCACCTGGCACTCTAGGTTCCCCAGAAGCAGAGACACTGCAGCCTCTTGGTGCACTCATTTCCAGGAGCATCTCACCAGACCTGAGACAGGGTGTGAATATGAGCAGCCCCCAGCAGGAAGTGAGGCTAAAGTCAGTAGTCTCAAGACACACCATGGAAATATGGCCACTTGGAGTTTATTTTCTGCTTGGTACAAGGCACGATTTTAGAGGGTCAGGAAATTTTGGTGCGGTGAGAGAGGAGGGAGCTCTCTCCAGCTTTTGCTGGTGTCTGTTGCTTACTGCAGCCGGTAGAGTTTGCAGAGTGGGGAGGACGGGCAGGGCTCTGGCATAGCACCTCGGATGCTTGGGTTGTGGTTCTGTCAGGTCAGGATGGAGGCCTGGTGTTGGCTTGGCTGCCTGGTTGCTTTTTCATGGTTTCTGCAGCCTGGGCACCGGTGACCACGCTGCTGGGGGTCTGGGGGGATTCTGCCGACCTGTGGGGAGAGCTTGGGTCAGTGAGTCAGGAGCTACTACGTAGGACCATTCCCCCAACCTCAGGATGGTGGACTCACTGCTCAGGGGACTCCAACACTGTGGCCATGAATGGGAGAGTGGACTTCCCGAAGAAGAAGCTGGCCCACCAATGACCAGGGTCGGCCTTAGGGAGACCTAGAAGCAAAGGAGGGGTCATAATGCTGCCACCCTCCCCTCGCTCCCTCACTTTAGGACCTGGACTCTGTCCTGCTGTTTGCACCTGCACTCACCTGGGTGGTGGGGCACGGTGGCATCCCCGGGGTACTCGGCACTTCCGCAGGAGCTGTTGCTGGACGTAGAGCCCAGGCGGCCTGGGGAGGGGAGGCTAGTCAGCCAAGGGAACCTGGCCCGCCGCCCGGGGCAGGAGCCGCAGAGGGGTACTTACGCCGGTAATAGTCGTGGGTGGCTACGAGCGAGCCGCTGGAGGGGATGGCTGCCATGCTTTCCGGCCGGCGGGCTGCGGGGACCTGCGGGGGTGCGGGGCGGGTCACCCAGCGCCCGGAACCGGCTCGCAGCAGGCGCCCCGCCCCGTCCACCTCTGGGGCTTTCGGGCAGCTCCCACCGGCCCGGGCCGGCTGCGCGGCCGTCCGGACAGAGACGCTTTGTGTGCTCGGGGCCGGGACCCAGGAGCCGCGCGCCCGCCCGCCCCGCACGCGCCCGGCCCAGCTGGGCGGCGATCCCTCGCGGACCTCGGTCACGGGGCGGGACGGGCGCTAGGCCGCCGAGGCCGCGCCGCGGGGAAGTGCGCACGCGCGACGGTGCCCGCTGACCTGCGCGGGCTTCAGACGCCGACGGGGAGAAGGGCCCAGCTAGGCCCCACCTCCATTGCGGCCGGAGCCCGGAGGCCTGCGCCACTGCCCCCCAGGCCCGTTTAGGTCCGCCCAGAGCACGGCCGGGCTCCGGGCCCCAGCTCCCGCCCCGGCGGCTCCCAGCCCACCCGCCTGGCCACACCCTCTGCCAGGCCCCGCCCCCTACGGAGCCCCCAGCCCACCCGCCTGGCCACCCCCCCCCCCGCGTCTGCACCCCGAGGCTCGCTCTGCGGCTTCTGGCTGGCCGGCACGGCGCGCACCGGGATCGCGCCCTGGCTTGTCTCGGGTTTGGAGTGCTTAACCTCCTGCCCGGACCTAGAACCGGATCTGGTCCCTGGTCCGTGCCACCCTCTGGAACCCCGCCCTGCTTGGTCCAGTCTCTCTGGTGCTCGGTTCTTTTTCTTTCTTTCTTTCTTTTTTTAATTTTCTCAATTTTTATTAATATTTCCCATGATTATAAAAAATATCCCATGGTATTACCCTCCCCCCTTCTTTTTTTTTGTTGTTTTTTCGGGGTAGGGTCTCACTCTTGCTCAGGCTGACTTGGAATTCACTATGTAGTCCCAGGTTGGCATCGAACTCAGTGCTCCTCCTACCTCTGTCTTCCGAGGGCTGGGATTAAAGGCGTGCGCCCCCACGCCTGGCACTGGTGCTCGGTTCTGCTGCCGCCCACCGCCTGCGTCCCGCCCGGAAAGCCTGCCCCCCCCCCCTTAGCGCCCCATTCTGGTCTTTGGTTCCGTAGGACCTGTACAGCTCACCTGAGCAGCAAAATGGATGGTGTCCAGAGGTGCCTGGCAACCCTGGGGAGCTGCAGAGCGCTCTGTGTCCCCTCACAGCCCTTGCTAGTCTGGAAGCTTGGCCCAGTCCCCTACCATAGCACGCGTTGTGCCCCTTGGAGGAAGGTAGTGGAAGTGGGACTAACAGGCAGAAAGGCGTATGAGAGGGAGGATGTAAAGAGTTGCCGATAGGTGTGGTCTGTAGCTGGACGCTAAGGCCACCCTCTGCTCAGAGACTTCCTATTTGGAGAAACCCATAGGGCCTGGCTAGTCACACCCTCTGCAACCAATTCCGAGGTGCCTGTAATCTCTTTCCAGGCAGGCACCAGCCTCTTCCCCCTGCTAGACCCTCATGGTGACTGGGAGGGCCATGTGCCACCTGTGTGGTGCTCCTGTGACCAACGATGCTGATGTTGAATTTGCCTTCATGAGGCCTGGGGAGAATCTAGAGCCAGGCTGGAGCCTGTGTAACCTGAGGTGTGCGCTCATGTCCTCCTGAATACCATAGAGGTTCTGGCTGGAACCCTGTGCCTTTCTGTTTGTTCTTTGTATGGGTTTGTTGAGATCTACTCTGAGCAAACACTGAGCCAAGCACAGAAAAACCAGACAAGAGATGGCCCAGGGGAGGAGGCTGGTGAGAAGAAGAGAGGTTACAATCTGAGCTGAGGGCTAAGGACCTTCCAGACAGAGGAAACACCGTGCTCGGTCGTGTTGGACAATGACAGGAAGGCCTAGGAAAAGAGTGGGGGCAGTGGCAGGAATTGTGGTCGCAGAGGTGGGTTGGGACAGCAAGGATCACTGATAAAGTCAGGCTTGCTGCATTGCTGTATGTGTATTTAGGCTTGGACAGACCTATAGCTCAGGTTGATTCCTCCCCTGGACTCTTATTCCACCTCATCCCATTCCAGTAGTCCTGGACAACTAACTATGGGTTTCTCCTACAGATGTGTGGCTGTTTCTTCTTCTAGTCCCGTTTAGTTCCAGATCTATCTATCTATTATATATATATGAGCTTTTGTGAAAGCTGCGATTTAGGCCAAGGCCAGATAAGCCAGGTGGTGGGAATTTGAGGGGAGCTACCTGGGACTTGACAGTTCAGGACTTTGGAAGTCCTTGAACAGCTTGTATAACCCTGAGATGGGGTCACGGCTTAGAACCCAAGTTGCCCATCTCTGTCAGCTATCTGCCCTGATTTCTGGGCATGGTAATTGCAGCAGGAATCCACCTGAGTAGGGTGTGATCTGGAGCCATCCCTAGGGACCTAGGCAGTATGCACAGTACTGCCCCAGGGTGCGCTGAGGAGGCAGGACAGAGAGGAGCTTAGGGTTCTCATGAAGGGAAGATGAGCTGCCAGGACTTCTGCCTGGTGAGGCCAAGGACTGAGGCTGGCCCTGGTCATGTTGCTGCTGTTTCCAAGACAGGACCATCTCTCCTGGTGGGCCCTGCTGTGGGAAGCCTGCATGCAGAGGTGCCCTGGCTGGACAGGCAATTCCTAGAACTGGAGGCCAAGTAAGGCCAATTCTAGCACCTGACCAGCATGCGCAAAGGCTCTAGGGCCAGAGCAAACATGGTACATTGGACCGTGGGTGTGAGAAGGTTGGAGACAGATCTGGTGTAGAATGAGGTGCCTTGGTCACTTGCTAAGAGCAGGTGTGCATAGCCTGTGGTCACTGCCTGTGCCTTACATCTCATGCTGCCCTGCTCTGAGGCAGTGAAACTCCTTAATACCTATCCAGTAGGATTAAGACCCTATCCTGGCATGGCCCTCTCTGGTGGTTCAGGCTTGGGAAGTTGTGCATTAGTTCAGAGAAAAGGGAAAGAAGGGCTGCCTGAGACGACTCCACAGTTCTGGAGACCTGAGACTGTCACTCCAACCTTGACACCAGAGAGCTCCCACCTTTCAGGATGGAAGGGAAGTCTTGGTCATTGTAAGAGTGAGTCCAGGGCTGCTGAGGGGCTACCTCCAAGGCCTGTTGCTGGCCTTTCTGGCTGGGTTCTCTGCTTCTGCTTGTGTATCCAAGGGCTGTCTTCATGGTTAAGCAGTGACCACAGGTGCTCTGACCTGACTTGGCTTGGGCCAGTTCCATTCATGCTGACCTTGCTGTTCTGGCCAGCCAAGCCTTGCCCCTCATCAGTTTAGGTCACATGACTTCAGCCCTTGCTGGCTGCAGATATGCGTCAGATGTGAACAGAACCAGGGCCAGGGAAAGTCAATCTAGTCCCTAGGATTGGTCTGGGAGCCCTCTGTCAGGGGCTCCCTGTAAAGTGTCCTCTTGGGGACAGAGTTTTCTACAATTTACAAAGTGTAGATTTTGAGTCAGCACCCGGGAAGGATATAAACAGGGTCTGTGAGGGTCAACCACACTGGACCCTGCTGGCTGTTTCTCTCAGCAGGATATGGCTGGAGGAGGCCTAAGTGGGAAACTTAACAATGAGGGCTGTCTGCCTTTCATCCCCAGCTGGATAGTAAGGCTCTGTTCTCTTCTCCAGGCTGCCCTCAGTTGAGCTTTGGGCCTGCTTGAGCAGCCCACCTCCTTCTCAGCGTCACCTACCAGTATCAGTAGTGGAGTCTGAAGAGCTGAGGCTGGCTTACCATCCTTTTCTTCTTCCCTTCTTCCCTCCCTCTCTCCTCCCCTCCCTCCCTCTCTTCTTTCTTTCCTTTCTTTTTGACATGGGGGGTGTCTCTCTATGCTGCTGAGGCTAGCCTCAGACCTCTGAGTTCAAATGATCCTCCTGCTTCAGTCTCCTAAGTGCTGGGACCATGGGCATGCACCTCCATATACAGCTTTGAAACATTATTTATTTCTCTTTTGAAAAATATTTTATTTATTTACTTACTTATGAGAGTATGGCTATGCCAGGGTCTCCTGCCACTGTAAACGAACTCCACACACATGCGCCACTTTGTGTGTCTGGCTTTGAGTGGGTACTGGGGAACCAAACCCGAGCTGTCTAGCTTTACAAGCAAGTACCTTTAACCACTGGGTCATCTCTCCAGCCCTGAAATGTTCTTTCCTTAAAGTGGAGAAGTAGAAGCCACACAGGAGGTGGGGTCTATGTGGCACCTCCTCATAGCAAGCCACAGGGATACTGGATGGTGGCCCTTCAAATGCTGGTCAGAGTGTGGAAAGGATCTGTGGGGACTTGGTCCCCAGCAAGCTCTTAACCTCTGTGTAGACTGTAGGCCATGACCCAAGGGTGGACGCCTAGCTCTTCTTCTCCTCTCTGAGGTGTCCAGTGAGGCAGGGTCATGACATTGCCCTGCAGAGGAGCTGTTGACCTGTCTCTGACTAGTGGCTCATGTTGGGAAGCCAGGCTCAGGAGCCCTGAGGCTCTGCCTCTTATGGCTGCTTGATCTTGCCAGTAGCTGGCTCGTTGAACTTGGCTCTTTCATGACAGTGTCTGCAAGCAGAGGGCACTCGTGCCAGGCAGGAAGGAGGAACGCAGGGAACACCTGCTCTTCTTTGCTTGGCATGTTTAGAGTGTTGAGGGTCTCAGTGTCTGTAGGGTTGGACATTGGATCATGACACAGGATCAGGAAAAGGACACACACATGCCTTAGTCTCCAGCAATGGGAAATGGGGGCAGGAAAACTATGTGGGTAGGAGATTATCATTGGTGTGATGTGCAGAGGTTGGCTGGACTCAGGCTGCTGCCTGGGCATGATCATCATACAGAGGTCATACAGAGCACATTGCTGGGACATCTCAGCAGGCCCAAGATAGACAATGGCCTTGCTGGGCATGGTGGCGCATGCCTTTAACCCCAGAACTCAGAGGTAGGAGGATCGCTGTGAGTTCGAGGCCACCCTGAGACTCCATAGTGAATTCCAGGTCAGCCTGGGCTAGAGTGAGATCTTACCTGGAACACAAAAACAAAAATAAAATGAAAGCAAAAACCAAACCAAACGAAATTAAAAAAAAAAAAAAACCTATCTCCAGAGATATCTACAGACATCTCAAACAAGGGTGTTTAGACAGGATCAGAATGTTTGTGGCCTTGAGGATAACTGTGTTAGCATGGCTGTCATCACATCTAAATAACAAATCTCATTAAGCCACCTTACAATCTCATTTACAACAGAAAATTCTTTAAACAATTTTTTTAAAGTTTTTTTAAATTTTTTTTTTTTTTGAGAAAGAGAGGAAGTGAGAGAGAGGAAGGCAGATAAAGGGAGGAAGGGCACACCAGGGCCTCTAGGCACTGCAAATGAACTCCAGATGCTTGCACCACGTTGTGTATCTGTTTTTACCTGGGTACTGGAGAATCAAACCTGGGTCCTTTGTCTTTGTAGGCAAGCGCCTTAACCGCTGAGCCATCTCACCAACCCCAAGAAAATGCTTTTTTTTTAGTAGCTGTTTGGAATACTTCTGTGTATATATTTTAAAAATACTTTATTTATATTTATTTGAGAGAAAGAAAGGGAGAGAGAGAGAGAATGGGCATGCCAGGGCCTCCAGCCACTGCAAATGAGCTCCAGATGCATGTGCCACCATGTGTATCTGGCTTATGTGGGCTCTGGAGAATTAAACCTGGGTCCTTAGGCTTCATAGGCAAATGCCTTAACCCCTAAGCCATCTCTCCAGCCCCAAGAAAATTAATAAGTAAACTAGCTTGTGTAGTTTTACTTCATTTTTAAACTTTGCTTTTTCTTTAAATCTTGTTGAGCAATGTCACTTAGAAAGCAGGATCACTAGCTAGGAATGGAATGGTGGTGCATGCCTTTAATCCCAGCATTTAGGAGGCAGAGGTATGAGGATCGCTGTGAGCTCAAGGCCACCCTGAGAATACATAGTGAATTCCAGGTCAGCCTGGGCTAGTGCAGTACCCGACTTGGAAAAATAAAACAAAAAGAAAAGAAAAGCAAGCAAGCAGAATCACTATATAGCCACAGTAACGACACTTGTGTGACTGACAAGTTCCTGTGGTACCGCCTTTTCCTGTATGTCTCTCAGTCTAAATACTTAATAAACTCTCTAACTAGCTTTGCTCTGACTCATCTGAAATTCTTTTCTGTGGTGTAATCAAGGATCCAGCTTAACCTAAGTAAAGGTTTTTCCATTCCTAAGCGGGAAGGAAACTCCTCAGGCTATGAGCTTCTATGCTGAGCTGTCTCTCTTCACTAACATTGTTGACTTAAGTTACATAAAAAAAAAAAAAAATCATTAAATGAATTTTTGCTTGGGGCTAGTACAGAATTTCCAACAATTTCCGAAATGGCCTAAACATACTTCACCTGTTTTTTTATTTTTACCACATATTTATGTGAAGCAGCATTCTCAGAACTGATGATTATAAAATCAAAACATTGACCAGCTAAGAAAAAAAACACTGACAATGTTTTACATCCTGCAGTATGAACTATTTAGCCAAGAAAATATTTTTATGTAAAAATAAACAAGAATCCATCTCACTAGTATGCAAATTAACTTTCATTATTAATAAATTGTAAAATTGTATGCATAACAAGGAATTGTAAAATAAACTTTATGATTTATCAGTAAATGTTTGTTTTATATACCTATTTTATATAACCTGTACCTAGGGTGATATACAAATTTCTCAGGCGAAAAGGGTCACAATTGGAAAACATTTTTTGTTTGTTTTCTGTTTTTCCAAGGTAGGGTCTCACTTTAGCCCAGGCTGACCTGGAACTCACTATGTAGTCCCAGGCTGGTTTCAAATTCACAGTGATCCTCCTACCTCCCAGTTTATCAGTATAGGCTTTTGCACCTAGACCAGGGGCAAAGCGCTTTCCCTGGTGGCCCAGCAGAAGGCTGTGAATGATGCAAACATAATCCTTCATTTGCATTAGGGAATGCTGTGATTGGTGTAAGTGTGGCCCCTCATTTGCATGAGGATTTGGGCCATTATTGGTGTAAAACAATTCTTCATTTGCATGAAGGTCAGCTGTGACTGGTGCAGTGTTCTTTTTTTTTTTTTTTTTTGGTTTTCTGAGGTAGGGTCTTGCTCTAGAATTCACTCTAGAATTCACTATATAGTCTCAGAGTGGCCTTGAATTCATGGCAATCCTCCTACTCCTGCTTTCCAAGTGCTGGGATTAAAGGCATTCACCATCACGCCCAGCTTGGTGCAACATTCTTGCCACAAGTCTTCTCCAGCTCTGGGTAGGCCTTGGTGAATAGGTCGTGAGATAGCAGCCTCTGCTGCCCCCTGGTGTTGCAACATTAATCCTAATACAATGATTTTCTCTAGTTTTCTTGCCTACTTAGATCTTCACTACTGGAGTGGGCTGAGCAAGTCACATGAAGAAAGGAGAGAGGGACAGCATCAGAGGAAGTAGTAGAGGTGGCAGCAGGAGCAGAAGAGGCCGTGGTGACAGCGGCAAGAGTGATGAGAATCAGCTGCAGAGTGCAGGGAACAGGCAGGGCAGAAAGATGGGGGGCAGGGCTGGAGAGATGGATTAGCGGTTAAGCGCTTGCCTGTGAAGCCTAAGGACCCCGGTTCGAGGCTCGATTCCCCAGGACCCACGTTAACCCACGATAGTCACATGCACAAGGGGGCGCACACAACTGGAGTTCATTTGCAGTGGCTGGAGGCTCTGGCACGTCCATTCTCTCTCCCTCTTTCTCTCTGTCGTTCTCAAATAAATAAACAAAAATAAAAATAAACAAAAAAATAAAAAAAGAAAGATGGGGTCAGAGGTGGCAGACAGTGAAGGCTGGTGGAAGTAGAGAGAGGGCAAAAAAAGGGTAGAGAGCTGAGGCTGAACAAGGACAGAAGCTTGTGAAAAGCCAGAGAAGAGGAACGGCAGGCCCCGGTTGTCAGAAGAGCTCCAGAGAACTGCCAAGCACACACCCTAGGCTCAAGGTCTGTAAGCCTAGCTACTGTCCTGGGCCTAGGATCCCAACACCCTAGGTCGAGGGATGTAATACTTCTCTCTGTAGAGCACCCAAGACCTGACTGACAGCTGTCACACTAGGAGATGCCACCTACTACTGCTTGCGTCACTTTTGCCTCTGGCTATACCTGGGACCTGGAGATTCAAACAAACGTTCTTAGGCTTCTCAGGCAAGCGCCTTAACCGCTAAGCCATCTCTCCAGCCCCTACCTGTTCTTATTTTGAGCTTGAGCCTCTTATTGATATGTCTCTTGTTGATACTGGAGCTCGCTGTCTTTCACAAGCCTGGGTGATTCCTTGATTTCTGCTACCCTTTACAGGACTGGGGTTACAGGCATGCATGTATGGTTACACCCAGATGTTTTCTATATGGGTTCTGGAGAATTGAACTTGGGAGCTTGCAGGCCCCTTCTGGCCCTCATGCTTGTACAGGAAATGCACTTAACCATTGAGCCATCTCTCCAACCCTCCACCTTAATTTAATTACTTAATTTTGGGGGAGGGAAAAAGGGTGGTGATCCTTAGTCTTATGCTGTTGTCTGGCTAAAAGCATATATTACGCTCACCAAACTGCCCTGTGAACACTTTTCTTAATGTTTATACCCTTATATTAATGCTACTCTCACTTTTGGTTAGAGAAACTTTTCAGATGGTGGTGACCACTGGGATGACTCAAAAGTCACCATAGTGCTGAGAAGAAATGACAGTGGAGTATTCAGCACTGAGATATCTCTATCATACCTTTCAAGGCTCAGGGTCCATTGTGGAAGAGGTGGAGGAAAGAATGTAAGAGCCAAAGGAAGAGTAGGACTGCTTACAGTGCAGTCTTCCTCCTTACAATGCACTCTCCCAGACACAAAATGACCTAGATATCCATGACCTCACAGTACCTGGCACTACTTACACAAGATCTTCATAATAGGAGGAAAAGATGATGACATAAAAATAAAAGACAGACTTATTGAGAGGAGGAGGGCATATGATGGAGGGTGTATTTGTGAGAGGGAAAGGGGCTGGGGAGGGAATTTGCATGGTTTATTATCTACAATTATAGACACTGTCAATAAAAAGATATATATATATATATATATATATATATATATATATATATATATATATATAGAGAGAGAGAGAGAGAGAGAGAGAGAGAAAGAGAGAGAGAGTTTCAGGCTGGCCTTAAACTCACAGTGATTATCCTACTTCAGCCTCCCAAGTGCTGGGATTAAAGGTATGTGCTAACATGCCTGGATTAACAATGTCTTTATTTATTTGAGAGAGAAAAACAGAGAGAGAGAGAGAGAGAGAAAGAGAGGAAAGTATGGGCACACTAGGGCCTCCTTCCATTGCAAATGAACTGCAGATGCATGTGCCACTTTGTGCATCTTGCTCTATATGGGTACTGGGGAATTGAACATGGGTTGTCAGGCTTTGCAAACAAGCATTCTTAACTGCTAAATCATCTCTCCAGCCCTCTTTACCTTATTCTCCAGTGCTGTGGTTATAAGTGCACACTGCCATGTCTGGTTTATATGTGGGTGCTGGGGATCTGAACTCAGGTCCTCATGCTTGCCTGACAGGCAGTTTACTGACTGAGCCATTTCTCCAGTCTGGAAACTCACTTATTTTAATGCCTGAATGATACGTAATAATATTCCATTGTGTATCATGGAGGGGCATTTGAATTGCTTCTACCTTTTTGATATTGTAAATGTTACTTTTTAAGAGATGGGGGTCAAGGGACTCTTCCACCTCAGCCTCAGCCTCAGCCTCCTGTATAGGTGAGACTACAGGCACATGCTACCATGCTGACAAAAACTTACAGTGTGTGTGTGTGTGTGGTATGTTACTGTTAGGGTTAAAGACCAACTCAGGAGCTAGGAAGGTGGCTTGGGGGTTAAAGGAACTTGCTTGCAAAGCCTGCTGTCCTTTGTTCATTTCTCAAGCCACTCCCATAAGTTGGATGGAAAAAGTGGCACAAGCATTTGGTATACATTTGCAGTAGCAAGAGGTCCTGGTGTGGCCCTGCCACAAACATACATACAAATAATTTTTTTAAAAACCCACCCCCCGGGCTGGAGAGATGTCTTAGTGGTTAAGGCGCTTGCCTGTAGAGCCTAAGAATGCATGTTTGAATCTCCAGGTCTCACATAGCCAGATGCAAAGCGAAGCAAACATGCAATGCTGCACATGTGCACAAGGCGGTGCACGTGCCTGGAGTTTGTTCACAGCAGCTGAAAGGCCCTGGCGTGCCCATTCTCTCTCCCTCTCCCCCTCTGCCTCTTTCTCTCTCAAAATTAAAAAAAGATCCCCCCAAAATCCCAACTCATAGCCTGGAAAAAAATATTTGCAAATCATGTATCTGATAAAGACCTGCATCTACAGTCCATGAATAATTCTCAAAAACTGACACAAAAAAGATAAACAGCTCAATTTAAAGTGGGTCAAGGACTTGACTAGATCTTTCTCTAGAGAGCTGCTAATAGCCAATCAGTACATGGAAAGATGTTCCGCATCACTGGTCACTAGGGAAACTCAGCTCAAAACTGTAGTGAGGGCTGGGGAGATGGCTCAGCAGTTAAAGGCACTTGCTTGTAAAGACTGCAGGCCCAGGTTCAATTCTCTAGTATCTATGTGAAGCCAGATGCAAAAACTGGCACACGCGTCTGGCATTCACTGGCAATGGCAAGAGACCCTGGTGTGTACTTTCTACACAATTAAATAAATTAAAAAAAAATAGCAATATCAAAAAACCACAGTGAGATGCCATCCCACACCCACAAGAAAAACTAATTACAAAGACAAGGTGACCAGCAAAACACAAGCCACTGTATGCAGGCAGTGGAGCACAGGACCACAGAATTGAGGGCATACTCACTCACAAGGCAGCCCATGCTTTCCAAGACTCTTCCTGAGAATCATTTCTTTCTTTCTTTCTCTTTTCTTTTTCTTTCTTTCTTTCTTCTTCTTTTTTTTTCTTCAAGGCAGGGTCTCACTTTAGCCCAGGCTGACACTGTAGTCCCAGGCTGGCCTCAAACTCATGATCATCCTCCTACCTCAGCTTCCCAAGTACTAGAATTAAAGACCTGTGACATCATGCCTGGCCTCCTTCCCTCTTTCCCTCTCTCTCTCCCTCCTTCTTCCATCCCTTCCTCCCTCCCTCTCTCCCTCCCTTCATTCCAGCATTGCCTCTTGACTGTGACAAGGCAGGCAGGCCTCTTGGCTACAGGAAGGGTGGCTGAAGGTTGAGCCTACTGGGGACCCATACACTTGTAGCTGAAGGCCAAGCTGTGTCCTTTGCAGGGTAAGGTTATGAGGACTTCACGGGGGCGGGGGTGGGCAGGTCTACAGGGTGTGTTATTCACCGCTATATAGCCAAGTACTGTCAATTTAGTGATTTTAGAAAGCTTACTATTTTTCCCTTTTCCTTTTTTTTTTTTTGAGACAGGGTCTCATGTAGCTGAGGCTCACCTCAAAATCACTATGTAGCTGAGCATGAACTTGAACTCTGGATTCTCCTATATCTACTTCCTGAGTGCTGGGATTACAAGTGTGCACCACTATGCCCAGTTTATGCAGTACTAGCGATCAAACCCAGTGCTTCATGCATGCCAGGCAAGTACTCTAGCAACTGAGCCACCTTTCCACTCCCAAAGCTTAGATTCTTTTAATTCTTTTCCATAGGTCAGGAGGTCGGGCAATGTCAGAGTATGTTGCTTAGGGTCTCAAAAGGGCAGTATTGAGGCCTGGTGCCTTTCCAAGCTGGGCATCCTCTTAGGTCACATGATTACTGGCAAGATTTGGATCCTTTTGTTTGCTGGACTGTGATCCTTGCTTTCTTTTTGACTGGCAAGCCTGGGGCCCCTTTGGCTCTCAAAGGCTCCTGCAGTTCCTTAATGCATGTCGCCAGCAGATGTTCTTCCACTATGCAGGAGCCACTGCAGTGTGGCTCTAGGTACTCAATGTGCCAGTCTTCCCATTTCTCTCGCATGCTCTGGGGCCATTAACAATTTCAGACCTCAAGCACCAGGGCGGTGAAGGACCCAAGGCGGGGGCTTATTGAGCTTCAACCAGCAGAGCCAAGGGCAGAGCAGAGAGAAAGTTCAGGCAAGCATTGCTGGAAAGCAATGGATTTAGCCAGCATGTTGGGTGTCATTATTTATTATATTAATTAATTTATTTGAGTGTATGGGCCCACTGTAAATAAATGCCAGACACTTTGCCATTTTTTGTGTGTGTCTGGCTTTTGTGGGTGGCTTGGGCATTGAACCTGGACCAGCAGCCTTTGTAAGTAAGCACCTTTGACCCTTGAGCCATCTTCTCAGCTGTCACTTCAACTTACAGCAAGCTGCTCTAGACCTGTCTAACATAAGTTCAAGAGGTCTGAGGGGAGACTGAGGCTGGATGTCACCAAGGTGGGGGCCATGGGGTACCCTTCGTACTTTGCACCAATTGCCACTAACCAAGCCTGCACAGGCCCAGTAGCTGAATGCCAGCTAAACAAAGGGTTTCAGAGGAGATCACAGAATGCAGAGTTACTATACGAAGCTCTTTTATAAGTCAAGGTTCTCTGGAGGAGCAGAACCAATAGAATGACTATAGATACGGCACAAAGGAGATCTACTAGAACTGGCTTTACATGATACCAAGTGGGCAGTTCAACAAAGGGTCTCTGCACACTAGAGAGGCTGAGAGATTGGTAGCGGCTCAGTCCATGGGGCCAAGTGCTGCAGCAATTGCAATCTAGCACCGGAGGCCTACAGAACTCCTGGAGAGCCATGGGTGGGACATCAGTCCATGCTGGAAGGCAGATGTTGGGTTCTGACGTCAGTGAAGGGTGGCAGCAGTGGCAGTGACAGTAACCCAAATAGATGCACTGACCATCAAGGAGTGGCACTGAGTTTCCCTTAGACTTCTTTTTTGTTTGTTTGTTTGTTTGTTTTTCGAGGTAGGGTTTCACTCTAGCCCAGGCTGACCTGGAATTCACTGTGTAGTCTGAGAGTGGCCTCAAACTCACGGTGATCCTCCTACCTCTGCCTCCCGAGTGGTGGGATTAAAGGCGTGTGCCACCGCGCCCGGCTCCCTTAGACCTCTTAAAGTCTATGACTGGAAGGTGCTGCTCCTCTGGAGGTCAGTCTTTTCTCCTTAATTAATCCTTCCCGGAAACACCCCCACAGTCTGGGTCTCATTTGATTCCAGATTCCATCAAGTTTACAATCAAGATTAATCATTACACTCTATACCAGTGAAGAGTCCCCAGATGTACAAGGAAAATGCCTCCACAGTGAGGGAAGAAAGCCAGCCACCAAAGAACTTCCACCTGTACATGACCTGCACTATTGCCTTGTGAGCAGACTCTGTTCAGTGCCAAGAGTGGTGCTTACAGTTATCTTGTCCACCATTATAGTGGTTACTGAAGGCTGAACTTAGAGCCAATAGGCTCTAACCTCTGGCTTAGAACTCTGCCTGAGGTATATACCACACAGCAACATTTCATAGGAGACATACACAGACCTATTCATGGCAGATTTGTTTATAGTAGGTTAAAATTGGATATGAATACTATTCAGCCATGAAAACTAGCCTGAGACAGCATGTCTGAATCTCACAAACATAATGGTGTTTGAATGTTAAATTTCTCTAAAGGCCTGTGTGTTTAAGGATTAATTCCCAGAGTGGGGCTACTGGAAGAGGTGGGATCTTTGAGAGGTAGGGCTAAGGGGAAGTCTTTCTTTGCTTCTTATTTTTATTTTTGTTTTTAAAGTTTTTTAAAATTTTTATTTATTTACTTGAGAGAGAGAGAGAGAGAGAGAGGAAGAGGAAGAGAGACAGAGAAAGAGAGAGAATATGGGTGTGCCAGGGCCCCCAGCCACTGCAAACGAACTCCAGATGCATGTGCCACCTTGTACATCTGGCTTATGTGGGTCCTGGGGAGCCAAACCTCAAACAGGGTCCTTAGGCTTTGCAGGAAAGTGCTCAACTGCCAATCCATCTCTCCAGCCCTTTCTTTGTTTTTTTAAAAAAAATTTTTAAAGATAGTGATTACCTTTAATTAAATTTATTTATTTATTTATTTATTTATTTATTCATTTGAGACAGAAAGAGAGAGAGAATAGGCACACCAGGATTTCTAGCCACTGCAAATGACCTCCAGACATATGCACCACATTGTGCATCTGGCTTAAGTGGGACCTGGAGGATCGAACCTAGGTCCTTAGGCTTCACAAGCAAGTGTCTTAACTGTTAAGCCATCTCTCCAGCCCTAAAAAATATTTTATTTAGTTATTTGCAAATAGGGTGAGAGAGATAGAGAGAAAGACACAGAGAGAATGGGTGAACCAGTGCCTCCAGTGGCAGCAAATGAACTCCAGATGCATGCATCACTTTGTGCATTTGCCTTTACATGGATACTGGGGAATTAAATCTGGGTCATTAGCCTTTGCAGGCAAGTGCTTTAACTGTTGAGCCATCTCTTCAGCCCCTTTGCATTTTTGTGTGTGTATGTGTATGGTGTATGCACGTGTGTGTGTAGGCATGTGTGCCCCATGCACACAAGTGTGGAGGCCAGAAAAGAACCTCAGGTGTCCTCATCTATTGGTCATCCAAGTATTTCTTTGCAACAGAGCCTCTCACTGATCCATGAGCTGCCATTTTCAGTCAGACTGGCTGATCAGTGAGCTCCAGCAACTGCTCCCCATAGGACTGGGGTTATTGGCATGCATGGCACACTCAGCTGTCTACATGGGTGCTGGGGAATCAAACTCAGGGCAAACCAAGCCTCAGATCCTCATGCTTATGAGGCAAGTCTTACCTGCTGAACCACCTCCCCAGCTGTCTAGTGAAAGGCCTTTAGGACAGTGGAGGATATGCCCTTGAAGGGGATTGTGGGACCTTGACCTCTTCTCTCTTTGCTTCCTGGCCAGGACGTGAACACTTTTACTCTACCACATGCTCCTGTACCAATATGTGGCCTTGACATGAAGCCAGTTAACAGTGGCCTGAAATCCTGAAAGCTGTGAGGAAGAATAACCTTTTCTCCTGGTAACAGGAAACTGGCTAACACAGTATGGGAAGGAAGCCAGACAGGACTAATGCTAGGGGCTCCACTCCTATATTTCTCAAAAGACAGCCCCCGGCTGGAGAGATTTCTCAGTGGTTAAGGTGCTTCGTTGCAAAACCTGATGGCTTGGGTTCGATTCCCCAGTACTCACACAAAGCCATATGAACAAGGTGGCACATGTGTCTGGAGTTCAGTTGCAGTAGGAAAAGGCCCTGACAAACCATTCTCTATCTCCAATTCTCTCTTTCCTTGCAAATAAATAAAAACAATTTAAAATGACAGCCCCAAGTGACCTGTGTATGGGGTCAGCCCAGTGGTGGCCACTGAGGAGTAGCTATGACCGGGTGGGCACAAGGTGTCCTCTCCCATAATCTGCATTCACTTTGTAGACACTTGTTGAGCGTGGTGTTCTCTGTATCACTCTAAGCTCATTCACCCATGTTAATAAAGGAGTGGCATCCCCTCCGTGTCCTCCTGCCACCTGGCATGGCTCTCAGTGGCAGGAGTCTGTCCATGGAAGGAGCTCTGGTTCTCTCTATGCTATGAGGGTGCCACTTCCTGAGGCTGGCTGTTCCCTGCAGGGTGCCCACTTAACACAGGGCAACTCTTCTCAAGGGCTGAGAGCTCCCACAGGTGCTAGTGAGCTCAGTTCCTGAGCAGTAAGACCCCCCCCCCACCACACACACACCTTGCGTCAAGCACACAGGGAAGAAGATGGGCCTGGGTGGGGGCCTCTTTCCCACCCAGGGAAAGGCCATGCTAGGGAGTTTTGTTTCTAGTGAGCCCTCAGGAGACCCAACTGTACACATGGGACTCCTACCACCCTGCAATGAACCAATGTGCCATCCTCTTCCCTTTCTGCCAGGTCTAGATCAGGTCACAGGAAGTAGGCTCACAGACTTTCCCTGGGCTTCTCCTGTCCCTGGTCATCAGAGGGCACAGCACCCCTGACCTGACTCCAGTAGTTGTCCTGCTGTGTGTTCTTCTGGCCTGTAACTGGCAGAACAGAACTTTGAGGGCCACAGCCCCTGCCCCTGAGGCCCTGAGCTCTCACCTGGCTTGCAGAGGACCAAACTTGCCCAGCCTTGTGTAGCCCTCTTCACCCTGGCTGTGGGCTGGACTCCCTGGAATTGGAGGGAGGAGCCTCCTGCTCCAATGAGCTGCTGCTCACCATGGCAACAGCTCCCTGCCTCCCTGTGGCTCTAGGCTCCCTGGCTGCCTCAGGATGCCTCAGACCCTGTGGGCCTTGAGCTTTGTAGGACAGTGTATTTGAGGCCTTGGCTGGCCCACGGTGGGACTTGGCTGGTTGGTCTGCAGGTGGCCTGCTGCCCACCAGCTGCTCTGACTCAGAAAGGCAACACTGCTTGTCTGGGAGAAGCCCCAGAGCCAAGACCTTCTATTTGCAGCCTCAGGGGCTCGGGCTCTGCTCACTCAGTATCCTGAGTACCTGTCCAAGAGCTGGCCCCAGGGGACAAGCTTGTCCCAGTGGATTCTGAAATCCAAGTAGGCAGCAGGTGAGTGACTCCATATTCAGGGGCTGAATATATGTGTGTTTTGGGGTCAGAAGCCCAAGCCAGGGTAGAGGTTATTGGAGACCCTAGGGCAGAGGGCACCTCTAGAAAGACCCTCACTGTCCCCAAGCCCTGTCCATATGTATCGGACCCAGGGATAGCCATCTCCTGGGCAGCAGCTCCAGAGTTCTGGCCTGGCCAGGCCTACAGAAGGCACCGCACAGGTGGTTAGTTGGGCACTGAAGCTATTATTAACCTGACAGTGACATCACCAGCAGCCAATGAGAAGAGGGTTTATTTGCAGGGCTGACAGCTTGATAATGGTTAATTTTAGCTAGATCTTCATTCCTGAGGCAAGTGAAACCTCCGTCAATTAAAGAGGGGGCTACTGTATCTTCTCAAACAGTTCGAGGATGGGTCCCGGGGGCTTCTGAAGGGGACTGAGGAGGGATAGGGCCTGAACCCCATCCTCTACCCTGTTCCCAGGAAAAGATCTAAGTGGACTGGAGCCCTTCCTTGCTTGCCTCATCCTTTCCTTGGTAGCTCCCTAGGGACACTGAAACCAGTGATTCAGAGGCAGAAGTGCTATCAAAAGGCCATGGGTAGGAGGACAGCACAGGTCTTAGCCACAGATAGGATTCAGGCTTCTGTCTGGAAGTCACTGGCCTGGCCCAGGCATTTTGAACCACCCACTTGCTGTGTGACCTCAGGCAGTAGGCTTAGCCTCTCTGTGCCCTATTTTCTTATGGGTGCTTGGGGTTTCCCAGTCTGTTTTCAAAACCTGCCTTGCGGTCCTGCCCTACAAAGGGAACTCACAGAGCTGGGCAACTAACTATAGCTGTTATCTAGTATTACTGATTACTTAGTAGCTCAAGTGCTTGTAGCTATACTCTTTATTTGTCTTATTTTTATTTATTTATTTATTTATTTTTAGCTATCCTCTGTAGATGCTGGAAGCCCAAGTCAAGTAGGGCACCTGATCAGGCCTTCTGGCATGTCATCTCCCAGTGAAAGGCAGAAGGCAGGAGACTCTTTCCACAGGCCCTTCTCATTGCAGCATTAATCCATAGATGAGGCCAGAATCCTCAGGACCTAATGCCCCCAAGGTGTCTCCCCCCAACACTGTTGCCATGAACTTGGGGGATACATTGAATAGCACAATAGCTATTCAGTGGCTAGGAGCAATTGAGTGTCTGGAAATTAGTGTTGTTGGGTTAGTGGCTGCTCAGCACTGCTGGCCTTATGGCTCAGTACAGTTAGTGTGATGTCTCTTAGCATCATTACCTTTTATAGACTTGCTTTTTGCATATTCCCAGCATCTTCCATGTCGACTGTGGGGCTTCTGGGACCTCCTGGGCAGGAAAGATGGTGTGAGGTAGAGTATGTTCTGGAGGCAGGAAGGGGTTCCTCAGTCCTCCCCAGGGTCAGCACACAGGTGTTTCAGGCAGTACACACTGTCTGGCCATCAGTGGCCAGTTCTCTGGGTAGGTGAGCCTCTCACCCTGGGCCTCACCAGTTCACTATGCCCTAGATGCACCAGAGGAAGACTGCAGAGGGAATGGTATCTGGTGAAACCCTCCAAAGTGAAGGGACTGGTGGGCATCCTGCAGACCCCCAGACACTGAGCCCAGCACCCCTCATCCAGCCCAGCCAGCTTCAGAATCTTGAACCTGCCTAACCTCTGAGACAGAAGGGAGGCATTCTGTGGAGAGACAAGCTGAGGAGGCGGGTGGGGCTAGTTCTGTTGTCATGCCAGGTGTTTATTTTTAATTCCTGGCTCCCAGATGACAGTATCAGCAGCCCTTGGAAGCCTTGGGTAATCTGAGAGCTCTGCCTTACCTCAGGCTGCCAGAGAGATCCTGCTCACCTGCAAGGAGATGAGGCTCTTTCTACCTTTACTTTCTCTTTCTAGGGGCTCCTTGCGCTGGGTTCTGACCTGGACCTATGCCCTGATGGGAAGGGACAGGCATAGGTTTGCTGTTACTTTATAAAGACACATAGAAACCTCTTTTTTATTTGTTTGACTACAAGACCTTGGTTGTGTGGAGACAGGTAGCTACATGTGGAAATTTGAATGTTTAGGTTAGACAAAATGGGGTTTCTGAAGAAGCCCCTGTCAAAGTTCTTCACATGACACATGGACCCCACATACTCCCTGAAGGCCCATTTTGTTTACCCTCATCTGCCCAAGACCCTCAGGGGTTATACACGTTCTACTCACAGGGGCAAGAGAAGGCTGGAGCTCAGCCTGGGACCAGTGGGGGCCAGAGCTCTGTTTGGATCTGCTTGATGGTCTTAGCTAAGGCCAGGAGTGGACACTAGGGCTGTTCCTGGCTCTGATAACGGGCTTTATGCATTCCCCACACCCAGTGGACCAGGCTGCTCTCAGGGCTTTAGTGCAAGGGTGCCTCTGGTCTGGACCTGCTGACACCTCTATTGGGCCTATGTGAACAAACATGTAGGCAGTTGGGGACCACATCAGGTCAAGCCCCTCAGAACAGAGCTCTGTGTTCACTGTGTTTCAACCATGAGCAAGGATGGTCTTGCATGCTCCCATGGGCACACTGGAGGAGCCTGACCTATGCCTGTATCTTCCGTGCCCCATGTTCCTCCATCCCTCCTTATTTCGGATGAACCTTTTTCTGTTCTCCAGCCGCCTCTATCTCTGGTTATTCAGCTCCCGCCTCCTGCCTCTCTCTCTTCGCTCCATCCCTGCCCCTCCTTTCCTGGCTCCCTCTCCCTGCCCCCAGCTCTCTGCGCCGCCGCACCGCCCCATTGCCTGTTTTTCTCTCCCGGTCTGCTATCGCTCGGTGCACCATTGCAGCTACGTCCTCTCGAGCCTTCGTCTCGCCCGCCCGCCCGCGCCCGTGGGTGCCCGGCCCCTGCGTCCCCGCATCGCTCGCACCCCGCCCGCTCGCCTCCCCCTCCCGTCGGTACCGCATTGCCGTACTGCAGGGGCGCAGTGCATTGCGCCCGCACCGTCAATAGGTGGACCCCCTCCTGGAGAGATAAAACCGTCTTCACCGGCGCCGCCAGTCCCCTTGACTGAGACCTCAGCTCCGGGTAAGGACCCTCAGCTCGCTCGGTCCGCGCTGCTCTCCCACTCCCGGGTTTTACGCAGAGGGTCCCCTCCCTGGGGACCGGCCCTGGGGCAGAGATGACTACGAGGCGCTTGGCGAGGCTGCTCCCGTGGGTGGGGGGCCTTGCTGCCGCGCTCTGGGTGGGCACAGTGGGTCCCTGCGGTAATCCGGACGGTGGGTCTCAGCGGCGCTTGCTTACTCGGAGGCGACGGTGGCAGGGCCTCTTCTGGGTCCCCTGATTGCTCTGTAGCCATGACCTTGGGGCCCGCCTGTGCGCTGCGGGCTGGGCAGGCTGGCCAGCCTAGGTGCTGGCGGAGGTCGGGCTCTGGGGGTGCCGGTGATGCACCCGAGGAGGGCGAGAGATGGTGAGATCTGGGGACCCCTCCCCCGTGTCTTGAGGGACTCCTACCCTAGGGTGTTTGTTCCTGTCCCCTTCCCCTAGTCTGAATTCCCCGTTGACCTCTGCGATGCGCAGCGGCTGAAACTCAGAGCCTGGACCCGATGGGAGAGGTCAGGGTGGGTTATCTCTGTGGGCACTTGCTGAGCCAGTGTGGGGATTTTCTTCCTGCGGCCAAAATAGGGACCCTCACCTCCTGGCCCTGATGGCTTCCTGTTGTCCTGGCTGGGGAGGGCCTGAGTTATTCTGGGCCTTTGCTTGGGCACCTCCCTGCCATCCTGCGGGCAGGGAGAGAGGAAGATGGCGCCCTCGTTTGAGGAGGGGCTGGGGAGTGCTGGCCAGCTCTCCATGGTGGCAGCAGTGGGGGTGGGGCGCGGTGTTCCTCCCCGGACTGCGTGTGTGGGGGCATTCAGGACAGGGAGGACAGGGCACTGGAGAGCTGGGCACCGTGACTCATCACCAGGCTCCTGGCTGCTTGAGGGGCTCACCCAGTCTGCTGCTTCCAGCTATCCAGACAGGATTAACCTTTCCCTAAGGAGCCAGAGCCCTCAGGGCACCAAATACTCAGTTTACAGCGGATTGGACCATTTGAGCTAATGTGTGGGATGAGAGAACAGGCAGCCTGTGCTTGCCACCTGGCTGGACTGGGCCTGGACCAGATCTGGGAGGGGGAATCCTCTATCCCCACTCAACCTGATGTGAAGACGGTGGGTGAGGGTGAGCGCCTATCTGGTGCTAGAACTGTGTCGCTGTCTTGGTTAGGCTCCTGCAGTTTCCCTGCCCCTGGTCCCACAGAGTTCCTGCCCAGCAACCCCCCAACCCCAAGCCAGACCCCCTATTGTGTGAGCCCCTCCCCCACCCAGGCAGAATGGGCAAGGAGAAGACACACATCAACATCGTGGTCATTGGCCACGTGGACTCGGGCAAGTCAACTACAACAGGCCATCTCATCTACAAATGTGGGGGCATCGACAAGAGGACCATCGAGAAGTTTGAGAAGGAGGCAGCTGAGGTGAGCCCCAGGGGTCTAGTGTTTCCCCAACTGTAATGTGTGGCTCAGTTGAACTCTTCCAGAGAAAGGTGTGTGTGTGTGTGTGTGTGTGTGTGTGTGTGTGTCTGGTTGGGGAGGGGGTGGATGAGCAGGGCAGCCTGGCTCTGAGAATGCTGCCAGATTTGCCCCATGCTGGGGGAGGGGATATTTCTGCTCTAAGCAGGTCCAGAGCAGAACTCTGGATTTTCAGCCTCAGGCAAACACCAGAGGGCCCTCAAGCCTTACTCCCATGTCTTCAGGGCCAAGGCTAAGGCCAGAGGTGATTCTGCTCTCACTTGTCCCTCACAGGGGCCAGGGCTCAGGATGGCTATTAATAGCTGATTGATGGGCAGCAAGACTGCCAGCTCCTTTTTCTCGGGCTGGAGAGGACTGCTGGACCTGGCTAGTGCCTGGTGTCGGGGTCCTGGTAGCCCAGCTTTGGCTGAAATCAGAGTAGGTAGTGGTCATGAGTGGAGTCTGCTCTCTGTTCCCACTCCTGTGCACTCTGAGAGGGCTAAGAGAGTACCCACCCAGCTCCTGAATAAGGACTGAGGCTGGGCCTGGGGCAATGGTGGCCTGTGCTGAACCTTTGCCCAGGTGGTAGGAGCAAGGGGGGGGGGTAGGCACATCTGAACCATAATTCTTTGTGTTTTGGCCCAAAGCTGCATCACTCTACCTTTGGGGTGGTAGTGGGAGGGAGCCATAGAGTTGAAGGGCACCAGGGTCAGATCCCAGCTGGGTCCTGTCTGGTTCTATCTGGGCAGCTCCATCAGGCTGAGTAGCTTCCCTGAAGGATAGAGACTTGTCACGTGAGGTCTTGACAAAGAGTTGTGGTCAGCTGAGTAATGACCACAACACAGCCCTTGCTGTGGGGGTTTGACCAGTTCCTGGCATCCAGGTTGTTAGAGAAAACGACCAGCATTGCTCTGAGGGGAGGGTGAATTCTGATTCTCTCACTTTGGAGGAAGAGAGAAGGGTAGGTACTATTTGGAAGTCCTTATCACCTGAGAAAAAAGATGGGAAGTCCCTCCTCAGAACCTTGACTAATTTCTCTTTTTAACTTTCCTTCTTTAAAACAAACAAACAAAACAAAAAACAATGTAAGCCAGGTGGTAATGCATGCCTCTAATCTCAGTACATGGGAGGCTGAGGTAGGTGGATCAGCGTGGGTTTGAAAACCCGCAGAGGAGGCCGGGCGTGGTGCCTTTAATCCCAGCACTCCGGGAGGCAGAGGAAGGTGGATCGCCCTGAGACTACTTAGTGTACTTAGTGAATTCCAGGTCAACCTGAGCTAGAATGAGACCCTACCTCGGAAAAAAATAAAAGCAGAGGAATTTTCAGCCTAATAGTCCCAAATCCAGTGGAATAATTGGCTTCTGACTGATGATAAATGGGGGTCCCAGCCTCAGATAAAGGGGGACCCTCTGCCAGGATAAGCGGTTTACCAGGTCTGATAGCTTCCAGGCCCTTGCGCCCCCTGCTGGGAGACAGTTGAGTCCACAGTCATTTAGGAAAGGGGTGCTGGCTAACCTGGGTGGCTTTGTGTCAGCATCAGAGAAATAGGACAGGGTCTCCAGACCCCACAGGGATCCAGGGCATTGCAGACTGATTGCTTTGACAGTCTGGGGCCCGCCTGGCAGTTGGATATGACCCCCGAGTCCTGGGTTGTGTCCTGAGCAGTGCCTCCACTCTTCTAGATGGGGAAAGGCTCCTTCAAATATGCCTGGGTGCTGGACAAGCTGAAGGCAGAGCGGGAACGTGGCATCACTATAGATATCTCCCTCTGGAAGTTTGAGACCACCAAATACTACATCACCATCATTGATGCCCCTGGGCACCGTGACTTCATCAAGAACATGATCACTGGCACATCCCAGGTGGGTGGGGAGGGCACCCAGCCCAGCAACACAGGGCCTGGGAGCTGTCCTGGAGTATGGGAATCTCCTGTGCTTTCTGCCATGGCAGCCCCCCTACCGTGGTCAGCCCCAGCCTGCCTGACACAGAGTTCCCTGAGAACTGAATCATTGTCTACATGTTAGCCAGCTGGGATGCTTGTAGGGTCACTTTGCTATTGTTGAGGACAGCAGATGGACAAAGGGGACATATGTGAGCACATTGATGTATCACAGATTCATGTAGAGTCCACCATGGGGGACAGTGAAAAGCGGGTGGAAATGTAGTCAGACTGGATGGTCACAGACACACAGACAGAGGGAATAAAACCAGAGAGGCTGAGACTCATACAGAGGTGTAGAGCGTGGTGGGCGAGCTCTCTGCTTCCCCTGATGTGAACTCCAAGTGTCCATGCCCTGGACAAATGCTCAGGCCCTATCTGTACTGGACTCGAAAGGCAGAATCAGGGCTTATTGCTTCCGATCTTCTGGGCAGGCGGACTGTGCAGTGCTCATCGTGGCAGCAGGTGTGGGTGAGTTTGAGGCTGGCATCTCCAAGAATGGGCAGACCCGGGAGCACGCGCTGCTGGCCTACACATTGGGTGTGAAGCAGCTTATCGTGGGCGTCAACAAGATGGACTCCACGGAGCCAGCCTACAGTGAGAAGCGTTACGACGAGATTGTCAAGGAAGTCAGCGCCTACATCAAGAAAATCGGCTACAACCCAGCCACGGTGCCCTTTGTGCCCATCTCTGGCTGGCATGGAGACAACATGCTGGAACCCTCACCCAATGTGAGTGCAGTCAGGATGGGGACAGGGCTGCCCTTCCTGAGAGTCCAGGGTACCAGAACTCCAGTTCAGCCTTTCCTCTGTCCAGCTGGTTTTACATGAGTGCTGGAGCAGTGGACTTCAGCCTCCTGGGGATGCTGACCTGGTGAGGGGCCCACCTTTGGGGTCCTCCAGTTCAGCCTTCCCATAAGGCTGCTAGTGGCAGCTAAAGCCCCCTTTCTGGCCAGGGATAGTCCCTCCAGCTATGCCCACAGGGGTAGTGGCTGTCAGGCTCTGGATCTCACTATGGGTAAGACTCATTTTTATCTCCCCTGGGTCACTGTCCTGACCCTGGGCACTGTGCGGGGCATGGTGGCCTCCTTCACTGCCTCCCTTTGGGTCTGGAGTAGGTTGATCTCTGGGAATCATGCTCATCCCTGGAGGGTTGGCTCTTGGCTGGTTGGCTGGAAAGCTTGAGGGTTAGATATACTGTAGTCCAAGCCTCTGACTTTTGTAAGATGCAGAGAGGGACATCTTTTCAGAACCTGGCACTGTGTCCCTAGGGTTAGTCTAGCCAGAAGGGCAGCTGAACTAAAAATGCAGCCACTCAGCTTTGGCCAGCTCTGCAGAGACCCACAGAGAGGGGAGTGGTTGAAGGCTGGGCCTTTTGGGGATAGCCAGGGGCATTTTAGAACAGAAATTGGTGGAGTGGGGACAGAACTGGCAGGTGGAGGACGCTCTCAGCTCTCCTCTATCTTGCTCTTGGTGATTATGGTTTACATGAACCATGCTGTCTTCTTCCCTCCTGAGATGTAGCACACAGGCCATCAGGAACCCTCAGCCCCTGGGAAGCCTCTGGCCAGCAGAACTTCTCTGTTCCCACTGCTGTGTTGTGTTGGATGGTGGGGCCCCACCCACCCATTCTCAAAGAGCCATTTGTTGACCGGGGTGTCTGGTCTTGGCTCTCAAGACAAGGGTAGGAGGATATATAGACCCTGGGGTGGACCAGCAGGAGCACTGTGTGGGGCAGCACAGAGTCAGATATTGAGAGGTGCAGTAGTGGTAGATCCTGTGCTCACAGACAGTCCAGTAGCCAGCAGAGCTTCTGAGGTGAGGGCTGTGGCTGGGCTCCATCCCTGGCTTGGCATTGGCCACACTCTGGCCGCTTCTGCTCCGCTTTGCTCAGGGCTCTGATGGCCAGGCTGGAGGCTCCTTGGCAAGTGTCAGCACAGTGTGGGAGACAGAGGCTTTCGCCTCCTCCCTCTCTGCTAAGGTCTGTCTGTCCATGGTCCCCATGAGTTTGGGAGCATGAGAAGGAAGTGAGAGCAAGCTGTCCAGCATGTGAAAAGCCACAAAGCGATTTAGCTTAAACTGTAATGCTCCCTCCCCGAGCCACTCCTCAGGCAGGTGCCCTTCCCGAGTTCTGGAAGTCAAGAGGCTGAGATTCTGGTCAGCTGGGCCTGCAGGGTGGGAGGCCATAGGTCATCCCATGGTAATAGGTGCCGTCTTTACCCCACCTAGATGCCGTGGTTCAAGGGCTGGAAAGTAGAGCGCAAGGAAGGGAATGCGAGTGGTGTGTCTCTGCTTGAGGCCCTGGACACAATTCTTCCCCCAACACGCCCCACTGACAAGCCCCTGCGCCTGCCACTACAGGATGTGTACAAGATTGGTGGTGAGTGAAGGCTCCATCCTGGAGCTCCCTGCTCCCTGCAGGTGCCTGCTGGGTCTGTCCCCAACCCTGACCAGGGTGACAAGGAGCTCTCAGGCCAGTAGTCTCCATTCTCCCCCCCCCCCATACCATATACTCCATCCATCCATCCATCCATCCATCCATCCATCCATCCACTACTCATTTCACCCACCCCCATCCAGCTGTCCATCCAGTTCAGTACCCTCATACTCAGCTCTACCCATCTATCCATCTGCCAGAGTATCCCTCCTTTCCTCCCTCCATCCTTCCTTATGAGGGATGGCTGCCCCCAGGGGAGGGATGGGACCCTATCCTCTTCCCTTCTCTTTATTCTTGAGTTCTAGAAACTCTGATTCAGCTTTATTTTTCCAACTGGGCCAAGGGAATCCCTGTTTCAGCTAGAAACTCATTTTTCTTGTCCAGGGGTCCCTCTGCCCATTCATACTCCTTTTTAAAATAAATTTTATTTTATTTATTTAAGAGAGAGATAGAAAGGGAGAAAGACAGAGAATGAGAGATAATGGGCATGCCAAGGCCTTCAGCCACTGCAAACAAACTCCAGACACATGTGCTACCTTGTGCATCTGGTTTACATGGGTCTTGGGGAATTGATCCTAGATCCTTTGGCTTTTTAGGCAAATGCCTTAACCACTAAGCCATCTCTCCAGCCCCCATTCATACACTTCATGTAGCCACCTAGACCTCACCAGGAGAACCAAGTCCTGACCTTTGTCTGCTCCTGTGTTCTCTGCCCAAATATCTTGCCTTGTACTGCTTTCCCTGGCCTGCCTCTCACAGTGTCCCCTCTTGGTCCAGGCATTGGGACAGTGCCCGTGGGCCGAGTAGAGACTGGCATCCTCCGGCCTGGTATGGTGGTGACCTTCGCACCAGTGAACATCACCACGGAGGTAAAGTCAGTGGAAATGCACCATGAGGCCCTCAGTGAGGCCCTGCCTGGAGACAACGTTGGCTTCAATGTGAAGAACGTGTCTGTCAAGGATATCCGCAGGGGCAACGTGTGTGGGGACAGCAAGTCTGATCCGCCTCAAGAGGCTGCACAGTTTACCTCCCAGGTTGGTGGATGCAGTGGTGTGTGTGTGTGTGTGTGTGTTTCCTTCTGCCTGGAAGTCTGGAATGGAGAGGGGTAGGAGGAGCATTCTGGGAGTGATGGCTGCGGGCCCTTCACCCAGTGATGACTGAAGAGCCTTTTTTTTTTTTTTTTTTTTTTTTTTTAACCCTCAGGCCACCCAAGGCTCAAAGGCCAAATAGGTGCTTAGAGTCACAGGCAGGATCAGCTGAGCCTTGGGTCATGCCTGTCCTTCTCTGGGCAGTCATATTCTGTGATATTTTGCCTAAAAATGCTTTTATCAATTTATTGCCTGGGATATCTCTGTAAGATTTCTTGCTCTATACTTTCATTGCACCCTCTTTGATCAATTCTTTTTTTCTTTAATCACTTCTTCATGGGACAATAATTTTCTTCTCCCCCCCTTTTTTTTTTCCAAGCAAGTGCCTTTAAACCTTGAGCCATCTCTTCAGCAACCCCCCCCCTTTTTTCCAAGTAGGGTCTTGCTCTAGCTCAGGCTGACCCAAGATTCACCATGTAGTCTCAGGGTGGCCTTGAGCCTTCTACCTCAGACTCCCAAGTGCTGGAATTAAAGACATGTGCCACCATGACTCGCTGATTTTTAAATTTTATTTATTTGCAAACAGGGAGGAAAGGGTGGAGGGAGGGAGGAGAGAGAGAGAGAGAAAGAGAGAATATATATGTCCGAGAATGAATGATGCAATGCCAGGGCCTCTTGCCACTACAGACAAATTCATGCATAGGCACCACTCTGTAATCTTGTATGTGGCTACTGGAGGATTAAACCTGGCCTGGCAGGCTTTGCAGGGAAGCAGTCTTAACCGTGGAGCCATCTCCCTGGCCCCAGGGGACAGTAATTTTCAAAATGACCTTAATGAGATGTAATGGTAGTACAATAAGTGTGGCCCAGTTTTGCTGTGGCCACTTTAGTTCAGGCTAGGGTTAACGGCATCAATTTGCTACATGCTTATTGACATGTTGGAGCCCAGGTCTGGAGCTGGAGCTGGAGCGCCAGTTGACAGAGCCCTGCCCCACCCGCTCAGCCAGCATACAAGGGATCAGGATATGGAAGTGGTTCTCCTACCGGAGTCTCCCTATCCAGTGTATCCAGCGTTGACCTTCCCCTGGGGGTCATGCCTCATGGCCACTTTCAACTGTACCCTCAGGTCATCATCTTGAACCACCCCGGGCAGATCAGCGCTGGCTACTCGCCCGTCATTGACTGTCACACAGCGCACATCGCCTGCAAGTTTGCAGAGCTGAAGGAGAAGATCGACAGGCGTTCTGGGAAGAAGCTGGAGGACAACCCCAAGTCCTTGAAGTCTGGTGACGCAGCCATCGTGGAGATGGTCCCTGGGAAGCCCATGTGTGTGGAGAGCTTCTCGCAGTACCCTCCTCTCGGTAAGCCGGGTGGCTCAGGTGCCATTCAACTGGTGGCTGATCCAGGCTGGGGGCAGAACACTTCTGGGGGCTGGGGAGTGGTGAGGGCTCCTCCACTGTGGCCGACTGCGGAACCTAGCGCAGTTCAGTAGGCTTCTGCCATTGGGAGTTTGGTGGGATAGTTTCCCCCTGCTGAGGAAGGTCCCATAAGCAACTTGCCCAGGGCACAGAGATCACTTAACAGCATGGCCTGTTCTGCCCCAAGTAGGCAGCTGCGCTCTGCAGGGCTGCCAAGGCTCTGGTTCCTTGTCAGAACAGCTCAAAATGGGAGATTGGGAGGATGCTGTGGGTGTCCAGTGCGCCTGCGCGCTGCATCTCAGGTTCCCGCTGCTTACACGCCCCATAGGCCGTTTCGCCGTGCGCGACATGCGGCAGACGGTGGCCGTGGGCGTCATCAAGAATGTGGAGAAGAAGAGCGGCGGCGCTGGCAAGGTCACCAAGTCCGCGCAGAAGGCGCAGAAGGCGGGCAAGTGAAGCGCGGGCGCCCGCGGCGCGGCCCTCCCCGGCGGCGTCGCGCCCTGCCCCCAGACCCGCCCCCAGACCCGCCCCCGGCGCGGCCCCGCCGCCCCAGCTCCCCGCCAGGCGCATGTCTGCACCTCCGCTTGTAAGAGGCTCTACGTCAGCGACTGGATGCTCGCCATCAAGGTCCAGTGGAAGTTCTTCAAGAGGAAAAGCGCCCCTGCCCCAGGCTTCCGCGCCAGCGCTCGCCACGCTCAGTGCCCGTTTTCCCAATAAACTGAGCGACCCCACAGTCGTGTGCGCCTACTGCTGGGGCCCGCTGGTCCAAAGACCCGTCGCCCAAGGTGTCCAGCCTAGCACTTGTCGCTGCCAGGTGACCTGGCCAGCTGCCCTCGAACTTCGAAGGGTGGACCTGCTGGGATAGGTGCTGGTTTCCCCCAGACAGGTTGGGGCCAGGCAGGTCAGCTGGCCATGATGGCAGTAATGGCTTCGGGGTGCCTAAGTGGGTTGTGTAGGACCAAACCTAGAACTATGGCTGAATGTCCTGGAGGTATCCCTGAGGACTCATGAGACCTGAAGGGCTCTTTCCCACAAACGTGGGTGCATAGGTCCTTCCCCTGGGTTCCAGGGCTCCCATGGAAGCCCATCCTCAGCCCTGCTCCTTCTTGCTTGCTAGGCCTGCCCCGTGTTCAAACTGCCCTGGAGTATGAACTGAGTGCAGGGACTCCTTCCCACTCCAGAGTCTGGGATGCCAGTCACTTCTCCAGCCAGGCTGGAGTCCCCAGTCCATCTTAGTCAGAACATGCCCTTATCATTGTTGTCTATCAGGGCAGATGACAGAATCATCTCTGTCTGCCCACTCCTGTGCCAGGAAGCTGACCCCTGGCCAGGTGTCTGTGTTTTCTTGTTGAAGATGAAAGTTAGATTAGGCAAGCTGATTCCCTCCACAGGGCCAGGGTGGGACTCTCTGGGGCCTCAGACCTTCCTGCCCACAGCAGAGCACTTGTTCCCTGGGTTCCCATAAAATCCCAACATGTCAGTCTCCTAGGGTCACTTTAACAAATGACCACATGCAGTGTGGCTTCTGGAGCCGGTCCAGTCATGCCATAGGGAGGAGGTGGGGCAGCTGCAGGGCTGGAGAGCTCTTCGACTTCTGACCTCCCTGGCATGGCCAGCTTCATGGCCCAGTTTCTCCAGTCTCTGCCTCGTGGACACATGGCTTCATTTCTGTGGGTGTCAAGCCTCCTTCCTATCATGGCATCTATGAATGAACTTAGGGTTAGCCTGGAGAATCAGATAGTCTCTGACCTTCTCAATATCATCTGAGGAATCCTCCATTTTACACAGAATCACATCCCAGCTTTCAGGCAATGGGTTCTGCATAACCTAGGCATGATCAGCCTCTACCCTGGTAGAGGATGGAAATGTTGCAGTTGTGAGGGGCAATCTTGGAAACAGAAAAGATAGGTGCACAGTTCAGGGAATGCCCAAGGGGCTGCTGGTATTTCCACTCAACCTCAAAGTGGGTGGGACCCTCAGCGTGATGAAGGTGGGATGGTAAGAGAAGACCCTCATGACTAGGCAGCCATGTGGCTTGGGAAGGCTAAACCTGAACCACTGATGAATATCAGGCCTCTGAGGGAGGGCAGGTAGGGATGCTCAGTCAAACCTGAACGTCAGATGAATACCAGATACTTTTTTTTTGTTTGTTTGTTTGGTTTTCCGAGGTAGGGTCTCTCTCTAGCTCAGGATGACTTGGAATTCACTATGTAGTCTCAGGGTGGCCTCAAACTCATGATGATCCTCCTACCTCTGCCTCTCGAGTGTGGGGATTAAAGGCGTGTGCCACCACCCCCAGCCAGATACTCTTTTTGAATTTCTTTTTTAAAAATATTTATTTATTTGCAAGGGGGTGAGGAGAGACAGAGAGAAGAGAGACAGACAGAACAGGCATGCCAGGACCTCCAGCCACCGCAAACAAACTCCAGATGCATGTTCCACTTTGTGCATCTGGCATTAAATGAGTACTGGGGAGTCCAACCCAGGTCATTAGGCTTTTCAGACAAGCACCTAACCACTGAGCAATCTCTGAAGCCCACAGATAATTTTTAAAATAACAGATTTGGGACACATTTATACTAAAGAGTTGGTTGTTTATCTGAAATTTGGACTTGGGCATCCTGTAGCTTGTTTGATGACCTTACCCATTAACACCAGGTGGCTCCTGGACCCCTGGCCTATCATGGGCCATTCCTGGGCCACCATAATTGGTGAGAGTGACCAGATAGGGTCTGTAAATCCAGAAAGTTGTTCTCATACTCTTGGCCCACTTAAGAATTGAGGTCAAACTAAAGAAAGTTTTTAGCCTGAGCTAGAACAAGTGTGAAAACCAGACCCTGGCTGGAGTTGAAGGAAGACCCTTGGGCAGACCCCCAAGGGCTGAGAGGTTTCTTATTCCTCCTATTCCTGGTTGCTATATTAAACTCTGACGTATTTGGGAACCCTGGTCACGAAGGTGCTGTAGGCTGGCTCAGTTCTGCCCATCCTGCTGGCCAGTGATACTTGCTGTGCCATACTGTCCCCCTCCAGACAGACACATTCCTGTAGTGGAGAAGGACACAGCCTTCGAGGACAGTAGTGGGGGTCCTTCTGGTTCCCACTGGAGTCCTTAGCAGGTAAGTGTCCTCTAACCATGGTGGCCCTGAGAGTGAGGCCTCTGAGGAGTGACTCTAAACCCTGGGCTTGTGGCATTGATCTCTGGGGAGTTCCTGGAGTTGCTTGAACTCAGAACAAGAGGAGCTTTCAGGGGAGCAGTGGGCCCTGATCACACATGAGATCTGAGACACAAAAGGGGGTGGAGATGCACCTACCTATGTGGAGGAATGCCTGGCACTGACTTGAAATGACCACATAGCAATCATCGTCTACCCTGTACCTCTGCTGCTGCCTAATCCAGGGCTAAGATGGGGAACAAGAGGCAGGAGGAAGATGGGGTGTCTCCTCAGCCCAGTGGGGGTGGGCCTGTCCTGTAACAAGCAAGAGTCAGGCAGGGAGGGGAATCTGTGGGCTTTAGTGGAGGCAGACTGAGGACTAGTCCTTCAACATTGGTTTGGGGAGCATTGATGGGGCGTGAACATCACCACAGACCAGAGAGTAGTACCGGGCTAGGACTGCTGTTTGGCTGAGGGACACTTAGGTAGTTGGCCCTGCTGGCATCTGCTTAGGGGCTGGGATCAGTCCTGAGGGCAGGGTGTGGGGTGGGATAAGGGCTGGGGGAACATCACCCAGTGCTGGGTTAGTAAATAATTAAAGCAGGCTCCACCCAGATGGACCAGTGGCCTCTCTGTGCACTCTGCTCACCTCTAAAAGATTCATGAATTGAGAGCAGGGACTGTGGGGTGTGCTGAGCTGTCCGACTCTGATCTGTGTCTGCCTAGCCTTCCTGGATGCCCTCCCATAACCTGTGCAGAGGGACTTTCTCTCCCTCCCTTAAGGGACAACAGTCTTGTTCTGGGGTGGCAGTTTTCTTTCTGGATAGTGGCTTCTGGGTTCTCCTCTAAAAGGCCGAGTGTTGTGGTAGATCAGCCATCCCACAATGAGACCCTGGGACTTCTCACATGCTGTAACTATAAGAATGAATGTTCTCTTTCTTGCTGTCTCTTCCCTTCCCTCTTCCTTTCCTTTCCTTCTTCCTCTCTCTCTTTCCCTCCCTCTCTCTCTCCCTTCTACCCTCTTTCTGTGTGTGTGTACACAGGCATGTGCATGTGTGTGAGTGTGTGTGCTTGTCTGTGCAGGTGCACATGGAGGGAGACCACCCTTGGTGGGTGTGGTGGCATCCCAGCAGTCTGGAGGCTGAGGCAGGAGGATCGCAGCGAGTTCCATGTCAGCCCAGGCTAGAGTGAAACCCCACCTCAAAAACAAAACAAAACAGACAGGCGTGGTGGTGCACGCCTTTAATCCCAGCCCTCGGGAGGCAGAGGTAGGAGGATTGCCATGAGTTCGAGGCCACCCTGAGACTCCATAGTGAATTCAAGGTCAGCCTGGGGCTAGAGTGAGACCCTACCTCAAAAAACCAAAAAAAAAAAAAAACAAAACAAAATAAGTAAACAGGGCTGGAGAGATGGCTTGATGGTTAATTCACTTGCCTGTGAAGCCTAAGGACCCATGTTTGACTTTCCAGGTCCCACATAAACCAGATGCATAAGGTGATGCAAGTGCAAGGTTGCAAATGTGCACACAGTGGTGCACGTGTCTGGAGTTTGGCTGCAGTGGCTGGAGGCCTTGGCTTGCCAATTCTCTCTCTCTCTCTCTTGCTCTTGCTCTCTCCCTCTCTCATAAAACAACAACAACAAAGAGGACACCCTTGGGTGTTATTCCTCAGGCATTGTCCACATCCTTGGAGACAGGGTCTCTCATTGGTCTGAAGTTTACCAAATAGGCCAGTGAGCACCTTAAGCCTCCTGTCTCCAGTTTCCGAGCTTTGGGATTATAGGCATACACCAGCATGCCAAGGTTATTTTACATGGGCTTTCATGCTTGCGACACAGTGCTTTACTGACTGAGCTATTGCTGTTTTTAGAGGAAGTGTCTCACTCTAGCCTTGCCTGACCTGGAACTCACTCTGTAGCCCAGGCTGGCCTCAAGCTCACAGTAATCTTCCTGCATCAGCCCTCTGAGTGCTGGGATAATAGGCATGAACTACCATACCTGGCTTCAGAATGACTGTTCTTGAGGGTGGCTGTGGGTGCTCCTGGGAGTCTCAGGGTAGGTGTGAGAATGCTAGTGTGTGCCTGGCTTGTGTGGGTGTGGCCTGCATATTTGTGGAGGTTTCCAGGGCCCTTGGAGACAGTGCACACATGTGCTTGCATATGTATGCAAGAATCCCAGTGTGTACATTATGTTTGGGCTTGGTGTCTGTTGCTGGCCACCAGGTCAGGACCCAGTTGGTGGAAGGTACTGCTGGGTGATTGGACCCAGGCATTACTGCATCAGCTGTCCCTGTCCTTCAGGGAGAACAGGGGGACTGAACTGGCATGTGAGCCTCGAGGCTGCTTCCTGACACTGCTGGTGGGAGAGAAGTCCCTTCCTTGAAGATGGTCAATGATGAACCTCAAATGGTGCCTGAGGAGCTGTGTGGTGCTGTCAGTTCTGGACTCCTTTGTCACTCATGGTATCTTGGGGTTGGTTAGGGGAAGAGGAAGAGGGCCAGGGGAGCAATGTCCACCAAAGATGCTTAAGGTTGAGAGCTGCTCAGGTGTGGTGTTGGTCATGGTTTCTGTCAGTGTGGTAGTTCAGTCCCACCAAACCAGGGTCAGGTCTTGGTCTGAGGGCCTGAGGTAGACAGGAAGCACAGAAGCGAGGAGGGCTGGCTGGCACCCTCTTACCACCTTCCTTCCTTTCTGTCCCTCCTCTGCCTGCACGTGGATGGAAGGAGGGCAGGAGATGGAGCCTTTGCCCTGGCTGGAGCTTGGGGTACACTGGAGGCCCCTCCACCTCCTGGTGTTATCTCACTCTACTGGTGGGGAGATGCCACAGTGCTAGAGACTGAGGGAGGCAGCAGGCCCCAAGGGCTTTTGCATCTCATAAGGGAATGGGCTGGACAGGTTGGAGCTGGTGGTATGGCTAGAGCTGGGGGTAGAGCAGGAGTTGGAGTACAAGAGGAGCCGAGGTGCAGCAGAAGCTGTGGTATAGCTGGAACTGGGAGATAGCAGGAATTCGAAGTGCAGCAGGAGCTGGGGTACAGCTGGAACTGGGGATAGAACTAGAGACAGAGCTTGGGGGATGGACCTATAGGGATTGGTAAGGTGGGCAGGAAAAGCTCATACCCTTTGGAGTCTCCCTGTTCTCCCTGGTGATTCTGGGAGAGGCCTCCATTCTGCCTTGTCACAGACACTTGGCAGCCTGGGTGGGAGGGAACCTTGGAGCCCAGGCTCTATGCAGAGGCACAACAGGAGCCTTGGTTTTAAATGGCTCTTCCCTGTGGTTCTCCCTCCTGGAAAACTATGGCTGCCTCCACTTGGCTGGCTGGCACCCTCTTACCACCTTCCTTCCTCTTTGTACCCCTGATGCCTGTGGTCTTCATCTTGAATGCTGAGGAAGGCAGAGCCTGGTTCATTTATTTTTACCTTAACACTTACATAACGCCTTTCCTGCAAGGCCCTGTTCCAAGTGCTTCACAAGCCTGTTTCCACTGTCTTTGCAGTTCTGTGCTGTGACTGTCTTATTTCCTTTACAGGTAAAGGAACCAAGGTATAGAACTTCAGAGACACCCCTCCCCCAAGTCACCCCTGGAAGTTAAGCTTATAGCTATGAAACCCAGCAGTAGTTCTGTTGTGCTGGGTGCCATCAGGGTAGCATTTTCTCATCAAGCTTGAGTTGAACAAAACCTACAGTTACTTTGTTGAACTTGGATATTGGGCTCATCCAAACACTTGCTGGGAGTCTTCAAAGTCCTTCTCAGGGGTGGGTGCCATTGTTTCCTGTGCTCTTACTCTTCTTTCTCTCTTTCTTTTAAATTTAAAAAATATATTTATTTGGGGGGGGGAAGAGAGAGAGAGAGAGAGAGAGAGAGAGAAATATGAATGGGTGTGCCAGGGCCTCTAGCCAATGCAAGTGAACTCCAGATGCATGTTTCACCATGTGCATCTGGCTTATGTGGGTTCTGGGGAATCGAACCTGGGTCCTTAGGCTTTACAGGCAAGTGCCTTAACCGGTAAGCCATCTATCCAGCCCTTACTTTTCTTTATTTTCCCATGAAAATTTCTGTCCTGTGTTTTGGTGTTTTCAGGGTAGAGTGGTGGCACAGAGATCTATTTGTTTAGGCTATTTCATGCTAAGATGTGAATTGCGTTTAAAATATTTTTATTTATTAATTGATGAAGAGATAGACAGAAAGAGGCAGACAGAAAGAGAGTGAGTATGGGTGTGCCAGGGCCTCCTGTCACTGCAAACAGACTCCAGATGCATGTGCCACTTTGTACATCTGGTACATGAGCACTGGGGAATCAAACCCTGGGAGTCAGGCTTTGTAAGCAAGCACCTTTAATGGCTGAGCCATCTCTCCAACTTGTATTTTAATAAAAGACACTAACCTAAATTTCTTAACTTCATCAATACTAACATCTGGGTTGGATAATTGTGTTACTAGGGAGCTCATCTTGTGCACTGTAGAATGTTGAGCACCATTGCTAGCCTCTACCTACTTAATTGTCAAATGCCGCTGGAGGGGACACAAAACATCCCTAGTGACAATGATGGACCTAGCTGGATAGGAGGAAGGGTAATTGGGTCAGAGATAGTCTTGGAGCCATCCTCTCTGAGCTGCATAGGTCTTATCCCCAAGAGCCACTCGTAGGGACACACACACAGTATTTTCTCTTCCATTACAACTGTGGGGAGGTTAGTATGGAGTCACCGAAGTGAGGGGGTGGGGGCTGCAGATGCTGGGACCTGAGTCACAATGAGTGGGGATCTCCTTGTTAGAGGAACAGCGGACTCTTTTGGCAGCTGTAGCAGAGGAACCTTAGGTTGGAACTTAAACAGAGAAGTCTGTTTCTCAGTTCTAGATGCAGAAGTCCAAGATTGAGGTGTCAGTATGGGGAAAATCTGCCTTTGAACCCACAACCTTTCCTGTGGTCTCACAGCAGAGAACTGAGATGAAGTGATGACCCTGGTCTTTCCCTCAGGCCAGGTCCACAACACGAGGCTCACCACCTGCTGACCTCCAGAGGCCCTATCTCCCCCACCATTACTTTGGAATATGACTTCAACAAATGAGTTTTGAGGACATGAACATTCATTCAGTCTAGTGCACATGTACATCACTCAAGGTCACTAAGCCCAGAGCTCTGTAGCTTGCATGCTCTTGTTGTCAGCACTACCCTCCCTGCTTTTGGGAGTGAAGGGTGGTAAGCTTGCTGGACATTGGGGTGCAGCCCTGCAGTTTGGGATTCACTAGTGAAACTGCCTGGCAGTGTTCTTGATATCAGCAAGGGCTGTAGCTCCTGTCTAGCCTTCCTGAGTCATCCTCTGGTGGGGCAGCATCTGCTGACCTTGTCCTGGTGAGGGGTGGGTGGGCATAAGAACTTTAATGGACCATGAGACCTGCCTCAGGCTGTACAGAACTGTTCAAGCTGACTGGATGTCTGGCCAAGCAGCACCCTGGAGAGCCCAGACAGCTGTGGGCGGGTGCCAGGGCACAGATTCTGACAGCTCATGCGTGGGCAAGGCGCTGACCACTCTGCAATCAGAAGCGTCTTCAGGGCACAAAGTTCCAGCTGCCCACATTCTCCCAGAGTCCACCTCAGCGCACCCTGAACCACTCAAGTCCTCGGCTGTCTTCCAGGGCTTGTGTGGCTGGAGGCTCAGTGTGACATCAGCCGTAGGTCAAAGTGATTGTTCACTGATGAATGTGGATGAGGCCCTCTGTGATCTGGGCTGTGGGTTGTGAGGGGGCTGTAGGACCCTGATCTGAGCTCACTGCAGGGCAGGTGAGCATGTGTCAGGCAAATGAGTGACAGTTTCTGACTTGGTGAAGTTCCAGAAGTTGGGTATGGGGGTCTGACCTCAGGGCCTCCCTGAGCAGAGGCATGGTGTTTACCAAATACCAGGATAGGGAACAACATTCTGGGCAGAGTGAACAGTCCATGCACAAGTTCCTTCACTTCTGTAAGAGGTACTGGGGTGCTATGCTGGGTGGGAGCCTAGGGGCAGAGGTCAAGGTGTACTGAGAGCACCTAGCAGGGCTGGTCTCACAGATGAGTGGCCACGAGTTAGAAAATATTGAGGCAGTATCAACGTGCCACAAGAACACAGCAAAGATTGCTCCATCGTAGAGCCAGAGCCCATGCCACACTCGGTGAGTCAAGGAGCCTCTGTGTTCTTCACCCTGTACCTGCAACAGAACAGGGGCAGCTTCTTCACTTGCCTTGAGGTGTGGGCAAGGGTATGTCAGTGCCACCTATGACATAAAGGCAGAAATGACAAAAAAGGGTTTCGGGGATGTGGGGCTATTGTGAACAAGAGGAGCAGAAGTTTCTGGAGGCCTGGGAGGCTGAAGCATGACTTTGATACTCCCAGGGCTATTGCCAGTCTTTGGCTATCTGCACCTGTCACCAGCAATGGAACTTCTGCAATCAGAGTATTATCAGTGTCTGAGAAGACCAAGTCCAGTTCGTCATGTGATTAGATGGTTTTCTAGTGGCTAGAGCAGCTTGTTGAGAGCTCTGGTCCTTTTAAAAAACTATGAATTAAATTTCCATTCATTTCAGTCGGCAGGTGTTCATGTAAGATGTTTAAAAAAACTAATGCTTTCCTATTGCAAGTCTCTCTCTCACTTAATTGCTCCCCACAAGCTGGACCAAGACAGTCCTTCTACCTAATAGTGGAAAATTCCTTTGGGGGGGGGGGCTTTCTGCCTGAGTAGGCACTTCCTGTCGTCCAAATTATAAGATTAAAACAACCACAGCCTGAGTGACGGAAAACCTGTCTCTTCTCATTTCCCCAAATTGAGTCTTGTTTCCCGGTTGGCAGCAGCTTCCCTTTTGGGCCTTGGCAGCTGCTCTGTCTTCCTGAGGCTGTGCCCAGTGCGATGGGCCATGGTGGGATGTGTTCCTGTGTGGTGCTGTCTGTGATTGTTGTTGGTTCTCAGAATTAGGGTGGCCAAATGCTATCTATATGGCAGTTTGTCTGTGCTCAAAGAACATGAAGTTGAGGCTACCTAGCTGGGCCTTCAAGCCAGTAGCAGCAGTCTGAGCAGACTTCCTGTACCTCTCTGGAGGCTGCTGTACCTGGCAAGTGTAGCCAGTGAACCTGAACTTCCTTCCACTCACTTTCCCTATGCTTGGCAACTGTAAGGCTGGAGGCAGCAGAATGGTGGATTTCCAGAATGCACTGGCACACCCTTGATCTGCACCATCATAGGAGGGGCACTGTGTAGAGCTCCATACAAGAGAGTATCATTCAGATTGTCCTTCACCATGAATGGCTGCAATAGCCACAACTTCTGGGCTTCCAACTGTGCCAGGCTCTTGTGGACAGTAGATACAATAGATACAAATCTAAGGGGAGTCAGGCAGGTGTCCATATTCTCTTAAGCTTTTTTTTTGGGGGGGGGGAACTTGTCTATTTTTTGAGATAGGGTCTTCCCTGGCTGGCCTTGAACTCTGGGCACCATTTTTGCTTCCTGAGTGCTAGGGTTATAAGCATGAGGGACTATGCACTGAATGCATCTTTTTTTTTTTTTTTTAAAGCAGTGCTTGGGATGGAACTCAGTCTTGCACATGCTAAGCAAGCACTCTACCACTGAGCTGTATTCCCAGCCCGTCGTGGTGATGGGGAAGAGACACACAGGACTTTGGGGGCAGAAGAGATTGGCAAGAACTCTAAACTGGCCTTTGATGCAGGAGCTACCAGTGTTACCCGTGTGCTGAAGTCTGCGTGCTGCATGAGAGAGGAGCGGGCTGGCCAGGCAGGCTTCTGGGAGAGGGCAGCCCTGGAGGTGCTGAAAGGACAGCGCCCGGCGGCTGCAGCGCGGGCACGCCCAGAGCTCCCCAGCTGCAGCCTGCTTCCTATGCATCTGAATTTTTCCATCCTACCCTCCTCTTGCCGATGTACTCTCAGCAAAGATGGCCTAAACTTGCAAGTTTTTTCTTCTGCTTTGACATAAAATGGATTTCCTATTACTCGCTTGGAACTCGACCTCCAACTGTGTTTTCATGACAGCTGGGTGGGAGCATGCTGGTAACCAGGTTGCTGACGGTGCACAGCCCTCAGGTGTACAGACACAAATGATTAGGAAGCCAGCTCACTGAGAGGACAGTCTCAGCTGAGGAAGCAGAGTTAACAGCGTCGATGGCGTCACTTCCAGGAACCTTCTAAGGCAGCAGCCGAGTATGGCGCACGCCTTTAATCCCAGCGCTTGGGAAGCAGAGGTAGGAGGATCACCATGAGTTTGAGGTTAGCTTGGGACTACAGAGTGAGTTCCAAGTCAGTCTTGTCTAGAGTGAGAACCCACTTCAAAAACAAACAGGAAAAGATGTGGTGAAACTGCCGGTGCTGATGCCATTTGTGAGGAGAAAACAACGCTATGGATGCAGAGAGCCCAGCACACCAAGCTGGCTCCCTTCCCAACCTCTGGAAGGCTCAAGCTCTTGCGTGCCCAGGAAACTGGGAGGTCACCTTGTAGCTCCCCATGGCCTCAGAGATATATCTCCCGCCCCTGTGTTTTCTAAAAGACAAGGTGATTAAGTTTGTTTCTCCTGATGACCTGGGGGCCTTAAACCTTGGCCTCCTCTCAGTGCCTGTGCAACTGCTCTGGGGTCTGGGGACCTGCTTCTCTCCTTGTGAACCAGCTGTGACGTCAGCTTCCATGATGCTATGACTCCAAACTTGAGAAGTTGCTGTCCCAGGAGGGAGGATAAGATGGACCAGTCTCTCCCCAGTTGGTACTTAAGAACTGCAGTTGTTTGGTTTGCTCTTTAGGAGAAAGAGAGGAAGGGGGGGGGGAGAGGGGGAGAGAGAGAGAGAGAGAGAGAGAGAGAGAGAGAGAGAGAGAAGGGGAGAGAGACAAAGAATGAGTTTGGATGAAGAAGGTGACCCAGAGGTAATGGTAAAGCCAGCCAGTGCTTTCCTCCTTCTGTATCTCAAGGCTTTCCCCTTCCCCGAGAGGGCTGAACTGCTGCCTCTTGCCTTAACTAGATCCAGCTGACTCAGTCTGGAGAGAGTTACAAGCTCTGATGGAGTCACTTTCTGGAACCTTCTGAGATGTGGCAAAGCTGCTGGTACAAACATCATTGGCTAAGGAGAGAACAGAGGGCTGTGGGATGCAGAGATCTCAGCACACTAACTGTGGCAATCATGGCCAATGCCCATCATGCAGACAGGACAGGGATGGTTAGGATTGCCCAAGACATCCTGTCTGTGGCATGAACACATACCTGTGTAAATTTCAGTTCATCCCCAACATTGTAGATAGTGACAAGTTAGCGCTGCATCCATATGACCTGTGCTTTTAGCCTAATAAGAAAGAGGAACGAGAGAGAAACACCCATCCTTCTCCCCAAACCAAGACCCATGACCACAGCTCTGGGAACCAAAAAGCACAATTAAAGGGCTGGCTTGTCACTGAGGTTAATGCTGCTTTATAAGTGAGTTGCCCATGGAGATAGCACCTTTCTCAGCCAGGCTGCAGTGTTTACATGCCTGTACTCCCTGCCACTTGGGAACTGAGGCAGGAGGATTGTGTGAGCCCAGGAGTTTCAGGTCAGTCTGGGCAACACACCTCTATTCTAAAGAGAAAAATGGGAGGGGGTGCTGAGTCAAGGTGGAAGAAAGTTGGGTAGTGAGAGGACACACCTACAGCTAATGCTCCAAGGGGAGCAGAAGGCCCCAGCAGAGGAAGAGCATGGTGGAGCTGAGACTGGAGGGCTCCAGTCAGGTCTTAGAAATCGGTCTCCTTGGCTTCCTGACAGTGAGTTCCAAAGAGGCCTACTTAGGACATCCATGACACCCTGCCAGACAGTTCACCTTACCCACACTCCCATCAACAGGGCACCCTCCCTCTATGTCCAGAGCGTGTTCTTTGCTCTCTTGGCTTCTATTGTTACCCTGGGGCCACCACCAGCACCTGTGCCCTACCCAGGCCCTGTCTGGAGTCTGCAGAGCAAAGTTTAGGCCTCCAGGGATGATCCTCAGGCCTCATCTTTCCTGATGCCTCGACATATGGAGGGTCTCTTTCAGAGGACCCTGCTTTAAGCACCACCCTGGCTACCTTTTGGGAGCCTTCTCAGACTTTCCAGTGCACCCAGTGGGGATGTGGAACCCAAATGCCTGGTCCACCTTAATGTCAAGAGCTGAGATCACTGTGGGCTGAGCCTTGATCCAGAATGTGGCAATAGCCAGTATCCTTGTCCTCCTGAGGTGTCACTCCCTGGGCCCAGCTGGCCAGAGTCCAGCACCTGGCAGCTGCTGGCACGGTTTTGTGATCCCTCGGAGAGCTGAGGCTGGCTCATAGGGTCCGGTTATGGGGCCATGCCCTCCTTGGAGGTGGCCGCCGGGCTGTACACTCCCTGTCAAGCAAGCCGCACCCAATCAGGAAAGCGGGAAGGGATGGCTCCGAGGGGTGGCCGGTGCACTAGGTCTTGCTCGCCCTCCCTGGCGCTGCCATGGCGTCGCAGGGGTTAAGACCGGCGGGGCGGAGCGGCGGGCGGAGCCGGCAGGCCGCGGGCCGGGCACCAAGGCGCGCTCCTCGTGTGGTGGCCGCAGCGTCCTCGCGCGCGGCCGGGCCCGGTAGGAGCGCGGATCCGCCGCTGCCGCTGCCTCCGCCATGCGGCTGCCCGGCCGGGGGCCTAGGCTGGGGCCTGCGCCGCCCCCCGCGCACCTCCCCCGCTGAGCCCGGGCGCGGGCGCCTCAAGCACCATGGTGCAGAAGTCGCGCAACGGCGGCGTGTACCCCGGCGCTAGCGGGGAGAAGAAGCTCAAAGTGGGCTTCGTGGGGCTGGACCCCGGCGCGCCCGACTCCACTCGTGATGGCGCGCTGCTCATCGCCGGCTCCGAGGCCCCCAAGCGCGGCAGCGTCCTGAGCAAGCCGCGCGCGGGCGGCGCGGGAGCCGGGAAGCCCCCGAAGCGCAATGCCTTCTACCGCAAGCTGCAGAATTTCCTCTACAACGTGCTGGAGCGGCCCCGCGGCTGGGCGTTCATCTACCACGCCTACGTGTGAGTGGCCAGCCTTACGGCGCACGGCGGGTCCCCGACGACCCCGGCCGGGCCCCCGAGGGGACTGAGGGCACAGTGGGGTGGATCGAGGGGCCCGGTGTGCCGGTCCGCGCGCTACTGAGGCTCTCGGTGGGTCGGGGGTTTGGGTCGAAGCACTGCGGTCTCTGGTGAAAGCGAAGGACAGATTGGACAGCAACTTTGGAGACCAGTCTGAGGTCAGGGGCCGTTCAGTTGGGGCGCGAGGCCTGGCTGGGCTCCACCAACCCCTCCCCCGCAGGACGGGATGTGCTAGCGCCCCAGCCCCCCTCAGCCCGGGAGGCCCCTCCCCACGGCCCGCTGAGCGGAACAAAGGGCCGGCGAGGAGGAGGAGGAGGAGGAGGAGGAGGAGGAGGAGGAGGAGGAGGAGGAGGAGGAGGTGGTGGTGGTGGTGGAGGAGGAGGCTGTGCGGCGCAGCGCTGGGTCTCGACTCCAGGGCCCCTCTGCACCCAGCGCCTCCCTCCTCCATCCAAATGGGGCGGAGAAGGCTAACCTCTTGTCATGGGTCTTCCCAACCTCTCACTGTCCACCTGAGCTTCCAGGTTGCAGAAATGAGGAGGGGTCCTGACATAACCAACTGAGAACAACTGCCTGCACCTATCTCTGGGGAGGGAATCCCTCTACCCCTGCGCTCTGGCAGCCCATTTGCAGCGCTTGGGGGTCCCTTTGCGCATTCTGGGCTTTAGACGCCCATTGGAGGCCAGGGACAGGGATTGCTGCTGTCCTGGGGCCGTCAGCCCTGGGACTGGAATGGGCTGTCCCTGGTCACCAGGCCTGGGGCTCTGCGTATTGCTGCTACCTCTAGAGGTAGGGCTGGCGGGGGTGGCCTCTGCGTTCCATGCAAATGGCTGTTTCTGTGCACATGGGTGTGCGTGTGTGGTATTTTATGAGTTGCTATATGTGTGTGCAAGTGTGTACAGCCTCCCAGTGCAAGAGCACTCGCTCTCCCATCCCAGCTAAGCCAGGGACAGAAGAGCAAGCCTCGGCCATTTTGTATGAGAGGCATTTTGGGAAAGGAGTGAGGCGCAGGTTCTGGGAAAGTCTCCTTCAAGGTACCCACCTGGCCTTGGTGGGGCGTGTGCCTCATCAGTGTGCCTGTGTGTGCACCTGTGAACATTTTGGTTGTGATGTCGGAGGGTTTGGGGTAAGGGAGAATTCCTCAGAGGGACATGCCAGACTGCGTGCAGAACAATGTCCTGGGAGGTGGCCACTGTCTGGGGGGGGGGTGTCTTGTAGGCTTTCTGAGACTCCTGAGGCAGGGGCTTCACTAGCTGAGCCCCCCAAAGCATGCACTGTAGTGTCTGTTACCAGTTCCCCCAGAGAGGTGAAACTGGCTTTTCCCTGCACAGGGTCCTGTGTTGTTCTTTACTGTCTGAAAGATCCGTAATGGTCCTCGTGCCTCCGCCACCTTCTTCTCTGGCCCAAGAGCTGGCTCTGAACATACAGGTCCTGGCTCGAGGTGTCTTCTGGGACATGGACAGGATAGAAATTTGTATCCAGGTGGCTGAGAGTGGACATCCAGGCCAGCAACATTTTCTGGGGTCCCCTTTGGTCAGGAGCCCTCTATTCCTGAGTCTGATTTAGCTATCTTCTCCTCTATACATACTGCCTCCTAAAAGTAGCAGCATCCAGAGAGGAGAAGAGAGTGTAGAGGCTCCTGCCATGTGGGACCTGTGTCCCCTCCACCTGATATCCTGGAGTCAGGGCCTGCTGGCAGCTTTTGCCCCTGCAGCATGGGGGCTTTAGGGGTGCGACTTGCAGTGTGGAGGTTCCTTGGCTTCTTTGTGTAGAAGGCTTTGGGTAGAGGGCTTCCTTGAGCTCTCTGCCTGTGGGTGCCAACGGGGGAGATGGCTCTACTCAATCAGAGGTTTTCTGGGGGGTTGAAGGTGAGGTTGGGAGGGTGCTGAAGAGCAGTCTCTGGTTGCTGATTCTCCAGGTCACGTACAGGAGTCTGGTCTCAGAACCCCAAACAATCTTCCTTTTCTAAGCAATAAGATTGGACAGCCACTCCCTGTCCCCTGGGCTTTGTGAAGAACAGCTGTCCCCTTTCAGGCTCCCCAGTGGGCCCATGTGAAAGGCGACATATTTTGGGCAGTTGTTGCTCACAGTCCCTCCCCAAATTCCCAGGCAGACTCCTCAATACCTAGCCCACACCTGATTCAGGAGGCCTGATGGCTTGAGATTCGTGAGCATGTGACAAACCCCATATTCCCTGCTGGCCTGTGTGAACTGGCTCATGCCATGAGGAAGGAACCCCTTTCACAGCTGGACATCCAGGGGAGGACAGGAATGAGACATATAGAAATGAGCTCCTTTAACTGCTGAGCCATCTCTCCAGCCCAGACGTGAGCTCCTTAACTGGGGAATGCTTGACTGTCCTGCGCCTCCTTCCTTCTGCATTTGACCACCAAGGCGTATGCTAGCTGCTGGGTCCCTGGGCGACAGCCACTCTCAAGTTGGATGGAGGTACCCACTGTGGGCTCAGGCCAAGGTGAGCGAGGTCAGACAGGCCCACAAGCCACAGGGCTTCGCAGCCCACCCCTTGTAGAGTGGTGTTCATTGTGCACTGCTTGTGAGACGCGGTTCTAGAGTGCTTTTGGAGCCAGCCAAGATATGCATGGAGTCTGAGGGCCACTCAGGCAGAGCCAGTGTGTGCTGCCCAGTGCCTCTGAAGGATAAGCCACAGGAAATGCCATCCTGGGCAGACATGAGTGACCACATGTGTAGCATGGTGGGGCCCACTCTGAGGAGTCATATCTGCCCACCGTGTTTGAGAAATCTGGGTGATAACTCCACATGACTCAGGGACAGAATGAAAGGTTACAATTCCCCTTCCTTGTGCTGCAATCCTAACCCTCACTGGCTAGAAGGGCATGAAGGGAAAACAGACTGAAAAGGATTTTCTGCATAGGCAGGTAGGTGGCCTGCCTCAGAGATGAGAGCCAAGGGTGTAGACTGCTTGGTCTTTCCATCATCCATACCTCTGGCTGGCGTGGAAGAGATGGCGTCTAAAATTGGTCAGGTGGGAAATAGTCAACGATGCGTGTACCACAGGCTTACTCCATTGTTTGGCTGTTAGGGCTGGTCACCAAGGCCCCTCGCAGGTTCACAGTGTTTGGACCCCCCAGTGAGAGCCTTGGATAATCTGAAGCCATTGCTGTGAGCTGTCCAACAAGGCATCACCATTTCACATAGTGGTAAGAGCAGTACCCAGCATCCCAGTCTTACTCCAGGGCCGTTGGGTACTATGGGCCCAGTTAGGCCTCCTTCCCTATCCCACTAATTTCTGCCTTCAGCTTTGAGACTGATGAAAGTCTTGGGGTTGGGATGGCCAGGTCATTTGAGAGGCAGGTGCCCACCTCTGCTGCATTCACAGCCGCCAGGAGAGGTGGCTGCTTTAGGGACTAGGGTCTGGGCTCTGCTGGTTGGGCACATGATGTGCAGAGAAGAGACCCAGTCACTGAAAGGCAGCATGTTCTCAGTTTTTCTCAAATTACAGGCCTTCCTGCGGCCCTAATCAATCAAGATTGAGAGAATCGTATGGAAATTTCCCAAAAGATAGAAATGCCTTGGGAGTTGTGGTTTCCAGGGAAACCTGGGTTTCTCGGGGGCCTGGGCTTGTCCAGCTTTCCAGGCCTACTCACAGAGTTTTTAACCCTCACCAATAACCAAAAGGGAAATGACTGTGAAGGGATGGAATATTTGCAGTCATTCTATACTTGCTTTCTGTGGAGTAAATCTTGAGACATTCTTTCACCTGTAAGGAAGCAACAAATTAGAGGTGGGGAGAGAGCTGTATGGGTAGTGTAGTGCTGGAGATCAGAGCAGCAAAACCTCATTCTTACAGGCACCATCATGAGTCAGAGGTACAAACCAGTCTATATGGCAACTGGGAGGATACACAGCATAGGCAAGGGCCTAGAGACCTTTTAATGTGGAGACTGCTTGGTTCTGGGTAGGGTTCTACTTCCAGCCCCTAGCCTCATGGGTAGGAGGCCTGTCTCCAATTCTGGAAGTACTTGAGTCTGGAGTGCTTTTCAGGAGCCTTTGATGGCATCTAAGAGCTCTGGTGGAGTCCAGAGGTGAGCAGCCTGTCTTCAGTGTCTTCCCAGTTTGAACAAACCCATAGCCCTTTGTTGGTCCACGTGCTCCTTGCTGTCACAGTGCACCCTGGGTGAAGGGAGGTATTCTGAACTAGTGAGAACACAGGGCTGCTCTGGACCTTAGGAGATCACAGTCTGGACAGAAGAGTCCACTACTCACCATGAGGTTGAGTCTAGGGAAATGGGCAAGTTCCCAAGGCCATAGGGCTCCTTGAGGAACTTTGTGGAGGGCATTAACAGCTAGGTTTTGGGTTTGAACACATGGGACTGTATTGCCATGTGTGGAAGGATGGACAAGGGATGTGGTATGTGTGTTCTGGGTTGGCTGAGCATCCTTGAAGTTGAATGGAAGGAATGGGGCTGGTGCCTAGCTTGGTCTTGGCTATTTTCTATAAAGGCTGGGATGTTAACAGTGAACCCCATTTGGGGAGGAAGATAGGCTCTGGGCTGGTGCTGCTGCTCACTGGTGAGACACAGCTGATGAATGAGGCTGTGCTCCTTGTGAGGGACCTGGGTATATGTCCCATGGCTTGTTATTACAAATGATGCTCAGTGGAGGGCATCACCTTGCCATGGTTATTTTCAAGTAACTATACCAATGCTTGGCTCTGGACTCTGGACTTCAGTTTCTTTGTGTGTGGAGTGTGGGTAGCATTTCTGGATGGGTGTGATTTGACCACACAGTTCTTGGTGGGTGCTGATGTTTACAGACTCATGTTGCCATTGTCCTTGTGACCCTGCCTGAGGTTTGGCAGAGTAAGAGACCTCATTCCCATGGGACATTGAGGGCTGGGGTCCATGGCTGACTCCTTCTTGAACAGTATTCCTCAGCCTCCTTCTGCTCATCAGCCAGTCCTAGTCAAGGACTATTCAAGAGCCTCAGGCTGTGGTCAGTTGACCGTGGGGAGCTGGTTTAGCAAGAAGTGTGGCCTTAGACATAAGTCCCAGGCTCTGAGTGTGAGGAGCTTACTGTATGCTGGTCTGGCAGGCTGGTCACAGAGATGCTGGCCATTTCCCTAGGACAGAGTGCTTGTTTTTTGTTGGCCATGAGTTTGGGGGAAGGGTTCTCCTGTGTGGAGCTAGATAAAACAAGCGTCATCACCCTCAGGGTTTGAGTATCAAGGGGAGCAATGATTGTGGCTCAAAAAACAGCACAGTGGACAGGTTAGGTTTTACCAGTGAGCCCCTTAGACAGAAGAGGAACTACCACATAAGCCCCGTGGACATCTGGTTCCTATACCGATGCAGATGACTCGGTTCCACCTTCAGGAGTATGGCTGTTCTCTGTGTGGGGATCCTGCCAAGCCCCTTTTCTTTTCATGGCTGGAGCTCAGCTCTGCTTTCAGACAACAATTTGCTGACAGCCCTGGAAGATTCTTGAGACAGCTCCCCACTCATGGTGACGCACCAGACTGTGGCTCGGAGGAGGAAACCCAGTGGCACCTATCTAACCACCTAACAACAACAGAAGCAGTTTATTTGATCCAAGAAGAAAGGGGGGGGGGGCAGCCAGCCTGTGATTATCTCCAAGGAGTATCCTGGCAGTGACTTGCGTTTACCATCTGCCTGCCCAGCCCTGCCCTTCCAGGTTTTTCTCTGCAGTCTCTGTATCCCGTGGGCTCTGATTTTCGCTTTTCTGCTTTCCCAAGAGTGTTCTCCTGTTAGCAGTGGGTAGGTGCTGTGGTACTTGTCTATGTTTCCAAGGTCAGGTCTTGAGAACAATTTTCTTTTTTTTTTTTTTTTTTTTTTTTTTTTTTTGATAGAGGAAAGATTTATTTTCTCTCACAGTTTTGGAGGCTGCAGTCCAACATGGCAGGCAAGGCTATGGGGTGGTGGCTTCAAGATGCATGTCCAAACTTTATTTTTGTGTTTTTTTTTTTTTTTTTTTTTTTTTTTTTTATTAGTCAGTTCTGTATTCAGCAAATACAGTCAGTTTGGTACCATTATTAGGCTCATCCGTGACCTACCCCCTCCCCTTGGCCCCTCCTTGTTGAGGTATACGGGTCATGCATTGTGGAGTTAGCCCACAGTTATGGGTAAGCTAAATGTCTCTGCATATCATGATCCAACATGTGACTCTGACATTCTTTCCGCCCCCTCTTCCGCAAAATTTCCCTGAGCCATGTTGGGTTCATTTTTGGTCGGCTTCAGTGATGAGGTGTTGAGGGCCTCTGAGGCCCTGGCTCTCTGATTTGGTAGGAGTTGATTTTTCTCTATGCTGATCTCCTTCCCCCTTGTGCTGGTGTCTGGTTCATCAGGAAAAACAGCCCCCTTGCTTGTTTCTCGAAGTTTTCTTAGTTTCAGCCGGAGCCCTTTTGAGGTATGATGGGGTGGCTCTCTCCTTAGGGTCTACATCTATCTGAAAAAGAGAAGCAGATTTGAGAACAATTTTCTAGTGTGTGGATGTACAGCCTGTGCAGGACCAAAGCCTTGTGCAGAACTGGACGCACTACTTGAGGTGAGAGACCCAGTGGAGGAAGCTAAGTGACATGCCCTAGTAGCATGCTGAGGGAGGATGTGGCCTCTTGCACAGCAGTCACTGCCCCCATGTGCCCCTGCTGATAAGCTAGCTGGTCCTTGGTCTGGGTGGAGAAACCCATCTGTGAGGAGGCTCTTGGTGTCTCCCCTAGCTATCTCTGTGTCTTTGCCCAGCAGGGACTATAGGGGGTGTGGGCTGCTGGTGCCACCAGACTCACAACTTTTCTAGCAGCGTCTTTACAGAGGAAGTGAAGGCTCAGGGACAGTGGCTCCTCTGTGTGGCAATGGGAGGCAGGATGTGTTCCATGCTCCAGGTTGTCACTGGGCTCTGCTGGCTATCTGGCCGCAACAAAATTAGGCCTTCAATTACTTTTTGGGTTACTAGGAATAAATTTGTGATTGTCCAGAAGAGTAGTTATTCCAGAATGTTCTAATAGGAGTTGGTTATAAACTATCTGCAGAGATCCCTTGATGGTCTCGATGGGTGTCTACAGCTCCTTAGTGTCCCTTGGAATACCTCCTTTCTCTCCACAGACATCTTGTCCTGGTTGACTGTGTCTTCTTTGATCTTGCTCCTTCCCCCAAAGTGCTCTCAGCTCTGACCTGTGTTGGAGACGTTGTAATACTTTTCTGCTTCAGCTTGGAAAGATATAAATGGGAAAGTAAAGGGCCAATTTCTCCACAGGGTCCAACTTTGGGGCATGGTGAAAAGCTGGGAAGCAAGGCAGGGATGAGAAATTTTAGAAATCCTTTTCAGAAGAGACTGTGGAAATGAAGAGTGTGGCAGGAATGTGGAGCTCTGAGCCATGGTGCAGATGCCCAGAATATATGGCAGATAAGTTAACACAAGAGTCTTGTTCAGGAGCAAAGAGATGTACTCTGGCTTTTAGCATAACCTGTTTGTTCATGGGGACCAGCCTTAGTGGACAGCAGTGCTATATGGGAACAGGCCTGTGGGTGAGTAGGATTTGGCCCATGGTACGTATCAGGGGCTTCTGAAGTTGAGACCCAGCGTGGGGTGCAAGGCTTCCTGAGAGCTCCCTTTTGATGGAGTAGGTTATTAGGATCAGAATGGGGAGCACTTCTGTCCCATTCTTATCTCTTTTTTCCAGAATAGGAACACTTGCAGAAAACATGCCCATGGGAAAAACCTAGAATACATAAAATAATGTCCAATGCAATGAGTACTCCCAAGCTTGTCTTCCACTCAGACAGCTGTGTCTTCTAGCTTCTACGTCCAGAGATATTATTTACACAATTCTCTCTCTTTTTATTTCTTTATTTTTTTGTTTTCAAGATAGGATTTCACTCTAGCCCAAGCTGACCTTAAATTTACTCTGTAGTCCCAGGCTGGTCTTGAACTCACATGATCCTTCTACCTTTATCTCTCAAGTGCTGGGATTAAAGGCATATACCACCATGCCTGGATTTTCTGTTTTTAAAAATATTTATTTGTGAGGGGAGAGAGAGAGAGAGAATATGAATGAATAAGAATGAATGGGCAGAGCTCTGAGCCATGCAAATGAACTCCAGATGCATGCCCCATTTTGTGCATCTGGCTTTATGTGGGTGCTGGGGAATTGAAACCAGGCCATCAGACTTTGCAAGCAAATGCCTTTACCTGCTGAGCCATCTCTCAAGCCTGTCTTTACACAGTTCTCATGGTCCACTGCCAGCACTCCCATGCGTGCCTATTGCTGCTCTTTTCCTGTCCTGGCATTATCCCATCCTGAGTGTGGGAGGGGCCTTAGCCCTCCTTCTGGGCACACGACCTGAGTGCATCATGATACATCTGACAGGTTTTCTGAAGGAAATGAGGTCATGTCATGTCTGGGATTTCTCCACTGCAAAGATTATTGCAGTGAGGTTTCTGGAAGATGTCTTCAATCTCAGTATTGACTGCAAGACTTCTAGAAGCTGTCTGGATGCTGTAAAAATGTTCTCATTCCAGTGTTTTCTCTTGGACTAGGTATGCAGATACTGGTATTTGCTGTCCTTTACTGACTGACTATGCATCTGTTGAAAAGTGTCTGGTGGAAGATATCAGGCAGTGCAAGGATCTTGGGCCCTCCTTGCGACTCTTCTGCTTAGGTGACTGATACAGAGTAAGGACTGCCATTTGTGGGAGAGGATGGATGTTGTTTATATCCCAGAAGCCTGGATGGCACAGAAGGGGAGCTGGCTCCAGGGTGCTGACCATGGTTCTGAACAGGAGTGCGTTTGGTACCTCCTCACTGATGAAAGGCCTCTTTATGCGATTGCTTCCCTTGCCTAGCCCAGAGTGGGGCTTGGATCACTGCTGCTGGCCTTGGAGAAGGGGCTGGAGTCTAGGAGGCGCTGCCCAGGATGGGGGCACTGAGACCTGTGGGGCACAGACACTGATAGTCTTTCTTCCTCTTGTGTCAGTGTATGACTGGCTTCCCATGATGGTGTTCCTTTATTCCTTGTTGCATTAGCTGAACACTGAATTCATAACATGTGGAAGGAAATCGCGTGGGTAGACAGCTTTGGAGGCTCTGGCATGGCCAGATCTCTTTGTATCTCATAGAAACACTTGGTTATCGGTAATAGTTCTTTTTGATTACATGCCCATTGCAGGAAATTGGGAAAGGACTGGAAAACACAAGGAGTATTTGTTCCTCCTATTGATTTACAGACCTCTGCTCCTCTGTGAGTTTCTGGAAAAAAATGAGATTTGGGGTCTGGCTTTTGTCCTGTGTTCAAGGTACACTGGGATTTCCTCATAGATCAGCTGTGTCATGATCTGGCATGCCTTGGCATGTCTCTGCCCTCAGGCTGCTGTCACTAGCTAGCCCCCCCCCCCCGGGGATAGTTGAGTTAGGGTGGTATCTGAGTCAGCATCTTGTACAATCAGCTTGTCCACATGTTCACACATGCTTCTGTCCACAGGTGTATCCTGTTAAGGTGGGCTGTCCCTATAGGCTCCATTTCTGTCTGTCACGGGAACAGGTAACAAGGTGGTCCTGTCCCCTGCTCTGCTGAGCTGGAGTATTAGGAAGACTTTGGAGAGAGGGCCTCAGGCTGGCCTGAGAGATGACTGTTAGGACAAGATCCTGACTGGAGTGAGTCCTCCATTGCTGGAGGTGTGCATATGGCCAGAAAGAGTATCCACTAAGGATCAGTGCCCTTGGCCTGGGTGGGAGCCTAGGCCTGGCTGCCCTGTTACCTTCAGGGACCATGGGTAGAGGGGGCCTGTGAGGGGCTTGTTTTGGAAGAGCTTTTGGGGTGCCCTGAGTACCTGATGGGCCACCTGAGCCATGAGGGAGCATGGGAGTCCGCTGTAGACAGCTGCATATTGCTGGGATGAACATCCAAACCAGGCACAGTTTAGGGGAGGAAGGGATTTCTTTTAGCTTATAGCTCCAAGGCTAAGTTCCAGCTATGGTGGAAGAAGCTGACTCCCATTCACAAATCCAAGGAGAGAGAGAAACCATCGCCTGCCAGCCACACCAAGAAGCAGCAAGCACAAACCAGCAGCACGCAGGGGCTCCCTTCCACCCCTGCCAGAGTTCAAGCTGCTCTGCATACATTTGGGCTGGAAATCAGGTCCTTTCCCAGTGACACCTTAGGGCTGAACTCCATGATCTGCCCCCAGTGACACCTCCTCCAGCCAGGTGCCTGGAGACCCAAGTTATAATCTTTAATAAAACACCTGAGTCTAGGGCTAGAGAGATGGCTTAGCAGCTAAGGCATTTGCCTGCAAAGCCAAAGGATCCTGGTTCAGTTTTCTAGGACCCACGTAAGCCAGATGCACAAGGGGGCACATGTATCTAGATTTTGTTTGCAGTGGTTGGAGGCCCTGGCATGCCCACTCTCTTCCTCTCTCTCTCTCTCTGCCTCTTTCTCTCTCTCTCAAATAAACAAACAAACAAATAAATAAATATGTACATACATACATAATATATTAAAAAAAACAAACAAAAAACACACCTGAGTTTATGGGGGACAGACATTCAAACCACCATAGAATCTATGCTCAGGAGGCACTGGTAGCCATGCTCACCTCTTACAGCAAAATCTGGAAAAAATGCTCTCCTTTCCCTGAGCTCCTATATAGTCCTTCCCACACATACGGCTGCTAAGGGCTTGGGTATGCCATGAGGTGGGGCCTGCATGGGCCAGGCCAAGTAGGGTGCCTAAATTGGGAGCCAGGTCAGGAAGGGTAGGTCAGAGGAGGAGTCTTCTGCCAGAGCTGGGAAGCAGATGACTGGTTCTGGCCAAAGAGAGTTTCCATATCAGCCATGAGACTTCACGATTTGTCCTGGAAAAGGTAATGCCCTGTCCTCAGACTTCAAGGTCTCTTCATGTTATGGAAATGCCACATTGACACTCAAACCTCCCTTGAGAGATTGAGCTGGTCTTGACTCAGAGGCCTCAGAGCAGGGGCCTTCAACTGAATCTCCGTCTTCAGTAGGGTGAGCTGTAGAGTCTGTCCTGCTGTAAGAGAACCCCAAAGCACAGGGGAGGTCTTATTTAGGACATAGAACCACTGATGCTGGATCAGTGACCCGCCATAACTGGTAGGTGTTTGCCTGTTGTCTTTTGAGATTGAGGTGAAATTCTGCCAACATACTCTTAATCATTTAAAGATGAAAAACACAGTGGTGGTTTGTGTATGCACCCAATGCATGGCCACCATTGCTGTAGCTCCAAAGCTGTCTGTGACCACATGAAAACATCTGACCCCATGAAAAGCCCTCCCCCCCCCCACAGTCTTCCTTGCCGGGTCCCAGTAACCCTGTCTGTGAAGCACCTATTCTAGATATTTTCTACAAGCAGGATCACAGTATTTCCATGTCTAGCATTTTCTCTGTGCATAGTCCCCTCTGACTGACCTGGCTATAGTGTGGTGGAGCCTTGCTTCTTCCTGAGGAGGCCCAGCACATCTGTCCCCCTACCTTCTGGTGGATATGTGGGTTGTCCATGCCACTGGGCTGTGAGAAGAGCTGCTGTGAATATGAGTGCTCATTTTCTGTGACACGCATATCATTTGTCTGTGGTCAGCTGTTTCTGCCCCATGATAGGTTCAGGGTGGCCAGGTTCCTGGGGCAGACCCTGTCTCTGTTGGTCTCAGGCCTACACAGGGCCTCACTTCCCTGCTGTCCTCCTGTCCCTCCTGGCTGTGTCTGTCCTGAGCACTGAGCACTGCTGGCCTTTGCTCACTGCCCAGTGCCTTTGACCTATTGCTTTGGAGCTGAGCCCTGCTTGGTCAGGACTGGGTCCTACTGGTCAGCTTGGATGGCAACTCTATGTGCAGTTGCTGGGCTGGCCTTCTGGGTAGCAGAAAGGGGAGAGGGGATGGGGTCTTTTTCCTCAGGGAGAGTGAGTGCACCTGAGGAGGAGGGAAGGGAGAGCATTGTTAGTACCAGAAAGAGTAAAGAGGAAAATGCTGAGGAGTCCCAGAGGTGCAGCCTCTCAGAGAAGAGGCCCCAAGAATGAGGCCAAGGAAGAGGTGTGACCCTGTGCTGTGAGTGGGTATAAGGGAACTCCAGGCAACAAGAAGAGGTGCGCAGAGACCCCAAGGAAGGAGGTGATTTGGCGAGGCTGAGGAAGAGAAGGAAGGTGGCAAGGAGAGGTGATGGTGTACCAGGCATGCCAGGCCAGGGGCAGCAAGGAGAGGTGGTGGTGTACCAGGCATGCCAGGCCAGGGGCTGGGTCTGTACTCAGGACCCTGGGGCCAGTGGAGAGCTGTGAGCAGGGCTAGTTTATGGTGGCTGTCATTTCTGCAACTCTTAGAATTGAGATAGGGTCACACTTCCTGTGGTCTCAGTGGGAGACATGGGTGACTGGAATGAGACACTCTGGACAGAGGGGCTGATATGAGCTCGTGGGAGGGAGGTCAGATTGGGGCTGGGGGCTGTGAACCTAGGGAGTGGCTGCCATCTTGGACTGTCCAGGGGCCAGAGACACAGCATGGACCTGGGCAGGGCCTGGACATTCCTGTGTGGCACATCCTCGGCTCTGTCCAGCACCTGTGGTGACTAATGGGAGCAAATTAACCTTGTGGAGCTTCAGTCTCCAAGGATCTCAGGCTAGAGGCACCAGGTCACAAGGTGGTATCTGGGGAGTGCCCTCCCTGTGCTGAGCCAGCGGGTTTCCTGCCTAGTGGGAATCCTCTACAGGTGCCTATAGCAGACACCACCCCTTTCTGGGGTGTTTCATGGCAGCTACAGCAGCACTAGGGGAACACTTGGGGCTGGGGTTCTCTATGAGTCTTGGATTTATGATGAGGTCTGGAATAAGGCAGGCAGAGTGGAACCCTGACCCGCAGCACCTCTGCACCCTCCCCGGATCCTGAAGAAAACCATCATTAACTACCCTAGGACCACTGATCACTGGAGATGTGAAGGGTTCCCCGAAAATACCCTCTGACCTCTGTGTTTGGAGGATGGGACTGACTGGGGGCTGGTGGGCAGGGCTGCCTGAGGCCATTTTTGAAGGTTTTGAATGCTAGTAAGCTGCAGGGCGTCTGAGGCCCTGGGTGTCCTGGGGTGTGGTCTGCCATTGCTTGAAGCATTTGCTGGGCACCTGGTGTGTACAAGGCTTGGTTTGATTCCCCTGGTCCATCTCCTGTCACCTCCCAAGGGCCTTAAGCTCTCCTGGATACTGTCCAGCTGGGCAGATGGGCCTTGGTGTGACAGACAAGTCACAACACAGTCCCCAGAGCAGGATAGCATGAGGGGGTCCCTGGATGGAGTGTAGCCACTGCCCCTTTCAAGCCCAGGAGACAAGTGGCAATTTGCACCTACAGCAGCCATCAGCAGTCCCACTCCACAGAGCAGTTTATTAGGGGGCAAAATTAGATTCCAGCTTGCAGCTCCAGGCTGGGCCTAATGGATGAGGCGGCAGAAGGTCCCCAGGGAGTTTGACGTGATCTGGATCAGGAAGGATATGTGTGGCCTCACCATGGTTGCCTCTTCCCCAGGGGCCCTGCTGTACTCTCAGCACCTGACTTGGGGAGAGCCAATCATATGGGATGGGCATTTTCTTGGAGAGATGGATTTCTGCCAAGGACTCAGTGGGAACAGAAGATTCCCTCCCATGCATAGGGTGCCAGCTCTGGGCAGCTCTGCAGCCAGCCAGCTCCAGCTGGATCCCACCGGTGGCCTGAGAGTCTTCATTTTCTCCTCTGTAAGTGGGAACAGGAACACCTGCCTGCCTTATGAAGTAGACACACTGAGACTTTGAGTGAATGGGGCTCTATTCCTCCAGGCCTGTGTCCCCAGCAGCCTATTGAGCAGTGAACGGGCCTGGGAGCTGTGATAGGCTTGACCAGCGGTTCGCACGTTAGATTTGTATGTTAATGAATGTGCAATGGGAATGACTGCCTGGCAGTCTTTTGGGTAGGAACTAGGCTGGATTGTGTTCCCAGGGCCTGGCAGTGTCTGGGGCTACTGAGCAATCTAGAGGCAGCCAGTGTGTGAGGTGGGATTGCTAGGAGTTGGCAGTGCCTTTGTCATGTTTTTCCAGAACAGAAAGATTCCCTATTATTGAGGGGGCAGAGGAGAAGAAAGAGGAAAGAACAGGAGCCTCTGGCTGGTACGGAGGTGTGTGGGGGGTGCCTCCCTGGAGTTCAGGGACCCAGGCATGCGCACATGCACATGTGTGCCCTGTCGCATCTCAAGACTGCATTAAACTGGGGGATAGATCTGATTGGAGGCCTTCTGGTCTTATGTTATCTGACCCCTACCCTTTCTCCTTTCCCGTCTCTTCCTCCTGTTTGTACTCAGGCCTGGTTTCAAGTAATTCTCCTTTTCCCAGAGCTCAGAAGTCCCTTCTCCTGCTGGGTAAAGACAGTTTCACTCTGACTCTCTTGTGGCATCTTGTGATTTGGGGCCTGGATGTGCCTTGGGATTCAGAATAGACCCTGGTAAGGTCCAGTGCCAGGTGACCTTTCTCTCCTGATCTGGTGGGGTTGCTTAGGACTGTCTGAAGTCCTGGCCTTGCTCTTTCCTGGCCTTGGGAATCTGGGGCTGGGGACCAGCTGCTAGCAATGCTGGTCTCCTTGGCAACTGCTGCCAGGCAAGCATCCTAAAGTTGAATCTATTATCATAATTAGTCCTGAAACCCCTTGTGTTGTAATTCTAGGCTGCAGAAAAAAAAAAAAAAAAAAAAAAAAACAATCTTCCTCCTACCCCAGGCCTCTAGTCCTTTCTGAAAGTGTAGGATTAGTGGTGGCTGGGCTGAGGGGTTGGGAAAGGTCCCTTCCTGGGCTGCCAGCCATTGTCTGTGGGTACTGTGGGGAGGCATGGCTAAGCCTCACAGCTGAGGATGCCATCTCCAGCCTGGAGCCTCCAGAACAGCTGCTGTATCCCCCAGTCCTACCCAGGTGAGCAGAGCACTTGACTTCCATGTCTGAAAGTTTCACCACAGGTTGGATCCTGTGGTAGTCAGGCCCAGGGGAAGGTTCTGGGCCCCGATGAACACTCTGGTGTCTTGCTGTACCAAGGTTTCTGTCTTCTCTTAGAGGGCAAAGAAAGTGGTGTTTGGCCCACTGCTGCAGTTTCTGTGAATGTCAGGAGCTGGAACACAGCATGGTAGGACAGAGGAGAGAAGGGCTCAAGGCTGGGCTTGGGCTGCAGAGATGGCTTAATGGTTAAGGCACTTACCTGTAAAGCCAAAGACCCCAGTTTGATTCCCCAGGACACACGTAACCCAGATGCACAAGGTGGCACATACCTCTGAAGCTCGTTTGCAGCAACTGGAGGCCCTGCCGTTCCCATTCTCTTCCCCCTCAAATAAATAAATAAACATTTTTTTTTTAAAAAAGAAGGCCAGAGGCTGGAGAAGTGTACCTTACTTCTCCTGGGCACAGAAGGTAGGAAGTGGCAGAGTCCCAACAGCCTCTCAGAGAGTCAGTGTACACAACTCCCAAGTGAGTGTGAGTGTGGGGTCTGTCAGGACTGCTATATGTTGGGCAGGGCAGTCACCAGACACTGGGGTGTCTGCAGAAGGATGAGGCTGGGAATCGTCTGTCCCTCAACCAGCGGAGCAGATGCAGCAGAGTGAGCCGTGGCTGCAGCCTGGCCTAGAGGCTGGGAGCTTCCTTCCTGGGGAAGAGCCTGGACCCACAGCCCGAGCTCCTTCCTGTTCCTGGGCTTCCAGGAGTCTCCTGGTGTGGGCGTGACTCTTCCTGCGTGTCCCTGCAGCCTCCTCTGCACCAGCCTTTCCCGTGGGGCCATCTGCGCCTTCTGCTCCAAAAACGTGAAAAACAAAACGTGGATCTGAAGAGCTGTGGGCACTTTCCCGGGGCTGCTGGGGCGGCATAGTTTCAGAGCATGCTCTAGGGTGACTTTCTTTTTTCTTTTTTAAAAAGTTTATTTGCTTATTTGAGAGAAAGAGAAAGGGATAGAGAGGGAGATTGGGCATGCCAGGGCCCCTTGCTGCTGCAAACACGAACTCCGGATACACATATCACTTTCTGCATCTGGCTTTATGTGGGTACTGGGAAATCAAACCCAGGCTGTCAGGCTTTGCAAGCAAGTGCCTTTAATCTCTGAGCCAGCTCTCCAGCCTAGGGTGACTTTCTTTGTAGAGCCGGTAGCACACAGCTTGTTGGCCAAGCAATAATGTTCTAAAGGGCTGGGTTGATATTCCTCCTAGATCAGTCAGTGGTTCATACATTCAGGTCACTAACTACAGGGAAGGACTGTGGATCCATAGTGTAGCCATGTCAACATATGTTCCTACCTGCAGGGCTTCTGAAATGTTCTGAGATGCCTTGCCAGAGGCCTTTAGGAGTGGGGCTGAGTAGGTCTTGTCACTGGGCACCTTCACCTCAGTCTTTGTGTGTGTGTGTGTGTGTGCACGCATGTGTATATAGAATATATGTGTGGTGTGGTATGTGCATGTATATGTGCAGATATGTGTTCAAATGCATGTGCATTTGAAGGACAGGAGAATGTTAGGTATCCTTCTCTTATTGCTTATCTATGTACTTACTTAAGACAGGGTCTCTCTCAACTCAGAGCTGCTGTCAGTGAGCCCCAGTGATTCTCCAGTCTCTGGAGGATCCTAGGGAGTCAAACTTGGCAGTTTCTGGCCAAAGAGGCCCTTGTGCTTAAGTGGTAAGCACTCTTAACCATCGAGCAATCTCCCCAGCCCCAGCCCCAGCCCCAGGCCCAGCCCCAGACTTTTTAACATAAAGGAATGAGTTGCAGTGTGAAGATCTGGCTTTCTGGACTCAGTTTGTGAACTGTGTGTTTGAGTCTATGGGCCTGTCCCTGACCAGTCTGCTCATATCCAGCACATTCCCTGCTCTTCTTCCCTTGGTCCTAACACTCTTCCCTCCTCTCCTCCTGACCAGGTTAGTTCCTCCTTATCCAGCAGGGACCAGCCCCAGGGATGCCTCCTTTTGTGTCTCCCCTGGGCTGTCATCTCACCTTGTAGGCAGAGCTGGTCGTGCATGTCCCTTTTACGATGGACATCTTCATTGTTTCTCCTGTGTTCTCCCCTGCCACTCAAGCCTCTAGGGTCATGGATGAGATATGGGAATTTCTTGTCCTCCTTCCCCACTGACCAAGCTGGGAGAAAATACCCAGGCAGTCAGAATTAGTGGTAGAAGACACATGAGATGTCTGCACATTTCTTTTCAGAGCTCAGTTAATTGTATAAATTGGCTAATGAGGAAAGGAAATTAATTGCACTTTTGAAATGTGACCGTGGTTTTGTGTTCTGTCTGTGCCAGCAGCCTCTGTCACCACTGGTAACAGCTCTGCTCAGGAGCTGGGAAGTGTGTGGCCCCATGTCTTCAGGGATAGCAAACATGGGGGCTGTGCAGAGGGCTGAAGTGTCCGGTGGGAGTCAGTCTGTAGGGAAGGGCTGCAGGAATTGTACGTCTCTTTGAGGCCAGTCTTGTTGGGGCTGAAGTATGGGACCAAGTCTGAATCTTGATGACACCATGTTGACCCTCTTTGGTTGGCTGTTGCTGCAGCCCAGCTCAGGCTGGACCATGAAATGACCTCAGGGCTGGGTGGGGAGATACAGGGTCTTGACCTTGGCTGGTGGGGATGGAGTGATGGAGGGTGCTGTCTCTCACACCTGGCTGGTTCTGCTTGTGCCCCTTGAGGCCCCGTTCAGCTTCTGTACTGTTTTGTGGGTCAGCTCCTTAGTGTTCCTGAGAGCCCCACACCACCCCTTGCCATCCCCTTGGGCTAGACCTGCTACCTGGTTCATCACACCATCCCAGGCTATGGTGTCCTTGATGACCTTTATGGGAACTCCCAGCCACTGATGGGTCCTTCTGCTTGAGGGGTTGGGTGCCTGGTGCGATGCAGGTATAGGCTTTGGACACAGACCTTTGCTGGGAGCACATGGACAATGATCTTGGTTCCTCTTGCGGCTGTGCGCAAACATTGACCAGGGCATTCCCTTCCAACTGCTGAGTCACCTGGGGCTCCCAGGGCCCTGGCTGAGGCCCCATGGCCCTCCCTAACTGTGGTGATCAGTTTTATGTGTCAGTATGGCTGGTCTAGCATGCCCTATTGGTCAAGGACCTGCTCTGGTGCTGCTGTGTTTTCAGAGGTGATGGGCACTTCAGTAAGTGACCATAACACAGGTGATACTCTGTGGTGCATAGGTCCTCGTGGTCAGAAAGGGTGGTATGATGGGACTGGCAGAGATAATGGCTTGGCCATGGTGGGTGGCCAGGAGTCTGATGGGGAGAAAAGGATGCGCTTCTGTGAGTGAGGTGGGTAGTGGGTACATGGGTGCAAGTGACCAGGTGGGCAGTGCTGATAGGACAGGCATGTATTGATACTGTTGTGGTCTGTCACCCCTCCCTCAGTACATCAGTCCTGCTTTGGGAATGTGGGGTCTGGGTCTTAGGGGCCTCAGGCTATGGGGCTGGTGGCCCTGAGCTTTTCACCCACAACCTGGCCATCAGACCCGTGTGTTATGCACCTTCTCTTCCCAGGATGTAGAGCCCAACTTTGAGGGCTTGTGAATAAAATTGGGGTTTCCCAATACTCACACTTCTTCACCAGTGCTTTCCACAGTGCTCCTAAAGGACTTTCAATGATGAGACTGTGGGGTCCTCTTTCTGCCAGACACCATGGTCAGATGCTGACACTTGCTGTGTGTCAAAAAAAAGCACTCATCATCTCTAGCACTTACTTTACCCTCTTTCTTTGTTTTTATTATTATTATTTTATTTTTAAACTTTTTATCAACTACCTCCATGCATACATAAAATATACCATGACCATAATCTCCTCGCACCTCCTTACTCCCTCCCAAATCTCCCCTCCACTGAATCCCTTCTTATTTCCAACTAGTTTCTCATATATATATATATATATATATATATATATATATATACACACATATATGTATATATATATATATATATATATATATATATAGTTCTTATTTTCTCTTTTCTATTCTCTTGTATTTTGATCTCATCAGCTTTTTCCTCCTATTATGCTGGTCTTGTGTAGATTGCATCAGTCACTGTGAGGCCATGAATATCAAGGCTGTTTGTGTCTGGAAGACAGCACTGTAAGCACTCCTCCCCTTCCTTTGGCTTATATTCTTTCCACTGCCTCTTCTGCAATGGTCTCTGAGCCTTGGAGGATGTGATAGGTATGTCACAGTGCTGAACACTAAACTTTCACTTCTTCTCAGCAATATGGTGACTTTTTTTTTTTTTTTTCGAGGTAGGGTCTCACTCCAGCTCAGGCTTACCTGGAATTCACTATGTAGTCTCAGGGTGGCCTCCAACTCACGGCGATCCTCTTACCTCTGCCTCCCAAGTGCTGGGATTAAAGGCATGTGCCACCACACCCGGCTCAATATAGTGACTTTTGAGTCACCTCAGTGGTCTCTAACATCTTATAAGAGAAGCTTCTCTATCAAAAGTGAGAGTAGCATAAAATATGGACAAACATAAGTATTTAGAGGGCAGTTTGGTGGACATAATAAATCCATTTAGTCAGACAACAGTAATAGTTTACCTGCTAGGGCTTATGACCTCCCTAGCCATAGGCTTAGGTTTTCAGTACCAGGCAGGAATTCCTTCCTGTGGAGCAGGCCTCAAGTCCATTCAGAGAGCAGTTGTTTTCCCCAAAATAGACATGTCTTCATTGCACCAGTTGGTACATTTGGCCTAGCTGTCCAGCCATAAATTTTGTATGGCCCACTGCTGGTTAAGGCCATTGGTGACTTTCCTCCTCCAACAGACTGCATAGCTATTTCCAGCATCCTGACAGCTAGTCAACAAAGAGAAGGTTTTCATCTCAGCTCCAGCTTGATTTCTCAGTGACCTGCAGCCCAAGCATGTGGAGTCTTCAGCAATAGGGTCTTACCATCTAGTTCTGGTTGACAACCAAGAGCCTTGGCAGTAGCCTGGGGTATCAGAGACATCCCTCATTAATAACTTGCTGGAATGTATCCCACCCCTGACACTGAAAATTTTCTATTACCAGTATATGGCTTCTGGGCACATTACTCACCTCCACAGGATGCTTTTACCCAAACACTCTTTTCTCTTTGGTTTTTCAAGGTAGGGATCTCTCTTTAGCCCAGGCTGACCTGAAATTTACTATGGCCTAGAACTCACAGCAATCCTCCTACCATAGCCTCCTAAGTGCTGGGATTAAAGGTGTATGCCACCACACCTGGCTTTTCTCTTTCTTTTTTTTTATTTTTGCATGTGTATGTGTTTGTGGTATGTGTATATCCATATTTGTGTGTGTGTGTGTGGGGTGCATATGTGTGTGTGTGTGTGTGTGCATGTGGAGGCAAGTGGTTGATGTTGGGTATCTTCTTCAGTTGCTCTCCCCCTAAATTTTTTGAGACACTGAGCCTACAGTTCGTTCATTTAGCTATAAATTTACCCAGCAAGTCACAGGGATCTGCCTGTCTCTACCTCCTCAGTACTGAGATTACAGACACATACTGCCACACCCAGTTTTTATGTAGTGCTGGGTATCTGAACTCAGGTCCTCATACTTGCACAACATGCACTTTACCCACTGAGCAATCTCTGCGACCCTTGTTTCCCCCTCTTGATCCAAGGCCACTTATGTTGTATTTCCCATGACTTGTCTGAAAGGGGAGGGCATACAGCCAGAGTAGGAGTGACCATAGCATCATGGTGATGAGTGGGATGCTCAGAGCAAGACCTACCTCGATCCTTAGACTTTCACAGCCTGGAAAAGTCAGAGATCTTATTTGCAAGGGGCAGCCACCAACTACAAAGTGTTTTAGTCATAGGCTTCATGGCCTGGAGCTGCAGGGGTTCTGGTACAGCTGTAGGCTGCCTCTCAAGCTGTGTCTTTTATTGCTTTCTTCCATGTAACTTCACCCATAGGTGTTTCCTGTGCTGGAACCCAAGTTGGCTCTCTAGTGGAAAGGGGTGCCTCTGTCTTGATGGTTCAAGCAAAGGTTCTGGGAGGATGCTTGCTGGCTTTAGTTGGTCGGGCTTTGACCCATGGAAGCCTGCACCTTGGACTGTAAAGGACATTTGGAAGGTGGGGGAGGGAAAGGGTGCTATGCAGGGGTGATGGCAGGTGTGGGTTCCTCTACCTTGATAGCAGGGGTTCAATGACAAAGGGGTGTGTGCGTCTGAAATGGCAGATTGACATCTACAGACAAATGTAAACACATGAGTCATTGATCAAACTCTCTGGGCATGGGCAGCAAAATGCAGCCAGTCATTAAGCCAGTACCCCAGTTCCAACAAAGTTCTCTGTGGTCTTTCCTTATCTTTTGAAAGTTCATAAGCAAAGCCTCCCAATAAATTCTCTTTTCAAACTCTCACCAGAATAGTTCATAAACCTTGGCTTACCGCTCTGGAAGGCATCTTCAGTTGCAAGTACCAAGTCCATGCTCATTCTTCCAAAACGAAAGTTCCCAAAGACCAAAATTCACATGGTCAGAATCATCACACAGCAACATCCCACACACTCTCTCTCTCTCTTTTTTTTCCAAGGTAGGGTCTCGCTGTAGCCCAGGCTGATCTGGAATTCACTATGTAGTTTCAGGGTGGCCTCAAACTCACAGCTATCCTCCTACCTCTGCCTCCCGAGTGGTGGGATTAAAGGTGTGCGCCACCACGCCTGATGAACATCCCGCTCTTGATACCAGTTCGTGTTGCTGGGATGAACCTCCAATCTAGGCACAGTTTATAGGAGGAATGTAGTTTATTATGCTTACAGATCCAGGGGAAGTTCCATAATGGCAGAAGCTGGCCCCCTTTCACAGGTCCATGCAGAAAGCAATACCACCAACACCACAAGCAAGCACACTCCAGGAACCCCAGACACAGTTCAAGCACTCCGCATATCTTTAGACTGGAATTCTAGATCTGTCCCCACATCTTAGGGCCAGACCCTAGGATCCATCCACAGTGACACCAGGTTACAAGCTCGAAGTAAACTCCTGAATCTATTGGGGGACATTTATTCAAACTACTACAGCCACTTAGGGTGCCCTTGTCATAGGCTACCGGCTGGGTTTGTTTAGTGGGGCCCTTAGGGGTGATACTTCCCCTCTGCAGTCCTCTGGGGTGAGGCAAGGGAGCAGGTGGCAGCATGTCAAAGGAGGTCATGTGGCTATTAAAGAGGCATGGATTCTATGTGAGAATTCAGTGGACCAAGAAGAATCAGCTAATAAAGCATGGACTGGTGAGGAGGAGCCCCAGTAATTTATAAGGAAGGAGAAGCACAGAAACTTTGGGCTACCTGGAAGCCAATACAAGACCAGAAAGAAGATAATCTGAGAAGTTCTTGTTAAGCGCCAGATTTAGTTGGAAGAGAAGTTTCCTGCTTCCTAGGAAGAAAGTCATTGCATGACAGGTGAAAGAATGAACTTTTGCTGAATGCCTTTGGTGGGGCAGGCAGTGTGGAGTTGGCTCTTTTTCTTACCTTTGTAATACTTAGGCTATCAGGGCTAAAACCAGATAGAAAAGGGTCAGGAACAAAGTGTGGGGTGGAGCAGGGCATAGTGGCACACCTTTAATCCCAGAATTTATGAGGTAGAGGTAGAAGGATCACTGTGAGTTTGAGGCCAGCCTGAGGCTACATAGTGAATAGTCCGCCTGGGCTAGAGTGAGACCCTACCTCGAAACCCCCCCAAACAAAACAAAACAAAAAAACCCTGAAAAAAGTATGTGGTGGAATCTTATCAGCGTTTAGTGTCAGTGGAGTCCTGGGGTCCTGGGAGGTGGGCAGTGAGTTGTGGGCTATGTCCCTTCTGCTATTCCCTGAGTTGCCTCTGATGATGGTGGTTTCGGGGGGATGGGTGGGTGGACTTGCAACCTGCAGGACCTCATGTCTCCCTCTTGCTGCAGGTTCCTTCTGGTTTTCTCCTGCCTTGTGCTCTCTGTGTTTTCTACCATCAAGGAGTATGAGAAGAGCTCAGAGGGGGCCCTCTACATTTTGGTAAGCCAGATACTTAGAGGGGAGCATAGAAAGGCACCTAAAATTCCTTAATGAGCCCTGGCCAGCCTTTGTAGTGAGACCTCTACACTTCAGTTTGCAGATGTCTGTTTGCAACCCTGATTTCTCAAATGAGTTTGGCCTACTGGGTGGCTTGCTCTCGACCCCTGCCAACCTTTTCTTCCTTCTACAAGTGATGTTACAGCATCTGACATCCCCTACCTCCTCCTTTCCACCCTGCTGGTTTTCTTTGGAGTCTGAGGACCCAGTTGCCCCCACTGGCAGTGTGAGATGTTCCCCAGCATATGTGGGTGCAGGGACAGGGGGCCATGATGCTCACTCACAGCAATCGCATGATGGGGCGGGGTGGGCACCATGGCAACGGGACTATATTTTTTGTGTTGTCATTGGTAACAGGGCTGGCCTTTCAAGGAGACTGATCCCACCAGAATGCCCCATCACCCATCCTGCCCCATTGCCCTGGGGCTGTCTGAGTTCTGAGAGGAAGCTGCTGCCCTTTTTGCTGTGAAGAGGAGCTCTCCTTCAGCTCAGCTTTGCTATGTCCCACACACCAATACCTGAGACCACCGTCGAGCTCAGAGAGGGCAGTTTCCCTCAGCTCAGATAGGGCAAGAATCCCCTAGGTCAGGCAGGGCAGGACACCCTCCCAGCTTGTAGGCAGGTTCCCACAGTGGTCTTCAGGTTGTGACTTACAGCTGTCAGTCCCTAGGGTATCCAAGACCCTGAGTCCAGAATGGGCCCAACCCCTGCTGCCTGGCAAGTGTGACCTGGGCCTTACAGGGCTCCAGCTAAGCCTACAGCTCCCCTTTGGGGTCTCCATCTGTCTCTGGACTGAAACCGCCCACGTGGCGTCTAAGCAACCCTCTCCAGGCTTAGTGGTGTGTCAGCTGTGTCCCCTTCCCCTAGGAAATTGTGACCATCGTGGTGTTTGGTGTGGAATACTTTGTGCGGATCTGGGCTGCAGGCTGCTGTTGCCGGTACCGAGGCTGGAGGGGCCGGCTCAAGTTCGCAAGGAAGCCATTCTGTGTGATTGGTGAGGCCCAGTGGGATGGTCAGGATGGGAGTTGCCACAGCAGGCTGGGCGAGAGGGCAGGACCAGCTCCTTCTGGAAGCTTCTTCTCACCACTGAGTTGGAGTTGGAGCCCATGGCTAATGGGGTCTAGGTGTATAGACTATGGAACCCACTCTTCCCAGGGGCCCTATAAGACATTGACGGCTTCAAGACCCTGAGGAGATGAGGTCCCACAAGCTGCATCTGTCTCCTACAGACATAATGGTGCTAATTGCTTCCATTGCCGTGCTGGCTGCTGGCTCCCAGGGCAACGTCTTCGCCACGTCTGCGCTCCGGAGCCTGCGTTTCTTGCAAATCCTGCGAATGATCCGCATGGACCGAAGGGGTGGCACATGGAAGCTCCTGGGCTCAGTGGTCTATGCCCACAGCAAGGTGAGCATCCGTGACCTAGCCTGAGGGCTGCTGTTCACCCAGGCCCCAAGACCTCTGTGTTCTCTGAAGGTCTTGGGCAGCTGGCACGAAAAACCAGAAAGCCAATGCAGCCAAGGGCCTGGCGAGATACGAATGAGCCTCCCCGCTCTTCTTTGGGTTTCTTGCCATGACTCACCATCTTTGTCACCTATGCCAGAAAGTTGCTTTGGGCTGTCTGAGTGGTCCTCTCTGGAATCCACTGGCTCTGTGGCTAGGTGTTTCCCTTGCTGGTTCTGAGGGCTTGAATCATTACTTTGCCTGAGCCACTCTCCTAGAGGTTGTTTAAGCTGTGGCTTGTGGTGACTGCTGGCCAGGGGACTCATGGGATAGCTGTGTTCACATATTCCACATTGAGAGGGGCCCAGGCTTCCCAGTGCTTGAGATCTGGTTCTGTCACGCTGTGCTGTGAGGCATCCTTGCACACGTGGGGTTATTGATCCAAATGTTCTGTGTCCCATTTTCTACTGTCTGAACCACTTTTTGTGGGCCACGATGGCTTTAGGGCAGGTGGAAAGCCCATAGGTATACCAAACTCCCCAAGACCTCAGCACTCTTCCTTCCTGCATACTCTGGGAGTTGGGGAGCTGAGTATGCAGCCTGTTGGGGCCTGCAATCCCTTTTGGGCATGTCTCCACAAGATCCTAACAGTTTTTGGATCTTCCAGACCTTCAGTTCCCAACTGTAGGATGCATGCTTCCCAGGCCTGGGAAGGATGCTCATGGGGCTGCTAGCTCTGAGTTCTGAGATGGTCAGGTGAAAGGCTGCTTTGGTCAGCACCACATAGCCAGCAGTGCCCCCAGATTCTGCAGGGTGAGCCTTCTGCAGTCCAGCCCAGTGTCTACTCCTGCTGAACCTCTGCCCACATCAGGAAGAGAGCCCACCTTTGCTCAAGTTCTAGAGAAGCACCGTTCAGGGCGAGGTTCCCAGGCTGGACATGGCCAGACTGTTCTAGTGGAATGATGATGTGACCTGTGCTGCCTTGTAGGAGCTGGTGACTGCCTGGTACATAGGCTTCCTTTGCCTCATCTTGGCCTCTTTTCTGGTGTACTTGGCGGAGAAGGGAGAGAATGACCACTTTGACACCTATGCAGATGCGCTCTGGTGGGGCCTGGTAAGTCCTGGTCATTGCTAACTTCCCCTTCCCCGAAGACATTTGCCTTCCTTCTTGATACCCTCCCCTTCCTCCAGCTGTTTCGAGGATGTCCTTGGGGCCTGGAAGGAAAGCCTGTTCTTCCTTAGTTGAGTTGGGTGAGCATGTCTCTTGGAGGACGCCTGCTGGTTGGCTGTGGAGGTGACAACTGAGCCTGCTGGTGGTCAGTGTGCTGGCCTGTACACTGGGGAGAGACTGACCTCCTTCATCCCCATTGCCTGCCTCTCAATCCCTGCTCTGGATACCTCATGCAAGTAGATGCAGAGGGCAGAGTCAATTGTTCCCTGGGAGACCCTATGGCAATTATCTGGACTGGTTTTATGCATGCAGAGTCGGACAGCTTCCTTTGGGATGAATATACAAGGCAATTTTTACTTCTTTATTGAGAGGGGGGAGAGGAAGAGTATGGGCACACCAGGGCCTCCTGCTGCTGCACGCAAACTCCAGACGCATGCACCATACTGTGCATCCGGCTTTATGTGGGTCCTGGTACTGGGGAGTTGAACCCTGACTGACAGACTTTGTAAGCAAGCACCTTTCACCACTGAGCAACCTCCCCATCTCTAGTTGTGATTTTTATCAATGGCCACAGGTCTGGAATCTTGTTTCTTTCATTCCCCCTCCCAGGAGAAGTAGCACTGTCAGGAGTGAGACTTGCCAGAGGCCAGGCAGAGGCAAGCAGTGTAGGGGATGGCAGGGCTGAGGCAGAAATGTTTGACCTCGCGGACTGTGTGTGTGTGTCCAGGCTCTGCAGCGTGATCCCACCCAAGAATACTGAGCTGTGACCAGGCCTTTTGTGGGACATGGTCTTCTCATCTTTCAGAGTTGAACTAAAAATTTTATGTGTGCTGTTTCAAAGTTATTCTTGTATTTTTTTTTTTTTTTGAGATAGTGTCTCGCTCTAGCACAGGCTGACCTGGAATTCACTATGTAGTCTCAGGGTGGTCTCGAACTCACAGCCATCTTCCTACTTCTGCCTCCTGAGTGCTGGGATTAAAGGCATGTGCCATCATGCACAGTGTCTTTGTATGTGTTTAAAAAAGTGTCTGCTGGTTCCTAAAACACAGACCTTTGGGTCTCCTCCAGTTATTTCTGTGGCCAGTTCTGTGGCTTACTTTGGGGGCAACCTCCTTGGCCACATAATAGGCCTAGGCTGCATTTCTTGATTCAGACTTCTGACACTGGTCTTCCCCTTTATGGCTGAGTGAGGTTTTACTTGGCTCCTTTCTGTTGCTCTCCAGGCCCCAGCGTGCCGGGGCCTCCTATTCTCAGCCACATCCCAACCTCCCCGTTGAGCCTCACTGGACAGCAGGTCCAACAGCTGCTTAGAAACTTTCAGGGGTGAATTTTGAGTCTGTCTAAAGTGTTGCCTCTGGCCTGATGGTTCATGGCTGGCGAGGGGCCTGGCCACCCTTTCTCAGGCATCTCTGACTGGCCGCTGTTCCAGGGTTGCCTTCACCGTGTGCAGCAGCACAGGACTCAGAGTCCTTCTGGAGTCTTGCGTTTCATTTCTTTCAAGACCTTCTGTCCTGAGCTGCATCTCACTGTACTTTTTCTCCCTGTCCTCCCATTTTTCTGCCTTCTTATCACCCTTTACTGTTACTTAATTGAGTCTGGGGGAGAATAGCATAAGGTATTTTTTCATGTATGTAAGTTTATGATAATACCCTGAACAAGGGATATAGATATGTGGCAGAACCTCGGCTAGGGGAGGATTAGTGGTGGAAGTGACTCTCCCAAGCATGCCTTGTTACCTGTGACCAGCCCCTGGCTTAGATGCAGGCAGTTGGACTGTGTACTCCTAGGGTCCACAGTCCTGTGTAGGTCCACATGCAGGATTTGTTGCTGAGCTGGACGCTGGTGCAATATGGAGTGATCAAGCCTGGCCATGGGAGGTCATCTGGGCTGGAACTAGGAGTTGCTCCAGAATAGCCCTTGGGGGAGGTGGCCTTAGACAAATGGAGGGATGATGGTTGAGCTCAGAGCAGTGGCTGTCCCTCCCACAGGGAGTTTGGGCACCTTTCACTAAGGACTAGGTGGTCCAGCTCTGCGGCCTGTCATAGGTGCAAAAAGGCTCAGCCTGTGCATTCTGAACAAAGCAGAAGCTGCCGGGGCTGTGAGGGCGCTGCTGGTTCTGATGGGATTGAGGGTGCTGCTTGTCAGAGGAGAGATTATGGGTTCTGATGGGATTGAGGGTGCTGCTTGTCAGAGGAGAGATTATGGGTTCTGATGGGATTGAGGGTGCTGCTTGGCAGAGGAGAGATTATGGATTCTGATGGGATTGAGGGTGCTGCTTGTCAGAGGAGAGATTATGGATTCTGATGGGATTGAGGGTGCTGCTTGGCAGAGGAGAGATTATGGGTTCTGATGGGATTGAGGGTGCTGCTTGGCAGAGGAGAGATTATGGGTTCTGATGGGATTGAAGAATGAAGGGTAGTCCACACTGATTCCAGCATGGGAGGTGTGTGGGAGGGATGACCTCCATGTCTATCCAGCCCAGGCCCACGTGGCTACTGACATCCAACTGCCCCCAGAGGTGCAGGCAAGCTCCTTGGATGAGCCTCCTGGGGCTGAGCAGGGCCATTTAGCTTGGGATTATGGCCTAGCTAAGTGACCAGAGCCCATTATCCTTCAGATCACTCTGACTACCATTGGCTATGGGGACAAATACCCTCAGACCTGGAATGGGAGGCTGTTGGCAGCGACCTTCACCCTCATCGGTGTCTCGTTCTTTGCTCTTCCTGCGGTGAGCCTCCTGCCCCTTCCTGTCTTGTGGGGAGGGTGACAGAATCTTGTAGGTTCCATGTGAAACACAGCCACAGGCTACTTGGGCACCTGGGGATACTGGATGGGAGCAGATGTCTGCACTCTCCATAGACCCTAGGAATGCCCCCTGCCCAATCAGAGCTGCCCTGGCTTAGATGCAGGCAGTTTCCCCAGTATCCCTGAGCTGTACTCCTAGGGTCCACAGACTATGGCTTTTGACCTCGCTCTCTGCGCCACTGTGGTCCTCCTATCTGCATGGCCCTGGACAGTGGGGTCCTCATGATCAAGAGCAATGCTGCCTAGTAATGGGCTTCCTGTAAGGGTCTCAGGAGGCAAGGCTCCATCCCATGTAGAATGGGGGCTGGCAGAAGGTGGCTGATGTAGGGCTTGCCTGAGCAGAGCAGGGGAAGAGAGCTCCTGTTTGGGTTCAGTGGGCACTGCCATGCCTTCTGCTGTCCAGAGGACCCCTGGCTTGGTGTCCAGGTGACAAGGCACTGAGGTGGGAGGTGGCATCCATGAAGCCTGAGTATACCGGTAAGGCTGGGAGGGGGGCATGCATCCCAGGACGTGGTCTGACCTCAGTGACTTGCAGGGCATTTTGGGGTCTGGCTTTGCCCTGAAAGTCCAAGAGCAGCACCGGCAGAAGCACTTTGAGAAGCGGCGGAACCCTGCGGCGGGCCTGATCCAGGTGATCCCCTTGGTCCTCGATAGAAACCAATCCCTCTCTGGCCCCACCTTGCCCAGCGAGGACTTTGCTGGGGACTTGAACTGACTATCACGAGGCTTCTCCCTACCTGTGGGTGGGGCTATGCTGGGTGGGGTGGGGGGTGGATGTGTAAATAGCATGAGAACAGTGCAGACACCTGAGGGCACAGTGCAGCAATGACACTGGGTGCTCCTTTCCTTAGCAGGTATCTGGTCCAGGCCAGGGTGTCCCAGACACGATCCTGGTCACCCTTCAGCACCTTTGGTAGCAAGGTCCCTCATCACACCCATTCTGCAGTGGGAGGACCCGCAGCTCAGAGATCATCACTGTGGTAGCAAGTGGCATCTGAGTTGTGTCTGCCCCTCCAAGCCTGACTGGGGACACTGTGCCTTCCTTCCCTGAGCTCAGCTGGCCAACCCCCCATTCAGGGACAGTTGGGGTGCAGTGGCTACCTGAATCTACAAGCAGAATAGCTGAGACTCCTGCTGTACCCTGGAGTTGGCTGGAGTATCATGCCAGTTGGACATGGCCTTGTCTCTGCCTTTATTTTTATTTTTATTTTTATTTTTTGTTTTTTCGAGGTAGGGTCTCACTTAGCACTATGGAGTCTCAGGGTGGCCTCGAACTCACAGCGATCCTCCTACCTCTGCCTCCCGAGTGCTGGGATTAAAGGCGTGCGCCACCACGCCCGGCTCTCTGCCTTTATTTTTAGAAGATTTCCTATGGTCTTGACTTGAGGCCAGCCTCCTTTTATATATGTATTGTTTATCTTTCACCACAAACTTCACTTTTATTGTTTTGTAAATGCAAAAGAGAACAAAGAAGAACAGAAATGTCCAATTGAAAACAGTGACTGAATGTCCACGAAGCCAAAAGGTTTAAATAGCACTTCACATACAGCGAAGTGCTCCCTACTTGTCCCTCTTCTCAACTCAAAGGCCACTCACCAGCAGCCAACAAGTCTTCCAGAGATCAAAAGTGACTCTATAGGCATCAACACACACTCTGCTCTGTTTCACCCGGGAGAGCCCCCTTATCAGCATAGAACAGCCTCCCAGCCTATCCCCATGGTGGACCTAAGGTTGTTTCCAGTGCTTTAGGCGGTCTCTGACTGGTATCTGATGTGTGGCCACAGGATGATGTTACAGAGCACCTAGTCAAAGGGACCTTCCTCTAAGGGAAGCTCATTTTCCTGTGCATCTGGGGGCCAAAACTTTGGATAGCCATGACCCCAGCTACAGGGCCAGGAAGGATTGCTTCCCCCCCCCTTTTTTCAAGGTAGGGTCTCACTCTAGCTCAGGCTGACCTGAAATTCACTATGTAGTCTCATGGCAGCCTTGAACTCATGGCAGTCCTCCTACCTTTGCCTCCCAAGTGCTGGGATTAAAGGTGTGCACCACCATACCCAGCAGGACTGCTTTTTTATTTTTACTATTTTTTTTTCTCTTTTTCTCGAGGTAGGGTCTCACTCTAGCCCAGGCTGACCTGGAATTCACTCTGTATTCTCAGGGTGGCCTCAAACTCATGGTGATCTTCCTACCTCTGCCTCCCAAGTGCTGGGATTAAAGATGTGTGCCACCACACCCGGCTGCTTTTTTATTTATTTATTTTTTATTTATTTGTTAGAGACAGAGAGAGGGAGAGAAAGACAGAGTGTGCCAGGGCCTCTAGCCACTGCAAACTCCAGAAGCATGTGCCACCTTGTGCATCTGGCTTACATGGGACCTGGAGAATCAAACCTGGGTCCCTAGGCTTCACAGACAAGCACCTTAACTGCTAAACCATCTCTCCAGCCCATGGACTGCTTTTTGAGAAGTCTACAACCTGGATATGATTCTGGCTACCAGTGAGGAAAAGACCTTGAGCCTTAGAGAAGATAGTAGGACCCCTGTGCCCTCTAAGAATCTGAGAAGGTCGTCTGCATGCTGTGGAAGTCAGCATACCTGAGTTAGCCTAGACCTCACGTCTAAAACGTATAAGATGTTATTGAAAGAACTTTATGGAGATCTAAATAAACAGAAAGACATCCCATGTTCATAGATTGGAAGACTTAATCTCATTAAAATGTTTTTTAACAAAAAATTGATCTGCAGGGCCTGGGGAGATGGTTCAGTGGATAACTTGGGCAAATGAAAGCACCAGGCTTTGGATTTCCAGAACCCATATAAAGCTGGATGCTAGGGAGTTAGAAATAGGAGAATTCCCAGAAGCTTAGCTAATGGCAGTGGTTACATAATGCTGACTGTGCACTTTAAAGTGGATGCAACTGTAGATTCTATGTTGCATGTATTTTTTTTTCTTAACAACTTCCATGATTATAAACAATATCCCATGGTAATACCCCCCCCCCCCCCAATTTCCCCTTTTAAATTCCAATCGATCTCTCTTTTATTTTGATGTCATGATCTTTTCCTCCTATTATGATGGTCTTGTGTAGGTAGTGTCAGGCACTGTGAGGTCATTGCATGTATTTTTTCACACACAAAAGGGTAGAGGTCCAAAGGAAGTGCTGGCCAGCGAAATCAATCTACATGGCAGGCTAAAGACTGGGCCTAGGCCTGGAAAAAAGAGGTATGTCCTAGCCTTGCTGGCCTTCCTAGGTTGTCAAGAGCCTGGGACAAAGTCTTGTTTGGACTGGGGAGGGCAGCAACATCACTGTGTTGACCAAATCATGCACTATGAAGTAAGACATAAAGGTACTTGCAGTGAGCTGCACTGGCTCTGCCTCCTTTATACCCCAGCAGCTTCTGTGGGCATCACACCCATCCCTTTGACCAGAATAATCCAAGGCTGTAAGGTAAGGAAAGGCAGGGGCACATTTCTGATGATTGAGCTGAGCCTTCCTGATTGAAAGGTACATGTGAGATCACTGGAGAGGGGAGGTCTGGCCCTGCTGCACCAACCTTGCCTGTCTCTCTCCACAGTCTGCCTGGAGATTCTATGCCACCAACCTCTCACGGACTGACCTGCACTCCACGTGGCAGTATTATGAACGCACCGTCACCGTCCCCATGTACAGGTACTGCACCAAGTCCAGCCTCCCCACCCTGCACAGTGGTCTTGCTTTTGAATTTCCATTTGTCCTAGACCCCATTTTTGTTTCAGTTTTGCTTCTTTTTTTCCCTTTCAAATGTATCTGTCTTTCCAAAGAAGATCCTGTGTGGTTTGTTTCAAATATTGATTTTGTTCTTTGCTTTACAGTGTGTGGTTTTTCTCACCTCATTCCCCTACCCTTTGCTTTCTGCTCTTCAACATAGGTGTGTTGTGTTATGAGCCTCCTACCCCACCCCAGGCTGTCCCATAAGGTGACTGCTGGCCTGAGCACTGGAGGGATCTAGTGCCAGAACCCACTCAGCGTGAAGTGGAAGGATGATGAGAACGCTGTTCTCCAGGGAGGACTGGGGTCTCTGTGGGGGAGGAGGTATCCCGGACTGAGCTGAGGATCTAGACATGGGAAACTTACATTAGCTGAGGATTCCAGGGATCCACAGGAGGATGGAGCACAGGACATCCCAGGTGCCTTGGTAGGAAAGGAGAAGGCCAGGAAATGCCTCTTTGGAGGCAACTGGGAGGCAGTTCCAGTTAGCCTGTAAGGCAACTACTCAGGGCAAGTGGCAGTGCTGGCTCAGGAGTTGTGAGCTGGCATCTTCTCTGGATAAAGGTCTGAGGCGAGGTCTTGAGGGCTGGGCATAGAGACCACACAGCCCCATGCTGCAGGGCAGAGCTCCTCAGAGTAGACACCATACTGTCCCGTCATTGTGCATTGAGGGAGTGAGGCTGATCCAGGTCTACCCAGGGAATTTCAGTCCACCTGCTTTGGTACATCTGAGCTGTCCCCAGGTGGTGTGGGCACAGAGCTCAGTCTGGCACTCCTGGGCTGAGGGGTCGTCTTGAGGCTCTCATCACCAGTGACAGACCAGAGGCCATTCCTCTTGCACTAGCCTTGGCAAGCTGTCACCTGGGGAGAAGGAGGTCCCGCAACCTCGCCCTCAGCCCCTCTGGAGCACTGAGCCCTTGCTTGGCCTTCCCTGAGCTCCATGCTCCTTGCCGAGCATCGGGACAGAATTGAGCCATGGGCTAATTTTCTTTATTCTGTTGTTTCCCCTACTTTCCTTGACTATTTTTCCATTTTCTTTTTCTTATCCGTTCTTTTAAAATTTTGGTTCTTTCCCCTTTGTGTGTGTGTGTGAAACCCTTGAAAGCTCGCAAACTCAAACCTATGGGGCCTCCAGGTAGGACATGCATGGGATAGAAGCTGTGTGTGGCTCTCATCTGTCTGAGTCTGGTGCCAGGCAAACCCTTGGAAGCCCACAGCCCACCCCAGAGCACCTTCCCCGTGGTCCTCATGCTGCCATTGTCAGACCTGGTTTCCCTGTGGCCCCTCCCTGCCTGGACACCCTTTGCCAACCTATTTTTCCTCCCCGAGTGAGCTCATCTTCCCTTCCCTGCCTCCTGCCTCCTCAGCTGCCGCTCTCTTGTTGCTGGATCCCTTGTCCTCAGTGACTCGTGTTTCTTGACCTGCTTCCTGCATCGTCTTACAGCTGTGGTCTCCCATCCTTGTCTGCATACCATCCCATAGGCCGACTTATGAATCAAGAAGAGTAGTGGTGGTGAACTCAACATGTGTTTAGGGATACATGTTAGGAGCCAAGCTCACATTTCTGACTAGAATATTGCTCAGAATGCTGTCCCAGGGTCTCCCTCCCTGGGCTCAAGCCCTCCTCAAAGCCTTTCTACATTAGAGGGAACTTGCAGGCCCTGGGAGCAGAACCATCTGTTGGGTACCAGCTCTCCTTTGTGCTTTGGGGTCTTTGTCCAGATAGGGGCTTCTGAGCTGCTCAGGAAGTTTTACTCCACATATAGGGTGTGGGTCTCCTCCCTGTGTTGAATGGAGGCACACCCCCCAGCAAACCCTGCAGAGCAGTCAGCTTCTCCTGGTTTGGCCTAGCAGTGGGCTCAAGTTCTTTTTCCTGGAGTAGTGATCTGTCTGCTGTCCATCTGGGGACTGGGCTAGATAGTTACACACTCAATTTCCAGGACGGTGGGGCTGCCTTGCTGGGTAGCCTTGGGGTCAGGCCCTTGAGCATCTCTTGCCAAGACTCTGGAAGCACAGGTGACCATGGGAGCACTGTTCCAGTGTCTAGCCTCGCCTGGGGTTCCCACCTTCCTGGCAGGTGGAGGATCTGTGTCCTGTCCTGATAGGCTCTTTTTACCTTTGGTCCATTTTCTTTAGCCAGCACTGTTCTAGAAATAAGATGTCCCATGTCCACAGAGCCCCTCCATTTGCACGGCTGGAGTTGTCCCCTGAGGTCAGTTTCACTCCCACATTAACCTATGCTATCTGTTAGGATCACCCCTGCCTCCACTCCCATCATTCTCTGTGACTGTCCAGAGTTGACCAGCTGTGCGCACGGCCCCAACCTGTGTGTCTGAGCCCAGTGGCTGCTCTGTGTGTCCAGGCATGCATCCTCTCTGGCTCAGTGGGCTGGTGTCATGTGTCTCTAACCTGAGCCTGCGCGTGGGGGGGGGGGGGACTAAGGAGGGAGGGCTGTGGTAGGGTCTTCATTCACTCCATGCCCCAAAGCTTGGTGTAGGAGAGACGGGGAAGGCCCCTGTGGCACTAGCGGACTAACCTGACTGCTGAGCTCCTGCTTCATGTTCTGCCTGGACAGTGGATGGCCTGGGGGAGGTCGAGAAACACCAAAGGATGGGAAGGGATGAGCTCACAGGCCTGCCTCCTCCTACCAACATTTTCAGAACCTTTCTAGGTCCAATTTTGAGGCTGTGGCTCTGGACCAGGAAGAGGCCAAGTGCAGTGACCTGTCAGAATCTGTACAGCCTGCTGGGGAGGGGGGAACACCCAGAGGCTGTAGCAGGTTGGGGCAGGGAGGCAACAGTGGCTCAGGTGCAGGGTGGGTCTTTCTGAGTGGAGGAGTTGGCTAGCCTGACCAGTGGGGTTCAGTGTCCTTTTGTTTTGGAGGCAATGTGGAACCATTAAATATTTGAGCAGGAGAACAATGAGGTTGCTGGGCATATTTGGAAGATTAGTGGGGAGATCATGGAGGTGTTGAGAGAATCTAGGTGAGTTAGACAGAGGGATCAAGAGACATAGGAAGGGATATCTCCAGTAGGAAGTAGCCATAGCTGCCCAAAAGGTTGGGTTGGGAGGGCTGGGAGGTGGTTAACCACTGCAAGACCACTGAACACAAGGACCCAAGTGGTTTTCTGCAACTAGGATGTCAAGAGTGACAGAGACAAGCATGGGTGAGGGACTTAGGTTCTGGAGATCCTGGTGTCCAGTGGCACATGGGTGGCTCTGTAGAGTGAGGCTGTCCTTGGAGTAAATGGTGGTTTTGTGTGTGTGTGTGTGTGTGTGTGTGTGTGTGTGTTGGGGGGTGGTGAGTCAGAGCAGGAGTGGCAGGCACTGGATTCACAGCAACTGAGGTACTGCTGTTCAGAAATTTTCCCTGAAATGAGGCAGGTAGTGTATAGAGAAGACATTTGCTAGGGTATAAGCTGGAGAGTGGAATGGGGTAAGGAGACATTTCACCCAGATATGGGGTGGGGCTTACCTCCTGTATCCAAGCACACCTTCCCTGGGGAGGCTGCTGTGCTGTGGCTGTGGACTGACCAAATGTCAGAGTGGTCAGATGGTTGCCAGGCATAGGTCTGTTGGGGCATGTCTAGGGAGTGGGGGACAGGCCATCTGCTGAGGGTCCTCAGGGCATCTGGGCCCGATGAAGCCAGGGCTTGTCTTCCAGTTGTCCAGGCCAACAATCCCACCCAGAAATGAGCTCCTCTTTGCCCAGAAAAGACCTTCACTGTCCCAGTATTGGTCAGGAAGAAGCTCAGGGAATGGCTTAGGGGATCTAACTGTCTGTGTTTACAGGCTTCTAGCCCTTTAGGATGTTCAGGGGCTGGGGAGTGGAGGCAAGGGAGAACAGAAGAGTGGGTGCCCCATCTGGGCTCTGCTTTCTGGACCTACTCCATATTGAAGGGTGGGGCTCTTATAGCCTACTGTCTGTGGTGATCCCCACCCTCTTTCCAGGGCCTGGCCCCAGAAAAGCAGAAGATAAAGGTGACCCCAAGGCTTGGGAGAGGCATTCACACTGAACCCAGGACCCTAAGTGAGCCACAACCATGCCCTGGCATCATCTTCTGCCTGCACCCATAGGAGAAGTGGATGTGGGTAAGCAGGGCTGGACCTTGGCACCTGTGGAGGGAGGCTCACTTGCCTCTCCTTCTCTCACCGCAGACTCATCCCGCCTCTCAACCAGCTGGAGCTGCTGAGGAACCTCAAGAGCAAATCTGGACTCACCTTCAGGTTAGCACAGGGTCTCCATGCTGAGGCTGCAGCTTTGTGGTATAGTGGGTAGCCTGGGCCTCCTGAGGGCCTCCAGCCCTTCCTCAGTCAGCAGCAAGAAGCCCCAGGGTGTGCTTGGCTGTTGGTCTTGGTGAAGTTGGTGGCTTCAGCTCCTGTTCACTAGATTGAGACTCTCATTCCTCTAGGCTGGTTCTATGGGTGGGCATGAAGGGGCTGGGGCAAAGAATAGGACTTGATGTGAGGCCAGCTGGCTCCATTCATGGCTCATGCTTGAGAATCACATGGGAAGGAGTGTCCCAACCCTACATCCCATCAGTGTTGGGCACTGACATGTCCAGTGGTACCTGCTGGTCCTTTAATTATCAAAATTTGTGGCTTGCAGTATTTGAGCGCAGAGACAAGCATATAGAAAGGCTAGCTCACTACAGAAATGGGGAACCTGGTTGTCCACATGCAGTTTTCTATCTCTTTCGAGCCTGAGCAATAGCCTGATGGTAGTCCCTGCCCCCCTCCCCCAGAGATATGTGTGAGCTCTGGAACCTGTGAATGTGACCTTCGGCATCCATTTTTCACCTGGTTTTTCTGGATGGGCCCTGTATCCAAACACAGTGTCAGTGTGTGTTGAGGGAAGTTCGGAGACATTCAGAGGAGAAGCTGAGAGAAGATACAGGCAGAGACTGGAGTGGTGTGGCCACAAGTCGAGGACACTAGGAGTCACAAGATGCAGGAAAGGCAAGGGGGGAATCCTCCCTTGGAGCTCATGAAAGCAGTGCAGTCCTGTGACACCTTGACTTCCCGGATTTCTCTTCAAGACTACTGTGAGAGTATTGACTTTCTGTGGCTTCAACTACCCGATTATGACACTCTGTTATGAAAATTCTAGCAAACAACTCAGCTTTTGATCCTGAAATAGGGTGATATTTTAATAAACACTTAGAAGTATGGCAGTGAGTTTGAAACTGGGTAATTAGTGAGGGGCTGGAAAAGGTTTGAGGTACATGTTAGAATATGCCTATATTGCCTCCAAGAGATGGTTAGTGGGATTATGGATATTAAAGGTACTTCTGATGATGGCGCTGAAGGAAATGTGGACCATGATAGAGGTGGTTTGTATTGTCCTGAGCAGAATGTGGTTAGAAATACCATTAGTTTTTCTGCTACTGTGACATATCTGACATGAATAACTTAAGGGAAGAAACATCTGTTTTGTCTCATAGTTTCAGAGGCTCAGTCTAGATCAGCTGGTTCCATTGGACTATGGCAAGGCAGAAGGGTGTGGTGGAGGAAAGCTGCCCACCTCATGACAGCCAGGAGAGAGAGAGATGAAATACCTTTCAAAGACATACCTCTGGCAACAATGGCCTCCACTAGCTCATGATCCTATTGAAATGCATGTCTATAAATACTGAGTAAAATATCTCTCTGAGCCGGGCGTGGTGGCGCATGCCTTTAATCCCAGCTTTTGGAGGCAGAGGTAGGAGGATTGCCATAAGTTCAAGGCCACCCTGAGACTACATAGTGAATTCCAGGTCAGACTGGACCAGAGTGAGACCCTACCTCAAAAATAAAAAGATCTCTCTGGGGCTGGAGAGATGGAATGGTTAAGGTACTTGTCTGCAAAGCCTAAGGACCCATGTTTGACTCTCCAGATCCCATGTAAGCCAGATGCACAAAGGTGAGGCAAGGTGGCACGTGCCCACTAGGTGGCACAAGCATCTGGAGTTCAATTTCAGTGGCTGAGGCCCTGGCACGCCAATTCTTTCTCTCTCTTCCTAATAACAATAATAAAAAAATCTCTCTGGGACATACGTGTGACAACAAACTGGTCCCTTCTGGGCCCTGCTTTTGGGTCCTGTGATCAAGGCAGCTGGGTCTCTGCACTGAGCCCCTTCACCTGTAGCCCAATCTGTGGGAGTAGAATGGATGTCAGGGCTGAGATCAAGGATCTGGGTAGGTCATAGGGATTCTAGGTAGGCACAAAGGGAGGTCCCAGGGACTGCTAGAGGGGTGGCTGCTAACGGTCTGTCTCTCTGTTTGAAGGAAGGAGCCACAGCCGGAGCCATCACCAAGGTCAGTCCCTCCTGCCTCCAGCTGCCCTTGCCTGTGCTGAGCTCATCTTGCCTTGCTTCCTCTGTGTGCACCGTGTTTCACAGGGCAGGCCCTGTGTATGCTTCTGTGTGCAAGTGTATGACTGCGTATCCCGCTCTGCCCAGGATCACTGCTCAATCACAGCCTCTTCCCAGGGCTTTGGACTCAATACGTTTTATGGGTGGGACTTCTTGGGGTTGGCCCTGCCCAACCCTGCCCATGGTTCAGCCCCCACAGGGTACCCTGAGACCAAGATTCCTATTAAAGCACCTGGCAAGTATAAGACCTGAATTTGTAGCCCTAAGTGGAATCCCTAAGCAGGGCCCCCACCGGCAACCTTGGGTCAGACATGGAGGAGAACCTAGGGCCAGATGCTAGTGGAGGACTTTGATTTCCTGATAGTCCCTGAGGTGAGCAGGAGTCAGGGTCCTAGTGGGAAGAGTGAGATGCCTCTCCCTTCTCACATCCCTTTGGTGGAGAGTCAGACCTCCTTTTTCCTCTCCCTGACCCCCGCTTGCTCAGGCAGGTTAGATTAGGCTCACAGGCCAGCTCTGCTTCTGTGCTGGGTGAGAACCGACTTTCTAGCACCTCAAAACAAATCAAGACCATCTCATAGACTTCCAGCTCACTGTGCATTCTGGCTGGATCCCTGTACCCTCTGGGTTAGGTGTGCTCTCTTCCCCCATGACCTGTCCATAGTCCAGTGTGGATCCTGCTCACAGATCTCAGGTCTGAGAAGGACACCTTTCTGCCCTCTCGTGCCCTCCTAAACAGCAGGAAGACCCAGAACATTCAGGAACTGCTTGGGCATGGAGGAGGGTGGAATCAGGCTAGCCCTGTCCTCTGTCCGTTGGAGGACACATTCCTCCTCTCTGAAAGGAGAATTTAATAGTTGGTGCCTTCAATTGCAAAGACTAGCAAAGCTTTTGCTCTAACTCAGCAACCAGTGGCTGAAAACTCTTGGCACTGAGAAAGCTGTCTGGAGAGAGTTTGGCAGCTCACCATAGTCATGACTGATATGTGACCTAGCCTTGTCATTAACAAGCAGGCTTAAGAGAGTCAGACCCACCCCGACCCAGGGGCTGCCCATCTGTACTCCTCACTGTCACCATCAGGGTGGCTTTGGCCCAGTCTTCTCCTGGCACTGCTGCTTCCAGTGGCTCTGGGGCTTAGAGTTGGAGGGATGTGGGAGCCCCAGCTCCCTCGGTCCTAGATGCCAATGCTGTGATTTGACCCAGTCCTCACCTGTGCCCCAGGTGGATGGGGCTGGTTCCAACGGTGATGGGTCTGGAGGCTTCTGTGCCCAACTCCACGATACCCTGCCCACCTGACACCCTGCACTCTGATTGGGAGCAGGTCACTCAGGAGCCCGCTGGCCTCCGCAGTTTCTTGCGCTTGTTGCTGTAGCTTTGGCGCTCCCTGCGCGATTCTAGTCTCAGCCTCTTTCTTTCTCTCTCTCCCTCTTCTGCCCCCAATCTGGAAAATCTTGCTGTCCCCAAGTGCTTTTAATCACTGTCACTGCCCTTCTCGGGCCCCTTTCTCGTCTGCTCTGTCTTTTGGGATGAGGTGCTGACCCTGAAAGCAGGACTCAAGGTGAGGACCCAAGGGAGCCCCCTGGCTCTCCGGTATGTTCAGTGGCTCCCCTGCTCTCCACCCCGCCACTCCTCTGTTTTCCCCACGTGTCAGTGGCCCCTGCCTGCCTGTGACCCCCACACCTTTTCCCTAGGGCCGGTGCCCGCCAACCTGGCCCTCCTCCCAGGATGCTCTGACCTGTAGATGCTCAGTTAGACAGCACGTTGGCTGTCTGCAGGAAGTGCACACACCTTTGCATGGATTCTGAGCTGTTTGGAGGTCTGAGACGCCTGGAGAGCTGGGTGCTGAGGGAGTGAGGAGCAGTTTCTACTGATGAAGACCCTTTTTGGGATGCATACCTGCTGGCAAGGTAATGGAGGGTGGGGTGGTGTCTCTGGCCTCTGTCAGAGGCAGTCACCCTCCCCTTTAGCACCCAGCATATAGGAAGTGTGCAGGGAAGTGTGCTGCTTGTAGGCCTGCCTCTGGGCTGCCTGACAAGGGGCCTATTCTATGAAATGCCAAGTGGGGTCTGATTCCCTAGGGCCCTGCTGTTTCTGAGCTCAGCCAGTCCCGTGGGAGACAGTGGCTGCACCTCTGCCTGGCCCTGGACATGTAGCCCTGGTGAGACTCATGGAACTGGCTTGGAGTTGTCATGGGTGTCTGGGTCAGGGGAGCCAGGGCAGGCGAGAGCTCAGGCCTGTGCTGCACCAGTGTGTCTCTTGTAACCGCAATTGCTGTGACCTGTCCGTTGTGGTCCTGTGCCCTTTCTCACTGCCTCCTACTCCCATGCCTGGAGGGGCCCTTAATCCTGGCTTTGCCCTTCTTGTTTGTGTGGGTTCCTCTTTTCACAGGTGGAAGTGTCTATGTGTCTTGGTACCCATTTGCCTTGCCTGGTCTCGGCCAGTGTCTATGGTATCTCTACCCCCTAATAGGCATGAGACCCCCATGAGTTGGCCTGCTGGCTCCTGCTTGGGGTTTAAGTGTGTTGGCCATTCTTAGATGGGGTAAAGCTCTGCTTATCTGATGGAGGCAGGAAGGAAACCCAGGGCCAGCCTCAAGCTAGTACAGCGTCATGCCAGCCTGAATTGCTCATCTCTTCACTCACCAAGCAAAGAGGGCTGTGGCCAGCATTCCCCTTCTTACCTAGCTCTTGTCAGGCTCTTAGGCTGTGCTTTTCCATAAATAAGTCACTAGCCATGCTTAACATCCATGAAAATGGACACAATTGGACTGGGAAAATGGCTCGGTGGATAAAACTGTTTGCTGTACTGGCATGACAACCGGAATACAGATCCCCAGAACCCATGTAAAAGCCAAATACAGAAGTGAGTGGCTGTAATCCAAGCTCTCCTAAGTAGAGACGGGATGGAGATAGGAGAATCCTGGAAGCTCACAGACCAGCTATCCTAGCATATGCAGTGGTAAACAAAGAGACCCTGCCTCAAACAAAGTGGAAAGCGAAAATATGCAGTTATCCTCTGACCTCCACATGTGCTTTGTGCCACACATGTGTCTGCATTTGCACGTTAAAAAACACACACATACTCACAAATATAAAAACTAATAATTATGAATGGACAGAGTTGAGATTCATCCCTGAGTTTCAGTGGCCAGCTGTGGCCAGTGTCTGCCATACCCAATAGTAGCTGTCAGGTACAGACCCAGTGTAGATCCAGACTTTAGGGACTTGCTTCTCAGGAAGTCATGGAGCTGGGGAGTAAATGGAATCTTTCAAATGTGCTGGGAACAGGACTTTCTATAGTCCTAGGGTGGGAGAGAACTCTCTATGCACTCACAGGCGGCAGCAGCCTTCACTGGGTTTGGGGACCAGGGGCTAAGGAGTCAGGTGCTCACTTGCCTACTAGGCTGTGTTTTGTTCCAGGCCAGGTCACTGAGAGAGGTACCAGGGTGCCGTCCCACAGTGAGTCAGCACGTGAGTCAGCCTCAGCCCCATATCTTCACAGTGACTGGGGAGCCTGAAGCTGCTTGTCTACCTAGAAAGCTTGGTCAGAAGCCCGATGCTTGATCAGGGTCCTGTGGAAAGGCCCAGGGTCCCAGCCTGCCTGGGCAAAAGAGAGTGTTTTCTGTCAGTCCCACCCTGGTTTGTCCAGTTTAGTTAAGTGTGTCCTTTGTACCTAAGTGGAGAGACTTGTGTGCTAATGACACACAGCAGGCACATCAAAGTTCAAATAAAATGTGTGAAAGAAGACGGAAGGCTGAGTACTTTCTTCCCAGAACCTGTTTATTTCTGATACGAGCCTGTCATATACATTGGGTTCCTCAAATGCAAGGTTTGAGATGTGCTGCAGTAGGATCAGCTGCACGGTGGGAGGGATGGGGCAGGAGGAAAAGAAAGGGATTTTTGTAATTGTTCATTGCTTTCATTTTTTTTTCTTAAAAAATGTGCATGTTCTAATGCAAAAATGAATCTCAGGGGCTTGGGGGATTCTTGGGAAAGGTCAACATTTTCCGGGTTGAGCCATTGGCTAAGGCCATGGTGGGTAAGGTAGACTATAATCTCAAATGAACTCACTGGGCAAAGACCTTTTAATCCCAGGTGTCTCTAAATCCCTTTTCCAGATCTAATCTCCAACTGGGGGCAAATACTGCCTTCTAGATAAAGCAAAGCCAACTTCCAACTGGGCCACAAGTTAGCATGCCAGGACCTCACTAGTTGGTTTCTAAAGCTAAACCACATTTCCCCCTAAATCGCGCATGCTTCACGGTGGCCACACCCCAGATCATGCCCCCCCACACCCGGCCTTCCGCAGCGTCTTGGTTCATGTATTATTTTTTTGTTGGCATGAATATAGCAAAATAAATAATACATCTTTTAAAGACATGACTCCACACTCTGGCTTTGGAAGGAAAAAGTATTTTTGGAGGAAAAACACAGGTCTTATTTTTCTCCAAAAATAGGGAACTGTTTTCTTTTCCAGGCTGCGGAAGACTTTCGTGCACCCCATTCTCACTGTTCCCGCTCAGACGCACACTCTGCAGCCGGGGTTTGTGAGCCTGACCTCTCCGGGTGGTCACGGTGCCTCAGTGTGCCTGCTCTCTGTTCGGGTCCTGTTGCTGCCCCCGGGACTAACTGTGCTCTCCTCATTTCCAGTAAAGGCAGACCGTGCCGAGGGTGCCTGTGTGGATGCTGCCCCGGACACTCTAGGTACCGCGCAACGCTCGCACGGACTGACCACGCTGCACGCTCCTGCTCTCCCTGCTTACTAGAGGTTCAGGGTGAGCCGGCAAGGCGCCTGCCCAGCTCTGCGTTCCCCGACGCCCGGGCGCGAGGGGGAGCTGGGCACCTGGCTTCCCCTCCACACAGTGCCCTGTCCTGCTAGAGCAGGGGGCTGGCTGGCTGGAGTTTCTGCTGTGGAAACAGCTCAGTGCCCTTCAGGGAGTGTTTCCTCTGGGGCCGGCCACTCTGATACCTCTACTAGGCACTAAGGACTGAACCTTAGTCAGCGCCTCACTGCAGGAGGCAGTTCGCTGTGTTCTGGGTTCTTCAGACCCACCAAAACCCAGAGGCCATAGCTCCCCTTTTTGACTTGCAGGCCTGGTTTAGGGCAGACTGGAAACAGGATGGTGAAAAAGCCTAACTCTTTGCACCTTGACCACACCTTTCCCATCCCAGTCCCCTGTCTGCTGTCCATGTGTGAAGGCGTTTGTCTTGCTTGCTCTGGGGCCCCTGCCTCCTGGTGTTCTACCCCTGCCTGTCCCCTACCTGGCTGGTACAGCCCAGCCAAGCACAGGCAGCTGTGGTGCCCCCGCATGGGGGAGCCCCCTTCATGTGCATGTGGCCAGCCGTGCTGAGCGGCATGCTATGCATCTGCACCTGTGCATGCTCGGTGTCCTCCACTGGAGAGGGCTTGAAGGCCACCTGCCCGCCCCATGGGCCTCTCTGCTGCTCATGTGAGCTGGAGGCAGGTGCTGGTGGGGAGACTATTGCAGTACCAGACAGGGAGCTGGGTGTCTGGGCTTCTCTGGGAGACAGCCTGCTTTGGTCCTGGCTAAGGCTGTCCTGCTTGCCCAGGTATCTGTATCCAGGTGCTTCTGGCCTCAGGCTGGATCCTTGGGGCAGAGGCTGAGGTCAGGCTGCTTGGGGAGCCGAAGGGTGGGAAAAGATGTAGCTTCAGGAGCCCTGGCAAGCTCCCCCTACCCTATGCGTTTATACAGAAAGTTCCCGGGGCATCCTTGGTCCAGACATGAGCTGGGCAGTTTCTCTGGATGCTGGCCCCTCCGCATTGCTGAGCCTGGGTCCCTGTGTGCTGACCAAGTCAAGGGCCATCTCATGGCTGGTCCCCTTTCAGTTTCATGCTGGGAGGGTAGCAGAAAGGAGAGGCTGGGGTTTGCTTGCTTCCCCAGATCCTCCCTGTGCTGACTGCCTCCATGTCACCGTGTCATGCCTCTCGCATACAGGGCAGTTCTAGTCACAGACTCACCAGAGTTATGGAGGATGCTCTGCAGAGCTCCTCACTTTGCATTGGCTTTGTCCTTGGCTTGGTGGCTTTGGAGACTAGAGGGAGCCTTTAAGACTCCATGCCTCAATCCAGGCCCCAGGGGTGAGAAAGGCCGGGTGGGGGACTGAGTATCCTGGCAGTGGCAATCTACCTTGTCCCCTCTTCTGTCAAGGCCTCCTTTACAGACCTCAGGTGGGAGCAGCATGGAGAGTTGGGGGCAGCAGAGATGTTTCAGATGGGGAGGCTTCTTCCTGGCTGCTCTGTCCCTGCTCTGCCCCTGCAGCGAGTGGTCTGCAGCTAGGGATGGGACTAACATCCTGGCGTTGCTTGTGTGACACTTCTTTTGGAGGCTGCCGAAGGAATCATCCCTAGAAGGAAATGGCTGACTTTGAATTCCCCATTTTGAGGGTCCTGCAGAAGTTGCTTCCAACCCCTCTTTATGCAGCCTTGCACAGAGGCTGGGGGCCTCAGGAGAAATCTGACTTGCTGCACCAGCTATTACAGTTCAGTCTGTCTTACAGCAGGAGTCAATGCACACTGGTACTTGAATTTCCTGACTGCAAAAATAAATTATCAGGATTAACTCTCTGGACTTCAGCAAGAAGGTAGCTTGAGACTTGATTTGGACTCATTAATACCAGACTGCCCAATACAAGCTGTGATTAAAGAGGAGATGGTGGCTCATTTCCCTTCCCTTACTGTGTGGGTTAGACTGAACAGAGTAGGGACCCTGAGTGGTATAGGGAAGTGTGAGCTCCCACAGCTTGGAGCCTGGCCCCGTGGGCGGGTCAGGAGAGGCCCATTTTCGTGGGTCCAAAGTGGCTCCTGTGATGGAAGGTCCCATAGGAGAAGAGAACATTCTGGAGGCCAGATTGCTACCTGAGCTGGACAGGCTTGAGTGTTTTGGTGGGACTTGGTGCTACCATGGTTCTCAGCCTGGCTGTGACTATTTTCAGGTGGTCCTAGCCTCCAGTTTTTCCTCGTCCAGCTGGGATTCTCTGGTGAGAAAGGGTTCAGAGGATCACGTGAACACTGGGTGTCCTTGGTCCTGACATCCTGTATTGCCCTTCAGCGAGGTACAGAGGTCTAGACTCAGGGCACCTTGCAGCTGCCTTAGTCTCCCTGGGTGGGCTCTACATTCCTTCCCCCTCTCTTCCTTTTCTTTGGAGAGCATGAGCAGGCACAGATGGTTTCTTAAGGGGAAGGGGCACGAGCCTCAGCCACAGTACCCAGGCTGAGTAGACTTGGCACTGTGGCCATCTTCCCTGTTACAGTCACCTCCTCACTGTTTGCTGGACACATCTCTGGCTGGTGGTTCCTGGTGCAATGCACAGTGGGTTTTGAAGAGTGACCCTGAGCATTGCAGCTTCCTTGGAGTTGCCTCCAAACTGCTGGAAATACTGCCAGGCCTTGTTGTCCCTGGGTCTTGTTTTGGGTACTGCTTGGAATGATGTGGGAGTTCCATGGTTCCTGCATGGCTAACGTGAGCAGATTCCACTTCACCAGAGACCTGCTGCCCTGGAGTAATAGTGGAGGCACCGTGGGAGAAAAAATAGCTTGCCTGAACAGGGCTTGCTGCTCCCCACAGTGACACATGGAGGCCACATCTACCTGGAACGGCCCAGCCATGCACCCTCTGCCTTTTGATGTCGGACAGTGGCTGCTGAACTCTGGAGTTAGACCCATTTATGTGGTTATGAAGAAACATGGGGACAAGGGAGACCCTTGAACCTTCAAGGATTTAGAAACAGCAGCCTGGCTGGAAATAACTTTGTGGGGTGACCACCAGTTGCCTCCTGCAATTCATGTAGCCACCACCTGGGGCCAAGGCTAGGGATGGCCAGGCCCATGACAGTCTAAGTCTGGCCTTAGAGACACCCTGACCCTGCCATCATCCCCAACACAGAGCTGTTCTGTTGCCCAGATGGATTCTGGTTGGTCTGGAGCCTGGGGACTGGGCGACAGCCCCACGGGGAGGCCAGGGTGTGTCTGAACACATCTCAACATCCCTGGCCTCCCCTGGCCCTTGGGCAGGAGGTGTTGAGAAATGGGGGTGGGGAACGTACTCTTGGGGGTAGTTGGAAGGCCTAGTAGGGAAAGCTGCTGGCCAGGCCAGTACACACAGATCTTGTGAAGAAGCCCGTGGGTGTCTGGGGACACAGCTGGCTGACAGGACAGTGTGGAGAGGTCTCTGACACTATTGAATGGTTTAGGAGTCCCGCCGTCACTTCTCAAGCTCTAGCCACACCTGTGTAGCCCCTTCCCACTGCCCCATGCTTCACCTGGCCACTGCTCCTTGTCCCCAGCGTGGTTGGTGTTTGTTTATTCTCTGGATTTGCTATCCTTCTTGTCTTGTGGGACAGCATCGGCAGTAAATGGACATAGCCTGTTAATTCCAGAGTGACTTCTCTTGCTGTTTTTCTGTGTTTGTCTGTTCTGTCTGCCTGTTGGTTTGCGTGGGAGCAGTCAGAAGGTCAGTTTGAAAGATCGTGTCTTCTCCAGCCCCCGAGGCGTGGCCGCCAAGGGGAAGGGGTCACCCCAGGCCCAGACGGTCCGGCGGTCTCCCAGCGCTGACCAGAGTCTCGAGGACAGCCCAAGCAAGGTGCCCAAGAGCTGGAGCTTCGGGGATCGTAGCCGGGCACGCCAAGCTTTCCGTATCAAGGGTGCAGCATCCAGGCAGAACTCAGAAGGTGGGTTTGGCACAACATCATCTTCCCCAAGAGAGGAATATCAGTACTTGGCCACAGGGTGAAGGTGGCAGCCTCTTGGAGCAGGAATGCCCCCATTCCCTTTTACTGGTCATTTTTTTTTTTTTTGAGGTAGGGTTTCACTCTAGCACTTTGAAGTGACATCACATAATATGAACTATTTTAACACACACCATCCATTGGTATCTTCTAATCACATTATTTGCGGTGACACCTCTGCCCAAGTGATGGAGAAGAAGCCCTAAGGCCCTTAGGTGTCACTCCATCTGCTCCTTCAGCCCCGGCCCCCGCTTCTTTCTGTCAGTCTGTGCATTTTATATGTGTTGTAATGGGCTTTGTGGGGTCCACAGTGACCACTTCTCACTGAGCATGATGTCCTCCAGGCTCATCTGTGTTGTCATGTGTCACCGTTTGCTCCTTTCTCAGCTGACCAGTGAACTACAGTGTCTGGGTGACTGGTGGTTGGCTGATCCTCGCTGTACCTTTAATTCCTCACATCAGCTTCTCCCGCAGCCTTTGGAGAAAGTTCTGCCAGAATAAGGACACAGAAACAAGGGAGGGGCCTCCAGAGCAGCAAGGGCATTAGAGGGCCACACTGATACTCAGCCTGGAATCACAGTGTTGTGACTTGTCCACTCACAGTCTGCAATTCCTTCCACCCAGAAGCAAGCCTCCCAGGGGAGGACATTGTGGAGGACAACAAGAGCTGTAACTGCGAGTTTGTGACTGAGGATCTGACTCCTGGCCTCAAAGTCAGCATCAGAGCCGTGTGGTGAGGGAGCCTGCCCAGCCTGTGTGTGTGTGGGGGGGGATGTCTTGCCCAGTGACCACAGGGGCCAAGCACAGCAACCAAGGGCTGCAGCTTCCAGGAGCGCAAAGGGCACCGTAGGAGGCTCCACCAGCGCCAGCCCCTGTGAGTTACGCCTGTCACCTTATACCTGGACTGGCATGGAGCCCTGGAGGGCCTGCCAAGACCCAGAACCCAGAACCCATGCCCATCTTGGGGCCAAAGGCAAGATTCTGTTTGTGGACAGTAAGAGCTTCCTTACACCAGTGGTTCCATGGTGGAAGGGGCCAACCTTGAGGCTGGACACTGAGTGGTCTGTGGGGGCCTCAGAGGAGAGTGTATGCTATACCACAGTCTCAGAGCTGCTAGGGACAGGGGTAACAAGCTGGGGAACATGGGACTTGGAAGGACAGCCACTGGCTGGAGTTCATGGCTCATCCATCCCTACAGTGTTATGCGGTTTCTGGTGTCCAAGCGGAAGTTTAAGGAGAGTCTGCGACCATATGATGTAATGGATGTCATTGAGCAATACTCAGCTGGACATTTGGATATGCTGTCCCGCATCAAGAGCCTGCAGTCCAGGCAAGACCCCCCCCACCTATTCAGCCTGGCATGGGAAGGGCCCCTAAGCCAAAGCCCAGACATGGCACAAAGAACACCAGGGCTGGGTAGAAGTGTGCAGGGCAGGGGTATCCAGGGCTGGTAGGGGGTGTTCAGGACAGGAGCATTCAGGGCTGGGTGGAGGTGTGCAGGAGAGAGGTATGCAGGGCTGGGTGGAGGTGTTCAGGACAGGGGTATCCAGGGCTGGGTGGAGGTGTGCAGGACAGGGGTATCCAGGGCTGGGTGGAGGTGTTCAGGGCAGGGGTATCCAGGGCTGGGTGGAGGTGTGCAGGACAGGGGTATGCAGGGCTGGGTGGAGGTGTTCAGGGCAGGGGTATCCAGGGCTGGGTGGAGGTGTGCAGGACAGGGGTATGCAGGGCTGGGTGGAGGTGTGCAGGACAGGGGTATCCAGGGCTGGGTGGAGGTGTGCAGGACAGGGGTATGCAGGGCTGGGTGGAGGTGTGCAGGGCAGGGGTATGCAGGGCTGGGTGGAGGTGTTCAGGGCAGGGGTATCCAGGGCTGGGTGGAGGTGTGCAGGACAGGGGTATGCAGGGCTGGGTGGAGGTGTTCAGGGCAGGGGTATCCAGGGCTGGGTGGAGGTGTGCAGGACAGGGGTATGCAGGGCTGGGTGGAGGTGTGCAGGACAGGGGTATGCAGGGCTGGGTGGAGGTGTGCAGGACAGGGGTATGCAGGGCTGGGTGGAGGTGTGCAGGACAGGGGTATGCAGGGCTGGGTGGAGGTGTTCAGGACAGGGGTATCCAGGGCTGGGTGGAGGTGTGCAGGACAGGGGTATGCAGGGCTGGGTGGAGGTGTGCAGGACAGGGGTATGCAGGGCTGGGTGGAGGTGTTCAGGACAGGGGTATGCAGGGCTGGGTGGAGGTGTGCAGGACAGGGGTATGCAGGGCTGGGTGGAGGTGTTCAGGACAGAGGTATGCAGGGCTGGGTGGAGGTGTTCAGGACAGAGGTATGCAGGGCTGGGTGGAGGTGTGCAGGGCAGGGGTATGCAGGGCTGGGTGGAGGTGTTCAGGACAGGGGTATCCAGGGCTGGGTGGAGGTGTGCAGGGCAGGGGTATGCAGAGCTGGGTGGGGGTGTGCAGGGCAGGGCCAGTGCTAGCTCGGGAGGTCTCTTCCCATCTTGTTGGCTTCTTGTTGCTTTCTGCTGTGTCTTCACACTGTCTGTTTTTAATAATCCTCCTATTCCTCCCTTCTCTCCACCACCCACTTGCACTGTGACAGCAAGTGTGTATGTGTGTTCACATTCACATATGTATGCATGTGGGTGTCTGAATGTACTCATGTGTATGTTTAAGTGCATGTCTGTGTGCACGTATGTGCCCAAGCATGTGTGTATGATGTACGGGTGTGTGCATGAATGCTGTGTATGCACGCATATGTACTGGTATTTATGTATGTACACACGTGTGCTGTGCACTTATGTACTGTAAGGGAATATTTTTGTAGTGAGATGGAGTCACAAAGCTTTTGTGGCTCCCAGCAGCAGCAGCCAATCTGTCTGGAGCTCTTTCTCTAGAACACATCCCGCCCTGGGTGCTCCACTTCCTGAGTAGGAAGCTGAGGCAGCAGCATGTCTGAGCCTTGAGAGTAGCCAAGCACCCACTGCATCTTTGTGCAAATGGGCTTGCTTGCTCCAGAAGCCATACATACATGCTCCGTGTACACATGAGTAAGGCCTACACCCATGCAATAATGCATTCCCCATGTGCAGGCATGTATAGGCATGCACATACAGACCCATGTCCATCACTGCTGCACCCCGTGTGACATGACATGCACACAGGTATATGTCTGTGGCACCTGTGAGAAGCCATACTACTGGCTGCCCTTTCTGAAATGGAGCACACACCCCTCTGCCAGCAGGGTCCTCCCACCCCCTGGGCTCCCCAACAAGCGTAGCAAACTGTGGGAGTTTCCAGTTGTGCGGGTGGAGCCTGGGTAGGCAGAGAGTCAGACCTGCGGAGACAACCTGTGTGCCACTGTGTAGACATAGGAAGTTATCCTTCAGTGACAGCAGGTGCTAGGGATGAGGCCTCTAGATCTTAAGCTACCCCACAGTGGGAACTGGGGGGGGGGTACCCCCAGCCCAGGCTTGGGCCTCTTACTGGCCTCCTGAAAGCAGAAACTGGACTCATGTTGTGTGTGTGTGTGTGTGTGTGTGTGTGTGTGTGTGTGTGTGAATTCCTGGCCTCTGGCCCTGCACCTCTTCCCAAAGCTGTTTGCTCAGAGGCCCTTCCACCCTTCATTTCCCCTTTCTTTCCCTTTCTGTCTGGAAAACAGATAAAACAGACCCACCAGCAAGGAGCCATGTGCCTCTGATGTTGAGCCATGTTGCCCCCAGCGGCATACTCTCTGGGACTTCACTCCCAGGGCCAGTCCATCCTGTGTGCCACCTGGGGCTCAGTGGGGAGGCCGGATGGTTGAGGTCCCACTCCCCATGCCCAGTGCTGTGCTTGGAACACTGGAAAGGCCTGGCGGATGTGAGGGCCAAAGTGCGGGTCAGCTGCTCTGTTTTGAGCATGTTTTTCAGAAGAATCTCTGTTGTTGAGTCATTCTGTGTTCTGCTCATGTCCAGAGACTCACTCCCCTCAAGTCATTTTATGATGCATTTTGCTGGTGTCTTTCTTCTTGTTTATGCTGCCAGGATAGATATGATTGTGGGCCCCCCACCCCCTTCAACTCCCCGGCACAAGAAGTACCCCACCAAAGGACCCACGGCCCCTTCGAGAGAGTCACCCCAGTACTCACCTAGGTTAGGACACGTCGCCTTCTCCCGACCTGTCTGTGAATGGCCAGCCCCTTCGCTCCGGGCCGCATGACAGCAGCACCTTGCGCTGTTCTTCATACGGGGTGGGGGAATTCAAGTCTCTCCTCTTCGTAAAAGGGCATGTTAGGGAAAAGGCCTCTCCTTGCCAAAGCCAGTGGGCAGAGTTCCAAGTACTCCAACAACGGGGCTACCCTTGCCATGGAAGTCCCTATGACATCCACCAGGGCCAGCTGGCTCCTGCGCTGAAGTAGAGGACCTCAGTGGCTATGAAGTGGTCTTCTTGTCCAGATCAGTCCAAGGCCCATATTCTCCCCAGACTCAGGCTCCTTACATCTGCCCATTGCTGGAGGTGCCTTCATGGGCCTGGCCACCATTGGCCTTAGCAAATCTGCAGATGCGGCTGCTTCCTGGATTCTTTCCTCAGGTATGAGACACGCCTGTCCTGAAAACGAATTGAAGGGCTGGGAGTTCAGTGCAGAGGCAGAAGGCTTGCCTCGAATTCACGAAGCCCTAGGGGAAATGATGAGAAAATCTCCATCACGTGTCCAGCACCAAGCTGGTTCCACATGAACTCTACTGTTAATTCAAGTTGCCATGACAATCTTTGGTGTCCTTGACAAGGAAGACAGTGGCCCACCTTACTGTGACCCCCCATTGATGGGCAGATGAAGTCCAGATGTTTAAATGTAGGTTCTCCCGTGGTTAATTTAGGCTTCAAGGCCTTCTGTCTGCTCTGGCACCACTTAGATGATGGCTTGTCCCCTTTTGGCCTGCATGATTGGCCAGGAAGAGCTAAGCTCCCAGGGGCTAGTGCAACAAAGGGGAACAGACACTGCCCTGCTTGGCAGCCCAGGACAGAAGAGCTCTGGGCAGGCCAGGATGTCTGGGCAGTTGGAGCTGTCAGTTGTAGTATCTGCCCAACCCCTTGAGTCAGAGCTGCTATTCATGAGGTTGAAGGCAAATATGCTGGGCATCTCAGTTCAGTAGCCCTTCACACGAGAGAGGGTTCCTGGGGGAGCAGGCAGGGGGCAGATCTCAGCCAGACTACTTCCAGACTGAGTGGCCTATGATGTCATATGCTGAGTCCTCTACTGTGATGCATCCTAAGACTAAAGTCCAGTCCCCTGGGTATTGCTGCTAGGTATGGCAGCTGGACATCCAGGTTGTGAGCTGGGAAGACCCTATGGATCTTGGAGCTCCCTCAGCCTTTCTCTAGGGGGATGCACAGGTATACACAGGGAAGAGCCTGCGGCACAGTCAGCACTTGATCTGAGGGTTGAGGAGCACCTGGGGATGGTATCTTACTCCCTAGGCTGAACCCTGGGGGAAGACGTGGCACAGAGCCCTTGGAGGACCCTTGTTTGGCCACCTCGCAGCAGCTGTAGGTCCTGAAACCCATCAGGCAGGCGGCCTGTCATGTTGCAGGGTTGAAGGGGCTGTGCATCCATGCCTGGACCATGTGGACATTGGAATATCAGGGAGCCTGTCCCTTGCCATTGCCACTGGCATCTGCTTGGAGCCAGAGGGTTTCCTCCTGCCATCCCTCTTGCCCTCCTGTGCATGAGTCTAGCATGAACCCCAGTGGAGCATGCAGAGCTGTCCCTAGCTGATGTGAGCCTGCGCGCCCCCAGTCATGGACATGGTGTTACCACAGAGCCAGCAGGTAGGGCCTCCAGCGGATGTGGACCTGCCAGGTGAGCCTTGTACGCAGGGCTGTGTGGCTTAGCCTGAGTGACACTGCTTAGCCACACTTGGCATTGATCTGGCTTGTAGACTCTACCCTCCTAGGTCTTTGTTGTCAAGTAGTGTCCCAACAGGCACAGTTCTCAGCCCATGCATAGTCCACTCCCATGACACTTGTTGGTCCTGCCATGGCTCTTCCTGCTCACTTGAACTACTGTGGGTCTGTTGATGCCACACTCGGCAGGCAGAATGCCCGTCCTTTGAGGACAAAGCGAATCCTTCCCTTCTTGTTGGCACTAGCAATTTACAGCCTCGTTACTGGTCAGCTCAGCTGAATTCTCCATCTCTCACACACATGACACACTCATGAGTGTGATCACACACACATGCTCATGTGAATATAAGTGCACACACACTTTCATGCATACACCTGCACACCTGTGTACACACCCATACACAGTACATTCACACAAACCTCTGGTTGTGCGTTGGCAGTTTCCTGTGTGTTCCTTGTCCCTCTTCCCTCCGGATGCATGTAGCTGCTGTTCTCACTGCCTCCCTGCTGCTTCTGTTGTCCTTGCTATAGACATTTAACTCTGTCCCCGTCCCTGTCACACCCACCGAGGGACTCTGTGGCACATTAATGTGAGAGTAAAGATGGGTTGCGTGGCTTCTGGGGGCAGAGGCACAATCTTCCCTGCTCTGGTTCCTCAGCTGGATGTCCACTAGCTGTCGCTGACCCCCAGGGTCTCAGATTGCTGTGAGACCAGCAGTCCTCCCAGGCTGGGGAGGAGAGGCATGAGAAGAGCCATGCTGCGGGTGGGCTGGGGAGTCTTACTTTTTACTCCTTGTTAATGTGCCAGACCCCACGGGAATAGAACAGATAGGAAACAGGATCTGAGGTGTTAGAAGGCAGCCTGAGATTGTGAGGCACCGGTGTCCATCTGTCCTGGCACCTGCTGCCCCCCGGTCGGCTCTGGAAAGAGCCTAGAGCCCAGATCTGGGGGCCTGTGGGCAGGCCTAGGAAGAAGGGGCAGGGGCCTGGCCACACCCTCCCAAACTCATGCTTGGGGGCTGGGTCTCTGTTCCCGCCAGAGTGGACCAGATCGTGGGGCGAGGCCCAACAATAGCAGACAAGGACCGTACCAAAGGCCCAGCGGAGGCGGAGCTGCCTGAGGACCCCAGCATGATGGGCCGGCTCGGGAAGGTGGAGAAGCAGGTGGGAGCAGCTGAGAGAGGTGTCACCATGCATCCCCCCAGTCCCACTTTGTTAACCTGGGGCAGCTCAGGTGTGAGGGTAGGCAGAGCAGACCCCTCTGTGGGGTTCCTCCTACTCTCTGTGGGCTCCCGGGTCTAGTCCCCCTTCTGATGGTCAGTAACTGGAGGTAGGAAGTACCTGGAGTCTGGGCGTTTGTGTCCTGGGTGGAATAGTTAAGGGCATGATTTGCATTTGAAGGTCCCTTGGGGTGGGGTTATACACTGTGGAACTTGGCAGAAGTCATTCCTGACCAACTTCCTCCCTTCTCTTCTCCTTGCTCAACACCTACCCCCACTCGCCTGGGAGTGGGTTCTCAGAAGCCGCCACTGAAGACCCTTCTTGTCTAAGGTTCTTACTGGGAGCTGGCCTGAGCCCAAGTGCACACTAGCAGTGTGGTCAGAGTCTGAGTTCCCACAGTGTGGCGTGGCAGGGGGACAGCTTCCCCTCTTCTGTCCCTTCCTCTGCCCACCCTACCCAAGTGAGGCCTGGGTCCTTCCCCTGGAAGCCCAGCCTAGCAACTGCCACTCCTGCAGGTCTTGTCCATGGAGAAGAAGCTGGACTTCCTGGTGAGCATCTACACACAACGTATGGGCATTCCACCGGCAGAGACAGAGGCCTATTTTGGGGCCAAGGAGCCTGAGCCAGCACCGCCCTATCATAGCCCAGAGGACAGCCGTGAACACGGGGACAAACATGGTTGCATCATCAAGATTGTCCGCTCCACCAGCTCCACTGGCCAGAGGAACTACGCTGCACCCCCAGCTGTGCCCCCCACCCAGTGCCCTCCATCCACCTCATGGCAGCCACAGAGCCACCAGCGCCATGGCTCCTCCCCTGTGGGGGACCACGGCTCGCTAGTGCGCATCCCTCCACCCCCTGTGCATGAGCGGTCATTGTCTGCTTACAGTGGGGGCCACCGGGCCAGCACTGAGTTTCTGAGGCTAGAGGGCACCCCGGCCTGCAGGCCCCCTGAAGGTGCCCTTCGGGACAGTGACACGTCCATTTCCATCCCGTCTGTGGACCACGAGGAGCTGGAGCGCTCCTTTAGTGGTTTTAGCATATCCCAGTCCAAGGAGAACCTGGATGCCCTGGGCAGCTGTTATGCAGCCGTTGCGCCATGTGCCAAGGTCAGGCCCTACATAGCAGAGGGCGAATCAGACACAGACTCAGACCTGTGCACACCATGTGGGCCTCCACCACGCTCTGCCACTGGTGATGGCCCCTTTGGGGATGTGGGCTGGGCTGGACCCAGGAAATGAGGCCAAGCTGGGCTTCTGGGCCCTGTGCCTCATCCCACTCTGGCTCCTAGTTTAGGGCTGGAGTCCTCAAGCCTTTCCATAGAGTGACAGTGACAGAATGACGTGGGCCGTGGGGGTGCCCATGGGGTCTGGTTCTCAGGATCCATGTGGGGTGGCTAGCAGGCAGAGCTCCTTGACTCACATAGGGATGTCTTTTCCAAAAAAGGACGGGAGGTTGGGGTGGGCCATGGAGGTCCCAGGAACCCCCTGTGGCCACAAAGCCAGTCCTGCCCAGTCGTTCCAGACCAACATTGCCCTGTGTGTGAGGGGGGCAGAGTGATGACGGCGCAGGCAAGTGGGGGTATGGCTAGGAGAGGCCCAAGGGCGGTGGTGGTGAGGCAGATCTACCAACTGCCAATGACTGGCCTTGAGGCTTGTGGGGTCTTCCAGCTTGAGCTCTCAGTTCAGGAGTGAGTGGCAGGCCACTGAACATGGCCTGTCTTCCCACTTGGCAGTCTGTCCTTTGGTTCCTGACTGCTCTAGTGAGATGTCAGCCCTAGGTACCCTGCTGTAGGCCAGCATCTCCCTCCGTTTTGGGTTCCATGGCTCTTTCTACGGGAGCCACCCAAGGTCAGGACCCCTTCCCTGGAGCTAAGGAAGGGATAAGGTCTCAGAGACCAAACCAGAACCTAGACCTGTCCCTTTGACCCTCCTGGCCTCAGTCTCTTATGGGAAGGTCTGGCACTCAGCCTCTTCTGAAAGGGGGTTCCCCAGATGCCTTGGCCCTGATACCTCAGCCCAGGAGGTCTAGGTGGGCATCCTGTGGTCTCTCCTCTCTCCTGATGTGGTGCTGGTCTCCAGGATACCTAGCACTTCAAGAGAGCCACCTGGTAACCAGGGCTGCACTTTGGCCACTGCCCACCCATGTCCAGACCCAGACAGGGCTGGAGGACACGACACCAGCCATGAAATCACTTCAAATGGCTGACTCAGCTCACTTGAGATGGCCACCTTGCTTGGATGAGATGGTCCTTCCCATGGGAGCTAGCCATTCTCAACCATTTCTTCTCCCTTTGGCTGTGGCCTCTGGGTGACTTGGGAGTTGGGAACACCTATGGGTTGTAGTGAGCAGGGACCTATATCCCTTCTGTGCTGGGCATCTTGGACCAACAGGCAGCCAGGTTTAGAGGAAATCCCAAGCCAGCCACCAAGAGGTTGTGGCCCTTCAGCATCTGGCCTGGAGGTGTCTGGTACTTGAGTGACAGCATTGAGAGGTGGGGCCCCTGGGCTTTCTCAAGCAGAGCCTTCCTTGGTATGTGCACTAAGTCTGGATTGGCTGAGTACAAACACCCTAGATCTTGTGCTCAAGAAGAGCCCTACCTACTTCTTCTGTCTCTCATATGAAGCGTGTTTTGTATTGGAGCCAGAAGTATCCTGGGGCCTGTGGTCAGTGGTAGTCATCCTGCCCACTGGAGAGAACTTGAGGTCACATGCCCCTGGATTTCTGGGACCCAGGCACTTGGAGACCTATGTTTGCCATAACCGTGGCAAACCTGTACCTGCTCTCCATGCAGTAATGTTAGGACCCTACTCTGGGTTGCCTCTGCCAGGCTGCTAGTTAGGAGTCTGCCCACATTTATCCCAATGTGTGCATGCTCTATCGTTCTCAAGAGAAATGTCCCTTCCTGTGTTGCCATGGCATGGGGCATGGGCAAGAAGAATGGCCTCCCTCTTACTATCCCTTTATTGGAAAGATACAATGGGGTTGAGGCCCCCCCTTGCCCTCCATGGTGGTCAGAGAGGTTCCAGCTGTGTACAGTGGACAGGCAACGTCTGATACATCAGGCCGCAGCTATCTCAGCTCCAAAGCCGACGGGGGGGGGGGAGCTTGTACCTGTCTCATGTGCTGGACAAGCCGTGTGCCCAGCATCAGATGTGTAGCCCTTGTGCCCTGTCCCTCAGGTTGCCAAGACTGCAAAAGCCTGGAGTTCCCGGACCTGGTGGTGAGGGTATTAGACAAGTAACCCCCACTTTCCTTGAACACTGGCTGCCCAGCACCCAGCAAGAGACCTTTCTTTGGTTATAACTAGATTGGGAATGAGAACACCATGGCCCATTCTACATTTGAGGAGCCTGCAGGCCTCAGGGAGGATGGCATGGGAACCCTGATTGGGAAGATAATGGAGCCCCCTCTTTGGGGCCTCCAGGACCCAGGCCTGAGTAGCTCAACTGTCCACTGCCTTAGAGTCTCCACCCCCAGGAAAGCGAAATGGGAGGGGTGGTGGAGGCTCCTGAGAGGAATTCACACTTTTTGGGGTGTTTGTGGCCAAATGTGGTTGAAGACCAATGGCTGCCCGCTGGTAAAAGTTTCCTTTTGTTACAGCACCCCAAAATGAGAACCTGTGCAAATGGGCACCTGTGCACACACACATGACACAGAAGCTCAGACCACACTCATTCACACACAGGTACACATACACAAGCACGTACATGGCAGGTGCACTTCTAACCCAGTGCTTACACACGTAAGCACACACATGCAGAATGCATACACAAGGTCACACACTCAGACTGGCAGATCACACATAGCAGGTACATGATCACAGACCACATCCACACATAGTAGGTACATGCTTTCATACCTGCATGTTTACATGTATATGCACATATGGGCACAAACTACCTGCATGCACATACTAACATACCTGCACACACAGGCTCACATGTATACACATCATATTTTCACCTTGGCTGTCCCCTGTCTCTGATCTTTTTCTCTTTGCTTTTTCTGATAGAAGCTGCCTGGGGAGGAAACCACAAGGAATTAGTAACTATACAAATGGTTCTGTAATGTTGACCACTGACTGGGGTGGGAGTTTTGACTGTCCCGTACTCTTGGGCAACAGTGACACAGGGTCCAACTGGAGTCCATCAGGTTCCCACAATGCCCTCTCCCTCCACTGTCTGGTGGCAGTACCGACCCTGGGGCTCAAAAATGCCAAAAAAAGAAAAAAAAAAGCTGAGAGAGGTTCAGTGTTTGCTGGGGGTCCAGACCTGTCCTTGCATTGGACTAGCATTATGTACGGGCCAGCTCCTGATGCCCTTTTACATATGTGCCTGCCTCTCCCCCAAGCAGGCATTGCCTCAACACCATTGGCGTTTCTATCCCCTTAAATTTCAGCTCCCAGAAAGTGCACACCTGTCTACCATGGCTGGAACACCTGTGGAGAGAAGGCCCACTCTTCCTCACACATGACTGGGCAGGGCAAGCGCTTATGCAAGGGCTAGCTGGCCCTTATCAACACCTTTGTCATTTGGGAGGTCCTCGTCTAATAACCACTTAGAAGTTGAGGAGTCGCTGGACACTCTGCACAAGCCTGGCTAGAGGGGTGCCCTCGACTGTTGCAAGTTTAATTGCCCTTGGTCACCACATAGGGCAGTCATGGCCAGGGCCACCCATACCTTTAATGTACTGATTTAGGGTTGCTTTCTCCCCATGAGCTGGTGGCCTCAGATTCAGGGTGTTGGTATTGAGGAGGTACACTCACTCTGCCTTCTGCTACCCCCACTGGGTTTGCCCCATATCAGGGACACTGAAAAACATCCCTATTCCTTGTGGAAAGGACTGGATCCTGAGATGTCTACAGACCCTTCCTCAGAGTTGAGAGGAACCAGGAACTGGGAATCCATTTGGAAATGCTTGGTGTATATCTGTGCCTGCTCACTAACTATACACTGCACACAGTGGAGGCCACTGCACCTGCCTGAGGCTCACACTGCAAGATCAATAGGACCAGATGACATTTGAGCCACCTTCTGAGGTCACAAACCCCTGAGACAAATGTGAGAGGCATGGTTTGGACAGAGCAGCCCATTGTGGGGAGAATTGGAGGTGTCCAGGGTAACTTGCATCCCAGCAGGGAAGGCTAAGGTTACACTGGGAGCTCTGCATGGTACCCACAGAGCCCTGGCATGCATGGATGGGATCAGATGCTCACTGGGTCATCTCTGCCCTCAACCATGGGGTGGGCAGGCTTCCCTCTGCCATCTACTTCAAATATCCCAGGCTACCTACTTGTCCTTTCTGTTGTGGGCTGTGGGGCAGAGGCTGGGAAGAGTTTGCAGACAGAATGCCACTGGGGCATTTGCTTGGCTGTGTCCGGCTCCTCCTATGCCCAGCTCAGCTAAGGCAGAGAGGCAAGTAGGCATACTGCCTGAAGGAGTCAGCACGATGGCAATGAAGGCTTCAGGGGAGACTCTGGCTTCTCTTCCTCTTCAGTATGTGCCTGCCACACACCCTAAGGGGCCCAGTATCCTCTTGTGAATGAACAGGGTGCCATAGTTTCCTGAATCTTACTATCTTGTGAAGTGGGGCTGGTAGTAGGCCTCCGAAGAAGGGGCTTGGAGGAGGTCATAGGGAATAAGGTGAAGAGAATGGGGTGCTGTGTGGGAGGGAGACCTGCCAAAGTCTAGAGGCATCTGGGGGTCAGGCTTGTTCACAGACCCTTTGTCTTGGATGCTCACCTTGGTGCACTGATTGATGGAAGATGTTGGGTGTGGCCCATGGGCTGCCCTGAAGTTCCCCTGAAGTCTGATCATCAGAGGAAGGATGATGCCCAGACTCTTGAGGTCCTGAGATCCTGGGGCTCCTGGGCAGGAGTGCACGTCGCTAAACACCGCACATCTAACTGGGAGTGGTTTTACAAAGTTATTGCCTTAATGCATGTTGAGGGAAATGTACCCAGGTCACCTCTGCCCTGGGCCCTCTGCCAGACATAGACACCCCAGACTCCACCTCCAGGTCTGGTGCTGGAGAGTCGTGCTGGCAGGAGGGGCTGTCACCAGCCATCCCACACAGAGCGGCCCGAAGCTGTCGTCCCCTCAGTGCTGCCCGCCTGCCTGGGATGGCTCTGCACACAGCGCACACTGCGCCCCGGCCTGCAGCTGTCCATCGCGGTCTCGTCCCTCGGCTGCAGCTTCCCCATCTGCGCTGTTGCCTTTGGCTGTCTTTGCACTTTTGTTCATGCTCCAAAGAATATTTCATAATGCCTTCGTATCAACGTGCACCCCGACCATTTTATATGTGCCCTTGGGCCACGGCTACCGGTCTTCTGGCCAGCATGCCGTCACCTGCACACCTTGTTCTTGACTGTGCGCCTGTCTTCTAGGGACAGACGCCCAGGTAATGAACTCTAGTTTTCTGATGGTTAGCTGATTCACACGACACGGCTGATGCTTGTGCAGCACCAGCGGGCTGGCGTGGGTTTGCGGGGGGCTTTGGGTGCAGAACCCCACAGCAGGGACATACATGGATAGTTCTGGAAATTTCTGCTGCCACAGGGCTGAGTTCGGATGCCCAGTGGACCTGTGCACTTAGTAAAACGCAGTGATTCAACCTGAATGGTGTGGACTCTTCACTTGCACGTGTCTGTGGGTGGCTGTTCTGAGTACCAGAGACCTGGCTGGTGAGAGATGGCTACCAGATACCCTCTGACTCGGGCTTTCTCATCCCAGGCCCTGCGAGTTTCCAGGTACTATGAAGCACTAGACTCTGCTTGGTCACTCTGCAACCAAAGTCAGGGGCACAGTGGCCCAGAAGTCAGTTGCAGTGGGGTCCTTGGACAGGAGCCTCTGGCCGGGACCAGCCCAGTCCCATACACTTCAGTAAAGAATGAGCCAGTTGTGGGGCCTGGCACCCATGGACCCTGTCCTGATGACTCTTCGGGCCCTGGGGGTACAGGGATCTGGCTGAGCCTTCCTTGTGGCCAGCATTTGGTCTGTGTTCTGATGTCATCCAGGACCTCTTGCTTATCCTTGGATGCCTGACAAGGTCATCTCCATTTCATTCTCACCCTGGCTCCTGCTCTGCAGGCCTAGTGGGGTGAGGTGGAGAATGGGAAGGCACTTACCCAATCTATCTCCACCCACCCTATCTGAAGGTGATCAGCAAGGCCTGGCTGTGGTGGGTTCTGGGCCTGTGAGTTTTGGATTTTGTTTCTCAGACCTGGAGTCATCTTTTCTGAGCTCTGGGGACCAATTGAACAGGAAAGGGGAGGAAGCTAGGCTGGGCTAAGTGGCCCCTTGAGGCAGTGACTGGCTGTAGACTGGTGCCCAGACCTGCTAGTTCAGCCATATACAAGTCCACCACCCCAGCACAGAAATCCTGTCTCGGCTCTGTAGGGTGGGGTTGAGGAGGGCTTGGGCCATCTCAGCAAAGTCTATGGGACCATGTGCTCATAACAGGCACTGGCTGGGTAGACATCAGTGTGACCCTCCATGCTGGGTCATCACAGTCAGTCTATGTGGGGGCAGCTTGTGAGAAACCTGGACCCTAAAGGTCTCCACTCCCCCAGGTGTGGCCTGTGCTCTGTGCTCCCTTCTGCATGCAACCAGATTTCTCCCAGTGGTGCCTGCCTCATTTCTCTGTGTCCTGAGGGTTCTGTAGGATTAGGATGGGGGTTAAGAGTTGGCTGTGATAAACAGGGAAACCCTGAACAACCAAAGAGACTTATAATTTGTCCACAGGGAGGCCTCCCCAGTGTTGGGGCTCTGCCTCACCTGCTTCTGATTAAGAGGGTTGAGATCAGAAACAGAGCTCTACCATCACTGTGTTGGCTCTGCCCTCACCTGCTTCTGATTAAGAGAGTTGAGATCAGAAGACAAGCTCTACCATCACTGAGTTGGGCTCTGCCCTCACTGATTCTGATTAAGAGGGTGAGATCAGAAGACAAGCTCTACCATCACTGAGTTGGGCTCTGCCTCACCTGATTCTGATTAAGAGGGTTGAGATCAAAGACAGAGCTCTACCATCGCTGTGTTGGGCTCTGCCCTCACCTGCTTCTGATTTAGAGGTTGAGATCAGAAGACAGAGCTCTACCATCACAGTGTTGGGGCTCTGCCTCACCTGCTTCTGATTAGAGGGTTGAGATCAGAGGACAGAGTTCTATCATCGCTGTGTTGGGCTCTGCCTCACCTGATTCTGATTAAGAGGGTTGAGATCAGAGGACAGAGCTCTACCATCACTGTGTTGGGCTGTGCTGTCACCTGCTTCTGATTAAGAGGGTGAGATCAGAGGACAGAGCTCTACCATCGCTGAGTTGGGCTCTGCCCTCACTGATTCTGATTAAGAGGGTTGAGATCAGAGACAGAGCTCTACCATCACAGTGTTGGGGCTCTGCCTCACCTGATTCTGATTAAGAGGGTTGAGATCAGAAGACAAGCTCTACCATCACTGTGTGGGCTCTGCCCTCACCTGCTTCTGATTAAGAGGTTGAGATCAGAGGACAGAGCTCTACCATCACTGAGTTGGGCTCTGCCCTCACCTGCTTCTGATTAAGAGGTTGAGATCAGAAGGACAGAGCTCTACATCACTGTGTTGGCTCTGCCCTCACCTGCTTTGATTTAGAGGGTTGAGAATCAGAGGACAGAGCTCTACCATCACTGTGTTGGGCTGTGCTGTCACCTGCTTCTGATTAGAGGGTTGAGATCAAAGACAGAGCTCTACCATCGCTGAGTTGGGCTCTGCCTCACCTGCTTCTGATTAAGAGGGTGAGATCAGAGGACAGAGCTCTACCATCACAGTGTTGGGGCTCTGCCCTCACTGATTCTGATTAAGAGGTTGAGATCAGAGGACAGAGTTCTATCATCGCTGTGTTGGGCTCTGCCCTCACCTGCTTCTGATTAAGAGGGTTGAGATCAGAAGACAGAGCTCTACCATCACTGTGTTGGGCTCTGCCCTCACCTGCTTCTGATTAAGAGGGTGAGATCAGAAGACAAGCTCTACCATCACTGAGTTGGGCTCTGCCTCACCTGATTCTGATTAAGAGGGTGAGATCAGAAGACAAGCTCTACCATCACTGTGTTGGGCTCTGCCCTCACCTGCTTCTGATTAAGAGGGTTGAGATCAGAAGACAAGCTCTACCATCACTGAGTTGGGCTCTGCCTCACCTGCTTCTGATTAGAGGGTTGAGAATCAGAGGACAGAGCTCTACATCACTGTGTTGGGCTGTGCTGTCACCTGCTTCTGATTAAGAGGGTGAGATCAGAAGACAAGCTCTACCATCACTGTGTTGGCTCTGCCCTCACCTGATTCTGATTAAGAGAATTATGATCAGAGGACAGAGCTCTACATCACTGTGTTGGGCTCTGCCTCACCTGATTCTGATTAAGAGGGTTGAGATCAGAAACAGAGCTCTACCATCACAGTGTTGGGGCTCTGCCTCACCTGATTCTGATTAAGAGAGTTGAGATCAGAGGACAGAGCTCTACCATCACAGTGTTGGGGCTCTGCCTCACCTGCTTCTGATTAGAGGGTTGAGAATCAGAGGACAGAGCTCTACCATCACTGGTTGGGCTCTGCCCTCACTGATTCTGATTAAGAGGGTGAGATCAGAAGACAGAGCTCTACCATCACAGTGTTGGGGCTCTGCCCTCACTGATTCTGATTAAGAGAGTTGAGATCAGAGGACAGAAGCTCTACCATCACTGTGTTGGGCTCTGCCCTCACCTGCTTCTGATTAGAGGGTTGAGATCAGAGACAGAGCTCTACCATCGCTGAGTTGGGCTCTGCCCTCACCTGCTTCTGATTAAGAGAGTTGAGATCAGAGGACAGAGCTCTACCATCACTGTGTTAGGCTCTGCCCTCACCTGCTTCTGATTAAGAGGGTTGAGATCAGAGGACAGAGCTCTACCATCACTGTGTTGGGCTCTGCCCTCACCTGCTTCTGATTTAGAGGGTTGAGATCAGAGGACAGAGCTCTACCATCACTGTGTTGGGCTCTGCCCTCACCTGCTTCTGATTAAGAGGGTTGAGATCAGAAGACAGAGCTCTACCATCACTGTGTTGGGCTCTGCCCTCACCTGCTTCTGATTAAGAGGGTTGAGATCAGAGGACAGAGCTCTACCATCACTGTGTTGGGCTCTGCCCTCACCTGCTTCTGATTAGAGGGTTGAGATCAGAAGACAGAGCTCTACCATCACTGTGTTGGGCTCTGCCCTCACCTGATTCTGATTAAGAGGGTTGAGATCAGAGACAGAGCTCTACCATCACTGTGTTGGGCTCTGCCCTCACCTGCTTCTGATTTAGAGGGTTGAGATCAGAGGACAGAGATCTTCCATCGCTGTGTTGGGCTCTGCCCTCACCTGATTCTGATTAAGAGGGTTGAGATCAGAAGACAGAGCTCTACCATCACTGTGTTGGGCTCTGCCCTCACCTGCTTCTGATTTAGAGGGTTGAGATCAGAGGACAGAGCTCTACCATCACTGTGTTGGGCTCTGCCCTCACCTGCTTCTGATTTAGAGGGTTGAGATCAGAAGACAGAGCTCTACCATCGCTGTGTTGGGCTCTGCCCTCACCTGCTTCTGATTAAGAGGGTTGAGATCAGAAGACAGAGCTCTACCATCGCTGAGTTGGGCTCTGCCCTCACCTGATTCTGATTAAGAGGGTTGAGATCAGAGGACAGAGCTCTACCATCACTGTGTTGGGCTCTGCCCTCACCTGCTTCTGATTAAGAGGGTTGAGATCAGAGGACAGAGCTCTACCATCACTGTGTTGGGCTCTGCCCTCACCTGCTTCTGATTTAGAGGGTTGAGATCAGAGGACAGAGCTCTACCATCACTGTGTTGGGCTCTGCCCTCACCTGCTTCTGATTTAGAGGGTTGAGATCAGAAGACAGAGCTCTACCATCGCTGTGTTGGGCTCTGCCCTCACCTGATTCTGATTAAGAGGGTTGAGATCAGAGGACAGAGCTCTACCATCACTGTGTTGGGCTCTGCCCTCACCTGCTTCTGATTTAGAGGGTTGAGATCAGAAGACAGAGCTCTACCATCACTGTGTTGGGCTCTGCCCTCACCTGCTTCTGATTTAGAGGGTTGAGATCAGAAGACAGAGCTCTACCATCGCTGTGTTGGGCTCTGCCCTCACCTGCTTCTGATTAAGAGGGTTGAGATCAGAAGACAGAGCTCTACCATCGCTGAGTTGGGCTCTGCCCTCACCTGATTCTGATTAAGAGGGTTGAGATCAGAGGACAGAGCTCTACCATCACTGTGTTGGGCTCTGCCCTCACCTGCTTCTGATTAAGAGGGTTGAGATCAGAGGACAGAGCTCTACCATCACTGTGTTGGGCTCTGCCCTCACCTGCTTCTGATTTAGAGGGTTGAGATCAGAAGACAGAGCTCTACCATCGCTGTGTTGGGCTCTGCCCTCACCTGCTTCTGATTAAGAGGGTTGAGATCAGAGGACAGAGCTCTACCATCACTGTGTTGGGCTCTGCCCTCACCTGATTCTGATTAAGAGGGTTGAGATCAGAAGACAGAGCTCTACCATCGCTGAGTTGGGCTCTGCCCTCACCTGATTCTGATTAAGAGAGTTGAGATCAGAGGACAGAGTTCTACCATCACTGTGTTGGGCTCTGCCCTCACCTGATTCTGATTAAGAGAATTATGATCAGAGGACAGAGTTCTATCATCGCTGTGTTGGGCTCTACCCTCACCTGCTTATGATTAAGAGGGTTGAGATCAGAGGACAGAGTTCTATCATCGCTGTGTTGGGCTCTGCCCTCACCTGATTCTGATTAAGAGAATTATGATCAGAGGACAGAGCTCTACCATCACTGAGTTGGGCTCTGCCCTCACCTGCTTCTGATTAAGAGAGTTGAGATCAGAAGACAGAGCTCTACCATCACTGAGTTGGGCTCTGCCCTCACCTGGTTCTGATTAAGAGAGTTGAGATCAGAAGACAGACCTCTACCATGTATGTGTTGGGCTGTACCCTTACCTGCAGCCTGGAGCCCAGGGTACAGCCTATTCCACGACCTTAGATGCCAGTGCTGTCCCAGAAATGGCTGCCATGCCTACTGAAGAGAGGCCTTTCTATCTTCCTTGGACTTTTCCTTCTGGCCCCCAGGCTCTAGTTCTCAGGCCTTTTCTGAAGACATAGGCTGGAGGGAATTTGCAGGCAGGGCTGTGTGCTTACAGGGGCTCTGCCCTCTATTCTCATCTGTGGTCTAGGGCCATCCCTTACACTGTCAGCCTGCCCTTGAGGCCCCTGCCCTCTATGGTGCATGCACCAGTACTTGTGTCCTTCACTTGGCTTGACCTCGGCGGAATCCCATCTCGGAACAAAACTGTTTCCTGCTTTGGAGGAATGGGCAGCCCCCTCCCACCTCGTCATCCACTCAGGTGTGGGCCCCATGTGTGGGAAGCAGGAGCTCTTAGGGAGCATTGTTCTGCCTAGGGAAGCATCCTGTTTACATTTACAGTGATGAGCAGAGGCCCTGGATTCCCTAAGTCTCACCCTGCCACCACCTGGAAACCACGCAGCTACCACCCAGCTGGATTTCTCCTGCATGCTCTGACGCTGACGTTTTACACCAAGTCCTGTGACTTCTCCTTTCCAGCATCTTCTGGATGTTCCTCCACCTGGCTGGGCGCTCACTTCCCCATAAGGCTCCAAACCCATCTCCTTCTGTGCACCCTGACCCAGTTGACTACAAAACTACCCAGCTCTCAATCTGTCTGTGACTCCCTATTAGCCACAGTGAAAAGTTCCAGCTTTCAGCCCCATACTCTGACCTTCCCCTAGGTGCCCCTGTCTTCATTGTGCCCCCTTTGGCCAGGCTTTCTCTCCTCTCTACCGTCTTCCATAATGTACTGCTCCTTTGGGTTTACCTCAAACTCCTGCAAGTACCCACAGTGCCCTGAAGCCACCTCTCCCCATGCAGCTTTTCTTAGGCCTCTAGAGGTGCCTTCTTCTCTTATGGCCTCTTTCTATGATCCTGTCCTTAAAGCTATGCTCAGGACCTGGGCACCCAGGCTCAGTGACTCACTGCTGAGCCATTGCCAGCGAAGTCCCAGAAGCCAGGCACCACTTGGTCTTTAGAAATCCTCACCTGGTTGTAGCCACATGTGCTTTAATAAAATGTGAAAATGTATTTTTTTCATTAAAAAAATGAAGCAAGGTCCTGGGTTCAATCCTCAGCACCATAAATACAGAGTTAGTGGTAGGGTCCCTGGATGGGGGACCTGCCAGTCCTGTATTCTAGGAGCAGAGAGAGAGCAACTGCCCAGGACCATGTTGTGACCAAGAGCATTTATGGAGCACCTGTTACAAGCAATTCGGGCCCTGTGGGGAGTTGGGGGAAGAAGAGGCAAGGCCATATCCATGAGTCCCTCCTGGGACTGTGGACAAGGGCTAGGACAGTGTGTGATGTTCATCTTGGGAATGAGTGATTCATGCCCTGAGGTGCCCACCCCTTATGTCAAGTGCTTGGCATCCCCTGTTCAGTGCCTGACAAAACTGTATGGCCATGGGACAGGGGATCACTGGGCCTCTGTTTCCCCTGGTCTATCTACCACCCTTGGGTAGCCTTGTTCTCACACTAGCCTTGGTTGTATTGTAGTGTCTCAGTCACCCAAACCCCTATCAGGCTGGACTTAGGACTCCACAGTGCCAAACTCAGACGAGGGCCCACAGCTTCTTGTAAGGCCTCTGGGTTACATCCTGGAGGCTGTGACCCACTGACACCCTTGGTCTTCTTTGTGACCCACTTTACCTTGACAGTGAATTCAAGGGCTGGATATCATGTGCCTTGTTGGACCTCATACTTGGTTCTGGACACAGCCTTGTGTTGGATATTGGCAAAGCAGCCACTGCCCTGTCTGTGGGAGAGCAGTCTCTTCCCTCCTTCTCCTAGAGCCACAGTTTCCCCTGGCTGAGCTTTGCCCTGATACCCCCCCAAAGATTCAAGGGGCGTCAGATCTCTCCTGAGTGTCTCCAACCTCGACATCTTAGAGCCCCTCTGCCCAGTGAGATAGCTCAGCACTTTGTGAAGAGCCAGACAGCCGCAGTTGGAGTGTACTTGACATTCAAAGCTGCTATTTTTCTCATGCACATGGCTCTGACATTTGCGTTGGAATAGATTCCCACTAACTTTCTCACCTCTGCTGGCACACACAGTTCTCCATGGTTCAGGCAGGAGTGTGGGGTGGACCTCCATACTTGCATGCACTACCCACAAGGGAAACTTGGGGCCATGCTGTAAGGCACATGGAGCATTCACCCCAATCCTGACCTTAGTAGGACAGAGGACACAGCTCTTGTTTCTGCTCATGGTCCCTGCACAGGGTGTGGCTCCTGCTGTGACGTTCCCTGGCTGGCCCTGTGGAGTGTCACCTTTCCCTGTTGAGCTCTGAGCACACTTTGCTTCCCCCTTATTTCACAGAAGTATTCCCCCATTACCTCCCTCAGGGCTGGCTCCATTCTTTCCTTCCCATCCTAGCACCAGTTCAAGTCTGCCATATACTCAGTGTTCAACCAGCTCATATTACCAACCACTGTGACATTGGGTGAGCCACCATGCTAAGCCCACTCTTGCTACTTCCTCTCTGCTGATGTGATGGGGAGATGTGATTCCTGGCTGTCTGCTCTTGCCATGTTCTCCCCACCAAGATAGAAATGTCCCCTCAAAACTGTAAGCCAGAAATAAACCCCTTTCTTTCATAAACTGCTTTTGGTTAGGTGTTTCATCCCAGCAATAAGACAGTAACTGCTACAGATGTTCTTCTGTGGGGATTCTACTTAATCCACTTTAATTTCCTTATGTTCTGAGACCACATTTTGTATAAATTCTGCCCTTTTCAGCATGTAGGATATGAATTGCCTTGCTCAATGCCCCGTGTGCACCTGGGAGGTGTGAGTTGTGATCTCTTCGTTCCTGCTCCTCTCTGTGCAGCTGCATCAGGTTGAGTGATGTTGTTTGAGCCTCTGCATCGTCACTTTTAGCCTGGTTTGCTTGTCAATTACTGCTCTCTCATTTATTGTGATAATAGATACAGTTGGATTGAGATCTACTACCTTGGCTGGGGAGATGGCTCAGTGGATAAAGTTCTTAATGTACTCTGAGCACCCGAGTTCAGAGCCCCAGACCCCCATGTAAAAGCCAGACGCTGTGGGGTCTGTTCACAGCTGAACTAATCACAGCTCAGCTGCTGTGAGAAGAGAGGCAGAGACAGGAGAATTTCCCAGAAGTTCACAACGGAGGAGCAGCGAGCAACAATAACAGATCCTGTCTCAATATGAGTTTGAAGGTGACGACCAACTCAAAAGTGGTCCTCTGACTTCCACATGCATATCTGTACATATGCAAACACACCTCAAATATGAGAGAGAGAGAGAGAGAGTTACCATCTCGCAGGCTATGTCTGCATTTGTTCCATCTGGCCTTGTTTATTCCCCCTTCTCTCTACACATCTTTCACAGCATCACTGGGTAATTTACATTTATATGTACTATCAGCACAAAATCTCTTACTTCTATGTTTAATTTGGACAATGAGCTAGCTTTTTTTTGAGATAGGGTTTCATAGTAGCTCAGGCTGACTTGGAATTCACTATGTAGTCTTAGGGTGGCCTTGAACTTATGGCGACCCTCCTACTTCTGCCCCCAGAATGCTGGGATGAAAGGCGTGCGCCACCACGCCTAGCTGAGCTACCTTTTAAGAACAAGTGAAAACATGAACTTTATCTTAGAGTCACTCCTCTGCTTTCTGGTATTCCGCATTTTTTTGCCTGGACCCAAGCATGTCCCCTTGGCACAGAGAGGTCCCAAAGTGTTTCCTAGGGAGAAGATCAGAGATGATGCAGCCTTTTGTTTGCCTGGGAAAGACTTTATCCTCTAGATTTGAGGATAATTTTGCTGGCTATCGAATTCTGGGCAAACAGCTTTACTTTCAGTCAAGCTATCATTCCGTTGGCCTTTTCTTCCAATCCGAGTGTTTGTACATATGTATACATGTTTGTATGCATGTGTATAAATGTGCACGTTTGTGTGTATGTACATGTCTGTGTGTGTCCTTCAAGAATTTTGTTTTGCATTTAGTTTTCAAAACTCTGAGGTGTATGTTCCTACATGAAGCTGTTTTTTTTAAATATGTTATTTTTATTTATTTATTTGACAGAGAGGGAAAGAAAGAATGGGCACGCAAGGTCCTCCAGCCACTGCAAGTGAACTCCAGATGCATGCGCCACCTTGTGCATCTGGTTTACGTGGGTCCTGGGGAATCAAGCCTTGAACTGGGGTCCTTAGGCTTCACAGGCAAGTGCTTAATCGCTAAGCTATCACTCCAGCCCAGCTGTTTTTTTTTTTTAAAAAAATGTTATTTTTATTTATTTATTTGACAGAGAGAAAGAGAGAAAAAATGGGCACGCCAGGGCCTCCAGCCACTGCAAATGAACTCCAGTTGTGTGCGCCCCTTTGTGCATCTGGCTTATGTGGGTCCTGGGGAATCGAGCCTGGGTCCTTTGGCTTTGCAGGCAAATGCCTTAGCTGCTAAGCCATCCCTCCAGCCCACATGCAGCTCTTTTTGTCTGTTTTTTTTTTTTCTTTACTTGTGTGTATGTGTGTGGTGTGCAAGTATGTATATGAGTAGGTATATATGTGCATCTGTGTATGCATGTGGGTGGAGGTCAGGTGTTGGCATCAGATGTCTTCATTTTTTGGAGTCAAGATCTCATGTAATTCAGGCTGATCTTGAGCTCCCTATGTAGCTAGGGATGACCTTCAACTTCTGATCCCCCTGCCTCCATCTCTTGAGTCCTGGGATTACAGGTGTGTATCACCACCACACCCAGTTTATGTGGTGCTGGGGGGTGGACCCAGGTCTTCTTGCATGCCAGGCAGACCCTCTATCACTGAGCCACATCCCTAGCCCCCAGGTGTCTTCCTGCTATCTGTCTACTTCATTTATTTATTGGGGCAAAACACGTTGATTCAGCTAGTCTAGCTAGTCAGCTTGCCCTGGGGATTCTCTGTCTTCACCATCCAGCACTGCAATTAAGGTGCACGCTCCTATGCCTACCCAGCATTTATGTGGGTTCTGGGGATCCAAACTCAGGTCCTCACACTTGCATGGGAAAAGCTTTACCAACTGAGCTATCTCCCCAGCTCTGCACACCATTCTTTTGGTACTGATCCCACCCGTGCTCTTGGATTTTCTAGCCCCGTTGTTTGGTATCTGGCATTGACTTTGAACACAACATAGCTACTGCTTCTCTAGATAGTTCTCCCCATTCTTTCTCCACATTCTCAGCACTCTGGCTCAGACTCAGGGCGTTGGTCCGTCTGCCTTTGCTCAGCTGTGTTGAGTCTCCTGCGCATGGAAGGCACTTTTTGTCTGAGTTGCTAAGTATTTCCATCTGGTTCTTTCTTATGGTTTCTGTCTCTGCTGGAATTACTCTTTGCATCTTGTATACTGTCTACTGTCTCCATGGGCTTCAGTAGATCACTCGTGGTTATTTTAAGCTTCATGCCTGGCAGTCCCAACATCTGTCACATTCTATCCATTATGGTTTTGATTACTGTTCTGTCTTCTGGGAGTGTTTTCCTCACCTTTCAGAGCTCTGGTGTGGAAGAGGTCTTTTGTGCAGGACAGCGTACCCTGAGAGAACCATCTTCATACTTGGCCATGAGGACCTCAGGAATGGGACAGAATAGAGTCCGTCAGGACTGGAGTTACAGGCCTACATAGCCACACCCAGCTTCTTACATGTCTCCTGGGGATCAGCCTCGGGTCCTCATGCTTGGGTGGTAAGTGCTCTTCCCTGCTAAGCCATCTCCCCAGCTCTAGGCTCTAATCTTCCAAGTTTGATTTTGAATCTTTGCTTTGCTGTTTGCACATTCTAATCTTTTCTTCTGTCAAGCCTTCCAGCGAATGTTTCATCTCAGGCATTCCAGCTTTTTAGAAATATTTTATTTTTATTTATGAGAGAGAGGAGAGAGAGACTGGGCGCATCAGGGTCTCACACCACTGCAAACAAACTCCAGATGCGTGTGTCACCTTGTGCATTTGGATTATGTGGGCACTGGGGAGTCAAATCTAGGCCTTTAGGCTTCGCAGACAAGTGCCTTAAGCACCAAACCATCTCTACAGCCCATTCCAATTTTTGTCTCTAGAAATATTTTGATTTTTCCCCATATTTTCCCTGTCCCTACTCAGCTTTTTGAGTAAATTAAATATAGACATACAACTCTTTCAAATATTCTTGTTACCAACTCTAACATCTATGTCAGTTTTGGTCAGTTCCAATTGTTTGATTTGTGATTTTTTTTTTTCTGGTTCTTTGCATGCCTGGAAACCTGATTTAATGCCATGAATTGTGAATTTGACTCACAGTAGTTTTTCTTTTTTTGGCTGGGGATATTTTTATATCCCCATGATTTTGGTTTTTTTTTCTGGCATATGTGCGTATGTGTTTGTGTATGTGGATGTGTGTGTATGTTCATGTGTGGATATGGTTGTGAGGTTAACATGTGTATGTATGTGCCTATGTGTGTGCACATGCATGTGGAGGCCAGAAGATGACCTCAGGTGTCATCCTCAGGAATTCTGTCCACCTTCTTTGAGACAGAGTCTCTCATTGGTCTCTCACTCACCAAGTATTTTAGATTGGCTGGCCAGTGAGCTCCAAGGATCTTCTTATCTCGGCCTCTCTAGTGCTGGGACTACAAGCAAGCACCATGTCTAGCATTTTATATGGGCACTGGGTATTGAATTAAGGTCCTTATGCTTACAGGGCAAGCAATTTACTGACCAGCCATCTCCCAACCCCAATTTTGGCATTTGTTATAGGATGATCCTGCATTATTTGGAATACTTTGAGTTTGGGGATCTTGCCTTTAAATTTTTTTCTCATAAACAATAGATTGTTGTTTAATCTAGCCTTAGGCTGTCTCATGCTATGAAGCACTCTGCCTGGTGCCCTTGAATTACAAGGCTTTCCAATCTGGTGGGAGTCAACCCTCTTCCTAGCCCTATGTGGACACTGGTCCTAACTCAACCCTGCACAGTCCTCATGTGCTGCTGAGCAGCTCTCTAGACCTACAGTCTTCTCACCTCCATCCATACCAGCCTCCTCTGCTTCTCTAGACCCCCACCTCTACTCAATGGCTTGGAGCCACAAGGAAGCAAGGCGAGGCAGTTGGACCTCCTCCATTGGCCTGCCACGTCTTGAGCCAACTGTTCTTTGCTGCCTGGTATCCAGTGTCTCAGAGCTGCTCCTTCCTCTGCTTTGTCAGCTGACATGGAGGGTGACTTTACTCATGGTGCTGTCCTCATCTCCATCACCTGCTATCTCCACTTCCCTGCCCTGGGCCTTTCTCACATTGATTTTGTCCTTTGGGTAGCTAGGGTCAATGTCCTGTAATTGAGGCTCTTAGAGATCTTGGCCTTGGCCACCAGTAAATGTGGCATCACTGTTGTGGAAGCCACATGGGTTCCTCTGGCATGTAGCCCCTCCAGTCCGGGATAAGCCCTTTAGGTATCTGCTCACCCAGTGTCAAGTGTCTTCCATCCCATGTCCTTCAGTGTTTCTGGGAGTGTTCCATCCTAACCCCAGGCTGCAGGGAGGCTGGGTCAGGGCTAACCCATCAAGAGAGAATTGACACTTACCTGAGGTGTATCTGAAGACCCATGAGAGCCAGGTGGTTCCCACACCCCATTTTGAAGCTCCCTCTGCACTCCAATACCCCGAATGCTCCAGTACCCTGAACTAAGCTACAGGAGAAGGTGGAAGTGCAGGCATGCTACCTCAAAGATTTAAGGGGTATCTGCTGTCCCAGCAGATGGTGAGGCATTGCAAGTACATTCTCATTCATTTTCTATAATTTTACTTGAGACAGTTATAAGCATCATTCATCGATTTTGTGATTAAACAACAAAGCACCAATTATCCTGAGACCCAAGAAATGAAACAACGAAAAGAAGTGAGGCAGAACTAGACATGTCATGCAGGATGGTCATTGAGCCCCTGAGGTCAGGCAGACGCCTTGGAAAACACACTCCCCTGAGTTTGTGATTAGAATCCAACTATGTCATTCATTCTCAGTGGGTGGATATAGAGGGACTATGTGTCAGTTTAAGATGTCAAAATGGATTTTGTATTCTTCAGGAAGCAAGAGGTCCAGAAAAACATTTCTGTCTTAAAAACAATTCAGCCAAGAGAGCAATTCAGCCCGTCAGATGGGTTGATGATGGAGAACTGAATCTGGCGAAGGAGTAAAGCGCCTGGTTGAGGCCTGGGGCAGGTCCTGTCTGTCACCTATGGGCTTCTAGCAGGGCTAGAGGGGAGTGGCACGGTGTCCTGGGCAGCTCTAGGAGGAGATTTTGGCTGCAAGACCTGGACCAAATAGCAGTTTCACTCTAAGGGAGGGAGGATATAGGGTCAGGTGGAAGAGATCTACCTGGGGAGAGTTGGGGCATGGGCTGTGCAAACACATTTACCCACACAGGTGACAAACAGACTGGCACGCCAGCTGGCATCTCCCTGGAGAGTGAGGGCAAATGAGGATCTTTGGTCCTGCTCAGAACATCTGTCCCATGCCACCCTCCAAGGAGGCCATTTCAGCCCCAACAGAGCAGGGTCAGAAGCACAGGGACCTGTGTGGGCCCTTGCCAGTACTTGCTCACAGCACACAGGCAAAGTTGGGGATGTGTCTCCTAGACCCTCATTGTTTGTAGATGGTCCTCCTTTATGCTGGCCCGGGTAAACACTGTGACAGATAGGGTGTGGTTGACCCCACTTTATAGAGGAGGAACCTGTGGCCAAAATCAACGGTGAGGTCAGAATTTACAAACCAGCAATGTGATCCCAGCATCCCTACCCATCTGCAAGATCACCCAGCACTTCCAGAGATTCCCAGCAGATGGCGCTATAGTGACACATGCTTGCATATCTCTGGTAGCTTTGGAGCTATAGTCAGGGACTTGGGACAGGCTGGGTCAGCATCTCCCATCTGAAGGCAGGCCAACAGTGGAACATACATCTCACAGCAGGAGTTTGTTTCATTTTCAGCTTAAAACTGATTTCAGGCCTGGAGAGATGGCTTCGCGGTTAAGGTGCTTGCCTACAAAGCCAAAGAACCCAGGTTCAATTCTCCAGTATACACGTAAAGCCAGATGCACAAGGTGACACATGCATCTGGAGTTCATTTGCAGTGGATAGAGGCCCTGGTGTGCCCATTCTCCTTCTTCCTCTCCCTCCCTTTCTCTCTCAAATAAATAAAATATTTTTAAAATTTTCAGAGTAAATGGTGTTGCTTGGAGCTAAATTTACAGGGCATCCTGGGTTTCTCTCAGCGTTCTGAGGTTCCCATGTAGAACCAACCTCCCCAAGAGCCTGTGACTTTGTCAACGCCCAGGACAGGCCATGCACCTAGAAGGCAACTCCAGGTCAAAGAGGCAGGTGCTGCAGAGACCAGCCATGACTCCTCTGACAGGAAAATTACATGGCTGGGAGCATCAGTATGGCCTGGGAGGTGGGGCGGGAAGGGGGGGTCAGTTAGGTTGTCCAGAAAGTAAAAGTGTCAGGAAGGAACACCGGGAACAACGGCCCCATTTCCTCTTCTTTAAGCTAACACCACTGTTGGGAGTGGGACAGAACAGGTCCTTGGTTGGTTACACTCCTGGGTTCACGTCTACACAGCCACTCTTCCTCCTCCTCTAATGAAAGTCTGGGGCTACCAGTGAGGTAAATTTGGCTCCACCTGGGATAACACCTGTCCCCTTGAGATGGGGTAAAGAGCACTTGCAAGACACATGAAAAGGCTAGTTTTCTGGGAGATGAAGGAAGCTGACCTGGGAACAAACACTGAGTGTGGCCTGTCAGAGTGCTCCAGGGTGATAACTGGGCTCAGACCCATCCAGGGTCCCTTCCCATGGGGCAGGTGTCCCTGTCCTCTCGGGCTCTCCTGCTGGCAGGCCTGCTATTACTGTTCCATCTACCAGTCCTGGTGATGCCATGGCTTTCTGATGCCATGTGAATTTTGATGTGAGTGAATGGGAGGGAATGAGCTGTCAGGAACATACCAAGGAATCTCGAGACTGGCTCAGCCGTTGTAGCCGTTGCTTTGGCTTGCAACCAGACCAGGTGCTCCTTCCTTTGTCAGAAACCCAGAGCTGATCCATTGTCTCGTGTGGAGCATCAGCTGTGAGCAACTGCTATGTGGGCACAGAGCATTCTCAGGCCTGGCTTTAGGCAGTTAGGGTGGTGGTTGGAAGAGGCTCACGGCGCAACAGGAGTGAGGTGTTTGGGAGCTGAAGTAACCCTGGTGTGGGCGTTTGTATCTCTGTGGGCTCCTCTCTCCCACTGCACATCATGCTCTGCCCTTCCATGATCATCAGCACCCGTCTGGTGCTGATCCTACCCTGGGAGTCGATGGTGTCAACATTACGGGTGGCCCTTCCCTTCTTGGGGAATGCCAAACTTTCTAGAAGTTTCTCCTCCCAGCCTCCCATTCCATGTCAGCACTCCTCTGCTCCAGTCCCCACCATAAGATGTGGCAGAGCCCGTGATGCTCTGGGTCCCCATGACTCTGCCAAGTGTCAGGGGTCATCCAGCAATAGTGCCTGATGCATGAATGAAGAATGAATGACAAGCCTGGCCAGGCCCAGAAACAGAGGGACAAATCGTCTCTATTTCTTATTTCCTAGTGGGTCAGTTCCAGAAATTTCTGTGGGCTAAGAAATTTGCATCAGAAAAAAATGGTTTTACTATCAGAAATTAAAACATGGAGCCTGGCATATTTGAAATGCTACAAGTTATTTCCACACCTCTGAGGAAAGAATAGCCAGAGGGCAACAAAGGAACCTTTTCCTGTTGCCACTTTCATAGTGTGTGTGTGGCATGACTAAAGCCACAGGGCTGGGACGCAGCTGTGCCTGTCACCGCCCAGGTCTTAGGGCTGACCTTTCGTCCACATTTGCTCACCCAGGGCTGGCTCAGGGTGCCCTAGATATCCACAAAGTAGCTGCTAGAAAGCCAGAATGCCTTGCTATTGAGAGAAAAGCAGCTTCCTGGCAGTAAACCAGCTGTACAGAAGTGTCACCACTGCCAGAAGAGTTGGTGCTACTGCCCAGTGGGGGAGATACCCCCCTCACCCGTCCATAGCTTCCCCAAGCTCAGGCCAGCAGGAAGGAACAGTGGACCCTCCTGGCTTCTAGCCCTGGGACAGGGTTTGTGTTAGAACACGGGGACTAGCCGTAGTATTTGCCCTTGGAAGGCTAAAGCAGGAGGATTGGGAGTTCTAGGTCAGCCTGGGCTACATAATGAGATGGCAGCTCAACCCCCGTCCCTAAAAAACCAAGAGTGAGTGTCTGAGCTGCTCTGCAGGGCAACCCTTCTCCCCAGGGAGCAAGCTTCTCACTGGGACGCCAGAGCTGACTGCTGTGTCCGATCTACTTTCAAGGAGAGAGGGTGCGCGGTTGCCACTGGCTCTTCATGACACCTTCATTCTCTGTAGCTGAATGGGGTGGCAGTCTCACCTGGCACTCCCTGTCTATTAAATAATGGTAATCCTGCTTCGGGGTGTGCTCAGGGGGATGAGATCTGGGTAGGGGGCGCAAGACAAGAGGGTGGTATGAGGGACCTGTTCACCTCAGCTATTGGTTCAAGGTCAAGGTGCTCTCACCCCTACACTGTCATGAAGGATTCAAGTCAGGCAGCACTTTCAAAGAGCTCACAGTCTGAAGAAATGTGACCAGCACATGTGCAGGTTGCTATGGAAACACGCACAGGCTACTTGAGGTGGGGGATGGGTCCTGGATGGTCTGGTGATGAGGTGTTGAAAGATGAATGAGTTTTCCAAGCAGAACAGGGCAAGGTGGGGGTGGAGCAGGGGACGCATACTGGCCACAAGGGAAGTTTCTGGATGCTTGGAAAACCTCAGGCAGAGACCGTCTATGTGCATCCACATAGCTACTGGTGTGCTTAGCAACATTTTAGCAAAATAAACAAAGCCTTTCTTTCCCTCTGGCTGGCTAGGGTTTGAGATCTGTAGCTACTCCTCCTGCCTCCAGGCTCCTGACAATGAACTGGGGGATTCCTTCTATACTATCCTCTCCGGACGGACCGTGTGTCCCCACCTCTTAGAGGGCTTCAGGTCCCAGTACTGCAGCCTCCAGCTAAGCTCCGGCAGGAGGTGGAGCACATGTTCTTTGCTCTGTGCTACACTGCACTCCCCAGGCAGGGCCCTGCACAGCTCATTCCAGTAGAGGGAGCTCAGTGGGACTCCTGCCCTAAGCACTGCTCCATCATGAGCCTCTTGTCCAGATGTAGGAAACTGGTACCTCAGGAACGGCATGCGGGTCTTCCTAATAGCCGCAGGAAGGGAGTCATCTCATGTTCTTCCTCTGTCTCCAGCTTCAGCCCCTCCACTTTGAATGGCAGGTGTTAGCATGCAGCTCTTCTCCACAGTCCAGAAGACAGGAAGGTCTGAGGGAAGAAACACCTTCAGAAACCTCCAGGCCCACTAAGGAGCGTACGCTTCAGGGTATGGCCTCTCACTCTCCTGTCTCTGGGGAAGCACTTCCCAGTCTTCTTTCCTCCTAGCTTCAAGCCACCCAGGTCTGGATCCTGGACAGGACTTCTGACATTATGGGTTCCTCTGAGGTGGGGTCAATTCAGGTCTGCTCTGCCTCTGCTCTCTGGAGCCTCTTACACTGATGTTGTACTATCCATCTGAAGACCTTGTGGGATGTTTGTTATTCTACATTTCTACCAGAACCTTCCATGCTCTCTGCCCCTATCATCACCTTTAAAATCACAGGGATGGTTGAGGAGGCCTGAACTGACAAGGCCACCCAAGGTCCTCTCATCTGCAGGCTTAGGGGTAGCTTTGATGAGGTGCCCTCCTTAGGTGCCTCTGTCCTTGACTGGAAGCAAGTCTTTACTGCTTGGGGCACAGAGATGCTCACTCATGACTTCTCTTCTCTCCTGAGTACTGGGGACACTCAGGTGACTGTGAGGCCATCTGTCCATTGAGGCGTGCATAACCCTTTTAGCTCTTCACTTCTACTGCCCAGCTGGAGCACATGGGGAGCTTGTTTGGGATAATGCAGAATCTTGACCCCAAAATTTTCCTCTTGGACAGTGGCTTTAAGAAAAAAATTGGGGTACTTTTTGAAAAAATATTTATCTATTTGTTTATTTGAGAGAGAGAGAGAGAGAGAGAGAGAGAGAGAAAGAGAATGGGCACTCCCGGGCCTTCAGCCACTGCAAACGAACTCCAAACACACGTTACCTTGTGTATCTGGCTTATGTGGGTCCTGGGAAATCGAACCTGGGTTCTTTGGCTTTGCAAGCAAGGACCTTACTACTAAGCCATCTCTCCAGCCTTTTTTGTCTTTTTGAGGTAGGGTCTGGCTCTAGCCCAAGCTGACCTGAAATTCACTATGTAGTGTCAGGGTGGCCTTGAACTTTTGGCAATCCTCCTACCTTGACCTCCTAAATGCTGGAATTAAAGGCATGCACCACCATAAGAAAATTTTTATTTATTTATTTGCATGTGTGTGTTGGGAGTAGGGGACATACCAGGGACTCTTGCCATTACAAATGAACATCAGAAACTTGTTTCTGTTTTTATCTCCGGCTTATGCTCATGGCTTGGGAAATGAACTTGGGCCAACAAGCTTTGAAGGCAAGTGCCTTTGACACTGAGCCATCTTTCCAGCCCCTGACAGTGGCTTTTAAGGGGTGGGGAAGCAGGACACAAAGGAAGAGGTAGCCTGAGAGTGCAGCATGGAGCCCAGAAACTGCATTCATTTTAAGTTCCTGCCAGGATGGTTGTTGGGGCCACAAAAAAACCCAGAATTTCCCTTGAGCCTCTGGATACCCACAGATTCTGTAGTCAAGTTAGCAAGGCCAGTACACCTGTCCTCATGCAGAGCCTCTGGGAATGTCAGAACTTTGCAAAAACTCTTACTGGGACTCACAAGTGATTAACCATAGGTCACTTACCCAGAATAGTCCCATGGCCTGTCTACATGTCCTTGGTTCACACCATCCTGCACAAGACTCATGCCCGAGCTGCCTTCAGTGCTTCTCTGATCACAGATAATGTGTGGCAATGAAAGGCTTTTAGGGAGCTCAGCGTTGCACTGAGGGTTATAGATGATCAGAGTATTATACAGCGTTACAGTGTCACACAGCACCTTAGTGTTACAATGTCCTGATGTTGCATACCATCACAAGGCCATAGTTTTTCTAAAAAAATATTTATTTATTTGAGAAAGAAGGATGGAGGGAGAGAGAGAGAGAATGGGTGCATTAGGGCCTCCAGCCACTGCAAATGAATTCCAGATGTATGTGCCACCTTGTGCATCTGGCTCATATGAGTACTGGGGAATCGAGCCTTGTACCGGGGTCCTTAGGCTTCACATGCGAGCGCTTAACCACTAAGCCATCTCTCCAGTCCTATAGTTTTTCTTAAATATTTTATTTATTTATTTATTTATTTATGAGAGGCAGGTAGAGAGAATGGGCATGCCAAAGCCTCCAGCCACTGCAAACGAACTCCAGACACATGCACCACCTTGTGCATCTGGCTTATGTGGGTACTGAGGAATCAAACTTAGGTCCTTAGGCTTCATAGGCAAGTGCCTTAACAAGGTAAGGTCTCACTCTAGCCCAGGCTGACCTGGAATTCACTATGTAGTCTCAAGCTGGTGTTGAACTCACAACAATCCTTCTACCTCAGCCTCCCAAGTACTGGGATTAAAGGTGTGCATCACCACACCTAGCCAAAGTGCTACAGTTTTAATCACAGTGTCACACTGTCACACATTGTTACAATGTTGCCATGTGACACCTGCTACAAGTCATACAGAACTAAAAAGTGTTGCATAATGTTTCAGCAGCACACTAAGATAGCACCACAGTGTTACAGTGTCACCCATGTTACCATGTTAGGCTATCACAGGTTCACACAATGTCTTAGGGTTGTAGAGAAAGACTGTACCTGGCTACCTGTCATGCTGAAATCTGCACTGTGATCTAAGGATGAGGCTGAATCTAAGCTCACTGCTGCTGAGGAGACAGGCTCAAGTGAGCCCACCTGTTGTCCTCACAGATGGAGGCTCAGTGACCCATGCGCCACGCCAGTGTTCCTCTCAGTGCTGTATGAACAACCTCCCATGAGTCACTTTGGCTATTTTCTCTAAGTTAAACTTTCCAGGGCTCAGCCTCGCCTGCTGAATAGGGTCTGTGGGGTAAGACCTGCAATGGCTTTTTTCCTTCCTGAACTTTGGGGACTTGGGTCATGGCTATACCCCTCAGTCACCTCTGCACCAATAACACTCTCCAGTTCTCTTTCCAGCTGCTCAGAGCAAGGCTTAGTATACCAGCAGAGGGCAGCGGCCTGAGGTCAGCAGCCACAGGGAGGGGTTGACTGAGAAGACATCGCAATGTTGGATCTGGACAGAGAAAGAGCTGTACCATGCTGGGTCTTCCTGTTGTGTTGGACAGCTGGCACTGAGGTCCCATCTAGAGAAGCAGAACAGGGTCCTGTTGGGAGAGGGAAGGACAGCATGGGAAGACACAGCTGGACGCTGGGGTCCAGTGGTCTCTAGCTCAGGGAATCTTGTCTTGTGTCTCCTCTGTAGGGTTCCCAGCTCCCCAGCCTTCCTGAGAGCTTGTGCCAGGCATGTCTGCATCACTGAACCTCCCATTTCCTTTCTGCTGTCAGCAGTCCTAGGCACAGATGCATTCATGCACTTACTGAGGCTGGAACCCTAAACCCCCCACACTCACTGTTTCCTTCAGCTCAGACCCAGGCGTCTTGTTCTGTCTGAGTGTGTACATAGGCACAGTCTTGCTAGGAACAGGACTTGTCTCAAAGGACACACAGTGTCCCTTGATCAAGTGGACATCTCTGCTAGTGACTTTCACTGTGCCTCTTGGGAAAAGTCATGCTGCATAAAGCCCCTAGTCCATCTTCTTCCTATGTCTCCCTTGTCACAGTTCTTATGTGAATCTCCTATGTAGGTAATCAGGACCAAGGTCTACCAACCAGTTCAGACCTGTCTCTAGTAGGTCAGAATGTTCCAGAGAGGTCTGGGCTGTGAAGACATCCCTTGAGCTGTAAATAAGACAAGCATGAGGGACCCCTCCCATTACTATACCCCATCTTTTCCTCCCCTCAAGCCCCAGCTACAAAGAATAAGAACAAGTCTTCAAAACAAAGCGGAGGTTCTGGCATCTTAACTATAATAGAATTAGCTAGCAAACAATGACAGAAAAATATCCAGAAAGTTCCAATTACCTATAAACTATACTAAACTTTTTAATTTTTTTTTCTGAGGCAAGCCCAACAGACTAGCCTTTTTTTTATAAGAGAGAGAATGAGAGCAAGAGCAAGAGTGAGAGGTAGATATAGAGAGAACTTGTGCACCAGGGCATCCAGCCACTGTAATCAAACTGCAGATGTGTGCACCACCTTGTGCATGTGTGACCTTGTGAGTCTGGCTTACGTGGGATCTGGGGAGTCAAACATAGGTTCTTAGGCTTTGCAGGCAAGCACCTTAACCACTAAGCCATCTCTCCAGCCCCAACAATACATTTCTAAATGACTTGTCAGTTGAAAGTGATATCTCAAAGGAAATTAGAATATATTATTATTATTATTAAAGAATATGGCTTTTTTGTTTTTTTGAGGTAGGGTCTCACTCTAGCCAAGGCTGATCTGAAATTCACTATGTAGTCTCAGGGTGGCCTTGAACTCATGGCAATCCTCTTACCTCTGCCTCCCGAGTGCTGAAAGAATATATTTTAACTGAATAAAAGTGACAATAGGACCCTGGAGTGGTGGTGCACACCTTTAACCCCAGCATTCAGGAGGCAGAGATAGGAAAATCTCCATGAGTTCAAGGCCACTCTGAGACTACATAGTGAATTCCAGGTCAGCCTGAGCTAAAGCAAGACTCTAGCTCTAAAAACCAAAAAGAAAAAAAAAAGTGACAATAGGGTTGGAGAGATGGCTCAATGGTTAAGGTACTTGCCTGAAAAATCTAGCAACCTGATTTCTATTCCTCAGTACCCACGTACAGCCAGATGTACAAAGTGGCACATACATCTGGAGTTTATTTGCAGTGGCTAGAGGCCCTGGCATGCCCATTCTCACCCCTCCCTTCTCTCTATCTCTTTCTCTCCCTACTTGCAAATAAATAAATAAATTTTTTAAAGTGACCATACATGGGGGTTGGGGAAATGGCTCAGCAGTTTAAGGTGCTTGCTTGCAAAGCTGGCTATCTTGGATTCAATTCCCCAGAACTCACAGAAGGCCAGACACAAAAAGTAGCACCTGCATCTGGTATCCAATTGCAGTGGCTCCAGCTGTATCAACCATAAAAAAAGAGAAGAGTTGGCATTGTAAGGGGTGAAAGAAAAACCTTGTACTAACCCCATGGACATGAAGTGGTAATGAACAGCAACAACTTTGTGTACATAAACTTGATGAGTTGAATAAAATGAATCAATTCTTTGAAAGATACACAAACTGCCAGAACTCATCCAAGAGGAAAGTGATATACTGAATAGTCCTCTAGCAATTACATAATTGAATTTATAGAGAAAAACAAAAAATCTTTGCTGAAAAAAAAAAAAAAACCCAGCAGGGCATGGTGGCACACACCTTTAATCCCAGCACTTAGGAGGCAGAGGTAGGAAGATTGCTGTGAGTTCGAGGCTACCCTGAGACTACGTAGTGAATTCCAGGTCATTCTGGGCTAGAGTGAGACCCTACCTCAAAACAAAACAAAACAAAAAACCCAAAACAACAACAACAAAACCAGGCCAGGTGGGCTCACATACATTATGGAAGTAATGCCAATTCTATCAATCTCCTCTAGAGGGAGAGCACTGCTCAATTCTTCTGAGAGCCTGAAAAAGACAGTTTAAAAATTACAAACATAGATGCAAAAGTCCGAAACAGAATATTAGCACACAGAATCTAGCAGTATGTAAGAAAAATAGAGACTGCAGAGATGGCTCAGTAGTTAAAAGTGCTTACTTACAAAACCTGACGGCCTGGGTTTGATTTCCCCAGGACCCACATAAAGCCAGATGCACAAAGTGGAGCATGTGCCTGGAGTTCATCTGCAGTGGCAAGAGGCCTTGGTGATCAAATCACCCTCCTCTCCCCCTTGCAAATAAATGGAAAAGAAACAGCCAGGTGTGGTGGCACACACCTTTAATCCCAGCATTCAGGATGTCAAGGTAGGAGGATCACTGTGAGTTTGAGGCCACCCTGAGACTACAGAGTGAATTCAAGGTCAGCCTGGGCTAGAGTGAGACCCTACCTCCAAAAAAAAAAAAAAAAAAATCCATGTCCATGCATGACAAATTGGAACAAAAAAGGATGTCCCTGAACTGGTAAAATGCAGCACACAGGACTGATGATGGACATTGTACTTAACAACGAAGGACAGGCCCTGGTTCCAATAAGGAATAAGAGCATCCCTCTCACTTCCCTTTCTTTCTTTCTTTTTTTTTTTTAATGTCCCTAGTGTGATTAATGATTGTGCCTGTTAATCTTTCTTTTAAATTTTAATATATTTTATTTATTTGAGAGACAGAAAGAGGGAGGGAGGGTGAGAGAGAGAGAGACTGAGAGAGAGAAAGAATGGGTGCATTAGGGCCTCTAGCCACTGCAAACGAACTCCAGATACAGGTGCCCTCTTGGGCATCTGGCTTACATGGGTCCTGGAGAATTGAACTGGGATCCTTTGGCTTTGCAGGTAAATGCCTTAATCCCTAAGCCATCTCTCCAGCCCACATCCTTTTCTTTTTTAACTTTAAAAAATATTTATTATTTTTATTTATTTATTTGAGAGAGAGAGAGACAGAGAGAGAGAGAGAGAAAATGGTCACACCAGGGCCTCAGGCCTCTGCAAACAAACTCCAGACACATGTGCCCCCTTGTGCATCTGGCTTACATGGGTCCTGGGGAATCAAACCTGGGTCCTTTGGCTTTGCAGACAAGCACCTTAACAGCTAGGCCATCTCTCCAGCCTTTTTAAAAGCGTTTTATTGACAACTTCCATAAATATTGATCATATACCATGATCATAGTCCTCTCCCCACTGTATTTTTTTTTAACTTTTTTATTAACAACTTCCGAGCCGGGCGTGGTGGCGCACGCCTTTAATCCCAGCACTCGGGAGGCAGAGGTAGGAGGATCGCCGTGAGTTCGAGGCCACCCTGAGACTCCATAGTGAATTCCAGGTCACCCTGGGCTAGAGTGAGACCCTACCTCGAAAAACCAAAAAAAAAAAAAAAATCCATAATTATAGACAATAAACCATGAAAATTCCCCCACTTTTCCTTTTGCAACTTGACTCTCCATCATATCCCCTCCCCCTCTCAATTACTCTCTCTCTCTCTCTCTCTCTTTTATTTTGATGTCATCATCTTTTCCTCCTATTTTGAGGGTCTTGGGTAAGTAGTACTAGGCACTGTGAGGTCACGGATATTGAGAAAAGATAGTGGAGGGCTGCATTGTAAGGAGTCCTACCCTTCCTTTGGCTCTTACATCCTTTCTGCCACCTCTTCCACAATGATTCCTGAGCCTTAGAAAGTGTGATAGAGATATTGCAGTGCTGAACACCCCTCTGTCACTTCTTCTCAGCACTATGGTGCCTTTTGGGTCATCCCAGTGGTCCCTGCCATTGATAAAGAGAAGCTCCTCTAAACAAAAGTGAGAGTAGCATTAATATATGGGTATGAACATTAAGAAAAGTGTTTAGCCGGGCGTGGTGGTGCACGCCTTTAATCCTAGCACTCGGGAGGCAGAGGTAGGAAGATTGCTGTGAATCTGAGGCCACCCTGAGACTCCATAGTGAATTCCAGGTCAGCCTGGGCTAGAGTGAGACCCTACCTCAAAACACCGCACACACAAATAAGTGTTTACAGGGCAGTTTGGTGAGCATAATACATGCATTTAGCCAGACAATGCAGGCATTACACATCTAGGGCTCATGATCTCCCCTGCCATAGACTTTTGACTAGGTTTTCAGTACTAGGCATGTATTCCCTCCTGTGGAGCAGACTTCCAGTCCAGTTAGAATTGTTGTTTTCCCCCATAACAGACATGCCACTATTGCACCAGTTGGGTCATTTCGCCTGTCTGGCCAAAGTCAAGGCTTGCAGTGTCTACTCTTTATCACTGATGATGACTTCTCTCTCCCATTGGGCTGCATGCAGCATAGCCTTTTCTAGTTTTCTGTCAGCTGATCCATAGGGAGGAGGTTTTCAGCTCAGCTCCAGCTTGATTTCTCAGTGACCTAGAGCCCGAGCATGTGGAATCTTTAGCAATAGCGTTTTGGCATCTATTTCTGGTGGGAAACCAAGAGCCTTAGTAATGGTCTGAAATGTTTTGGTGGCATCAGGGATCTCCCTGGCCAACAACTCATTGGAAAGCATCCCATCCCTGGCACTGAATTTTTCTCTAGTAATACTCTATGGCTTCTGGGTGTGCCATTATCCAAAACAGAAGGTCTCCATATGTCTTATTTATAGCATCTTAAATTTTTATTAATCTTCCCCCACAATTCCTTTACTCAATATCTTCCCCTGTCCTCACTTAGGCCCTTCTACTCCTAGTAATCATGTACTTACATATATCCAATACTATTTCCTTAAGTCCTCTCTTCTCCTCCCTCCTTTATAGCCTCTTTCTAGCTTACTGGCCTTTGCTACTGAGTTTTACTCCAACTCATATATAAGTCTAAACATTTGTAACTAGGATCCACATATGAGAGAAAGCATGTGGCACTTGGCTTTCTGGGCCTGGGTTACCTTACTTAGTACAATCCTTTTCAGGTCCATCCATTCTCTGCAACTTCCTTTTTTTTTTTTTTTTTTTTTTTACTGCTGACTAGAACTCCATTGTATAAATGTACCACATCTTCATTATCCACTCATCAGTTGAGGGACATCTAGGCTGGTTCCATTTCCTAGCTATTGTGAATAGATTGGCAATAAACATGGGTGAGCAAGTATCTCTAAGGTAGTGAGAAGAGTCCTTAGCATATATGCCTAGGAGTGCTATGGCTGGGTCATGTGGTAAATCTATTTTTAGTTGTCTCAGGAACCTCCACAGTGATTTCCACAATGGCTGTACCACTTTACATTCCCACCAGCAGTGTAGAAGGGTTCCTCTTTTCCTGCATCCTTGTCAGTATTTATTGTCATTTGTTTTCTTTGATGATAGCCATTCTGACAGGAGTGAGATGGAATCTGAAACTAGTTTTAATTTGCATTTCCCTGATGGATAAGGTTGTAGAACATTTTTTTAAAATGTTTGTATGCCATTTGTATTTATTTAGTTCCATAGCCCATTTTCAGTTGGGTTGTTTGATTTCTTATTATTTAGTTTTTGAATTCGTTGTATATCCTGGATGTTAATCCTGTCAGATTTATGGCTGGCAATGATTTTATCCCATTCTGTAAATTGCCTCTTTACTCACAGTGTCCTTTGCTGTACAAAAGCTTTTTAATTTCATGAGGTCCCAGTGGTTGATCAGTGGTTTTATTTCCTGAGCAACTGGGGTTATATTCAGCAAGTTGTTGCCTATGTCAGTATGTTGAAATGTTTCCCCTACTTTTTCCTCTAGCTGTTTCAGGTCTGATATTAAGGTCTTTTTTAAAATTAAAAAAAATTTTTTATTAACAACTTCCATGATTATAAAAAATACCCCATGGTAATACCCTCCTTCACCCCACTTACCCCTTTGAAACTCCACTCTCCATTATACCCCCTCCCCATCTCCATCAGTCTCTCTTTTATTTTGATGTCATGATCTTTTCCTCCTCTTATGATGGTCTTATGTAGGTAGTGTCGGGCACTGTGAAGTGATGGATATCCAGGCCATTTTGTGTCTGGGGGGAGCACATTGTAAGGAGTCCTACCCTTCCTTTGGCTCTTACATTCTTTCCGCCACCTCTTCCGCAATGGACCCTGAGCTTTGGAAGGTGTGATAGAGATATTATAGTACTGAGCACTCCGGTCACTTCTTTCCAGCACCATGCTACCTTCTGAGTCATCCCAAGGTCACTTCCATCTGAAAAGAGAAGATTCTCTACCAAAAGTGAGGGTAGCATTAATATAAGGGAATGAACATTAAGAGAAGTGCTTACCGGGCAGTTTGATGAGCAGAGTATATACATTTAGCCAGACAGCAGCAGATGCTACACTGCTAGGGCTCATGACTTCCCCTGTTTTAAGTTTTCAGTATCAGGGATGTATTCCCTCCCATGGAGCGGGCCTCCAGTCCAATTAGTTGGTTTCCACCATGACAGATGTGCCACTATTGCACCCGTTGGCTCATTTGTCCTGGCTGGCCAAATACAAGGCTTGCAGTGTCCACTGTTGAGTATCTTTACTGGTGATTTCTCTTTCTCCCATTGCATGCAGAATGGCTTCTTCCAGCTTTCTGTCAGCTGGTCTACATGGAGGAGGTTATCAGCTCATCTCCAGCAGGGTTTCTCAGTGGCCTTGCAGCCCAAGTATGTGGATTTTCAGCAATAGGGTCTTACCATCTATTCCTGGTGGGAAACCAAGGGCCTCAGCAATGGCTTATAATGTTTTGGGGGCATCAGGGACCTCCCTTTGTTGACCAACAACTTACTGGAAGGTATCCCATCCCTGGCACTGAAAATTTTCTAGCAACAATATATGGCTTCTGAGTGTTCCATTGTCCAAAAAACTAGGATTCCATATGATTTATTTATATCCTCTTAGATTTTGGTTAGCCCTCCCTCCACCTTTCCTTTACTCAATCTCTTCTCCTGACCTCACTTTGCACCTTTTCAGCCCCATTAATATATTCTTCTACTTACATATATACAATACCATCCTATTAAGTACCCCCTCCCTTCCTTTCTCTTCCCTTTATATTTCTTTTCTAGTTTACTGGACTTTGCTACTGAGTTTTCTTCCTACTCACACGGAAGTCCAATCATCTGTAGCTAGGATCCACATATGAGAGAACATGCGACGTTTGGCTTTCTGGGCCTGGGTTACCTCACTTAGTATAATCCTTTCCAAGATGGACTTGATTCCTGTGCATGGAGAGAGTTAAAGATCTATTTCATCCTTCTACATACAGATATCCAGTTTCCCCAGCACCATTTGTCAAAGAGGCTGTCTTTTTTTTAAAAAAAAATTATTAACAACTTCCATGATTATAAAAAATATCCCATGGTAATACCCTCCCTCCCCCCATTTTCCCCTTTGAAACTCCATTCTCCATCATATCCCCTCCCCATCAAAGAGGCTGTCTTTTATGAATGAATATTTTTGACATTTTTGTCAAAAATCAGATGGCTGTAGCTGCCTGGATTTGCATCTAGGTCCTCTATTCAGTTCAACTGATCTACATATCAGTTTTTGTGCCAGTACCATGCTGTTTTTGTTACTATGGTTCTGTAATGTAGCTTAAGATCAGGAATGGTAGTACTACCAGCCTTATTTTTGTTGCCCAGAGTTATTTTGGCTATTTGATTTTTTAAAATTTTATTTTATTTATATTTATTTGAGAGAAAGAGGGTGAGAGGCAGATAGAGAATGTGAGAGAAAGGGCACACCCTGGCCTTCAGCCACTGTAAACAAACTCCAGACACATGTGCCACCTTGTGCACCTGGCTTATGTGGGTCCTGGGGAATCAAACTTGGATCCTATACCTTCGCAGGCAAGTGCCTTAACTGCTAAGCCATCTCTCCAGCCCTACTCAAGGTTTTTTTATTTTGTGTGTGTGTGTGTGTGTGTGTGCTTCCAAATGAATTTTAGGATTGATTTTTCTATTTCTGTGAAAAATGTCATTAGGATTTTGATGAGGATTGCATTAAATGTGTAGATTGCTTTTGGTAAGATTGATATTTTCACAAGCTTGATTCTTCCAATCCAATAACATGGGATGTCTTTCCATTTCCTAGTGACTTCTGCATTTTCTCTCTTGAGTGTTTTAAAATTTTCATTGTAGAGATCCTTCATTTCCTTGGTTCCGCTGTATTTTTATGTGCTGACAATGGACAGGTGAAAACTGGCACCCATTCTCTCTCTCCCTATCTGCCTCTTTCTCTCTCTTTCAAATGAATAAATTAAAATTAAACATATATATTTTACAAATTAAAAAAAACTACTCATAGTAGTCTCAGATTCTGGCAGTAAGGGCCTAAACTGGCCAGTTCTTTGGCAGGCAAGGGACCAAGGTCTAGGGGTGGGGCTCCCAGGTCTTACCTTCTTCTGGTGTAAACCATCCCAGGGTCAGAAGTCTGTACTTAAGCTGGCCATGGTGACACACACTTTTAATCCTAGCACTTGGGAGGCAAAAGTAGGAGGATCGCTGAGAGTTCGAGGCTACCCTGAGACTACATAGTGAATTCCAGGTTAGCCTGGGCTAGAGTGAGACCCTACCTTGAAACCCCCCCCCCCAAAAAAAAAGTCTGTCATTACCAAAGATCATAGAAATGGATAAGCATCCAATCATAGTTTTTACTGTTATTAACAAATAAGGATGTGATGGAGAGATGACTCAGTGGTTAAGAGCACTTATGGCTTAAACATCATGGCCTCTTGGACCATAGACTGCCAAGTTCAGCTTCCCAAAACCCACGTGAAAAAGCTGGTCATGGCCACACACATCTGTAACTCCAGCCTGCAAGGTTAAGAGCAGAGAATCATTGGGCCTTGCTAATGGACAGCAGCTCTGAGCTAAGGGAGGGCCCCTTCTCAAGAAAATAAATGGATGAGTGATAAGAGAAGGACACTTGACATTCCTCTGATCTGCACATGCGCACATATAGGCACGTGCATCTGTATTCAAATGTGCGTACACCACACACGACACACACTGTACCAGATACATACATACTTTTCACACAACACTCCCACATAAGTAAATAGTAACTTGAGCTGAGCAGAAAGCAGAGCATAGCAGCACCTACTAGTAAACATGTCAAGGCAAAGTTGGAGGCGGGACTCCAAAGCCCATGAGCTGATCCCTCCAGATCAATTCATGCAGGAAATGCTGGGCCCTGCAATGCTGGCTGTGGAGTTTGAATTAGGTGTCCCCCATAAACTCATGTGTTCTGAATACTTGGCTCTCAGCTAATGGCATTTGGGTGGTGGAGACTTGCTGGAGGAGGTGTGTGGGGGGGTGGGCTTATGAGTGTTTTAACCAACACCACCCCCTGCTAGCGTCCAGCTCACTCTCCTGCTGCTGTTTGCCACATGCTGTGGCAAGGAGGTGGCGTCCAGCCTCTGCTCTACCATCTTTCCCATGCCAGCATGGAGCTTCCCCTCGAGACTAAGCCAAAATAAACAACTTTCCTCCGGTCAGCTGCTCTTGGTGGGGTTCTTTGTCCCAGCCACAAGAATGCCTTGGCTTCTGGGGAAGCACATGGAGCCCTTACAGGGTGGGGTTCAGGACTGTAGGCACAGTGCTGGGAGCGTAGGGCTGGTACAGGGTGGGGTGTGGGGCTGTTTGGCCTGATTCAAACCTAGTCTCTGTCAAGGCAGCTCTGCCTTTTCAATTTTATAAATAGAAGCTCCACCGTTCAAGCTTTCTTTTGAAGATGAGTCCTGGGAACAGAACAAAGTTACCACCTTCACCTGGGTGCCTGTCCTGTGGTGCCATCACTGCCTGTCCTGAAGCAGTGGGTGGGGAGAGACAGTGGCTGGGCAGATGGGCTCAGAGTGGCCGCCAGGTGTGGGCTGAGCCTGGGGAGGCTGTGGCCTGATGTCTTTTCATGCCTGGCTGAAAGTTCACCTTGGTGAGGTCGGGGAGGGGTGCCTGCCAGCCTAGGAACCCCTCCTACATGCCCACTATCCAGCAAGCACAGCCTGGGGCACAGAAACCTTATTAAAATCGTGTGTCTCTGAGTGAGGCATCCCTGCAGCAGAGCCGCCGAGCACCCCCATGCATCCGGAGCTGCGAAGATGAAGGAGCTAAAACTCGTAATTGCCTGGGCGCAGCCTCGGGCCCGCTCTGTGGGAGACAGAGAAAGCCCGCTGGGGCAGAGGAGGTGTCACTGCTAATTAAGTTGGGAGGTAAGGGCCAGGAACCTTAATTAGTAACATCCTAGGTCTCAGAGTTTCATGGAGGCAGTTTGTGAGGTGGACATTTAATTCCAGTGAGAACAGGCGTTGGAGGTTCTGGATGAGCCAGCCTTGACACAGACAGTATAGCTGAGAAGCAAAGAATCCTTGAATCAGCAACGCTCCTTCCTTCCATGCCCAAAGCTCTTTCCATGCTCCAACACTGTCCTTCCAGTGGGCATAGTTGAGGGCTTATCAACCCTAGTATCCAGATGGGGCTCCAGGCAGACAGCCTGCCTGTGTCCAAACAGTGCTTTGAAGAAGAAACTCAATTTGCCCAACACTTAGTTCTCTGTTGTCTGATGTCGCCACACAGTGAGCATCTATCATCCCAGCAGCAATGGCCCCGGAGCTAAAAGGACTGGCCCCAAGGCAAGAAGGGCATGTTCTGTGAGGCTCCCAGTTTCATTCAGGCCTTTGAGTGGGCCAAAGGTCTCTCTGGCCAAGCCCTGCAGTGTCCCTCAGCTGTCCAGCCTCTGTGTAAATGCCGTGGCTCCCTTTAAGGAGCTGCTCTGAAGGTGGTTCCAGGGAGTGAGTGCACCATGCCAAGGCCGTTGTCTTGGGCTTTTAATTCCAGGCCTTGATTGTCCCATTTACAGATGAGGAAACTGAGTCCTTGAGCACCTGAACCTGGTGAATGTTGGGTCTGGACTCTGGCTGCTGCCCATTGACTGACTGCTCATGTGTCAGATCATGACTCAGTTTCCCCTAGGGCATAACTGAGGGCTGGGCCAGGATTCAGAAAGAGGACATAGGAAGAGGTTTTTGTGGGAGACTGGCTATACATTTATATGAGAACAGGGAACAGGTGGCAACATGCCTGCAAACTGGTCCTTGAGTGTGCTTAACTGAACCCTAGGATGCCCCCCAGGGCCTCTGCCCTTGACTCTACCAGTGTCCAGTGAAAGCTGTGGGGATGGGGCAGGGGGAAGGCGCCAAGGGGGGGCTGTCTCAGAACCGCAATGGTTTGGCCCAACGTGAGCCCCAGAGTGAGGCTGGTGCTCAAGCCACAAAGCCTCTGAGCCGCTCACCAGGGGGAAGATTGGGGTCAGGCACCTGGCGACAACAGCTCATGCCCAGCTCTAGGGCTTCCTTCTGGAATGCCAGATTGGTCTCTTAGGGCTGGATTTTAAATATGAGAAGTCAATTCCATGTTCCTCCTTTTAAGCCTTCTCAGCCACAGCTGGCTCCTCCATCAGGCCTGAGGGAGCGCTCTGGTGCAGGACTGTCCCCAGTATGCCTCAGCTCCCACACCATGCTGAAGCCTCTGGCCATCCCCTTTCACCCTATCCATCCTTCCTGGGACACTGGGTGCTGTCCTGGGCATGAGCCAGGGAGAACAAAGCAGATGCGTCATCATCCCCTATGTGAAGCAGATAACTGCCCCAGGGCCCTGCATGGCATGGGGCAGGTGCATAGGGAGGGGCGTGGCATTGCCCCCTAGCCATGCACCTGAGGATCAGGAGCAGAATGGACAGGGCAGAGCATTGATGTCCTCTTGGCAGAGGACAGAGTAACATGGATGCACTTGTCCCTTCCTTTAACCCTAAAGGTTATCCTGATCTGAGCTTTGAGATGCGAGGGGTTGGGTGGGGACCTGCATTGGTCTTTTTTCTGGTGAAGCTGGAAACATGCCCTGATGTTTTTTGGGTTGAATGGGTGGAGGACAGGCAGCAGTCCTGCACTGGGATGGTCTGAGCCTTGGGCTTCATGGTGGCCCCTATGAGTCAAGTAGCCACCTGATCCAGGGGCTCTGTGGGATGCCAGGTCATTGCCACAGAATAAGAGCATTAATCATGGGGTCTCCCAATTTTCTACAGTCCTGATATTCATGTTTCTCTTAGAGGCCTCAATACCTGCCCTGGAAGGCTTCCTCAGCTGGGCACAGTCTTCCAGACTGCTAGTATCCCATCTCTCCTATGATCCCAGCTCCCCAAGACTCTGTTTGTCTCCCCTGCTCAAGATGGAGCCTATTTGCAGGGACATAAGATCCACAGGTAGCCAGACCCCAGCTCTGTGCTCAAGCACAAGAACAGCTATCCTTCTTGCCAGTTTAGGCTCGAGAAGATGTCCAGGTGCCCTGCAGGCAGCCACCCTCTCCAGTGAGCAGGTTCCAACACAGTGGTGTTTGATGTTCATGGCTGGATTGGTGTTGCTAGCCCAGTGAGAAGGAGCCTCTTGGTCCTCAGCAGTGAAAATGGCCATCCTAGCTGGGGCTGAGCCAAAGGGAGGGGACACAAGCCAGCCCGTCAGAACACCACAGCCAAGTTTGTGTTTCCAATGCAGAGAAATCGTATTTAAACTCTGCAAACGGATGTCAGGGTAATTATCTCCAGCAGGACTGGGAGAAGGTCCAGGGTTCCTCAGAACAGGGCAGGAATATGCCATGAGCTTCAGAGAGACAGTGAGCTGGCAGTGGGACAGCCTGAGAGCAGAAAGGGAAGTTGAGGCTGCCCCTTCTATCTATTGGAAGGAAGAGAGCAATTTGGGGTGAGGAGCTGAAAGTCAGTGATTGTAGTGCTGGGGAAGCTCCCTTGACTTAATTGGAGGTAATTAAAGAGGGCCTGAGATGTACCCTGAACGATGAATATTCATGAGCCACAGCCTTGCCCCAGGTAGCCACCAGTCCTGGCGGGGGCTGAGTTGGCTCTGATCTAACGCTTAAAACGACACAAGCACTTTTGAATTAGAGACGTGAAGAGCTATTTGTAGAAGTGTCTTTGTCAATAAGGAGTGTGCAGCACTCCCCTGAGCACATATACTCTCCAGGCACAGCTCAAGGAGAACAAGGTTTCTCTGGGCAGGGAGGGATGAGAGGATAGCATGAAATTCAAGATTCCAGGATATTGTGCCCCAGCTCTGGGGACTGTGATGTTGAAGGTTGGTGGGTAAGAAGAGAACCTTGGTTTCAGAGGACCTGGGTCTTTCTTCCTGGGCTGGTAATCTTGGCTTTGACATCATAAGAGTAACAGATTAATACTGTCAGCCCAGATGCTTATGACAATCCATCTGCTATGACAAGTGTTCAGGCATGCAGAAATTGAAAAAAGTATTCTGTGCTGCAGATGATCCTTCCACACAGTGCTGCTGAGACGCCTCAGAAACCTGGGGCAGGTGGACCCACCCACCCCTCGGCTGGCAGGATTCTGACAGTCAACCGCATCTCACAAGCCCAGGATCCTGCTTGGGTACCAGGAGCTTGCCATCTGCTGCTCCTCCCCTCAGGCCTGGCTCTTCCCAGAGGATCTTCCCTCTGAGCCAGGGTTCCAACCCCTTGGATGGAGCCAAATGCCCAGCCCCCCTTCCTGCTGGAGAGGAGCCTGAGGTTCAGTTGGGCCTTCCTCTATGAGCCTGGAACCTTGGTTTGGGGGTATCTTAGTCACTTATAGCCCTCCTCTAGCTTCCTAGGAATCCCCATCGCTTGTCTTCCTCCACTGGGACTACTACGAGATGGGCCCCCGCCTTTGCCCATTTCACTTGGTATCCACGATCCTAGAGATGGGCTTTCTCACATGGAAAGTGCCCAATATGCAGGCCCTGGGTGCCCAGAGGTGCCATATCTAGTTTTGTCCTTCCTACCCTGTGGGAGAACTAGCATTCAAGCTGGTGGAAGATGTGTCCACCCAGGACATCCTACTGAGGACAGTTCAGCTGCCTCCACACAGTGTTGGGAGACACACACAGCAAGTGTCTGTCACCCCAGGTACACCCTTCTGCAAGCTCCTCTGGCCTGGGCAGGCCCAAAGTGTGTCTGCACACACCACAGAGAAATAGCGAGGACACTCACCGCTTCACACACACTGATGATATCCACTGCACTGTAGTTCAGACAGTGAGGCGGAAGGTATGTGAGGAACAGGGGAGTGGGCAGGATGGTCAGAGAAAGATCCTGTCCTGGGTGCTAGAAAGGGCACTCGATGGAGAGATAGCCTGGTCAGAGGCTAGTGGTTAGGGCCTCCCACGTAGTAGTGCATCGTTTTGCTGATCAGCAGGAAGTGCCAGAGTCACTTTGTGGGCTCACAATGCAGCTTCAGGAGTCTCGGGTGTCACTGCTTAGCACTGAGATGCCCGAGGACACTCAAGGGTGCCAGGCGTAGTAGGAACAGAGTCTCACTTTCCTGTCTCTTGCTGAGAAAAACCCAGTTGTCTGGCAAAGAAATGAACTCCTAAGCCTATGAGACCCGAGTCCTCAAGACCACAGGTTGGAAAGGGCAGTGGTGTGGGAGCCCTGCTACATCCAAGGAGAACAAGGTGGGCAGTTGTGAGCTTGGCCCAACATTCCATGCAGAGCTCTTCCCAGTAAATGGGAGTGAAAATGAGCAGGATTGGGGTTGGACCCTAAGGCCACAGGACAGGGCAAGGTCACCTGATAAGGTGAACACATTTTCAGGGTTTAACACTCAATCTGTGCAGATACATCCCATGTGTAGCCCCATGCACAGCCGCCACATACCATGCATATTCACACACTATGCATATAGACACATCTATGCAAAGTCACATCCCATGCACAACTACACCCACACATATGGCATGCACACACCCACCATGTACACCCACACTCCATACACACACACACACACACACACACACACACACACACTGCACATACCTCACCCCATGGACATACATTCAGTTTCTATACACACACAGAAATGCCATGCATACACACAGGGAATTTATCTGTCAGGCTCTGGGTTGTAATTGCCCTGTAGTCTTGGTGGAAAGGCCAAGGCCCTGCCCAGGGCCTCCTCCTCTGTCAATGGCTGGACTTGAGCCAGCCTCATCACCACAGAGAACCTTTCACCCTTTACCCTTACAGGAGCCAGGTGGCTGGACAGGTACCTGCTCAGTTCCAGTAGCTGGCAAATGCCATGCCTACTGATGGGGACACCTATACTGTCTCCTCTTCCAAACTGTTTGGGGGGGGCATAGGTCCCCAACAACTGGACTATTTGACTCCTGGGAGCTATGCTGGTTTCGAGGAGCCTGGGACAAGTTTTGGTTGTCTCAGCAGGTCTGGAGGAGAAATCTGATCTGAGGCCTGCCTCATGTTCTCTGGGGGGCAGCTTTCTATGGGGCAGCATTTTCCCATGGTTAGGTCCATGCATTCTCAAAGCTTCTGCAGTGAGAAGTGGCACCCCAAGTTTTCTGTGGGGAGCCTGACCTGAAAGGGCAGGAGGGCTTACTTAATGTCTGGCTGGAAGAACAGAGACAGCCCTAGGTCTTTTGACTTGGAGCTCCATGGCTCACACACATCCCAGAAAGTGGGGGTCTTTGAGATGACTGTGCCCAGGGTGACATCACTACTGGGAAGGCTCAGCTCTGCCCAGGATCTGGAGAAGCAAGCTCTGCCTGCACCACTCAGAGAGATATCAGGGCCTGAAACTCCCACTGTACCTGTTAGGGCAATTTCTGAAAGCCCAGTCGTGACTTCACCCCCAAGAAACCTCTCCTCCCTGGAAAGACCCTGGCCAGAGCCTTGTGGGCAGTTGCCAAGCTCTACCGTGGGCAAAACATGATTGCAAGAGCCCTGTTCTTCACAGCAGCTGATGGGTGACCTCTGCCCACAGCTGTGTTGGGAGGGGCTTGGGGGGTGTGAGGGAGCTAAACACCCATAAACCTTGTGGACCTGCAGCCCCAGGACAAGCTTACTGTCCTCACAGGTGTTTGCAGGAGGAAATGGTGTGGAGATGCATAGACTGTGGGATCACAATAACATGGGATGAAACCCAAATGACAGCCAGATCTACCCTGGAGGTTATGCAGGGCTTGACCCTTATGGACCCAGGACCTCATGAGGAGTGTTGACCAACCCCCCCATAGGTATTCCCAGTAGGGTTTCGAGGTGGGGGTGTCAGGGCACTTGCTCCATGTGGAACCACAGGGATCTCCCTACTACCTGGCTAGGCTTAGAGACATAAGAGAGGACAAGGTGACTCGAGGTGAAGGAAAAGAACTTACCGGAAGGGCATCACAATCTCTATGGAAGGTCACTTAATCCCTGGCTGGCCCAGCAGCTGTCAAGTGCAGTGATTCAGAGGGCCACCCCTCCCCCACCGCCTCTGCAGGGAAGCTGTTATGGCCTCTTGTCCCTCTCATTCCTCCTGTCCATTCGTCCCTCAGGGCTGAAACTGTAGCCATCCTGGGCAGAGGCCACTTCTGAGGGACTTTGGCTAGAAATCGTTCCCAGGCAGCCAGCTGGAGGGAACAAAGGGTTTTCTGTGCTGGTGGCCTGTTGGGACTCAATTCTTCACGGAATCTCTAAGACCCACCGCCTGCTTCAGCCATAGCTGCAGAGCCCAAGCTGTGCCCCAGGGTTGGGAACTGGCAGTGCTGAGAGATCTAGTGGTTGCCGAGGGCAGAGCCTGAGAGGGTTGTAGCTTCTGGGGTGGTAGAGGGACCCATAGATAAGGAGAGGAAAACCAGGTGTCAGGACCCATCTCTCCAGGTTATGCCACACCTGGCTTGTCCCTTGGGTCCCACACCTGGACTCTGAAGGCCCTTGAATTGTGACCTGTGGGTGCTGGCATTGAGGTATTTTCCTGAAAGCACAGTTTCTGGGAGGTTCTGGTGATGATTTAGGCAACAAGTGTGCCAGGTACCAAGAGCCAGGCCCTCACCATCTTTCTTACAATCACTGGTGACATGGGATTACCACCACCCCGACTGAACTGCTGAGGAAACCAGGGCTCAAGAAGATGAATGACTCGCCTAAGGTCCCAGGGTACAAGGGGCAGAGCTAGGCTTAAATGAATCCTGGCTGCCAGCCACTGCATTGTTCCTGTGCCAACAGTAAGACTTGGAGACGACAGGGTGATCGCTCTCATTCGTTGCTCTCTTTGGAGTGTTTATAGACAATTAACTACCAAGTGCAGAGGTGCCAGTGTGTGGGGAGGGGCAGGGCACTAACAGAATGGAAGCCTTGAAGATCAATGACCCCTCTACAAAGAAGAGCCACCCATAGACAGCCAGGGGAAGCAGGAGGTCAGTGGGCTACTGAGGCAGTGAGAGTGAGCCCACAGACTCTAGCCCTAGTCACAGAGGGCCCTAACCATTATCCTTCCAGAAAGCACATCCATCAGCAGCTGCTGGAACCGGGTGGCATTCCCCTTCTATCCTCATTTAGCCAGACTATAGGGCACCAAAGACCCTTAGGCCATAATCAGGGCCAAGAGCAACATTCAAGGCAGCCAGGGGCCAGCATGACTCTTGATCAATGGTGGGCAGGAGGCCTGTCCATGCCCACTTAAGGTTATTCCACAAACTTGTTGCCATTCATCCTGGGGACAATGGTGAGAATGGATGCTCTGAGCCCCAGCACCTCTGCTCCTGCCTGACCAAACTGGCCTTGGCTCCCCTCCGCTGACTCAGCTGCTCACTTCAGTCACCTGCTGCAGAGCCCTGACCATCCACCCCAAGCATGGATCCTTCAGCCTCTTTGAGCTTGTCTAGGGCTGGTGTTGAGAGTAGCAGGATAGAGTCCTTGAGGCTCCCTTGACAGGCATCCCCTCCCTTCACCCCTCTCTCCTTCTTTGCCTTCTTCTCTCATCAACTTATTTCTCAGTCCTGGCATTCAACACACATGCTCGGCTCCATTAATAGTTCTGCCAGTGTGTGAGGCCCAGAGCCTCTTTCGTGGACTCACATTCTAGTGGGGTGAAGGCCAAACACAGTCTCTATATCAATCCCTGTTTACACCAGCAGATGGTTACCATGGAAATGTCCTTGGGACTGGATGGAAGGTAGGGAGGGTAAAGAGAGAGAGGGGAAGTTCCCTCAGTGCCCATGCCTGCATGAACTACTGGTCAGTTGGGCATCAGCATCATGGAGAGGGGGTGCCATGGCTGGGGTGCGGAGGCATGTGCAAGGGCCTGCTCCACTCCTACCCTCAGTGGACAAAAGGCCCCAGCCTCAGAATCACCACCACCTTCTGTACAGAGTGGTCTTATAGGCTTGTGAACTGGGCTTTTCCCTCTGGGGTCCTGTGGTAAGAGCCTCACTCAATAGCATGATTCTCAGGTCCCCAGCAGTGCTTTCCAGCCGACAGGTGGGGCAGGAGGGGCCTGCAAATTAATGAGTGAGACTGATTAATCTGCTGCATTAGCAAATCCTCAGGGAGAGTCAACCAGCCAGACAGATGTGTGTGTGCATGGCTACAGGGCAGTGTTGGTAGAGCCCTGAGGGTGGAGCTGACCCCAGACTGGCCTCTTGCCCTAGGAGAGACTGCCTGCTGGTAAAAGCCACTGTCCTGGGGAAGCTGGACACAAGGAAGCTGGGTGCCTGTTTCACTAGAAGCATCAAAGAACAGGAGATGGATCTGTGCTGCCCCAAGAGGCCCTGGGGTTTCCATCTTGCTCCTATAGGCAAGCCCAGACACATACCTGGAGCCAATTTAGATATGGTCTGAGGCTCCTACATTCAAGTTGCCCAGAGATGACTGTGGAAAGTCATGGATCTGCCTCGCTCCCTACCAGTCACCCTGGAAGTGCTGGACCACCAGGTGCTTGTCAGTCCAAGCCTGCAATCTGCTCACAGAACACCTGGCTCATGGATGAGGTTATTGAATGCCTAAAGACCTGATTCAGGGTTTGGCTTTGTGGGGGACTTGGGATGGGTGAGAACAGGCAAGGCAGGTCCCTCTAGAGGCACTATCTTAGTGGAAACATGAGGTGGAGAGGCAGGCTTCCCCTGGCTCCAGGAACTTCAGGAAGATAGGCCATGCGCATCCTCAGGACATGGTCCACCTGGGTTGGAATCCCACTATTGTCTATGTGACCTTGGGCAAACTGCTTGATGTATCGGTACCCGTTTCTGTCTTCAGGGGTGCTGTAGTCCAGCTTGCCCACACTTCCATATTGCTTGAGCTAGCTAGCACCTAGGAAGGCATGGAGGGGAGCAATAGTCCCTGTTGAGCTGGCCTGTCTAGGAGGTAAACACTTTGAAAGCCCTTGCAAGCCCTGCCCACAAAGAGTGGGCAGATGGCTCCTATGCCAGGAGGGAGCGCGAAGGTCCCAGAGCAGGTGTGAGAGACATATGTGCTCAAGGGAGGCCAGAGGGCAGGAGGGCCGGGACTGCTGGGGGTGTGAGGGGAGCCAGGCAGAGGAGGTGGGGCCGCCGATAGGGAGGAGGGGCTGGGCAGTCGCAGCTGAGTCATGGAAACTGCGCCTGTGCTGGGTGGGGAAAGCTAAGGGGCCCCAGAGGTACACTCCGCCCCAGAACAACCTTGACCCGGTATGGAGGGGCACTGTGTTGCAGGAACAGGGACAGCCTCTGCTTGACCCCAACCTCCAAGAGTCTCAGTCTGGGCCTTGATCTAATGCCATCTGGGACAGAGCAAGGTTGAACCACATCTAGCATTTGGGGGAGGTGGGGCTTTTCCCTCCAAGAGTACTCATCCCCTCAAAAGGCCCTTCCTTTAAGCACCTGCTGCTTTGTGGGCGTCCACTCCCTGGGGATCATGGGCACTGGGAGGAGGGGCCACCTCCCTAATGGCACCTTTCAGGACTATCCCTGGTACTCCGCTGCCCACAGCTCGGATGGGGCAGTCCACAGGGCTCTGAGGCGGTGGATCCTGGCCTCTGGCTGGCCACGAAGACGCCGGGGCGAGGGCACTCGGGTCCTTTCTCTGAAGGACAACTGCAGGCCTCGGCGCCGCAGATACTTGCAGGGCTTGCTGGGCGGGAGGTGGGCGGCAGGCCGATGGAGAATGGGTTCTTTCCTCAACGTAGGACCGGGGAGCAAGACAAGACTTGTGATTTCCAAACTGCAAACAGTCTCACTAAGGCCTGCTGGGGTGATGGAGTTAGTCAAAGCCAGCGGGGTGCTCTCCTGGCACGCACAGCCTTTGGATGTGCGACCCCAGCCATCAGGCTGGCGGAGGGGTCAGGGTTGGAGAGTTGGGGGCGCATATCCAGTCCGCACTGCGATCGCCCACTCGTACGCCCTGGCCACGGGGTCCCCAACCTCTGTTCCACACGTCCCGCGCCCCGGGAGGACCAGGAAACTTTGCCCCCGCGCAGGGTCGAGCGTGGCCTCCACATCCCCTCTCGGCGCCGTCCGCCCCCTCCTCCCTCTCGCTCCCTCCCCTCTCCCGTCCCTCCCCTTCCTCCCCTCTCGCCTCCGGCTGCAGGCGGCGGGGCCGGGCGGGGCCGCGCCGCGGAGCCCATAGCCTCGCGCTCCCGCCCCGCCGCCGCGCCCCGCGGGACGAGCAGCCAAGCCGGGTCCGGGGACGAGTGGCTGCGGTGCGGGGCATGAAGTTGGGCGAGCGCGGGCCTCGGAGCGGGGGCGCGGCACAGCCAGGACTCGCCCGCGTCTAGAGCCCGCTCGGTGCGCCATGGAGCTCAGGGGCCCCAGGGCGCCACCGCCGCGGCGGCCACGGCTGCTGCTGCTGCAGCTGCTGCTTCTGGGGGCCGTCCTCCTCCCCGGTAAGTTTTGAGGTGCGGAATGGGTCCCCTTTGCCCCGGTTCAGGCGCCTGGGACCAGAGAGCCAGGAAAAGGGAGGCTCCGGGCTGCGGTGCCAAGCCACGGGTGCGCGCAAAGGGGCGGCCACAGAGACTTCCCCCACCCGCCAGAGGCTCCACTGTCCTGCTGCGCAGACACACGGGGAAGGGGAGGGTTTGGGTGAGGGGCTGAGGGGTTCCGGTTGCATTTCCAGAGCTAGCACCAGACCCTCCAACTTGGGCAGAGGTAAATTCCACAAGGGGTTCATCCATCCTGGTAAATTTTCAGGTAAATTCCCAGCCACCCTGGTAAATTCTCGGTGTCTGCTCCAGGTTTGTTTAGGGAATCAGCAGAGGCTTCTCCTCTGGAACCCACAACCCACCATTTCTGTTCCCCTTCCACCTTCCATCCTCCGTGCAGCCACCTTGTGCCCCAACCTGCTCGGGGTTTCCTTCAGAGATTTTAAACCCGGCTGTGCCTCACTTGTCAAAGGGACCAGGAAGAACGGCGTGAGGGCCGTGCTTTGGCTGGAGTCGGGGGACCCCTGTGTTTAGGATTGCCCCTTCCCGAGGTCCTGCTGCTGCTGCTCTCAGGCGAACAGGAGCCAACAGACAACAGGGGTCTCTTCTCCCTCCTCCCAACCCGCTCTGTGATGCAGCCACCCAGCCCGCTGATGCAGGGAAGCCCCTGACTACGTGAAGGGACCATGGAGGGGACACAGACTAGTGGCACTGAGTGAATGAGGGATCCCCTCCTCAGGCAGCAGAGTAGGGCTCATGCAGGGCATCCTGGGCATGCCCACCGACACCGGGTGCTGGCTGCCCTGCGGGTCTGAATTCATTGTCACAGTGGGCACTATATGCTGTGGCAGCAGGACATGCTCTCCTAGATGGGAGCAGGCTCTCTGGGTGATCCTGGCTCTCCTTCCTCCATCTATTTGCCCTGGCTGCCCTACACTTTCTGCTCCTTCCTCATGCTTCTGTCACCTCATGTTCTTTGTCTCTGCTGGTCACTGGGGATACAGCTCTTCAGTCTGAAATCACCATCACTAGGGGAGATGTACCCAAGTCAATGCTTATTGTGTCAGTTGTCTGGTTTCCTGCTTTCCCGCTGAGGTGCTGGAGGGCCTAACCCAGCCTAAGGGGCCTGGAAAGGCTTTTCTGGGGGGCGGCGGCAAGTGAGGCAAAGAATCAAGGAGGTACATGCTCCACCGAGGGTCCTGAGGTAGAAGGTGATATGTATGAGGAAACAGAAGGAAAGAATTGTGGTGGAGTAGGGTCTGTCATGGGGCTGGAAGGGTGGCCTGTGTTGTCACCTGTTCCTGAGCCCCCTGCCTTATCCGCAGCTAGCAGCCATGTGGAGACCCGGGCCCATGCAGAGGAACGGCTCCTGAAGAGACTCTTCTCTGGCTATAACAAGTGGTCCCGACCAGTGGCCAACATCTCAGATGTAGTCATCGTCCGCTTTGGCCTGTCCATTGCTCAGCTCATTGATGTGGTAGGTATGGAGATGCTCTGGTGTCATACATGACAACTGGGTCACCCTGCATGGGCCATCACCCTGAGGTTTACATGTCTGTGTCTGGCCAAAGCTGGTGGCAGAATGTCAGACTGAGCCCTGGCAGGTGTGCATTCCCAGCACTGGGAAAGGAAGGTGGGCTGTGTGACCCAGCTCTGCCCCTGTCCCTGACTGGGTTTCCCACAGTGAGCCAGGCACCTTTAGAAGTGAGAACAGGGCTGGGGAGATAGCTCAGCGATTAAAGGCATTTGCTTGCAAAGACTGCCCAATTCCGCAGTACCTACATAAAGCCAAACACACAAATCGTTTGCAGTAGCAAGAAGCTGTGGTATGCCCATTCTCTTTCTCTCCCCCTTCTTTCTTTCATAAATAAATAAATAAATAAATAATATTTTTCAAAAGAAGCAAGAACAGAAAAGACCTGTATGGGTGGAGGTGGACAAGATCCTTGTTCTTCAGGAGCTGAGCTGAGGGGATTTCATTGTGGCACCCATAGGGTGGGCACTGTGGTTTGCTGGTGGAATCCTGATCTTGGGCTGCTCCCAGAAGTCTACCGAGTACCCACCAGTCTGGGAAGGGGTGCCAGAGCAAGGCTCAGATGGCTCTGCTCACTTGGGTGTGTTCACCCCCATGGTAAGGGGCCAGAAAGACCTCGCAGAGGATGCACGGAGGCCAGGTAGAGACCCGTGGAGCATGGGCTGTGGCTTGGAGCCCAAGGGGAAGCATCGGAGATGAAGGGCATGCTGTTCTAGATGGGAGCAGGCTCTCCTAGCTCTCCTTCCTCCATCTCTGCGCCCTGGCTGCTCCCACATCTTCTGCCCCTTCTGCTTGGCTCAGGGACATGCCCTTCAGGAGACAGGCTGTGTATACGAAGCTGAGGTGCTCTGTTAGGAGTTAAAGACATGGTTCAGTGGTTAAAGGCACTTACTTAATGTGTTGTGTTAGCACCCAGCTTTTCCTGGCCAGGCTCAGCTGCTGCATGTAGGGTAGGATCAGCCTTTGTGGATCCAGGCTGTGTGTAGTACACAACTGGAGTCCCACCCCAATTGCAGTAGTACTAAGACTCTGCCTTCATACTATACCTCAGCATGGGCTCTGGGCTAGTTAGAGGGACGGTTATGGACAGGTATGGCCTTGTTGATGAGTAGGTTGAAGGTTGTCTTATTTGGGTTTTCCACACTGGAATCCAGCTGCATTGCTAGGACCAGGAGTGGAGCCTGAATCTGCTGTCACTGCAGGGCCTAAGGTGTCCAAAGGACTACCCCTGGCACTGTACATATTGGGCGATTCTTGGCTGCCCAGGTATTTGACCGATGTGAACTGAGAGCAGTGGGATCCTCTTAGACAGAACAGACAGCATCCCAGGGCTTCACCCTACAGAAGGCTGGGCACAGAGACTTGGTCATTCTGCCCTGTTCAGAGCCTGCCACTCAGACTTCCTCTCCCAGGTGTCCTGGAATTGGCTATCGAATGATTCCTACAGCATTCCTGGCTGGGGCCCAGCCAAAGGACAGTGCAAGATGTACGGGCCCCTCAACCCTGCTGAGGTCTGCAAATAGTTGCAAAGTGATGGCTGGCAAAGGCCACTGCTGGCGGTGGGTTAAAGCTCTGGGTCTGTTACCACCAGGCCTGCCGAAGCCTGTCTCGCTCATTCTGATGCTTCCTCTTTTTTTTTTGCTTTTTCGAGGTAGAGTCTCACTCTAGCTCAGGCTGACTTGGAATTCACTATGTAGTCTCAGGGTGGCCTCGAACTCATGGCGATCCTCCTACCTCTGCCTCCCAAGTGCTGAGATTAAAGGCGTGCGCCACCATGCCTGGCCTGATGCTTCCTCTTGTTCCCAAGAGACATTGAGGCTCAGAGCACACACTGCACCAAGACATCTGTGAGGGACCCAGCTCTCAGTCCTGACTCTGCCCTGGAGCTGTCTAAACTCACATGTGGAAACACACACACACACACACACACACACACACACACACGTACACAGACAGCTCCTGGCCCTGGCTGGAGGTTCCTGGCCATGTTTGTGAGTGGAAGGGGCTGCCTTGTATCTGGACTACTCTGCCTTCTCCCACTAGGGGCTGGTATCCTGGTGCCCCTACCCTGGCACCCAGCCTGCCTGTGCCCACTCTGGTTTCCCATAGCCCCCCACAGACACCATTTCTGGGTCTACATTCAGGGGAGGAGACTGCAGTGCAGGGCTGTGTGAGGTCACGCTCTGGTGCCAGCTGCAGAGCAGGGTACGGAATCCCCAAGGATTTCCTGACCTAATGCTGAGTCCTCACGAAATGTGCCCCAGAGCACACTGGCATATATGCTGCCTCCAAGGACATCTAGGGAGTGACAGTCTCAGGGTCTGGCTCTGCCATGGTGAGGCTTGTTCTGAGGACCCTAGAGCTGTGGTGAGGATAGGGCATGTGGTCTCCCATTCTCAAGTTTCTTGAGCATAGGTCAAGATCATACAGGGTAGAGGTTATACAAGAACACGAGTGGGAATAGCCTCAATGTGCTGATCTGTGTTCCATCTATTCCTCTGCATCCTGCCAGAGATAGGATCAGTCGGGCAACTGGGTGACCTCCCCAGGTGACTCATATTGAACAGCCAGTGATGGTTCTTTGGGGCAGGTGTCCTCTCCCTCTCCCACTGCTATTGGCAAGATGCCTTCCCTGGATGTCCTGGGATCTCCTTGGATGGATGGTCTCCCAGAGAAGCCAGTTTGTTCTGATCAGGCTAATGAGGGAAAATGTTGACCATCAGAAGTAGGGCACACACCTTTGCTTAGGACACTGCCCTGCCACATCAGATCTTCCTGCTGTCTGGCAAGATCCAATGCTGCTCCCTTGGTTGTGGCACAAGGCCCCTGGCCCCTCCTAAGTGGGCAGGATGTGGCTGTGGCCTCCTGCATCAGCATTTAGCACCTACAGAGTGTGTGAGCATACTGGAGGACTTGCTGCCCCTGAAGAACCCCATTCCTGCTCTGATCCTGCTGCCCCTAAGCTTCCAGCATGCCCTGGGACCTGACTTGCCAGATCACAGGTCTTGAGCCTGCTGTTCCTTATCAGGGATGTGACAGATGAACCCGATCTCATGACCCAGAGGGGAAATGAAGATAGAGGGGAAAGTGGGTAGGTTCAGACAGTGGCTTCCTAGAACCTCACAAGATGGTCCTGTGGCTGCTAGATTTGTGGCCAGCATTGATAAACACTGACCTTGAGGTGGGACCACCAGGGTCTCCTAATGCTGCCCACCCAGTTCTGTCCAGATAGATTGGACAGAGGCTGCCCTGGCAGTAGTAGGACCCACTTTGGTGTCACAAGAAGACAGCACATGCTGTCTGGGTGCTTATCTGCAGAGGGGATGCCCGGAAAGCCCCAGGAGGAGCAATGCAGGCAGTCATGGCCATCAGGTGTCTAGGAAGGAGGCTCAGCCTATAAGCAGCCTGGGTACAGTCAGAGATGAGCGGGTTGAGGGTGGTGACATTGGCTGAACCTGTCCCCAGATTCCTTCTAGAAAGTTTCTAGAGCCTTGTCTCCTGTCCCTAAGTCCCCTCAGGCTCCCATCCCAGGCAGGATTGCCCTCAAGGCTAAGATGCCCAATCCCTCTTGAGGCCCAGCCCTGGCTCCATTTATTCTCATGACTCAGTAAAGAGCCCCAGGCTAGGATGTGTCCTGTGGCTGAGGGGGATCTTAAGCTCCCTTCTCTCTTATGCCCTAGGATGAGAAGAACCAGATGATGACCACAAATGTGTGGGTGAAGCAGGTGAGTGAGGAGGGCTGCCTCGCCCCTGCCCCTGCCCCTGCCCCTGTCCCATGTCCCTCTCACCAGCTATGCTCCACCCTCCACCTAGGAGTGGCATGACTACAAGTTGCGCTGGGACCCTGGTGACTATGAGAACGTCACCTCCATCCGCATCCCTTCTGAGCTCATCTGGAGGCCAGACATTGTTCTCTACAACAAGTGAGCCTGGGGGCCCTGGTGGACCCAGTGGGGAATCCCCTGGGAGCAAAGGAGGAGGGCTCCTGGGGTGGGGACATCTGAGTAGGTGAGCCCAAGGTGCCAGATGTGGTCACTAGCACCTGGGCCACCAGTCCTGGGCTCTGCGAACTTTCTGGTTCTGATATTCTGAGGTCAGGGATGGGGGTTGGGTACCCTGTCCTAACACTGACTACAGGCCTCAAGACTGCTGCCTATAGGCTGGAGTGATGTTCACAACCAGCCCCCAACTCACGCTGCTACCCGTACTATCACCAGGTAAGTTTACCTTTTAGAAGGCTTTAGGGGGCCTTGGAAAGAGGTGAGGAGGGGGATAGTAGCTTCCCCTTCTTGGTCCCACCCACATGCTGTGCCTCATACTGGGCATCTTGCCAGTGGGCAACCTTGGCTCTTAAGTAGGTCTCAATACCCTGTCACAGGGCACTGGAAAGTGAGCAGAAGTTTGCATGGAGGCAAGCCAGGGCAAGAGTTCCAGGAACTGGCATGGAAGGCAGAGGGTGGGCAGCATCCCACGTATCCTTCCAGGGGCCCTCACCAGGGGACCTGGACTAGGAGCAGGTAGTCCTGTGGGCTGAAACCATCTCCATGGGTGATTCTGTACTCCCTCAGAGCCTGGGCATACGGGTTCCTGCCTGATTTTTTTTTTTTTTTTTTTTTTTTTTAGATAAAGCAAATGGAAGCTCCTCCATTCACTGGTCCCAGTCATCTTCCCCTAGTCCCCTCCAGGCCCTGGGGTGGCCGCCTGACCTACAAACATTCCTATTTGATTAAAAATGATTGGGCTCCTCTTCCTCCTTAATTGAGTCTGGTAATGGCTGAGGCCTTAGCACACAGAAGGGGCCGCATGTGTATTTCCAGGAGGGAGGGTGGCTGCAAGGAGTGGAAAGGAGTGGAACGGCTGTGGTCACTGCTCTTCCCTCTGCAGAAGGCTCTCTACCTTCTGCAACCTTACAGCTGACCATGCGCCCTAGTCGTCGTCCAGCACCGGCTTTTTTCAGCCCACACCCTGCTTGTCCCATGGTCTAAACTTGAGGCAAGGCACTGAATCCACCCTGGACAGACTGTCAAATCCATGAGGACATTGGTAGTCCAGGAAGAACTGCATTTCCTGGGTGACACTGGGCAGACAGAGAAGCAGGTCTGGGAACTCTAAACAGCCCAGGACCAAGTTCCCAAGAACTGGCACTCAGTAGGCCACACCCCCAAGTCACCTTCGTCTCTTTCTACACTGCCAAGTTTCATGTAAGAGGGCAGACCCCTTCTTGGTAGGGCTAACGTTAGTACTTAAGGTCTATCTGGACAGAACTTGGGGCTGATGAGGGTAGAAAACACCCTGGCAGTGGCAGCTGAAGCTGGGGTCTGGCCACAGGCCTTGAGGAGGGCTCTTTCCAGGGGTTACTGGTAGCTACTAGCTGGATGGTCAGCTCCACTGCTGGACAGGGGAGGCCTCAGCTCCTCTATTGGCTCAGGGACCACCTTTTCCTTGATGACCAGAAGCCCACACCCTGGTGCCTGGCAGGCAGAGGGTCGCATTTGCTTCTGGAGTATAGCAGCACATGGTTGGGCCTCTTGAGTATAGAGGAGGACCCAGAACCCCATGCTGCACCAATGGCTGGCCAGCTCACCAAGTCCAGAACTGACTCATGTTGGGCAAATGGTCAAGCCCAGGTGCTTGTGCCACCTCTGGCTTCCTAAGAGCCCTAAGCTGCTGGGAGTGGGATATGAGGTGGAAGCCGGGGCCATTTACTTCCACCAGCAGCCTCAGAGAGGCCTTTCGGTCGTGCTGATGGCTCACGTGGGAGCCTCTGTCCTGGGATGTGGCTGGGTTGCTGATGTTCTCCGGGATAGCATTATCCCCTGGGCCTGCTGGGGACTCTTGGCACTGTGGGACGAACAAAGCAGCCAGAATGACTGTTCTGTGCCCTGAGTCCCATGAGCTCCACTGTCACTCCCTCTACAGGTGAAGCCTCATGGGGCCATCAGAAGGGCCCAGAGTCAGGATGGGATGGAGATTAGCCACCCTGCCACCTCCTGAGACCTTCTCTTTCCTAAAAGAGTGCAGTTGGGCTAGACTTGGTGGTGCATACCTTTAATCCTAGCACTCAGGAGGTGAAGGTAGGAGGGTTGCTGTCAGTTTGAGGCTACCCTGAGCCTATGTAGTAAATTCCAAGTCAGCCTGGGCTAGAGGGAGACCCTACCTTGAAAACAACAAAGTGCAGTTGGGCAGCTGTCTGCAGACGCAGGCCTGATAGCAAGCCTAGAAGGGAGTTGTTCACAAGGCCTCCGTCCTCTGCGAGGCTCACCAGGGGCCTGGGCCAGACTAGACAGGGTAGGGAGCATGGTAGTCAGTGCAGCTGGAGGCAAGTAGAGACAGAGTGGCATAGGCTGTGATTTCTGAGTCTCCACTACTTCAAGTGAACCCCCAGAGAACCCCTGCTCTGCCAGCCTAGTCACAGCCTCTCAACCCTCCCTGTGAAATGTTTGCAGAGTGGAGGGTTCTCAGTTGTCCTGAGAGAATTTTAATTTTTGCCTAGAGCATTGAGGCTTTGATTTTCGGAGCGATGGGGCTGGAGGAAGGAAACAAACCCAAGCCCAACTCCACACGGGTTGAAATGTGCTGCAAGAGCCACCCCCGCGAGCGCCTGAAGGGAACCTCGGCTTCGTGTGGAAGCCAGACTGCCAGGCAGGAGCCTCATTGGGATGCGAATGGGGAGCAGCTCTCCTGGCTTCTCCTTCCGCATGCAGCACAGCTGCGCGGGAGACAGCCCGTGGCATTGGCCCAGGATGAGTTAACGTAGCCAGAGGCCTGGGTTTGGCTCCCAGTGAGCCCATGGTGGGGCTCAGGTCTCTGTGACCTTGTGAGGGATGCTGCAGTGATAGGGCTGGCAAAGAAAGAAAAGCCCCTGAGGGACTCAAGTGGCCACCATAGCCTTATATGACTGCTTAAAACCTGATGAGTTGGCCAGCTAAGGATGTTCACGAGAGCTAGACCCCTTCTTCCTAAGGACCTTGGGAAACCTTAACCCTTGAGGTAGGCCTGTAGAAGGAATGGACAGGGGCAGCTATGTAAACAGAAGGTTCTAGAGCCTGTGCTCAGGGCTATGCTATCCTCAGGGCACTGAGATCAGGGTGATGCTCACGGGTGCTATTAATGGGGAATTTAATCAGCCTTCAGAGAGCTCATTAGCTGTAAATTGAGGGCTCCCACCAGTGTTTCTGAGCGGAAGCTGGCAGGGTCTGCATGCAGGGACTGGTGCATCAACTGCTGTCTCTAACAGTCTGTGGGTGCCAACCCAGGGTCTGGGTGGAAACCAAGGCCTAGAGTGGCACACTGTAGCCCAGACTCCATAAGGCACATGGGATGGGGTAGAGGAGGGACTGGGCTTCTAGAACCAGCTCTGGGGAGGGAATCGTGGAGCTGCCTGGAGAAGCTCTTCAGGGGGCTGCTTGCTAATATTGCTGGGCTCCTACAGTGGGCCAAGAGAAGCATGGCATTACTGTGAAGCCCAGGGACAAAGGCTGAAGTTCTGCCCACCAACAGGGGGAGCCTGAAGGACAGCAGCCCCTTGATCCCTTGCACTTCTGGGCCTATGGGTGAGCTGCTAACTTCCCCTGTGGCAAAGGGAGAGGCAGGCATCCAGATACAATTAGACACTGGCCTGAATGGGGCAGGTGGAGTTCACGCTCTGCTGTGTGCCTAGGCTTGTGGGAGGTCACTGCTGAGTCCTTGGGAGCCAGTGGTGAGGAAGCAGCCTGTTCAGCCACCGAAGCAGAAGGGAAGCAGGTCCACCTTGAGTGTTGTATTAGCCCAGAGAGAGGACAGAGGGTTACCAACCAGTGCTGGTCCCAGGAGGCACCTTGGACAGCTCTACATTCCGCCATTTTCATAACACTAACCTCTGGCAAGACTGTCCGTCCAGCAGAGGCCTGGTGAGCAGCTGCTTGGTCCAGTACTTTCTTGTCTCCCACCAGGAAGGAAATTTGCATGGGAGACAGGACTGAAGCCTTGCTGTGCCCAGTTCCCTCTGCTCCTAGGTCCAGCAGGAGCCTATCCTCCTGGCCAGGCCCATGGGACCACTTGTCCCATTCACATGGACATATTCGTCATGCAGAGGGAGTGCTGTGTCTTGCAGGGACTTAAAGAGGGCCGTAGCACACTGCAAGGGCCGGTTGCCAGCTCTAGGGCTGAGCACTGACTTGGTGCTCGAGACAGCCAGGGGGACTTTCTCATGTTGCCTCAAACAGCAAAGGCACAGAAGTGACCCAGCCGCTCTCTGCTCAGGGGCACAATGGTACAGGGACAGTGGGAGTCCAGGAGAAGAGCTGGGAGACCGAACCCAGCTCCTACTTCCCCACAGATAGTAATGACCATAGCAATAGTGCTGCTGTGCCCACTGAGTCGGGCACCATTCATTCTCCTGTCCTCTAACCATGTGCCAGCTTGACTTGGGAGTGATAAACAAAGGCATACAGGTAGGTAATGGTTCAGGGCCACACGCATCAATCCACAGAACCCTGTGCTCTACATACAATTGGCAGGGTCCCCAGGCCAGGCTGTGAGCCTTCCTGTGAATGTTCATAGGTGCAGGTCTCACTACTCTCCTCTTTTTTCAGTGCAGACGGAGACTTCGCAGTCACTCACCTGACCAAGGCCCACCTGTTCCATGATGGGCGGGTGCAGTGGACACCTCCAGCCATCTACAAGAGCTCCTGCAGCATTGATGTTACCTTCTTCCCCTTTGACCAGCAGAATTGCACCATGAAGTTTGGGTCTTGGACCTATGACAAGGCCAAGATCGATCTGGTGAGCATGCATAGTCGTGTGGACCAGCTGGATTTCTGGGAGAGCGGTGAGTGGGTCATCGTGGATGCCGTGGGCACCTACAACACGAGGAAGTACGAGTGCTGTGCCGAGATCTACCCCGACATCACCTACGCCTTCATCATCCGCCGGCTCCCGCTGTTCTACACCATCAACCTCATCATCCCGTGCCTGCTCATCTCCTGCCTCACCGTGCTGGTCTTCTACCTGCCTTCCGAGTGTGGCGAGAAGGTCACACTGTGCATCTCTGTGCTGCTCTCGCTCACTGTGTTCCTGCTCCTGATCACGGAGATCATCCCATCCACCTCGCTGGTCATCCCGCTCATCGGCGAGTACCTGCTCTTCACCATGATCTTCGTCACCCTGTCCATCGTCATCACGGTCTTTGTGCTCAACGTACACCACCGCTCGCCACGCACGCACACTATGCCTGCCTGGGTACGCAGGGTCTTCCTGGACATCGTGCCACGCCTACTCTTCATGAAGCGCCCATCCGTGGTCAAGGACAATTGCCGGCGGCTCATTGAATCAATGCACAAGATGTCTAATGCACCTCGCTTCTGGCCTGAGCCTGAGGGCGAGCCTGGCATCGTGGCTGGTGCTCGCAGTCAGGGACTGTCCCCCACTCCATCCTTCTGTGTCCCCCTGGACACACCGGTGGAGCCCCAGCCGACACACAAGTCTCCTTCCCAACAGGTTCCTGATCTGCAGCCCTCAGAAGCTGAGAAGGTCAGTGCCCACCCCTCTCCTGACCTTTGTCACCCAAGCAACAGCACAGAGGCACCAGGACTCACCAAAGCCAGGTCTCTGAGTGTCCAGCACGTGCCCAGCCCTTGTGAAGCAGCTGAAAGTGGTGTCCGCTGCCGCTCTCGGAGCATCCAGTACTGCGTTTCCCAAGATGGCGCTGCCTCCCTGGCTGAAAGCCAGCGGGCAGGCTCCCCAGCCTCCCTGAAATCCCGCCCAGTTGAGCTTCCACCCCCAAACCAGCCCTCTCCGTGCAAATGCATGTGCAAGGAACCGTCGCCTGTGTCCCCTGTCACTGTGCTCAAGGCCCAAAGCACCAAAGCACCACCCCGGCATCTGCCTTTGTCCCCAGCCCTCACGCGAGCAGTGGAAGGTGTCCAGTACATTGCAGACCACCTGAAGGCCGAAGACACAGATTTCTCGGTAAGGCCCTGCCTGTGCCTTTGCCTGGGCAATGCCCCTGGTCCACATGAGATGGGATGGGCTTTGTTTCCCACACACCATCTAGAAATGCAGCCCCTAAACAGGCTGCTCTCCTTGGGCCTCTGTCCCGCAGCCCTCATAGGCTCCTGGGCTCAGCCAAAGCCAGGTAAGAGCATGTGGTTCAGAGTCATTGGTGGACGGTTGGCTGAGAGACGCCCCTGCAGACACCAGGACTCATGAGCCTTAGCGGACAGTAGGAAGAGATGGCCACTAACACTGCTGTCCCAGCAGGCCTCAAAAGAAGTCCTTGAAAAAAAAAAGTCCTTGGGGGTCTTTGGACTATGGCTGGCCATTGGGAGCTCCCATTCAACCGTGCCTGGGTGATGGGCAAGGGCCCACACTGGCCTTTCCCCACAATGCAACAGGACTGCTGCCCCTGATCTGTAGCCCCACGCACAGCCCTCTCATGGCCTCCTACTTGGGGACAGATAGGTGTCTGGAACCCAGGATGAGTGAGAGAGGCTGAGGAAAAACAGGGTGGGGCTGATGGGAGGAGATGCAAACTATATGCTCACAGAAAGTTGTGGGATGGGACCTAACACTACCCAGCTGCAATGCCCTCAGAAACCTGGGGACCCCGGAAAGCAGCTGTTGGCCAGCCAACTCCCTCTCATTCTTCATGCTCCAAGCCTTGACTGGACACAGACCTAAGAATGGCCCTGTCCCTCTGCAAATGCCAATCTCCTGACCCAGAAGGCACGTCTATACTTTGCACACAGGATGCATAGCTCTGGTGGGCCATGGGCCTGAGTCTGGACCAGCTCTGCTGACAGCTGCCACCACAGTATCAGTTCCCTTTTCTTTCACATTTGTCTGGTTGTCACATGTGGGGTTCTCCAGGATAGGACCCTAGTGCACCCAAGGTTCAGACTCAGGACCCCTGGGGACAAGCAGATTGCTCCTCAGGTCTGACTCTGTCTGTGAGGGGGACTCAGGTAGACGGTAGAGTGAGAGTCCCAATCAGCACAGGTGGGAAGAGTGGGTCCTCTGTTGTGCCAATTATAATGATCTGTGGTGACTCAGCAAGTGTCCTTCACATTGACCTTGTCCTGGGCTGGCACCTGCCACTGTCCCTCCCAAAACCTTGGTCTCCCTGGCTCCTGCTTGTCCTCATGCCCCACCTGGGGCTTGCCTGGCCTCCACTCCCAGTTGTCTGTTGCCTGCCTTCTGGAGCTATTAAGCTTTTAAAGAAGGGAGCTGGCACCCCACAACCCAGGAGCGAGTCACTGACCTCAAAGTCACCTCATTCAGTGCCAAGGTGCTGTGAAGGCATTCCGGAGGCATCCAAAACATTCTGGGTTCCAGAGACCTGCCTCAGGAAAAGCTACCTTGGGGCCATGTCTTGGTGCAGCTCTGGGATGGAGAAAGAGCTTCAGGCTCCAGTGATGTATGATGGGGGAGGACCAATGCTGGAAATTAAACCAAAATCCTCCTGAAACCAGTGCATTCCCAACAGAGCCTTGGGAACCAGAGCTCACAGCTTTTGCTGTCTCTGCTGGCCTGTCGCAGCTGTCTGACCTGCTCTGGGCTTGGGAAGCAAGCTGACTTCACAGGGACAGGACAGTGACATCTTTGGTCCTGGCAGCAGTGTTTTGTCTCTGAGGCTGGGCGCAGGCACAAGAGGAGGGAGACTGCAAGCCTTGGCCCTTGCTCTCAGACCCTCACTTTCTATAGTGTGGGTCCTCCTGGTGATCCACACGTTACCCAGCATGCTCCTGGCCCTCATTCTGCCGGGACTGCGGACGCCCTGGTCTGGACTGCAGCTTGAGTGCTGCGCTGTGAGCACTGTGGGGAGGTGATTTGGCTTCCGTTGTACTTTCCCAGATTTAGCAGAGGAAACTTTCACAAAGCCACTGGTCCTGTTTGTACAGAGCGTGCTGCCTGTGCCTCCTTTGAGCTCAGACAGCCTGCTGGTCAGGCAATGCCAAGGGGTTAGGGCCATTCACCCCAATCTCCTGTGGCAGTGTAAGCCGCTAGGAAAGTCCACTCAGTCCAAATTCAGGGGCTTCACATACACACGCTTTCGTGTATCACTCATTGCTGTAGCAAAATCCCTTTCAGAAATCAGTAAGAGCCGGGCATGGTGGCGCATGCCTTTAATCCCAGCACTCAGGAGGCAGAGTTGGGAGGATCGCTGTGAGTTCGAGGCCACCCTGAGAATACAGAATGAATTTCAGGTCAGTTCAAGGGAGGAGAGTTTATGTGGGCTTACAGTTCCAGGTTGCAGTCTGTCACGATGGGGAAGGCATGGCCGCAGGAGCTTGAGGCAGCTGATCACCTTCAGGCCACAGTGAGGAAGCAGAAAGAAATAAGCGCTGGTGTTTCTCCTTCTTATGCAGTCCAGGACCTTGCCCACAGTTGAGGTAGTTCTTCCCACCTCTATTGACCTAATTTACATAATCCTTCACTGGTGATTCTAGGTGCTGTCACATTGACAAACCAGTTCACTTAGACACAGGCTTCAGACTTGTCCATCCCTCCCTCTGCCCTGGCTCTGCAGCGTTGATTCTCTGACATAACTTGACAGCCACATGCCGACTCCTCACTTGTCACCTCTCACAGGTGTGTGAGTGGTTGGGTACCTGATGGGAAATACAGAACCTGCTGCTTACAGTACCCAGTTCCAGAAGGTTCTCTCATTACCCATGAGGCTGTGGGAGGCTAGAATGACCTGTGTCTGTGTTTGCAGGTGAAGGAGGACTGGAAGTACGTGGCCATGGTCATCGACCGCATCTTCCTGTGGATGTTCATCATCGTCTGCCTGCTGGGCACGGTGGGCCTCTTCCTGCCGCCCTGGCTGGCTGGCATGATCTAGGGACGTGACAGGGGCAGGCCTGCTCTCTCCAGCTCCCTGGGCTCTGTGGGGCCATGTTACTTTCCAATTGTCCCCATCTTTCAAATCTGCTGTGAGACACGTAGGAAAGAGGCACTGTCTCCGGGGACTGGAAGTCAGTGCTGGCTCTGGTCAGGCTGTTGTCCTTGTGCAGCCAGCTGGGGGGCTGGTACTTGTGTTCCAGCCACAGGGCAGAGTAGCAAGTTAAGCCACATTAAAGTTTTTCAGAGCAGGCAACAGCTGCCCCCAATCTACAGAAAACACACACTCATCTGTGTCTCAGTAGATGGCCTGGCAGTGATCCCAACTGTCCCACAGGGCCATGAGGCTTCGGCCCCTTTCAGCCCCAGAGCGTCTCATTCCTGTGGGATCCAGCTTGCCCAGGCAGCGCCCACTGTGCCTGTGCTGGCCATGCCCTCTACAAGCACCAGAGCATGTCCCTCCTCATACCTCCCAGGACAGAGCTACTTGGACCCATGGTAAAGAGAAAACCCTTCTCAGTCTCCTCCAGGTGTGAGTTCAGGCCAGTTCTCTACTTTGGGGTGGATTGATGACAAGCTGCCCCTGTGCTATAGGTCTGACCAAGGACTGTGTGGATGGGTCCCACTTGCTTGCCAGAGAACGAGCGCAGGCACCCCTCCACATACACAGCAAGACTTCAGTCCCAGGGAGCCCTGCATTCACCTCATAGCCACAGAGCTCTGTGACGAGCACTTCCCAGAGTGCTGCTATCCTCCAGGATCCCAAAGGCAGGGATGTGGGGTTTCCTAGGGCTATGAAAGACCTAAGCTATGTCTAGGCTTCAGGATCTAGATCCCCCAGAGATCTTTTCTGTAGATATACGTAGCCTGGGAGACTGTCCCTGAGCCCAGAAGACTGAAGGAAAGACTTCTTATACTGAGTCTCTGTACTGAGGCCACAGTGCCCCTGAGCACATCTTGCACCAGAGACCTAGGACCCTGTGGACCAATGGGTGGTAGAAAGCCTCTAAGATGTTAAGGGCTGGGTGGGCTGGTTGGGAGCCTCCAGACAAGCCAAGGCCTCTGACTCATCCTATTGGGACGTGGACCAAGAAGCAGGGGGCGTCCCACATGCCTGCCTTTCTCCCAGGTGGCAGGTGAGATCTGAGGTGCTGCTTCCCCAAGATGACTCCAGGCAGCTCTGGGAGTCCCAGGTGGTGGGATGAGAGTTCACATGATATTCCCACTTCTGAGAGATCCCAAGTGCCCAGAGGGTCAAGGATAGCATGGTCTCTCCACTAGGTGGGCGAGACACCTAAGGGATCACTTGTGTCATGCCCTAGCTGTTTCCCCACCCAACCAGCTGAGCTCAGCAGGACTGGGCCCTACACCCTTCGCCAGCCTGTCTTGGGGCCCTGAAGCTGAAGTCTCTGCCTGGACATTCCTGAGACTTCATGAAAAAGAATTTAATGACGGACGTACACCAAGCTTCTGGTAGATGCAGCTGCCTGCCATCACCGTGGTAAATGTTCTGAGCTACAGCCGGATAGTGATGTCAAGATGGGGTTGCCCTGAAGGGCCAGCCACACACCTACCTGCCCACCTGCCGGCAAACCCACCTGTAAACATGGGGCTGCTGGTCACCCCAAAGTGGAAGGGGAACCCTGAGTTGGAGGCTCTGAGACTTCTCATGCCCAGGAGTGGGATGCAGAGGCCTAGGTACTAAACTCTTGGGCATCCCCAGATTTCCCTGAGTCCCCAGGGCATTGAGGACCCCACCTGATAAACTTCAGTGTGCCCTTGCATTGCTGACTGGCTGGGTCATCAACTATTCCCCCACGGTTCTAACTGGAGCTGTCCGGATGTTGACATATGTCCCTGGTGGGTGACTTTATGTCAGGACTGAGGCTCCTGTTGGGGAACACAGGCCTTGGAGGAGGGTGTCAAATGCACTTGTCAGATGTGAGCATAGTGATCCATGTTGCATATTTGTCTCCAGCGTCCAGATGTGCAAGAAGTTCAGGGATGGACATCTGGGAGCCCGCAGGTCAGGAGAAGCAGATGGCCAGGATACTCCTGATAGGCCATGCCTGCCCTTACCCACAGAATCCATAGAAGGAAAATAAACCACCATACTCCACCCCACACCCGGCCACACATACATCCAGCCAGCCATGACAGCCATGTTGCCTACCTCCCTCCAGTGTTGATCTGTGGTCAAGGTGAAGTTTGATTATGGCAAAATGCATGAGCTGAGGCCTTTGGGGCAGTGAGTTTTAAGAAACAAAGACAACATGGTCATAGCCCCTGATGTACGGACACTATCCCCCAAAGCTCCCAGCCCTTCTTCCCCTCCTGTGGGCGGCAGCAGCTGGGACATGAGCCCTGGAGACTAGTTGTGTGTGCCTGGGTTCCTGCATTAGACCCTGTGATGTCTGGCTTCGTTCACGCCATGTCTCCATGCCAAGGATCACCCACAGTGCTGTGTACACCGGGCTCATTGCTATTGTGTGCTTGTTGGTTCTTAGTTGCTGTTTCTGTCTGAATAAACTGAGTCACAATGTGTCTACCCATCAGTAAGTGGTTTTGTCCTCATTTCCAGTTGTCAGTCAAGGTGTTGTGAGTATATATGTCCATCTCTGTATCTTTTCCCATTTCTTTGTTTTCTGTATGTTTTAATGTCTTGACATTTGGGGGGCTTTTCATACCCAAGGCTCACCCTTCTAGGGCTGGCTGATATCCAGTGGTTTGTCAGGCATCCACCTTCATGGTTGATGGGCCAACCAGGGCTGTGCTATCTCCTTACTAAATACACACCTGACCAATGTTTCCCTGCCACAAATCATCCCCTGGACAGCCATGAGGCAATTAGAGGCCCCTCTACGGTACCTAGCCTGAGGAAGTTGTAGTGGCTACCATCTCCTTGCTGGGACAAAATACCTGACCAGAAGCAGCTTATTTAAGGAAAGGGGTACAGTTTCAAGGGGTACATGCATTGTGGCAGGGAAAGCATGGCTTGATCAGGAAGCCTAGGTCACATCTCCACATCAGCAGGAAGGAAGTAGTCTGAGTACTGACTGGGCTTAGAGCTGGGTTATATAACCCCAAAGTCGGCCTCCAGTGACACCTCCTCCAGCAAGGCTTCAGCTCTCACAGGCCTCACAATTTTTCCCAATTGCAACCAGCTAGGGATGGTGTTTAATCACAGACATGAACCTATGGGGAACATTTTACATTAAACAGCCACAGAAGTGTTCAGACTGGCCACATGTGCTGGTCCCTCTGCCCTTCTACCTCCCAAACACCCCTCTGAGGGCTGCAACACTGCTTTTCCTCCCCACTTCCACCTCCTGACAGACCCGGTGCCGACCACTCAGGTAGCTACCTGGGGTGTGTCCCTCCTCTTAGGAACTGCGGCTGAGCCTTCCTTCAATGGTATCAGCCTCAGTAGGGGTCTCTTGTCTCCCTTGTAACTAAGACCTGTGCACAGAGCCCTGGGGTCCATCCTAGGTAGGTGGCACATCCCCCGGGGCAGAGGTGGCTTCCCAGTTGCCAGTGGCTCTTGGATAGCAGTGGTTTCCTGCCAGAAGTGTCTGAGAGTCCAATGCTCAAAGTACCCTGGACCACCCTTGGTGTCCCAAACCCATTGCTACCCGCATGAATAGAAGTCCATTGGAACATGGTTATGCACGTGTCCTTGAGTTGCCTGACCTTTCCTAGAACAAGCCAGGTGGACCCAGGTATGCATCCACAGCCTGAACACAGGTTTATACAATAGCAACATGAGAACTCACCTGGACACTGGCTGCTTTATTCTAATCTATTTTAACCTGTGGGAAAATGCCAGTTGCCCCCCCACACACACCCAAATTAATTTCCTGACCCAAAGTTGGAAGCACATTGCTCAGGACACAGAATAATGGGGTGGAAACGGTAGGTGTTGGAATTTGTATTGGGATTTACAAGATGTTTCAAAAACGTTTTTTACACAGATGTGCTATTTACACTCAGCTGTTTCCAGGAAGGAGCTCCCACTGCCCTAATCCTACCTGACTTTTTTCCTTTTCCTTTCCTTTCCTTTTCTTTTTTTCTTTTTTTTGCTATTTACTGATTGTGTGGGTGATGCACACAGGGAACGAGCAGAGTCACCATCAGCATGCCCGCACACTGCTCACACTTGCTTTCGGACCAGACCTGCTCGTATCACCAGTGTGCAGGACTCCTCTCCCCAGAGGTCACTGTGCCCACTGCTCTACATCCCTAGTCTTCAAGGAAATGCAGATTAAAACTACATTGAGATTCCATCTCACTCCTGTCAGATTGGCTACCATCATGAAAACAAATGATCATAAATGTTGGCAGGGATGTAGAAAAAGAGGAACCCTTCTACACTGTTGGTGGGAATGCAATCTGGTCCAGCCATCGTGGAAATCAGTGTGAAGGTTCCTAAGACAGCTAAAAATTAATCTACCATATGACCCAGCTATAGCACTCCTAGGCATATATCCTAAGGACTCATTACCTTAGAGATACTTGCTCAACCATGTTTATTGCTGCTCAATTCCCAATAGCTGGGAAATGGAACCAGCCTAGATGTCCTTCAACTGATGAGTGGATAATGAAGATATGGCACATTTATACAATGGAGTTCTACTCCGTGGTAAAGAAAAATGAAGTTATGAAATTTGCAGGAAAATGGATAGATCTGGAAAGGATTATACTAAGTGAGGTAACCTAGGCCCAGAAAGCCAAGTGTCACACGTTCTCTCTCATATGTGGATCAGATGATTGGGCTTCTGTGTGAGAAGGGAAAAACTCAGTAGCAGAGGCCAGTAAGCTAGAAAAGAGATATAAAGGGAAGATAAAGGAAGGGAGGGGGGTACTTAATAGGATGGTATTGTATATATATAAGTAGAAGAATAGATTAATGGGGCTGAAAAGGCCCAAAATGAGGTCAAGGGAAGAGATCGAGTAAAGGAAAGGTGGAGGGAGGGCTAATCAAAATCTAAGAGGATATAAATAAATCATATGGAATCCTACTATTTTGGACAATGGAACACTCAGAAGCCATATATTGTTGCTAGAAAATTTTCAGTGCCAGGGATAGGATACCTTCCAGTGAGTTGTTGGCCAGGGAGGTCCCTGATGCCCCCAAAACATTACAGGCCATTGCCGAGACCCTTGGTTTCCCACCAGGAATCGATGGTAAGACCCTATTGCTGAAGACTCCACATACTTGGGCTGCAAGGCCACTGAGAAATCCTGCTGGAACTGAGCTGATAACCTCCTCCATGTAGACCTGCTCAATCTTCTTTATGTGGGCTCCATTCCATGCACTGCACTCTTGTGCTAGTTTCCTTTCCTCAGCCCATTTGGGCATTGTCCATTTACCATGTGTAGCCAGAGTTCTAATGTGCTTGCTGTGTGGCTGTTGTACTATTCATCCACCCTTTTTCCTGGCAGTGGACATTTGGGTTGTCTTAGTTCAGGGCTAATGAGCAAGTATGGACAGGCATTGGCATACATATCTATGTTTTCCATTCCATCACTGGGAGGTGGAGGCAGGAACATCAGGAGTTCAAGGACATCTTCAGTTACATTGGGAATTCAAAGTCTGTCTGGGCTATGTGAGAATGTCTCAAAAAATAAAAGCAAGCATATCTACATTTTTCTCTTGGACACAAGTGAAGGGCAGGTGATCAGGAGACGGTGCTATGGTTACCGCGTTAGCTCTACAAGCAGCTCTCCAAACAGGCTGCAGAGATGTTCCTCCTTCTCCCATCCACACCAGGGGCTCGCGCTTTTGCCAGGCTGGCTGGACTACAACTCTCACCCACCACATGCCTGGAGTCGTGTGTCTCTAACTGCAGTAAGGGTGGGCATCTTAGCACATATTGATTGACTTGTTCATATTTCTTCCAGAAAATACTCATTCTTACCTTTCATCAGTTTCTCTTATCTTTCCTCTTGGCTTCTACCTTTGATTCCTTGGGAGGGAAATATCCTGTTAACTCAGTTCTCTGAAATTTGCCACTCTTGTTTTTGGGCCTTTCACATGGTCTATCTTAGACACTGTCCCAACTCACACTTGAAAAACAGAAGCATATTCTGCCAGGCATGGTGGCGCATGCCTTTAATCCCAGCACTCAGGAGGCAGATGTAGGAGGATCACCGTGAGTTTGAGGCCACCCTGAGACTACATAGTGAATTCCAGGTCAGCCTGCACTAGAGTGAGACCCTACCTCAAAAAAAAAAAAAAAAAAAAAGAGCATATTCTCTGCTGTTCAGGGAACATTCTAGAAATGCTGACCAGGTCCAGTGGGTAACAATGTTGCTCTGGTCTTCTCTGGCTTCATGGACATTCTGTCTGCTTTCTCATGGATTTCTGGAAGAGGAGAGTAATGGTGGGCTTGTCCCTTCTCCTTCCACTTCTGCTCATTTATTCTTCACCTGCTTCTAGGTTGTAGGGTCCATTCAGTGCCACCCTATCTCCCTGATGGGTTGCCCCTCTATCATATGATGTACCACTGTACCTTACATGGCTCTTCTTGCTTTGAACCTACTCTTCTGGTGATAGAATAGCACTTTTGTTTTGTCTTTGGGGTGCTGGGAATTGAATATAGGGCCTCGTGCATGCTAGACAAGTGCTATACCACTGAGCTATATTCCCAACCCCTCTATGGCACTTCTGGCAATGTGTGCATAATCTGTCTTTCCCACGATGCAACTTTAGCCTCCTTGTGTCATGATGCAGGAGGCGGGATTCTGGCAGACAGCATATACAATGCTCCAGTCAGGATGGGACATGTCCATCGTCCCAGAGAGTTTTTTGTGTCCTTTGGAGACAGAGCCGGGAGGTTGCTGGTGGTTCCTCTCACTGTAGACTGATTCACACCCATGGGCCATGTTCCTGTGTTTTATTGTTTTTATTGTTCAGCATGTTTTGGGTATTCACCCACAGGTAGACGTGTGTAACTTACTCATTCCTGATGGAGCTGTGGTCACTTCCAGGATAGAGCTATTAGAAAGACAGTATTCATGAGAATATTGCCTGTAGAAGTTTCTATGTGGACATTTTGAGGGGTAGATGCTTTACAACTTTGCTGGGTTACAGAAGCCTTCCATTTGCACTTAGAAGGACCCACCAAATGGTTACCGTGTGGCCAAGCCATCTCACACACCATTTTAAAAAAAATATTATATTTTTATTTATTTGACAGAGAAAGAGGGAGAGAGAGAGAGAGAATGGGCACACCAGAGCCTCCAGCCACGGCAAACAAACTCCAGATGTGTGCACCCCCTTATGCAGCTGGCTAACGTGGGTCCTGAGGAATAGAACCTGGGTCCTTTGGCTTTAAAGGCAAACGCCTTAACTGCTAAGCCATTCCTCCAGCCCTCACACACCATTTTTGCCCACAGGTAGTATTTGGGCTTTCTGATATCCAAATATTCAAATAAGTGTGTGACTTGGACTTCTCTGATGGCCTGTGGGTACCTTTTCACATACTTCCTATTGGCCATCTTTCTGTGAAGTGTCTGTCCAAACGATGCACCCACTATTCCATCCGGTCTCTTTTCTAAGAGTTATTTGACTGCATGCCATAGAAGAGCAATGCCAGATGAAGGTGGCAGGAGTCCTTCCTCTGTGATTGTTTTCATTTCCTTAAGAATATCTTTAGAAGAAAAAGCATTTTTACAATTGAGATGTTCACATTTCTGTGTTCATTATCTCTGTTAAGATTCTTGTTACTATACCTATTATTCAATTTTTTAAACATTATTTGGTTTTCAAGAGCATTGTTTATTTATTTACTGCTGTTGCTGTTATCTTATCAGAATGAAAAGTACATAAAATGTTAAATACCTGTTGCAGTCAGGTTTGCATTGCTGGCAGAAAACACCCAACCATCTGTGGGGAAAAAATGGGTTTATTTTGGCTTACAGACTCGAAGGGAAGCTCCATGATGGTAGGGGAAAAGGACGAGCAGAGGGTGGCCATCACCTCCGGGTCAACATTAGATGGACAACATTAACAGGAGAGTGTGCCAAACACTGGCAAGAGGAAGCTGGCTATAACACCCATAAGCCTCCCCCCAGCAATACACTGCCTCCAGGAGGCTTTAATTCCCAAATTGCCATCATCTAGGGACCTAGCATGCAGAATACTTAAGTTTACGAGTGATGCCTGAATCAAACCACCATATTCTACCCCTGACCCCCATAAACTGATAATCATGCATGATGTAAAATGCAATTCATTCATTCAACTTGAAAAGTCCCTATAGTTTTTATCAATTCCAATGATGTTCAAACATCCCCATAGTTCAAGGTCTTTTAACTGAGCCATAGTACATTAAAAAAAAAAACACCAAAAATCCATAATGGCACAGAATAAACATTCACACTGCAAAAGATGGCACTGGGCATAGCAAAGAAATATTCAATCAATACAAGATTTAAAAAGGCAAACATCAAACTCTGTAGCTCCAAGTCCAACAACTCTAGTCAATGACAAGTCTCCAAGTCCAATAATTCTAACCAATGACAAGTCTCCAAGTCCAATAATACTAACCAGTGACAAATCTCTGGAATTCCAATTCCACCCCTCCAGGCTACTTCAGTCCTGGAAAATTTCATCTGGTGCCAGCAGCTCTCATCCATCCCATAGTCCTGGTATCTCCATTGGGTCTCCACTGCAACCCATGGTTCATCATAATGGCTCCATCAGGTCTCCATGCAGGTAATCCAACAAGCCTACTTCATAATGCCCATGGCCATTTCCTAAATACAAACCATGTTGCAAGCTCAACAACCCTCTCTTTCCTGCATTTATTATACTCCATAGTACCAGGTGGGCTACCAATTTGTTAATCCATGGGGGGAATAAAGCAGACTTTGAAGAACAGGACACTGCTTTAGCATTCAGCCCCTTCAAAAGAGTCTGCATTGTTCCTGTTGTCCCAATGCAGATCAGCTGACCCGATCTCAATGGTTGTAATCTCTCATACAATTGCAGCTGAATGGGCCACAGTTTTGGCCCAAAGTTTTCATTTTTTCTATGCCATATCCCTCTGCTCACACCAGGATATTTCTATGCAATGCAACCCTGCACAAGTTCTCAGGACATGGGCATAACAGCAAGCTTTTCACACAAACTTCCAGCCCAGTCCATAGTTCCTACTGCATTCAGGTCTTTCAACTCTGACCAAAATGGTCCATCAAGTTGTACTTACAGCACTGCAAGGTGTCTCTTAAGCCAAGATTTCAAATTCATCCATATTCCTCCTGCAAAGCAGTTCCAAAAGGCCAAAGGCACAGAATCAGGTTTCTAGCAGTAATGATCCCACTTCTCAGTACCAATTTCACTGTTGCAGTCAGGTTGACATTGCTGGCAGAAAAACCACACCAAGAACAGCTTGTGGGAAAAAGGAATTTATTTTGTCTTACAGACTAGAGGGGAAGCTCCATGATGATAGGGAGAAATGATGACATGAACAGAGGGTGGACATCACCCCCCTGCCAACATCAGATGGACAACAGCAACAGGAGAGTGTACCAAACACTGACAAGAGAAAGCTGGCTATAACACCCATAAGCCCACTCCCAATAATACACTGCCTCCAGGAGGCTTTTATCCCCAAATTGCCATCATCTGGGGACCTAGCATGCAGAACACCTAAGTTTATGGGGGATACCTGAATCAAACCACCACAATACCCTTAGGAAAAAAGTTTTTTCTGGGGCTGGAGAAGATGATCTAGCAGTTAAGGCACTTGCTTGCAATGCCTGACAACCTGGGTTCAATTCCCCAGTGTCCACATAAAGCCAGATGCACAAAATAGTACATGCATCTGGGGTTTGTTGGCAGCAGCTAGAGGCCCTGGCATGCCCATTCTCTCCCTCTCTCTTTGTGTTTGCAAGTAAATAATTAAAAAGACTTTTCTGTAAAATTTTTAAAAAGATATCTTTTGAAGAAGAGCTTTGGCCATTTACCTTCTTCCTCTTACGGTTATTGCTAAGAACCTTGCCTACCCCAAGCTCGTGTGGTTTGCACTCCTTCCATGTAGTGTAGTTCGAGCCTTAGGAGTTAGCTCAGGTGTTTTGTGAGTTGTTTTGTGTGTGTCTGAGGTGCAGGGTCACTGCTTTCTGATGCAAGCATCAAGCTTTCTCAGTGCTTTTGTTTGAACTTCGTCTTCTCCCTTGGAGGCCTGAGAACAGTTTCCTCAAATACCTTGCCCAGCTTCACAGTGAGTCCCCACTGGTCACATCATAGCCTGAGCAGAGAGCTGGGTTTTGTCTTTCAATGCGATTTGGAGAGTTCATCTTTTAATAGGTGTAGCATATTTATAGCAGTTTTTGCCACACTGGGGAAGTCGGGTCATTTTTCATATGTATTTATTTATTGTTTCTTACAACCATGATCTATCCCCTCCACAGAGACAAAACTTGATCTAATCAGCCAACTGGGTATTTACTCCATCTGTTTTTATTCTCCTGGAGGGTACTTCTAGCTTTCAGCAAACACTTCTGTTTTCAAGAGTTTTCCACATTGATCTGAAACAGGTCTCTATCATGTCTCTGCCTCCCAACAACACAGCACAGCACCCTGCTGCTTCTGCACCAGCATGCTGGAATAGACTAAAATGATTCTAGTTCTAGACCAGATAAGGTGTAGCTGTTTGGAGTGGAGAGCTCACCCCACATTTTCCACAAGGGACTCCACATGTCTGCTAGGCACCTTTCTGGCAACAGGTTTCAAAGAGGGCCTTGAGTGTTACCCCTGAAAGCATTGTGGGTATCAGAATATCTTTTTCCCCATTTCTTTAAGTAATAATTTCACTGCGTATGAAACTGCATACTTTGCCCTCAGCACTGTGAAGTCCTGACCCTCACTGCTGTCATCCTGGCTCTCCTTCTTCCAGTGGATCAGGGTGTAGGGCCTCCCCAGCAAAGGCTTCTTAGCAAGTGTCACCACTGCCTTCACTATGTGTGTGTGTGTGCGTGTGTGTTGTATAAAGGGCACTAAGGACACACTTAACAACCTGCCCATTTGCACCCACAATCCTTGTCATCCGTCTGAGATCTGAGCTCTTTCTCTGATGCTCACATCTTCAAAGCCTCATTATCTCAAATCCCCAACACTCCTTTCCTTACTGTTTCTTTCCTCTGGGCCTTGTGCTGAGGCTGCCGCCCTGCACAGGCCCTGCCCCTCTCCTATCTCAAAACTCCTGGGCCCTGACCGTCAGCTCGCTGATGGCTTCAGCGGTGCTCTCTTCTCTCAGCCTCCTTGCTGACTTTTTATTTCTTCTTTCACGTTTTTCACACACCATACTTTCAGTTGGCTTTACTTATTCTTGTTATTTCTGGCTTCATGTTATTAATATTTCTCTTTGGCCCATCATGAGTTTTAAACATTAATAGATAAAAGAGAACATGAATTCCTCTTTATCTGGTATGGATTGTTCATTTCTCTCTTGGCAGTTTTCTCCTCAGACATCTCCTTTTCCTTACCATTATCCTTCAGCCTGGATAAGAGGGCTGAGTGTGCTCTGGGCGTGAGTGTGTGTGTGTATGTGCTGGCAAATGTGTGCATGAAGAGACTCAGGAGGAAACAGTCCATTGTCATGGAACAGCTTCTTTAGGATTGCCACATGCACACACATGCACATGTATACATGAGTGACACAGACACACATGTACATTTGTGGTGACACACATGTGGTCATAGACATATACATACACCATAGATACACATGTACACACAGAGATATTGCATACATGAAAATGTGTACATGCCTACACACATACACAGAGACATGTGTACACACACACATATGCACATAGACAGACATGCACAGACATAGCACATGAAGGCACATGTGAAGACACATGTGCACACACACATGTATGCATGCATTTGCACAGAAACCAAGGCATGTGTGTTCAGGCACATGTGCAGGCACACATATACACATGTACCTATGCACACACATGTGCATGCATACTGAGCCATCAGTAACCCAGCATTCTCACAGCATTATGGTAGTTTCTTAGTTGGCCTATTTCCCCTCCCAATGCTCCCCATCTTTAGGCTGGTTTGAGAGGGATAGGAACCCTGGACATGTGGCCATATTAATGTCAGGAGTCTTCTGGAGACTTTCTGGAGCACCTACATACTCAATATGCTTTTCCTCTAGGTCCACAGATTTTCAGGCATCAAATGCCACAAGTGTTCTGTGGTCCCTACCCTTCTTATCTGTGGCTCTGCTTCTCCCTGCTCCTCACACTGTGAGACTCACACCCTTGGTGGCTAGCTGCTGGGTGATATTCTGTTTCCCTCAGCCTTGATGGGTATGGCCAGCTGCCCTTCCCTGTGGATCCCGACACTCATTCTCCTCTCGTACCCCAGGAAACAGCCCTGAATTCTGTCCATGCCCATGGCCTCCCAGGACAGATCACACTCCCCAGCTTCCTGGAGTGAGAGCCAACAATGTGACCCATGTCTCGGCAGAACTGCAAAGAAACATGTGGAGATTCGTCCTTCAAGGGCCCATGCCCAACCCCTCTCCTGCCTTTTACCTCAGTATGACGAAGAGGAGGTGTCCGGGGAGGTGTCCTGAGTCAAAGCCTGTGTGGCCGGTGCAGAACCACAGGCTGGAAGGAAGCACCGCAGCCCTGCTCACCATCCTGCTCCTCAAGGAGAGTCCGCTTTGACCTGCTGAAGCTCCCCAGGCCACTTTTGAGTCCTGAGCAATACTTTTTACTATTTTGTTGAAGGTAGCCATGAATCTAGCTGAAACCTCATTTTCTGTCAGTCTGGGGAGTGAAGGCCAGTAATCCCAACTTGGGAGGCTGAGACAGGAGTATCACAAGTGTAATGCCTGTCTGGGAAAAATTTTGAGGCCTTGCCTCAAAATAAGAAGCACAAAAAGGACTGGGGTGCGACCTTGTTGCATGACAGTAGCATGTCTGACTCCAAAATGGACAGGGGATATCACTCCACATCAGGCATTGTCTGATGTGCTTGAAACGCTCGCACTAGGGGAAAAGAAAACGCCCATTTTCCGAGCAAGGCGACTTGCACTCTTTGTTGTTGGAGACAAGCAGAAGTGCCCCAAGTGAGGCTTGTATTAAAATGATTGTTTTTACAAATATAAAAGATGCATGTTGGCTAGCATGATGTGGCTTCTGGAGAAGCAATAGCCATCTTGTGATAAACACAGCCAGGCATGGTGGAGCACCCCTTTACTATCAGCACTGGGGAGACAGGAGTAGAAGCAGAAGGGACACTGTGAGTTTGAGGCCAGCCTGATACTAGAGCAAGCCTGGGCTAGAGCAAGAGCCTACCTCAAAGAGAGAGGGGGGGGAAGAGGGGAGGGAAGGAAAAGAAAAGCAGATATATATTCAGGATGGCAAAACAGTCTGATTTTCATTCCAGCTTCCAAGACTGTATGTACAATTAGCAGAGACCTATTTGGCCAAGCCACTGCAATTATGTTTTTATTTAAATGCAGCTGACCATAGTCCTCACAAATTCATTCTCAAGGGCTTATTTTCTACTATTTAAAAATGTTTGGGCCGGGCATGGTGGCGCACGCCTTTAATCCCAGCACTCAGGAGGCAGAGGTACAAGGATTGCCGTCAGTTTGGGGCCACCCTGAGACTCCATAGTGAATTCCAGGTCAGCCTGGGCTAGAGTGAGACCCTACCTCGAAAAACCAAGAAAAAAACGTTTACAGCAGGCTGGAGAGAAAGCTTAGCAGTTAAGGTGATTGCTTGCAAAGCCAAAGGACCCGGGTTCAATTCCCTAGTACCCATGTAAAACCAGATGCACAAAGTGGCACATGTGTCTGAAGTTCATTTGCAGTGGCTAGAGGCCCTGGTGTGCCCATTCTCTGTCTATCTCTCTCTCTGCTTGCACATAAATTAAAATATTTAAAAAAATGTTTATGGTGCTTACTTTGGCAGCACATATACTAAAACTGGAATAATACAGAAAAGATTAGTGTGGCCCCTGTACAATCATGACATGCAAATTCATGAAGTGTTCCATATTTTAAAAAAGTTTGTGTTCCCCAGCTATGGTGCCACTGGCATCTGCCATCCCAGCATGCCAGCTGAGGGAAGGGAATTGAGTTCTAGACCAGTTTGGGCTGTGTATCAATAAACCAAGACAAACAGGAAGAAGAGGAGGAGGAAACAGGAGCACGAGTTGATGTTGGAGGGGCTGGAGAGATGGGTCAGTGGTTAAGGCACTTGCCTGCAAAGCCTAAAGACCTGAGTTTGATTCCTCAGCACCCATGTAATGCCAGATGTACAAGGTGGAGCATGTTCCTGGAGTTCATTTGTAGTGGCTAGAGGCTCTGGTGCACCCATTCTCTCTCTGTGTCTCTCAAATAAATAAATAAAATATTTTTAAAAATAGAGTTGATTGCTGGAGAGATGGTTTAGCAGTTAAGGTGCTTGCCTAAGGACTCATGTTCAACTCTCCAGGTCCCACATAAGCTAAACGCAGTGACACAAGCATGCAATGTTGCACATATGCACAAGAAGGTGCACGTGTCTGGAGTTCAACTGCAGTGGCTGGAGGCCCTGGTGCACCAATTCTCTTTCTTCCTCTCTCTCATATTTTGTTGGGCTTGCATCAAAAGAGGGAGTGTGTGTTGATATTGGAGCTTGTCCTGAAAACTCCACAGCAAGACTTTAAATTGCCCTTTAGGTACAACTTGACTTAATTACCAAGTAACTGACACGTACCCACCCCACCTTTCATCTTCCTTTTTCTCTTTAACCCCAAGGTACAGAGACCACATCTTCTAGCTTCTGCTGCTACTATCTAACTTTACTGGTTGCTATCTTGCCAATCTCATCAGTCACTGGGTGGTTCTGAACAAAGTGCTCTTTTGAACATGAGGGTCTCTGTGCCCAGCTCATTGTTAACCACTCTTGGATGCTCCACATGTGTGAGGGAACATCTCCCTGCTGAGCATAGGTTGTTCCAATTGTTGGATCAGAAACATCTGTGATGTGGCTTGGGTTCAGGTGGCCACATCTTCCAAGTGTGCTGAATGTGTGCTGGCTCACCTCACCATTTTCTCTGGCCTGCATGATCCTGACTCTGTGTGTCACCCTGGACTTTAGCAGCCATGCACTGGCCGAGCCTCAGGTGTGGAGGATGGTGGGCAGGCCATCTACTTCAGGGCTGGATTTCCTAAACTCCTGCTTCTGGGCCTGTTGAGGGCCAGAGTGGTTTTCCAGGCTGAATCCATGCTCTCTACTTTGACGGCACATCTACCCCCAACCTCCATACCTACCAGGTCTGCATGGGACACTCCTAAAGCCACACATAGGAACCACACCTTCTTACTTTGCCCTGTCACACCCGCCTGGCTCCCCCACCACACTTTGCCCACACAGCTAGAGTACTGAGACCTCAGACCAAGCTACTCACCAACCCTTGCAAACCCCAGACTATCAGTCAGGCACTGCCACTCTGTTGGGTCCTAATAGCCACTGTGATCCTGTGACCTTGAGATGCTATGATCCTCTTTGACTCTATACCCTCACCATGACTCTGTGACTCTATAACCCATAACCCCATGGTCACACCATTCCAGGTCCCAGCATGATCTCATGACTCCACCACAACCCAGCAGCCCCAGGGACTAGGCCTCAGCTTCAGACCGACTCTGTAACACTCAGCCCAGCTGAATGTCCCAGGCTACAAGTAAGTGTGATGACTTTACCTCTTGGTGCCATGGCAGGGCTGATTCAGGGACAACACTTGTTCATGAACCCTGAGCTGAAGCCAAGGGTCTCTCATCTCACTTGGAAGCTCCCATACCCCAAAGAGCAGAGGCTGTTGTCATTAGTTCTAGGAGTAGCAGGGGACCTGGGCCTTCTACAAGTGAAAATATTGGGGCCATGTGCAGAGAGCAGCCCCTCGCTCTTCTGTGCTGAGCAGGACACAGGAGGGCTGTTGCAAGGGACCCTAGGCTTGGACCTCAGAGGCTAGAGTGCTGCAAGGCACGCAAGCCACAGCTGAGTCCACCTGCGTCTGAAGACTGGCGGACATCTCTGGGTGGACTATGACTGTGAGGCACTTGCCTGACTGATGCCCTAGGTTTCTATCTTCCTTCCATGGAGTTAGATGGCTGGGGAGCTCTGTGCTCATTCACTCATTTGCTTCCTACCTAGCTAAGTAACCACGCTGAAGAGGGCAGGCTTCAGGGACCTGTCCTTATGCTGCCCAGCACACCCAGCCACTGCCTAGGCCAGGTTTTATCATCATTATTTTGTAGACAGGGTCTTACTGAGAAGCCCAGGCTGGCCTCGAAAGCACAGTCCTCCTGCCTTAGCCTCCCAAGTATGGGGATTACAAGTGTGCACCACCACACCACTCCCTTGCATGCTATTTTATTTGGTCTTCAGCTGAATCAGTTTCCTTAGGAGGTGTTGACTCATTTGAGGCTGAGGCCACCATCCAAGCCACAGGAGCAGGTGAGTGTGCAGGGGGTGGGGTGTAAAGCCACCCCACGCTGCAGCTGGTCCTCCTGAGACAACCCCAGCCCCAGTGCACTCATCACACCAAGGCACCCCGGGTGGGGTTCTTCAGAAGCCTTGACACCCTGTGACTCTGGGATTGGTTCCAGACCTGTAACAAAGATCTGCTCTTGTTCTGTCACTCAAGAGGATTTCTCAGTTGACAAGGGACATTTACTACTGGCCCTGGAAAACAGCCACATGGGCTGGAGAAATGGCTTAACTGTTAAGGTGTTTGCCTGCAAAACCAAAGGTCCCAGGTTCAATTCTCCAGGACCCATGTAAGCCAGATGCACAAGGGGCACATGCATCTGGAGTTCATTTGCGGTGGCTGGAGGCCCTAGCGTGCCCATTGTCTCTCTGTGTCTCTTCCTCTGCCTCATTCTCTCTCTCAATAAAAATAAAATATTAAAAAAACAGCCACATGACTTCTGCCAGACAGAAGCCAAGTGGTGTGGGTGTCCTTCCTGAAGGACAAGGCTGACTGGGGTCGTTGCCCTCAGTGACCATGTATCTGAGGCTGGCACCTGAGGCTATGGCTCGGCCTAGAGGCTGCCTTCCCTGCACCGTGGCAATGGCTGATGCTCTCGCTGGTCCTGAGGGCCAGGTTCACCCTGACGCTGCTTCAGCTCTGACCTGTGCTGGCCTGGTCTGTGGAGCAGGCCTGAGAGACCTCAGGCTGCCTGCTTCTGCTTTGTCGTGTTGTGGGAGCTGGTGATTGAGGCTGGCAGAGAAGCATTTCTTGTGGAGGTCAGGGTGCGCCCTGTCTCACTATGGGTTCTTCCTGTTGTCCCCATGTGGCTCCATATTTGGTTGGTTTCTAGAACAGGTCACTGAGTTTTCCTCCATGGTCAGGGTTGGGTGTTTGCCCTGTGAGGCTGTTTTGCTGCTCACCTGCTCAGGGCCATTTTGGCATGTGCAGGTATCCCTGGGTTCTTGGTGGATTGTTCCATCAGCATCAAGTGTTTCTTTGCACCTTGTTAAAACTTTTACTCATCCCCACCCCCAGTGATGTGTTTTCCCCTCTTCGTTTCTGGACCTTTCTTGTTTAACTACACAGATGGGAGCAGTGGGACTATTAGAGAACAAAGTAGAAGTTCTCACCTCCTCCTGGGCCAGGAAAATGGAAACCACAGATGTCGTGTGCTCATGACCCTCACATGGCACAGTGGGGTAAGGGAGCGAGGCCTGGACTTGCATGTTACCAGTAAAAGAGAGCCCCTGGGGAAGAGTTGGAGGGTAGCACACACCGCACCTTTGAAGGCCCCGGGGCAGCCATGGCAGGCAGCCTGCTGTGCTCGGCAGTTGGCAGGAGGGTGTATGGATTTCACCCACGGAGCCCTGAGAGGTGGACGTTCTCCTAGGGTGTAGATGAGCAGTGAGTGCGCCAGCAGGAAGGCGTCTGCTGCCTCAGGTAGGGTGATGGGAAAGAGTCAGCATAGGAGACACAGTTGGGCTGAGCCTTGAAGGTCTAGAGAAAGGAGCTAGGAACCCTGCCAGAGTTTTGTGGGAGCAGGTAACATGAGCAGGTGTGAGAGGCAGCTCTCCAGCAGTGAGCAAGCACCTCGCACTGGCTGATGAGAAAGCAGAGGTTTATCTGAACCTGGAAGTGCTACAAGGAAGGGCTTCCGGGTATCCATCCTCCTCCCTTCCCACTCTGCCACTTCAGGTCTCCCAAGGTTTCGCTCTTCGCCTTGCCAGGATACATTGTTCTTGGTGTCCAGATAAACCCAGGGATGAAGGTGCTGGGTGGTGCAGGGTTATTTATGAAGTGGCACAGGGAGCAGCCTGGCAGGAGAGAAGGGCAGACCTGTCCAGGAGGGACCAGGAGCAGCGGCAGCTCGGTGCACAGCAGCCCAGCCTCCTGGCACTGGGGTTCAGGCCTCCCTCGAGAATCCCAGGGTCTGGAGTTTCTATACACCAGTATTTGCTGGGCCACGGGCAGAACAGAGCCCTGGCTTGTTCTCAGGTAGGTCTGCTGAGCAGAGACAAGCTGTGTTCCTAACCCCAGGGCCCTGGCATGTCCACTGGCAGCCCCCAGGCTGCCGCCTTTCCTCCGTCGTACACTCTCACTCCTTGGCACCCCATACAGCCTGTGCTTTACAAGTCTGCTCCTCGGATCCCTCTAATGCCACCACTCATCAAAGGATAATGCTCTGCTGCACCCACCTATGCCCCTTGAGCCCTCCTGTGTTCACCTGTGTGCTCACCTTTGCCCGCCTATGTCCATCTATGCCACCTGTACCCACCTGCCCCTGTTCCCAGCTTTGCACCTGGAAACAGCCCCTCAGATAGGTTTGCACATGGGCTGCTTGTGCAGAGCATTCTGAGAAGAGCAGACGTCATTGGTTCCATGATCCTGTCTCCTAATCTTTTCTTTTCTTTTTTGTTTTTTGAGGTAGGGTATCACTCTAGCCCAGGCTAACCTGGAATTCACTATGAAGTCTCAGGGTGGCCTCTAACTCCCAGTGATCCTCCTACCTCTGCCTCCCGAGTGCTGGAATTAAAGGCGTGTGCCACCACGCCCAGCCTGCGCCACCACGCCTGGCCTGTCCCCTAATTTTAACTCTTACCCATACCCAGGACTCCAGAGTAATCCAATCCAGACCCCAGGAGCCCCCACCTAGGCCAGGTTCTGTCGTGGCGCATGCCTGAGCTCCACCCCCTTGCAGGGCGAAAAGCCCTGCCAAGAGCTCCCGCTCATTGTTGGGCTCCTCCATGGACCACAAGCCTCCAAAGCCACTGCAGCTTCAACCCCTTTCTGCTCCATGACTCCTCCATACCTGCTGGCCTTGCCAGGGCCCCAAGGGAGGCCCACATCACCCCACCTTCATGGCCCAGGCATCCTTCAAGCCATTCAATCTGGACAGCATGATCATGTAGCCCCTCACAGCAGAGCCCAGGTGGACATCTCCCACCCTCATTGCCCCTCTTTCCTGGGCGTGGGCCCTGGCTGGCACTATGACAGAAACTTACCTGCTCACTACATGGGTCCAAGGGTCTGTCTCCCCTGCAGCCCAGGGCTGCCCATCTGACCGGTAGCTGTAGGCTCACCTGAGAGGAAAGGGGACATTCCAGGATCAGGGGTGCAGCAGCAACACCTCCTCATTCTTGACCCTGTCTGTCCAGAAGGAAAGTGGGGCCTTCCCAGGATGGATAGCAGGCCTGCCCTTAGGCAGAGACTAAGTCCTTGAACCCCAAACAGGTGTCTCATTAGCCAGGGCAGAGGCTATATCTTCTGGGCAAATCTGTCCCCAGTTTCCTGAGACATCATCGGGGCAGAGGGGGATTTCAGCCAACTCCTAACAAAAGGAAAATATACACATGTAGAGGACCATCGCCTCCCTCTACCCACCTTGGTCTTCGGGGCGGCCTTCATGCCATTCTTCTCCGGGAAGAAAGGCCTCGCTGTGTGAACCAGGAGACCCCAAAGACCTGCTCGTCTTTGAGGTCTCCACCAAGATGGGCATTGGGGGCCTGGCGTTCTCATGGAGGAAGGAGTTCAGCTTCAGCATGTGTCCTAGGAAAAGAGGTATCAGCAGGGCCCAACCTGACTGGAGAGGGTGAGGTGGGGCAGGGTGGGCCGCACTCACTCTGTATTGCTGACTCACAGGCCTGGCTCACCAGCTGAAAGATGGTGGTAAGGGACTGTGGCTCACCCTGGAAGAAGGACATGGCTTTGAGACCCACGGTCAGTGCCACTAGAGATGCCTCAGTCACCAGAGAAGATCCAAATCCCCTAGACTAAGGCCTCACCCACCTTCTCTCCTCGTTCCCCTTTAGGGCCTGGCAGCCCCTGCAGTAGGAGATAAAGGAACAGAGCCATTAGTACAGAGATGAGAAGCCACAGGCATGGTGACAAGTGGCAGCCCTGTCTCCTTACAGATGCGGGTAGGGGTCCACACAGGCTGGTGTGGAGCCAAAGCCCAACCCAGCTCCCAAGTCCTAGGAGCACATGCCTTCAGCTCTGCCACATGGCAGGCAAGTGAGGCTCACTATGCCTCAGAAGAGAGAGTTCCCAAGTGTAGCTGGGAGTAATAGCTGTGTATCTGTGGATCTGTGCTAGGGGACAGGGAAGGGGAGGTGGGAGGATCCCTAACAACTGAGACACTTCCTAGAAATCAGACATTCCTCCAGCCCAGAGCCTAAGCTAAACATTCCTTCCCATCACCCTCCAATTTTCTCTAGCTGCCCCTGCAGCATGGAGCTTACTCAAGGACCTATGAACTACTGAAGCACCCCTTGCCTGCGGTCAGGGCACCTCCAGGGTTCTGGATCCCCAAAAGTCAGATGCTGCTCCTTCCCAGCTCTGTTCCCTTGTGAAGGCCACAAGGAGCTTGGAACAGGCCGAGCAGGAAGCTGCAGCGCATGGACACCTGTGTCACAGCCCCAACCCTCGCTGGACGGCTGGGACAGGGAGACTTACCGTAGGTCCCACAGCCCCTGGGGGCCCTTGCTCCCCATTGATGCCCCTGGCCCCTGCAAGGCCCTGGAGCCCCTGCAGAGAGTCAGATGCAACATTTGAGCTTCTATTGAGCCTGCACCCCAATCCTGGCTCCTGTCATCATCGTGTCCCACAGAGGCCAGACCCATTATGTTTGTCCAGGCTGTTTTCAGGCCTTGTCCTCCTCCCCAACCCGCTACAGGTCCTATTCCCTAAATCAGGGCCCAGGACAGACCCCTCACCCAGTGCCCAGACCAGATCCCTTGTCACGCACCCAGAACAGACCACCACCCCTCATCCAGCATCCAGAGCAAACCCCCACTTATGAGTGGCCTTTACCCCTCATCCAGGACAGAACCCCACTTCCCTTGCTCAGAACCCAGAGCAGACCTGTCACCCCTCATCCTCCACCCAGCACCCAGGGAAGACTTCACCCTTTGCTATCCTTCCTTATTCTGCCTGTTTGTGACCCCTGCTGGGTGGAATTTCTCCCCATCCCAGAAGGTGGGCCCTCTGGCCAGTCCCACTGGGTTTTGGCTGCTGGCCTGAGGGGGAAATAGGCTCATAGTCAAGACCCCATAGGGCTGGAGGGGGGGGGTCCTCCTAATGCAGGTGAGCCTCAGCTTTTCAGCAGAACTAGAGGACTGCCTTTGGGGACGTCTGACAGCAGGAGTGACAGGACTGGGCCGCTATCCTCACAGCCAGCCTGGCTGCCTTCACCGCCACCAGGTCCAGCCAGGGGCTCTGGCACCCTTGCCTTGTATGGTCCATTACAGGCATTCTAGGGGCTATACAAGGGCTTGACTCCATAGAACCCTTCCCTGGCAAGGGCCCTCACTTGGGAGTGGGTGGTGTTCCTGAGCACAGACACCCAGGTGCTCAGCAGAGCCCTGTGGAAGATTCCAGCAGGAGTGAGGCCCTCCTCCAGATCACTTTCTGAGGTGTTCTGGACAGCAGCAGATGGTGCTAAATCCCTGCCCAGATCACCACCCAGATCCAGGTAGCCCCAGTGACTCCAGACAGTGCCTACCCTGGGGCCGGGTGGTCCAGGCAAGCCAGCAGGCCCCTCCAGGCCTCTCATTCCCTGAGGAGGAGAGGAGGAGAGATGAACTGAGAAGAGGGTTCATACTAGCCCACACCCTTCATGGTGACTGCCCCTCCCTCAGCAGTCCCTGGAACACTCTTACCACTGGGACTTCTCTATCACTCACTCAGTGCCTTTGGGGTCTAGAGCCAATGCCTCCCCAAGAAGGTGACCACTCTGAGAAAATGAGGCCTACACTTGCTCTGGCTCTGACCAGAGGAGTCTCCAAGCTGTTGCTCCTCACCCCACCCCCATGGTGACAACAGTTGTTCCTGGTATGACCTGGGCTGCTCCTTCTCCTGGACAGGACATATAATGTGGGGCAGCCAAAGCCTCAGGTAGAGGAAGAGCCCCTGTCCCTTCCCACTCCCACAGCCTCTGTTCCCGGGTCTGATCTGTCCCATTCTGCACCCTCTGGGTACCCAGAGCTGGTACCTTTGGTCCCTGGAGGCCAGCTTTCCCAGGGGTACCTTGCTGGCCAGGGATACCCTGGAAGGAAGAGAGATAGCCAACAAGGCAGGAGTCAAGGTCATATGCAGAGGCGGGCCCTGCCCATATCTCTGCCCTGCCACACCCCTGACCACAATACCTGCAAGCCTGGGAGTCCACTGTCTCCCTTCTCTCCTTTGACCCCTGGTGGGCCCTGGAGGGGAAGGCAGACTGGGCAGCATAGAGGAGGAACAGAGGGGAGGAAGTAGGAGTGGGGTAGTACCTACCATGGGCCCCTGGACTGTACGGCCATGGTTCCCTGGTGACCCCTGCTGACCTCCAGGGCCTTCAGGTCCTGTCTGTCCAGGTGGCCCTGGCTCTCCCTAAAGACACAGGGGGTGTTGTGGGAACTGAGAAGATATGCACACTGATCCCTACTCTTTACTGACAGCCCTCAGCCCTCTGACTGTCACCCATGGCTCTCAGACCAGGCCATAAGCATCTCTACTAGAAGGTAGAGGAGGTCTCATATGCCCTCATGCCCATCCTGGATGGATCTTGGTGTGACCTCATCTGTGGGGTCTTCTGCTCGTGTTTTCTCCAGAGCCACAGGTGAGCAAAAATTGAGCCAGGATGGGAAGCTGGTTGTTCCACTCTGCCCCAGGCCTCTCATCCCACTCTGGCTCCAAGGGGCTGGAGAGGGAGTGTGTGCAAAAGTCCCTGGGAGAAGAGAAGGAGCCCAGGGCTCTGATATATGGGGGAGAAGAAGACATCTACGAAAGCTCTGACCCCCAAGCACCAGACATAGTTCTCACTGGACATCCAAGCTCTAAAGGACAGGTGGCCTCAGTACTGTTTAAACTGACATTGAGGTAAAACATACTTCCAAGTTATTTTTTTAATTAAGCAAATCAATGTTCCAAACATGATACCATGAACTGCTCAGTCTTATTAATGCACAGCCGTAAATAAAATGCCAGCAAACAGAGCACTGCTATACGCTACATAGTGACAAGGACTCAGGAGCCCTGCTGGCGTCTTAATGATGCAAGAATAGCTAGCATCTGGGGAAACACCAAAATTAATAGCAAGTAGCTCTAAGAAGAAAATTGTTGGATCTTGTCCATAACCATTGAACAAATGCAAAATTTTATTTAGTGTCCATTATTGAAAGTTTAAAATCTCAAATAAATTAAGATTAAAGGGATATTACCAACACATGACAAAGAACATTTGTCTAGGTGTCTCAGCTTGCTCTGCATTTGATGAATAGATACCAAGGCATTTTTGTTAAGCTAAGAGGAAAATGAAGCTGGGCGTGGTGACACACGCCTTTTATGCTGGCACTCAGGAGGCAGAGGTAGGCGGATCGCCGTGAGTTTGAGGCCACCCTGAGACTACATAGTGAATTCCAGGTCAGCCTGGGCTAGAGTGAGACCTTACCTGGAAAAGAAAGAAAGAAAGAAAGAAAGAAAGAAAGAAAGAAAGAAAGAAAGAAAGAAAGAAAGAGAAGATGAGAGGCTCTGTACCCCTGCAGAGTTCTGCAGCATTTGCCAACACCATCAGGCAAGAAAAGGCAATTAGAGAGCTGGGGAGATGGCTGAGTAGTTAAAGGCACTTGCTTGCAAAACCTGATGGCCTGGGTTTGATTCCCCAGTACCCACATAAAGCCAGAAGCACAGAGTTACTTTGCAGCAGCAGGAGACCCTGGAGTACCCATACTGACTCGCTCTCTCAGTCTCTTTCACATAAATAAATAAAATATTTTTTATTTTATTTTTATTTATTTATGAGCAAGAGAGACAAAGAAAGGCAGAGAGCAAGAGAGAGGAGAGAGAGAGAGAGAGAATGGGTGCACCAGGGCCTCTAGCTGCTGCAAATGAACTCCAGATGCATGTGCCACCTTGTGCATCTGGCTTATGTGGATCCTATGAAACTGAACCTGAGTCCTTTGGCTTTGCAGGCAAGTGCCTTAACTGCTAAGCCATCTGTCCAGTCCTAAGGTTTTTTTTATTTTTTATTTTTTTAAAGAAGAAGAGAAGGAGGAGGTGTCAAGCATGGTGGCGCACGCCTTTAATTCCAGCACTTGGGAGACAGTGGTAGGAGGATCGCTGTGAGTTAGAGGCCACCCTGAGACTACTTACTGAATTCCAGGTCAGCCTGGGCTAGAGTGAGACCCTACCTTGAAAAATCAAAATAATAATAATATTATTTTTTTTAAAGAAAAGAAAATGAAATTAGAGTTATAAACATTGGACACAGAGAGAAGTAACTGTGCATAAGTGTACTCACTTGAACTTGAAAACCTCCAAGGGAAAAAAAACCACATGAAAATTATAATAAAAAAAATCACGAATAAGACAAGAAAGCTGGAGACAAAAATAACAGTGGGGAATAAAAGTCCTTACATAAATAATGAGACTGAGGCTGCCACAGGGTAAAGCCCCCACCTTCAATGCAGCAGAAGAGGCGAGATTTAGGGATGACTGTGTGCCCAGTGGGTCTGAGAAGCGACCTCCCGAGTGTTTACGGCAGGGCACAACGAGGCCTCGAGCGCACAGGACAGCCTCCCGTTGAGATGCAAAGGTGCAAACTCTACAGGTGTCCCTTGCTCCTAAATTCAGCTACAAACTGAATGTGCTTCCAATAGAGATACCCTGTTTCTTGGGCTAAATGGACAAATGGATTCTACAGTTATAGTGAATAAGCAAGGAGAGTTGGGAACATTTGATTTAGCTATCCCTTGGTATGGATGGGGACTGGTTCCAGGATCTCATGATGCCCCCATGGGTACTCAAGGTCCCTGCAGAAAATGGGCAGCGTTTCATGGAACCTACACACATCCCCTGTGTCCTTTAAATCTTCTCTAGATGATGGAGACCTGATACAATGTAAAAGCTCTGAAACAGCTATCATACCATATTGTTTAGGGAGGATGACAAGAAAAGGGTCTGAGCATGCTCAGTACAAATGTATTTTTTCCCAAATGTTTTTGGCCAGCTATTGATTGAATTTGTGCGTGAAGCTGTGGGTACGAAGGGCTGGCTGTCATTTATAGTACATGGACCTGGTCAGTGGCCAGGAAAGGCTTAGCAAGACTGAGCTAATGGGCCCAGTGGACAAACCAGTGGCAAGGACAACGTGCAAATGGAAGGTGGGATTACTCAGGGCCCCCAAGTGGCTGAGATCTGTTAGGGTTGCAGTTGGCTCCTCCCACCTCTAACCAATCTGAGGCTGAACCAACAACACATGCAGGTCAGAAAGATCTGGTAAGTTCCAGAGAAACCCCAAGGATTCATACTCTCTACTCACAGACTTTTAAAGTGGGCAATAAAGTTCAAGAGACTGAACAATGATATCAACTAGGCAAAACTTATCTTAAAAATCTGCATGGGGGCTGAAGACATGGCTCAGTGGTTAAGGGCACTTGCCTACAAAGCCTATCAGTCTGGGTTATATATCCCACCCACATAAAGCCACATATACAAAGATAGCACATGCATTTGGAGTTTATTTGCAGTAGAAAGAGACCCCAGTGTGCCCAATCACCCATTCATACTCTCTTCATTCTCTCTCTATATATATCTCTCTCTGTCTCCTCTTTGCTTACAACAAAATTTTTAAAAATATTTAATTTTTTATGCATGGAAAGCCATCAAAAACAAGGCCAAAGGACACACACCAAAAAAATGACAAGGCTGCTATAAATCACTTCACAGCTGACTCCAAACAGTGTAGAGCACCCCACAAGGAAGCAAGAGAAATAGTGTAGAGCACCCCACAAGGAAGCAAGAGTAAACAGTGTAGGACACCCCACAAGGAAGCAAGAGCAAATAGTGTAGGGCACCCCACAAGGAAGCAAGAGCAAACAGTATAGGACACCCCACAAGGAAGCAAGAGCAAACAGTGTAGGGCACCCCACAAGGAAGCAAGAGAAATAGTGTAGAGCACCCCACAAGGAAACAAGAGTAAACTATAGGACACCCCACAAGGAAACAAGAGCAAACAGTGTAGGACACCTCACAAGGAAACAAGAGTAAACTGTAGGACACCCCACAAGGAAACAAGAGTAAACAGTATAGGGCACCCCACAAGGAAACAAGAGCAAGCAGTGTAGAACACCCCACAAGGAAACAAGAGTAAACTGTAGGGCACCCCACAAGGAAATAAGAGCAAACTGTAGGACACCCCACAAGGAAACAAGAGCAAACTGTAGGACACCCCACAAGGAAACAAGAGCAAACTGTAGGGCACCCCACAAGGAAACAAGAGCAAACTGTAGGACACCCCACAAGGAAACAAGAGCAAACTGTAGGACACCCCACAAGGAAACAAGAGCAAACTGTAGGACACCCCACAAGGAAACAAGAGCAAACAGTGTAGGGCACCCCACAAGGAAGCAAGAGTAAACAGCATGGTGGAACATATTTCCAATAGGAAGATCCTAGCAACTTCCAAAGGGCACCCAAGAAATAAAGATTAAAACCACCAAGAGGGCTGGGGAGGTGGTTAAGGCACTTGCTGTGCAAGTCTGACCACCAGAGTTCAGATCCCCAGGACCCATGTAAAATTAGATATAAAGTGGCACATGCATGCATCTGTAATCCCAAACATGCTATGTCAATGGGAGGTGGAGTTAAGAGGATCTCGGAGCTTGAGTCCAGTGTTTGAAGCAACTAAGCCGGAAGAAGGTGAGGACCAAGACCCCGAGGTCGCCTCTGACCTTCACACCTGGTTCACGGCACATGTGTGCCCATATACACCCATATACACACACAGAACATGGGAACAATCATTTTCTCCCCCCAGACTGTCCCACATCAGCCAGTTATTTGGAGGCGGGCTGAGCTGGCTCACCATGAGGCTGGAAGGGGACATCCCTCACTCAGCTTCCGAGGGGCAGTTGATGCTGTGCACACAGCACAGGGCTTTGCTCTTTGACCATCAGTGAATCCATCCCTGAGATAGACACTCAAATTCCTGTGCTGTGCATTGATTCAGATAGGGCAGAACATCCTGCCCACATAGGGTGTGGCACCGCCACTCCCTTCCTAGTAGTGGAGACTGAGCGCCTCACATCATAGATGGAGGCCTAGCCACGGTGCACACATGGCCTCAGCCAGCTCTGCCCAAGGACGCACAGTCCTGTCCAAGAGGCGCTGTTCCAGGGCCAGGGCCAGAGCCAGAGCCGGGGCCAGGCAGGATGGGAGCACAGGTGTGCAGAAGCCCAGGTGGCCTGCAGGGGAAGAACCAGTGTCAAGGCAGGGGAGAGCACATCCCAGCAGGCTCTACTCCATACGTGGCTTGTGACCTGTGTGTGTAGCACTGTGGCCTAGTAACTCATAGACTCAAGCAAGAAGGATGCGGTGGTGGTTTGATTCAGGTGTCCCCCATAAACTCAGGTGTTCTGAATGCTAGGTTCCCAGCTGATGGATATTTGGGAATTAATGCCTCCTGGAGGGAGTGCATTGTTGGGGGCGGGCTTATGGGTGTTACAGCCAGTTTCCCCATGCCAGTGTTTGGCACACTCTCCTGTTGCTGTGGTCCACCTTATGTTGGCCAGGGGGTGATGTCCACCCTCTGCTCATGCCATCGTTTCCCCCTGCCATCGTGGAGCTTCCCCTCGAGCCTCCAAGCCAAAATAAACCTCTTTTTCCCAGAAGCTGCTCTTGGTTGGGTGATTTCTACCAGCAATGCGAACCGGACTGCAACAGATGCCTTCCCAAGCTGCTGTGGAGGAGCACCACCATTAACTTCCCTCTCCTCAGAGCAAAACCCTTTCCCTGACACACCCACAGACCCTATAGCGCCAGGCCTTTCCCCTGTGTACTGAGATAAGACCTTCAAATCCCAGCTTGAGGAACCCCATCTTGCAGCAAGCTGCCGTTTAGTTGTATTATGTTCCAGACTGGAGCAAAACAAGTCACCCTTCCAAGGATGGACAGTGCTTTCCGAGACCAGCACGCCCTCCGATAAGGACAGTATACACAGAAATCCAGCTTTCCCAGAGTCTGGTTTTGCCTGTGCCTTATGCTGTCTGAGCTGTAGCCACCTCTGCGGCTTTAGCTCTGGGTAGTAGCACTCTGAACCAAGGTTCACATCAAGTTTGTCGCACACTGAGAGCCACAGCAAGTAGATGTTTGGTAAGCGGAAGCAGGGGAAGAAGAGTGAAGGAGGACACAACACATGGCTTTGGGGAAACATGGCTATCCACATTTGTTCACTCCTGAAGTCACCCCAAATGAACTCACTTTACTCATCATGATGAGCTTGAACTGTCGGTGCAGCTGTTAATTTTACATTTCCCCAAAGTAACATCACACCCTACCCACTGACCCTGCAGATGGCACCAGTTATGGACGCTAAACATGTTGGAAACCACTTTGAAAGTCAGTTTATTGTTTGCTGCAGACTGAGGCACTGGCACATGTCTGTGGAGGGCAATGAAGAGTGGGCTGCAGAGTCAGAAAGGGGCAGAGGCCCCCACTCCATAGGCATCAGCTTCCTCACCTATGCCATGCAGATGACCCTGCCTATGAGGGTGGGTGGGTGAAGAGCACAATATTCAAGGCCGACTCAAAGACAGACTTCCAGGTAAGATGGTGGCAGAAAAAAAACACCATAATACACTCTTATCAACCACAGCAGAGAAGCAGGAGAGACCCAGAGCTTCTAGCAAGCATGCAGCTGGCCAGAATTGGTTCCCACCATGGCACCAGTCCAGTACCAGTCTCTGGGAAGAGCTACGTGCCTGAGCTGCAGGAGCAGAACCCAGGTGGGGGTACCATCCACTCACACCAGCCTCCTCACAAAGTCAAAAGCCTGAAGAAGAAGACAGCAGGGACCAGCTGAGCGGCTCATGAGGAAGAGGACCATGGGGACCAGCTATGCAGTTCTGTCACTACTTCAGGTGCCCTCCACAGCCTCCCTTCCCTCAACTGCCAGCTGGCAGCCAGCTGGAGACTTGGGGAAGAGACTCAGTTACATAGCACCCAACACAGGCAATCAGAGCAGCAGACCCACTGACCCAGCCAGCCTAGCCGAGCCCACAGCACAGTAAAGAGGGACCCAAGTGGGCACCTAGCATAGGTGAGGCCTAAGCCATCCCAAAAGGTAACAGGGCCTACTTACACTGGGTCAGTACCTGCCCCAAAGCCTGGTATATAGGTCTGCATTGGAAGCGCTAATTGTACCTTCCGTGTCAGAGCAGCTTATTTATTAGATCTGGTTGATGGCCAGCTTTGCCATTCTTAAATAAGCTGTATTTGGGGGCTGTCCTTTGTTGCTTCCTGATTCATAGTGCCTTTGTCTTCTTCTGTCATTCTTGGAGGCAGGGTCTCACTTGGCCCCAGGCTGACCTGGAACCCTTTACAGACCAGAAATCTCGGCCTCTCAGTAGACAGGATTGAAGGTGTAGGGCAATATACACTCTTAGGGACTTTGACTTTGTTAGACTATTTGTTTGTTTTAATACCCACTCTTACATAAATACTCTGTGCTGGGTTTGATTAAATGTGTATATTGCCTATATTTTGCTCCATCCAGCCTACTAGAATACTCACATAGTAGGCAAACCCAACACCTAAGGTCACTTCTGATATTACTCTGGGAGTAATATAAGAGCTACACCTGGCACCTTAAGCTCCTACCCTGAAGACATATAATGTCAAATTTACACATCTAAGAATACTGAAGATAATGAGAAAACCCAAGCATCAAAATAACCCAAGTAGAAAAATCTCTACATTATAATACAAGAAGCTCAAAAAACCAAGACAATATAATTCCACCAAAAATTATAAATCTATCAGAAATGACATCCAGTAAGACTGATTTAGATGAAATGCCTGATAAAGATTTCAAAACAATGATTAAGACTGTGTTCAAACCAGCCTAGATGTCCATCCACAGATGAATGGATAATAAAGATATGGTACATCTACACAATGGAATTCTATTCAGTGGTAAAGAAAAATAAAATTATGAAATTTTCAGGGAAATGGATGGATCTGGAAAGGATTATATTAAGTAAGGTAACCCAGGCCCAGAAAGCCAAACGTCACATAATCTCTCTTATATGTGGATCCTAGCTACAAATGTATAGACTTGTGTGTGATCTGGAACCAAAAATTGGTAGCAGAGGCCCATGAGCTAGAAAAAGGCTATAAGGGAAGGAGGAGAGGGAAGGTCTTAAGAGGGTGGTATTGTATATATGTAAGTAGAAGAACAGATTACAGGGAGGGGAAAGGCCTAAGTGAGGTCAGGAGAAGAGATTGTATAAAAGAAGGGCGGGGGGAGGGTCAATGAAAATTCAAGATATTCTGAATAAGACATATGAAAATCTACTTTCTTAAATAATGGCATATCCAGAAGCCATAGATTGTTACTAGAAAATTTTCAGTGCCTGGGATGGGATACCTTCCCATGAGTCGTTGGCCAGGCTGGTCCCTGTTGCAACCCTCCAAAATATTACAGGCTATTGCCAAAGCCCTTGGTTTCCTATGATAAAGAGATGGTAAGACCCTATTGCTGAAGACTTCACATGTCTGAGAGGCAAAGTCACTAAGAAATCAAGTTGGTGCTGAGCAGAAAACCTTCTCCCTGTAGTCCAGCCAATTGAAAGCTGGAAAAAGCTGCACTGTATGCAGTATTATGAGAGACAGAAGTCATCAGTGGTGAAAACAGTGGACACTGGAAGCCTCAAGTTTGGCCAGACAGGCCAAATGTCTGAACAAGTGCAATAGTGGCACGTCTGCTCTGGGGGAAAACAACTGCTCTTTAATTGGACTGAAGGCCCACTCTATAGGAGGGAATATGTGCCTGGTACTGAAAACCTAATCAAAAGCCTATGGCAGGGGAGGTCATGAGCCTTAGGAGTATAAAGCCTGCTCTTGTCTGGATAAATGCATATATTACTCTCACCAAATTGCCCTGAGAGCACTACACTTAATGTTCATACTAATTTATTAATGCTACTCTCACTTCTGATTAGAGAAGCTTCTCTTTTCAGATGGCAATGACCACTGGGATGATCCAAAGGCAACATAGTGCTGAGAAGAAGGGACAGAGGAGTGTCCAGCACTGAAACATCTCACACCCTCCAAGGCTCAGCGTCCATTGCGGAAGAGGCGGCGGAAAGAATGTAAGAGCCAAAGGAAGGGTACCACTCCTTACAAACAACTGTCTGGACAGAATTTGGCTTCAATATCCAAGACCTTGCAGTGCCTAGCAATACCTACACAAGACCCTCATAATAGGAAAAAAAGATGATTACATCAAATTAAAAGAGAGACTAATGGAGAGAGGGAGGGGATATGACAGAAAGCAGAGTTATGAAGGAGAAAGTAGGGGAGGTGAGGGATATATTATGGTTTGTTGTCTATAAGTACAGAAGTTGTCAATAATGCATAGATAGATAGATAGATAGATAGATAGATAGATAGATATAAACTGTGTTCAAAGAAATCAAAGGATTCAAAGAAGAAAACAAACTCCTGAAGGAGAACACAGGAAACCAATATAATGAAATAAGGAGGTCAATACATGATATGAGTTAGGAAATAGAAATACTGAAGAAAAACCAATCAGAAATACTAGAAATGAAAATCACAGTAGGTCAAATAAAAAACTCTGTAGAAAGTCTCACCAATTGAATGGATGAAGAAGAAAACAGAATATCTAAAGAAGACAAAGTGGCAGATCTAATACAGTCCAACAAAGAGAAAGAAACTAATATGAAAGTATGAATGAAAATTTAAAGACATTCATAACACTATGAAGAGACCAAACATAAGAATTCATAGAAGGAGAAGAATTTCACTCCAAAGGCATAGTAGGTGTTTTCAAAAAATCATAGAAGAAAATTTCCCCCAAATAGGGAAAGAGATGCCAATACAGATACAGGAAGCCTTTAGAACACCAGACAAAACCAAGAAAGAACCTCTCCTCACCTTATTATAATTAAACTACTAAACACACAAACCAAAGAAAAGATATTGAAAGCAGTTAGAGAGAAACATCTAGTCTCTTCTAAAGGCAAGCCCATCAGGATCACAGCAGATTATTCAACACAAACTTTAAAAGCCAGAAGGGCTTAGAATGATGTATGTCAAGTTCTGAAAGATAACAATTGTCAACCATCCGGCAAAGCTATCCATCCAAATTGACAGAGAAATAAGGGCATTCCACAATAAAAATAGGTTAAAGGAATATATGACCACTAAGCCAGCTTTACAGAAAATACTTGAAGGGATCCTTCATGCTGAAGAGAAAGGAAAGCACACACATGAGGAAACAGGAAAAAATAAACCATACATGAGTAATAGTTAATACAAGAAAGTAAAGGAAAAATAGGAAGCACTACAAAGCAAGAAGAGTGGCAAGAATAAAAACATGTTTTCAATAATAACTCATAATATCAGTGGCCTCAATGCCCCAGCCAAAATACACAGGCTTGCAGACTGGGTTAAAAGGCAGGATCCTTCTTTTTGTTGCCTCCAAGAAACTCACCCCTCCATAAAAGACAGGCACTATCTTAGAGTGAAAGGATGGAAATAATATTTCAAGCAAATGGGCCTAGAAAACAAGCAGTTGTTGTTATCCTAATATCTGACAGGGTAGACTTCAAACCAACATTACTAAGGAAAGATAAAGAAGGTTACTCTATATTGATTAAAGGAACAATTCAACAGGAAGACGTTACAGATCTAAACATATATGTACCTAATGTAGGTGCTCCCAGTTTCATTAAACAAATACTGTTAGACTGAAGGTCACAGATAACACCAAGCACAATTGTAGTTGGTGACTTTAATACCCCACTCTCATCAATTGACAGGTTATCTGGGCAAAAAATAAACAGAGAGATCTAATCTAGATTAAATGAGGTCATAGAATAAATGGTCCTAACAGATATCTATAGAACATTCCATCCAAATGCTGCAGAATACACATTCTTTTCAGCAGCACATGGAACATTCTCTAAAATAGACCATATATTAGGACACAAAGCAAATCTTAACAAATATAGGAAAATTGAAATAATTCCTTGTACTCTATCTGATCACAATGGGATTAAACTGCAAATCAACAACAAGAAAAACTATACAGCATACACAGAATTATGGAAACTAAATAGTACACTGCTGAATGATGACTGGGTCATTGAAGAAATCAAAAAGGAAATCAAAAAATTTATAGAATCAGGGCTGGAGAGATGGCTTAGCAGTTAAGGCCCTTGCCTGCAAAGCCTAAGGATCCAGATTCGATTCTCCAGGTCCCACGAGAGCTAGATGCACAAGGTGGCGCATGCATCTGGAGTTCGTTTTCAGTGGCTAGAGGCCCTGGCATGCCCATTCTCTCTGTCTGTCTCTCTCTCTAATAAATAAAAATAAATATTTTTTAAAATTCATAGAATCAAATGATAATGATAACACAACATATCAAAACCTTTGGGACACAATGAAGGCAGTCCTAAGAAGGAAATTTATAGCTTTAAGTTCCTATGTTAAGAAATTATAAAGGTCACAAGAAAACAACTTAATGCTTCACCTTAAGGCTTTGGTAAAAGAAGAACAAGGCAAACCAAAAATTAGTAGATGGGCAGAAATAATAAAAATTAGGACAGAAATTAATGAACTAGAAACAAAAAAATAAAAAGAATCAATGAAACAAAGAGTTGGTTCTTTGAAAGAATAAACATGATTGATAAATCCTTAGCAAATCTGACCAGAAGAAAGAGAGAAGAGACACAAATTAATAAAATTAGAGATGAAAAAAGGCAGCATCACAACAGATACCAAAGAAATTCAGAAAATCATAAGGACATACTTTAAGAGCATATACTTTACTAAGTTTGAAAGTCTGAAAGAAATGGATGAATTCCTTTATTTATATGACTTACCAAAATTAAATCAAGATGAGATAAATGGACCTATAACAAGTACAGAGATCCAAGCAGCTATAAAAAGTATTCTCCCAACTAAAAATGTCTAGGCCTAAATGAATTCACTGGTGAATTTTACCAGACCTTCAGGGAAGAACTAACACCAATGCTTCTCAAATTTTTCTGTAAAACAGAAAAGAAAGAAGTACTATCAAACTCATTCTACATAGCCAGCCTGATACCAAAACCAGACAAAGACTGAACAAAAAAAGAAAATTACAGATCAATATCCCTCAGGAACATAGATGCAAAAATTTCCAACAAAATATTGGCAAACAGTACAAGAATATATCAAAAAGATCATTCACCAGGGCAGGTATGGTGGCACACGCCTTTAATCCCAGCACTCGGGAGGCAGAGGTAGGAGGATCACCACAAGTTTGAGGCTACTCTGAGACTACATAGTGAATTCCAGGTCAGCCTGAGCTAGAATGAAACCCTACCTTGAAAAACCAACCAAACAAACAAACAAAAAAAATCATTCACTCCAACCAAGTAGGCTTTATCCCAGAGATGCAAGGATGGTTCAACATATGCAAATTGATAAATGTAATACACTATATAAATAGACTGAAGGTCAAAAATCACATGATCGGGCTGGAGAGATGGCTCAGCCGTTAAGCGCTTGCTGGTGAAGCCTAAGGACCCTGGTTCGAGGCTCAATTCCCCAGGACCCACGTAAGCCAGATGCACAAGGGGGTGCACACATCTGGAGTTGTTTGCAGTGGTTGGAGACCCTGGCACGCCCATTCTCTCTCTCTCTCTCTCTCTCTCTCTCTGTCTCTCTGTCCCTCTTTCTCTCTCTGTCTGTTGCTCTCAAATAAATAAGTAAAAATAAACAAAAAAAATTTTAAATCACATAATCATCTCAATAGATGTAGAAAAGGCATTTGACAAAATCCAACATCCCTTCATGGGAAAAGTTCTACAGAAACTAGGAATAGAAGGAACATATCTCAACATAATAAAAGCTATTTATAACAAACCTACAGCCAATAATACTAAATGGGAAAAATTTGAAACTTTTCCATTAAGATCAGGAACAAGACAAAGATGTCCCTGTCCCTGCTTTTATTTAATATAGTACTAGAAGTCTTGGCTATAGTAATAAGACAAGAGACACACATAAAAGGGATACAAATTGGAAAGGAAGTGATCAAGTTATCATTATTTGCAGATGATATGATTCTATACATAAAGGACTCAAAAGACTCTACCATCAAGCTGTTGGAGCTGGTAAATACTTTTAGCAACATAGCAGGATACAAAATAAACACACAGAAATCAGTATCCTTCCTTTATACTAACAACAAACATGCGGAGGATGAAATCAGGGAATCTCTCCCATTCACAATTGCCTCAGAAAAAAAAATAATAATAAAGTACCTTGCAATATACCTAACCAAGGAAGTGAAGGATCTCTACAATGAAAACTTTAGACCACCCAAGAGAGAACTCACAGAAGACAGTAGGAAATGGAAACACAATTCCCGAGGCCAGCTGTCCAGCACGTGATGAGGGAGTACAGATCAGTTGCTGACTTCCCAGGGTGTTAGGTCCTCCTATCTACAGCGGGGAGCCTCCCATTCTGAGCTAGTGACATGCAGCCTGTCTTCTGTGTTCTGAATGTCCTAGGGGACCTACCTCTGCAGGTTAGAAGCAGGCATACCATCCCTGCCTCCCATGAAACTTACCCTGGGCCCTGGGCGGCCCTGCTCTCCTGGGGTGCCATTTTTCCCAGGAAGGCCCTGTAAAGATGCAGATAGTACTGAGCCCCCAGCCTTGCCTGGGCTCCCAGCCTTACCCAGCTCTGGACTCCTGTCTGTTTGGAGGAAAGGGGAAGAGGTTTCCAAGGGCAAGGGCATTCTAACTACCTTCCCCCTTGCTGCTGGGAACACACTGCATTCAGGCAGGCCTGGGGTCACACCCTGGGTCTGGATGGTGAGCCTGTGGACCTCCAAGCATGTAGTGGTGTTCTTGGCAGGTGTCCTGCCACAGCTAGCTCTGGAAGCTCACAAGCCTGCAAAACTGCTCCAGGAGCCTTAGGTTTGTAGAAGTAGCTCCAGGAGGCTAACTCTAGATCATCCTCTGGGGACCTACAGCTGACCAAGGGGACAGGACATCTGGTGGTGATAAATTGAACATCCACCCAATACTTGGGGCAGAGTTGCCTGCAAAATGCCAGATTATAGCCCACTATATACCACCAGCATAATCCTGGGGATCAGGTGGGCCTGGGTTCACTCCAATAGGGGCACTGGAAAACTAGATTTCCTGTCAGAGAGGGGCCATCATCTATCTGCATGAGAGAAGACCACATCTAGGAGAGGGAGCCCAGCCAGTGGACAGGAAGGGCTGGCCAGGTTGGGTTCCTGGGCCAGATGGCCACAGCAGAAACCCCGGGAAGTGTGAGTGTGTCTCATGTGTGTAGCAAGCCCAAGGTCCTGTAGGCTGAAGGTGTGTGTGTGAATCATCTGACCTCTGCCATTGCCAGCAATGCACCAGTCAGAAGTTCTTGGTTAGCCCCAAGGTAGTGGCCACTTGACTCACCGGGGGACCTTGAGGCCCGGGGGGTCCAGCAGTCTCAGAGGAGCAAGTGCAGGCAGAAGGGAAGGCGGGACATGTCTCTCCATCTCTCTGGAAGAAAGGAGACCACTCACTCAGTAAACTTTCCTTAGCTCAAATCTGACCTTAGGGGTCAGCATAGTTCAGAACACCTGACCCCAATAAACCCCCAGACCGACCCCCAGGGGTAGGGCATGTGGAGGGGTAGCTGCTAAGCCCTGTGGATGGAGCAGGTCCTGGGGCCACTCCCAACTATGTGCATGAGCTCCAGGGCAGGACAGCATGTCCTCACTCTCCTCCTGGGCCCCAGCATGGGCTCTTAGGGGACCAGCAAGGACAGCTGCTCAGGAGCCCTTTACTGACTATGCCTTTGCCTGCGCCCACAAAGAACAGCAACCTCTCCCTGGGGCTGACTAGGAACTTCTGGCTGGCACGTTGCTGCCATTGGCAAAGCTGGGGTGGCCTGTACATGCCCAGTGCATGGCAGCTGCCACAGCCACAGATTGGGGCTTCCTGGCCTGCTCCCACTACTTCGGGTCTCTCAGCCAGCCCCACTGGCCGCCTCCTCCAGGAAGCCCACCCTCATCTTTTAGCACAGTAAGCGTCCAGACAGGCCCGTCTGTCCCAGAGTCTGTAGCCGTTGGTGGGCGGGCACTCCCACAGGGGAAGAGATGGCAGCCAGGACCCCACTGCCACCTACGGATGCGGCAGGCTCACAGCACCCGTCCTCGTCTGCCCAGGCGCCGCTGCACACGATCTGCAGCATCTGCAGCTGAAACTGTGAAGCAGGGTAGCGCTCAATAGGACACTGAGGCAGACAGACCCCACCCAGCCAGGCAGGACAAGGCCTAAGCTCACTGCAGCTGAGCTGCTCCGCGGCCCTCTGGCCTTGGCCAGCTTCCCCAGGGTGACAAAGCCAACTGCAGGTGGGCTGCCAGCCTCCCCAATGGGCCTCTCGGCCACCTTCCGACAGTCCACGTAGAGTCTGACCTTGGCGCGGCCCACAGCCACATGTACCTACAGAGACACCGCAGAGGGTCCCCCACCCCAGGCCAGGTCAACGTCTGTCCCAGCTGCTAGACCAGGGCCAAAATAAGCAAAAGAGCCCACCATCTTGGGCCTGGCATCAGGATCCTGACTCCACTACCCCTGGGATTCTTGGAAGCCACCCACCAGGGCCTAAACCTTGCCAGGGATACTTTCTGCCTCCCCAAGAAAAGAATTTGTTCTTTGACCCAAATTAAGATAAAACCACAGAGCATAGGGACATCAGAGTCAGAGGTGCAGGATGGGTCAATGCTTGACCCTCGGGAAAAGTTCTAGTACACTGGGGGAGACAGGCACGTGTAGGGAAGGCCAGGCCAGAGGGGCAGGGTCTGTGGGGCTTCGGCTCCCAGGACCTTGTGGAAGCTCCCGAAAAAAATCTTCCTCGCCTCCTGCAGATCAAAGGTGACCTCCTGTAAGGCTGCCCTGGGGTCGTGGTTGAAGTAGGTCAGAGACTTTCTGCCAGCTGCCAGGAAACCAGGGGACCAGGTAAGAATGGTCCACAGCTGGGAAGATGGGGGAAGACAGAGGTGGCAGAACCAAGGCCACACCCAGGGCCTAGGCAGGGGCACACAATGCCACACTGTGGTGATCCTCAGGACACATGATTCTTGCCCACTGCTTGGAGAGACCAACACAGCCTGAGGATAGCACCCTCAGCCTGCCATGGTGCCAAGAGAAGGCGACCAGGACCCCATCCTCCCAACTGCCAAGGGTGACGTGGGGCCCATAGTCACCATCCAGCAGAACCCCAAGGACGGGCTGGAAGTCCTCATCTGTCATCTGCCACAGGGCGAAGGCTTCCCGGGGCGTCTCGGGGAGCAGGCGCACAAGAAAAGCGACGGTATATTCCGGTGGGAGAGCTGCTGGGTGGATGTCACTGAAGACAAAGGCATCGGGACAGATTACAGGGCACTGGCCTGATGGGGCAATCCCTGCTCCAGGCCTCAGCCGTACTTCTGAGGCTTCTCTACCAGCCATGGTGGACCCCTGTCCCACACAGCCACCTCGGCTATGGACAGAGTGTGGAAGCTGCCCTCCACCCAGAGCCCAGACTGACTTCTGCAGCCCTCAGCATGTCCATTTGCCTTTCTGGAGCTCAAAAGCTGGGGGCAGCTAGCTCCCCAGAAGCGTTCACCTGGCCAGGATCCTGGGTTGCAGAATTAAGGGCCCCTGCCTCAGTTTCCCCATGAAGAAAATAGGTAGAGGAAATTCCCTGCCCAGAGCTATCAGGGTTCAACATAGTGTTCAGGGGTCCCTGGCCTGACAAAGTCATCTGCTTCCTGGGGGCCTGGCCAAGGTCACGGTGAAGGTCCCTGTGAAAGGTCTACCACACCCTTATGTTCAGTAGCCTGTGGGTGAAGAGGGCACTGGCCAAAGAGACTCTGGGTCTCTAGAGCTGCCCTGGGGTGCAGGAACTGGGCACTGGGGGTAATCCATGTCCATGCTGGTTCAGGCTCATTAAGGACAAAGTAAAGGCCAAGAATAGGGTCTTGAGCCACCCAATAAAACTGTACTTAACAGCCTGTAGTCTCCTATTGACCTCAATATGCTCTTGGAATGAAAATTAACCGGCAGCCTGAGAGACTCAACCCAGCCACGTTCCTACAATTTTCTCTTTTAAAATATATTTTATTATTTATTTGAGAGAAAGAGAGACAGAGAGGTGGCGGCGGTGGGGGCAGAGAATGGGTACACTAGGGCCTCTAGCCACTACAAATGAACTCCAGATACATGTGCCACCTTATGCATCTGGCTTAAATGGGTCCTGGGAAATCAAACCTGGGTCCTTTGGCTTTGCAGGCAAATGCCTTAACTGTTAAGCCATCTCTCCAGCCACAATTTTCTATTTTTTTTTAAACTATGTTGATATATCTTTAAGTATTTTTATGTACTTGCAAGCTGAGAGAGAGGAGAGAGAGAGAATGGCATACCAAGGCCTTCTCCAGACACATACACCACTTTGTGCATCTGACTTTATGTGGGTACTGGGGAATTGAACCCAGGCCATCAGACTTTGCAAGCAAGCACCTTTAACCAACAAAGCCATCTCTCCAGCCCAATTCTCTCTTTTTTGAAACAGGGCCTAACTATTTAGCCCAGGCTGGCCTCAAACTCATAATGATCCTCCTACCTCAGTTTCCCAAGATTACAAGTGTACACCACCACACCCGATACAACCCTACACGCACACTGATCACAGGACCTTGGCATGCTGCTGCTCCGTCCTCCTGAGTCTTCTTTCCCACCCTCTCCCTTATTCATCTGCTAGCCCCAAAAGCCCCCCAAGCCCACCACAGGGAAGGATGTCTCCACTCACAGCAGCCAGAGTGCCCTTCATGACAGATGCCATTGTGGGGCTGCTCCGGGGCAGGTGAACACTCCTGGGGAGCTACCTGCCCCCCAGATTTTGAGCTCCAGAAAGGCAAACAGACACAGGGAGGGCTGCAGAAGTCAGTTGTCAATTAAGGAAGGCCACTCCTGAAGCAGCAGCCCGCTTTGGTACTGCGCTGTGGAGAGTGGAGCTGGGGACGGCGGTGGGAACTAGGGTGTTAGAAGTAAAATGAAGACCCCTGAGCTGCCTGGGATCCAGGCACCTGCCTGCCCTACAGCCAGGTTAAAGCTTGGGTGTGAGGAACAGAGCCACCTGCTCTGTGACAGAACTTCCATGCCAGCTACAAAGACATGAAAATGCGGCAGCTGTTTGCAGCATGACCAGGGCAGAAGAAAGGGGTTAGCGAAGAAAACCAAGAGACAGTCGTTAAGATGAGCGACAGCATGAACACACAGAGCTTGGCAGAAGCAGTAAACAGGGAGCTGTGGCATGCTGCTGAACAGAAGGGCGGCTGCAGACAGTAACCGGCCTTATGTTTCATAGTGAGAAGAAAGGATTTTGCTTTCACTGTAATAAAATGATAGATGTTTGACGAGATGAGCATGTTTACCTTGATTTAACAATTACTCAGTGTACATATGTAACTATAGAAATATCATGTACTACCCTGTTAATATGGACAATTTTTCATATTTATATGTGTTGTTAAAAAGTAAAATTAGAGCCAGGTACGGCGGCACATTCCTTTAATCCCAGCACCTGGGAGGCAGAGGTAGGAGGCTCCCCATGAGTTTGAGGCCACCCTGAGAACTACATAGTGAATTCCAGGTCAGCCTGGGCTAGTGTGAGATATACTTTGAAAAACCTAAAAAAGAGGGCTGAAGGGATGTCTTAGCAGTTAAGGCATTTGTCTGCAAAGCTAAAGGACCCAGGTTCGATTCCCCAGGACCCACTTATGCCAGATGCACAAGGGGGCGCACGCTTCTAGAGATCATTTGCAGTGGCTGGAGCCCTGGCATGCCCATTCTCTGTCTCTCCCTCTCTTTCTCCCTCTTTCTGTCAAATAAATAAATAAAAATAAAAAATATTTTAAAAGAAACAAGAAAGGAAGAAAAAAGGAATAGGCACAAGCTCAGCGATGGAAGAGCTCCTCATTTTGACCTGTTGTCAGTCCCACTTGCCCCTGAACCTGTGTGGAACTCAGCTACCTGGACAACAGGGTGTCCCCAAAGCCTTCTCTTCCAAACTGACCAGATTGCTTCTGGTCCCCTGGTTTCTGCCTGCTTTCATGGAAGGGCACAAACAGGGACAAGCTGCTGGGCTTGCTGCCAGCACCTGAGGCCATGCTTTCTCCACCTTCAGCCCTTGTTCTGAGAAGTATGTGATCTCTGTAGGAAGGCCAGTGCCTCTCAGAGCTCCCTGTGTACCTCCATGAGGCCTTCTATTTTTGTGTGTGCCTGGGCCTGTGTCCTGTCAGGCTGTGGGAAGCAAGCCTGTCCCTGTGTTCAGTCATGCTCTGTGCATCACCCATCATTTAGGTTTATGGTTCAAGTGTGGAGTAAGCCTGGATTGGTCACTGCCAGATACCAGGGGCCACATGGGCCACATACCCAGGATGTTGGTGGAGTCACTTGTCAGGCTACAGGGCAGATATGCCACTGCCAGTCACAGGGGACAGTGGCTTGTGTACAGAATGACCCATGCATGATTTTAAGTTGCTCACTGCGGCAGGGCCTCACTCCACATGTGAGATTTTATTAATTTGTTAAATGAGACTTTCTGGAATGCATGGGCTAAAGCAGGTCTATGATGTGCTGACATTGTATCAGTTCTGGGTCAATGTCGTGGTGGGGCTACAGAAGGTGTGGCAGACCTCTTCCCATGCCAACACTACCTGCTGGATTTTCCACAGCCCCCACCTGCACTCCCAATCCCATTATCCCCTCGCACCTGGCCCTCCGTATCAGCTGAGCATCTTTGAAGACTGTGAAGGTCGGGGCCACGCCCGAGGCAGAGGGCTCCATGGCCACACCTTGAATGGAGGCAAATTCTTTTGCCACAAGGCCGAAGGCCACCATCAGATCAAACCCTGGTGGAGAGGGAACAATGACCAGAGACAATGAAGAGAGAAGGACAAGCAGGAGCAGAGATGCCAACTGGCAGCAGGGGTAGCAGGAGGTGTCAGGGAGGGCCTGAGAAGGACAGCTGGGCTGCGGCCACTAGGACAGGCCCTCACCCCAACCCTTGCCCTCCAGGGAGGAATCCAGCCCATTGCTTGCCACGCTCCAGGCCACGCTGCCTCCTTTCCCTCTGTTCCTAATGTGCTGCTAAGGAAAATGCCCCAGCTTGGGAGGCCCAGAGACAGGATAGGGTGGAACCCCTAGCAGTCAGCCCCAACCATGAGCCCAACTACTTCCTTGAAAGTCCAGCAATCCAGCACCCATGCTTGGCCCCATGCAGCCTCCAAGCTTATTGTTGCTGTTGTTGTTTTTTCTCCCCTCAAGAAAAAGCTTGCCAAGTTCCCCTTGGCCAGCATAGCCCAGTCTGCTCCACACAGCTTGAGGACCGTCCATGGTCCTGATCCCAGCCCTGCCCCACCACAGACGGAGCCGACAGAGGCGCTGGCGCTCAGCAGGTTCTCCATGCACCAGCATTAATTGGAGCAATGCAGAGGGGGAATCACATTTATGCTGGGTGCTTATCAGCCCTTCAAGGAAGCAGCCATCCCTGTCCCTCTGTCCCACTGGCCCTGTCTTCTTGGCCCCACCTTTAACTGGCTCTGCTGTCTACTGGTACCACTGCCCATTGGTCCTGCCAGCTGTGCAGAGGGCTCAAGGCAGTTGCAGCCCAATGGGGGCTCCCTTGCTAGGGGAACAGATGAGACACAGCCCTCATGCCACAGAGGCTGTCCATTCACCAGAAACCTCCAGGGATGTCCCCTGCTGGGCAGAGTCCCCTCAGCACATACTTTATGCTAAGTGTCTCTCTGAGCCAAATGAGGGCTCCAAGCTCAGCACCTCACACCCCAGCTGCCTAGCAGCAGGGGCCTCTCGAGTCCAGAGCGGACAAAGCCCCCCTCTGTCTCTACTCTGCACATGCTGATGTGAGTTCGGATCACCCCAGCATTCTTACTCTGAAGTAGGAATAAAACCACCTTGCCAGATTTGTGGGCCACCTGAAAAAGTTCTGGCCTCACTCAACATATTCTAGCATTCTGTTTGGTCCCAGGTTGTAACTACTCAACCCCCACCTTGGAGGAGCCCCAGAAAAAAACAGGGCAAGCAGATGACCAAGTCTAGCGATCACAGGTGTGCAGGACCTACCTGGAAGGGAGCTGTCTGGGCGCAGAGCCGGGCAGGCTGCTGAGAGGAGATGGAAGGTCCAGTGAGCCATTTCAAGAATGGTCCAACCGTCAGGAGAAGGGCTGCTCCATAGGCCAATGTGCTGCCTCTCATGGGCACAGTGGGCCTATACCACACCCCATGTGCCTGCCTTCTGCACCCAAGCCCTGCGGTTCCCACCTTGCTGCCACCCCTATACCTCACTAAGTGAGCAGGTAACCCTACTGCCCTGTGTTGTCTAAGACCAAAGCTGGGGGTCCACTGAGGGCTGCGCCTCAGGAGGGAACAGACTCCTCACATGCCCCAGGCCCCACAGAGTAGTGCCAGGAGAAACCTGGATATAGCAAGCAGCATCAGGGGCGGGGGCAGGCCTGGGGACAGAGGTTATTGATTAGCTCCATGACCAAAATCAATGAAAGTGAAGAGATGGCCAGGGTGCCGGCCAAAGTGGTGGCATCCACTGAGCAGTGAGGATCCATACCTACGGGCATTTGAGCCCACGAGAATGTCAGTGGGGAACTGAGGTGGCAGCTTCGTGGTTTCTGAAGCCGTTCAGAAAGCCAAAGCAGAACAATAGCGAGTGAAGGCTGCTTACAGCTGCTCTGGCCTTGTAGGATGGAGGTCCTAGGCCATTATAGAAGACCTGGCCATGTCCTTACAGCATCATGGGGAAGACCTCCTGGAAAGAGCCCTCCCTCACTCTTCCTGGTCATGTTCCAGTCACCCTGACCCTGGTCTGCCCTGTTTTGCTCTGCACACCCAGCGTGCTGGGCCTTGAAGACTTCCAACAACTTATAGAAGGGCTAGCTGGCCTCGACAAGCAGGTAAGAGTGTGAGCCCCTGGCTCCTGGGCAGACTGGCATGGCCTCAGACTGTGTGAGGGCTGCCTGCTGGCTGGGGACTCTGAGGAAACCCCCATCTCCCTGTCACCCCAGAATGGTTAGGTCCCAGGTTCCCCACTCCCCATGGTATTGCCACAGGTCTAGAGACTCAGTAGGTCTGGTGTCTAACCAGATCTAACCCTGTCCTGGGCCTGAGTCTGGCTAAGCCTCCAACTGAAATCCTGGTGACCACTTACCTGTGTGGCCCGTGGCAGACACTGCCACGCTCTCACCTGCTCCATAGACAGCTGAGACCATGACTTTATACTTAGTGGCAGTCAGCAGGTCAGGGAGTGTGATGTGGCTTCTGGGGCCTGGCACGGAGATCTGTGGGAAAGGAGACCCTGAGCTTCCCTTCTTGGAGCCTCTCCTATCCTTTGGAAGGCTGCCCCCCAACATCCATGGGCACCCTGCCACCCTCAGCACAGGCACCACAGACCCCGGAGTTTCTTCTTCATCAGACTCACTGATTTCTCAGGGCCCGAGCCCGAGGCCAGCGTGTAGGTGAGCCGGTAACGGAGGACATGGCCACTTGGAGGTGTCCAGCTGACCTGCAGGCTGTTGGGAATCTCCGAGGACAGGGCTAGGTTGGATGGGGGGCTCCTGCTTGCTGTACCTGGCCAGCAGCCCAAATAACATGGGGTTCAGAGCCCTCCAGAATGCAGCCAGAAGGCCAGGCAACCAACCAGCCCTGCACAATGCCCCTTCCCTGTCCCCTAATTCTAGCATGCTCCACAGCCTTCCCACCTCACACAAAGGCAGTATCAGCCATGTCAGGTGATTTGGATCCCAAGAATCCTCTCACCCCTTGTTAGCTCAGCAAGGCTCTACAGGTTAGAGGTTAGTTAGGGACTTGGGGCATCTGCTTCTCAGCTTCTGGGGGTGTGATGTCCTGAGCCCATACTGCGGGAGAGTCTAGGTTCCCCAGGTGCTGCTCCTGCCCCAAGCCCAGCTGAATGCAGAAAGGACCACCTACGAGGGGTGTAGCGGAGGGACACAGGGTCACTGCGGGTGCCATCCCTGTAGTAGGCCAGGATGGTGATCTCGTACTCCACATGCCTCCCCAGGCCAGGCAGGATAGCTGTGTCAAGGGTTCCTGGGACAGAAATCTGCAGAGAGGAGGGCCCAGGGGTCCACCTGGCTCATAGAGGGTCTCGCCTTAGGGCTCCCAGGCCATGGGCAGATGGCTATCCCCGAGATGGATGGATGGGGTGGGAACACATAGAGCCTAAGCCCCACTTGGCCTTGGGACCTTGGATTAGCCACCCCTGCCCCCATACCTCGTGGGCCTTCCCCTCTCCCAAGGGGGTCCACTTGATCTGGTAGACCAGCACGCCAGATGAGGCTGCAGCAGCCCATGCCAGCCTGACCGCATCCCCGGGCAGCTCCGTCACTGACAGCTGGCTAGGGCCAGGGGCTTTTCCTGGAAGATGAGGGCGGACATGGAGTGTGGAGCGTGGGCCTGAACTGTCACATGGAAGAGCGTGGCTGAGCCTGGTGTCGTAATGCAGCCCACCTGTTGTACTTGTCCAGATACTTGTCCCCACCTGCCTTAGCACAGCCAGAGCAGATGCCCACCTCAGGCTTATGGACTTGATCGCCCAGCTTGGGTCCAGCCCTCACTTCCCCCACTTACTTGTGGTCACATGGCCGGTCAGCATGGAGGAGCCACCCCCAACGTAGAAACAGGTGACATGGACAGTGTACATGGTGGAGGAGGAGAGGGGGCCCAGGGTGGCTGAAGTGGCATTTCCAGGAATCTGTGTCTGTGGGAGAGACACAGACAGACTCAGTAGGCACCCAGAGACCTTGACAGGATAAATTAGGCCAGAGACCAGCAGCCAAGACTACCCTGTGATCCCCAAAATGGGAAAAAGGAAATCAACCATGGAACCCCTCCTTTTCCTGCCTCACAACAACCCCCCAGACAGTTCTAGCTCCATAGCAGACATGGCCACCCCCCCCCGACAATATCACTCTGCACACACACGTGTGTGAGTATGTGTGAGTGTTTGCTCCAGATCTGCCCCCACCTCCCACCAGAGCATGTTCCCCAAATATTTAGAGCGGTGTCAACACGGTGTTCCCCGTACCAGCCCCATGGCTGGGCATGGGGAGGCTGAGAAGAGTGGACTGTGAGCATGTGAACCAGTGGGGAGAGGGGCAAGTGGGGTGGGGGACTGAGATCTCCTAAGTCCCCATGGATGCCAAGTGCCATGGGAGGCCCTCACGACAGGCTGGCTCTCACCTGTCCTGAGTGACTGCCATCGCTGGAGATGTAGCTGATCCTGACCAGGCGCACAGGCCTCTGGGCTTCCCAGGACACGCTGGCTGAATTGTAGCTCACATTTGAGAAGCCCAGGTGTCTTGGGGGCCCCAGAGCAGCTGCAGAGGATAACAAGGCCTCAGAGGCTGACATGCCCTCCCCATTGCCTGGGGGAAAGGCTGAGCAGTTCTTGGTTTATGGGACCTCCAGAGTTGTCTGTAATCCCCCAGGCTGAAGAACCAGAGTGGGGCACTGCTATATGGACAGGCAGCCTGGGAAGGGTACTCACAGGTCCTGGCTTGGATGGCCTGGGCTTCACTGGCCTCTGGTCCTCGAAGGCTCTGCACCAAAACTTCATAGTTCCTGCCTGGCTCTAGGCCCTCCAGCAACACCTCAGGCTGCCCCACCTGCACCTTGGGAGACATAGCAAGATGGGCTGCTTTCTGTAGTCATCCCACCCCAACCTCCCCCTCCCTATCCCCAGCCTCGCACCTCTCTCCTCTGCTCCTCCCCGGTGGGAGTGACAGGCAAGTACCGCACCAAGTACTGAGTGGCCCCAGCAGAGGGCTGCCAGGTGAGGTGAAGGGTTCTGGGTGTCACGGCAGCCAGGGTTAGTGCCCGGGGTGGAGGCAGGGGTGCTGAGGAGAAGGTGACTGTCAGAGGCACTTAGGGGACATGTAGAACTCATATACATAACAAAGAGGCCCGTGCTCCAATGACAAGGCTTTCAGTAGATAGAATTGTGTGTAGGCCTTGCTGGATATGCAGAAGGGGAAGGTCCAATTGGCAACTGCCAACCAGAGTGCAGGACTCTAAGCCACTTGTCCCAAACTTCACTTGGGCTGATATTTTGGCTCACAGTTCTAGGAGAGACAGGCCTCCCTGCAGGCCTAAGGCTATTTGCCCCCAAAGTGGGAAGGACATAATTCTCACATTGGAAGGGCCCCACAAAAGGCCATACAGTCTGTGGTGGCATCTCTGCAAGTGACTGGAAGCGGAAGAGCAGAGCAGAGGCTGCCAGAGCTGGTCAAGGAGTCTGGAACTGACAGAGGGGCAGAGTTCTCTTCTGGGCTGAGGGAGCTCTAATGATGGGACTTGGTGACAGGTGCACAGCCCTGAATATCCTAAAAGCCAACTGTCCACTGTAAATGGCTGAGCCATGTGACACATGAGTTATAGCTCAGTAGAACTGTTAAGTAGGGGCGCATGGCAATTCCAGGAGGGTGGCTGAGAGTCAGTGGCCTCAGACATGCGCTGTGGCCAGGCAGGATTGTTGCCCCAGGGCATTGGGAGCAGCAGCAGTAACAGGCTGTGATGTGGTACCTCTATACAGAAGAGGGTGTGGGTTGGAGGTCTGAAATGGAGCTTTGTTGGGGTGCTTCAGACCCAGGTCTGTTTGTAGCCATGCCCTGCTGGTGCTAGCCCTGAGGGCACTCCCCCAACCTACCAGTGGTGGCCCGGCCCTGCAGGCCCTTGCTGACCCCGCCTTTGTAGACGGGGAGCACGGACAGCAGGTACTCTGTGTTCGAGGTCAGGTTGCAGAGCTCTGTGGATGAAGCAGACCCCTCCAGCTCCACCTGGACACAGCATGGGGCACACAGGGACGGGGGCGGGGCAGGAAAACTTCGTCATTAAATGTGGGCTGGGGAGACACAGGGCTACCCTAGTGTGTGTATGTAGCTGCCCCCCACTCCCGCTGTCCTTGACTCTTCTCTCTGAACGTGAACTTGGTCATCTGCAGGCCTTCGTTCTAGTGCTCAGCCAAAGCTCGGCAGACCCCACCCGATCTACGGCTGGTGAAGTCCCTGCCAGCCACCCCTATTCACATGGGTGGTAGAGGCTGCCAGGAGGTTCTCTCTTACCTCTTTGGGGGCACCACCCCTGGAAGGCTGCCACACAATCAGATACTTGAGAGGTGCGTGGGGGGCCGGAGTCCAGGACAGGTGGACGTTGGAGGAAGTGATGTGGGTCAGAACCAGGTTGGTGGGTGCAGGGAGGGGGTGCAGGGCCGGAGCTGTTGATGCTGCTGTGACTGTGGGTAGGAAGGGTCATGAGTCCAAGAGGGCAGGTCTGCCTCCGCCCCCTGGTGGCCATGTACAGGAAGGACAGGAAAATTGCCTTCCCAGGCCTGATTTTCTCTCCCTAGCTACAGACTTTCTGGGGCCTGAGAACTGGCCTGGTAAACCGCAAAGGAGCCACAACCTCCTGTCTTCCTGTGGCTGCAGGGAAGTCCGCTCACCTGGACCCCTGCTCAGGTTCCTGCCCTGGACCTTCTGGCAGATGAGGCGACTGAGCAGGCCAGCCAGGGTGGCCAGCTGTGGGAAGTCCAGCACATTGTGAACAGTAATGTCCAGTGGCTGGGATGCCAGGAGCTTCAGTTCAGCCTCATCAGCATTCTTCACACCTGCTCAAGAGGCAAGGAGCAGCAAGTGCCAATAACCTGATTGGAGACTTTCATCTTATCTACAAACAGGACCATAGTGGAAGGCTCTGCCCAGTGCCCAGTATGAGGGTGAGTGCATATTGGAGACATGTGCCCAGACCCCATGAGGTCCCAGAGAGACATGGGAATGGCCCAGGGGAGGCCAGAATGCTTAGCATGCCCTGGGCCCAGGTGAGGTGGCCCTAGGAGCTCTGGGCATCAGGCCAGGCTGTGTGTGTGCAGGTGCTGGGCGCTCATGTGGGAGAGGATCTGGCAGCATAACTCCCCCAAACGTGGACTCCCCCAAACCTGGAATTTGCTTTCCATGGGACAATATGTGACTGAGGTCCCAGAGGCCATCAGGCATGATTTTCACTATGGCTCAGTCGGGGCAGGAGGCGAGTAAGTCCCCAGGCACAATGACAGTATCTAGGCAGGGAGCGAGTGTGGGGCAGCTTGGTGAGCACTGTGTAAGTGCGAGCGGGGAGGGTGACAGCAAAGAGGGCAGGGCCAGGAGATTCTGGAGATACTGAAAACCAGCCCATTCCGCAAGGAGCAGCCATGCTCAGTGCCCATGCGAGCATTAAGAAGGTGACTGGTGCTGGCTGTGGTGGCGCACGCCTTTAATCCCAGCACTTGGGAGGCAGAGGTAGGAGGATCACTGTGAGTTCAAGCCCACCCTGTGACTACATAGTGAGTTCCAGGTCAGCCTGGGCTAGAGTGAGACCCTACCTTGAAAAACCAGGGGAAAAGGTAGCTGGCTCCATGTGTAGCTCCACTAAGCAGACTAAGCAGCGACTCAGCCTCTGGGCTCCACAGATACGGAAGCTGAGAGTCAGGGGTCAAGCATACATCTGCTTCTCCAGTCAGGGTAGTGAGGCCAGGGTGTTAACATGTCCGAGGCCCATGGCCCACCCTGGCCATGGAACTCCAACCCAGGACCCAAATGCTGTGTGGACTCACCCACAGCGAAGACATCAATGTCCAGGTCCCTAAGGACACGGGCAGCTGTGTGCACATCATCCTGGGACTTGCCATCCGTCACCAGAATCACCACCTTGGCTGCCTCTGGACGGAGACCTGCTGCTGGCTTCAGGTTCTGCCTCAGCACGTGGGTCAAAGCAAGGCCTGGAAATGGCAGAGACAGTGTGACAGGCAGCCAACACCCCTCCTTCAGGTTCTCTTTCAGCCACAGCTGCTCCTTGCACTTGATCCTAGGACTTTCTGTCTATCTACCTTGTTGGTCCTGCTCTGCCAGCCTGAGGACACCCATGAGCAGTGGCAGCTGTGGCCCAGAAAGACCATGCCCACCTGCAAGGTTGGCAGTCGTCCAGCTGGGAGAAAACCAGACCAAAGCGGTGTGCAATCAGATAAGCCACTCACACTCAGCAAGGCCTATACTTTTGCTAAGGTGAAAAGAGGGTGATTTTGCCCTGTAGGGTGTGAAGTGGGCTCAGCATCCACACATCACACAGGTGCTCAGAGGGGACTGTACATAAAAGGAGGCAGGCAGCAGGGCAGAGCAAGGTTCCAGAAGGCCCAGACCTCAAGGCTCAGGACATACCTGTGAATGTGTTTCCTCCCTTGTAGCGGAGGCTGTGCACGGCCTCCAGCACCTGCTCCCTAGTGCGGAAACTGTTCAGGTCCCACTCTGTCTGGGGGTCTCCACTGTACTGAGTCAGGCCTAGGGATGGGGTCAAGATGCTATGTTATGGGGATTTTCTTCCTTCTTCTGCAGTGCCCAGAGCCCACAGCCTTGTGCATATTAGACAAGTGCTACTCCACTGAGTGATAGACACAGCCCTTGAATGGAGTGTAGAATGTTGTGTGTCCCATGAGAGAACATGGGAAAAGACCCAGGCCCAAGTAGCTGCCTGTTCTGCACATATCCTGCTAGAGTCCCACCCCCATGGAGAGACCCTGTTGCAGAGCTCAGGACTCTCAATGGGGCATCTCCAGAGAGGCTACTGGTGCCAGTCATTCTGACATACCAGGGTGACAGCACCCTGCAGAAGCTCTGGTTCATGTAAAAAGTGGGTGAGATCATCAGCTTCCATCAGTGGGGTCTTTCATTCCACCTGACAGGCTGGGGGTTCTGGGAGGCCACAGCAGTCCCTGTCCCTTCTCTAGGGAGCCACCATCCAACTACTGGTGAGGGATTGTGATGGCCAAAGCTGTGTGTAGGGTAAAAGAGAAGGGACCCACCTATTTGAACTTTATCCGGTCCTATTTCAAAGGGTTCAATGACACTGGCCAGGAAGTCTTTGACCTGCTGAAAGTGACTGTGGCCAATACTCCAGGACCCATCCACCAGGAAGACCATGTCAGCAGGGGTGGGGGGCATGCAGTGGAACTGGGGGCCAGCTGAGGCAGACAGGGAGGGGGTGCAGTTCTGTACGAGGCCTGGATCAAGCTTCCCAGAACATCCTTCCCTAGGATCTGTGAAGAGGGAACAGAGACTGAAGACTTCAGATCTCACCAGACTTGGAAAATCCCATGTGGATCCTGATCAGGGAGTTTGTGGCCAACCTAAATTCTTAAAGAGGGTTGATGACAGCCTTATCTTTAGGGTCCGTCTCTGCCTGGCATCAGTGGATCTATATATGATTATGCAGTGCCCTCTGAGAGCTCTGAAGCCCACGTTCCCAGGACCAGAACCATGGACAGCTCCTGGCAACCCTGCCGGGGAGGGCAGGGTTTCCAGACCATCCAGCAGTTACTGCTGAGACCACAGGCTGCTAAGGGCCTTGGACTCCGCAGACAAAACATCCCTATTTGGAACCCCTGATGATTTGTCATAGATAGGACATGGTAGGCTAGATCCCAGAGCCAAACAGGCCGAGGAATACTCCTGAGCACAGGCAGCGGAGTATTTCCTCACAGTTTCTGACACCTAGTCTAAAGGGAAGGCCACACCTGCCTGTAAGTCCTTAAATGGTAGGGTGACATCACCCTAGCAGACCCTCACTTGGATATGTTGCAAGGGCACAGAGGCTGGATATAAGGACCCTCCTCGGGGGAGGGGGGTAGTGTTCAAGTCTGAGGCAGAGGCCCTCCCTCAGCTCCGCGTGTGACAGGGAAGGCAGAACCTTCCACCTGAGGACCCGAATGTGATGAAGACCTGGTCTGGGAGCCAGCCCCACTCTGCCTGGCCCTGTGGCACAGAGCAGCCAGCTTACCTAGCTTCTGCCTCCTTCTAAAAGAGGCCTGGATGTGGCTCTGCCTTGCTGGGTCTGTGCTTGACTGAAAAGGGTTCTGTACTCCAGGGCCTTGCACCCAGCTCTGCTCAAGCTTCCTCTGATCCTTGCTGGGCACTCCTGGAGGAGGGACACAGCTGCTACCTCGTACTGCCCAGACCTACGCTGGGCCTCCAAGGCAGAGACCAGATGCCTCCCATGCCTAGAGTCCAGGAACATAGCAGGTAAAACCTAAGTTGAAGCTAGGCCGTGTAGTCCGACATGAAAAAGAACTGGTGACCACACAGCAAGGGGCACGTGAAGCTCTAGGGAGCTTCTCCACTCCCAGGGACCCTTGTCACTCTACCAAGAATGGGCGGGTCTTGGCTTAGGGTGAAGGTGAGGCTGCGCTCAGGAGCATGCTTAGGGTCTGGAGTCCCTAGAGGGAACGAAGCGGTCTCCTGGTTGGCACCCACTGGCCTCCGGCTGCCCCTGCCCAGAGAGTGGCTCTTCAAATTCTCAACTGCAAAGAGAGGAGGGGCTATCAGGACCCCAGCCCAGAGTGGGATCAGAGGGTCTGGATTGGGGCCTGTGCACATATCTTTCGTGGGAGGCACATCCACAGACCCTCCCATACCCTGGGAGGTGATCAGAAATGGTAGAAGTGGGAAAGAGGTACCGCATGGCAGCCCACAAACCCAGACCTCTGGATCCCAGCCCAGAGGCCTTCCACCCACAGTCACCCCGGCCGCATGCAGGGGGAGAAGAGTAGACTTACTCACAAACTCCCTCCGCGCCAGCAGGATAGGTCCAGAGCCCGTGAGCTCAAAGATCTGTAAAGTGTAGCCCTTAGAAGGGCTTAGGCCCCCCACTGTGGCCTTGGGGGTCTTGGTGGTCAGCATCAGCTCCTGCTCCGAGTTCCCTGGGGTGGAGGTGGGAGAGCTGTTGGAGCTACCAAGGCAGCTGTGCATGTGTGCACATGCCTGTGGGTGGATATGGATGCATGTGAATGCATGTGTACTGTGAGTTTATGTGTGCAGGTGTGTGACATGCAGAGGTATACATATGTATGCATGTGCATATGGGTTAATGTGTGTGCAAATATGCATATATGTTTTACTGTGTACATGTGTGCCCTGCATGCATGTGTCATGTCATATGCATATGTGTGCAAATGTGCACATGGCATGTGTGTGTAGTGTAATTCTCCAGAATGACCCCTCTAGCTCCTCTTGAGATAGGGGGAAAGGACAAGGGTCTGATGGGAGGACAGGGAAGAACCAATGTCAGTGAAAAGAAGTGTCCTCTGGAGAGCCGGGCATGGTGGCGCACGCCTTTAATCCCAGCACTCAGGAGGCAGAGGTAGGAGGATCGCCGTGAGTTCGAGGCCACCCTGAGACTCCATAGTGAATTCCAGGTCAGCCTGGGCTAGAGTGAAACCCTACCTCGAAAAACCAAAAAAAAAAAAAAAAAAAAAGAAGTGTCCTCTGGAACTAGAGAAATGGCTCTGTGGTTAAGAGCACTCCCTATGCAAGCATGAGGGCCTGACGAGGACCCACATAAACAGCTGGACATGACCATGCACATCCTGTAACCCTAGGGGAGCAGAGACCCAAGAATTGCTGGAACATATGCGTGAACACACACGCACGTGCATGCGCACACACACAATGGACTTGCAGTGGAGCCGAAGAGACACAGCCATATTACAGACACACACAGAAAGCCTCTGGGCCTCAAGCGCTACAAAGGGGAGGAAGTGGAGGAAGAGACCCTTTGCACCTGAGAGGAATGTAGACCACTGCCCTCACACAGCGAGGTTCCCCCCCAGCATTGGCCCCACAAGGGGCAGCAGCACAGACAGGGTGGTCCATGGGCCAAGTAAGCTCCAATTGTTTATAATATTCTAACAGCAGAAGACGAACTGCTTTGGGCACATACCTATAGTCCCAGCATTCAGGAAGGTGAGGCGGGAGGATATTGAGTTTGAGGCCAGACAACTACATTAAAAATATATATATACAAAAAGAGCTGGGCATGATGGCACATGTCTTTAATCCCAGCACTTAGGAGGCTGAGGTAGTAGGATTGCTGTAAGTCCAGGCTAGACTGAGACTACATGGTAAATTCCAGGTCAGCCTGGGCTAGAGTGAGACCCTACCTCAAAAAACCAAAAAGAAAAATATGAAAAGGAAGACTGACTAGAAAATGAGCCCACCTGGGCAGATGTATGACTAATGACCAGCTTCCATTGTGAGAACACTTAGTGAGGGCTGACATAAATATAAAATCAGGATGTGTACAGAGGGCTGGATGGGGTCTGAGGCTGCAGCACCACCCGGGAAAGGCAACACACACATGCCTCATGTTTAAAAGTCAAAGATGTGTCCTATTGTCTCCAGTGTGGTCACCAAGAGATGGGGGGATGAATATGCAGCTATTAAGCTCATGGAGACATGGGCTCCTTGTCCCACACCTGCTAGCCAGTGTTAACTTCACAGAAAGAACAGACACTGTGGACTGCCAGCTATGCTGCAGGAACACCCCCACATCTCTGGCCTGGCAACCATCCTCGCTAGCAAATATACTTCAACTTGAACCTGACCAAACTTTTAAGATCGAACTACTAATCTACAGGAGATACAGGAAGAAGAACAAAAAGCTGACACCATTGCAAATGAGAGGACAGAGACCTGGCTTCTCCAACAAATAGATGAAGGAGAGAGAGAGAGTAAACTGCTGCAGGTGAGAAATGACTGGAGCTGGGTGTGATGGTGCATGCCTTTAATCCCAGCACTTGGGAGGCAGAGATAGGAGGATTGTCATGAGTTCAAGGCCACCCTGAGACTACACAGTGAATTCCAGTTTAGCCTGGGCTAGAATGAGACCCTACCTTGAAAAACAAACCAAAAAAAAAAAGACTTGAGGTACAAAAACCCAATAGGCCTCAATCAGGAGTGGTGGTGCACATTTGTAACCCCAGTTCTCAGGAGACAGCGTCAAGGGAGCTGTGAGTTCAAGGCTAGTCTGGACTACATAGAAAGATTTCTGTCTCAAAAAATAAAAGTGTGTATCCTTACTTGGAATCCCAACTGAGACCAGTCAATTGTGAAAGATAGCTATTAGACAAGCTAGAAATTTTAAACACAATTGAGTATTTAAAGACAATTTTGGGGACTTTACCTATAGTGTCCACAGTCTCCCCTCCTTCCTTATCTTAAGACCTGGGCTTCTTAAAGCCCCTCTTGCCTCATTGGGCAAGAACTGTCTTCCTTCCTTCCCTTAAGCTCCCCTTCTCTTAAAGGTCTCTCTCCTAAAGCTCTAAGCTCTAATAAAATCTTTCTGGCCAGGTATAGTGGTGCATGCCTTTAATTCCAGCACTCGAGAGGAAGAGGTGGAAGGGTTTCTATGAGTTCGAGACCAGCTTGAGACTATATAGTGAAATCCAGGTCAGTCTGGGCTAGAGTGAGACCCAACCTCGAAAAGCCAAGCAATTAAATAAATAAATAATATCATATCATATAATATAGAGCTGTGAAATAGTTTTAACATGGGAGCACACTAGTGGTGCTAGGCTGTGTTTGAGACTTTTTCTAGATGAGCAGTGAAACTGACCAAATGTGATGACTACAGTTTTTCTTTTCTAGCATGCTCACTGGCATGCAAAGACCCAGGCCATTCTGACAGCTCCTGAAGGCCCTAAAACTCATTCTGAGAAGAGAACGCTTCTTTAAAATGCATGTCCTGGGGCCCGGGCGGGGGGGTTGGACATGGATGAGCCTAACAATGGTACCAAATTGACTGAATTCGCCGAGTACAAAACTAATTAATAAAAATTTTAAAAACAAGAAAAGAAAAAAGAAAGAAGGCAGACGCACAGAAAACCAGATATTATATGATTCAATGATCACGTGACATCTAGTTCATAGAGCCTGAAGGTTTCCACAGATTGCAGTGAGGGCGACATGGACAGTGACTAAAATGCGTATGTGGTATCTTTGCATTTGATTAATTTCCACACATTTTATGGGGAGATGTTTGGAATAGTGGTGTAGTGATATTGGTCATTTCTGTGAATAAGCTAAAAACCGGACAGAATTTTATGTTTTTAAAGTGAACACTTTGTGTCATATGAATTATATCTCAATAAAGTTAGTGGGGTTTTGGAAAAAAAAAAAAAAACGCATGTCCTGACCACCTTGTGTGTGTTCCATGTGGGACATGCAGACATGTTCTGCTAACATATGTCTGATGTGACTGAAGCAAAGGGATACAGAAGGACCAGGGATCATGTCTGTCAGTGATGGCCATGCCATCTGTTGGAGGCACTGGGACAGAAAGGGTAGCTGCTGGCTGGAGTGGTCTCAGTGGCCATGTGCTGATTATCTTTAGCATCAGTCCTAACGGAATGGTGAGAGAGGGGCTGGGGGAGGCACAGGCCCTTACCTGCCATGGGCTTCACCTGCACCAGGTAGCCAAGGCCACTCCCCTTTGCCTCCCTCCACTTCATCTGCAGCCGGTCCTCAGGCAACACTGCCAGTCTTAGGCGGCCACTCACTGCAAAAACAGGATGGTTGGTCTCCTGCAACCATGCTCTGAGAGGATTGAGGGAGCACAGTTCCATCCTGGGGAATCTGAAGGTGCACCACCACCCCAAGGTGTCTGAGGAGACCATGGCCCCACTGCAGTGATCTTGGTAAGAGACCCTTGTCCCTGGGTCTTTAGTGGCAAAACCATGCTTGTAGCTTCAGCAGGAAGGCATGCGCTCTCACCAAGGAAGCCCCCACCATGAGGAAGGCTAAGGCTAGCATCTAGAAGGTCAGTGCCCACCCTGTGATGACTAGAGATGTGGAGCCGAAGCAGCAGCTGCCAACCCACTACCCAGGGCCGTGGCAGCTGCCTTAGAGTTCTCGGACTATTGGTGCCACTGGAGAAGCAGCTGTGATGTCGCAGACCCCTCCAGCTGCCAAGATCGTGCGAGGTTGGCCTGTCCCTTGTGGTCAGGCTGGCTGCAGAATCTGCAGCTGCATGTGACGAGTGCCTGTGCACACGGTGTCTCTGTGCATAGGCTTCTACAGGCAGCTTTGTGCATGCAGTGAGGACGCAGTGCCCATGCTGGGAGGTGACTGCCACCATGGAGAGAACAGGGTGCCCATGGCTGGCTGGGGGAGGACAGCTCAGTAGGGACTGGGTTGACCTCCTAGGAAGCTTCCGGGCTCCATAGTACAAATGGGTATTTTTGGAAAATGGGACTGAAATAGGCCTCTTCCACTGTGAGCTGTGTCACAGAGAGATGGGCAGGGGTTGGGGGCTCCTGCAGTAGACACAATGACCCATTCAGAATGAGCTGGTCTCCGGATGTGGCCCAGCTGCTCTGGGAGTGTCTTACTGAAAGGCATGAATGTGTCGGATGAGGTGGGGGTTCTGACAAGCCAGCTGTGAACAGAGGCCACGCTCCTGCCCATAGAGCTTTGTTTGTCTCCTCTCCGTGTGACATCGTGGAGGCCTTCAGAAATTCTCTTTTGGGGACAGCACAGGCACACACTCCCCTCATGCTAACCACAGCTGCATCTCCCAGGTGGATGCCTGGCCATGTGCCAGCCCTCCTGAGGGAATGGACAAACCCTGCAAGGGGCTTATGAGGGGCCACTTGTCATGTTGAGGCCTGAAATGGGGGCAGCAATGTGCTTGCCTCTGCCTAGCTACAGTTGGTTTTACAGCATCACTCCTGAGTTGGCTCACACGACAGCAGGGATTCCTGGCCCATAGGCCCCACCTGGGAGTTCCTCTGACTGAGGGAAGGGAGCAGAGGGATCTGCCCATGGTGACAGAAAGTTACTTTCCTGAGGTATAAAGCCTGGTGGGTTCCAGGCCAGATCTGGGCCCAAGCTGTGGAAAGCAGGGGAGGGAAGAGGTTTTCATAACTTGATGGCACTAGACCCTGTGATAACCCAAGGTACAGGTTCAGGCAAGGATCAGGTGCCACCAAGAACAAACACCGGCCATATGCAGGAGGGTGCCACATCCGCTTGTAGTGTAATCCTATGCTTGTGTAGGCTCCAGGGACACAGAAACTCACTCCAGAGTCCTGCCTGAGCCATCATGTTCTCAGTGAGGAGCTTCCAGCAAAACCGTTCCCTGAATGCTTGTACATATTCCTTGGGAGTCAGATACAAGGGAAGTTTTCAATGGGGAGTGGCTGGAGCAAGCAATAGGAGGGGAGCAGGTGGAGGCATTTTGTCCCAAGATTTATGCAGAGGAAGCCTCAGAACTATGTTCCCAGAGAGGACAGCGCAAGAGGGAGAAACTAGTGGGAGGGTACTTTCCTCTCAGAAGAGATGGAACGGGTCTGTTCTCTCTCCAACTGTGTGCTGTCTGAAACTACAATGAAAGGAGTTTGTGCAACAATGAAACAAAACAGTAATACAGACTCAAACATGGAGTATGCCAGTAACTTTGGCAGATAACAGAGGTAGAAAACAAACAAAAGCACCCCAAGCAAAGCTGAAGTCCACAAGACCAAAGGCCAAGGCAAAAGCTGTCCTGCCCCTGTTGCCACAATTGTTCATAAGCAAGCATTTGACCTGTGGGGGAAATGGCTACTGGGGAAGGTCAAAGGTCTGCAGCAGGACTCCTTCGAGAGGAAGTGGGGTTATTGGTCCCAGAACTCCCCTCCTTACCTTGTCCTTGCCCATGCACCAGGGTGGTGCCCAGCCACATCCAGAGGCAGAGGCGAAGGCCTCTGAGGCTCATGGTGTGCAGCCTGTGGGAGGAGAGGTCACAGCCCTTCACCATCTACCCCTCCCTGCATTAGGCCAGTTTCTCCACTTGCTCCCCTTTGAGGCAGGCAGGCTGCCCACAGATATGTGTGGGGCCTAGAGGCCTTATGTTATAGGAATGCTACCACCCACGGCTGAGGAGCTAAAGACGGAGCTGGGGTCACAGTGGAGGCTCCATGCGCCCCTCCTTGTGTTTACGTCAACAGCAGGTAAACACAGTGGGGTCACCAAGAATAACCACAGGCCTTGGATTCTCATACCCACTACAGATGGTGGCTCCAACAGTCCTGGATGGACTCCTGCTGTGAGGTCTGCACATATCCAGCCTCATTCTCAAGTGAAAAGGACATTTGAGATCTCAGGTGAGAGCAGAAGCAGGCTGGTCTAGGGATGCTGGATGGGAGTGCGGGGTACACGTCGGGGGAGAGCCCTGATTCCCTCAGAGGTAGGGAGCCAAAGTCATATTTGGGTGCTTAAAGGAAAGGCTAATAGAATACAGACCAAGGTCACCCAGTGCCCACAGTCCAGTGATGCCACTCTGGTAGGACACCAACATGATCAAGTCTGGGACATACGGCCTGAGCCGACCTCGAGTCTTTGGTATCCAAATCCCCACTGCATTGATCAGAGGACGTGCTCAGGGATGTCGCCCCAGGGAGCCAGCAGCAAGGCAGAAGGCTCATAACACCATACACCCCAGAATATTTATCTCCTTCCAGGAAATTTAAACAAAGGTCCCAGGGCTGAACCAGAGATGAGCAGCCAGTGTTGGCAGGAGCCCCAGGCTCCAGTAGCCAGACAGGCTGGTAGCTAGGGGCAGACAGCAATGAGCACTCTCCAGGCCCCTGGGCCCTCTTGACCCACACTTTTGAGGACAGATCCCTCCCCACCTGAGGTGCAAGATGGCCACAGCTGATAAACACAACCCCCTCTCAAACAACTGCCCTCTGTGGCCCCATAGCCCCGGGTGTCTTGAGACCCTGCGGCTGCCGATATCCTCAAGCTGCACCCAATTCCTCTGCCAGGACCTTAGCACCTACCCCAATCTCTCTACTAAGTTGTCATCCCCCAGTGCAGCTCTGAAGATTCCCTCATCCACCCAGCCCCAGAACCACAGACAGTACCAACCTCCTCCTGCTCCAAGGACAGCGTCCTTCACTCCCCAGGGCACTCGGGTTTACCCTGGTCCTGCAGCAACCACAGGAAGACTGGGGCTTATGAAAGCTCCTTCCTTGACGTCACTGCTTAGCCCGCCCCTCAGTCCCTTCCTCTCACATCTGCCTCCTAGGGTGTGTCCCCAAGACTGACAGTGGTCCCCATACAAAGAACTCCATCCCACAAGGGGTTGGGAATCCCAGCAGGGCCTAAGAGGCAGTGTGTGGGAACCAGGATCTTCACTTCTGACTTAGGAGAGGAGCTCCGGGGAAAGCCACTCAAGGACGAAGACCAATACAAGCGGCTAGGCTGAAAGCTGGTAGGTGCCTGGCACTAGAAGTCTTCTGCCAGACCACAGGGATGGTGATAGGCTGGAACAGCACCTGGACTCCATGAGCCACCAGGTGGCCACTGCTTCTTCTCCCCTCCTGTTTGCCCCAGAACCCCAATCTATAGGCTGTTTCCAGGCTCAGGCCTCCATTGCCCCTACCTAGGACACCCAGCACTATCTACCTTCCTGAGCCCTTCCCACCCACTGAACCAAGCCCCCCAGTCCATTCTGAGGCCCTCATGGCCTGGCTCCTTACAGCTCCTTAAAGGCTGGTCTGGATCCCTGATGCTACTAAAGGTGTGGTTTCTGACCCAACCAACCCCTTATTTCCTATAGATCCTGCCTTGCCCATCTTGAGGCCAACTCATCACATTTCACTCACTGCCTCAATGTCCTGGCACACCCAGCACTTTCCTCATCTTGATTTCTGACTTAGCTCAGGAACCCATCAGGACCAGCGGCTGTACAGGTGCCAGCCTCTCTGTTCTATTGGTCCTTGTGGACCCCCCTACTGGGTTGCCATAAAGACAAATAGGGACCCAAGCTTCTGGTCCCTGGGCTCTGCTGTTCCTGGAGACTATATGGCACATTCCACTAGGCCAGAGGCTACTCACATGAGTTAACAGCAAATGTTACACACTCCCTCCCTCAGGTGCTGCTTTTCTCTGGGCCAAGTCCCCACCCCAAAGATTGGGCCATCTCTCCTGATGCCCCTCCCACTAGGGCACCCTTGCCAAATGCCTGGGTTATGCATGGCTGCAGGCTACCCTGGTCAACAACTAACCTATGCAAGATATGCAGTATGCTTCCCTAGTGCATGGTGAGGGCTCCTCGCTTCCTGACCCAGCCTCTGCTTCTAGAGATCCAAGACTCCAAAAGCCCTGTGACTAGGAGTCTGAGCCCCGGGCTCTGTAGACCCTTACTATGGCCAAATGTGCCCAGCCTGGTAATCCCTGGGCACATAGGTGTAACTATAGGCCAGGAACACGCACGTGCATCCACACCTCACATTGAGTTTCTACCAGGGAACCTAAGCGTTCCCAGATCTCTACGTACGTGAGTGTCATGTCTTGTTCTTCCTGCACCAGCCCGGACACCTGAGCAATGCCAGGGCTCAGACGGGATTAAGCTGCCCAGGGTCACAACCAAGGTCATTTCCACTAGCTCCAGCAATGGCAGCTCCCCACAAGGATGCACCCAGGGGTTTGTTCATGTTCATGCTTGGTGCACTATCCAACAGCAAGTGCCACTTGTCTGGAGCAATGCCAGATGAAAGGATGGGTCTGAGACACTCAGAATGCCCTGTAAGTAGTTCCAGGAAGTACAGGAGTGTGCTTGAAGATCACACCAGCGCCTTGGGTGGGAGTCTGTTACAGAGGCCCAGCCCAGGACAGGAGTGTGCTCGAAGATCACACCAGCGCCTTGGGCGGGAGGTCTGTTACAGAGGCCCAGCCCAGGTTAGCTGCTCCCTTGATACTAGAATCCCCCTCCCTAACCAGCTGACCACATGTCAAAACCAGGCTTCAGACAGACCAAACCCTGCCCGGGGACTCACACCTGTAGTAACCCTAGCCCTCCAGCCTAAAGCACTGATGAAACAGGCCCCTCTGAAAGCTAGCCCAAGGGTCTCTTCATGCTAAGACCCCATTCAGGCTGGGGCAGAGATCGATAGGGCCTCCGGGTCTACATATATTCTGTGCTTGTCTGAGATGCTATCTGGCTAAGGCACCATGTATAGGTTCAAGGATGCAGACTCTGATGCTCATGTCACCCTGCCCTGGATGCCCATCGCTCCCATTCATCCTCTGCTAGGAGGAATTACAGAAGTGGCCAGGAGAAGGTTCAGAGGGGACCGTGATAGCTGGGGCCACCTCACTTTCAACATAACCCCAGGGGAGGCAGCTTCACCCAGGGTCTAATGAATTGGGTGTTCAGCTGCTACTCGCCTGACTGATCTGCCCTGTGGCGTACATCCCAAGCCTCATCCACCTGTTGCTGCTGTCTTAAGTAACCAATACTGGGTAACTCCCCTTCCCTTCCTAGCTCAGCAAAGTTAAGACCTGGCCACTGGCAGGTGGCACATCTACCCAAGGATCATACACCTAGGAGGGCTCCCCCAAGCCCAAGATCTACCTATTCTGTAGGGAACCATGAACCCCCAGGGTGGGTCAAGCTCAGGACCCAGTGGCTCTTTATGGCACCGCAAAAAAACACATCCCCAGCAGAGGGTAGCAAGCATGGCACACATAAACCACACTGAGCTTCATGTCATGCACTGCTGGTCAAACTGAGGGTCAGACAGAAGTGGGTATAGAGAGACAGAGGCTCGGCTGGGCATTCCAGCCGCAGCCACACAGCGTATCATGGAATTCTTGGAAGGAAAGGCAGTCACACCAATCGCTGGCATTACATGGCAGATCTCATCTGCAGGGCACCAGTGTTCCAAAGTCCACAAGGCATGAGACAGGGCCAGCTGGAAGACATGACCAGGTGTGCTCACCTGTGTCTGACCCTCTAGTGCCCAGGCTGGAAGAAAGCCCTGGCTGTCCTGAATACGTGTTGGGGTGAAGGGTCCCCATCACGTGGGCTGCTGAAGCACCCCAGGCCCACCATCCCCAGCACAGGAAGGGACAGGCAAGCCAAAGCTGTTCCAGCCCTTTGCTCTTCTGCTCACTTTTCAGCTGCTTAGGGCACCCCAGGCCCGCTGAGTTCAATGTGGAGAGCAGCTAGGTACCCAAGGAGGGCCGCAGCCCCCACTGCCGCACGTGTCTATGGAAGGGCTGTGTCAACGAACCAAGGCTGCACAGGGCTGATGCAGGAAAGGCAGAGGGCCACAAGGGAGAGTTTCACAGCACAGGCCACAGGGACGAGGGCATGGAGAGTAGAACACCGGTGGCAGTGCGAGCTCCAGTATTGCTTTTGGCGTTCATTTCCATCGTTAAGACTCCAGGCATGTTCTTCAAAAAGAAAGGAGGACTACAGCAAGTCTTTAAAGTTAAAAAAAAAATTAAACCAAATGTCTGGCTTGCCCGATCGTGCGACACAGGCTGTAATCCCAGCCATGTCAGGGCTGCCATGATAGCAGCCAGGTCCCAAGAACCCAGAGTCCAGGACAGCTGCTCAGAGAACCCAAGAGGCAGGTGGATGGCAGGTCCCTCGAGACCTTGAAGAGTGCCACCTCACACCAGGCAGGCAGCACCAACTCAAATCCTGCCTGAGATGCTGTCTCCACAGAGGTCAAACAGAGGAGGAACGAAAGACAAGGGTAAAGTGCAAACACAGCAGTAGCCCATCAGGGCTGGGGCCGGAGCAGAGCAGGGGCCTACCAGTTCTGGTTGTCCCACCCCTCATCAACAGCAGTGGGCGGTGCTGCCTTCTTTGTGGCCTTGGCCCTGCCCTCCCCGCTGGCACCCTCCCAGCTTTCCCAGCCATCACTGTTGCTGTTCTTATTGTTGGATGCGGAGCCCGAACCCCACACGTCCCAGCTGTCTGAGCTCCTTCTCCCCGTTGAGGCGTCTGCGCAGGTCCAGCTGTCGCTGCTTGGGGACTTAGCCTTGGGGGGCTCAGCACTCCCGAAGGTCTCCCAGAAGCTCTGGTCGATGGTGCTGTTCTGGAGGTTGTCCCCACTGCTGTTTTGGTAGCTGTGGCCCTCTAGTGGCCTATTACAGAGAAGAAATTCTCAGTATTTGTCAAAGAAACAGACTGGTGCCGGTGTGTGTCAGTACTCAGCCTGCTCGGGTTTCAGGGGCCTGGAGAATAAGACCCAGCACTCTATACTAGCCCAGCCCCCACCTGGTCACCTAACCCCACCAGAGCATGGCCAGTGACCACAGCGGAGGCATGCTTTCCGCCTGCCTGGATCAGGGCTGCTAGGTCCTGCTAAGAGCTTCCTAGCCACCCTTGTGAGGTCACAGCACGCCACCAGGTGGTGCCTGTTTCTCTTAGAGGAGAGTAAATCCTCTCAGTGAGTCACAGCCTGGGGCCAGGTATATGGAATCTGCCAGAAGGGATTGAGCCTCTGGCTATCTCAGCCCACACTCCTGCCCACCACGCAAATTGGAGGGCATTTGCCAAAGAACAGATGAAGGAAAAAAGAGGTTTTCTGCCCATAAGCCAGGTGCCTTGGTGGTCAGAGAGTGGGAAGGCAGCCACTGTGTCTCTGATGGAGGCCTATGTGCATAGCATGGGGGCAGAGTACTAGCTGGGACACCGCTGCCACTTAGGGAGCCCATGGAAAGAAGCCTTGAGAAGAGAGGGCAGGGCAGGGCAGAGCAGCAGAACCTAGGGCCTGGGGTTGGGGCACAGCCTACCTATCTGAGGAGTCCTCAGTTTTCCCAGAAAAGAAGGTGGTAACATCACGCCATCCCTTGCTGCCAACTCCCTGGACCTGGAAAGAAAAAGGAAAACAGGCTGGGGCCCATTCCACATAGCACCTCTGACTGACACAAACAGAAATGGACACTGCCCTGCTGAGAAGGCCCGGACAAAACTTGGAAGAGTGTCACATACAGACATATACACACATATACAACATGGCAGTGGTGTGCAGACAGTGTGCGGGACAGGGCGTCTGCTGCTTGGTTTCCTTAAGCAACTGTCCCTGCCCTCCTCCTGTGTCTTCCTGACCAGAAAGATTTGCTATGGCAGGTGGGAGAACCTCACGTGGAGGATAAAAGGCATGGCCTCCTCAAAGTCACAAGCAATGCTTTGTAGGTGTGAGAGCTACATGTCAGCACAGGTTCTGTCTTTAGCACAGTGGCCTGAAGGCCCCCAGTAGGCCTTCCCATCCCCTAAGCACTCTGTGTTGGGAAACTGATTGAGCCCTTCACACCCCACCACAAGCTTTGAGACAGTTACAGGACCACTAGCAGCTAGTGATAGCACTGGCACTTACCAAGGGACAGGCCAACGCAGCAAGACGGGAGAGAGGAGCACAGGTTAGTGGCTGACAAGTCCCCACCAGCCAAGCTGTTTCCATATTCCTCAAGCCCTCATAAACCAGAGAGCAGTGGCCATTGACGTAACTGATCCAGGCCTTCAAAGGGCACAAGCACAACAGTGGGGTCTGGAATATGGAGACTGGCTTTGGCCATGTTGCAAGTCTGCAGAGTGGCCCTACCTTGGATGCCAACTGAGAGACCCCACTTGACACATCGTCAAAAATCCTTCCCTCCTTCACCTGCACAATGTAAAGGGCGTTATTAGGGGGAAGCTTCTGAGTACAGGGTCACATGAAAGTGTCAGGGAGATCTGCCACATTAAGTCCTCAGAAGATCCACTATAACCCCAACTGGCCTCTGCCTCACCAGATCGTATCACAAGGACCCTGTTCCTCCCTGGAGAGGACACCTGCCACCTGGCTAAGGCTCTTGTTCTGAAGAGGGGTGGCAACTGGTGACCCTTCCCAGGGCTCACACCTCCCACACCCTTCTGAAGTCAGATTGATTCCAGGTGAGGCCGTGGAAAGAGCAAGTTCAGGGACACCCATGGGAGTAAGAAAGCTACGAGGGGCCGCAGGTCACCTGGGCCAGAGGAAGGGGTAGACCAGGTCTTGCTGATCCCAAATACATTCACAAACGACCTCAGTGGGACACACACGCATCTCAACAGTTGGTGCCACCCTCACCTTCTCCTGCGCAGGCTTGAGGACGTTCTCGTTCAGGCTGTGGCCCAATTCCGAAGCCTGTTGGAAGCAACAGCGTGAGCTCCCCATGCAGCAACTTTCACCGCAGGCCACTGTCCGCACAGGGCAGCACAAGCTTTGCCAGCGTAAGGGAAGGCAGGGGGATGTGGACACACACAGGGAGCAGGGTCCCAGCCATGGGAGAGGAAGTAACCAGGATGAGGGACCAGGAGGCAAAGGAATCTCCCTCATGCTCAGGGCTCTCCCTTACACCACCACAGCTGCTCTGGCTCCAGTCCACAGGACAAGATGGACATGGACCCACTGCAGGCCCCTCTCTCCTTTCCCCAGAGCAGGCACTGAACCCGCCCTGCAGGGGAAGAGGGAGGTGGGGGGAAATGGGAACTGAAGAGAGGCGAGGAGGCTGGGAAAGGAAAGTAGCAGAGGAGGAAGGGCACAGCCTCTCCTGGTTCCGCCATGGCTATGGCCATGAGGTCTTAAGTCACCTGGGGATTTGACAGGCCTGCTCCTAACCTCAAGACAAACTCAGACAAAAGGCTTTACAGAATGATAGTTCCATAATACAAGAAGGCTCCTTGCCAGAAGGGTATGACTTCAAAGGTTATCTGGTTTGGGGTAATTACGCCATGAAATGAAAACTAAGCTAAGCACCCTGCTTCCTAGGACACCCCAGGTCTAGCTGGGCTTGCTCAGGCAACACGTGGGTGGTAGGTTTTAGGGAAGCTGAGGACCTCTACCCCAGCAGGCCAGAGAGGAGGCGCAAGCGAGGCACACAGGTAACCCGAGCACACCAGGCAGCACAGGCAGGAATGAAGCACATTCTCAGCAGAGGTGGGTGGCATGCACCAGCAGACAAGGGGGTTTTACCGGCTCTGGCTGCTGCTTGTAACCCCAAAACTTGACCCAGATAGCATGAAGGCAGTTACAGAGAGAGATCAGGTGGTGGGAGCAGGGTTAGCAACACCCAGAAGCACCCAAGAATGCACACCTCAACACACTGTCTTTAGAAAAGGAGCATACTATGCTGCTGGGGGCTGTTAACTCCTCATCCTGCCTCAGCTTCCAAACTGTGTGATTACAGTCATGCACCACCATGTCCAGCCCGAGCAATTTCTGATGGTTTCACAAGACCCACACCAGCCTGTTTCTGGACCTTACAGCAATACTTTTTTTCTACTCCAAACTTACCAAAGTCCAGAATCTTGGATGTGTCTCAGGAGCCTAACTTAAGAGGTCCTGAGACAAAGGTGGGGGGGGGGGGTCTCCAGGGTGAGTGACTGGGGACAAGGAGGGAGGAAGAACTCTTGGGAGGTAAGAGTGCTCACACAAAGAGTATTGCAGGCTTCAGGGACAAGATGTCTCATAAGACCCTGCCTCCCATATCTAGGACACAAGGCAGATCCTAAAATCCAACCCCACCACACCATGGAGGGTAGTCCACCAGAGCCCTGAGCACCTTGTGGCAACTTCTAGACTGAACTCGAGTTTGGAAGAAAAATAAAATGCCAAGTCCAAACTTGCCACTGCTTGTAAGGAACACACTACAGCAGAGCCATGGTTTCTAGAACTCAGGCCACCATGTGCAGTTGTAATGACATTTCTCCCAACCCAATAGCCCAAGACTGAAAGACCATGGCCCAGACAATCCAGTTCCTTCCCAAAAAAGGAGGCTGAGGTACAACAGCCTCACACCTGCGACTGGGTGTGATCTGAGAAGCCCCGAGTAAGGGCAGCTTCTGGCTCCAACAGCTGTGCAGGCAATGAGGTGCTTGTGCTAACTGTGAAGACAGGAGGGGCCTTTCTGCTCCAAACCCTCAGGACATGGGCAACAACAGAAGACTTTCCTAGACATTGTGTGACATTAGACTCTCAAGACGTTTTTGTTTGTTTGTTTTTCAAGGTAGGGTCTTGACCTGGAATTCACTCTGACTCCTAGGCTGTCCTTGAACTCATGGCAATCCTATCTCTGCCTCCCAAGTGCTAGGATTAAAGGCATGTGCCACCACACCTGGCTCAAGACTTTTAAATACATCAAAGCCTCCTCTTTTTACCTTTTGAGTTGCTTGGGATCCAAATTTTGTAGCCTAAAAAGAAAAACAGGTAGTGCTTTTAGTCAAAGATCTTGATCCTGACCACAAGGCTTCATTCCTGGGTGAGGTCAGTTCCAGGACTCCCTTCTGACAACCCAGGCAGCCAGCATTAACCTGGCAGCAGCTCTGAGGTCCGAGGGAGCTACTGGGAGAGCTGGCTCATTAGTGCACATGTGGCAACTCTATACCTGGAGATCCTAAGAGCGAACAGTAGACTCCCTGGGGACAAAGAACACAGTTCTAAACAAACTTTAAACTCCATGCAACAACTCCCGACACTGCTGGGGGTGGGACATGTCTAGGACATGCCCAAGCTGGGGGAAGCATGAGCAGATTCCGTCCCCAAGACTGTGGATGCCAGGCCCAACAGCTACTCCAACACAGCTCAGTGTTCAGCATGCAGCTGCCCAGCACCCCAATCACTGACAGTGGAGGAAAGAGAAAAGCACTGGCCAGAGAGTCTTAGGCTGGAAGATACCTGGACCTCCCTGGCACCAGTCCTTCTAGAGATGAGGAAATGTAGGCCCTGACAGCAACCAGCAGCAGCTGCATAGCAAATAGACAGTGAGAGCCAATAGATGGCTTGCAGTCTAATTATCTGAATGGCTGTAGGCACTACACACCTGTTATCTCTGGGTTGGCAGACCAGTTAACCTCTGCCCCTGTCCATGGTCACAAAGCTTAATCCCACACCTGTGGTCTCTCAAGGCTGTTCTGTCTGGCTTGGTTGGCATCTTCCCAGCAGTGCTTGCAGGGTCACTATCAGAGCCAGATACCTTCCATGAAGCATGGAGTCTGTCCCAAGAACACTGGAGTCCTTCCTCAATTTCAGGCAAAAGTGAAGGAGAGGAGCCAGGCCACCCCACACTAGGCTGCAGACCCAGAAGCAGAAACTCGGACACAGAAGCCCACCACCTATTCACTGAAACTCGACTGGGGTCATGTCGATCTCACTGTTGTGAGGACAAGTCAATCTCTTCAGACAGCACATATGTGACATGCAGAGAAACATCTGCTGTTGCAGCAAGGGCTTCTGGGCCATCCTTCAGTGGTCTAGCCTTAGGTCTGCCTGCTGGGGAAGTGAAGCCCAATTATGTGCAGGGACCCCAGGCCAAGGGTGGAGAGCATGCATCCTGAGGTTACTTACACCCTCCTTTGCTGCAGAGGCAAACTTGCTTGCTCCAGTGGTAAAACTGCTCCAGCCCTAAGGAAGCAACAGAGAACAAATGAGTATGGCTGTCCCAGACTCCATGCATGCCATGGTCTTGACACTTGGACAGAGGCACTCACGGACCTGTGTGGCTTCTGTGTCCAGCGAGAAGAGGCTGCTGGCCACCGAAGCACTCATATCCCCTCGTCAGATGCAGTGCATAGCACTCAGCACCCTTCAGTACTGTCCCAAGGAGGACTCAAACACCAACCGTGGCAAGCGGACAGTGACCAGTGCCCATGGCCACAGACATACCAGGAAGCCTGCTGAGCTTGTATTTGCTGTCCTCATCCCTTCCCATGTCCCAGAGGCCACAGACCTTCCTCTACATTCAAGGTTGTTTCCCTGACACTTTTGAAAGTAAATTAGAGCTACTACGAAATAGAAATATCTCAGGGCTGGAGAGATGTGGTTAAAGTTCTTGCCTTCAGAGCCTAAGGACATGAATTCATTTCTCCAGTACCCACATAAAGCCAGATGCACAAAGTAGATGCACATGCATCTGGAGTCCCTTTGCAGTGGCTGGAGGCCCTGGCACACATTCTCTCTCTCTTATAAATAAAAATATATTAAAAAAAAAAAAAAGAGGGCTGGAAAGATGACTTAGTGGTTAAGACACTTGCCTACAAAGCCAAAGGACCCAGGTTCAAACTCCCAGTACCAACATAAGCCAGATGCAAAAGATGGCACGTGTGTCTGGAGTTCACTTGAAGCAGCTGAAGGCCCTGGCACACCCATTTTCTCTCTATCTGCTTCTCTCTCTCTTTCTCAAAATAAATAAATAATTTTTTTTCAATTTTTTAAAAAATAGAAATATCTCATTTATCACTATTGGTCCCTTTTCCTCCTGAATGTTGTGCAGAGGAACCCTATGCTTGAGACATCTGCATTCAGCTGTCTTCCCAGGAAAGGGTCAGCAGCAGAAGCTGATGAAGTGATCAGTGGGACTGAAAGGCCTTCAGCATAGTCAGTGTGATTACAGAGAGACTGACTTCAGCTGCCACAGCCCTGCAGCCACCTCTCAGCCCACTGAATACCTGGAGCTCCTAAGAGCCACTAAGGAAAATAAATGGTGGACAAAGTCTATTTCCACAACTATCAGTGAGCAAGGATATCATAACCACGGTATCTGCTCTGGAGCCTCCAGGTACCTGAAGTAGCTCAGAAAGCAGCAGATGCCTGGAGACCAAACACCACACTCCACGAGAACATAAGCTGTGGGCAGTTCTCTGCCCTGTCCTGACTCGGCATGAGAACCTGGCCTCCTGGGTTGGTTCACACAGCCCAGAGGCCAGTAGGCCATATGAGGTTCCCACTGGGCTCAGGACATGCCTTGGAGAGCAGTTATGAGGGCCTGCAAGTAACCTATGGCTCTTTAAGGAACAGACTTCAGTAAATATCTTTGTAGCCAGAGTAAATAAGTGGATGGATACATGTGGGTCTGCACAATGGCAGCCACATGTGGAAAAGAACCTTTCTTGGAAGCAAGAAGGGACCTCTGATCAGACCAAAGAGTACACATCCCAGGACTGCCCACACTGCCCATGATGGGTCCTCAAGAGGCACTCTGTAGAAACTAGATGTTCTCACCGAGTACAGGGATGACATGGCATTGTTCAGAAAGTCATCTTCTCTCTTCTGAGATGGCACTGTGTTCCCAAACCCCACGTAGCGATTCTCCTGGGCCCTGAGAATGAGCACAAACAGCACTAGCCACAGCCATGAATCCCAACACTCTGAATGGCAAGAGCCTGCCCTCCACAAGTCATGTAGATGCTCACCTAAAACATCCCTCCTGCCATATCACACCAAGGGTTCCAAGTAAGACTCAAGCCCAGTGACCAACGTTACTGGAGGCATCAAAAAAGTCATTCAGGGCTAGAAAGATGGCTAAGCAGTTAAGATGCTTGCCTGCAAGGCCAAAGGACCCAGGTTCGATTCCCCAGGTCCTACATAACCCAAATGCACAGGGCAGTGCATGTGTCTGGAGTTTGCAGTGGATAGAGGCCCTGGCACAATCATTCTCATTCTCTCTCTCCCTCTCCTTGCAAATAAATAAATAAATAAAATATTTTTTAAAAAGTCATTTAAAGAGTTGGGGATGAGACTACATAGTGAATTCCAGATCAGCCTGAGCTTACCTCAGAAAACCAAGAAAAAAAAAAAAAAAAAAAAAGAGTTGGGGAGATACTCAGCAGTTAAAAGGTACTTGCTTGCAAAGTCTGATGGCCAGGGTTAAATTCCCCAGTACCTATGTAAGTCACATACACAATGCATCTGGAGTTTGCTTACACTGGCAAGAGGCCCTGGCATGCCCATACCCTCTCTCTCAAATAAATAAATATAATTTTTTTCTTTGGTTTTTTGAGGTAGGGTCTTCCTCTATCCCAGGCTACCTGGAAATCACTATGTATTCTCAGGCTGCCCTTAAACTCACAGACATCCTCCTACCTCAGCCTCCTGAGTGCTGGGATTAAAGGTGTGTGCCACCAAATCCAGATAAATTATTTATTTATTTATTTATTTATTTATTTGACAGAAAGACAGTGAGTCAGAGACAGAGAGAATGGGTGCGGCAGGGCCTCCAGCCACTGCAAACAAACTCCAGACGCATGGTCTACCTTGTGTATCTGGCTTATGTGGGTCCTGGGGAATCGAACCTAGGTCCTTTGGCATTACAGGCAAGCACCGTAACCATCCCTCCAGCCCTAAATTTTTTTAAAATACAAAATAATAATAATAATTTACAGACCTGGTAAACTTAGGAGAAAGTATAACATCTTTAAGTTTGGGGTTTTCGCCACATGCAAGAGTCTAATTAAAACCTGAGCCAGCTGGGACTCCCCTTATTTATGGACACAGTTGGACTCTGCTACATACAGAATGAGCATGCCCAGCTCACCTTGAAGGAAACAGTCCTAACCTAATGGATAATCCTTCACAGTGTGGCCCATAAGATGCCACCAGCTGCCTGCTTTTCTATCCCTGGTTTGAGAGATCCTTACCCCTGATAGGAGCCAAGGTCATCATTAAGCCACTCTTCAAAAGCCTTGTCCCCAGAAGCAGTCACAGTCTGCGGCTGGCCAGAGGATCTGAAATCAAGAGTCAAAGGTCAGTGAGGTCAGCACTAAGAGGAGTGGGAGGCCCCAGAAACGCTCACTGGAACCATGTGGGCTGTGTGGAAGGGGCCTTCATGTCACAGCTGGGGTCAAAATGGCACCAGCTTTGGCCCATAGGATGCATGCCTGGGCACAGCTACAGAAAGCCCACCTGTGCCCTAAGAAGCACAGTCCCACAGCAGCTGACTAGGGTCTGGGCCACCCAAGAAAGGCAGAGAATTCAGGGTTGGGAAACCAGCTCAAGTCAGCAGTGATAATAGGAGAATCTTCTGACCAGATCCCTGAAGGACGTGAGGGGCAGAGGAGATGCCAGCCTTTGGTGCCTCGTTCACCCTACAACAGCCACTGGATGGAACATTCCCTTCAGTGGAACAAGTGTGCTCCAGAGGCCTGCACCATCTTAGGGTCTGTACTACAGAACCAGCAACTCTCAGAACGGAGCGACCATGCTCCCCCACAGGGCCCTGTTCACAGGCTCATACACACACCTGCAGAAGTGCCAAACCTCCTCCAGGAAGGGACAATGCTACCTCTTCCTGCAGCTATATCTTCATTGGGTACATTTTCACTAGAAGCCTGTACTGTCTTAGCAATTTTACAAAGGCGATTGTCACAATGACTTCTCAGAGCACCTCACAATTGGAACTGTTTCCACAAGTGGAAGAAATGAGGCTTCTGTGGGGATCAAACTACCACTAAAGGGAGTAGAGCTGAGGCCTGACCAGCAAGTCAGAGGAGGTACCGGTGGGCAGTGGATTGCAGTGTCTTGGGCTGAGGTGGAGTCCAGTTCTGGGCAGGTGATGACTCCAGGGACCACTCTCTGCCTTCAGCCAGAGTAGCCACCTGACAAGGGAGCAGAAGAGAAATAGCGTGTATACCATACTGTTTTTACATAGTGCATGGCCTCGACAGGTAGCTGGAGTGACAGAAGAGACCTGCCTTCCAGACCCAAAGCCACATTCTGAATGGCTCTGTGTGTGGGCACACGCACGCGCACACACGCACACACACACACACACACACACACACACACACACATGCACGCGCGCCTAGTAAACCCAGCAAGTCGTTACCTTGTCCCGGAAGAGAGCCGCAGCTTTGCTGCTGTACTTGTCCTGCAGGGACCAGCTGGGCTCATAGTCCCCCTGTGCTTCCAGGAACTCTCGGAACTTAGCATTCCCACCAGCCTTCATCTTCTCAAGCTCAATGTCCTTCCATTTGTCCATTGTAACAGAGCGCACAAAGCTAGAAACCAGAGGACTGAACTGACCACCAAGTACCAGGAGACTTGATAACCTCCCTATGTGATGTTATGCGAGGCTATGTCCTGAGGCAGATATAGGTGCTTCCTATGGCAAGCCAACTAGGCCAAGTGGAGTGAGGGCCACCTAGCAGAGTGGAATAGAGACCCCAAGCTTCCTGAACCTTGGGCAGCAAGCAGGAAAAAATAGGACAGATATAGATCTGCAAGGGCTGAGTGGCAGAACACTGACCTGAGGTGCACCCCAAGCCCACGGTGTCTCCCTGAGCATTCCAGACAGATCCAGATGCCATAGGTCACACTGACCCACTGAGGGTTGAATGCACCACATTCAAAGCAAACCTGCGAAGGGGGAGCACAAGCAACTCACCAGGCAGCTTGGGGCAGAGCCAAGACCCCAAAGACTCAACAGGTACCCCAAGAGGATGTAGAAGAGGGGCAGGCCACAGGGTGTAAGGCCTAGAACAGAGAAGTAGTGCTAACAAGCCCAGTGGGGCTGTTTGGCCACCGGGCAAAGTTGGAGGTGCCAGAACCTGCCCAGGAAATCATTTTGAAGGGGAAGAACTTCCTTTAGATGCGAGACCAAGCATTCTCAGAGCAACCTGTGCAGCACGGAGGGAGCCCCATCCCCCAAAGCCATACCACTGAGATGCACCGGACTCCAAGACCTTCACTAGCCCACCCAAGCTTAGTCCAAATGCAGTCACTCACATTGTTCTCATCTTGTGCCCTGACTTCTTTAAGAACTTTCCTGGTTCTTGGGCTGGCCATGGTGCTGTGCTGCAAAGGAGAGAAAAACAAACCCTTAAATTTACAATGGGTTACTGTACAAGACAGAAAATGAACTGGTATCTTCATGAGAACTTCCATATAGCTTATTTCAGGATATTATGAGGCCCAGGCCACCCAAGAGTAATTAGGAATATCATGAACTACTTAGCCACTGTGTCCCACCAGGCTGCACAATTTATGAAAAGCCCTGTCATTTCATGGACTCACAGGGGTGACCTTTAGAAACCACACAGACTGGCTGCTCAATCTATGCCCCACTTAAAGGGCAACACCCTGACAGGGAGCCCGAGTACTCTGGACTCTCCAACTTGGTGCAAGGAAGCCCTCAGTGTGTGAAAAGGGGCAACGATGTGTCCCTGGCTGATGATGTTGAATGATCTGTAAAGAAGCCCTCTGTGGAGCCATCTGAGGCATGAAGGTGAGAATACAGAGACACAGGACAAATAATGGGTCCAGACTACCAGAATGCCACAACTCACAGGGCCAATGGTAGGGGCAACACGGGTCAGGCTGAGAGGAAAAGCTACTTATTTCTTCATAAATCTGCTACTTTTAGCAAAGTTAAATTTCAACTGGTAGCACATTTGACTCACGACCAGGAAAGTCAAAGCTGAAGCAATGTCAGATACAAATTTACAAGTTCTTCTCACATTAGCACTGGACCTGGGCTACCATACATCCACCAACCAGGTGTGATCGCTAAAGAGTACATCCTTCAACAGACTCGGGGGCTGCTCCCTCGAATTCAGAGGATGGTGCACATTCAGAAGGCAGCACAAGTATAGAAATCACACCAGCACTCTGGAGCAGAAGTAACAGGTGTCCCACTGACATTTTTAGTGTCGTCTCCTTGATCTTTCTCTGCTGGACTGAAGAAGACCCCTTAGAGTGGCTTTCTACTAATTATGTAGGCACAGCTTACTGTGTAGTGTAGCTCACAAAACCCAAACACGTCTTTACTGCAGTCTATATATATGTATTTTGGTTTTTCGAGGCAGGATGGCCTTGAATTCACAGTGCTCCTCCTTCCTCTGCCTCCCAAGTGCTGGGATTAAAGGCGTGTCACACCTGGCTGTATTTCATTTTTAATCTCCCATCTGCTGAAAGCTCTTCACTGAAGGGAATCTTGACTCTCAACCCACCAAACCTCCTGCATCTTGAAGTCTCTGCTTAACATCACTAGGACCCATTTTTTACTATGTGATATTAGAATGTATTTGACTTCTGTAATTGTTTGAAACAAACCCCTCAATTACTGTGTAACTCTGTGTCAGAACAGCGTCCTAAAACTACAAAACTACAGATTATGAGGCGAAAGCCCAAATGCAGACTGCTGCCTGTAGGACTTAGGCATGACATGGCTCACTAATGCAGAATATTTACCACCCCAGGCATCTATCTACTCATGCACCCCTGAGACCCTGGGAGGTCTCAGTTTACAAAGCCCTTTGGACACATTCTTCTCACAGTGGCTACACCAGGATCTATGGCTTATGGAGGAAGGAAATGTGTGGAAAGTAAATAACTTGAATGTATGAGGAATTCCTGAGGTCAACTTTGGATGTTTAAGATCCCTTAGTTATCTGAAATGCTAAATTTAACAGTATGAAAACAAGTATCTCCTAACTTTCATAACATTAACATGAGATGAAAAATGGCCCAATAACTCTTAACATGATATCAAGATGACAGTAACATTCCTTCTTCCATAAGTATACATAACTTCAGTCAATACTGAAGCAAATGAGGACATTTCCAGAGTTTCACAAAGCTACCTGTCAGACTACAGAGCACTCTCAACCTCTGAGAGGAAAAGGGACATTTAAAGACATGACTTAGCCCTAAGGTTGCAGCATAGGTGACAGAGAGTCATATTGATAGTTTTTCTCAGAACTGTCCAGAGCACCCAAAGAACCCATGTCTAAGAACTGTACTTCCTTGCTCTGAAGAGCAGGTGCCTTCTGAACATCACCTAAGGGCTATCTTACCTCCTGTGATCATTAACACAGCATATCAGGAACATGAGATCTGAGACAGACAATTACTTCCAACAAGGGACTGGTTTTGTGTTTTTTGTTCTCACTCATCTGAGTACTTACATCAAAGGCCAAAGAAGGAAGCTATCAAGCGAGCTGAGGCTAGGGCGTCAGCCAGGCTTCCAGGCACCTCTGGAGAAACACTTCTTCTGAGGGTGAAGAGCAATGGGCCCTCCCAGGCCAGCTGGGCTGGGCAGGCCAGGTCTGCGTCGGTGAGTGCTCGGAACCAGAGTGCTGAAAGGGACATACATGGGCCAATTAACCTGGAGAGCCGGAGTGGGAGGGTTCAGAGGGCGAGAAGTCTGGGAGGGGGTGGAAAAGAAGTCGGAGTGCAAGCCACTGAAGCCGACCAGGAGCTGGAGCCAGGGGGCCAAGGAGTCAGGGGCCAAGAAACTGGGGGACAGAAGGTCGGGGACCGGCAAAGAAACTGGGGGATGGAAGGTCGGGGGCCAAGAAACCAGGGGATGGAAAGTCGGGGCCAGGGAGTCGGGGGCCAAGAAACTAGGGCATAGAAGGTCGGGGGCCGGCAAAGAAACTGGGGGATGGAAGGTCGGGGGCCAGGGAGTCGGGGGCCAGGGAGTCGGGGGCCAGGGAGTCGGGGACCAAGAAACTGGGGCATGGAAGGTTGGGGGCCGGGAAATCGGGGGCCAGGAAACTGGGGGATGGGAGGTCGGGGGCCGGGAAGTCGAGGTCCAGGAACTGGGGGATGGAAGGTCGGGGGCCGGCCAGGAAACAAGGGAATGGAAGGTCGGGGCCGGGAAACTGGAGGACGAAGGGCTCAGGAACCGAGAGCAGAGATGTCGGAATGTCAGGGTGATTAGGGGATGGGGGCTAGGTAACCCGGGATCGAGAGGCCGAGGGGACGATGGAGATGGGCGGGCCAGAGAGTCGGGACTGGGCATCCGGGACTTGGCGTCTGGGGGCTCGGGAGTCCGAACCGCGCGCTTACCGACTGGCCGAGCAGGAGCTTGGGTCGGCTCGAGCGGGAGAGCCGAGCCCAGTGCGCTCTCACGTCGCCCACCAGCCGCCAGCAGCTTCCGATTACGTAGCGCTTCGCCTGGCCTCACGGGAAGCCAGCGAGGCGGGACTTCCGCCTCCGTGCCGGAGCCCGGAAGCGCGCTCGTCTTCCGGCCGGCGCGGGCGGTGCCGCTGCCCGGGCTCCGTGGGCCGCGGCGGGCGCCCAGGCCTGGCATGGCGTGGCTGGAGCCCGGGGTCTGAGGCGCGGCCCTCGGAGAAGGCGGAGCTGGGTGGTGGGCAGGGAGCCGGGGATCTCCGGAGGTCACAGGCGGCTCGAACCGTCGACCCTGGCTGTCAAAGTCGGGCCAGCTGCCGCAGCTACTGGACGTTAATTACAAGTGGCATTGGGTTTTATGTTTAGTTTGTGTCATTCATTGCCACGTACCCCTCCTCAGCCCATGTGACTTTCGAAATGACCAAGAATGCATTTTTTACTAAGGTAAAGTCAAATGTAAGTGCAAACAAAGTACAGAAGCATTTTGTCAAATGAAATCCCCTGGAACCTGCACTGCCATCAGCGATATTGTGTCCCTCAGGGCACTGTTGGGGTTTTGGTCCCCTTTTCCTACTATTTTCAGATGTAGAGCTTCGTATAAATATAATCATGAAACACATAGTTTTAGATGATTCTTTCACACTCTGATTTTGTTTTCTTTGTTTTGTTTTCCAGAGCAGGGTCTCACTCTGTAGCCCCAGGCTGGCCTTGAACTCACCGTGGTCCTATCTCAGCCTCCCTAGTGCTGGAACCTACACCTGGCTTGATTTCTTTTCCTTTTTTTTCTTTTTTGAGACAGGAGCCTGAACTCATTGTTTAGCCTTGGCTGTCTTCCAACTCTGGGCAGTCCTCCTGCCTCCGTCTCCTAAGTGTTGGGATTATAGGCATTAGCCACTATTCCTTGCTTCACAGATTTTTGTGGTTCATCCAAGTCATGTATGTAGTAACTTGTTCTTTCGGTGTTAAGTGTCTTTTATTGAATGACTGCCCCATTTTCTGGTCCATAATCACATGTGGGACATCAGGGTCATTTCTAAGTTTCTTTTAGTTCATAAGTCTGTTATAAAGAAAGCTATCTTTGGATTCATAAATCCTTATGGGCATTTTTTTTTATTCCTCTAAGGTAACTCCATAGATGTATGTTGAACTTTATAGGAAAGTGCTAGTTTTCTGAAATGGTTGCCATTGCTTACTTCCACCATCAATATGACAGCTTTATTTTGTCAGCCCTTGCTGCAACCAGTCTAATGATACCAAGTGGCATCCAGTTGCATCTGTGCATTTATTTCAAGCTTTCTTCCAGCAGGAAGTCCTGCCTAGGCTCCCTCCTGCAGCCAGAGGGCGTCTGTGGAAAGGATCAGGTCTTTCCCTGAAGCCCACAGAACAGTGAGGATCAGAAGCATCCGTGCACCCACCCAGTGTGAGGGTTTATGTGTCTACACCCGATCTTGTGGTCAGGACTAGGCTCCATGTGCTCAAACAGTAGGAGTTGTAAGCTGCACTAGTCAGCCAGCTTACTGGGAAGAAAAATGAAGGTATTCCTGGGGAGGGCACAGCTGGCACCAACATCTGGCTGTGTGTAATAAAACAGTCAGTGGAGGCTATTTCTAGATTTCTAATCATAAAGTAAAAAGGTCACTTGCTGCCTCACCACCTGGTGTCATCCCCTCACCCCCAGGAGGTCTGAGGCTCTAGCCAAGTGAAGCAGGTGTGGCCCTTCCAAGGACAAGAAGAGTTTGCTGCCTAACAGCAACCTGCCTCTGCCGCCATAGCTTATTTATTCAGTGGCTGAGTTATAGAGCACGACACACTCATTAAGACCCAGAATATGAGCCAGCTGTAGTAGTAATGAGCCAGAACTTGAGAGGTGGAGGCAGGAGGATCAGAAGTTCAAGGTACCCTCAGCTATATATCAAGTTAGGGGCCTGCTTGGGTTACATGAAGCCCTGTGTCAAGAAAACGTCTAGAGCAGCTGGGGAGATGGCTTAGTGGTTAAGGCACTTGCCTGCAAAGCTTAAGGATCCAGGTTCGACTCCCCAGAACCCACATAAGCCAAATGCTCATGGTGGCACATGTGTCTGGAGTTTGTTTTCAGTTGCTAGGGGCCCTGGTCCGCCCATTCTTTCCCTCCCTCTTCTCTCCCCCGCTCTCTCTCTCTCTCACACACACACACGAATAAATAGTTTGTTTTTTAAAGAAGTCTAGAATCTATAATAACATGTAACTTCAGATTGAAACATTTTATTACTGAGACAATTTTCTCTCACACTGAGGGCCCTCCTTTGGGTTTTGGTTTCCAACCTGAGGCTCTCCAGTTGCTGTGAATGGCACTGCACAGAGTGATTGGACAGAGAAATGACCTTAGAGTGAAGCCGCAGCTGGTAGCCTCAGTGCAGCTAGGTGAGTGGGATGAAGGAACTGGGAGCCAGGCAGGAGTTCAGGTTACTCTCAAGGTTGCTGTGAAGCAGGGAAAAGCACTACCATTCCCTGAACTTGGTTTTCCCTGTGGAATGAGCTCTCCAGTTCCTTCTGAAGCCCAGGACTCATTCTCCTTGGGCACTTGCCAAAACAGAGACCCTGGTCTTAATGAGGAAGATCTCACCTAACACAGCAACTGCACATTGCCTCTGATAGGAATTGGAGTTCAGATGAGGAAACAGGTGAGAGCAATTCAGTCATTTGTCCAAGATCAGAAAAGCAGTAAGTAGTGTCATGGCTCACACACCCAAAAGTAGTGTCCTCAGTGAAAGGAAGAGGCGTGGAGTCTGCATGACCCAGCACTGGCAAACAAGGTTGGAACCCCAGGAGTTTCATTTTAAACACGTACTGTTTGACTTTTCTTGGTGAGATATAAGAAAACATCTGTTCATCCCAGATAGGGCGTAGACTAGCCAAAGAAATGACTGGCCAAGACCGGCTTGATGAACCAGTGAGCGGCATTATTACAAGAGCATCACCAAAATGTCCGACCTCTAATCAAGGGCCACTCAGGAAAAGCTGCACCAGTGAAGAGCCACCTCCCCTGGTCAGCCTTCCTCCTCCTGTCTACTCCAGCACCCCAGACCTCCCGTAGCTAAGAGCAGGAGAAAGTGATGGCTGGAATCTTAGGTGAAGACCTCAACACTCTTCCTCCTCCTGTCTACCTCAGCACCCCAGACCTCACGTAGCTAGGAGCAGGAGAAAGTGATGGCTGGAATCTCAGGTGAAGGCCTCAACATTCTTCCTCCTCCTGTGAGTAGATATTCACAGCCTATCACCATTACTGTAGATATAGCCATCCACTGTGTTGTTCTGCTTATTTCAATGTCATTGCTGCTGTCCCAAGTGACATCAGCTCTGCTTCATGATGATGACGATGACGATGATGATGGTTATGTCATGCAGAGGACATGCTACACTGTAGCGTAAGTAACAGAAAGTGGGGAGGGCTTGAGCTTAGATACTCAGGGGTGTGGGTTGGCCCCACAGATAGGCAGCATGAGGAGGGTCCATCTTACTCACAGCAGGAGTGGGTGAGCTGTCTGAGGAAACAGCTTCACTGGGCTGGAGAGCGAGTGTATTGGAGTATGTGCTGAGCTCACCCTGCAAACACCCCCATGGTGGCCTCAGCTCCCTGACCAGGGATGTTCCTACCAGATCTCAGCAAGTGTCTGGCTCCCACTGGCCTCCAGGGTTTCCATCACAAATAGCCCCTCCCCATCTTCTCAGAGTCCATGGAGTAGAATGTTGAAATGGACAGGAGTGGAAGGTCCCAGAAGGCTGGCCACCTTTGGGATCTTGTGTCCACAGCTCATACCAGAGCTGGGTGCAAGGAGGATCAGCTGTGTACAGGTGGCCTAGACCCCAGAACTTGAAGGCTTTTGTGTAAATGTGGGACAATCAGAATGAGCTGTGCAAAGGGAAGTGTCTAGTGACATGTGGCAACAGTAAGGAGCCTGTGTCCTGAGCTGGGCAGTTCAAGGTGAGCATCAGAACTAAGCCCAGCTGTGCCAGGCCCTTTGAGGGGTCCAAAGTGCCCAGAAGTAAAAGGACAGTGAGTCTGAAGCCCCACCACAGACTGCCTGTTATTTGTCCCCAACCGGGTGTGTACCACATGGTAGACATTTGAACAGCAAATGCCTGACAGGGGACCCACAGAAAACAAAGCATTTGTGATACAGCGCTAGCCCTTATATAGGGTGGGGAACTCAGTGCTCACCTGGACCATGCAGCCCCTGGGTGTTCATGGCTCACAGCATCCCATTCAGAAAACAGCCCCCTGACCTGGGGGCCATATACCTAGACCTTAGCTAACAGCCAGTAGATGAGGGCACAAGGGGCCTCTCATTGGTGACCATGGCTGCCTAACATGCCCGAGTCAGCTGAGGCTGGTCCCCAACATAAAACACATCTTGCATCCCCCCTTCTTCCTGAGATCCCCCTGTGTTCCCTCAGAACTCATCTCCAAGTACAGAGTTTGAAGACAGCCTTTGACAGGTAATTAGAGCTCCACCTTTATGCATAGGATCAAGTCCTTTTAAAACAGGCCAGACCCAGGCGTGTTGGCGCACGCCTTTAATCCCAGCACTCGGGAGGCAGAGGTAGGAGGATTGCCGTGAGTTCAAGGCCACCCTGAGAATACATAGTGAATTTCAGGTCAGCCTGGGCTAGAGTGAGACCCTACCTCGGGAAAAAAAAAAAAAAAAAAAAAAAACATGCCAGGAAGAGTCTCTTTGCCTCTTCCCCCTATGGGGGCAAAGGGAGGAGGCTGTCTATAAGGTTGCAGGTCCTTTCCAAATATCAAATCTTCTGTCACCTCCGTCACCTTTGTCTTTAATTTTTCCTGGACTCCAGAACCCTGAGCAACGAATTTGTTGTTTCAAGATACCCATGGTGTCCTGGTATGGTAGCCAGAACAGAACAAGACAAGAACTTCCCAAGGAGTAGCTCATATAAGAACACCATGCCAAGGGCTGGGGAGATGGCTCAGAAGTTAAGTCACTTGCCTGCAAAGCCTGAGGACCCAGGTTTGATTCTCCAGCACCCACGTAAGCCAGATGCACAGGAACACCATTCCAGACTTTTCTTCCAGAGAATCTGACCCCAAACCAGGCCACCCTAGGACAAGTGGGGCCTCTTTTCACTGCAACATTGAAGAATAGGGTCTGCAGAGGGCAGTGTCCTTCTGACTGTCTCCTCTATGTCTGCACCCCTCAACATTCACAGCGTCAGCCTGCAAGGTTGGAACAAATGAGTCCTGAGCCATCTTGGGTCATTCCTGGCTGCAGGATCCTATGTTAAATGTGGCCTCTCTATACAGGCCTGGGAGTCACAAAAACGACAAACAAGCTCAGAAAAGTCCAGTCCTAAAGTTGGCACTGAAGGCCTCCAGGAGCTTGGGCTCTGATCTTCTGTCTGCCTCACACTCTCTTCCTGGCAGGGGGCCCTCCACACTGCATGCTCATCTTCACCCTCAATCCTTTCATTCATTTGCCCCACTTTCCTGCAGCCTTCTCCAGCTTGCAAGTGTGGTGTGGTGTAGTAGAGCCACTGAAGAGCCAGCTCAAGCCCCACTGCTGATGTCCTGCCAGGGTTACACAGAGGTAGTCCCCAGTGAATGACTAGGGCTCAACTGCTGGGTACTGGCCAGGATTGGCAGGTTCAAGCCTTGCCAAGCTGGCACAGGCTGAGCTGAGGCACAGATTAGCACAATGCAGGTCCTAGTGGCCCCAGAACACCATATGGGCTCTCAGGGGCTGGCAAGTCTAACAGTGGAGGTTGGCACAGGTTCCTGAGAGGTGGCCTAGGAAGCAGTTTGAAAGGACCTGCCTGGGCCATTTTTTTTGCATGATTATACATCTAGCCATGTGTCACTTAACAATAGGGTACATTCTGAGAAATGTGTCATGCTATTGGGGGATTTGTTTTCTGAGTGCACACCGACCTAGATGGTATGGGCCAGCCACTCCATGTGGCCTCATCAAGCAACCTACGAATGCTGTAAACAACAGGATGGAGAATCTGTGCTGGTGCCACATGGTATAGTGTTTCACAGTAAACTCCTTATATGCCTAAGGATAAAACAAAAAACAGTGATGCAGAGCAAATACATAGAGGAACACTCCAGCAGCTTATCTCCTTATCAGGTATTGTGCCTGACTGTATGTGTTCTACTTTGATATGGCTAGCAATGCTACAGTGTTACTAGGTGATGGAAACTGTTCACCTGTTATTAGAGTTTATGAGACCACTTTCCTATATATGGGCGTCATTGACAGAGGTGTGTATTACCCAGCAGTGTCACCTGGCTCTCCCTGCTACTAGGTGTCTTGCTCTGAGACAGGTTTCTCTGCAGGTCTGTAAAGTAGAGCCTCATTCCAAACTGCTGACCCCATTGTGAGTTTCTCAGGATTGGAAGCCCAGGGTGATGATGATGATGAAGATGATTCACCAGCTTCACTGCCAAGACTGTGCTGGACATTTCTGTGTACTGGTCTGCCTTATGTTTCTTCTCCTTCTTCCTTCTTTCCCTTTTTTATCTTTACCTTTATTTATTTACAAGAGAGAGCATGGGTGCCCAGGGGCCTCCTACCTCTTCAAATGAAATCCAGATGCATGTGCCACTTTGTGCATCTGGCTTTGTGTGAGTACTGGGGAATTGAACTCAGGCCAACAAGCTTTGCAAGCAATCACTTTAACCACTTAGCAATCTTCCCAGCCTCCATTTTTTAAATTTTTTTTATTTTCATTTTTTTGACAACCTCCATGATTGTAAATGATATCCCATGGTAATTCCCTCCCTCCCCCCACTTTCCCCTTTGAAACTCCACTCTCCATCATATCCCCTCCCCCTCTCAATCAGTCTCTTATTTTGATGTCATGATCTTTTCCTCCTATTATGATGGTCTTGTGTAAGTAGTGTCAGGCTCTGTGAGGTCATGGATATCCAAGCCATTTTGTGGCTGGACGAGCATGTTGTAAGGAGTCCTATCCTTCCTTTGGCTCTTACATCTTTCTGCCACCTCAGATGCCAGCCTCCATTATTTTTTTTTTTTGAGATAAGGTCTCACTATATAGCACAGATTGGCCTCAAACTCATCATCTTCTTGCCTCAATCTCCCAAGGGTTCAAGTCATAGGCTTGTGCCACCACAGCTGGCTCTCATGTGAGTGTTTCTCTGATGCAGAGCTCTGGATGTGGAAGTGCTTGGGTAATTTCTGATAGATTCCATCAGATTGTCTCCAGTGCCTGGTATGGCTGCACCTGTTCATCATAGCCTCTCTCTGCTACATACCATCAAACCGACATCTTTGCTCTGTGCCATGCTAGGTTGGGCTGCCACCCACTGCTGATTAAGCTTCATTTCCTTAGTGAGGCTGAAGCCAGCAGCAAACACTGGCCACTGTCGACCATGTGACAGCCTATGCTTTTCGGGTCTTTTGTCCTGTTGATTGCCTTCCACCAGTAAATTCTTTCTGAATCAGCAGAGAAGAACATTACCTGGGGTATCAATTACTTTCTCATTGCTGGGACAAAATACCTAACCAGAAGCAGCTTAGGGAAGGAAAGAGTTTATTTCAGCTTACAGTTTCCTGAGGGTAGAGTCAACCAATCATAGTGGGAAAAGTTTGCCAGGAGCAGGAAGCAGTGTCACACATTCATATCAGCAGGAGGAAGTAGAGAAAGGTGAGTGCTGGTACTCAGCTGGCTTTCTCCTGTTATACAGTCCAAGACCCCAGCCCATGGAATGGCCCAGCCCATAGTTAGGGTGGGTCTTCTTACCTCAGTTAATAAATATAGAAAAATCCCTAACAGGCATGTCAAGATATTTGTTTCCATGGTGATTCTAAATTCTGCCAAGTTGACAACCAGAAAGTACTTATCACACCTGGCTTGGCTACATGCATATGGGACTGCCACTGTGTGACTTCTGACCCCTGGTTTGTAGGAGTGGTCCTTGTGGAGAAGAGCGTGGTGGAGTCCAGCCTGCCAACTCCCTGACATAGACAGGTGGTGTGCAGGAGGGCCTGGGGCTGAGACAAGGGGACCAGGAGGAACGTCAGAGTGTGTAGCTGTGGCAGTCCAAGAAACCACACAGTCTGTAGAAGTGCAACTGTCCCTGGATGGGCTGGGCTATCCTCCCATCCCAACCCTCCAAGGAACTTGCAGCTGTGCTGAGTGACACATGCACAGAATCACACATAGGCTAAGAATGTCTGAGACTGGGCCAGCTCCTCAGATTGCAGGTCTGAATGCTGGTATCCCAGGGCATGACAGTCAGGACAGTGCCTTACTCCTTCTATCTTTCATGCCTACATTAGTGGAGATCTTTCTTGATTCTGGCTGCTAGATACGGAAACCCAGTTCCAAATGGCTTAAATAACAAAGTGGAGCTAGGATATGGCTCAGCAGTTAAAGGTGCTTACTTGCAAAGACTGCTAACCCAGGTTCAATTTCCTAGTACCTACATAAGGCCACATGCGCAAAGTGGTGCATACAACTGAAGTTCGTTTGCAGTGGCAAGAAGCCCTGGCATGCTCATTCATTCTCATTCTCATTCTCTCTTCCTCTCTGTGCTTGCAAATAAATAAATGTATTTGGAATACAAAAGGGAATTTCCTCATTCAGGTGAAAGTATATGAGGCTTGATCCAGCAGTTCAGCAATATTGCCAAGAGCCAAGGTTCTCTGTGTCCCTGCTCTGCAATTCCACCTTCATCCTAAATTCCCAAATGCTTCCAGCAGCTTCTAAGACTGCAAACTTCTTCATTCACATCCAATGGAACATGGCTGTGAACCTATCAGCTAATGCCCAAGATGGGACCAGCTCACATCATGTCTAAATAATCACAGGCCAGGTGAAGGATGGTGTGAACTAGTTGGATTAAGGCCCCAGACAGAAGCCTGAAGTGTTAGGGAGCCCAGAGGCAAGACAATAGGAAGCAGACAGTCCACAACTTGCAGTGTAGGTTGCACCTCTCTGGTCTCTGGAGAGCAGGTACACATCCCTTGCATGGCAAGGGTATTTTGAACCTCTCTGCTGCTGGGGCCAGCACAGCTGCCACCAGCCCTCATTGGGCAAACACTGATGTCAGACCGGTGGGACTTGGTTAGTCTCTTCTATTCTCTGCAATTTTCTCAGACCGGGCTGTCCCTCTCCAGAGTCAGCCATGGGAGGACATGTGTTGGGGGTAGAGAGGAATCCAGATGATGGTGATAGGATATACACACAGACATGCTACCTAGCTGTCCTGCATGCATACAGGGGTCTCATTGTGAGAGTCTAGGGAAGCCACCAAAGACCTCCAAGTCCCCCTGCCCCAGGGGCTGCTGTCTAGGAGAAAGGAAGTAGCTATAATATGTTGGCATGTCCAGGAGCTGGGAGGGACGTGTCAGATTCCAGCTAGCAGTGGGGTGGGGCAGGGGCTCACTAGAAGCCAAGAGGACCATGAAGACAAGCTGATGGAGCCATGGGAGCCATAACTTCAGATTTGGCCATGTCCACCTGAGGCACCTAAGGACTGAGACTCCAAACCCCTGAGGCTGCTTGTCAAGACGAGGCTAGAGGGAGTTCTGTGAGAGGGCACAGGCCTCACAGAATGGGCCCTGGAAGAGAAACTGGGATCTTAGGAGACAGTCAGTGGGTATAAGGGTTGGAACAAGGAAGCTGAGAAGGGAGCCAGAGGAGCTAGAGGGAACTCTGGACAGTCAGCGATGGACTCACAGTGACTCCAAGGCCAACCAAAGCAATGGGTAGTGATCAGGATATAAGAGGCTCACACAGAGCCACCCAATCAAGACTTGGTACCCACAGCAGTACTGATCAGCAAGGAGACCTGAAAACGTTTGCACCTAGGCAGCCAGGTGAGATCTGTTGCTGAGGTGAAGTATGGGCTGGCTACTTGGCCACTGTCTGTCCAAGGCCCCTGCTGTTGGGGTCCTGGGCTTCTCTTCTTGCACAAAGCCCAGCCCATGTCAGACTCTAGAGTTGCAAAGACTGGGAGTTTAATCCCAACTCTTGCATTTGCTGGCTGAGGGAAAGTTACCTAGCTTGGAGACTCAGTTTCCTCACCTGTAATGAGAGAAGAGACAATGTCAACTCACAGGGCTCTGGAAAAGTTAAAGGCGGTCACAGGGTGGCAGTGGCTGCTGCTAAGGCTGGGGGTTCCTAGGGTGGGTGCCCTGCACAGCAGGCTGAGCGGAAGGCCAAGGTGTTCTACCCAGCAACATTACCCTTCAGCATGCAGGGACCGGTGTGTTCGCAGCTAGAGGGGCCATTTCCGAGTCCCTCTAGGTATACCCTGCTCTGGTTTGACAATGATGTCCTCGCCATAATTCATGCTGTGCCTGACTCTCCAGTGCAGCAAATACATATACTTACTTAATTTATCTATTTGAGAGAGAGAATGGGCATACCAGGGCCTCCAGCCATTGCAAACAAACTGCAAGAGCGTGTGCCACTTTGTGCATCTGGCTTATGTGGGTACTGGGGAATTGAACCTGAATCCTTAGGCTTCACAGGCAAGTGCCTTTACTGCTAATCCATCTCTCCAGCCCTGCAACAACTTTTGAGGTGTGTCCATCAAGGAGTAGCTGAAAGCCAGGCGTGTTGGCACATGCCTTAATCCCAGCACTCGGGAGGCAGAAGTATCACTGTGAGTTCAAGGCCACCCTGAGAGTACATAGTGAATTCCAGGTCAGCTTGGGCTAGAGAGTGAGACCCTACCTTCAAAAACAAAACAAAACAATAAAAAGAATAAGAAGTAGCTGAGTCAAGGGGCCCTTCCCTGAAGAACGGCACAGCACTCCTGTAAAAGGGCTTCAAACTGAAGGGCAGTGCTCTTTTGCCCGGCTGCCGCCTGCCAGGCGAGGACTCAGCAAGGTGCCATCATGGAAGAAGAGTGGGCCTTGCCAAACACCAAATATGTTGGGGCCTTGATCTTGGACTTTAGCTTCCAGGACTGTACAGAACACATATCAAGCCAGGTGTAGTGGCTCATGCCTTTAATCCTGGCACTCGGTTGGGGGGCGGGCTGAGGTAGGAGGATCACCGTGAGTTCGAGGCCAGCCTGAGACTACATAGTTAATTCCAGGTCAGTCTGGATTAGAGTGAGATCCTATCCCCCCAAAAAAAAGAAAAGAAAAGAAAGAAATTTATGTTCTTCACAAACTACTCTGACTCAGGTCTTTTCTTTTGTCAGCACAAATAGGCTAAGACAGATTCAAATGCTGAGCACATGTAACATTTAACAATCATGTTGGGGACTCCATTAGGAGAGACAGAAAGACCCACAAGGAGTGACAGAGACAGGGAGGGATAAAGCAGAAAACACACCGAGGGGGGAGCAGTCACTGGCCTCAGGAAAGGGCAGAGAAATCTGTGATCATGGGTAACTTTCAGTTTCTTTGATTTTTTTTTCCTGGTTTGTTTAATGAACCAAGTGCTTGAATGCTTATGAGAAAAATGTCAGCCTCGCCTGCCTGTTTTGCTTTGCCCCTTTGATCCCAAGTTGCTGAGATTAAAGATGAGGTCCTGAGACATCCTGGACAGCTCCTTGGCCCAGGGCTCTGTGAAGGTCTAGGGAGCCCCAGGAATGTGGCCATGACTGGGGGAGTTCCCTTCTTGTGCTGTTAGACTCGGGGCACAGGCATTTCTTCTGCTGCAGGAATTTCTGACCTGCAGATGTTGTGTGACTGTCTTGGCGAGACATGAGCAAACATCTTATTCACCTTAGATAGGGTGGCAGTGGCTACTATAGACCAAAGAAATAATTCTACCCAAGTCTAGAGTAGTGAACCAGTTATTTTATTGGGGCAACTTACAGGAGCATTGTGACTCGCCCACCCCAGCATGGGGGACAATTCATGAAAGCTGCATCCATAGAGCACTTTGCACAGCTTGCAGGCAGCTCCATTGGAGAGTCTTCTCTCCCTGGCAATTGTTATTACTCATATACTTGAGAGTATCCTAACTTTCTGAGTTTCCTGAGCATGGTAAGTTACAAGAGCTCCTCTCCTACCTCCAGAAGGGAATGTTTCAATTCCAAGGAAATGATGACACAAGGACCCACAAGCAGGTCCTGGGGGTTAAAGGCCTGGTTTAGAACTGACTCTGCTGTCTCGACACCCCCTCAAGTGCCAGTCCTCATCCTTGTTTACCTCTCCCTGGTCTGTATTCATTCATGGCATTGCTAGCATTGGCTGGCACAGGCTTTGTTTTGTGTCAGTGGTCACAATGCCCGTGCTAGAAGTACATGTGCGCTAGAACACAGGGAGATCCAGGCCTGCTGCTCAGCACTCAGCAATGTGTGAAGATGCAGCCCAATGGGGCTTAGTTCTTGCCACTTCCTCCTTATCTTTGTCTGGGTCCTCCTCCTTCTAGCTGTGTGATCTCTCTGAGATAGCTTCCTTGCCTGAATGAGGATCATTTCCAGGGGCCAATGGGCAAGTACACTGGACAAGCAGACAGCTCTCTGCTAATCGCTACAGTGCTAGTCCACTTTACCGAAGCATCAACTCTTACTCATTATTACCACTCATAAGAAAGGCCACTCATGGGCTGGAGAGATTGCTCAGTGGTTAAAGGTGCTTGCTTGCAAAGCTTGACAACCTGGGATTTCAATTCCCCAGTGCCCATATAAAGCCAGACGCACAAAGTACTGTATACATCTGGAATTTGTTTGCAGTGGCAAGAGGCCCTAGTGCACCCATATTCTCTCTCCTTAAAAATAAATAAATAACCAAACAAGAAAGGCTGGTCACAATAACGGGACATGCTGGGCCAGTGAAGATGGAACCGGACACAGGGAGTGAAGGGTGATGGAATTTAGGATATGCCAAGGCTGTGTTGTAAGCTCATGCTGTGAGGTAGACAAAATTTACTGCATAGGGGATGAAGAGATTTCTCAGTGGTTAGAGACCCTTGCTTGCAAAGCCTGATAGCCTGGCTTCAATTCCCCAGTACTATGTAAAGCCAGACACATGTCCCTGGTGTGCCCATTCTCATTTGCTCTCCTCTCTCTCTCTCTATCTCTCTCTGTCTCAAATAGATAATCTTTTTTTTTTTTTCAAGATAGGGTCTCACTCTAGCCTAGGCTGACCTGGAATTCATTCTGTAGTCCCAGGCTGGCCTGGAACTCACAGCGATCCTCCTAGCTCTGCTTTCCAAGTGCTGGGATTAAAGGCATGCACCACCACACCTGTTTGATAAAAAAATTAAATAATAAATAAATAAATGTATTGCATTGACTCCTAGTGTCTAAGCTCCATCTGTTCCTTCCATGTAGCCAGTCATCTGAGCTCCAGGGTGGACCAGAAACCAAATGTGACAGGACCTTTGTTCTAGATACAGAAAAGTTCCACTTACCTAGCAGGTGAGATACCATGATCAAGAAAGGCAGGTTCCCCCAGGTGGACCAAGTGGCTGAGGGAGAAAGCTCTGGAACCCTGCCCCTGGGCTATGTGTGTCTCAGAAGAGCCCTTTTCTCATGTGTGCTCTCCTGTGAGTACGAACTCTCCCTTGTTTCTCAGTGCATATCCTGGAGAGACTCAGAGGGATATAGCCACGATCCAAGGACTTGTACCAGAAATTGAGGTTGTCTGCTGTCCATCAAGAGAACCGGGAAGGACACATGTCCAGCCATCTTCCTGGCTGGAGTTGTGAAGGGTGTAGGCCTAGGCCACAGAACACTCAGATGGAGCAGCACCATGCTTGCCGGGGAACCCTGATGCATAAGCTCAATACCATGGCAGCTGGAAGCATACAGCAGGCTGTACAATGCGCACGCCTGACTATAAATGGTGCAGTGACATGCCGTTGGGTAATGGCCTGTGCCACCCAGCAATGTACATGGCATTTCCTTCAGATGACACCAAGCTCAGATTAGGAGGGACCGAGGGACATTTGTTTATGTTGGAGACATGTGTGGCTGTCGTGACTGGGAGAAGTGCCACTGGCACCTACTGGATGGAAGTCAGGGTGTGCTAGCACCCTTCCCTGCCTAGGATGTTCCTACCACAAGAAATTATGGCTCTCCGTGTTGAACACTCTGTGGCATATAACATATGCCACCTCTCTTTTTACTGAGTAACTTCCATCAGCACCTTCCCAAGAAGTCCTGCCACCCAAAGATCTGGACTTGGAAACACCTTATGTGGCCCTGTCTCTGTCCAGGCTTAGGCTCACTCCACTCGGGGACCATCTGCTGAGTCTCCATCCCCCTAGGTTTCAGAGGCCTCTTTCTGCCTCCCAGCCCGTCTCAGCTGCCCTGGGTGAGTGCCAGTTGATTGGTGCCCCACCATCTCACCTGCTTGCTCTCCCCTCTCATCAGGAAAGAGCCTGAGTTCTATTGTCTTGCCCCTCCTCTTGGTTCTTCCTTGTTTTGGGGTTCTTAGAATTGCACTTCCATGAGCCTGGTTAGGTATCTAGGGTGGCTTCCTTCTCAAGGCTGAAGACCTTGACTCCCTTCTGACAAACGGGCTAATAACACCTAACTCTGCCAGCTTCCAAGGCTGTGTGACTGTCTGCCTAATTGGCTTGAAGTTGGTAATCGTATGAGTGGTTGCCCCAGGAAGTCACCCCAGATTACTCTCCTGTGAAGGGTAGTGGTGAGGGGAAGCCCTGTGCACAATGATAGGCACACAGAGGGGGGATATCCACTGATGACCTGAGCATCTCCACAAGGCTGGGACTTGGCCCTGTGGCCCTGGACATCTTGTATGGCTCCTTTTTCACCCCACCCTGCCTGCTCTGTCCACAGTGGACCGCTCCTCTCTGACCTGACTGATACGGTGTTCTTTTTCCAGCTAAAGATTCCTCGCCCTGGACAGGCTTTATCACTGCTCACAGGGCCTCAGCCCAGCACCTCCCTCTGTCCAGTCCAGCCTGGGTGGGAGGCCTTGACTCCTCCCCACACCTGGGTCTGTCCCATTTCCAAGCCTCTGTGCTGTCCTCCAAGAAAACTGGGTCCACCGTGTATGACTGCGGACACCCTGACTCAGTGCCTGGTGCAGTTTCAAAGCAGACCTCGACTCAGATCTTCCAGACAGGGGAAGTGAGGTGCCCCCCCCCTGTGATCCTGAGTCCTTAACTTCTGGAGTGGACCTCTGAGCTCTAGATCAGGATCCTCCAAGCCAAGCCCCGGGGAGCCTTAGAGACTTTCCACAGTGAAAGTGATTCCTGGCTGGGATGCGCTTGGACCCTCACAGGCCGAGTTTGATGACAGCAGGGGCGGAGGTGTGTGTCCCAGTGGAGGGTCCGGAGCAGGCGCAGGGAAGGGGCCGGAGATGATCCTGGGGAGAAAAGAAGGTCGCTGTTTATACTGGAAGCGTCCAGGGCGGTCTTTTGACAGGCCTGCGGCCCCCACACGACCCATAGTTGCTCTGGGCCGCGCCATCGCCCTTTTAAGAAGGGGGTCCCGCGCCCGGTCCCCCGCCCGCGCGAAACCCCTAAGGGCTACGAGGACTGGGGGTGGGGAGAGACGCGGCGCAGCTGTTCTCCGGAGGAGGCGGGGTCTGCAGAAGGGGGCGGGCAGCGGGAGGGATCTAAAAGGCCAAGCCGGGTGGACTGGAGGCGGGGCGGGGTTTCTAGGGTGGGCCTGGCGGGAGGGGAGGTCTGCGGGGCGTGGCGTGGCGGGGCGTGGCGGGCCCCGGGGCTGTGTGTGGCCGGGCGGGGCAGTGGGCAGAGGCGCTCGCACCGCGCCGGTCCTGCCCACTCTGGCACGGCAGCGCCCGCGGACGGCGTGGGCACCATGGGCTGCTGCTCTGGTCGTTGCACGCTCCTGGCGCTCTGTGCTCTGCAGCTGGTGAGTCCGCGGGATCCGCACCCGCCGGGGGAGGCTCCCGGGATGAAGGCTGATGTCCCCCTCGAGGGCCAGCACCGTCGGATCCTGGCCGCGTCCGGCTGTGTGCACATAGGGACGCGACGTCCGCAGGTGACGGGGAGCGGCTGAGGACCGCGCGGAACAAAAGCCTTCGGGCGCGGCAGTCCTCGCGGGATGCGCTCAACAAGTCCGGTGTTCGGGTCCCACGCGCTCCTAAGGTGCTTGTGGCTGCGAGTGCGAAGAGCGCGCGCGTGTGACCGCGGCAGCAGCAGGCGCGGCGCAGGCGGCAAAGTTCTGACTCTGGACTCAAGGGTGCGGGGTGTGCTCGAGAGTGGGAACGCCAGGACCGTCTCGCGTGTGAGCGTGCACGGTCTGCTCTGTCTCGCAGCCCTGGGCGCCCAGCGTTGAGCCAGCCTGCCCCCTGGATGCAGACCCTTGCCAGAGAACTTGGGCTGCTATGGGCAACTTTCCACCCCTCCTGGCACCTGGAGGTCTAGGATGCCTGGAATGTGGGAGATTCTGGGGTCTGCTGGAGGAGCGGGCTAAACAAAGGTAGCTGGGGAGGCTCTTTTGCCTGATGCTTTGGGGCCCTGGGTCTCTCTGGTCTTAAAAAGGAAACGATTGCTTTGTTGTCTTCTGGCTGGGCGTGGGCCTGAGCCCTGCTGGACCTGTTGGTTTCTAAGGAGAAATCTTGGGCAGTTTGGGGTCCTATTCTTTGGGCACACAGGTGTTTTGCACCTTCAGGAAAGAGGGCAAGGCGTGAGGGTAGGTGGAGGTGGATAGCCTGCAGGCTCCTGCTGGGCAGGGCAGGTCGGGCTTCTTGGAGCAGTCTTTGCACTGTTTCTGTAAGGAGCTCCTGGGAAGGCAGGGATCTTGAATGCCCTGTGGGGTGAGTCAGTGAAGGATGGGGTTAAGGCTGGCTGTCACTGAGGTTCAGAGTCTTCCCATCAGTGGCTCAGATGGTGATTTGGTTGCCATGTGTTGAGTTTGGTATGAGGCTGTTACCTGACATGTATGTAACATGTAAGAGGCTGGGAGAAACTGGTGTTCCAGTCACCTCCAGTGAAGGATGTGACCCTGGAGTGCAACAGCTGAAATGCCCCAGAGAACTGTCAGGTCAACTGGACGGCAGTTGGGGGCTGTCCACCCTCCTGTGCCTGTGGGTGGAACAGGCCTAATACCACCCACTGCTCTGGTCTCTGAATGTGGGTGGGGGGCTCAGCGGAAGCTTTCTCCTTTTTTGACAAGCGTGAGACTTTTCTTGTTACCAAGTTACAGGACAAAGAACCCAAGCAACCCTCCCCCTAAGAACAGCATGAACTTAGCAGGCTCTGAGCCAATCTAATGCCGAGGCAGTTCTCAAGCCTCGCTCTGCTGTGATGACAAGACTGGCGAGCCAGGCCCCCGAGGGCTCTGGAACTGGATCCGGCAGGGTCACAAAGTACATGAAGTGGGAGACACCGCCATGACTGTAGCCACACAGCCATGGAACACAGATCTGGGTGCCTTGGCTCAGAAATGAGAGGACGCAGCATAACCCCCCCTCCCAGGGACTCCCTTCCTGAGGCAGCAGCTGGAGGCGGCTCCTTAGGCTGAGGCTCTGTGGCAGACGTGTACAGCTGACCCAGACCCTCGTAAGACAGTGCCTGGACTTTCACAATGGGCAAGGGCACTGGGGGACACTTCACCTCCTCTCTAGTCTTCCTGGGAGAGATAAAGGCAGGTCAGTCTCTGTGAGACATGAAGCAGGGTCTCTTTCCTCAGATGCTGGCTTCTTTGCCCAGAATCCATTATATAGTGTCTGTGTATGTGTGTGTGTCTGTCTGTGTCTCTGTCTCTGTCTCTCTCTCTCTCTCTGTCTCATGTAGCCCATTTTGGCCTTGAACTCACTATTTTAGTTAAGGATAATCTTGAACTTCTGATTTCCTGTTTCTGCCTCTACCTCACAAATGCTAGCATTATACACATGGACCACCACACCTGGTGGCTTATGTGGTACTAGGGATTGAATTCAGTGTTTTGTGCATTCTACCAGTTGAGCCAAATCCTTATCCCCCCCCCCCCATTGGTAATTCTATGTGCAGGTCTCCTCTAGGCACTGGGGGCCTGCTGGGATGGGGACAGCTGGGGTTTGATGCTTAAGGCCCATTCCAGACCACACATTGCCATGGTATCTGTAGACAGACTGCCCTCAGTCACAATGGTTGACATGAAACAAGTCAGCACACAAACCACTGTGTGTCTCCACAGGGCAAGTGTATGGCAGGGGGCATTCCACCATTGCCTGCCTGGGCCAAGGGTAGGCCTAAAGAGCTGCCCGTGGACATGCAGGGGCAAAAACTTTGTGTCTTACCTCAAGGAGGGGCTTGCATGTTTGAGCGGTTAGGAGAATGTAACGGGGCCTATGCCAGAGAATGGAAGCGGGAGTAGAGGTTGATGGGCAGGACTTGATCACGAAGTGAGGGGCTTGGCCACTGTTGAAGGGGTGCAGGGGAACAGGCCTCCTCAGAGGCCAGGGGGCTGCCAGTACCTTGTTCTGCAGGGCAGCAGGCCTCCCCAGCCACAGCCAAGAGCAGTCTGGGCTTGGGGTTTCATCACCAGTGCCCATTCTGAACACAGAGCCAGGCCTCTGTTGCAGTCTGTCCTGTGAAGATCAGGATGGACAGCCATCTGAATTCTGGTGTCTCTCTCAGTAGGGTCATCACTGTCCGCAGCAGTTCTGTAGGATCTTGTCCCTACTGGTGCAGTGGGAGCAGTGGGAGGAAGGGCCTGGTCAGGGCCCTTCATGACAGGGGTTCTGGAGATCCTGGGGGTCCTAAGGGCCCTTCTGGACTGGTTCAGCTTCTACGTTCAGTAACACTAGCAGCTCACAAGTGGGTTGGGGTGCAGTTCAGAGATAAAGTGTCTAGCATGTATGAGACCCTGGGTTTGATCCCAGCACTGAGAGCACAACACACACACAAATTCAAAGGCTTGAATGGGTTGGAAACATTCCATTCCTTCTGTTTCCTGTTCCCACTGATACTCAGAGGCTGTTGAGGTCTGCTTACTTCCAAGCTATGTCATTGTCTTCTGTGGTCCTCCTCCTCGGAAGCTGGATGTGCGCGTACAGGGTGAGGACTGGTAGTCCCAGCCCCTTCCTTACCAGCAGGGGTGTCCCAGGATGGCCTCTTGTCAGTCTGACACAGCCTTGAAGCCCAGAACCCCAGAACCGTGCTCTGGGGCACAGATCCTGACCCTGTAAGTTCTAGGGTAGGGAGAGCCTATGACGGAGGAAGCAGGGAGCAGGGATCACCTCCAAAGTGGCCAGGGATCAGGTCATGAGAGGCCTCCGTGAGGATTTGTGGGAGCTGTTGCCTCTCTGGGGTTCTGGCAGCTCTATGGTGTCCCTCTTGGTGCTACTGGCTAAGCAGTGGACAGCATGTGGAGGGGCTGCTTGGTGGCTTCTGGAAGAGGTTGTGCTGGCTGGTTGCTTCAGTCATTCTGCAAATGCACTGTGGCCTCTGTGTGTTGGTGTGCTTGTCTTGTCCTCTACATCAGGGATGTTCGGGGGGGAGGGGAGGATCTGGGAGTGCAGAAGAAGAGGTTTGGCCAGGGACAGATAGGAAGACATGAATGAATTCCCAGATCAGTAAGAGAAGGGACCTTGTTTGCCAGACAGACCCCAGTGGTACAACTGGAGAGATAGGCAGCTGGCATTAGGGCTGTCTTGACAGGATACTGAGCTAAGTCAGGTTGTGAGGGTCCTGGAGAGTGAGTGTTGGGCCCTGGCAAGAGAGGAAAAAGCTGATGAGGGGTCCAGTTGCCTAAGACCCCACAGGGGCAGTGCTGGAAGGGTTGGATGTGGGCATCTAGAGGTGTGAGGTGTGATGCAGACCCATCCCTCCCCGATGGGTTTTCAGGCCTTGAGCCCAGCCTGAATCTTGAGAGCTCATCTTTCAAGAACTCTGCGAACAGAGACCAGGTGGAGCTGAGACCCTGGCGTGGAGACTTGGGGTGTTCCGAGGGAAGGGCCCCCAGTGCCCTCTCCCCTCCTATGGCTAGGAGTATGGCATGCTGGGTGGGGGCTCTGTTGCTCAGTTTGCTCAGTAGCTTCTCCCCCCACACCCACCAGGCTGTAAGCCAACAGTCCTAGCATTGCTGAGCACCCCACACCCTCCTCTGGATCAAGCTCACTGGGTCCCAGTGACCCCACATTCCAGGCTCAGAGCCACACCAGGGTGTGTCTGAGGTGGAGGAGGGGCAGGTTCTGGAGGAATTTGGCAGATCACAGAAAGAATCTCCCTCAAAAAAGTTATCAAAACACCCCCACAGGAAAGCAGGTCTGGGAATATCAGGACAAGAAGCATGGAGAGCCCTTGACGGCTCCTCAGTCAGCCTCATCTGACTCCCTCTGCACATGTGCACACACATAGGTGCACACACAGGTGCACGTGCACATATTGATTTATTTTTAAAATATTTTATTTATTTATTTGAGAAAGAAAGAGACAGATAAAGAGAGAATGGGGGCACCAGGGCCTCTAGCCACTGCAAATGAACTCTAGGCACATGTGCCACCTTGTGTATCTGGCTTACTAGGGAATCAAACCTGAGTCCTTAGGCTTCACAGGCAAGTGCCTTAACCACTAACTAATCTCTCCAGCCTCAGCTTTATATTTTTAAAAAATATTTTATGAGACAGAGAGAGAGAGAGAGAGAGAGAAATTATGGCCATGCCAGGGCCTCCAGCCGCTGCAAATGAACTCCAGACGCATGCACCACCTTGTGCATCTGGCCCATGTGGGTATTGGGGAAATGAACCCGGGTCCTTAGGCTTCACAAGCAAGTGCTTCAATGGCTAAGCCATCCATCCAGCCCTGCTTTATGTTGTACTCAGACACAAGACTGACATGTTGCCTGACCTGCCTGTATCCCAGGCAAACTCTGATCATGTCTGAGGACGTAGGGTTGCTGGACAAATAGTTGGATGGGACTTCAGGATGCGGCCAGCCGTTAAGATGAGTCCAGAGGGCTGTTTCTACCGAGGAAGGCCCAGGCAGAGAGGGACATGGGGCTTCTCTCCCTTCCTACTGTGTGCAGCTCTGGCCGTGACCAGGAGCAGGCAGTGCTATGAAACAGAGCCTAGCCAGGATCTGCCTATCCTGCGATGACATGCCTTGTGTGGAGCCCTGCCTAAGGCATTGGAGGGAAGGGTAAGACCCTTTGAGTCAGCACAAAGACCCTCTCAGATCCAGGCCCAGAGCAGCACAGGCCTGGCCCGGCTCTGGAAGGTACAAAGCACACAGTCCCTGCTCCAGGCCTCTGTGGCTGCCTGGCCTGCTGCTCTGGAGTGGTTAAGGCCAAGTCGAGGCGGCTTCCACCTGGACATCACTCCTGCTGCACAGGAAGTGCTCAATGCATGTTGGCATTTGTTGACCCTGAGTTACAGCACCTTCTGGGGAAACCAGTGTGGCTGTTGGAAGACCATCCTCTTGCTGGTCTGTGAGTCACTGGCCTTTCTTTCTTTCTTTCTTTCTTTCTTTCTTTCTTTCTTTCTTTCTTCTTTCTCCTTTTATCTTTTTTTTTTTTAATTTTGAGGCAGGGTCTAGGCTGACCTGGAATTTACTATGTATTCTCAGGTGGCCTTAAACTAATGGCGATCCTCCTGCCTCTACCTCCCAAGTGCTGGGATTAAAGGCGTATACCACCATGCTCAGGAAGTCACTGTTCTTTCTGCTCTGAGTCTTCCTAGCTCAGGTGGGATCCACTTATGGCTGATGCTCCTGGATGGAGGCTCTTGAGCCAACTCGACCTTTCCTGTTGTTCATGGTGATTGTGGGGTGTATATTGGCTCTGGTAGCTTGAGGACTCCTGGGAAGGTCCAGGGGTCCAGGGGCCATTTGACCTCCTTGGTGTGACTTCTTAATCCCTCTAGGTAATGTTATGACTTTATGTTGAAGGAGTTTTTTTAATTTTGTTTATTTATTTGAGAGAGAGAGAGAGAGAGAGAGAGAATGGGTGCATCAGGGCGTCTAGCCATTGCAAATGAACTCCAGATACATGTGCAACCTCGTGCATCTGGCTTACATGGGTACTGGGGAATTGAGACTCAAACTGGAGTCCTTAGGCTTCACAGGCAATCGCTTAACCACTAAGCCATCTCTCCAGCCCTTGAAGGAGTTTTGAATGTGGTGGTGCATGCCTTTAATTCCAGCACTCTGGAGGCAGAGGTAGAATGACCACCATAAGTTTGAGGCCAGCCTGGGACTATAGAATGAGTGCCAGGTCAGCCTGGGCTAGAGTGAGACTCTACTTCAAAAAAAGACCCCCCTAAAAGGAACCTTGATTATTCACCCCACTTGAAATTTGAAGGGTTTTTTTTTTTTTTTTTTGGTTTTTCAAGATAGGGTCTCACTCTAGCCTAGGCTGACCTGGAATTCACTATGTAGTCTCAGAGTGGCCTGAAACCCACTCTGCCTCCTGAGTGCTGGTATTAAAGGCATGTGCCACAATGCCTGGTGAAGGAGTTTTTTTTTTTAAATATTTTAGGATTAGGTGATTTTTTAAAATTTATTTATTTATTTATTTATTTGAGAGACAGAGGAAGAGAGTGAGAGAGCAAGAGAGAGAGAGAGAGAGAAGGAGGGAGGGAGGGAGAGAGAGAAAGTATGGGCACGCTAGGAACTCTGGCCACTGCAAACAAACTCCAGATGCATGCACCACTTTGTGCATCTGGCTTTCGTGGGTACTGGGAAATCGAACCTGGGTCCTTAGGCTTGGAAGGCAAGTGCCTTAACCACTAAGCCATCTCTCCAGCCCGAAGGGGGAGTTTTGAAGGTAGTCTTCGCCTATTCCTTGGAAAGCACAAAAAACCTCCATGCCTCTGCCTGACACCCAATCCCCTCACATTAGTGAGGCTTCAAGGAAGGACACAAATAGTTTGATTGGGATTCTAGAACACGATGTTTTGCCTCCAGAAGAGGCAGGCCAGGCAAGCAGGCCCCTTCTTCTATCCCTCTTCTAAGGTTTCTCCTTGTCCATCAGTCATCCTGGCCTGAGCCTCCTGGCGGTGTCTGGTGCTGTGAGTACAGGGATGGGGAATCACACTGCCTGGCAGCGCCCTTCACAGACCCACTCGCTGGCACACTGTTTACTGATGGCCTGTTGGCACTTACTGCTGTGTGCTGAGCCCATGGTCACTGTGGGTCTCTCACAGGTACCCGGCAGCTTTTCATTCTTTGCAGGTTTTTACTTTGAGATACATTACAGACATTTTAGTAGTTCCAGGATTCCCAGACTTACTTGGCATATTAGTTTCTTTTCTCATCATGGTAACAAAATACCTGACAAAACAACTTGAAGGAGGAAAAGTTTATTTTGGCTCTCGGCTTCTGAGACATTTCGGTCCATCAGGGAAGGCTTGGCACAGGAGCGGTCCCCCTGGTGGCGAGGGCATGAGGCAGAGACTGCACTTGACCAGACCAGGAAGTAGAGTGCAGGTGGGAACAAGGGATAGGTACAGCCCTCAAAGACCTGCCCCTAGTGACCTACTAGGCCTCATCTCCTAAGGGTTCCACAGCCTCCTAACATAGCGCTGAGGAACAAGAGTTTAAACCATGAGCCTCTGGGTCCACATTCAAACCAGTCGCTCATTAAGTCCGTCTGTGGCATGTCCCTGAATCCTTTGAAAGTCACGGAGTTGGGCTTCTTTCCCTCAGTACCCCAATGTGTGTTTCTCTCACGTCTTCCAGGTACAGCACATTGAGACCCTGTCTAATGCTCTGGGTGAGGCAGTAGCTGGTCTGAGCAGTCCTTCTTGGGACTGTCACCTGAGGCTGGCGGCTGCTTCTTGCTGTGGACAGCATGGTGGCCACAGCATCTGATGTGCCTGTGTGCTGTCTGTGCACCTGTGAGCAACTGCTGTATGCACTGCACAGGCCAAGCAGGCTCTCTGGCCCCACTGTAGGTGAGGGGAAGCCCTAGCCTGTGTCTCTAGTCAGGCAAGGACTGGCCAGGATGGGCAGACCTCACCTCAGATGAGACTACCCCACCTTGGAGGCTCAGCAAGACTGTGGGAGCAGGAGCCTGTGCGTCACTTGTAACTTGTTGACTCCAGCCTGTACTCACTGCATGCAGGCAGAGCGACATTCTGATCAATCCTGGAGGGATTTCTGGCATTTTCCAGTAAGAAGAGCATCCTGGTTGAGGTGCCAATTCCTTAGACATGTTGGAGCTCCAAAGTGGGCAGATAGGTTCCTATAAAAATAAGGTAAGCTCCTGCAGACCCCCCCCCCTTGGATCGCTCTGATCATGCCTTTCATGTGAGGGGCATCAGGGAATGATGGGGTAAGGCAGCAGCCCTCAGCTCTATCCTCAGTGTGTCTGCCTGTAAGTGTTAATTCACAGCCCCTTCCCTTTCTCAGCATAACAGGCAACCAGGTGTTTATTATTCCCTGGTAAAAAAATTACTGGAGACTGGAGGAATGGCTTAGTGGTTACAGCATTTGCCTGCAAAGCCAAAGTACCCAGGTTGGATTCCCCAGGACCCACGTTAGCCAAATGCACAAGGGGGCACATGCATTTGGAGTTCGTTTCCAGTGGCTGGAGGCCCTGGCACACCAATTCATTCTTTCTCTCTCCCCTCTTTCTCCGTCAAATAAATAAATAAATAAATATAAAATATTAAAGTAACATACTGGGCTGGAGAGCTTGCTCAGTGGTTACAGGCACTTGTTTGCAAAGCCTGATGGCCTGGGTTTGATTCCTCAGTACCCACATAAAGTGTCAGTTACACAAAGTGGTACATACATCTGGAGTTTGTTTGCAGTGGCTGGAGGTCTTGATGTGTCCATACACACACACACACTCTCTCTCTGTCTAATAAATAACATTATTAAAAAAGTGTCAATGTCTTGAAGTGTGCAAACATGTAACTGAGGAGCTTTAAAAACAACATATTACTTGTGTATCATTCTTTCCCTCCCTTGGTTCCTCTGTCCACCTGACTGGAATCTTCAGAGCCAGGGAGTTTCATGATGACCCCAAAGTGGAGGTGATACCAGCCCTCCTGGGCAAGAGCCACTTTGCTCACCTCTGTCACCAAAGCAACCATAGAGAGGCTAGCAGACACCAGGAGACAGTGGAGGCTCGGGACCTCTGTGCCCAGTGCCCTGCACAGCTGATGGTTTCGTTTGCCACCAGAGTGCCTAGGAAGCACCTGGGAGCCAGTGCTTCCTGTGTTTGCCCACTGGCCACAGTTGGAAGGTGGGGAGCTGAAAACAAGGGGGGAGACTGGCTCAATGGAGGACCACTCTGGTGGTGACATTTGGTCCTGTGAGACTTGGAAATGTTTGTTGGGTCAAGCCATAAGCACACTTGTTAAGGGTGATGGTTAAAGAAGGGTTGGTGAGCCGGGCGTGGTGGCGCACGCCTTTAATCCCAGCACTCGGGAGGCAGAGGTCGGAGCATCGCCGTGAGTTCGAGGCCACCCTGAGACGCCATAGTGAATTCCAGGTCAGCCTGGGCTAGAGTGAGACCCTACCTCGAAAAACCAAAAAAAAAAAAAAAAAAAAAAAAAAAAAAAAAAAGAAGGGTTGGTGACCCACCTGGTCCAGCTCTTCATACACAGGCAAAGAGGGGACACTTTGAAGAGAGGCAAGATCTGGCCACAGCCTTGGACTCTGGAGCTTGGGGTCACCCCCTTGGGGTCCACTGCTTCTCATGGCCCACCTGCTCCTAGGTCACAGCCCTGGAGCGGCAAGTGTTTGACTTCCTGGGCTACCAGTGGGCACCCATCCTGGCCAACTTCATCCACATCGTCATGGTCATCCTGGGGCTCTTTGGCACCATCCAATATCGGCCGCGCTACATCGTGGTGGTGAGTCCACTGTGCTCAGCCACCTCTGCTGGTGGGAGGCAACCAGGGTGGGGCATCTTGCAGCAGCATCAGATCCCACTGTCCTGGAAGCTGCCTGAAAACCCCAAAAGGCCAACCCAGACCCCAGGTTCAGACCTTTCCCCTGCCTGGGCATCCAGAATTCCCACATGAACGACGTGGCTTTTGCGAGGCTGCTTTCAGGAGTGGTTGCATGTTTAGTATGCATAGGTCGATGCCATTGTGAGCCTTGTCTTTCAGACGAGGAAACAGAGATGCAGAGAGCCTTCCCGGTGGCCCATTGCAGTGTGGACCCTAGCTTGCCCAACACATGCCTCTTGTACATGCCATCCTGTGTCTCATCAGAGGCCTTTGCCAGGGTCATTCGGTGTATGGTCAGTGTGGACCAGGGATCTGCAGAGAGCCTGTGGGCAACGTTGTAGTTTTGTGGGCTTCAGGCTTTGTTGAAGCTACACAGCTCTTCCAAAGCAGCCCTGGACAAATGGTACCACACAACACAACACAACACAACAACAAAAGCTCACTGAAGCAGGAGGCTCTTTGGAGAACTCATCTGGGGGAGTTTTGAGAGCACTCTGTGACTGAGACCTTTCTTTTTCCTCACCAACCTTGAACAGCCTGAGACACCTCTAAGCAAGGACACCAGCCAGCAAATTGCCCTCCAAGCCCACCTCTCCTGAGTTGGCCCTCCTTCCTTCCCCTCCTGCAGGGCTTCCTCCCTCTCGGTCTTCTCTCCTTCCTTCTTTCTGTTACTTAGTCCTATCTGGTACTGTTGATAGGTGATGAATTTTGAGGGCCCCGACTTCATCCACCAATTAACTCACCCTGTCCCCTCCTTTTTTCCCTTTAGATAGGGTCTTGCTGTGTAACTCAGGCTGACTTCCAACTGGCTGTTTACCTGCCTCTGCCTCCTGAGTGCTGGAATTACATGCATCCCCCACCATGCCTTGCATTGAGTTGGTTCTTCCTAATGCCCTATGTCCTAGGCATCTGGGTAGAGCAGGACCACTGCCACCCATGGTGCAGTTGAGGGAGACTGCTCTAGGCTCTGACTCCTGCCCAGGGTGGGCTTAGGCAAACTTTCTCCAGGCTAAGCATTGGGACTATCAGATGCAGGTAGCCCTCAGCCATGCAACAGTCAGAGTCGAGGAACCCCAGCCTTTCTGTGTGCTTGTGGGATGTTTTTCAAGGAGTTAGGCAAAAGAAGGTACACACTCCTATGTTGCTGGGCTCAACTTCTGTCCCCTCCCTTTCTGCTGTTCCTAGTACACTGTGTGGACAGCAGTCTGGATCACCTGGAATGTCTTCATTATCTGCTTCTACCTGGAGGTGGGGGGCCTCTCAAAGGTGAGTAAAGATGGGACAGGGGTTTATCCTCTGAGGTGAGCCATCATGTGACATTTGATGTGATTGCGTGTTCATCATGTCTACTGACAGCGGTAGGGGCTCAGTCTATGAACAGCTCTGTCCCCAGCACTGGGACCATCTTTTGCTGCCACCAGAGCCTCAGTAAAGGTTTGGGGAGACTGGATTGCAGGTGGTGAGGGTTGTCAATGAGGCATTGTGGTTGTCAGTGGGTCAGGGCCTCTAGATGGACAGCATACATGGAAGGCCTCCTGGAAGAGGACCTTAGAGCCCAGGCAGTGCCAGGGAGGAGTTGAGGCTGAGTGGCCAGCCAGCAAAGGGATGTAGCGAGACTTTCTCAGTGTTGGTGGATCTGGGTGCGGTCTGAGTGGATTCCCGTCCTACAGCCACGTTGGGTCTTGTGCCTTGGCCGCCTAAGCAAGCGCTGGAGTGGTATGACCTCACTCACCTGCTGCGGAATGACACACAGCAGTGTCAGAGGTGAAGTAGCCTTGATTAGGGTTGTGCCAGACACTTTGCACGTAGCTCAGGGACCAGCAGGGGAAGAATTTGACTCTAGTGCTTAGCTCTTCTCTACTCTGGCTGGTGTACAGTAAGACTGGCCCACCCTAGGGGGAGGGTACAGTCAGTGAGACTGATATGAGGCCAAAAATAATTGGTGGCAGCTTTGGCTAGGGATAAGAAAGAGGGTCTCAAGGGACCTGAGACACCGTGAGAGAAGTCTTGAGGTCTTAGACAAGAGGCCTTCTTGGAGGAAGGAGGTGAGGGCCAAGGGCCAGCAGAGTCAGGCCTTCCCACAAGGGAGGAGCTGGGGTGCTCTTGGAGCCCAAGGGGATGGGGCAGTGGGGGTGTTGCAGTCCATTTCACATTGTTGGGGCAAACTTCCAAACAGACACAGTTTATGGGAGGAAGGGATTTATTTCAAGCTTATAGATCCAGAGGAAGTTCCATCAATGCCAGAAGCTGGATCCTTTTCACAGATCCAAGCAGAGAGACAAGAGAGAGACACACAGACAGACAGATACCACCAGCAGCCAGCAAACACACACCATCAGAATTCAAACCTGCTCTCTACACCTTTGGGCTGGAATAAGGTCCACCCCAAACACACCTTTGGGCTGGACCCCAGGATCCACCCCCAGTAACATCTCTTTCAGCCATGTGGCTGGAGACCCAAGCTACAAGCTTAATAAAGCACCTGAGCCTATGGGGGACATATGTTCACATTCAAACCACCTCAGGGGGCTAGCTGCCTTTCAATGTTAAACTGTGACCCTTTGTCCCCAGGACAGTGAACTCTTGACCTTCAGCCTCTCCCGGCATCGCTCCTGGTGGCATGAGCATGGACTGGGCTGTCTGCATGAGGAGGCATCTATGGCTGCTGGCCTGGGGGCCTTGCACAGCCAGGCCTTGATGGTGGACACTGGCTGTGCCCTGGACCACAGTTACGTGGAGGGCCTGCACAGTGGCCTGCAGATCTTGCTTGCGGTGAGTGTGGGGCTGGGGCCAGTGGAAGGGCATCCAGAGGCAACCAGAAACAACAGCAGGAGTGATCAGGATAGAGGTTCCTGTTTCTCCCAGCCCACAATCAGGAGAGGAGCCTGCTACCTGTGTGGCAGACCTCAGTGGGGCTGGGGGAGGGGATGAAGACTCCAGCCTAGCTGATCAGGCTGCCAGTGGGTCTGGCTGGTAACTTGGTTTCATCTTAACAGGACTGATGGACTTGGGTGGTGCTTCAAGGCTTCTTCTCAAGACTAGGGTCCTTGGGGACATTTCAGAAGTTCTCATCTCCCTAGAGAGAAAGCAGGATGGGTGGGCACTTTCTGTTACACAGCAGACTGATAGGGTCAGCTCTGAGCCCATAGTCCTGAGAAGTCTGTGTTATGGGCAGGTTCTTTGACACAAAAGAGATAGCACTGGAGGTCTAGCCCAATGCTCACAGTGTCATAGGCTGCTGCAGACCCCGGGTGTCTTATTGTGTGGTCAGCAGGGAGTTTCTATACTGCAAGCAGCTCCTGTGTTGGTTGTGACCAATAGCTATGATTCACTAGCAAGCATTAGATGCCAGTGTCCTGTTCATGGCCATACCCTCTAGACTCTGTTTGTTGTCTGTATTGCTCCTGGTACAGTGAGCAAGTCTCAGTGAGGTCAGAGAAGGTGAGACCTTGTTACATTCCATCTGTGTTCAGGAACCTTACCAAGGGGACACATCAGAGAAGGCCTAAAGATACCCTATGGCTGTAATGGAGTAGAGTGGGGGGCAGAGTGCAGGGCGTGGGAATCCAGAGGACCTGGCAGGGGAACTCAGTGGCTGTAAACTCAGCACCACATCAAAGGCATGGTAGCAAGCACTTTCTCTACTGAGCCGTCTCCCAGCTCCCATGTTGAATTCTTTATGAGTGAGCATTGGGTTTGACTTGTTCTGCAGTGTATCTATCGTTGAGTGCTCTGTTTAGCAAATTATTTGAGCATACTTTTTTCCCCAGAACTTGGGTGGTAGAGGCCGGAATAGCAAGATCATCCTCAGCTACATAGTGAGTTTGAGGCCAGCCTAAGCTACTGAGATCTGGTCTCAAAAAATACAGTAAAGCTAAAACACAGTCAGTCAGGGAAGCATAGAACAGAAATGCATCTCTAGGGCTGGGGAGATATCTCAGTGGTTAAAACAGCTTGCTGTGCAAGCTTGATGACCAGAATTTGGATTTCCAGAACTTGCATAAAGCTAGCCAAGATTCAGTGGCCCACACAACTGTCATCCCAATGTGTCTATGGCAATGGGAGGCAGAGATAGGAGACTCTTGAAGCTCGAGGGCAAGCTAGTCTGGTGTTTCCAGCAGCAAACAAGAGAGACCCTGTCTCAGACAAGGTGGAAGGTGAGGACCATTTACCCTATGGTTGTCCTCTGACCTGCGCACACTCACTATGGTGTGTGTGTGTGTGTGTGTGTGTGTGTGTGCATGTACACACACACACATACACGAAAGAAAAGAAATCTATTCCCTTAAAGTTCCAAAGTGAAAGATCCAACACTGAGGCGTCAGCAGGCCTGGTTCTGTCTGGGGCTCTGAGGAGTCTTCAGACAAGGTGATCACTGCAGAACTTGGCCTGTGAAAGCACTTCCGCCTTTCACACAGCCTTCTCCCCATATGTGTATCTCATCTTTCCTTTCTCTGAAAAGAATATGAGCTTTTCATTTAGTGTTACCCCTGCCATCCCGCCTCACGTGAATGCTCTGTACAGCGATTTCTACCTATGAGTACAAGCTCAGGCAGCAGGGATGGGACTTGAGCATAGCTATGGAATACAGAGTTCAACCTATGGCAACTAGGCATAGTTCCTCAAGACCCTGGAGGACTGATGTGGTAAGCTTCTGCCTGAGAGAACTGCCCCGGACCCCTTCCAAGGCTGTGTCCAGCTCACAGAGAGCAGGAAGATATTGCTTCAGAGACCTGCCTTGTCCCTGGTAGGCCATGTGAAGGAAGGACATGTTTTCCTAACACCATCATCCAGTGGGAGTCATCTTCTCCTGCCCTGCCAGAGGGCTGAGTACTTTTGACTTACCTACATGTAGCTAAAGCTGACAGGTGGCTTCCTAGGTTCTCAGCATGACCCTGGTGTGAGGCTGCCCCTACCCAAACATTTTCCAGCTGGCCAAGGATTTTCTGGCCCCTGGATGGAACACAGAGGTGCAGGAATAGTTCGTGAAGTCAGGATCTGCTCTGCAGGCCTCTTTGGCACTGATCGGCTCCTTAGAGAGGAGCAAGACAGCTCGTGGGTCCAGATGGTGACAACTTCCTGCTGTGCTACCTTAGGGAGCCACTTGACCTCTCTGGGCTTCAACTTTGTAAGATGCACATCATTTTGGTGGGTGGGCTCAGTGGGCCCAGGGGAGAAGCTAAGGCAGATGTGTCAGGGGAAGGTGTTCAGAGCATTGAAGCAGCAGCGTGGCCCATGGGAAAGCGGGCACCACAATCCGGGGTTAGTCTGAGGAGGAGCCTGCTCACACCGTGAAGTCCCCCAGCCTTCCTAGTGGACACAGCGGTGGCAGTACAGGTGCTGGCTGGGGGTTGGGTTCACAGGACAGAGATTTTGCAGCTGATGATGAAAGCTGAATTCTACAACATATGAGAACATCTGCGGTGTGAGAAAACATGTGACAGATGGGGCAGGTGGCCTTGTGGGCCACAGATGGCCTTCTCCTGTCCCATGCATCCCGTGGAGGTCAGCCCCCTGGTAGGGCACAGAAGCTGGTCTCTTCTGCACAGGTTGTGCAGAGATGAGAAGAGTTTCCCCAAAACATGTTGGAACACAGGCCTGTTCCTCAGAGGAGAAAGAACAGATTTGGAAAGATGCCATGTCAAGGCTTCTGGAACAGCAGACTGGACAAGGCAGCAGCAGGAAGCTGGATGGTCAGGAAGGTCCCAGCTGAAGGTGTGATGTGCGTCTGGGCAGGCCAGTGCTGGAGGAAGGAGAGCCTGCGCTTCGGTGGGAGAGAGCCTCCCACTGGCTCAGTTGATCTGGGCCACTGGTGCTTGCTTTGCCTGATGAGAAGTTCAGGCCTCTGCTGTCCACTTTGGGTGGCCCAAGAGAGGGGGAATCCAGCTTGGCCTTGCTCAGACCTCCAGGGAGAGAAGGTAGAGATGGGAGAGAGCTGGCAGAGGAGCAAAACGGGTATTTGAGGAGCCCCGGGTGGATGAGGAGGTGGTGGGAGGCCTGGGGTATACTGGTAGGATGTCAAAAGACCATTCTGATGTCCTGAGGCAGGGTAGATGCCAGGCTGGACCAAGGGCCTTCCCCAGGAGAGTTTGGCTATGTTTTAGCACCGCAACCAGCTCCCCATGGGGAAGGTGATCCTTGGGTAAGACCCCTCCACCTCATGCTATCCCATTAGCCAGTAAAAGCTATTTGGGAACCATCTCAGGCTCTCTTCAGAGTGAAGAGACTGTACTCGCAGGTGAGCAGTTGTCCATTTGTCTGCACTAAAGCTGTGTAGGGTCTTCGCCACAACCTGGCTATGTGGTCCTTCTCATTGGGTAGGGGTGTCAGCCTTGGTGGCCTCTTGGGAGGCTGCTGTGTCAAGTCACTGGGGAAGGAATCAAGGCCCAGAGGGTAAGTGAATCCCTTGAGGCTGCCTGCTACTTAGTGGCAGGGCTCACTGCACACCTAGGAAGTCCTCCGTATACCATCCTACCACAGGCCACCCTCCTGTCCCTTCTTTGCTAGCCTTTGATCAGGCCTCCCCGGCTGTGGTGCCCATAGATGACATCTCCCACTCTACAAGTCTCTACTGAAGTCTGGAACCCATTGAAATGTCTCGTCTAGGCTGGAGAGACTGCGTAGCAGTTAAGAGCACTTCCTATACAGGCATGAGGGCCAGAAGAGGCCCGAGAAATTGCTTCAAGTTTGATCCCCAGGACCCACATAACAGCTGAGTGTGGCCACATGCCTCTGTAACCTCAGTCCCATAGAGAAACAGAGGCCTGAGAATTGCTAGAGCTTAGAAAAAAAAACAAAAAACAACTGAAAAAAATCCCACTAAGCCCTGGGATCAGTAAGCGACTCTGGCTCAAATAAGAACAGGCAGAAGAAAGCCAGCGTGGTGGCACACGCCTTTAATCCCAGCACTGGGGAGGCAGAGGTAGGAGGATCACTGTGAGTCTAAGGCCAGCCTGAGACGATATAGTGAATTACAGCCCAGCCTGGGCTAGAGCAAGACCCTACCTTGCAATCCCCCCACCCCACCCCCCAAAAAATAATGGGTAGAAGAGAGAGGAAATAAGACACCCGACATTCTGCTCTGCTCTGGCAACTGCAGGTTAGGCGCACCGCACCACAGTTGAGCACATGGGGTACTGCATTGCCACATACCTGACCAAGCATCACACCACCACCCACACATTTACACACAAGGTAAAAAAAAAGTATCTGTGTACCCAAAATCAGCCAGGCTCCTAGCAAAATTATGGCCTGTCTCTGATCTGGTTGGCTTCCTACTAGCCAGCCTCCTCAGAAACTAGCCTGTCTACATGGCCAGCCTTTCGGGCCAGAGTGCTAGATGTGGAGGGTCTGCACATTGCAGTCATGCCACAGCTGAGCAGGAGGGGCTCAGAAGACACAGTGTGGTCACCTGGAGGGTGCCAGCCTGACCATCTGGGCTCATGTCTAGACCATAGTGAATATCCTCACACCCTCTGGGCTACCTTTTCACATTCTGTGGACAATTCCAGCGCTGCTTCCCTGGGTGTAGCCTCATGGTGAGTGGGGGCTGGGGTGGCACTCCGAGGGTTCTGAAGTGGGAAATGGTCAGCACCATTCAGGCTGGTTTGGAATCCTCTTCACTTGTGTGCTGCCAATTGAGTGGGTTAGGAGAAAATAGATGTCTGGGATTTAGGAACTCAAGAGGCAGTGCAGGTCAGCTGCCTGTTTCCATACGGAGGAGGAAATCAAGGCCTAAGAGAGGCAGGGCTTCAGTGATGGGCACGATGGTGCTCCAACAGGCTGGCCTGACTACCCTCACACCTGCCCTCTTGTTGTCTTTCAGCTCCTGGGTTTCATCTATGGCTGTTACGTGGTCAGCGTGTTTACAGAAGAAGAGGACAGCTGTAAGTGTGCTGTCACAGAGGTGACAGCTCCGTCTGTACTGGCTGGGGCAGGCCAAGGGCTCCCTGCAGTGATGTTCCACATCCAGTGGTCCCTCACTCCTTGCCATAGACAGGCCTGAGAAGAGAGGGAAAAGTCCAGAAACCTAGAAATAGGGGTCCTGGACTGAGCTCCAGGCTCAGCCACTCCTAGATTAAAGAGTGTCTATCCTCACGATTCCACAGAGGCCTCTGGAGGAAGGTCTGAACCCTCGGGGACAAGGGACCCCTTGTCCTACTGGTCACAGGAGTCCATACGGGGCCTTCACAGCAGTGGAGACCCATTTGTACACATTATTCTTTTCCCTCTGCTCATAGACCCTTTCAGTCTCCCTTTAATTTGAAACATGTAGCACAGTAATTCTCTGACCATTCCTTGGGTCCCCTGGCCCTGACATGGTCTCTTGGAGAGACCTTACAGACAAGTGACAAGCGGAGTGGGTGGGCAGACAGGGCATTGGCTCCTGTGGACAGAATCTTATCCAGAGTCCAGATAGAAATTCTGAGCCATCTGTCCCTGGGAGTTGGTTCATGGAGTCAGATGTCCCTATGTTCAAGAGACCAGGGCTTGATTCTGGAGGCTGGGAATGGTCCCTGGGCCATGGTGCCAGCCCCCAGTGTCCTCCGTGCTTGGTGCTAGATGACCCTTCACATCACAGTTTGCTGCTGGGGAGAAAGTAGGAGGAGCTTTGCCTGCTGTTTGCATTCAGAGAACTACAGGCAGCCCAGAACTTTGCCCAGCAAGCCAACATCCCCCGGCATGTGGGCAGCTTCATGGGGTAGGTGCTTGATTTTAGTGAAGACCATGGGGGTGATTAGCAGGGTGGGGTGCAGCCTTACCTAGGTTGGGGAGCCTCCACTGGCTTCCCTGTCTGACCCTATTCTGGGAAGGTCTGTCCAATTAGGAAACCATAGACAGGGCCACAGAGGGAGCCCCACTGCCTCTGAGATTCAACCTGGAGTTGATCTGTGTGATGCTTTCCCCTCCCCAGACACTGTCAGCACCCCACTACATCACTAATTGGGAACCTGCCACCAGGCATGTTTTCTGTTCTGCCATCTTTCCCGTCATTTGGGTTTTATTTGGGTCTTGATTTCTTTCAGTTGATTTCATTGGTGGATTTGATCCATTTCCTCTGTACCATGTCAATGAAAAGCAGTCCAGCCTTTTGTCCAAGCAGGCATATTTGTAAGTATGGCCCACTCAGCCTGCATTAGGGTGTTCTCAATGTAAGACTCTTCTCTTCTGGGGACTTCTTCAGGCATCTGTCTGCTGTCTGTTCATCCATCTATCTGTCATTCACTCATTCCCCCCCCCTCTTTTTTTGTTTTGTTTCTGTTTTTCAAAGTAGGGTCTCACTCTAGTCCAGGCTGACTGGAGTATACTATGTAGTTTCAGGGTGACCTCAAACTCATGGTGACCCTCCTACCTCTGCCTCCCAAGTACTGGGATTAAAGGTGTGTGCCACCATGCCCGGCTTCCTCCTTTCTTAAAGCAACTTCATGCCCAGCCCTGGTTAGGTGTCAGGGTGCGGTGGCTGTAGGATTCAGTCCCACGCACTAAGTTCAAAGTCTGGCAGGGGCAGATCCTGTGGGAATATGGTCCCAAAGGCACTGACGATAGGGTAGGAGGGGTACAGACAAGCTACTTCCCAGGGTTCCGCTGTGTCCAGAAGTGTAGAGGTATGGGGTGTTGGTCTCCTATCTTTGGCAAATCACATGTTTTTCTCTGAGGCAGTGCACCAGCCCTGCAGATCCTGGCCTGGGCTTCTGACCCTTCCCTTTGAAGCGGTTGTCCTGGTTGTGTTCTGTTGCATTCCTGGGGTGCTGGGGTTGGTGTCAGAAGAGGTGTTTGACTGTTCTTTTGGTAAAGCTGCCTTCTCCAGCTGCCCAGCCCCCCAGGGTACCTCTTGCCTGCCTTCTGGTGGTCTAGGCTATCATGACCAGCAGGCATCACACATGGCAGGATCCCAGCTAAGCCTATGCAGGCCCCAGAGTCCTCAGACTTGATTATCCTCCAGAGCATACCCGTGACCCTGAGCGAAGCCTAGGTTTGGCAAACCTCCATGGACAGGGCAGATCTTGGAGAATTTCTCTGCCATTTGGAGCCTGGGGGGGCAGGAGGGCCTGAGGTGATCCCCTTACTCCTCTTCCAGCCCCACAGAGATGTTTGCATCCAGAATTAGCAGAGCACAAAACCTGCTCTGAGTTATGAGAAGCCCAGCCCCTACTTCTGACCCCTGACCACTTTTTTTGGTTGTTTTTGTTTATCGAGTTAGGGTCTCGCTGTAGCCCAGGCTGACCTGGAATTCACTATGTGGTCTCAGGGTGGCCTTGAACTCATGGCGATCCTCCCACCTCTGTCTCCCAAATGCTGGGATTAAAGGTGTGTGCCACCACACCTAGCTCCTTAACCACTTTTTGCCAAAGGTTGGCAGCCCTCTCCTCCTTGGTTTTGTGGCATCTGTGACTCAGATTCTCTGAGGAGATGGTTGTACAGTTGTCCTTCCTTCCCTCAGAGCTCTGACCTTCACCTTCTCCACAGGCCTGCGTAAGTGAGGAAGCGGCTGACCCTGCCCCAGCCTCAGCCACGGGGACAACGAGGACAGGCCCTGGGCCTGGGGCCACTATGCCTGTCCAGCACCTGTCCAAGTTCACCTTGGACACCAGATGGGGACGGGAGTAGTGGTGGAATGCAGACCAGCCTGGCTGCAACTTCAAGTTGTAATCTCCTGTTTCTAAAAATAAATAAATAAAAAGAAAAGACACCAGAAAGAAGATAGAAACAAGAAAAATGCCTTCTATTCTCTTTGAATAGAGCTGATGGGTTTCCAGGAGTTCCCTCCTGGGTGCCCTGTCCTGGGGCTTCAGGACCTGCAAGCTATGCCCTTCATGTCAGGATGGGCTAACCAAGGGTGGTGAGTCAGAAAGGTGCATATCCCCACCAGGAAGTCCATGTGAGTTACTGAGATGCCAAGGCTGCCAGGATCCTAAATAAACTATAGTGCCCTAGCCTCAGTTTATGCCCATGCAGAGCCCCCAGACCTACCTTAGGAATCGAAGCCAGTGGGGTCCCCAGGGCTAGACCAGGAGCCCTGCCCCTCCCCTAAACTGGAGCCCTGGAGTCTGGGTCTACCTCGCAGGCTCTTTGTGATGAAAGAGAGATCTTGGGAAAAGAGTCTGAAGACCCCTCTTCCATCTCTCCAGGTAGCCACAAGTAGGTAAATCAAAAGGACCCAGCCCTCTGACCCATTCTTCCTCAGACACATGAACTTGACAAATCCATTCTGGAAGTGTAGAATACAGAGTAAGTGAGCCGAGGGGATCAGAAAGGCTGTGTCCTCTGAAGAGGAGAAAACTTTGGGAAGTGACTGGCAGTAGCTGGACCCCAGCAGGTGCTGCCCTGCTGGTAAGAAGTGGAGGCCTGCTCGGCAGTGGATGGGAAACACTGCCAGGGTGCTGGAACAGAGGCTGGATGAGCACCAAGGGGAGATACGCCACTTTATTACCTTCAGAAAGATCTAAAAACCTACATCATTGCCAACCCCCCTCACACACCAAGCAGAGGTTTTTCTTCATGCTGAACTATGGTCCCAGAATTGGGGCAGGTCTGCAGTGGACAGTAGTTGGTATCTTCAGCAGACTACATGGTGTGGGGCAGGCTAAGGCAGGCAGGGTGCCCACCCAAATAGTACAGTGCCTGGAGGGAGAGGAGGAGTTTGGGTGAGTCCCCAGCTCTCACAGGACTTCTCAGCTGAGCCAGGCGCCACCAACCCCAGGGATTTCCCTAACCATCACCTTGTCATGCAGGAGGATTTTCAGGCATGTATTTGGTGCATACTGACCTCTTGAGACCTGAGGAGTCCATGGCTCCTGTCTCTCAGCCAGCACGGGTACATCTCTTAACAGTTGAGGTTCATGTCTCCCCATGCATATACACCAAGACTCAACCTGCCCTCCCAAATTCCCACATATCTCTGCACCTGACCTGACTGAGCTCTCACTGCCCAGCTGGGCAGAAGGCACTCCTCAGGCTTCCTATCCCACTGGTTGCTTGTTGAAAGTATTCTGAACAGGGTCTAAATGTCCAGGGGAGGCAGTGGGATTGATTGGCGGAGGGAGTAAGAAATATGGTCTGGCCATCCCTGCATTGCCTCTGCTGGCTTTGGGACACAAGACACTTGGGTCACATCCAAACTGCAGGAGGGATGCTGGAGCACTCACCTAGCTAGGACAGGAAGGTGCGCACGCAGCTATGGATGGGTGCCCTGCAGATGGGGCACAGCTGCAGGCTGGGGGCGCACCGGGGACACACCAGGTGGCCACATGGCACAAAGACGACAGACACTACTCCATCCAGGCACACCTTGCACATCCTCTCCTCCTGCAGCCGCCGGAGTTGCTCCTGCATGTCCCCAGCTCCTAGGGGCTCAAGAACCCGTCAACTTCCTCAGGGTTAGGGCAGCTGACTCCCCAAGCAGTGAGGCATGTACTTGTAACATGGACCCACCTTATGGCTGATGGCAGACTGGCATCAACCAGCTCCCCCAGGTGCCCTCTGTGCTTCCTCTGATACCCCATGGACATACCCCAGTGGCCCTACCCATCCCATGTGGTTCCCACCTGCACCTGGCTCCCTGGCACCTTCAGGCTGGGTCTCTCTTCTTGGCACAAGCAGCTCAGGGGCCCCATGAACAGAAGCTGTGGGAAGTTATGGATGGACTCAAGACCTAGCTCCTGGAGTAAAGGAGACCTGGCCTAGAGAGGGTCTGGCAGTCGCCAAGGTCCATTTCTCCCTAGAGAGCAGAAGGGCCTGACTCTTGTGCCCACTGACAAGCCCAGGCGCAAGGCCAGAGGCTTTCTGGTGGCCACCAAGGAGCTTCCCTTCATCAGAGCACTCTGCCTGCCCAATCCCTTAAAGCAGAGGCCACAGAAGCTGCATTCTGGACACTGTGGGGGGAGGGGCTGTGCCCAGAGAAGTGGGACAAGGAGAGGCAGATGATGTCCAGAGAGGTGGAGGTACCTCTGGCTCCTGCCCCCTGGTCCCTGCCTTCCTCCTGGAGCAGGTCTGCCAGCTGAGACGGGGGTATGCTGGACGTGCCTGGACTCTGGCTCCATGCTGACCACTCCTGGCTGCCTCTGGCATCTGTAAGGCAGAGAGGGAAAGACCAGGGGTTCGGGGTGATGGGGAGAGGCTGGTGTCCACATGAGCCACAGGGAGGGGTCCATTACCACATCTCTGGGGAGGACAGTGGACTCAATTGTCATAGTCATGTGGATGAAGTCCTGCAGAGCATCAGAGGGTCCCAAAGAGCTGAGTGCTCCCATAAGGGCAGGGCCAATCTCGTCATCTCTCAGGCCAGTGAGGCTCAGGGAGAGAAAATCCGCTTACTGGTGGCCACAGAGTTGTCAAACAAAACAGGTGGGCTGTGAAGCCAGGAGCCCCCACAAGTACCTGAGGACCCTCAGACCTCTTGACCCTTGGGGCCCATAGCAGGGACATTGAAATCCTTGTCCTCAGAAGCTGTTTATTCACCTGACTTGCGATTATAGCCTGGCCAACTTTTCAGAGGCCATGGAGGGCAAGCACCTAGCAAAGCTAGCCCAGTACACCACTGCCTCCCCAGGGGTACCTGGTGCCCTCAGGGGCTGCTCGGTGGGAGCAAGAGAATGCAGTGGCATGCCTGAACCCAGGATTCTGGGTACACGGGCACAGTCTGCACCCTCCTTTCTGTCTGGCAGATGGGGACATGCAACAGCCTTGGCCATGTGCAGGCTGCAAGTGCCAAGGACAGTGCAAGGGCTCCCCACCTCAGGCTCTCACCTGAGGGAGCAGCAGAGGTTGCGTCTTCCAGCTCTTCCCACACATCCTGTTAGGAGGACATTCTGCCTTGAGTAAATGGAATGGGGATCTCTAACCCACCCTAGTTCTGAGGACAGAGGAACTCACCCAGGAGCCAGGCAGTTGGGCACAGGCCTGGACACTCTGCACGAAGTCCCTTCCTTTCGACTGGAGCAAGAACTGGCACCTGAAGAGGTGATCTTGGAAGCTAGGGCTGAGATCTCAGGATCCCACTGTCACATTCAAGCCCCATGAACCTTTGGGAGTGGATCATGAGGGCCCCACTGTGCCCTGCAGCAGACAGTACTCCACTGGGAAGTCTGTCCTGAGCTGAAGATGCAAACTGAGCACCTAGGGAAGGGCAGCACCAGAACTGCCCCCGGAGGCCCTTCCAGAGCCGGCTCCCACATGGAGTGGAATGTGATGCCCTGAGACTGTGGGGGACAAGGAGGCTGGGGCAGTGCTGTTCTTGGCTAAACAGAGTTCCTTGCTCCCTTCCCAGCCCCAGTCCCAGGATCAGACCTGCAGCCTCCCAAAGGCCCTTACCTGGGGAACCACCTAGCATGCTCGGTCCAGGGGTCATCTCCTCGCTCCCAGCTCTGCAGACCCCCATAGCAGAAGAAACACCTCACCTTGTCTTGCTGACCTGGGTGTGGAAGACACTTGACCAGAAGTCCCACCTGCCTGGCAACCTCAGGGGCATACCTCCAAGGCCCACAGAGCTCAAGCAGACAAGGTTGGACTTTTCTGTCACAAGATTAATAAGGAGGGGATGGGACACCCCAGGATCTTGGTGCTGCATAGGCACCTTTCCTGTCTCAAAGGCAAATAGGGACAATGCTTACAGCACATGCCAGGAGAGCCTGAGAGTATTCCAGAATGGCTGAGCTGACATTCGTGTGGTTTCCAGAGCATGTGAATGGGAGAGACCCAAGTGTCTGGTGCATCTATAGTTTGGAAGCTTTAGAGCCCCCAAGAAGGATTCTCAGACACAAGAGAAGGGGCAGACCAACCCCCAAAACGCCAGTCTGGTACAAGACTGTTTTAGTGGCTCAGGCCTCCCTAATCTCTGGCACCTCTCCATGGGAAGATGTGCCCTGAATTACATTATGTAGAGGTCATGGGCAGGACTGCCACAGGCACATCCCCCAGAAGACTCCCTGGGTCCTCAGACCCCCCACGCCTGCTGGACTCGGAGAGCCCTTTCTCAAGGTGCTGTGACTGTCTAAGCCAGCTAACTTCCACACCCACTTTCCAGTTGTCCTAAGTCATTCTGGCCTCTTATGTGGTCAGGTCTTGGGGCAATGAAGACTTATAATGACCCCGCTGTATCTGCATTTACAAAGCCCCTCAGTGGGGTCCTGGTGTTTGCCTCTCAGCCAGGACGGGGCAGAGCTGGGACCTGTACCCAGTCATGGACAATGGACAGCTCAAGGCAGACTGGAGCAGGTGCTTGAAGGATCTGTCTGTAGTGGGCCCTGTACCAGCCTGATGCATGGAGTTCTGAGGAGCCTTCTACAAGCTGGGAATGGGTCAGGACACTTAAGCTGATTGCTGCCCACATAAGCCATACTTCCCTAAACATCTTGCCCTGGAGCATGGCATGAAGTGAAAGGTATAGGTTACCTCTGTCAGCAAGACTGCTGGCTTTCCAGATGGTGATGGGGACTTATGAGCAGCATGGGGACCTATAGGCCCAGTCAAGCCAGTTATGGCCACCAAGCCAGCAAACGCTACCCACCGATGCCCCTGTGCCAGAGCTAGTACAAGCCCAGGATCTCATCATGGGGACGCTGGGTATGATTGAAGGACCTCCTCTTCATTGGCCAGACCCTCCCCAGGGAGGTAGATAGAGCCCCTGGGTAGGAAGAGTGCTAAATAGTGCCCACTCCACAGCAGGAAGACCCCAGGACTCACCTGTGTGGAAGAAGCCAGCAGCAGCCAGCCATTCAGGCTGAACCCCAGCAGTAGGGGGCCAGTCATAGAAGGATGCCAGGCGCAGCTCCTCTGAGCCCATCTCAGGGAAGGCAGGCCTCTCAGGTGAGGCTGCCCCAGCACCCTCCTCCTCTTCCTCCTCTGTCAGGGGGTGCAACTGGCCGAGGATCTGCCCATCCACTTGATCCTGACCCAGGAAATGGTCACATAGACAGAGAGGTCTACGTTGGCCCTGTGTGGGGTCATTGCTGACTGTCCAGCAGCTCAGCTTTGGGCTGTAGCCCAAGCCCTTTGCCCTGCTCTCAGGCCCCATGGAGAGAACAGCAGCTCTGAGCAGGTCTGAAGCAGAGAATGCCACCAGCTCTGGAATGTGACCAGCTGCCTGTCTTGGGCTCCTGACTGCTCAGTACTCCCTGGGATCAGCAGTGGTTACTGTCCCAAATTGTGGGCAGATGGGACAGATGCTGTCCTGCCACCAGATACCCAGATGGGGGAATGACCAGAGGCCCAACACTTTCTGGAAGGGGGCCCGGGTGGTAGCCAGGTCACATGCTGTCTGCAGTGGGTGTGTCATGGGGTTCGCTGGCAGGCAGCACAGAAAGGCCAGCGTTCCACAGGGCAGGCAGCATCTCTCATAAGAGGGAGAGACAGATCATGGGATCCCTTCCAGTTCCCTTGGTAATGGACAAGGCGGAGTGGCAGACAATGCTGCTTGTCAGCTCAGGCCTGGTATTGGGGGCCACGTGCAGCCTCTGGAAGTAGTAAGTCATGGAAACTTTGGGGAAATAAAAGAGAAGCTGCACAGTCACTCCACAGGAGGAGAGGGCACACTCCACCTCCCAGGTGAGTCTGGCCACTTGGATCCTAGTGCTGAGTTAGGGTTGACCCAATCAGGAGTCTGCAAGATGGGGAGTTGGGTTGCCTGGGACAGTCTGCAACTCCAACCACCATGCCTGCCACACCAGCACTGTTCTGATGTTCCAGGGTGACTGGACCATCACTCTCTCTCTCTCTCTCCCTCCCTCCCTCCCTCCCTCCCTCAGAAATTCCTGGTAGATCCAGCCCCATGCTGCCTCAAAGTTGGCTCACCTACTCAGTCTTGGCTTCAGGACCTCTTCTGTGCTTAGACAGCTTGTGGCCCAACTATGGGAGGGGAGTGTGCCCTTGTTCCCAGCAGGAGTCCAAGGTGTGGATGGTTTGCCTCAGGTCTAGGTCAACCATTGACCATTGAAGCCACCTCCATCTGCACCTGTCATGAGGGACACCTCCTTCCTACATAGACTGGCTTCAGCCAACTCCAGTTTAGGGGTTCCAGTGCTCCAACAGTTAGGTACAGGGAAGAAGGTCATAACCACAGTGAGGCCAGAGCTGTGGGCAAGCAAGAGTCCCCAGGACTCCTAGAAAGGAGAGAGAAAGAGAGGAGGGCCCAGCACTATCCCAGCTGGCACTGAGCAGGGAACAGTACAGGCCCTTCACCCTCAGCAGCTTTTCCCAGCTAGCTTATTCTAGTGCTGGGATGTCTGCTCACAACATGGTGAGCTGTGAAAAAACAATTTGTGAGTCAGATCTAGTAATCCCAGCACTCAAGAGGCTGAGAGAGGAAGATTGCTGTGAATTTGAGGCTACCTGGGCCACATAGTGAGTTCTAGCCTGAGCTACAGAGCGAGGGCTTGTTTCATAAATAAAAAAAGAGAAATTTGTGAGGAATAGAGAAAGGCCTGGCAGGAATTCCCTTCTTCCCAAGTGGGGCTTTAGTACGCTATAGCGTACAACACAGTATTTGCAAGATGGCTCAGCGTTGGGAGGTCAGCAAGCCTGAGGTCCTAATGCCTGTTTCAGAGTGCCACCTACTGGTCATAGAGGAGGTGACAGCATAGGAACCGGACCCTACGTAGACCCCAAAAGAGCCTTGAGCTGTGTGGCTCCTGAGTGTCCTTAGATGCTGGAGAGCCACAGGAGGCTATGGAGACAAGGAAAATGAGGCACTGAGTGCCAGACAGAGGGAATACTGTGGCTGAAGGACAAGGGACCTTTGGGGGGCGTTGTGGGGTAGAAAGGGGTGTGTGTCTGGTACCTGTGAACTGTGGGAATATGAGAGGCATGAAAACTTTGCGACTGGCCAAAGAGGGCCATTTTTGGGCAGGACTGGGTGGGTGATGACCTGAGCTACCATAGACACTGGAACTCTGACTGAGTTTAGGATGGCATATGGTACATTGTCATTGTGGTCAGGTGTCTCCACTGCAGGTGACCTAAACTCAGTGGCTCAACAAAGATAAAATGTGTTTAGCTTACACAAGCAAAGCTCGGGGTGTGCTGCTTCAGGCTCAGCGTTACCAACACATTCAGATGATGTCATTCACCTACCTTTCCTCTCTGAGCCAGCATCACTTCCTAGCAAAGATCGTCTGGATAGCCTCTTTGCTAAGAACTCAGCAATACGAGGGAGAAGACACTTCACTTCCCAAAACTTACAGGCTCAAGTCAGGCCCAGAGCAGGCATTTATCCCGCAGGGACTGAGGGGGATGTCCTAGGACATCAGGATGCAGTTATTGGACACGAAGGGTTGCTGGGCGGTGTGATGGACCACACCCACAGAGGGAGGAGCCTGGTCCTGTTCCCTGGGCAGCTCACTCACTCATTCCCTTGTTACTGGGAAGGTCAGGTCCTTGATGAGCATTAACAGCCTCAGGCATGCCCAGCTCCCTCCTAGCTGCCATCTGTTTCCCCATGCCCCACCTTGCCCCCAGCCAGGCCCCAGTTAGCTGTGCTCACTCTCCTTCCTCTTCCTCGCCCGCCAGTCCTCCAGGGGCAACTGGCCCAAGAAGGTGCTGCCATGATGCCCTGCCTGCGCCCCTTGCAGCAGGAGCCATAGCCTGGGCCTGCAGGTGCATATCTGCCCTCACTGCCCCCCACTAGCTCTGCTCATATCTCACCACAGCCACTTGATTCCTGTGGTGCCACTTCTGTGCCTCCAATAGAGCCCCAGAGTCCTTATGGCCTTCTGGGACCTGTACAGGGGTCTTTCAGAGGGTCTAGCGCCCAGAAGCCTGCTGTAGCTATTGTCTAGACAGTCTTTAAATTTGTGTTTTGTCAGTGCTGCTACCTGCTAAGATAGGTGGCCTGATCAGGGACTTGGGGCTCAACCCAACCTGGCCACCCTCTCTCTCAGAACCCGTTCTTGATCCAGGGACCCTTACCAACCCTTGTCCCAGCAGGGGCCTGAGGTTGGGCGCAGCGGGTTTGGGGTACATACATGGAGCAGCAGAATGGCCCCAGTGTCTGAGGGTTTGTACCACCCAGCTTGAACACGACATTAAATAATGAATAGGAGACAACATGGCTGCTCCAGTGGGAGCTAGTGATGGTGGGAGGATGCCTTTTCCTGCCTTTTGAGCTGGTGTCTAGTTTTCATCTTGCCCTTCAGGGGCTCTTGTTTACCCCATGAGCCAAGTGTGGGCGCCTCTTGCAGCAGCCTGTGTTGTGATACCATAGTTGAAGGTCAGGGCTGCCTAAGGCTTACAAGGTGCAAGAGCCTCACATGGTCCAGCCCGTGTCTGCACACTGCTAGCCTCAGCCTTGGGGCTGACACCCTGGAGACATCTGGGCCCTAGGCCATCTAGCACCCCCTGGGGACAGACAACTATCACTGTGGCATCAGAAGATGCTGTTGGCAAAGTGGAGTTAAGACATTGGCTAGAATTCCTCAAAATGCTAGGGGAACTTACAGTCTTTGGCCTTGCCTGGAGATGTCAGGTTTCCAGTCTAAATTGAGCTATAGGTCCTTGGGAAGCCATGTGGAGGGAACAGAGCCAAGGGCAGGGTAGGGGCTGGGACTCAGGAGCAAGTTGAAGTTCAGGTGAGCTGGCCATGTGTCCTGGCACTTGCTTTAACATCTTAGAGGTTTGCTTTCTGCTCCAGGACCCCAGAGCTGCCTCTGACTTCCTTGGCTCTCAGATTACATGATGCATTTGCCCCATGCTGCCCCAAGCACCTACCCTCAGCCATGGATGCAGGGGTGGCCCTCTAGAGACTGGCTGTTTGGTAAGCTGAGCCTGGCAGGCAGAGGGACTTGCTCCAGCCACACATCATCTGAACACAGGACCCACAGCCTCTGGGCCCTGAGCCCAGCTCTCTCAGCTGGAGACTTCCATGAGGCCTCCTTGGGGGATGTTTGACATCTACAAAATGGCTAATATATGTGCCTTCTGGCCTCCATGATTCAACTGCAGGTGCCTCTCTCTCATGTCCCTGTACAGGTGGCATGATGTGCCAGGGGCCAGATGCTTACCACAGCAAAGCCAGAGCCCAAACTGTAGAAGGGATGGGTGATTGTAGGTGCGTGTTGACACTCTCAGGGTCCAGTTTCCATGTACGTATGTGAGTAGGAGGTAAATATAGTGTGTACCTTGCTAGCATGTATACTGGGGGTGCAAAATTTCTGCTACCCCACCCCCATACATTTTGGGTACAAAGGTGTGTTCTAACCCATGTGTCTAGGGAGCTGAGATAGCTCAGGGCACTTGTTTGCAAAGCATGACTGCACATGTGTTAGAAGTTCATTTGCAGTGGCAGGAGGCCCTGGTGCACCCTTATACTGTCTTCTCAAATAAATAAATATATATTTTAAATTAACCAAATTTGTCGTTACCCTTAAAACAGATTTAAAAAAAACAACAAAACGTTTTTGCTGAATGTGATACTGCACACCTGTAAATCCAGAATTTGAGCGGTGGAGGCACAAGGAACAGGAGTTCAAGGTTATCCTCTGCTATATTAGTGAGTTTGAGGCCGGCCTGGGCTACATGAGACCGTGCCTCAAAAAGAAAATACAAAGTGAGAGGAGGAGCTGGGGAGATGGCTCAACCGTTAAAGATGCTTGTTTGCAGCTGGGCATGGTGGCACACGCCTTTAATCCCAGCACTAGGGAGGCAGAGGTAGGAGGATTGCCCTGAGTTCAAGGCCACCCTGAGACTACGTAGTGAATTTCACGTCAGCCTGGGCTAGAATGAGACCCTACCTCAAAACACGGAAGAAAAAGAAAAAAAAGATGCTTGCTTGCAAAGCCTGCCAACCCTGATTCAATTTCCCAGCCACCCATTTAAAGTAGGACATAAAAAGGCAGCAAGTGTCAGGTTTTAATTTGCAGTGGCAAGAGACCCGGGTACGCTCCCACACAGTCACATATGTGCAAATAAATAACTAAATAATGCAAGTTAATGTCTACAATGTCCCTCAAATTTCCAGGTCCCTACCCTTCAGGAGCATAAGGATAGGCCTCAGATCCAAGGCATGTGAAGACTTAACTCACATCAGAAACCCTAGGGGTCTGGGTGGCAGGAATTGGGAGGTAACGCGAGACTGGTGGGGACCGACGGTGGGAGGCGGGGTGACGGAAGAACTGGCTTTCCTTCATCAACTCAAGGGCCAGACGGGCGTTTGTCCCTCCGCAGAGCATGGCTGGGCTTTCTTCTTCTCCGCGGGAGGACACTCGCACACGCACACTCACGGCTGGCAGGCCCCCAGCAGGCCCAGACCCGCGCGTAACTCCCGCAGAGGGCGGGACTCGGGCAGGTGCCGTGCGGCGGACGCCGTCCACTTCCCGCCGCACTCGCCGGGCCTCACGCCCCCCACGTGACTCCTCCCCTCCCGGCTCGCGGGCGCGCAGGCGCGACGGCCGCGGCCCGATGACGCTCCCGACCTGCTCCGCGCGCTGACGTCGCGTAGCCTTGTCCCTGCCGTCGCCGCCATTGGAGTCAGCGCCCGCGCCCCCGCCCGCAGCGAGTCCGCGGCTCCTCGCCGTCGCCCGCCGTGCCCGGCCCGCGTGCCTACCCGCGGAGTTGGCGGCGGGGCCCGGGGCCGCTCGTGGCGTGACAGGCCTGGCCTCGCGGGAGGCCCGAGCCGGCGGCGCCCCGGCCCCGCGCCGTTCATGAAGCATGTCGGCCACCAGCGTGGACCCTCAGGTAGGGAGGGTCTCGGGGCTGCGGGCGCGAGGCGGGGCCGGGAACGCGGGGCCCGGGCTGAGGTCGCGGGTCGGGCCGCGCCGCGCCGCGCCGCGCCGGGCACTTGGAGGCCGGGCGGGGGTCGGATCGTGAAGCCAGGCCAGCGCTCGGGTCTCGGGACCGCAGCCGCGGCGGCCAGGCCGGGGTCGGGTTCGCGGGGTCGGGGGCTGGAGTCGCAGCGCCCGCTGCCGAGCGTTTTCCGGAGAGTCACTTTGTCTTTCCTTTCCCGTGCTGGGTGGCGTCCGTCCGTCCTCACGTCCTGGCCTGCGGCGGCGCAGAGAACAAAAGGACAAGATAATAAAGGTGAGTAGAGTTCTGGGAACCTCGTGCGGGTGTGGACCTGAGATGGTCCACCGGCCTGCCTGCAGCCCTGACCCTAACAAGTGTCTGCTTGAGAGAGAGGAAACTTCACATTGCCAGGAGATTTGCCAGATCAGACTCTTCAAGGAGAAGTAAATAAAGGTGGGCTCAGAGTAGTTCAGCCCTCTGCTCACGGCTGCAAGATCGGGGCTGCTGGGAAGGGAAAGAGATAAGGCATTGCCCAAGGTACAGGGGCTGAGTGCCTCATCCTGTGTTGCCCAGTAGGGGTGGCTCTGAGAGAGGCCAGCCTGCTTGCCCACCCTGGAAGCTATGCCTCGCCTCCTGGTAAGTTTGTTGTTATCTCCTGTGATGTTCTGGCTTTTGACAAACTCCCAGAACTCACTCGTGAGAACGTGGAAGTGATACTTCATGTTTACTTAGAAAACTTGTTAACCAGTGTGTGTGTTACTCAGGTGTAACCAAATACGGTTCATCGTGTTTTAGGGTTGGAAAGGGTCCAACACTTTATTTTCCTTCCCTTTCCCCTTTCCTTTCCTGGCTATGCAGTGTAACAGTGGAAAGTAAGTGGAGAGCCGGGTGATAGCTTGGGTTACTGTTCCTTCCAGCTCAGTATCCTGCCCTCTTTAGAGCTTTGTGCACACCTGGACTCTGGAGCCTCCATCCTCTGTTTGCCTGGTATAGATCTTCTGAGACCCTTGTAGATTTCATCAGCTAGAGTCCTCTGGTCAGTGCTTAAAGCCCTTGGCTGGTATGTGGAATGCTCTGGGTTCAATTCCCAACCCGGGGGGGGGGGTTACAAGGTTGTTAATTTTGCCAAAACCTGGTTGTGACTTCCTTTCCACTTGATATGTTTGCATTGAAGTAACCTCCTACCAAATTATAACTGCCTTTATTAGAAGTACAACTTAAAGCTGGACATGGTGGCCTTTAATCCCAGCACTCGGGTAGCAGAGGTAGGAGGATTGCCCTGAGTTCGAGGCTACCCTGAGACTACATAGTTAATTTCAGGTCAGCCTGGGCCAGAGTGAGACCCTACCTCAAAAAAAAAATGCAACTTAAGTTAGTGAAAGTTCTGTATCACCATTTTATTTAAATTTTTTTGGGGGGGTTCGAGGTATGCACCCCACCCTGCTAAAGATTTCTTTCCCTGTATTTATTTTAGTTTATTTTTTATTTTTAGAGAGAGAGAGAGAGAGAGAGAGAGAAAGGGCCTCAGCTACTGCAGTCGAACTCCAGATGTGCCACCTAGTGGGCATGTGTGTCTGGCTAACATGGGATGTGGAGAGTAGAACATGGGTCCTTAGGCTTCACAGGCAAGCACCTTAACTGCTAAGCCATTTCTCCACCCGCCCCCCTTTCCTATAGTCTTTCTTTCTTTCTTTCTTTTTTTGAGAAAGAGGCAGAGAGAGAAAATGGGTGCATTAGGGCCACCAGCTGCTGCAAACAAACTCCAGATGCATATACATGCACCACTTTATGCATCTGGCTTTGCATGAGTACTGGGGAATCACGTGTCCTGGCTTTACATCTGGCTTGGCATGCGTACTGGGAGAATTACAAGTTCTGGCCAGCAGGCTTTACAAGTAAGCACCTTTAACCACTGGGCCATTTCCCCAGCCCCATTTTTTTTTTCTTTTCAATTAAAAAAAAATGCTTTGGCTGTGGGTGTTTGTGTGTGACAGGGTGGGCACATGCACATGGTCCAGTGTGTGGTGATCAGAGGACAACCTCTGGTGTGTCCTCACCTTCTACTTTGTTTGAAGCAGGCCTTTTTGTTTTTCATCAATGAGTTTGCCAGGCTAGCTGGCCTGCAATCTTTTAGAGGTAGCTCCTGTCTCTGTCTTCTATCTTACTGTAGGTATACTGACTGGTTTCAGACACCTGCCACAGTATCTGGCCTTATGTGGATTCTGGGATACATCACCATTTTTGTTTATTTATTTTGTTTTTTTTGGGTTGGGTCTTGCTCTAGCCCAGGCTGACCTGGAATTCACTATGGAGTTTCAGGGTGGCCTTGAACTCACGGTGATATTCCTACTTGTGCCTCTCAAGTGCTGGGATTGAAGGCATGTTTTACCAAGCCCAGCACATCACCATTTTTAAAACGTATTTTATTTTATTATTTATTTGAGAGAATGAGAATGGGCACACCAGGGCCACTACAAATGAATTCCAGGTGCATGTGCCACCTTGTGCATCTGGCCTACGTGGGTACTGAGAAGTCAAACCTTAGGCTTTGCAGGCAAGCACTTTAACCACTAAGCCATCTCCAGCCCCATAACCTCACCATTTTAACTAGGTATGTAAACATCAGGTCTGCACTGGTTGTGTCTATTTTAAAATAAAATAATTTCTGCTAGAAATTGATGAAAATAGACTATTGACTGTAAGCTTTCCATGCTTAAAAGCGTTTTATTTATTTATTTTATTATTTTATTATTTTTTGAGGTAGGGTCTCACTCTAGCTCAGGCTGACCTGGAATTCACTATATAGTCTCAGGGTGGCCTTGAACTCATGGTGATCCTCTTACCTCTGCCTCCTAAGTGCTCGGATTAAAGGCGTGCGCCACCACGCCTGGCTGTAAGAGCGTTTTTTTTTTTTTTTAAAGAAAAAAATGTTTTTATTTATTTATGAGAGAGAGGGAGGAAGAGAGAGAAAGAGGCAGATAGATAGAATGGGCACACCAGGGCCTCCAGCCATTGCAAACAAACTCCAGACAAATGTGCCATCTTGTGTATTGGGCTTTATGTGGGTACTGGGGAATTGAACCCAGATCCTTAGGCTTTGCAGGCAAGCACCTGTAACCACTGAGCTATCTTTCCAGCCCTAAAAGCATTTTTTTTCTTTTTTCCTTTATTTATTTATTTGAGAAAGAGAGTGGGTGCACCAGGGTCTCTAACCACTGCAAATGAACTCCAGATGCATGTGCCACCTTGTGCCTCTGGCTTATGTGGGTATTAGGGAATCAAACCTGGGGCCTTAGGCTTTGCAGATAAGTGTCTTAACCATTAAGATATCTCTCCAGCCCTAAAAACAATTTTTGAACACTTGGAAGTAATACTTTGCAACTTCTTGTTCTAGTACAAAATGGTTCTTTGCATCAGAAGGACACAGTTCATGACAATGACTTTGAACCCTACCTTTCTGGACAGTCAAATCCGGTGAGTTTGTTAGCATATTTTTAATTTATTTGATTTTTAAAAATTATTTAATTCTTGACATATTTCTGATTTTCTTACCCAAAACAAGAGTGTGGGCTGGGGATGGAGTGCCTTTAACAGTGTGCAGGCATGCATGATTCCCTGAAGCTTTCGGGATGGTGGTTTTGGCTCTAGAGAGTCAGAATTATGATCTAGGAGAGCAGCTGAGTGATGATTGGTGGAGCTGGGCTTGATCCTCAATTCCACCTGCATCAGACAGCTTCATTTTACATCAGTTTCTTTCTCTTTTTTCCGTTTTTTTTTTTCCTCGAACTCACAGCAATCCTACCTCTGCCTTCCAAGTGCTGGGGAGTAAAGGTGTGTGCCACCACATCTAGCTTCAGTTTCCTTTTCTGTGAAATAAGCAATAGCAATTGCTTATGCAGTTGTTGGCAGATTGGCATTAGGGGGTGTACATAAAGCACAGAGAGGATTCCTGCTAATGTCCAGCAGATCACAGCTGCCATGTTTTCTTAGATAATTGAGGATTTCTCACCCTTAGAATTGTATGTTTTACATGCAAGCATCTTTAACTACTGAGTCATTTCCCCAGCCCCTGTGCACATTTTAGACTAGACCATTGTTGTGTCTGTTCTCTGCACTGTAGCATCAGTACCTTCCCTGGCTTCCACCCACTAGATCCCCCCCCCCCACAGCCATCCCCTCCCTACTTGTGACAATTGCAAGATTTTTTTTTTTGCTGGTGATAGGAAAACCATAGGCCAGGTAGAATTCAAGTTTAACGTTAGTGTCTACCACTTATAAATGTACAGAATAAAGCCAGGCTTTACCTGCTCTTGGTCCTGGAAGGAAATGGATTGCTTGTCTGTTTTCTTGCCTATCTGCCCCTTCCAGAGCATCTTGAAACTTCCCTCAACTGCTTCCCACCATACTCAGCAAGCATGTCAACGCTTAGGAGCCCAAGAAACTGTAGGGGAGCCTTGTATAAAGTAGGAGTTCTTGGTTGGGAAGTATTTCCTTTAAAATGGAGACTGTATTCTGCATTCAGTTACCGCTCATAGCTGTTGTGCACTTGGCGAAGCCATGGAAAAGACTTGTTCAGGGTGGCACCACCCATGAGCAGCTTTAAAATGTCCCCTTCATGTTCCTGTGTTTAGATAGGAACTTAAAAAAAAGGTCAGGGGCTTAATCAGCATATTACTTAAGAATACATCTGTGCTCTTGATGGCAGATTTTTCTAGAATTGCCCAACTTTGATAGAAGGTGGGATGTAGCAGCAAAGGAGAGCTCTTACTTATGAATCAAGCAGCTGAGGAGCAGGGAGGCCCCCGTTTGCTCCTTGCCCCAGTGGAGGCGTTGAAGTGTTCACTTGCTAAGCATATGCCCAACGTGTTGTCATTGTGTCACTTGGTATGTAGTTTTGGTTTTATGAGGTAGGGTCTTAACTATAGCTCAGGCTGACCTGGAATTTACTGCATAGTCTCAGGGTGGCCTCAAACTCACGGCGATCCTCCCACCTCTGCCTCTCAAGTGCTGGGATTAAAGGCATGTGCCACCATGCCTGGCTGTATTTCTTTTCTTTTTTTTTAAGTATTTTTTAATTTTTTCATTTATTTATTTGATAGAGAGAAGAGGCAGATAGAGAATGGGCCAGCCACTGCAAACAAACTCCAGATGTATGAGCTCCCTTGTGCATCTGGCTTACGTGGGTCCTGGAGAGTCAAACCAGGATCCTGTGGCTTTGCAGGCAACTGCCTTAACTGCTAAGCCATCGTTCCAGCCTCTGTATTTCTTTTTTTTTTTTTTTTTCCGAGGTAGTGTCTCACTCTAGCCCAGGCTTACCTGGAGTTCACTATGTAGTCTCAGGGTGGCCTTGAACTCATGGTGATCCTCCTATCTCTGTCTCCCAAGTGCTAGGATTAAAGGCATGTGCTATCACGCCCAGCTGTATTTCTTGTTTTTTAAATATTTATTTGTTTGCAAGCAGAGACAGAGAGAATAGGAGCACCAGGGCTTCTAGCCATTGCAAATGAACCCCAGATGCATGTACCACTTTGTGTATCTGGCTTTATGTGGGTATTAGGGAATCACATCCTGGCTGTCAAGTAAGCACCTTAACCATTGAGCAATCTCTCCAGCCCCTTGTATGCCTTTCTTCATATGGGACCACTATGCCATCCTGCCTCCCCTGCCTTGATTTTTTTTTTTTTTTTTTTTTTTTAGTAATTAAGAGAAAGAATGGGCATTCCAGGGTCTCTAGCCACTGCAAACAAACTCCAGACACGTACCACCTTGTTCATCTGGCTTATGTGGGTACTGGGGAATCAAATCTGGGACCTTAGGCTTCACAGGCATGCACCTTAACCACTATGCCATCTCTCCAGCCCTCTTTTTTTAAATTTTAATAAAAAAAGTTTTAAAAATATTTTATTTTTATTTATTTCAGAGAGAGAAAGAGGCAGATAGAGAATGGGTGCACCATGACCTCTAGCCACTGCAAACGAACTCCTGACGCATGCGCCACCTTGTGCATCTGTCTTACGTGGGTACTGGGGAATCGAACCTGGGTCCTTAGGCTTCACAGGCAAGCGCCTTAACCACTAAGCCATCTCTCTAGCTCTAAATTTTTTTTTTAATTTTATTTTTATTTATTTATTGAGAGAGAGAGAATGGCCACTCTAGGGCCTCCAGCCACTGCAAACAAACTCCAGATGCATGCATGAGCCACCATGTGCATCTGGCTTACGTGGGTTCTGGGGACTTGAATCTGGGTCCTTAGGCTTCGCAGGCCAATGCCTTAGCCGGTAGGCCATCTCTTCCATTCTAATTTTTATTTATTTATTTTTATTCTTATTTTACTTGGCTTTTATTGTTTTGAAGCAGGGTCATACTCTAGCCCAGGCTGACCTCAAACTGCACGTGATTCTCCCACCTCAGCCTCCTAAGTGCTGGGATTAAAGGTGGGTGTTATCCCCCAGCCCCCCACCCCAGCCTTTATTTTATTGTTTTGGTCATGTCTTATTTGGGAATTGTTACTGCCTCTAGATGTTGGCTGTTCTGTGCACTGTAGGACATTTTAGAGTGTTTGTGTTGGTCTCTCAAAAGTCTCATGTACATCACCAAAGCATTGTCTTGGGTAATTCTGTGGGAAGCTGCTAGCCATTAGAGCTGTTGGCTTATTTTGAAAATTACACCTGTCCATTTGCCTAAGGTTTCTATCAGGATTTGCATGGTTTCTTTACCTGCAGCCCAAAGTCAAGTCAAGTAATGTTTTGCCTTCTCAGAGCATCAGCAGCCTCTGCTGCATGTGAAGAGCGGGGAGAAACTTCACCCTCAGGTTACTGCTCTGTCCAAGTAGGTCTGGGATTGGCACACGCCTACCTGTCATCCATCCAGTGTCTGGCTTAGGTTTTAGTGGTTGCATCTCCATAAGATGGGTTTCCATTAAAGGGCCAATGGTGTTGCCCACTAAGGAGGGACTTGCCACTACCCCTGCTTCCTTTAGAGGTGCAGCAGAAGAATACAGAGGGTGTTACTTGCTTCTCCTTGGCAAGCTGTTGAAACAGAAGCAGAAAATGTGTTAGAAACTTGTGTGTCTCCATATTGAGCAGCCAGCTGAGAGACTGCCATCAAGCCTCAGAAGGCAGCTTTGAAGGTAGGCAGGGAAGGTAGACAGCCGAGAGAGTATTTGGTATTAGAGACTTTTTCTGAACCAGTGTAGTCTTATTGGCAAGCCCCACCCCACCTTAGACACAGCAATTCCCAGGAGCCTGAGTTGCTTGGTCACTTTCAGCGTTGCCCTCAATAATCGATTTGATTTGATTTGATGATGTACACACTTCTTAGCATGTTCCAAAGACGTTCTGCTAGGCTTGGGAAGGACCTCTCTGGGTTTCCTTCCAGTCTCCTGGTAACACAGATGGCAGATGCTCCCATCACGTTATTGTTTGAATAATCTTGGAATTACTTCCTTTTTGGAAAAGTAGTAGAGAAAGTACCTCAACATCTGATTATTCGGCAATGATTGTCTTTCAAGAAGTGTTTATGTGTGAAGAGAAACTCTATTTATTTTGAGACAGGGTGTTACTCAGGCTGACGTGGAACTCACTTAGTAGCCCAGTCAGGCCTTGAACTCACAGCAATCCTCCTATCTCGTTCTCCCAGAGTACTGGGATCAAAGATGTACATGATTTTTTTTTTTTTTGAGATCGAGTCTTACTGTAGCATAGGCTGGTATGGAATTCATTCTGTATCCTAGGCTGGCCTCAAACTCACAGCAGTCCTCCTAACTGCCTCTCAAATGCTGGGATTAAAAGGTGTTCACCATCACACCCAGTTGGCATTTTCTTTTAATGCACTTTTCTTGTACTTATTTATTTGCATATAGGTTGCATGCACTTGTTTTGAGGCAGGGTTTCTTGTTCATGGCTCTGTTAGCTTCTAGGAAATTCTCTCTGTGCCTCCCTTCTTCGTATAGGCCTGCTGGGATTGCAAATGCCTGCCAAAGCTTCCCAGTAATTATGTGGGATCTGGGGATATGAGCTGAGGTGCTCAGAGTTGCATGACAAGTGCTGTATGCACGGAGCCGTCTCTGTAGATCTTGTCTGTCTAATGGTAATACTACAGAAGTGTTCTGTCTCAGTTCAGGCCTAAGTGTAAGTAATAGTGACCTGCACATCCTTTGATATCACTGCTATTGCTGTGTTGGTTTGTGGTCAGATGGGTTAGAATGTCACCACTAGGTCCTCTCTCCTATCTGTCCTTCTCACGTGTTGCAGTGATTGCTGCTGAGGAAAGGGAGGAGGGCTGGCCTCTCTTTGGAAAGACTGCCCTTTTGGTTCTGCATCTATATCCCTGAAAGTTTCCCTCTCAGAATAAGGTTCTCCACCTGGCCTCCCCATTGATTCTTCTCCTTCCTGGCTGGTCCTGCTCAGACTCGAGGGCTTCTGGGAGGAGACCCATGACACAAGGTTGCAATGAAGGAGCCAGGGTCACTGAAATCCTTTCAAGGAAAGACAAGTGTAAGTTTTTCTCATGTTTGTAGAATATTGATAGTGGTAGCAGGTCAGGATGGCCTAGCGGTCTAAGGCACTATGTTCAGAATATTGATGGAGGCCCATTGTGGACTCTCAAAGGTTTTCATTCATTTCATGTTAAAAGGTGGTTCTGAGTCGGTCTCCTGACAAATGGGGCTTTTTTTTTTTTTATCAGCACTGGATAAGTTTGCCCCTCCTGCACCTCAGCACAGGTTACCACTCCAGGAAGGCATCTTCATTTACCTCAGACAGCTGTGAGTGAGGGCTATTTCTGACCAAACCTCAAGCCAGTGTCCTTCCAAGGAGATGTCTTCCCAGAGCCATCAACCCTAAGTCTTTACATTCAGCCTGGGAAGCTCCTCAAGAGTTCTGGTCATCTAAGCCAAGCCATTGAAGCATTCACTCCATCCTCTCCAGGCCATGCTGCCTTGTGCTCTAGCTCTTTAAAGCCCTTCTCTGTGGCTCCTGATGCTGTGCATAGTGGAGGCTTAGGAAGACCACTCAGGTGAGTTGGTATTCAAAATGGGGTTTCTGTGTGCTAGAGAGCACAAACACTATGTTTTGGAGACTTGATTTTGGCAAAAGAACGGGCTAGCCAAGAACCTTTGATGCCAGGCCCACTTTTAGTACCTATGGCTGTGCTGAGACTATGAGGGACAGACTCTTGGGTAGACTCAGTTGTCAGAAAGGTGTGTGGAAGAGGACCTTGAGAGGTAACATTGAACCATGAGGCCCAGGTGTAGACTGATCAGTGAACTCCTAGAGCCTCCTGGTCTGTCAGTGCCATCTCAGTGTCTTGTTAAAGCTCTTTTATTTTGGAGAGAGAATTGGCACACCAGGGCCTCCAGCCATTGCAGTCAAACTCCAGACACGTGCCACCTTGCATGTCTGGCTTGACGTGGGATTTGGGTCCTTAAGCTTCACAGGCCAGTGCCTTAACCACTAAGCCATCTCTCCAGCCCTTAAAGCTCTTGTGTTTTGCTGTGCCGTCACTTGTGGCTTTACTGCTGCAGGGTAGGACTGGTTTCTGTGCTGGATTCCTCCTATGGCAAAAGCAGGAGGCTGTTGTCTGGCAAGCTCCAGGGCGGCTTGGCTTAGTCATTTCACTTATCAGATCATTAAAAGGAGGCTTTGTATTTTGAGTCAGCAGCCGGGGTTGAATTTGTTACTATTCTTCTGGGTCTTGACTTGGTTCTCAACCTTAGCTTTCCTTTAGGAAGGAGTAGTCCTATGCTCTGTCAGGCTTATTTCAGCTCAGCCTGTGCCTGGGCTATGGTTGGCGTGCTGTCTGACAGGAGTTTAACTTGTCACCTGTTTGTTTTTGCAGAGTAACAGTTACCCCTCGATGAGTGATCCCTACCTGTCCAGCTACTACCCACCATCAATTGGATTTCCTTACTCCCTCAGTGAGGCCCCGTGGTCTACTGCAGGGGACCCTCCCATCCCATACCTCACTACGTACGGACAGCTTAGTAATGGAGACCATCATTTCATGCATGATGCTGTTTTTGGGCAGCCTGGTGGCCTGGGGAACAACATTTATCAGCATAGATTTAATTTTTTCCCTGAAAACCCTGCATTTTCAGCATGGGGGACAAGTGGTTCTCAGGGGCAGCAGACTCAGAGCTCAGCATATGGGAGCAGCTATACCTATCCACCAAGCTCTCTTGGTGGCACAGTTGTTGACGGACAGACAGGATTTCACAGTGACACGCTTAACAAGGCCCCTGGGATGAACAGCCTGGAGCAGGGCATGGTTGGTTTAAAGATTGGGGATGTTACCACTTCTGCAGTCAAAACAGTGGGGTCAGTTGTCAACAGTGTGGCACTGACGGGTGTCCTTTCTGGCAGTGGTGGAACAAATGTCAACATGCCTGTTTCAAAACCTACTTCATGGGCTGCCATTGCTAGCAAGCCTGCAAAACCACAGCCTAAAATAAAAACAAAGAGTGGGCCGGTGGTGGGGGGTGCACTGCCCCCTCCACCTATAAAGCATAACATGGACATTGGCACCTGGGATAACAAGGGGCCTGTGCCAAAGGCTCCTGTCCCCCAGCAAGCACCGTCACCCCAGGCTGTTCCACAGCCCCAACAGGTAGCTCAGCCTCTCCCAGCTCAGCCCCCACCTTTGGCCCAGCCACAGTATCAGAGCCCTCAGCAGCCACCGCAACCTCGCTGGGTGGCTCCTCGCAACAGAAATGCAGCATTTGGGCAGAGTGGGGGCCCCAGCAGTGACAGTAACTCTACTGGAAATGCCCAGCCCACATCTGCCCTGAGTGTAGAGTCCCATCCTGTGCTTGAGAAACTGAAGGCTGCCCACAGCTACAACCCTAAAGAATTCGACTGGAACCTTAAGAGTGGGCGCGTGTTCATCATCAAGAGCTACTCCGAGGACGACATCCACCGATCCATCAAGTACTCAATCTGGTGCAGCACAGAGCATGGCAACAAGCGCCTGGATGGCGCCTTCCGCTCCATGAGCAGCAAGGGGCCTGTCTACCTGCTCTTCAGTGTCAATGGAAGTGGGCATTTCTGTGGGGTGGCCGAGATGAAGTCCCCTGTGGACTATGGCACCAGTGCTGGGGTCTGGTCTCAGGACAAGTGGAAAGGGAAGTTTGATGTGAAGTGGATTTTTGTCAAAGATGTTCCCAATAATCAGCTACGACATATCAGACTGGAGAACAATGACAACAAACCTGTCACAAACTCCCGTGATACACAGGAGGTGCCCTTAGAAAAAGCAAAGCAAGTGCTGAAAATCATTGCTTCCTACAAGCACACAACCTCCATCTTCGATGACTTTTCTCACTATGAGAAGCGCCAGGAGGAGGAGGAGGTGGTACGCAAGGTGAGTTGTGCTTTGGGCACTGGAACAAATGTCTGCTTGCATGTCTGTGTGTACTGGGTGGCTGCACGGTGCAGTGGGCAATCTGTAGATGGTCTAGCGACATGTGGTTCCCAAGTAGCCTTAGGCAAAGCATGCAGTCCTTAAGGTATAGGTGGGATCTCCTAATTTTCCCATCACAGTCAGTGGGAGGAGACGGTGGTGATGTCTGAATGGATGTTACCAGATACCTTCCATCACTTTTCAGTTTTATGAAACATGGTTTTCACCACCACTGTGTACCTAATCGATTACAAAGAACTTGGGAGAAGTTACTGTTTCCTTTTTGCTTTCTGAATCATCTCTTAGTGCTTCCTAGCCTGTGTTCAGTCAGTCACACTTAGAAGGCAATGTCCAAGTGGCACTGGGTAGGCCTGTGAGACTGCCAATGCTGCAGTCACTGGCTGTGCTGTTATGACCCACCCACCTGGGGTCTCAGGCTGTTTGGAAACAGCCTGTCAGCAGTTGGAGGATCTGGATCTAGAGCTCATGGGAAACTTAAACTCCTCACTGCATCTTAGTAGTTAAGAGAATGGTGAAGGACGAGTGAGTTTGGGATCCACACAGTTTTGTAATGATAAATCTGGTTCGTCCATTTAACTGGAGACAACTGTGTGGTTCTTCAGAGCAGGCCTGGTGCCTAGAAATGGTCTCCAGAAATGGGAATAAAAGATTTTAACATGTGCATGCATTCCTCCTGAGATTCTTTTTGTGAAGCATCAGTTGGCAGTAGCTGGTTTTGCAGTCATTTCTGTCCTCTTGTTAGAGGAATTGCTCACGCCAATAGACAAGTGTCAAAACATTTTGAGCATTTGAACAGAGGTATGTAATGGGGCAGGTGGTGCTCCTGCCAGCAATATTCAGTTACCCTTATGGCAAACAAAATTTGTAAGAAGGGAATGATATTTATGTTCAGTAACTGAAAGGCTGTATTTTAGGTTTTTTTTGTTTGTTTGTTTGTTTTGAGGTAGGGTCTCACTCTAGCCCAGGCTGACCTAGAATTCACTATGTAGTCTCAGGCTGACCTTGAACTCATGGCATCCTTCTATCTCTCTGCCTCCTGAGTGCTGGGATTAAAGGTGTGTGCCGCCACCACCATACCCAGCTGTATTTTAGTTTTTAGGTATAAAATATAGACACATTACTTAACAATGGACATGTGAGAAGTGATTTGCTGGACAATTTGGTCTTGTACCAGAATCATTGGGAATGCCTGTGCAAACTAAGATGCCCATGGCGTTGCCCATACATTTGGCCATGTGGAACTACTGCAGAGCAGTGCCTGGTTGTACCAAACTGCTGAATTTACCAGGTTATCACAGGTAGTGAATGGAACTTAGGTTCAGCCTTAAGTCAGCAGCTGGATATTGTGTCTGTGCTTAGTTTTTCTCTTCATATTGCATTCTTAGGGTTCTCCAAAGATTGATTATGGGCTTAAGGATCTGGCTGATCTGGTTGGTGCTAAAACTTAACTTATAAACTTGATTCTTAGACAGCTGTCTCTTGTCAGGTCTCTGGTTAAGCCTCTGGTCTTGTGTTAATACTTGTGATAAATAATCTCCTGGGACCATAGATGTCGGCCTGTGGTCAGGATCTCTGATGGTCTTCGTACTCCACAGAGCACTCTGGAAATGAGCATGGCTGAGCTGCCTGCTGAGAGCTTCCCTGGCTGTGTCAGTCCAGCCAAAGACCTTTGATGCTTGGAGTTAGGTGTTGTCTTACTTGAGGAGACAATGGGAGCTTGGTTTTGTTAATTGGTTCTGGTGAGCTTTCCAGTGTCTTAAGCACATTGAGTTGCAGAGAGAGGCACATAACTCTGGGGCAGTCTTTATAGACGGAGGCATGCCTCTGCCATGTCTTACACTAACTAGCTGCCTGTCAGATATTCCAGTCTTCTCAGGAGACTGACTGCTGGCTTATCCAGGAGTATGAATCTAGGTGTTTGGGGCATTGGACTCTGGGCTGCTGAGGAGTGCTGTGTAGTATTACGAATGAAGCATGTTGAAGAGTTGGATGCCATTTCTTCCTCCAGGCTGTCTAGAACCTGCAAGCTGCTTGCAAGGCTCCTTGCAGGCCTCTGAAGTACTCTCTGGGTGTCTGAGGCCAGAGCCACCTTTTGTTCAGCACTGACAGAGCTCACCGCTTTGCACTGGTCCTGATTTAAACAATACCTGGTGTTTAGAAAAGTGAACTGTAGCTAATATGCAAAGTTGCCTCTTAAAAGTTTTTCTGTCCAGCTGTTGTGCCAGTTTCCTAGGAAAGCACTAACACTTAAGTCCTAGGTTGATACTAACAGGGTCTTAGGGTTTTTAAAACGGTGTCAGTGAGTGAGTGTTCTGCACAGTAACTGCTTGCTGGAAACTTCTATAGTACTCAACCTAACCACCCTAGCCTTTGGGTCCTGTCTCATATACTAGGCCTGTGACTTCAGAGACTGGGTAGAGGAGAACTTAATAATAGCACTCACACATGTTTGTTGGACCTCTAAGGATGAACTATGCTCCTCTTTCAGCACCCTGGGGGGCCCTTTATGAGTACTGTTACTTTTTAAGAGCAGGTGATGGACCTCATTGCTCTTGATAGGGCTGGAGGGAGCTAAGCATTGTATCCCTCCTCTAGATGCTTTACTAACAGCCATTTGGACTCTGGAGAGAGACGGACTTTTGCTTAAAGAGAATTTTTAAAGAAATAGTTTTTCTTCCAGGCTTCCACCACAGGGTAGGGGGTTGTGAGGTTTTGGTAGTGTCTAGCTACTCATTGATCTGGTTGCATTGCAGCCTCCTTGGGATGGTAGCTGTATAAGGGTGTGAGAGGTGGCCATGGTGTAGAGGCCTTGCCTTGCACTGCCAATGATGGTCATCTCTGTGTGGCACATACTCAATCCAGCTTAATACCCAGGAGGAGGGTACATATTGTTCAAATACATTAAATGAATCCAGGCACAATGGCACATAACCATGATACCAACACTTGGAAGGTATAGGCAGGGTTGGTAGTTCAAGGCCAGCCTGGGCTACATGAGACCTAACTCAAAAAACAAACAAACAAAAAAAACACTCAGTAAATGTCTGGGTGTTCTGTACTTTTCTGTCCTAGTTTGCTTCTAGGATGGAGGTTCCAGGAATGTACCTTTAACTGGACAGCATAATGAATGCTCCTTGCATCAGAACTATTTCTATGTCAGGGGCTGAATTTTGAGACTATGTTGTTGGGAAAGACAGGTGGCTTCTAGACCCACTGGTTAAAAGCCAGACCTACACGCATAGAGAGGGATGGATGTAAGTCCCAAATGTGTGTATCAAGCACAATCCGGGAAAAAAAAAAAAAATTCCTGTCTTTATGGAAATAGGAGCCAGCCAGGTCAAGGAGTTGTGCCTTGAATCAGTCAGCACTGCTGGAGGCCACAGAGGGTACTTGAGCTGTGTAAAAGGCTGAACCAGATGGAGCAGCTTGTCTTTCTGCCCTTCCTTAGCCCTGACTTGGAGCTTTTTAGTCATTGGACAGAATATGGTGTCCTCTGAGCCACTGGGATGTTAAAATGAGAGACAGTACAGAGGAGCAGTTGCCATGTACCTAGCATGCTTGAGCGTTCTGTGAGTGCCAGTCCCTTCCTCGGGGTGCAAGTAGTTTTGTGTTTCTATTGCATTTCTGCAAGTAGCATGATGGTGGGACCTGAGGAGAGCTGGGGAGGAGGGATGTGATGGCTGTGCCGAGGGTCTTAGGAGGGGAATGAGTATGGTATTTGGCATGTGCACAGTCCCTACCCCAGTCCTGGGTCTATGGGACAGGCCTCTTGGCAGTTCCTAGCCAAGTGTGTTGGGACTGCCCATAGGAGCAGGAGTTCCCTTAGACCTTCACCTCTGAACCTCCTTAGCATGCTAACCTTCTCCCCTTCTTTTTACAGGAGCGGCAGAATCGAAACAAACAATAAGGGCAAGCTGGTTTCTTGTGATGAACGGTTGACTTTGAAAACAGTCTGAAGCTGTTGCTTGGTGCTGTCTCGGCGTCAGCTCGTGTCGTCCTCGCGGGTGGATGTGTTGCATCTTTACTTTCTTTGTAGTTCATTTTGCCAGATGGCTCTGCATTCATTTGTATTTTTCTATGTATTATATTGTAGAACTCACTAATAAAGGCGTATTTTGTTTGTCAGCTTACCAGTCAGACTGACCTAATGCGAAATATAATATCCTTCAAAACAAAACACCCAATATATCCCACAGGCATTTTTTATTTGGCAGAAATGTCCTTATTCTTATATCCAGTCATTTAATATTTCTATAGGATACTTCATGTTTCTCGCCCCTCTACTACTTTACAGCAAGCAGAAGAGCTCAGTTAGAGCGTGCTGAAATGGAAAGGCTGGTGATCACCCCTGTGGCTACCTTGCCATTTTTTCTCTCTGGCATCCATCTAAGATGCTTGCCTGCTATTTGGGTTTTCTAGACAGAAAGATAATTTTTAGCTTTCAAACGTGGTGGCCATGTCTGTGTCCGTGTGAAAGCACCCTTCACAGTTCAGTGTCCGTGCAGAGCAGAGCTCTGGTCCTCCTTGCCGTTGTCTGCCCACTGAGGACAGGCTTGATGGCAAGTATCTGGAAGGTGCTTTAGGTCTGGCTCAGCGTTCTGGCATTCTTAATTTGAAGATCGTTTTTAGTCCTCTTTTTTTTTTTCACTTGAATCTTAATACCCTTTTAAGTTTTTATACCAGTAACGCTAAGCTTTAAATGTAGGATCTGATAGTACAGGCAGTGTGATGGATGCTGCTGCCGACTGTAAATTTCACTGTGTATCTAATTTTTTTTTCCTGTTGTATGGGTAAAAAAAAGCAAAAACAAAAATTCTTTTAGAAAATGAATTTTGCTGTCATGTTTTGTGGAATGAGGGGCTGTTGAGGAGCTCACCGCCACCTAGAGTTGGAATTTAGCATGAAAGTGGTGCTCAATGTCCGACGCCCTCGCACACTGAATCTGCACGCGCCTACCGTAGAGGATCCTTACTGTCTTAGAGAGCAGGTACCTTCTGAAACTATTTACTCCAAAAGACCCTCTGAGTTAACATTTAGGCTGTATTATTTAGACTTGTATTTAGAATGCGTCACTTCCTCGAGCTGTTACTGCCTGTGTGAAGTCATGGACAACATCGGATAGCTGTCTTCTAGGAGAATACAAGCCTTAATAAACACACCTGTTGAGCAAGCCCGTGTGTTCTCATCCTTCTCTGCTGCAGGGGTGACATGCCTTGCTTTAGTTGTGGCTATCCAGTAGGGTCTGCTCTGACCAGCAGGAGGCAAAGTCCCAGGCCTTTCTCTGAGTTGGCTTAAGTTGGCAATCCTCAGACAGCTGTGCTGCAACTTTACCTATCCCTTGGTGTCAGCTACTGAAAGGTCAAAGAACTTGTACAGTTTAGCAGGGTGTGGTGGCACACGCCTTTAATCCCAATACTTGGGAGGCAGAGGTAGGAGGATTGTCATGAGTTTGAAGCCTGCCTGAGACTACATAGTAAATTCCAGGCAGCCTGGGCTAGAGTGAGACTCTACCTCTACAAATAAAATAAATGAACTTGCACAGCTCCACTTAGGACTTAGACTTCAGTCCTCTGACACCGCATGAGGATTTGCAAATGCCTGCAAGGGCAGAAGAACTCAATGTGAGCCAGGCATACCTCACCTAGGCTCCATACTCCACTCTGGCTTAGCTGGCTTCTCATCTCTACCCCTTGCCCACCTAACAGTATCTCAAGTTGCAGATTTATGTAGACCAGGTTGGCCCTGAACTGATCCTTCTGCCTTCACCTCCTGTGTTGGGATTACAGGCTGTACCCATTTTGACACACGAGATACAGATAGAACATGAGCAGGATCCTGGAAGTCCTCTGGATTTCCCAGGTTGTCTTGCATCTACCAGAATGTAATGTAATAAGGAAGCACATGAAACAAGATCATGAGAAAATTAGTCTCAGGTGCTGATTAGCTGGTAAAGGGTGCATTGTTTATTTCTTCCACTGTTGCTCCAAATAGTAGCCAGAATTTGAGAAAGTGGTTTGTGAGCAGTGGGTGGTTAATTTCCTCACATCTGTGTGTTACAACGAAATTCCTGTCTTACAGGGTGGTGGGCTGGGAAATGCACTGAATCAGCTCCCTGGGAGGGCTGGAGAATTCATCCTACGGAAGAGATGAGCAGGATCACTAGTCACCACAGAGCCTGACTGAGGTGGTTACGGGGACTGGCTTTGTGTCACAATGGACAGTGCCATGCTGTTAGCCCGTTATGCATTGGATCAGGAAACATGGCAGGGAAAGGAACCTGAAGACCCAGGCTTGTGCTGTGGAAGAGAGGGAAGTTCAGTGATTAAATACTGTGGCCTTGTGCTTGGTGAAGGCTGGGTTGGCATTATGAATGCTCATACCATTAGTATTCTCATCCCTGCCTTCCAAAAGTCAGCCAAATTTGTATTTCCTTTTCCTTCTGAGCCTCCCCAAAGAACACCATGTTAGGATGCCATGATACTGAGCAAATCTTTAGATAGGTTGGCTGAGGTCCTTCTGGCTCTAGATGCTTCCTTGAGAGCCTGTGTACTGACTGACATCCTGCTGCTCTGCCGAGTAAGCTGGAGGTCCCATGGTAAAGGACACACTTGACTTGCTATTTGCTATGCTTGTCTAGACCCATGGCTCCCCTTAGTATGCTATCTCTTATCCCTCTTGCATATGATGTCCAGGATTGATCACTTTATACTTGAACAACAGAAATCTGGCTACAGCTAGCTATGGAGCCAAGGTCCCTGAGAAAGTCAGCTGTCACATTACTTCAAAGTCACTAGACCTTGCCTCATGGCTATCTGGAAGTGGGTTGGCCTTGACTTCTTGCAGCAGCTGCATGGGAATGATGTGGGCCTGGGAGTTCCCTGAGACTTCACAGCAGTGTGTGCAAATAAAGATGGCCTTCCTCCTACACTGTGTGGCCCATATAAAGGGTGTGTTTAAGATTCGTATGTTCAGGCCAGGCATGGTGGAACATGCCTTTACTCTCAGCTCCTGCTGTGGTAGGAGAATTGCTTTGAGTTTGAGGCTAGCCTGGCCTACACAGTGAGTTCTGGGTCATTCTGGGCCAGACCCAGTGAAACCTTGAAGCAGCGAAACCCTGTTAAAAAAATTGGATATTCAATTTTTACAACTAATTTTTATTTTATTTATTTATTTATTTTATTTTATTTTATTTTCGAGGAAGGGTCTCACTCTAGCCCAGGCTGACCTGGAATTCACTATGGAATCTCAGGGTGACCTCGAACACACAGCAATCCTACCTCTGCTCCCAAGTGCTGGGATTAAAGGTGTGCGCCACCACGCCCGGTACAACTAATTTTTAGAAAGGGCATTTGAACAGAACCTACATGACATTTTTTTTTTAATCAGAGAGAGAGAATTGGCATGGTAGGGCCTCCAACCACTGTAATTGAACTTCAGACGCGTGTGCCATCTTGTGCGCATGTGCAACCTTGTATGCTTGCATTACCTTGTGTGTCTGGCTCACGTGGGACCTGGAGAGTCAAACATGGGTCCTTAGGCTTCGTGAGCAAATGCCTTAACTGCTAAGCTATCTCTCTAACCCTTATATGACATTTTTCTTTAATTTTTAAAATATTTTATTTATTTATTTGAAAGAGAGAAAGAGGCAGAGAGAGAAAGAATGGGCACATCAGGGCCTCCAGCCACTGCAAACGAAGTCCAGACTCATGTGTCCCCTTGTGCATCTGACTTACGTGGTTCCTGGAGAGTCGAACCGGGATCCTTTGGCTTTGCAGGCAAATGCCTTAACTGCTAAGCCATCTCTCCAGTCCCCCTATATGACATTTTTAACAGTTCTATGGATAGTCACATGAGGTAAACCTTTTTGAGCTAAACTAATACCAAATTCAAAGTCTGAACTCACCAGGCTCCCTTCTCCCAGGAGTCTGCTGGGAGTACCCAACTACTTTCTCAAATTATGGTCACTATTTGGAACTTCTGACCTTTGAGGGGTGCCGGGAAGGGCCATGGAGAAGAAGGATTTCTCTGGCCCATGCTTTTAAAGTCAGATGGTGTGGCTGTGAAGTATAGGACTGGGTGTGTGATATAGGAGCACAGTTAAACTTACTTCCTACCTCATACAGAACAGGAAAGGAGTCAGACCTGCCAGTCACCAGGCTCCATGTCTCCACAGAACAAGTACTGGGCCCAGGCTTATGAGCCACTCTAAAGGGCAGCTTGGAGTGAACAGTTCCCTGGACCTGCTGGCTTCCTATGGCTTGAGACTGAGAAGAAATCTACAATGTGCCTGTTTGTCTATAGGAAGTCATGGGGCTCATGAAGTGCTAGTGGTCAATGCCCTCATCCCAAAGTGTCCAGGCCACACTGGATCAAATGATGACCAGCAGCTGCCAACATCTGGTGGAATGAGCAGAAATGTGTCTCAGTCGTGTCTTGTCCTCTGGAGTCTGGGGGAGGGTAAGCCATGTGAGCTCAGCAGTGTGGCAGGATGTGCAGAGGCTGGGAACACAGTGGGAGGCCTGGCTTCTGTGTCCGCAGGTCAGGAGGGGTGAGGGTATGGGATGTAAGTGGAACTCTGCATTGTGCACGGAGTTTGGGGACAAGTAATGGGTCTTCAGAACATCCCTGCTCAGTGCCTGAGAGCCCCAGGCTGGTCCTTCTATCACAGCCCTCTGTCTGTTCCCCACCTCTGTGAGAGCCAGAGGAGGGCAGCCTAGCCTATAAGGGGACACTCAAGGCCTGGCCACATGTTTCTGATATACAGGCCCAGAATCTCTAGAGGGCACAGGGCCCTGAGTGCCTGTGTGGCAGAAGTAAGTATGAATGCTGCCCAGAAGACAAACTGCCTCAGTGGCCTGCCTGGATAGCCCTTGGGAGTTCCTTGCCTCTAGGGTAGTGTGAGGAGCATCTAAGGTCAGAAGTTGGCCACTCTGAGCCGTCCTGTCCAGATCAGATTATTGGGGCAGCTATTTTGCCATCAGGCAGCGGGTCATTGGGTGGGTTGTATGGAGCCAGCGCTGCTCCTGCCTCCATCCATGTTTCTTGCACAGCCCCCTGGTTTGGGTGGTGGATAAGGAACATCACTGTGTATGTATGAAAATGACAGGAAGAGGCCCTGCCCACCCTGGAGGGGTAGAGGGGTTGGAGAGGAAGATAGATCACTAGCACAGACACTGATCTTGAAGCAGCCTCTTCTGGTGGATCACCAGGCTTGGTTTAGAGCGTGGGGACTAGGAAAAACTCATGCCTCAGGAGTGCCAGAGCTTTAGGGCTTGTTCTTGGTGCAGACAGGGAAGGCTCACAGAGGACACATACAACTGAAGCTAGAGGGCAAGCTGGGAAAGGGACAGTGGTGCTCTGAGAAGATCTAGTTCAAGCCTCTGGCTGGAAAGTCAATGTGAGCAAAGCTGCCAGGCAGGACTGTCCAGAGACTAAGGTCAATGGATGACAGCTTCTCCCACCTTGGAGCTGCCTTGTGTGCCACACAGACACTCGCCAGCCTAGGAGAAACCTGGAAGTGGTCTGTGTGCTATTTGCTCCTCAAGCCCTTGGGGTGTTTCTAGAAGTTAGGCAAGAAGCTCTGAGAAGGATTGTTACCCAATCCAACAATGGTTACTGTGTCTTCTGAGCCAAGAAGTGGACTGTTAGTCAAAGGGACTCTGCACATTTCTAGATGTGGCAGAAGTGTTTGTGAAATGTCTGAACATTTTCCCCAGACATTGTGGAAGAATTTGGAGAAATGACTTGGAGGTTGTCTAAGTTCACCTAGGTCTGGGGCTGTTTGGACAGTGATGGCCAAGGGTATGGGGAGAAGTGTCTTGACATGGGATTGGAGATCAGTACCACCTAGCCGGTCTGTCACTGAGCTCCCTTCACTGTTCAACTCTGTGCTCTTAGCTCTACTCTGTCACTGTTCCTTTTGTTCTCAGTATATGATCACGTTCTGTGTTAGTTTTCTATCCCTAACAAAGTGCCTGAGACATTATAAAGAGCAAAGATTCACTTTTGGCTCACAGTTTGGTGTGGTACTGTCCAGGACTGGGTAGGCCCATGGCTTTTAGGCCTCTGGTAGGGGTATGGATGGCCATACCAGACAATCTGTGGTGAGGCAAAACAGCTCACCTCATGGTAAAAAGAGAAAGAGAAGGGAATGAAGATTCTACAATCCCCTTTAAGGGCATGTCCCAATGACCCAAGTCCTTTTTTCTAGGGCCTACCTCCTAAAGGTTCTGCCACCTCCCAGTAGCACCATTCTGGTGACCAGTTAGCACATGAGCCTTTAGGGGACACCCATCCAAACCATAGCACCTTTCTAGAATATGGTGGTCCTCTTGAGTGGCCACAGTGAATCCAGATCTTCAGTCTGCTCCTCCAGCTCTGCTGCTTCGAAGAACTGGAAACAGGATGACAGAGGGAATGTAAGAGACCCCACCGTGTACACGGTGATGCTCATGGTGATGGTAGAGATGATGAAAGTGTTGATGATGACGGTAATGGTGAGGATGATAGAGATGTTGATGGTGTCGACAGCACTGATGGAGATGATGGCAATGGTGATGGCTGGGTACTAGTGATGGTAATGATGACAGTGGTAATGCAGGTGATAGTGCTGGTGAGGAAGATGGTGGTAGTTATAGTGGTCATAACCTCACATTTACTGAGTGGATATACATGAACTTACCCTTTAGGCACAGAAGGGGAAACAGGCACAGGTGGGTGAAGGAACTGGGTGAATCCTGACTATGAATCTGATACTACATCCTTAGGTCCTTATGCCTTGTGGTGAAGGGGACCATCTTCCTGCCTGCTGCCATAAGGGTGCCCCTGCTCCACCAATCAGTTCTGGTCCCAGGTGAGTACAGGAGTCCATGTTGCTCTCTCTAATCATTGAAATCCTGCAGGCTTGCCCAGACCTTGGCAGCACTTGTAGCTTGCTTCATAGGAGGAGTTCAGAAACACTTAGTGAACAAATGAACAAAGAGCATGCAGGAGGCTAAGGGCCTTGCCCTGTGTGTTCCTCCCATGATATGAGGTGTGTTGGGGCATGGTCCTCTCTCCAAGTGGGGAGGGCGTTGCCTCCATTGTCATTGCTCATGGTGTTTGAGGCTGGCCTCTACTGTGCGGACAATGCCCAAGGTCACTCTGAAGCCTGGTTCTCCACAGGGAACCACTTCTGTGGAGGTGCGGAGTCTGCAGATCTGAGGTGCTCTCATGTGGTGAGCACAGGCACCTGCAGGATGGTTTGTCACACACACAAGTGAACACAAGTGTGTGCTGGGTGTTCTGGGGGAGCCTCAACCAGGGCTCTGGGCTGCTTTGCTGTACTTCAGACTACCTGTGCTTGGTCTACACGCTTTGTGCATATAGCCCCATGCTGTCCTTTTAGAGAGTGTCCACTGTGGATGTTCGCCCCAGGTACCATGTGCATTGAATACATCTTGGGGCTGGGAAACATCTGGAGCCTGGTCTTGTTGGTCATTCATTCATGTGGAATCAGCCTCCATTCACAGAGCTGGGCTGGGCTGGAGTCAGTCAAGGCTATCCAGAGTGAACATGGTCTGGAATAGCCCAGAACTTCCTTGCACATCTGGAGCTCATGATATAAACTCTTGTGGTGGTATGGCCCAGGACCAGGCTAAAAATCCCAGTCTACCAGATGCTGGGATTACATTTGGCCAGCGGTGATTAAGGTAGCCAGTCAGGGAAAGTAGGGAATGTAGGCATCTCTGAGACAGCCTGAAAAGAACTAAAAGTGGTTGAGGACCCAAGATGGATCTGGCTCCCAGGAAAGCCTTGTTGCTTGTCAGAGGGCAGTGTGTTTCTTTCCTGCTGTTTCCATGCCCACAGTGCTGAGGAGGTCCGCCCCTTCCATCAGAGTCTAGTGGGAAGGATGTCACTTCTGAGTCATTTCTGGCTCAGACACCCTCCACCCTATCTCCCCATCTCCAACATAGGGGAAACTCTACTCTGTTTTCTTGTTGAGGGCTTTCTGAGTGGTGGGCACTGCCTTGGGTTTGGGCTATGCCAACCAGGGTAGGAGGTGGAAAGCTGAGAAGGACAGGTGTGTGGCTACTGCAGCTGCTGTTATTATATCTTGGGTGAAAAGAGCCAGGGAGGTCTGTGTCAGCTCTTCTGCGATGGGAATGTCTGCGAGATGTAGTGGAAGGGGAGGTGTCCTTTCCACGCTCCCTTTGAAACAAGTTCCACTTGGTGAGGCCTGCCTTGGTTCAGCTTCCAGAGTAGCCTATGACTGCCTCTCAGCCCATGAAGAGACCTCCAAGAAGGCATGGGAACACCTGGTTTATCTTTCCCATTGTGCTGAAGAGGATATGCTACCTAGCCGGAAAAATGAGCTCAAGCCTCAGTCAAGCGGTGAGTGTCCAGAAACCTCGGTTGGGCTAGGCCAGAGCGAGGCAGGGCTGGGGTGGGGACTGACAGGCCTGGGCCAGGGTGGAGGCTTCTGCATCCTGGTCTCCTGGGGCTCCTTTCTTTATGGCATTTCTGGGGCCTGTGAGGGGGATGAAGCTCTGCTGTTGGGCTGGAGTGCCATGTGTCCCAGGCTGGCCTGGCACTAGGAAGCATCCCAACCAAGCCTGGGAAGTGGCATGTGAGAAGATCCTATCAAGGCAGACCCTCTTTTCTGCTGGGTGAGGCCCTTCCCATCTTTCCCTTCATCCCTCTCACAAGCTGAAGACATACTTCACAATTACAATTTTCCTTTCAAAATATCTCTATCCCGCCCCAGCACACCCAGCTAGTTGGAGAACTCTTACACCCAAGGCCTGAATCAGCAGCCCAGTCTGGCTACCAGGGTTGGCAGCTGAAAGGCCGGAGCCAGGTTCCCACTCAGCACACACTAGAGATTGCCAGAGGCCTGGACTTCAGGAGAAGCAAGGCAGGGCTTCTGGGTGCTGCAACACAAGATGCCACACCTAGAGGGTGAGGTTAGGCAGACCCCGGGAGCTGGGGTGTGTGGGGGGCATCCTTGTCCTGCAACCTCCTCTGTGCTAGGTGGGCTGAACAGGTTGGAAGTGGTATGGTCACCTCTTGGGAGACAGCTGCTTTGGAAGAGGCTATGGGGTGGCTGCATCTAGGCAGCAGCTCTGCTGGGTTTTATTTAGAGTGGAGAAGTCCACAAACAGAGCCGGATGCTTAAGCCAAGCAACTCCTCTCTCTGGCTCTCAAACTGGACAGTCCCCATGGAGGGAGTGTTCGGAACCCTTTGCTCAAACTTGTCCACTAGGATGACTGTCCAGCACATCAGCCAGAAGCAGAAGCAGGCTGTGTGCTGAGCCTTGACTTCCTGAGTGCGCCGGGCAGTCTGTGTGTGAAGACATGAGCATGTACCGGGGTGAGTGGGGAGTGACAGATGAGCTTAGCCACACAGGACCAGGTGCAGAGCATAGTGGGGGTGGGCTCCTGGTCCAGAGGGCCTCACAATGATACTAGCATTCAGTCCCCATGGGTAGATCTAAGATGGCACATGTGTGGTGCCTGCCCAAATTATAGCAGACAATATGTAGCTCAGGTACAGTGAAGCCTAAGACATGAGTTCCAACCAAGTGCTCCATACCTACTGACCATCCCTGATCCAATCCTTTCCCCCTGAGCTGGAGCCCCAAGAACCACAGGCTCCCATTGGGGAGGGTGTGGGGAAGGTGAATTTCTTCTAGCCTGATTGGTCTGGAGAGCCTGTCCCAGAAACTACTATTAGAGATTGATCAGGCTGGGGTCATTGCCCAGGGCAGGCTGCCCATAGGCCTCACACTCATCATTAGTTCTCCAGCCACCCCCAACCCACAGCCTGTAAGGTCACCGTGGTCAGGACCCAAGTTTCCAGGAAGGGCAGTGGTGGTGCAAGAATTGAACACCCAGCTCTGGGGACTGGGGAGTGTGTGCCACCTTCTCTCTTAGAAAAGCACCAGACTACAAGATAGAAGTATAGAGTGTAAGCTGGATAAGGGCCATACCCTTGTGCCCACCAGGAACTCCCAAATCTGGGGGCTTTTGCCCTCACCAATTGCTTCAGTACTGCCTTGAAATGAGTTGAGGGGCCCCAATCTTCTCTGGGACCAACCACTTCTGAGGGAGTAAGGGAAAACAAGGTATCAAGCCCAAGGTCAGTGCTGTGGTCAGGTCAGGGCTCTGGAGCAACTGTCCTCAAGGAGACAGTGGCTCTGCAGTGACTGAGCCTGTGATTGTGCTGCAGCATGCATCTCTCCATGGAGGGCTTGTGTGGTTCCCTGTGGCATCCCTTTGTGGTCCACAGTGGTGTCACCACTTGAATCCCCATGTAGGCCCTTTTGTCCTGCTTTTCTTCTACCTGTGTAGGGCTTGGGGCGAGTAAGGTTCTGCTCAGCCAGAGACAGCAGGATTCATCCTTCCCTAGTGGAGACTGAAGATGTGAAGCTGGTCTGTGACATGCCTGAGGGCATAGAGGCGCTGAGGGCCGACCCCCGCCCCCCCACCCCCCACCCCTTGACAGATCCTAAGTAACAAGGCCTGTAACCTTGGGACAGGCATCTGGAGGTGGGAGGAGACATACCAAAGCAGAGGCTCGTGCCAGGACGCCAGCAGGTGGCGCTGGCTTCCGGGGACGGAAAAAAATGCCTGCAGCAGACCTGAGTGGGTGTCACTGCGGCTGCAGATGGCGGGCGGGGGTGGGGGTGGGGGGAGGATTTGTCATTTTCTCCCTGGGCTGCCGAGACTCACGTGCCTCGAGTCCCGCATAGCTGGAGAGAGGTTTGGGGGCCAGATGCTGTCCAGCACATTCACCGAGATTTGGAACCTAGGTGCAATTGCAGATTCCCCTCCAAAACGCGAACCTCGTCCCGGGGTTGCGGAGGTGGGTTCAGGAGCTCCGTGAACGCCGCCCCCCCACCTCCCAGTGACCAGGGGACGGACTTTGCAATGACCTCAGACCCTACCCCACCCCCTCCCTCGTTGCCGAGGCACTGTCCGGGATGCCCTGGATGGGGGCGAGTGGTTCTCCGGACAACCTCGGCCCCGCCCGCTGTGGCACCCTGTCCCGCGGGGTTGCCCCACCGCCAGCACCGCGGACAGCGCCCCGGCCCGCCCGCGGGTGGCCAGGCGTGCCTATCTAGCTCGCGAGGCGGCCCACTTCCCCGGCGCGCCCCGCAGCTCCCCGCGGACCCTCCCTTTGTCTCCTGGCCCTTCTCGCCCTCTATGGGATCTTGGGCGCCTGGAGCTGTGGACACACGTGGCCGGGGGCTGGGTGGCCGCAGCCTCCCTCCTCCCCCGCGGTCGCCCCCACCCTCCCCGTGACGTCCTAGGCATGCGGGCCCCTTTGTGTCCCGCGGCCAGATCCCCGGCCTGGCAGCTGGGCCGCCCTCTGGGCGGGCGCATTGTTCGCCGGATTTGTCCGCGGAGCGAGGGGCCGCCGGGGGCCTGGGCTGGCCTTTTTCCCGCGGGAGGGGCGCCGCCGGCCGGGCTCGCGGGTCATTTCCATGAGAAAGGAGCGGCGGAGGCGCCTCTCTTGGCATTCACCGCGTGCCTTAATTGTATAGACATTAAATCAAGGTCCGCTGTGAACACGCAGAGGGGCCCTCAGGGCTGCGACGAGCGGCCGGGCCGGGTCGGGGCCGCGGCTGCGGCTTGCGTGGGGTCCTTGGCCGGCCGAGGGGCGCGAACGCTCCGGCGTCGGTGCTGCGGGGCGGGGCGGGGCGCTGAGCTAAGCTGGCAGGGCAGCCTTGGTCCGCCCCCGACTCCGCCGAGCCCGCTCCTTCCCCTCCCGCGCAGAGGGGCCCCCAGGCAAGTCCCTCGGGCGTTCCTGGAGCAGGGACCCCGCGGGACGGCAGCGCGGAGGACGCAGGAGCCGACGGGGTGAGCGAGCGCGCACGCCGGCCGGCCGGCCGCGGTCTTCCAGCGGAGCAGAGCCCGCTGTGCCCCGCCGGGCAGCGGAGCCTCTCGGCGGCTGCCCTTCCCCGGCCGGCCCCCTCCCCGGCCCAGCCCGGAGCGCGCGTCGGCTGCGGAGAAAATAAAGAACCTCGATGGTCGCCACTGAAAAGCAGTCTCTTTACAACCCGGGGAGCTCGCGCTCCTCGTGCACCGCGGGTCGGCGGGAAGGTGCTGGAGCTACTCGTGGAGAGAAAGACGTGGTGACCCGAGAGGCCGCTGGCCGACTCGCCCCGGCCGGGCCGCGAGCGCAGTTACCCGTCCGGGCGCGAGCCGCCGCCGCCGCCGCCTGCTGCCGCCGCTCCTCGGCTGCCGCCGCCTCCGCTCCCAGCGCCGCCCGCACCGCCGCCCGCCCGCCCGCGCCTCCTTCTCCGCGGCTCTGGGTAGAGGAGGGCGCGGGGACGTCCACAAGGCAGCCAGGCAAGTGCCCGAGGGCCAGCGAGGAGCTCGGCGCCCGCGAGGTGGGCACTGCGGGCGCTTGACTCCACTCCCCGGCCCCGCACGGGTGCGACCGTCCCCGCGCTCGCCGCCGCCGCCGCTGCCTCCGCGCGTATCCGCGTCGGCTCCGGCACCGGGCGATTATCACTGGGGCGCGCGGTGACGTCACCCGGACACCGGCTCCGCCGCCGCCTCCCGGAGGTGTCCTTGAGAACTGCGGGGCACGCGCACACGCGCACACACGCACCGCGCGACCGGTGCCTCCCGCGCACACGCACCGCGTCCCTCCCCGCGCTCTCCTCGGCTCGCACGGATGCATCCCTCCAGCGCCCTCGACTGTGCTGGTCGGCCCGGGGCCACACGTACGCCGAGAAAACGCCTCTTTCACACACGCGAACCGTCCACACGGTTCTTTCACACCACCCACGTGAGCACTCCGCTTAGCAGCCCACCGACCTCAGCCCTTCGGGCCGCACGTTAACACCCACCAGCCACACCCCGCCACGAGCCTGCGCCCGTGCACAGCCCATGGAGCCTGCTGACACGCTGTGCACTCTTGGCCCGCAACGAAGGTTCCCATCTCTGCTGTTCAGACACGTAGATCGTTGGCCTCTCCGCCGCCCTCTCTCCAAGGGGTAGGAAAGGTCCCCACCCGCCTCCTGCAGACCCTGTTGGGCTGTTTACACGGAGGAGGGAGTTAGAGGTTGTCTCCCCATCAGACACGTCTCTCCTTTCTCACCGTTGCCTGCCTGGGTGAAGAGCCCTTGCGGACAGGTGACACTATCCTTTAGGGCAGACTGCAGTTAGGTTTACTCCTTGGGGCCTATTGCGAGGAGGAGACCCTGATCTAACCCTCTAGGACTGGAGATCTGAGGCTCCTCCAAGTCCCCACCCCAGGCCTTCCTGGCAGGCCTTTGTTCCCGATTCAGACTGCGGAGAAGCCCGCAGCAGGCCTCTGCCCCCCTCTCTTTCCTCCCGGGGCCAACCCAGCCTCTGCACCATCTGCCCTAGAGCAGAGCTCGCCCGACCCTCATGCCCAGGGCACAGGGCCTGCCTCCTCTTTCCTTCCCTACTCTCTCCAGCCCTGCAGCAGCCCACAAACACTCATCTGGGAGCACTCTCTGCAGGGTCTCATCCCACTCCCGGGGTTTCTCTGCAGGTCAGAACGCCCCTCCCCTCCAGCTGCAATCTTTGCCCTTTTTTAAGTGTCTGTCGAACCAGAAACTCAGGACCCACTCCTCCATGGTCTACTTTTGCTTACGACCAGCCCAAAGCCAAGGAAAACACTAGCCTTCGACTCGTGGCTCCGGAGCGCAGGGGAGAGGAGAGGGTTCAGGCAGAGGCTGCTGCTTCTGGAGAATGCTTCCCCAGCCCTGCCGCCCGCTGCACCTCCCCAGGGCGGTCTAGGGCAGGTCTCCAGCCCAGTCGGGGTTCTCTAGCTAACCACAGTGTCCGCTGTCCATGGTGTTGAAGCCAAAGTGCCCTCCACGCGTCTGCGGAGGCTTTTCGCCTCTGTTCTCTTCCCACCAAGGATTGTGACCAGGAGGGCAGACTCCCAGGGCCCTCCCTGCTCCCCCACCCTAGGTCTTCTGGATGGTCTAGGATGGCTCTGCTTCTAGCTCGTTTTTATTAGGTGGAGAACTCCCAGGCGACTGGGGTTTAGGACCGAGATTCCTACAGGCCTGGATCCGACTGGACCCGTCATAGACCTGCTCCTTTCCCAGGGTAAGGACCTCCTCGGACTGTTGGCGGGAGGCATCTCCCGCAGGCCAGGGCGGATGCGGAGGGAGGCTGGAGGTTGCACCCTTTCCCTGGTTAGACCAGCTTTTTGCGCATCCCCAAGACAACGCCCGAGCGTTTCCGCCTACTATTTCTATCCGTTCAGTTCTGAACACCGGTCGGGGTCCTTGGCTCGCCACTTCCATCCTCTGCGTCCTGCGGCCGGCTGGGGGAAGGGCCCGTCCTGGGCGGGGAGGTGGAGCTGGCATCCCTGCAGCCCGAGAAGGGAGCTCCAAGCATTCCGGCGCCCGCCCCTATGCGCCCGCCCGGCGGGGACTGTTTGGGTGACCCAGGAGCCTTCGAAGGTTCCGTAAGAGCCAACTTACTGCTTCTGGGCCTCAGCTCGGGTCTGTTCTCCCCTGGGCTCCGCGTGGCCCAGCCTCGCCTCTCCACGCGCCTTCTCTGCGGCAGTTGCCTCTCCCCAGCACACTGCGAATTTGTATTTGTGGATTTATTTATTTGATAGCTCTTGGGTACGTGGGGGAAGGGAAGGGGCGACGCAGCCCGGTAGGCTCCGGGTTCCAGGCGGCTGCTTGGTGTGCACAAAGGCCCAGCGCGCCGCGCCCGGTAACTTCGAGCTGGGTCAGGTGGCTCGGGCGGGGGCGAAGGCAGGAGGAAAGGAAGGATGCTGACGAGCCCCCTCCTCTTCCTTCTTGCCCGCCATGGGCGAAAGCCTGCGAATAGCGTGGGATTAAACTGATCTACAGAGACCCGTGGAGAGCCCCCTCCCTTTCCGGCCTTTCTTCTGTCACACCACCCGCCCCCTCCTCTGCAGGAGGTCTATCATTCCTCCAGAAAGGGGAGGGGCCATGGCTCATCTGGGAACAGCTGGCTCGTAGCCTCTTGACCCTTGACCCCACCCTGGCTGTGAGGAGAGGAGGAATATGGGGAGAGGGTCTTTAGCTGTCACAGAACCCCCAGGTCCTTCTGCATGCACGCTTGGGGTAGTGGTGGGAGGACAGATGCACCGAAGTGGCCGGCTGAGCTGGGCCGGGGCTGGAGCCTGAGAGAGAAAGGGTTAGTTTTGCTGAGCTGGGCGCAGAGACTTCAGATCCAGCTGCTGCTCCAGGCCCGTCTACAGCCCCGAAATGGTCCATAGCTTCTCAGTTCTAGTGTGGGTGTTCAAGGGAGTTTGGAGGCCCCACCTATCCCCTAAAGGATGTCACAGGCCCCAGCCACTTCCTGCCAGGCATAGGTGGCCTCATACCTCTCTCCTGGAGGCAGCTTGTCCCACTGGTGCAGCTTGGGAAGGGCAGGTGCCTGATGCCATGGGGACAGGGCCTTGGAGGCCCACCTTTACTGCCAGCCCCAATGACACTATGAATTCTTTACCTGTGGTGGGAGTGTCAACGTGACCCCCCCCCCAACTAACACTCAGTGATATCTGTCTGGAGATGTCCCCTAATCCCTGCTGCTAGGGTCTGGGTGGGACCAATAGGGAGAGAGAAATTCTGCTCCTGGCCTTGCTCCTCCTTAGCCTTTTGTACCGGTGGGCAGTGGGACCCCCACCATGCCTGAGTGCAGAGGGCGGAGCTGGCCACCACAAAGCCTGCAATTGTGAGAAGAGCCTAGTGCACAATGGGGCAGGGTGAGCAGAGGCCTAGGCTCTCCAAATGGAAATGAAGCCAGGCCTTTTCTCTCCCTCCCTTGTCTGGCTTCCTCCTCCTCCTTGGCCTTAGTGAGTAGGGACAGAGCTCAGATGACAGCTCTGCCTGAAAGTGGAACTCGTCTTGGTCCAGATTACCTATCTCGGAAGCACCATCCTAAGGCCCAGCACAAGCCCAGCTGCTTAGACTTGGGAAGGTCAGGTAAGCCGAATACCTGGGGTGGGGGGGGGGGTGCTGGAAGTTGTGTGTTCTCAGGAGCTGCTCAGGGTAGCAAAAAGTGGGGATTCCAGGCTGGGTGCCTGGCCCAGGTTGGAAAGAGACTTTTTGTTCGCCAGGGGTCAATTTTACAGTTGGTCAAGTGTCCTTGGCTAGGCTCTGGGGCCCTGTGAGTCCTGAGTTTCCACATGATTCTCTGGTCACCCACCATGGCTAGGGTGGCAGCACCTGCCCCTCGCCCAATCCTGGAACTCAGTTTGTTATGCTCTGCGGAGGCTGGCCTCATCAAGGAACCTCGATGCCAATAAACTGGCCTAAGATGCCAGAAACCAGTACTACCCCAGTACAGACCTCCAGAAGGCATCAGGCATTGAAGCAGCCATTGGATAGGGTACTGGGTCTGGTTTCTTTGGAATTCTTTCAAATCCTGCAGTTTCTCTCCTGGGTTTCCCCAGGAACCACCCTGGCATGCAGGACTGCCCCCTTAAGAGCCATTCCTTTAAAAGTTGTTTTATTTTATTTATTTGAGAGCGGGTAGTGACGACAGGGGATAGTGGCATGCCATGGCCTCTTGCTTCTGTAAATGAAGTCCAGATGTATGTGCTACTTTGTGCATCTGGCTTTATGTGGGTACTGGAGAATTGAACCCAGGCTGGCAGGCTTTGCAACCAAGCCCTTTAACCCCTGAGTCATCTCCCCAGCCCAAGACACTCCTTTTTGAACCTGGGCCCCAAGGCATCCAGGCAGACCCTTGCAGAGGGGAGGCAAGGACCCCTGGGGCGCTGGTGGTCTCATGAAAGGACACCCTGACCTCCAGCTGATTGCTCATCTTAAGAGGCAGGCAGAGGAAAGATTGTCCCTGCGTCTGCACAGGGATGCAGCTCTGTTTTGTCCCTGTTGCCTCCTCAGCTTACAGCCTGACCTGGGGTGTCTCATGTGCACTTTCCTGTTCTATTTCCTCAGCCCTTGGGCAGCACCGCCCCCCACACTAAATGTCCTCACGGTGGCGGAGGTAGCATGGCTCTACACTGTGCCTGCATCTTGGCTCTTTGCCCCCTCCACCTTCAGCTATCCAGGCCTTAGAGTCACCCCAGAGGAACTCACCACATGGCACCTGCAGGCCTGAGCTGGCCTGACCTGCAATCAAACTGAGGCTCCTGAGCAGTGGCTTAGCTGGTCGTGGGAGTAGCAGGAGATCCTTGCTTGGGCTGCAAGGCCATCCTGGCAAGGTGCACCATGAAAGGGTCTGGTGCTGCTATATTGCACCTGGCTGCATTTCTTCTTGCAGACTGTTTGTTGTCCTCTTTGGGACCCATCCCCACTGCTCTCTGAGCTGTGCTGTGCTGTTCCTCTCCTCTCTGCAAAGGAATCCCACAAGGGACCCTTTCTTGTCTACCTCCTCTGGAATGCCCACCCTGTAAATGAGACGACACAGGGTTGCCCTTGCTGGGCTATGAGCCCCCATGGACTTAGCCCCTGCAGTGGAGAGTGTGGGAGAGGAATGGTGGGGAGAGGAGGGGAGTCCCTGGACAGCAGGGTTGGCTGAAAAATGAATAAAGCCCTTCACTGCTCCTGTCTAACCAGCACAGACCCCAGGAGGAGGATGCAAGAGCCTAGGATGGATGGCCAGTGGTGCAGAAGTGTGGGGCTATGTCCTGTGGTCGCTGACTGCAAGAAAGGTGGACGCGCTCTGTACTGAGCTCTTGGCCCTCTGTGTAGGGGGCCCTAGGGGAAGAAGGCCTGGGCAGAGTTACAGAACTGCACCCAGGGCAGGTGTGACCAGAGAAAGGCCTTCGTCATGTTTGATATGCAGGGTTGCTCTTTGAGAATGAGGACAGCTCAGAGGCTTCATTAGGCTGGGACGTGGGTAGAGGCAATTTGGCCAGTTTGTTCGTAATTGTGTTCACTTCAAGGTACTGCAATTTAGGGCAAACAGTAGAGATGATCCACTAATAAATAGCGGAAATAGACACTCTCTTTAAGCACAGGTACTTAAGTAAAAATAAAAGGAGTGGGTGGAAGAGACGTGAGACTGGCAGAGCAGTAGGTGGATGTCTGTGGCTGGGACCTGCAGGGGCTTCTGCATCCTTGGAGGATCTTCTTGCCTCTGCTCAAAGCTTCTATCAACCATGGGATCTCACGTTCTAATTTGTGAGTTTTGAATATATACTGTTTTCATCAGAGCGTGCCTGGTGGGGGGGGGGCTTTGCTGGAGTTGGCCTTGGTGCATCAGGAGTGGGCATAGATGGTATCTGACCCTGGGGTTCCTGGGGTGCTGCTCCTGTTATCTGGAGCTCTTCAAGCTGGACAGGAAAGGGTGCACCAAGGATCTTATTCCTGGTACAAGACCGCTGAGAGAATCTAGTGGGTCTTCCCAAGCTCCACAGAGGCTGGGTTCCAGGGGTGGCTGTGGGAGGGAGGGTGGGACTGAAGAGTCCTAGAAGGACTCTTCTGGGTGGAGGGACTGCTCCTGAGCACGACAGATGGCAGCACAACTGTGCAACTGCTGAATTCATGAGGCATCCTGAGAGCAGGCTGTAGCCTCAGAGCTGTATAGGACCCACTCTGATACAGAGGGAGGTTAGCAAGATAGGAGGATCCCTACAGCCTGAGGGATAAGGCCCAACATGCCTCAGCCCATGGAAGGTGGGCGAGTGTTGACAGGTTGGAGGGGGTGCTCTGCATCCTGACTCCTGCAGAGGATAGTGCAAGAGAGTAGATAGTGTTGGAAGGGGTGCTGGGGAGATGGCTGAGCAGTTAAAAGTGCTTGTTAGCAGACTGTCAACCCAGGTTCAATTCCCTAGTCACCCATGTAAGGCCAGATGCAAAAAGTAGAGCAAGTACCTGGCTTCCCTTCACAGCAGCAAGAGACCCCGGTGTGCCCCTGTCCCATGCATGCAAATAAATACATACAAATGTAAAAAGAGTGGATAAGGGTCTCCCAGGCCCCCAACCTCAGGGGTCTCTTCCTGCCAGAAAGCCAGGGATCTCCCTTGCCTTGACCAGCATTCGCATGGATTCCATGAGACCTGGAATGAGAACCAAGCTACTTGTCCTTCCTGTACCTACAATCTTCTGGCTCTCCCTATGGAGACAGGTGTGACCCCCCACATTGTGAGCTGGCACCTGGCTCTGGCATTTCTTGTCTTGGGACATCAGTACCCTGCCTCCAGGATCCCTGCCCTGAGCCCTGGAGACACTGTGGCTGGTCAGCCTTGATGTTGTATGCTGCAGTCAGGAACACCTGGAGACTCTGGTTGTGGTGAGATGTCACCCTCTGCAGGTGGCAGTCAGCACTCTGCTTTGGGATCATAGCACCCCATCCTCAACTCTGAAGAGAAAGTGGAATGATGCTTGTAGGGCAAAGAGCTCAGATGGGGGGAAGGAGGTATCAGCTGCTATATCTGGACCAGGCCACTAGGTCCCCAGTTAGCACCTGCTTAGGCGTAGGGAGGCAGCTGTCCTAAAGTTCTACCTAGCAGTCTCTACATCAGTGGCTCTTCCTGAGGACTGAAACCAGAGCTCCTCTGCTGTGCCTTCAGCTTTCACCTCCCAGCCATGGCCTTCACTTGAACACTCCTTAAACTGCTGTGGTGCTGGTTCCGGCTGCAGGAGCTGCCTCATGCAGAGCCTTGCTTAGGGGGGGTCTCATGAGGCAGGACTTGATGTGTAGGGACCTTAGGATACTCACAGGGTACTGCCTGAGGGAGCTACTTAGCGAGGCTGCTTGAGAGGATGTAGGGAGAGAAGCTGAGCTCTATCCACAGGACACAGTGACAAGTCACTGTTTATCTAGGACTCTTTGACCACTTCCTGCTCTCCCTGATGAACTCCAGCCCTCTCTGTGCACAAGTGGGAGGCTTGCTCTGGAAGCAGTGGGTCTCTTGTGGCTGGATCAGAGGTGCTGCTGGGGATTGAGGTGGGCCCTCCGTGCTGCAGCAGGGTCTTCCAGTGCACGTATGTGGTGGTGGTGGGCTTCTCTAGCAGTCTGATCTTAGAGAAGGCACGTGACTGCTCTCTGTAGCAGGGGAGGCCACCTTCCCTTCCCTATTTCAGGAGATCTATATAGACCCTGCCCACAAGAGGCTCTTCCTAGCCCTTGTTCCCATCTCTACCCCTGCTCCATCCCTCTGTCCTCCCTGCCCTGTCCTCTGTTTACGGCTTGCCCTCCTGTTTCTCCTTGAAGTCCATGGTGCAGGGACTTGGCCTTGGCCCCTAGGGAGCACCTCGGCCCCTCTAGAATTTGGCCCCTGGAAGGGATGTATGCTCCTAAATGGTCATCATACTGCGCAGTGTCCCCTGAGGTAGAGTCACTTATTTAGAATCAGACAAACAGGGTGTGTCCCCTCCATACCAATTGCTCTGAGCTCCAGTGTTCTTATCTGAGAAGTGTGGACAGCTAGCCCTGGCCTCCTTGTCCTTTCTAGAGCCAGAATCTGCACCCTGGGGGATGAGAGAAAAGGTGGCTGTTGTACTGCTATCGAAATGACATTCTGTCAGTAACACACACAACTAAAGCAGTAGTCCTGAGCAGTGTGGCCTGCTGGGAACCCCACCTCTCATTTTGAGGGACGGGGCCTTCCTGAGATCATCAGCTTTCATCAGGCCTGGGAGAGGAGGCTTCATAGTGTGGGCTGCCTGCTGTCCTGGGATCCATATGCCAGAGAGCTGGCGGCTCCGAGGGTAGGGGCCACGGAAGTAATAGCTGATGAGGAGTCAGCATCTTCCTGTGGCTCAGCCACCCTTGGGGACACTAACTGAACCGGGCAGCTCCTTGGGCAGAGATTGCCTTCCCCATGGGAGGCCTTGGCTGGCTGGGCGCTGTCCGAGGTGCTGCTCAAGCCCCAGGACTTTACAGCTGCCTGTCAGTGCTCAGGGGCTCTCAGGCAAAGGACAGGTGCAGCCACACACCTAGGGCCAGCTATAAAATGTGGGGTGCCCTTTGGCTCATTCCTACACCAGCCTTGTGCCATGTAACATTGGCTTGTGGGAGAAAGGCAGGGGCTTTTGTGGGGAGCAGACAACACCTTATGACTGAAAGCCCTTACCCCCACCTCGGTCTTAGAGTTTGCAGAGTCATTGGCTCTGCTTCAGATGTCAGGATGTCTATAAGACAGGGAAGGGACAGGCTCTTTGGGGCTGTCTCCTCTGATAGCCTGTCTCCCTGCCTCTAGGCCTGGCTGAGTCCAGCCTTCCTCTTGAACCATATTGCCTGTCTGCCTTGAAATAGGCCCTAGTACTCTTGGTGGGGAGAGGGGTGAAGACCAACTTCCAGGGGATTTGAAAACTATCCCCTTTCCTCCCACCCAAGGATCAAGGAAGGTAGGTGTTAGCTGCACCCAGGAGGTGTAAGGCAGGTGCTGGACTATCTGGCAGCTGCTGAGGTAGCTGAGGGGAGGACACAAGATGAAAGGAGGCTGTGAGGAGACCACAGCTTAGGACTCCCTCTACCCGAGACCTGAGGGCTACAGCAGTATTGGATGGGAGCATTCCAAGTGTGGACAGGGCCTCCGTGACCCATCCTATTGTACTGCCCCACCGATGTGGGCCACCAGTCCTGCCACCCTGCAAGGCTGGTTCTGGCCATGCTTGGCCTAGGAGGGAGCTTGTGCTGGGCTGGACAGAATTCAAGCTGATGTCTTAAGGAACTATTCTCTTTTCCCAGGCCAGCAAAAGGCCACGAGCTCCACTCTGCCTGGACAATGCGTCACTCCTCAGCAGGCAGCTATGCTCTTGAGCAGGGTAAAAATTTCAGTACCCATTTTTTTAATCAACATGAAAACCACATAACATATAATTAACCCAATGAATGGTACAATTCAGTGACCTTTAGTATATTCCTAATTTTCCACAGCCATCAATGTTTGTTAGCTAGTTTTTTTTATTTTTAATTTTTTTTGAGGCATGCCCAATGGACTGCCTTTTTATGTGAGAGTGAGTGAGAGAGAGAGAGAGAGAATTGGGGCACCAAGGCCTCCAACCATTGCAACCAAACTCCAGACGTGTGCACCCCCTTGTGCACATGTGCGACCTTATACGCTTGCATCATTGTGTGTCTGGCTTATGTGGTTCCTGGACAGTAGAACATGAATGAGCCCTTAGGCTTCACAGCAAGTGCCTTACCCACTAAGCCATCTCTCCAGCCTGTTAGCTAGAATTGTATCCAGAACCCATTAAATAATCACTGTCCACCTTCCAGCATGGGCTTGGGCCCTGCCACTCACTATCTGTCTTTGAATGGAAGACGTGGGGCCCTCACAAGAGTGGGTGAGCAAAACTGTGACCTGTGTGATCCAGGCTGCAGCAGGCATCTCGTTTCCTTCCTCTGCCTAGTGGCATTCATGGGCAGGGGCCACGCTTTCTCATGCATCATGTGTTCATGGACACTAAGCTGCTTCTGCTCTCTGGCTGTGGCAACAGTGCTTCTAGGATCACGCGCTGCATGCACAGGTGTTTGTGTGAATACTTGCTTCAGTTCTTGTGGGTCCAGGAACAGAATCTGTTTAACCTTTTTTTAAAAAAAATATATTTTAATTATTTACTTATTTTGAGAGAGAGAGAGGGAGAGAGAAAGAAAGAGAGAGATGGGTGCATCAGGGCCTCCAACCACTGCAAACGATCTCCAGACACATGCATCTCCTGTGCATCTGGCTTGTGGGAATCGAACCTGGGTCCTTTGACTTTTCAGGCAAGCGCCTTAACCACTAAGCATCTCTCCATCCCTGTTTAACATTTTGAGGAGGGAGTGCCACTCCATGGTCCTTGTCACACAGCACCTACACTCTGAAAAAGCGCGTTCCTGAGAAGCTGAGTGGGCTCAGCCTAGACTCTTGTCCTGTAGGGATCCCTCAAGACACTTACTTTGTGTGTGAGTGTGGGTGCACGTGTACTGTGGCGTGAATGTGGAGGTCAGAAGACAACTTTCAGGCATCAGGCCTCACCCTTCGCCTTGTTTGAGGCGGGGTTTACCTCTCTGCCTTGAATTTCTGAGCTTCTGGGACATTCTCCTGGCTCTACCTCCATCTTGCCTTCCTTGTGCTGGGATTACAGAGAGTGCTGCTCCTCTCTTGGCTTCAGACTGTTTATGTAAGCCTTGGGTGCTCAGGCTTGAGTGGCAAGTGCTTTATCCACTGAACCATCTTCCCTAGTCCCCTGCACCCACTTTTTGTGAGAAGAAAAGACCTTTACTACCTGGAAAGGTCCTGAGACCCTGTGATCTACATGGTCCCCTACTGCTTATCACAGATACATTATTGAAGCTGTGCTGAGGGTTCAGGGAAAAATGGAATTTTCAGAGTATAAGAATCAAATATGGGCAAGTGTGGTGGCACATGCTTTTAGCACCAGCACTCGGGAGGCAGAGGCAGGAGGATCACTGAGTTCAAGGCCAGCCTGAGACTATATAGTGAATTCCAGGTCAGCCTGGGCTAGAGTGAGACCCTACCTTGAAAAAAAAATCAAATCTGAATAAGAGAATAATGAAACAAACTTAAAATACAGTACAGGCAGCCCCTTCCCTGCCTGCCTGTGCTGTGGGCTATTTCCATCCTCGTAGACCTCCAGAACTACTCAAGTGCGTGGATTTTATAGCCAATAACTTACACAGAATCAGGAGCTTCTCACTTCTATTTCCTGATCAATCTGACCCAAACCCAACCAGGTGCGAGGGAACATGGCTGTGGCCAAGAGGGCAGTCCTGCCTGTCTCCATAACTCCATGCTGGAGCCAGCACTCCCAGGTCATGAGGCCTTTGTCAGGTGTGTCCACAGTCACTGAATGAGGGAGGACAACGAAGCTGTCTCCTGAAGCGGCCTCTAGGCCAGGTGGGGACTGGATCTCACAGGGTCACCAAGGGGACACTGTGGGACCAGTGCACTGTTTTTTGCACAAAATAGCACTAAGCAGTGGCAGGACCCCAGGGTCACACCAGGACTGGCCAAATGCAACTGAACCAGTTGCTGAGCTCCCTTGGTCAGCGGGACAGTAGAGAGGCCCTGCCCTGTGGAGGCCAAATGGTTAAAAGAGAAGAAAGGAATCCAGGGGAAATCAAGCTGTCAAGTAGTTAATTGACTTTGCCTCAATCAGCCTGATGAATATTCATGAGGTGGCTGGTCCTCCTCAGGGCGCTGTTGTCAGTTGCTGCTCCTCTTCCTCAGAGCTGACATGGCATCCTGCGCCTGCCTCTTCCAGTCCATAGTCAGCCCTGATTGGTTCAGCTACTCTCTCGAAAATGCCATAGCAACCTCTGGCTGGTTGCCTAGCAACCATTCCCTCTCTTTCCTTTTTTTACCCTAAAACCCAAGCCAGTAATCCATAGGCTTTGGGTGGAAGTGTCTTTGTGTCATGGTGTGCATGTGCATATATGTGCACGATGTGTACATGTGAGTGTGTGTATGTGTGTAGGTGTGCAAGAGAAGGGATCTGAGGGGACCTTTCCTGCCCCATCATTGTACCAGCTCACCTCTTGCAGATGAGAAATGTGGGGCACTGGCTCCTGGCCAGACAGGTCCTGGGATGCCCACTGAAGCACCCAAAGCTAGAAACTCCAAACTGGAGTCTGTAAGGAATCTATCTGCCACCAGCTATGCACCATGGGACCCAGGGTTTGTTCCCAACCCTGCTGGGATCCTTAGTGGAAAAGTAAAGATGACCTCCTCAAAGCCGAGCACTGTCCAAAATGAAAGGTGACGCTGGGCCTCTGCTGTTCCATGGGCCACCTTAGCGCAGAGGCTGATTTCCCTGTCTTCAGTGGCTGCTGTCTGGGGTCAAGGAGTTTATAGTCGTGGGCATGGATTTGGTGACATCCAAGTGTTTACCGCCGGTGTATATAGCCACTAGGAGGACACGGGAGCTGGGGGGGGGGCAGCCCATCAACAGTCTGGACACCCTGTCCTGCATCCTTTCTCCTCCCCTACTCCCGCTGTCCTCTGTGCAGGTTCTGGGCTTGTGCTGTGCTCTGTCCTGGCCGATTCTCAGAGGCATTTCCAGTGGGCATGAAGGGACCAGACCCTTGGGAGGAAAATGGAAGGCCATCTCTGATTGGTGTCAGTGTTTATTCTTTGCCTTGAGGGAAGATTTGCAGAGATGTCATACCAGAGAGGGAGATATGAGACCCAGGATGAGATGCAGGGGTCCAGGCTGCTTGCTGTATAACTGATCCATGGGGACACTGGTGAGCTGAGGCTTGGGTCTTCATGTCCACGGATAAGGTGTACCTGGGGTGAGGACAAAGGGAGCATCGTGGGGTCCTCTTAGCCATGACAATAAACACACCAGGGACAATGCTATGCTTTCTGACTTTGGGATATCAAAGCACTGAATCCTGTATTTAAATTTTTTCTATATTTACTTGCAAGCAAAGAGAGATAGAAGAGAGACAGAAAATGGGCATGCCAGGGCCTCCAGCCACTGCAAATGAACTCCAGATGCATGCACCACTTTGTGCATCTGGCTTTACATGGATACTGGGGAATAGATTACGTGGGTACTGAGAAATAGAACTCGGGTTGTTAGCCTTTACAGGCAGGCCCCTTAACCGTACCTTAACAGCTAAGCCATCTCTCCAGCCCGGAACCCTGTTTTGATGTTATCTGCATGTCGGGTGGATCAAGACAAAGTCAATTGCTGACATTTTTTTTTTTTTTTTTTTTTTTGGTTTTTCAAGGTAGGGTCTCACTCTAGTCCAAGCTGACCTGGAACTTACTATGTAGTCTCAGGGTGGCCTCGAACTCATGGTGATCCTCCCACCTCTGCCTCCCGAGTGCTGGGATTAAAGGCATGCGCCACCACACATGGCTTAATTGCTGACATTTAAAAAAAATATTTTATTTTATTTATTTGACAGAGAAAGAGGGAGGGAGAGAGAGAATGGGCATGCCAGGGCCTCCAACCACTGCAAACAAACTCCAGACGTGTGTGCCCCTTTGTGCATCTGGATAACGTGGGTCCTGAGGAATTGAACCTTGGTCCTTTGGCATTGCAGGCAAATGCCTTAATCACTAAGCCATCCCTCCAGCGCAATTGCTGACATTTAACCAACTCCCAAACGCTAAACTAGAGAGAACTACACACATGTGCACAGCAGCCGAGGCTGCCTACAAGAGTATGTGTGTTTGGGCTTTTTTTTTTCCCAGACAGTGTGTGTGCCCATGTGCATACATGTGCAAATATGTGTGCATGCCTATGCATACACGTTTGTGTGTGAATATGTGCATATGTATGTGCTTGCCTGTGCATATGTGTAATATGTGTGCACCTGTGTGTGAGTATTCATGGGCTATGCTCATAGTGTGTTGAGTGACAACTGATGTGGACACTTTATTCTTGACCAGTGGAAGCAACACTGTGCTCCCCACCCAGCCCACTCTGGTTTCTCTGTTAAACACAGCAAATGTGCGTCTCCAATAAAAAGCTACACAGCAACTTAATCTCCAATTGATCGCAAGGAAAGGAAAATAAAACCCTGTTCCCCAGGGCCTGTGCAGCCTGATAGGCAGTTGTTCTTGATATAGAATGTGGGCGATAGGTGCATTAAATATAAATGGAGATACAGAGAGGATCGATAAACCCCACTTCCTCCGTGCTAATTGAAAACCAAGTCAAGGTTTGATTAATGCAGAGGTCCTTTGGGTACAGCAGAGGCCCTGATTCAGCTCGTGCCTCTCCCTGTTCCTCCCCCACCCCTGATGCCACCACAGGTAGGCAAGGGGCTGTTTTCTGTTGGGGCAGTAGGCCGGGTCAGGCAGGTCTGCAAGTCCAAGGGAGTGAGTCCAGTCGGGGGTGGGGGGACACTTATTTGGAGTGGCTGGCCCATAGAGGTGGGCTACCAATGACATTCTACCGCCTTTGCAGAACTTCAGGGATTTGGATTTTTCATGTTGCTCTCAATTTGTGCTCATACCTGGAAGGAGTCAAGTGACCTTGGCCTGAGGACCACAACTGCAGGCAGGAGCTGGGAAGTGTGAGAGTGGGCTCACGGCACCTGCAGAGGCCATAGCAGATGTCCCCGGGGAAGCCATGGGAAGGAGGGAGGCCCTGGGGACAGCTGAAGTCAGAGTGCTTGGCCTGACACTGGTATGAAATGTTGACTTTCTCTTCTGGGAGGGCTAGGGACCCAGTAATCTGTTCCCGGGGGCTCCTCACCCTCACTGTCCACACTTGGGCACTCAGGCACACGACTGGAGATCAGCATATGCACGGGCTTGTGAGCTTGTCCCACTGTCTTACATGCAGCCCCATGGCAGTGCAGGGAGCAGGTTCAGTTCATTGAGCCCTCAGTGCATGTTTTGGGAGTCCACACCTGGGAAGTTTGTAGGATGAATCCCCAGAGTGGCCAAGTCTCCCTGAGCCCACCTCAGGGAAAGGGATGAAACCCATGATGGGGTTGGACTAAGATTGCTGCCTTGGGGTCTGGGGAGCAGAGTCCCTCTTGAGACTGTGGTCTGCATGATGAGACACCTGACATGTGAGCCAGGCAAGGTCCTGTGGGAAAGGAAGTGGATGAGCTGGGTATCCGCACTCCTCCTTCTTTGGGAAGATGGACAGGTTACAGTGGACAGGGTGATGGCAGGATGGTCCCCATCCAAAGGCACCACAGAGGCTGTGATGACATCAGGCCCCACCCTTGGATCCACTGACCATACATGGATCCCATGCTCACCTGGGGGACCTTGAGTGATCTGGTCTTGCAGGACAGGGCTGGGGTGTCCCCAAAGGGGTATTTTCTGTGTGTGTAAGCATGGTATAGTGTGTGTACATGTGTGCAAGCATGTGTGATATGGACATAGTGTGTTATGGCTTGAATATAAAGTGTCTTCCCAAAAGGCTCATATGTTGGAGGCTTGCCCACCCGCAGTGATGTCATACTGAGAAGTGCTGAAGAGCTGGAAGTGGGACTTGGCTGGAGGAAGTGGGTTACTAGGAGTGGGTTGTTAGTAGTATTTCATCCATAGCTGCCGCCTCCTCTTTCTCTCTGCTTGCTGTCAGCCACAAAGTGAGCAGCCTCTACCACATGCGCCTGCCTCCATGATGTTCTTCCTCACCATGGGCTGAGAAGCAATGGAGCCAAGAACCACGGAGTGAGCCCTCTGAAACTATGAGCCAAAGCACACTCTTCCTCCTTCATGTTGTTTGGTCAGGTATTTTGTCATAATGATGACAGCTGATTAACATGGTGGGTATCACAGTGGGAATCAGACAGGTGAGGCAAGGCTGTGTCACATCCTACTGTGTCCTGTGCAGGAATGACACTCCAAGGACTGAGGAAGTGCAGAGTGATGACAGGGACTGTGGTGACATTAAGGGCTCACCTCTGAGGAACTTCCCCTTTCATATCGATTTTATTGAGAAATAACAAATAAAATAATAATAGTAAAAATAAATAAATAAAAATAGTAAGTGAAAATAGACGATATTATTTTAGTGCGCACCGCCTGTCCAGTCTATGTCAACCCCACAAGCCATCACCCCAACAACCCAGACCTGAGAGGTCTTGATACCATCTGCAGCCCACCCGCACCCCACTGCATGGATAAGAACACTTCCCCTGCTGACTGCTGCATTTTGCCTCCCTGCTGGAGCTGTATGAGGGTCCCATATGGCTAGGTCAGGCCTTTTAGAGTTTCTCTTTCTTTTTCTGTTTTTTTTTCTCTTCTCTTCTCTTTCTTTCTTTCTTTCTTTCTTTCTTTCTTTCTTTCTTTCTTTCTTTCTTTATGTCTGTCTGTCTGTCTGTCTTTTTTTGTTTGTTTGTTTCTCAAGATAGGGTCTTGCTCTAGCCCAAGCTGCCCTGGGATTCACTATGTAGTCTCAGGGTGGCCTCAAACTCACTGAGATCCTCCTACCTCTGCCTCCTGAGTGCTGGAATTAAAGGAGTGCGCCACCACACCTGGATCTTTTACATTTTTAAATTTAATAGTTCTGGTGAGGTGCTGTGGCATGTGGCCCAAGCTTTCAATTCCCCAACATTAGTGATGTTGAATGCCTTTTCATGTGCTTGTTTGACATTTGTGTATCTTCTCTTTCAAATGTTTTTGCTTGCATTTTCCATTTTATTTCACTTGTTTATTTTTTGAGGTAGGGTCTCATTCTAGCCCAGAATGACCTGGAACTCACTCTGGCCTTGAACTCACAACAATCCTAATTCAGCCTCCTGAGCTCTTGGATTGAAGGCATGTGCCACCACTCCCAGTCGCATTTTAGTTTTTAATTTTAATTTTTTACATTTGTGTATGCATAGTATGTGTGATGTAGTGTGTGTGGCCTATACACATCTGTGTGTGTAGCTGCACACCCTACCCCATACACACATATGCAGAGACCAGAGAAGAACATCAGTTGTCCTCTGCCATTCATCTGTGGGATCCTTGAGACAGAGTCAGTTCTCACTAAGCCTAGTACTGCCATCCCTCACCCTCTGTCAGACTGGTTGGTTAGCAATGCTCCAGTCTCTGCTCCACCCAGGACAGGGGTTAAAGGCATGCACAGACACACCCAGCCATTTACATGGGCACTAGGGTACTCAAGGCGAATCAGGCCCTCATGCTGGCATACCAAGTGCGTTAACCACTGAACTATCTTCCCAGCCCAGTACTTGCTTTTTTTTTTTTTTAAAAATGTATTTTTTTATTTGCAAGCAGAGAAAGTGAGTATTGTCATACCAAGGCCTCTTGCTGTTGTGAATGAACTTCAGATGCATGTACCACTTTGTCTGTGTGGCTTTACAAGGGCACTTAGGAACTGACCCCAGTTGACAGGTTCTCATTACATAGTTCAGGGTAGCCTAGAACTCATGATGAAGCCCAAGCTGGCCTTGGACTTGTGGCAATCCTCCTGCCTCCACCTCTCGAGTGCTGGGGTTGCAGGTGTGTCCACTTGAAATATTAGTTGTCTTCTTAGTCGTGAGCCTCCTGGTTCCATGGTATTCTGGAAGAAAGCCCTTTGTCAGAATGTGTATTACTGAGGGGATTTTTTTCTCATTCTATGATCGCTTTTTCTCCTTAATCTTCCAAAGCATAAGGTTCACATTTTTATAAAGTCCAACTTACCAGTTTTCCCCTCTCACCTCTTTCCTACTGCAAGGACAGTGTTTCATGCTGAGCTGGATGTCGCTGTGGCACCTCATGGATATTCGGCCAGGCAGAGTGTTGATATCCCAGAGATGTTCGCTGACACCAAGAACATGTTGCCTCATATGACAAAGGGGACCTAGGGGTGTTAATCCGCTGGTTTTCCAGCTGGATTTTCCAGATGAGCAGGTTTCATGGGGAAAAAAGGAGGAGGAGAATCATAGACTATGAGAAAGCCAACACTTCTGGTTTTGAGGATGGAAGTGCTATCAGCCAAGGAATGAGGATCCTCTAGGATCTGGGAGGGCAGAGAGCAATTCTCCCTGGAACATCTAGGGGGAGCACTGCTCTGCCCAGATCTGTGTAGGGTTTCTACCTAGTTAGGCCTATTTTAGACATGGGACCTCAATCAATCTAAGATAAAAGTATTTGGGGGGCTGGAGAGATGGCTTAGCAGTTAAGGTGCTTGCCTGTCAAGCCTAAGAACTTATGTCCAAATCTCCAGGTCCCATGTAGCCAGACGCACAGTGACGCAGCACACAGGGTCACACATGCGCCAAAAGGGGACACATGCATCTGGAGTTTGTTCACAGTGGCTTAAGACCCTGGTGCATCCATTCTCTCTTTCTCAAAAATAAATAATAAAAAATATTTTTAAAAAGCATATGTGTGGCTAGAATGATGACTCAACATTTAAGGCACTTGCCTGCAAAGCCTAATGACCCGAGTCTGATTCCCCAGTACCCATATAAAACTAGATGCACAAAGCGGCACATGCATCTGGAGTCTATTTGCAGTGGCTAGAGGCCCTGCCACATTCATTCTCTCTGTAGGCACAGGTAGTAGAATTGTGAGTTTGAGGCCACCCTGAGACTACATAGTGAATTCCAGGTCCATCTGGGCCACAGCAAGACACTACCTCAAAACAACAACAATAAAAGTGTGTGTGTGTGGGGGGGGGGTGCTGAAGAGATGGCTTAGCGGTTAAGAGCTTGCCTGTGGCTGGAGGCGCTGGTGCACCCATTCTCTTTCTATCTAGCTGCCTCTTTCTCTCTCTGTCTGTCGCCGCTTTCAAATGAGTAAATAAAAATAAGGCTGGGCGTGGTGGTACATGCTTTTAATCCCAGCACTTGGGAGGCAGAGGTAGGAGGATTGCCATGAGTTCGAGGCCACCCTGAGACTGAGACTATATAGTTAATTCCAGGTCAGCCTGGGCCAGATTGGGACCCTACCTTGAAATACCTAAAATTAAATTAAATTAAATTTAAAAAGTTTGTGTGACACCAGTCAACTCAGTGTGCCACAATATGTTCCAGCTACAATGGGAACTGATCAAGAAGTTACCTTGTATTTCAAGTTGATTACAAATGGGTTTTGGAAAATTATTTTTCTGAATTTATATGAGAATCTTTATTTTGTTAATGTGGTTGATTACATTGATGGGTTTTCAAATCCAACCATGCCATCCTGATTGTGAAATATTGATTGTGAAATATATATACACACACACATATATATATAATATATATAATTTTTAAGATATTTTATTAATTTATTTGAGTAAGAGAGAAAGAAAATGGGCACACCAGGTCCTCTTGCTTCTGCAAGCTCATTCCTGATGCATGCACCACTTTGTGTATCTGACTTTACATGGGTAATGGGGAATTGAACCAAAGTTAACAGGCTTAGCAAGCAAGTGCCTTTAACCACCGAGCAATCTTTCCAGCAGTGTGTGTGTGTGTGTGTGTGTGTGTGTATTTTCAAGGCAGTATCTCCCTGTAGCCCAGGCTGACCTGTAATTCACTATGTATTATCAGGCTGGGCTTGAACTCACAGTGATCCTCCTACATCAGTCTCCCAAGTCCTGGGATTAAAGGCATAAGCCACCATGCCCAGCCTACATATAGTTTAAATATATTTTTATTTGTTTATGAGAGAGAGAAAGAGAGAAGGAGGGAGAATGGGCATGCCAGGACCTTTTGCCACTGCAAATGAACTCCAGATGCGTGTGCATCTGACTTAATGTGGGTACTGGGGAATTGAACCCTGACCAGCAGGCTTTACAAGCAAGCACCTTCAACTACTGAACAATCTTCACACATACATACATACATACATACACACACATACACATATACATGTAGTTTTTTTTTTTTTTTCTTTTCGAGGTAGGGTCTCACTCTAGCCCAGGCTGACCTGGAATTCATTCTGTATTTTCAGGGTGGCCTTGAACTCACAGTGATCCTTCTACCTCTGCTTCCTGAGTGCTGGGATTAAAGCCACCACACCCAGCTTATTTTTATTTATTTATTTATTTATTTATTTATTTATTTATTTATATCAGACAGAAAAACGGGAGAGAGAGATAAGGAGTGAGTGAGAATGGGTGCGCCAGGGCCTCTAGCCACTGCAAATGAACTCCAGACGCATGTGCCACCATGTGCGTCTGGCTTACATGGGACCTGGAGAATCAAACCTGGGTCCTTAGGCTTCACAGGCAAGGGCCTTAACTGCTAAGCCGTCTCTCCAGGCCAATATGTAGTTTTTATTGGCATGTACTTATTGTATGTAGAGATGGGTCTCCTAAAGGCATTTTCATACAATCATATCATGTACTTTGACCATGTTCTCTACACACTCTTCTTTCCTCACCTCTCTCTCATTTCCATTCATACATATGTGATTTTATGAATCTATATAAAATCTAGGATCCACAAATGAGAGAAAGTAAGATATTTGTCTTTCTGAGTCTGACTTATTTCACTTAATACGATGATCTCTGGCTGTATCAATGTTCATGAAAATTTTGCTCTTTATGGCTGAATAACACTCCATTGTGCTGTACACGTACGGGTGCTTTCATTCTTCCCCAAACACCACAGCATAACAGCCAATACATAACTTCAACATTGCTTGAGGTGTTGAGGATTGTCTGCGGCTGAAGGAAGGATGCAGGAGAACGCACACAGGTTCTAAGCAAACATTGAAATGTTTTGGGGGAAGAGCCTGGAGCTTCTAGGACAATCTCCTGCAGATACTGAGAGAAGGCAAGGTTTTGTGAAGGGTCCCATGATGGGAGCATTCCCACTCAGGCCAGCATATCTCTTGAGAGGTGCTTAGAACTTGCTTCTAGGATGCACAGCCAGGTCCTGTGTATGGGGTGGAAGCATGAGGCAGGGTCTGCAGGCCCGTGTTACTAGAGGCTAGTCACTGCTGGTGCTGACCATGGAGGGTCTAGTCCCCAAGCCCTTCCAGTGAGCTCGTGTACCCTTCTCTTCGGCTACCCCCTGCCTTGTTCCCTTGTCTGGATCTGAAGGAGGAAGACCAGACTTTAGCCTGTGATGAGCATGTCCATTCATCCAGCTTCCCCAGAAATTGGCAACGTTCCTATCCAGCTCTGAGGGTCACCCGAGCTTGGTGGTCTCCTTAGTATCCAGGTGGACATGCTATGAACCACCCACCATCCATATATCCGCTATCATTACCCGCTCACCATCATCCATCAACCACCTATCCACCCAGCACCCACCCGCTATCACCCACCAACCACTTACTCTCCACCACCCACCAATCACCTACCCAACCAACATTTATCCTCCACCCACTCACCGTTACCCATTATCCACCTATCTACTCACCACCAACACAAAGGTACCTTATGACTCAATCCCAAGCTTGTCGCTTGAGCTGTAGGACTCATTAACGTTAGGCTCCCTGCTCTATAAGGACTGTGAGACTTTGGAGATGGGAAGTCAGTGGTGAGTGCCTGTATCCCCATGTAGGAGTATGGGCTCCTTTCTGGAGTTTCTTTCCCTTTAAAAGAGCTCTACGGTGAGTTACTGATGCAAGCCACACAACATAAGTGGTGAAATTTTGGGCTCCCAGTGACATTGCCATTCAGGGGCCACCTGCTGCCCCCTATCTGACTCTCCCACCTGTGAGTCCTACCTCAAACCTCTTCCCAGGCTTTGGCAACCTCACACATAGTGTGTGCTCTAGTGACCCAGGTCTTGTAACCTGCTGATGTGGATGTGAGTGTCTGGTGGGAACTGAGATTCTGTTTCTGACAAGCTCCCAGGAGGGTATGGTGCTGTTTTGGGGGCCTGGGAAAGGCGCTCCTGGGACCCTCCATCGACAAACATGCTCTCAAGGTCAGTGTTCTTAAAGCTGTCGTAGTGCTGTCATGTGTGTGTGGTGAGATAGCCCACATCGCTGGTGTGAAAGTTGGTGTCCCTGGCTCCCTATCAAGTGTCAATGGGCTGACGAGCTGCCACATCTGATGGGCTTAGTTGGAGGCACTCTGAGGACAACATAAGGACCACTCCCCAGCTTGCACTAGGATTGGTGTCACCATGGTCACTGTGGCCACCAAGGGTCCGAAGCTCCAAACCTCACAGGGGCTCCAGAGTCAGAGCTATAGCCACAGCCTGTCCTGCTCAGGATGCCCCACAGGCTGCCGCGCATCCCAGTCTTAAGCCAGAACGTGAGGCTCCAGCACATTCTGTGAGGCACATGTGCCATGGGCATCCAACCAGCCTGGAGCATCAGGCGCCAGCCAGCAGCTGGTTCCATGGGCCCAGCTTGCTGTTGACTGGGACTGAGTCCTCACTTAACACAGCCTGCTTCCAGAGCAGCATGCTGCTGCTGACCTGTCCACCACAAATAGCAGCGCACTGCAAATGGACCGCTTTATCTTTACAGATTAATCCAGCTCACAGCAGAATTAGTGAGGGCATCCCTTTAGACAAGAGCATCCAAGGTCAGGGGAGACAAGACCATCTGGAAGCTTCAGAGTGCTGGCTTTCCTGTGAGTAGGGCCCAGAACCTTCATGGGAGACAGATGAGGAATAAGGGAGCTGGGGTGGGGGGGACCTCAGCTCTGCTGAGCCTGGAGCTAAGCTCCCATTATGGAGGTAGAAGCTTGCTTCAGTCACAGGGATGAAGGGGAGGCTGTGTTTTTCTCCTCTGCTTTCTCAAATGTGTGTTCTTTGCCTGTATATATATTTACAAACTCTTTGCCCCTATTGTGTTTGCAGATCCTCTGTCACCATTGGGTTTGAAGACCACTTTTGTCCTGTTGTGTTTGCAGAATACCTCTGTCCCCATTCAAAGCAAAGAGCAGGCCTTGATGGATGACAGCCTCCTGGATGTGGGCTAACACCAGGCAAGCCAATAGCAGGAAGGGAAAAGGAAAGAAGGCCAGGTCTGAACACCTAACTTGTATCTTCCAGTTCCCCCCAGACATGCCTGGGGGTGTCCTTGCCCCTGGGGTGGCTGACAGTTCTCCAGTCTCCTCTTCCTCCCACCCTGGGTGGCCTAGCAGCGCAGTGATCTGAGGAGGTGGGGAGAGCAGGTGTGTAGTTTACCCTTTTCTGTGGAAGGTTTTGGGGAGACCCAGGAATGACCTGATCTCCACCCATGAGAGGACATTCACCCCAGTTTTGAGGGTTTCAAGGGAATTGCAGAGTTGCAGCTTTGTGTAGTGACTTTACAGGCTATCCACGCTCAGTCCTTGGTTGTGCTTTGATTTAAAATCCATGAGAGGGCCAGAGAGATGGCTCAGCAGCTAAAAGTAACTTGCTTACAAAGCCTGATGGCCTGAGTTCAATTCCCGAGGACCCACGTAAAACAAGATGCACAAGAGGGTGCATGCATCTGGAGCTTGTTTGCAGTGGCAGGAGACCCTGGTGCACCCATATTCACTTTTTTTCTGTCTGTATCCTTCTCTCTATTTTTCTTAAATACACTAAAAAAATTTTCTCTTTTGGTTTTTCATGGTAGTGTCTCGCTGTAGTCCAGGCTGACCTGGAACTAACTATGTTGTCTCAGGGTGGTCTCGAACTCACAGAGAACCTCCTACCTCTGCTAGTTCCCAGCTTAAAAAATATATTTTAAAGTAAAAAATAAAATTCATGAGATTCTGCACAGAGAAGTTGACATGCAAATTAACAGCTCCTCCTCTGAACACCTCAGTAAGGGCCTTGCCTTCAACCTGGGCACCTCTCAGCAGCTGGCCCTGCCTCCAGCACACTGGCCTTTATACTGTGTTAATTTGGAAAACAGGTCACTGGAAATTAAATTGCTCAAAATAGGTCACCAATTATAACTGCATTTAAAACAAGGGCGTCTGAAGTCTTTCTTAGTTGACTATAATGAAAGACCAACTGCTTGAGTTGAATTACCACCGGTTCTGTGTTGCATCTCAGATGTCCTCCTCCAGGCTGTGTAAGATGCCTCTCGGTGACACTGCCATGCTGGCACTGTGACTTCGAGTCTCTGGAAGTCACCACACTTGATGCAGCCCTGGCAGCATGGAGCAGATAGGAATAACAGATAAGACGATGAGTCAATAAAAACAGGACAAGTTTATCCATCAGCAAAATGGGATCTTGACTAAACTCAATACTGTAAAACACTGAATCTGGCAGCAAGGGCCACCCTGGTGTGGCCTTGAGCACAGGTCAGACTCCTTTGAGAAGGCCTCTGAGCCCCGGACAGAGCCGGGGAACCTGCGGAGACCCAGCAGACTCACGCCCTTGCTCTTCGCCGAGCAGGTCTCCAAGTGAGCAAGCCGGTGCTCTTCGCCCAGCAGCTGTAATGGCTGGGGCACAGAAAGGCTGAGGAACTTGTCCAGGACACAGCCTGGGTGTCCCTTTCCCCGGAAGGACAGGTCCTACTCACTTTTCAGATGGGATGGTGCCCAGGGTGAGCCTGCCTCAGTCCACGTAGACCGCCCAGAGCAAGGTGTCTTGTGCTCATCTTGGAAGAGACATATTACACATGAAATCCACTTCTCTGGGACATGTGCTGAGGTCCTGGGCATACAAGAGAAAACAAAAGCCTCCTCCCCTGAGGAACTGTGTCCCAGGAACCAAAGCCCAAACCCTGGGTGCTACATATGAACCCAGAGGATTTGGGGACCAGGCTCTTTCAAAGCAGCACACAGGCTCAAGCCTGGGTATGGTGGGCTCTCTCCATTCCTAACATTGACCCTAGACAGGCCTGTGGCTCCAGGTAACCCAAATGTGTTGAGGTGGGCCTGTAGCTCCCCCCCCCAAGAGGTAGATACCCTAGAAGCTAAGTAGAACTCACCTTTTAAAAATATTTTATTTTCAGCTGGACATGATGGCGCACGCCTTTAATCCCAGCACTCAGGAGGCAGAGGTGGGAAGATTGTCATGACTTCGAGGCCAGCCTGAGACTACATAGTGAATTCCAGGTCAGCCTGGGCTAGAGTGAGATCCTACCTCAAAAAAATTATTTTCATTTATTTATTTGTGCGTACGTATGAGAGAGAGAAAGAGGGAGGGAGGGAGAATCTTATTGGGTTGACTGCAGGCCCTTCAATCAGCGGTACCTTAAATGCAGGACTCACCTGGCAGGATGCCATGAGGGTGAGGCAGGGAGGAGGAAAGAGCCATACCTTATTTGGGCTGCTGAAGAAGTCTGGTGTGTGTGTACATGTCTGAGTGTTTGAAATCTCCTGGATTGTCCCTGAAACATCAGTCCCCACACAACATTCCCTGAGACCTGGCCAGGATACAGCCTACAGTGGGAACCCGGCAGGCCTGGGCAGGGCTGTTTTCATGGTGTCCTCACCTCACTCCTGTGTCCTCCCTTCCTTTCCAGTCTCACCTACTGAGAGCGTGAAGCAGAAATGGAAAGAACAGTCTTAGAGGAGAGAAGCTTCAGGGCCCAGCAAGTTCTATGCTGGCTGGGTGCTCACTACCCAGGGTGCTGCAGGGGCACAGTAGGCCACTTACTTACCTACTGTACACAGGTGTTGGAAGCAGCCATTGGTCTTGTGCAGTGCCCTTGCCATGGGGGCGGCAGGAAGGAAAGAGCTCAGGCCCTTGTCTACTTAGACTTGGGCAGGGCCTTTAGACAGGGGTGAGTGGACCTGTCTTCTCACTGGGTGATGTCCCTCCTCCTGCAGGGGTTGGCAGTGTGCTGAATAGTGATCTCTGGAGCAGAGTGGGCGAGCCCCGCTTGTCCTGCTGGAATTGAGACTCTGTAGGGATCAAGCTGCCCAGGTCCAAGCGGTGGGTTCCCTGCAGGGCGCTGCCCCCAGCCTGGCTTCTTCTGTGACCTGACTGGAGCAGCAGTTAGGAGGCGCATCTCTCTGGCTCAGAACAGCCTCAGGTCTTGAGGGATTTGCTGCCCCAACCCGGTGCGCAGGGCTCCGGCCCCTGGTGCCTAGGCTGAGCCTTCTTGCAAGAAGCTGCTTGGGCAAGATGAGAGCCAGGAGAAGCTGAGAGCAAGGCCCTCCTCCACCTGTTCAGTTAGGAGCGCTTAGATGGAGTGCTGAGCTAGTGATTGTGCGCGGTGCACTGTCCAGCTCCATCCCAATGACAGGCAGGTGGAGGCTGATGAGGTTGGGACAGGGGCGGTGACATTGTTGCACGGCTCAGTGTGGCTGTGGGCATTCAAGTCCTTCCCCTCCACAGCCAGAATGTCTGCATTTGCTTGGGTGGAAGATAGTAGGGCAGAAAACCCAAGTAGAAATGTGGCTTTGTGCAACTGTTTGCCAATTCATTTGCAACAATAAAACATCTTTTGGGGGCTGGAGAGATGGCTCAGCCATTAAGACTCTTCCCTGAAAAGCTTAATGACCCTGATTCAACTCCCCAGAACCCACATAAAGCCAGATGCACAAAGTGACACATGCATTTTGAGTATGCTTGCAGCTGCTGGAGGCCCTGTCAAACCCATTCTATCTCTCTCTCTCCCTTTGCAACTATGTATATATATATAATATTTATAAGCTGGGCATGGTGGCACATGCCTTTAATCCCAGCACTCAGGAGGCAGAGGTAGGAGGATCATTGTGAGTTCAAGGCCACCCTGAGACTACATAGTGAATTCCAGGTCATCCTGGACTAGAGTGAAACCCTACCTTGAACCCCCCCCCCCGCAAAAAAATAAGTAAAATATTTATTTAAAAAATCTTTCCGCCGGGCGTGGTGGCTCACGCCTTTAATCCCAGCACTCCGGAGGCAGAGGTAGGAGGATCACTGTGAGGTAGAGGCCACCCTGAGACTACATAGAGAATTCCAGGTCAGCCTGAGC